>CM063169.1:70751875-71983750 GCA_031835075.1 Saguinus oedipus | reverse complement strand
CCATCCAATCCCAAGGCAAGGAGCCCTTGGACTGATGTTTAAGTGTAGAATGGGATCCCTGCCGCCTCTGCCACAGTCTCACTACAGCTGCCCCTAGGGAGGCTGGAATTCCTCTGCGCATCCCTGTCCATACAGCTTCTCATTCTCCATTCCCAGGAAACCTCAAACCTGAAGCTCAGAATAGCTCAGGAGCCATCCATGTCACTCTTACAAACACAACATTTGCTGTAATTTTTAAGAATATTAAGTTCCTGGAAGATTTGAAAATATGAATGAACAAAAAGAAGGCAATAGCAATCACTTTTGTTTCCACAACCCAGATCTGTGAATTTGTTAGTATCTTCCTTTTCCAACATTTTTCTCTGTGGGGTGTGAGAGTGTGTGTTTACAAAATGACATATTTTAAGTAATTTTTGCAACTTGCTTTTTCGATCTAACAACATACTATTACATGTTTCCGTGTAATGTTGTGTCCTTAGACATCTTTTTTTAATTGTGGTGAAACTCACATAAAATAAAATCTTTTATCATTTTTAAGTGTACTTTTCAGTTGCTTTAAGTATTATACATTCATATTATACAGCTATCACCACCAACCAACTCTTTATCTTTCAAATATGAAACTGCACCCATTACACAGCTCCCTTTCCCCTCACTCTACCCCTGGCAACCACCATTCTACTTTTTATCTCTATGAATTGGACTGCTCTAGGTGTCTGATATGAGTGGACTCATGCAATATTTCTCTTTTTGTGACTGGCTTATTTCACTTAGCAGAATGTCCTCAGGTTTCACCCATGTTGTAGCCTATGTCAGAATTTCCTGTCTTTTTAAGGTTGAACAATATTCCATTGCACTTCAACGTCTGTGGTCCCAGCTATTCAGGGGGCTGAGGCAGGAGGATCGCTTGAGCCTAGGAGGCAGAGGCTACAGTGAGCCGAGATCATGCCACTGCACTCCAGCCTGGGCAACAGAGCGAGAGCCTGTCTCAAGGTAAAACAAAACAAAACAAAACAAAACAAAACAAAACAAAATAGCATCTGCACTACACGGTTAACTAAACCACAGACTATCTAGCTGTGACCTGGTTTATCTATGAATGTCCTCCTTCTGTCCCAGAATCCAATCCAGGCTTCCACGCTACATTTAGTCTTCATGACTTCTTCCTCCCCTCCCATCTGTGGCAATTTTCAACCCCTTCTCTTGTTGTCATGACTCTGATGGTTTTGAAGAGCACTGGCCAGGTATTTGGAAGCATGTCCCTCCATTCGAGTCCATCTCATGTTTTCTCCTGGTTACACTGGGATTATGGATTTGCAGGAGAACGGGACAGAGGCTAAGCGTCCTCACCACCTTACATCAGTGGGAGCATGATGCCAGATAATGTCCTTGTTGATGGAAACCTGGACCATCTGGTTGAGGAAGTGCCTGCCAGATTCCTCCTCCATGAAGCTGTTATTTTTCTTTTTCATTACCCAATTGATTAGATGAGAGTCACCAAGTCCAACTCATACTCAGGAGAGGGGAAGTAAGATCCACTTCTGGAAGTGGATCAAAGCATTTGTGGATCCATATTAAAATCACCATGGTAATTAAGAATTATTTTGGGGCAGATACTTTGAGGCCATGCCAATAATCTGCTTCTTTTTCAAGTTTTACTCGCTAATTTTAGCCTCCATCCATGGATTTTTGCCTGCAGCAATTACTACTGTGTTGTTCTAATGGTGATTTTCTATTCACTCATTCTTTCTACATTGATTATTCAGAAATTATTAAGGAATTTTTGTTCTATTTCCTCATTTATTTACTTTTCAATCATTTTTATTTCAATCATTGTGTTTTTCAATCATTTTTTTCCAATCCGTATGTACTCACAGATATTTATTTTACTCTCTGGGTTGCAAGCAGATACTCTCCTTATTTATTTTGTTGCTCAATTTATTCTGATTTTGGCCATTGGGATTTTTTGAAAGAGCCCTTATGTTCTTTCAAAAGGCCTCCAACTTGTTTTTTGTTCCTTTTTTTTTTTTTTTTTTTTTTGAGCACTTTCTTAATTGTTGGCACTGCAAGATTTTCCAGGCTCATTTTGTAGTTTCTCTGCCCCTGTCCTAGAATCAGCCAATTCTCTGGGGAATTGTGGGTCCATTTATTGGAAAATTGTTTTTAGATAATAAGATCTGGGTGCTGGATGCACTTGCTGCCCTGGGATGTTGTGCTTCCAGACCCTCTCGACAGACAGAGCTAGTGAATATATTCATGTGTGTGGGCAGTCACCCTTGAATGTCCACACACCGACATTTATTTCAGTATCTGTCTATCCCTATCTATAGCAAAATAAGCATGAATTCATACCAAAGTTTTCAACTTCATTCCGTCATCAGTCATTTAAATTGCAGTTGGATTTAGAAGTGATATATATATATATAAATGTGTGTGTGTGTATATATACATATATATGTATATATATGTATATATACACACACACATTTAATTATCACATATATGTATGTGTGTGTGTATATATATATATATATATATATATATTCATACAAATGATTTTTCTCACATTTTCTTTTGTTTCAGACTTGGTTTCCTGAAGTCAAGAAAAGGCTAAACCACAACAAAAACCGATATTTGTTTTGATAAGCAGTAGATGCAAGCTTTAGACCCCAACCTCCATTAAACAAGACATACCTATTTCTTTATTTTTCTTGAAATATGACTAAATCTTTGTGTTTTCAGGATGGTGGAGAATTGGATCTCAAGCAGTTTTGTAATCTCCTGCTCTCCCAGATTACACCCTGAGGGCCATCCAAGTGATAGGAAGGGCTGCTAAACTGAGATTCATCATGAAGGCTGTAGGCGTCCTCTCTGTCTCAGCTGGCAGTGGCCCAGTGGACCTGGAAGCTCTCTGCTTCCATGACCCGAGAGGGAAACAGGAATTTTAGCTGAGGCTGAGAGCCAGAACTTGGGTTCACCCTCTATTCATTGTTCTCACTCCACCTCTGGTTTCTTCGATTTTACTCCCAACCACCCTTCTCCCTGTCTCGACCTACTTGCCTAGCCTCTGAGAAATCTCTCTTTCCTCTTGTTGCCAACAAAGGCTCTCAGGATAACCTCTTTAATACACTAAGATTTTAGGAAAACAAAGTCCAGAAAAGAAAAGCCCAGGCCTGCTATTGCCTCCAGTGGTTACTCCAGTGGAATTAGGAGGAAGAGGATCAACAGAAGCGTGCCCAAGTTCTCAGCTGTGTGACCTTTCCAAAGCCCTCATCCGGTAAATAGAAATGTTTATCAATTTTGATGGAAATAATTGTACTTGTGCTCCCTGTCTTTTTGAGTCACACAACATAAGTGGTGTTGGGTCACAGGATGGTGTGTGACATGGCAGGGGAAATCCTGATAAAAGAGTGCTCCTGGAGAATCTGGGTCTTGAAGGGTGGTCTCCACTCTCTTGGAAATTCCACCCAGTCTCATTCCAAACTGTCTTGGGTGATTAAGCAACTAGTGGTTTAGTTACCTGACTCTGCTGTGCTGTAAGGCTCTTTCATAGGAGGGAAAGCTACTACTGTTTTTTGGATTTAGGTTCAACAAGACTGTCCTGAGGGAGCTGATGGTAGGGACAGGCGTAGTGGCTGCCCATACCTGGGACTATGGTCCCACCTTGATTGGAGCCACAGTTCTTTAATAGCAGCTATTTTCTTTGAGTTATAAACCTTATAACCCCAAGTTTTCATGTTCACTATGAAAATCAAAGAACAAAAATAAATGATGAAGAATATAAAAGTCATCTATTGTTCAACTACTCAACATAAATGCTGAAATACTTTAGAAATTTTTCCTGTGGAATTTTTCAAAACCCAGGAGGTAATATGACCTGTGGTTCCAGGTGTCCTTGGCTACCACCTTGCTGTGTTTGAAATGTTCCTTCAGTGAGGAGCTGCGTGGCCTTAGGTAGTTTTCTTAATTCTACTGATCCTAATTGTCTTGATGTACCAAATAGGGATAAATATACTGTGTATTAGTTTTCTAGAGCTGCTGCAAGAAAGTACCACAAACTGGGTGGCTCAGAAGAACAGAAGTTTATTCTTTCACAGTTCTACAAGTCTGAAGGCTGTAGGGTGGAATCCTGCCTTCCTTCTTCACCAGCTTCTGGTGTCTGTTAGGAAGGCTTGGTGTGCCTTGTCTTGTAGAATCATCACCCCAGCCATGTCTCCATCTTCCCATGGCCCTGTCCCCTATGTGCCTGTGTCCAAATTTTCCTCTTCTTTTAAGCATACCAGTTGTAAGGTTAGGAACCATTCCCTAATCCAGCATGAACTTAACTTGATTGCTTCTGCAAAGACCCCATTTAGGGGTCAAAATTAATGTCTATCCAGACCTGTGACTATGACCCCAAGTAAAGTCAGAGTCACAGGTCTGGGCAGACATGAATTCTGGGGACACCAATTCAACTTAGTATTACCTTCCTCATAGGGTTGTTCCAAGAAATAAATGAGATGCTTGTTCCAAAGCACCTAGCACAGGGCATACAACAGGCACTCAGTAAAAGAGAGTTTTACTAGCACTTGTTCCAAAGCACCTAGCACTGTGCACCTAGCACAGGGCATACAACAGGCACTCAGTAAAAGAGAGTTTTAACTCTTTGGTAGTTCATGCTTATAGCTGGAAGGGTGAGGTGGGAGGATCACTTGAGCCCAGGAGTTTGAGGTAGCCTGAGCAACATAGCAAGACCCTGTCTCTAAAAAGAAAAGAAAAGGAAAGAAAAAAAGAAAAGTGGGAAGGAAGGAAGAAAGAAAGGAGGAATTAAAGAAAGAAAGGAAGAAAAAACAAAACGTAAACAGCTCTATATCCATTGACTAGAGCTCAATATTTTAAAAATAAACAAATGGCCATTTTTGTTAGCATTCCCATTAAATATATCTTTCTCTGTATAACCATCTCTATAGGTGTATTTCCATAAAACATGCCGGAGGTTTGATGTTGAGACAGCCAAATGCACAGACAGATAAAAAGGGGTTCCTGGAGAATCTGTGACCAGCCCCACAAGTGTTTACATGGATGTTTTTGTGCAGATGAGGGAACCTGCCTGGGGTTTGTCTGGGCATGCTCACAGCAGACTGGAGCCCAACAGGTGCACTGGGGGAAGTAGGTGGAGTCACGGCGAACTCCCACAGTTTGCAGTGGGGAGGAGCCTGGCCTCTCCTGTTCTGTGTGGTGACCTGGGATTCAATCTGTGAGGTGGGAAACCTGCTAGCAGGGCTGTCTTGCTCTGCTGAGAGTTATTTTTCCTTTTTCCTTTTCATCCATTGAATTCTGTTCCCCTCACTATTCAAAGTGTCTGCATGCTTAACTTTTCCTGGTCATGTGACAAGAAACCATTTCTTTTCTACAACAGTGTGAACTGGAAGATATGATACATATGTATGTATACACTGTATAGTACTAGTTAGAATTGTGCTCATAAAGCTTCTGCCCTGCTTGTTAGAATAACTGCTCGATTTTTCCTTATGCCGTTAAAACATGACATAAAATATCAAACGCCTGAGTTTTGACGACTATTGTTTTCCACTATATGGATGCACAGTCATTTACCTAATGCTTCCCCTGCTGTCTGACAGCAGATGTGTTTGGGCCCTTTCCAGGTGTCACTACTACTGCAACGAACCCATCAATGCTAAGTCCCATGCAAGCACATGGAAGGCACATTTCTGTCCTGGCCATCCCCAGAAGGGCAAGTATAGTTGGAAAGGTGAGGTGGGAGGATCACTTGAGCCCAGGAGTTTGAGGTAGCCTGAGCAGCATAGCAAGACCCATGTCATGTACTTCCGTGCCTTACCTGTGCCTCTCATTCTTCTTGTCTCCGTCCTTTGTGACATTTGCTTCACCTGAAAGTTTTGATTCTCACCACCTCTCCAGAATAAGTTAAAGGCTCACTTTCAGCTGGACGACCACAATTCTTAGACCTGCCAGTTGGCACAGGATTCTGGGCTACATGAGTCTTCTCCAGTGGTTGGATTACTGGAAGAAGTCAATTTTACTTCCATAAATGTAATCCTTTTTCTAAAATAAGACACAAGTATTTACTAAGTCTAATCATGGTTAGTATGATTTGCCAGTAACCCTAAACATGATGATAAATAAATTCCCTCATTCACTAAGAACATTTTATTAAATCGAACTGTTATCCAGTCTCTGTCAAAGTTGGAACTGCATTTGATGTCTCATATTACCTTTGCCTAAAATGTCACTTGTCCCTGAATTTTTTCTTGGTCAGAAGTTGGGGATAAACTGCTTTGCTCAGAAGTACTTTAGGAGCTAGGCTTTAGGGTGCTTTAGGCTTTAGGAATTGGGCCCTGGTGTTCCTCAACCCTCCTGGGTGCCAGGCAGGAGCAGAGAGGACCCTTATGACACTCTGGGTTCACACTGCTCCTGTGCTTTGAGCAGGTCCCTGTGTGCTCACACAGAAAAGATTGGGGGTCTCCAGAGAAGCATACCCTCAGCCACCTGCTCCTGGGCAATGGCACACATGAGAGACTCTTCTGGAGAGATGTTGCTCCTACAGCATGTCTCTGCAGAGGCTGATCCCCTCTCAGTCAATGCATCGATAGTATAGCAACCAGAACACAAATTACACTTGTTCCGTTTCCTATTACCATGTAACAAATTACCACACATCAAAGAACTTCGTGAAGAAACCTAGACAGTGAGACTTCCAAAATGATGGAGTAAGGAAATCCACAAACCCTCTCTCCAAGAAAACAATTTACCTGGTGATAGTATTTTAAAAGATCACTTAAAGTCTCTGGAAACTGTTCTAAGGCCGTTCAGCAAATGGAGAAACATTTGTTTCAAAAATCTATTAATTCTTGGTAAGAACAGTGAGAGTTGGTTGCATTTGAGCTATGGCCTTCTCTAATTTTTTTTTTGAGACGGAGTTTCGCTCTTGTTTACCCAGGCTGGAGCACAATGGCGCGATCTCAGCTCACTACAACCTCTGCCTCCTGGATTCAAGCAATTCTCCTGCCTCAGCCTCCTGAGTAGCTGGGATGGCCTTCTCTATTAACCTCTACCCAGGATGGATGCAGCAAAGAAGTCAGGGGTCTCTTGTCCCCCGGATCCTAGTCTAGGGTTAAGTTACATCCTTGGATGGGCAGGCAGTAGCATTTCTCATGCCCCCAACCCTATGTTACAGAAGCTCTATTTCAGACCAGCAGAGCTGAAGGGGCTATGTCTTGCTTCCTCTACCCAACCTCCACTCATACAATTGAAACTCTATTTCAGATGTGACAGGCCGAGTGGGCAGGGTTCTCAATCACTCCCTGTCCCAGCTCACCTGTAGGATAGAAGTGTCATGCTGGGAGGGTCAAGCAATGAAGGCCAGAAGGTACCTCCAGCCCCACTTTTTAACTTCCCTTATAAAGTGGGAAGCTCACTCCTGGAGAAGCAGGACCCAGCTCTTTGGCTGTGGTGCAGAGATGCAGGGGTTTTGTCCAGAGGGACAGGTAGGCCACAAGGTAGCTCTGCAGTCTTGCTGGAGAGGACTGGCTTTATTTGGAACAGAAAGTAGAGAATCCATGCCTGGGGGATGTTGGGGGAAACAGTTTACATGTTTGTGGGTAGAGAGCAGGAGGTAGGTAGCTGTAAGACACAGTAAAATGAACAGAAGCATAAAAAAGGCAGGGCACCACTAAACATACCAATACACAAGTAAAGGGAGTACCAGAAGGAGAGGAGAGTGAGAAAGGAGGAGAAAAAAAATTATCTGAAAGAAAAATATGGCTGAAAACTTGCCAAATTTGATTAAAACCATTTTCTCATATATCTAGGAAGCTCAACAAAGTCTAAGTTTGCTAAACACAAAGATATCTACACCAAGACACATACAGCATACCAAAGATGTTGAAAGACAAAAGGAAGAGAAAATTTTCCAAGCAGCAAAAGAAAAATGAGTCATGGCTGGGTGTGGTAGCTCATGCCTGTAATCCCAGCACTTTGGAGGTCCAAAGTGGGCAAATCATGAGGTCAGGAGTTCGAGACCAACCTGGCCAACATGGTGAAACCCTGTCTCTACTAAAAAAAAAAAAAATACAAAAATATTAGCTGGGCGTAGTGGTGGGCACCTGTAATCCCAGATATTCAGGAGGCTGAGGCAGGAGAATCACTTGAACCAGGGAGGCGGAGGTTGCAGTGAGCTGAGATTGCACCACTGCACTTCAGCCCACTTTGTTGATTGCACTACTGCACTCAACAAAACTCAGTCTCAAAAAACAAAAAAAAAAAAAAGAAAGAAAGAAAGAAAAATGAGTCATGATGTACAAAATTAATAGCTGGCTTCTCAGCAGAAATAGTGGTGGCCCAAACGTTTTGGGATAATGTACTCAAAATGCCAAAAGAAAAACAAACTACTACCAAATCAGAATATTATATCTGGCAAAAACTATACATTGGGAGAGAAGGAGATTCCCAGATTTAAAGAAAGAAAGCTGAGAAAATGTATTGATAGAAGACCAACCTCATAAGAAATGCTAAAGGAAGTTCTTTATGCTGAAAAGCACCAGACAGTAACTCAAATCCACATGAAAATACAGTGTGCCAGTAGAGGTAACTATACACATAATTTAAAAGACAGTAAAATATTATATTTCTTCTCTTTCTTTCTCTTAACTGATTTGAGAAACAGTTGTATAAAAATTATTTATATATGATCTATCTATATTTCGGGTCCTATAATACATGAAATAAAATATATTTGACAATGACAACAAAAATGAGGTTGTTGAATAAACTCTAAAAATACTATACTTACTATTCTTCTTTCTCCAAACTTCTTTAAAAGATAAAAAATTATATAAAGTAAAAATTATAACAATATATTATTGGGTTTGTAACATCTACAGACATGCTATATATAATAATAATTGCACAGAAAAAGGCAATATATAAATCCCTCTGTAATTAGGTTTCACAATACTTTAGAATTAATCTGAAATATATTATAATAAATTAGTATGTGTATTGTAAGTTCTAGAACAACAAATAATAAAAATAACTTTTAAAAATAAAGAAATTAAAATGTTACACTATAAAATGTTCACTACTGCAAAGAAAGCAAAGGAAGAAAAATAAAAAAAACATGACACAGAAAACAAAGCAAAATAGCAGACATAGTAAACAGTCAATTAAAGGCCAGTATTAATTATCCTAATACTAAAACCATAAAAAGACACACAAAGAAAAATTTCTGCAGAGCAGTATCCCTTATGAATACAGATGTAGAACTCCCAAACAAAACACAAGCAAACTGAATTGGGCAACATATAAATAGTATTATATCACGACCATATGGGATTTATTCCAAGAATGCAAAGTTGGCTTAATCATTCAAAATCAATTTGTGTGATGCAATATATTAATAGAGTAAGAGACAAAAATATATGACCACATCAATAGATGCAAGACAAAAATCACTTGATAAAATCTAAAATCTTTTCATTATAAAACCACTCTACAAACAAGAAAAAGAAGGGAACTTCTTTTTCCTCCAACCTGATAAAGGCCATCAATGAAAAAGTCACAGTTAGCATCGTATTTAATAGTAAACACTGAATGCTTTTCCCCTAACATCAAGAACAGACAAAAATGTTATTATCACTTCTATTCAACCTCGTACTGGAAGTTCTAGCTAGGGTAATTAGGCAAGAAAATAGAATAAAAAGCAGCCAATTTGGAAAAGAGGCAAAACAACATTCACAGATGGCATGACATTGCATATAAAAAAAGTCCTATGGAATCCACTATAAAAATCCACCATGAGAACTAATAAATAAGTTCAGCAAGCTCTCAAAATACAAGATCAATGTAAAAAGTCCATTAGATTGCAATACATTAGCAATGAACACTTTTAAAAATAAATTAAAGGAAATGATTTAATTTTTAATAGCATCAAAAGAATAGGAGACATAGGAATAAATTTAACAAAAAGGTGCAAAACTGTTTTTAACAAAAAGTGAAACTATAAAATACTATTGAAAGTAATTACAGTAGAGCTAAGTACATGGGAAACTATCCCCATGTTCATTGCTTATGAGAGTTAATATTGGCAATTTTTAACAAAAAGTGAAACTATAAAATACTATTGAAAGTAATTACAGTAGAGCTAAGTACATGGGAAACTATCCCCATGTTCATTGCTTATGAGAGTTAATATTGGCAAGGTTGTCATGCTCCCCCAAGTCATCTACAAATTCAATGCAATCTATATCAAAATCCCAGTTGGCTTTTTTTTTTTTTTTTGGAGAAATTGACAAGCTGATCTTATAATATACATAGAAATACAAGGAACCCAGAATAACCAAAACAATCTTGGTAGTAAAAAAAACTAAGTTGAAGAACCCACATTCTAATTTCAGAACTTCCTACAAAGTTGCAGTAATCAAGACTGTGTGGCACAGGTGTAAGGATAAACACATAGATCAAAGGAGTAGAACTGAGAGTTAAAAAAATAAATCTTTACATTTACAGTCAACTTGTTTTTGACAAGGCTACAAAGACGATTCAATGGGAGAAAACATTGTCTTTTCAGAAAATGGTACTAGAAGATATGAATATCAACAGGCAAAACAAAAAAAAATGAAGTGGTCTCCTACCTCACACAGTACACAAAAGGAAACTGAAAATGGACTGTCTATCTAAATGTAAGTGCTAAATCTATAAAACTATTAGAAGAAAATGTAACAGTAAATCCTCATGATGTTGGGTGAGGCAATAGTTTCTCAACTATTAGCAATAGTTGAGTGTTAGTTAACAATGACACCAAAAGCATAGGTTACAAAAGAAAAAACAGATAAATTAGACTTTATCAAAACTAAAAGCTTTTTGTGCTGCCGAAGATGCATGAAGAAAGTGAAAAGAATGGGTGACAGCATTTGCAAATTATGTATCTGACAAGGAACTTGTTTTTAGAATATACAAAGAGTTCTTACAACTCAATATTAAAAAGATAAATGACCCCGTTTAAAAAATAGCAAATGATTTGAACAAATATTTCTCCAAAGGAGATAGACAAATGTTTATCAACTTATAAATTAATAAATAAAATGTGCTGAACTATGCACTGTAATATTATCCACAAAAAAAGGAATGAAGTCATAGTACATACTACAACATGCATGAACCCTGAAAACAATATGGTAAGTAAAAATATGTAGTCACTAAAGACCTCATGTATTATCCTATTGATATAAAATGTCCAAAATAGACAAGTCTACGGTGACAGAAACTGGATTAGTGGTTACTTAGGGCTGGGCAGGAGAGAGAGTGAAATATGGAGTTAGCCAATGAGGAGTGGGGTGTTTTTAAGAGAAGTGTAATTGTTCTAAAATGAGATAGCGTTGATGATTTCATAACCCTGTAACTATATTAAAACATAATATGTTGGATTGTATACTTTTAATGGGTGAATTGTATGTGCATAAAATATAGCTATTTTTTAAACACACACACACACACACACACACACACACACACACACACACACACACACAACTACTCATCTATTATCTCATGGTGTCCATGAGCCAGAAGTCTGGGCATAGCTTACTTGAGACCTCTGCCCAGGGACTCATAAGGATGGGGTCCATCAGGCCATGTCCTTATCTGAAGCTTGGGGTTCCCTTCAAAGCTCACTGGCTGCTGGCAGAATGTGGTTCCTTGTGATAGTAAGATTGAAGCCCAAGGCCTTCTGCATTTCCCAGACACACCGCATGGCCCTGTCCTTGGTCACAAAATGGCGTTTGCTTCCTCAAGGGCCATGGCAGTGTCTTCCTATGTATACAGCAAGATAAAACCTTATACAGGACATGCACATACTGCAACCTCATCTTGCAAGGGGCAGCCCATCACCTCGCCAGATCCCCACATCAAGGAGAAGGGATTGCATGGGGGAACACACCAGTGGGGGATCCCAGGAGCCATCCTGGAATTCTGCCTAACCCCCCACCTCTCTCTCTCCCCTTACAGATGTTCATTCTGCAGAGATTTTTGTTTTCTTGAATTGAGCAATTTAGTTTTAAACTTGATTTTCTGCCAGAAACTTCTTAAAGGAGCCAATTTCTCTTTTTCTCTCTTGTTTCTCTCTCTTTCCTCATTAAGCTCTCCCTCTCAACATTTTAAGCCCCTCAGAATAAGGTACACTAGTTTTGAAGAGCTATGACACAATCTCTTCATAACAGCTCAATGAGAATTTATAGAATTTTCAGCATTTTAGAGCGGAGGCAGCCTGCTGAGAGACTTATGTATTTAAAATTCTAACAGTCTTGGGGGAAATAAGATGCCATCAAAGCATTTCCCATCATACGCTCCTGTAAAAAGTTCCCCAACAACCTCTTAAAGATTCCTTGCACTTAATTTGGAAGTTTTCACATGGGTTGTTTTGTGTGTATGAAGACCTGAAATGATGGTGTGAGTTTCAGGGGACTCACAGCCAGCCTTCATTTTGTACCCTTCCTCACCTCCACTCTAACGCACACCTTGCGGACCCACCCTGCAGCTCCTGCCCATACTCAGTGGTCATGCTCTCTACACACCCCAGTATCCTAGGAGACGGGCCTGAGTCAGATGCACTCTGAAGCAGCAGTTTTCATTGTCTCGGCCCGCTTGATGTTTTTGTTTTTTAGAATGAGCTTAGGCAATCCTCAATTTGAGGGGTCCACAGATGCTACGGATTTGATCCTGCATAGTAGATTTGCATTCGGTGGCGGTAAGAACAGAAGAAAATACTCCTCAGAAACTCTGAAACCCAGTGCCACCTGCATGACAGAAAGTAGACCCAGGGCCAGTGAAGCTGCCCTCTGTGGAATGCAGGCATGGGAGTGATTTCTCTTGTTCCTGGACAGCTGGCCCATGACCACACTGTTCACAGCAGGGCTCTTTCCTCCTCTGCCCAGGGAAGAAGCTGGGAAAGGCCGTGGGGTTGATTTATAATGTTTCCAGGACTATTGCTGTCACAGGAGGCCATGGCCTTTGGCAGCGTGGCCCTGCAGGGTGTGAGGGGCATCCGGGTAGCAGGTAGGTTGGAGCTGCCAGGAAGTTTCTATAGAGGGGGTAACTCCTCCTGGTCCCCTGCACAATCCACTTGCTTCCAGCCAAGGGGAGGGCTGATCTGTTGGGGTCAGGAGAAACAGAGTTGGGGGGCATGTGAGGAAGTAGTCCATATGTCAGGAGGTGAGTGTGGATCGGTCAGAGGGGTGTTCTGAAAGACTGGGGGTTTGCTGATAATGATCCAGTCTGATTGAGGGGATTGAGGCCATTAGTCAGATTAATGTTTCCCAAGAGAAGAACAGGCTTGTTAGCTTTGGGACACAGAGGGAGGAAGGGCTAGGGGATGTTTGTGGTCTGCGGAGAATAAATTGCTCGCTTGAATAACTCTGAACTGCTGAATGACCTCCCTGAAAGGATGCTCCAGTGACAATAATGCCCTTCCCACAGAACACACAGCTCAGCTGTCCCAGCCAAATGTCATTGCAGATGTTTCTAAAGTGCATTATCACAAAGACTACTCGAAATTATATATCTTAAGGGTTTCAAATACTTCTATTGACCAAGATGCTATTGATCTTGAAAGAATTGGCTTCAATATGAAATAAAAATAAAGGCTGACATGTTGAAGACCTGAATGAGGTTCTCTCTGCTGCATGAAGCTGGGCTGTGGGTGCCACCAGCCAGGAAGGAGTGGGGAGTATGCTACCAGTGCCATCTTTCAGAGCCCAGGCTGGCTCTTGGGGGTTTGTGCGAGCACTGGGCTTGGGACCCTCATTGGGCCCTAATGTGGAGTCCACCTGGCATTTACTGCCTCTGTGTCCTTGGAGTTTGAGTTCATCCATGAATGAAATGACATGTATGAATATTCTTCATAAGCAAAAATACTTCTGGGCTCTCACCCTCAAAAAACCTGTGGAGCATTCCCCATGCTGACCATCAGTCACGGAAGGAATGTGCAGCTTATCAGAGACACAAGCTCCTGCTCCACACGTTATGACCCCTGAGTGGGTCCTTCTCATTTGCCCAACAATGGGGTGGAGGGCCTGTGAAGCAGCCTGACCCTCCAGGCTGGTGATGGCAGCTACTCAACCATGGAGCTGGTTTCAACTGCTCATTCTTCTACAGCAGAAGCCCCCAACCCCCAGCTACAGACCAGTATTGTCTAGAGACTGTTAGGAACCAGCCACACAGCAAGAGGTGAGGGCTGGGCAAGCAAGCATTACCACCTGAGCTTTTCCTCCTGTCAGATCAGCCGCAGCAGAAGATTCTCGTTGGAGTGTGAACTGTCTTGTGAACTGTGCATGCGAGGGATCTAGGTTGTGTGCTCCTTATGAGAATCTAACTATTGCCTGATGATCCAAGGTGGAACAGTTCCATCCTAAAATTATCCCCACTACTCCCAGCAGCTGTGGAAGAATTGTCCTCCATGAAACCGGTCCCTGGTGCCAAAAAAAAGTTGGGGACCACTGTTGTACAGCACTCTCTCTGAATTTCAGGGTCATCCTTTCTAATTCTTGTTTCTGACCAAAAAAGGCCTGGACACCCCACTAAGTAACCATCATCAGCTTTTAAAATGTGTTCCCAGGCTATCAGCATATGACACCCTGGGAATCACTCTTGGGGATCTGCGCAAGACCAGCATGGGGAGCTCCTTGGAGGTCATTTGTGTGACCCCCAAAGATTGCCTGTGTGTCTCCCCACCCAAATCTTCCTCCACCACCGGCAGCCACGTGTATGCCTGCCTGGAGCACAGGCTCTGGGTCCACCCCTCTGCATCTCCAGCTGGCCTGTCCTGGACAAGTGGATTAATCACTCTTGGCTGTCTAAACAGAGATCATGTGCTGTGCTTATTCCTGATCTTGTTGAAAGCCATTTTTTTCACAATCAGTCAAGTGGCTTCTGACTATGACTTGGCTTCCCACATAGCATAGCCGTGGAAACACATGTGAGTAGCCCAGGGAGCTCCAAGTACATGCTTCAGTCTCAGTAGCACTGAGGAAGGGGGACCTTCTCAGAGACTGAGTCTGGACCCTGGCAAGGGTAACCCAACTGTCTGAAGGCAGTGTAGACACAGCTGCTTCGGTATAGCCATGCCATTTCCTGTCCGATTGCCACATCCACTGGTGACACTGTGCACTTAGATGGTGGCTTCATTGGCCACCCACAGGCACAGTGAAGTCACAGCACTGGAGGCTGGCCTTCAGTATAGCCATGTCATTTCCTGTCTGATTGCCACACGCATTGGTGACACTGCCCTCAGATGATGGCTTCCTTTGCCACCCACAGGCACAGTGAAGCCACAGCGCTGGAATTGCTGCAGCCCCTGCTGCACCAGTGACAAGCCAGGACACACACCATCAACTCCCCAAGCCTGGAAGACAGCAGAAAGGGAAGGGCATGTGGAGTGCATTCTGACCTTGGTCCATGATCAGTGGGGACATCCAGCTGCAGACATGCAGGGCCACACTGAGATACCTGATGGTGAAGAAGTCTGTTCTCTGCAGACAGCTGAAGAGAGAAAAACAGAGTAGCGAAGTGTCTGAAGGAGAAGTGGAAAGGAGCATGCCTGCTTCGAGCTCTGTGTGCGCACATGGGAAGCAGGAACACACTGAAACACATGCCTGGAAACACCTGGAGGAAAAATGGCTTCATCAACCAGAGTGTTGCAGGTGAAGTGTTCTCTCTCATCCTGTGTGCTATGAAGCTGGGGTGGCACCGATGAACCTTAAAGCTACAGTATAGACAAGACAAGGGTTCAGAACTCAGGCTGCTCTGGTCCCGGGATTAGCAACTCTGGTTAGCAGCGGGTGAGGCCATGTGGACGGTTGCGTCTTAAAACCACCTTCAAACCGGCTTTCCCACATTTCCTAACATTCTGAAATTCTGTCACTGCATGGACAACGTGTAGACTGGTGTATACACATTTATAATCTAATGAGGGAGAGCACACTAAAAGACAGACAGAGAGAGAGAGAGAGAGAGAGAGAGAGAGAGAGAAGACCCATCCTGCTCTGAACTTTAATCGTGTTTTGTTGGAAGAAGGCAAAAATTGAACATAGCAATAAAGAGAAAAGGCAAAGGTAAGAAACTTCGAGGATTAAAAAGTAAATCTGAAAATCAGAGAAAGTTAGCAGCATAAAGCACAACCACACAGAAGCAGAAGAAAAGAGGAAATAACCAAAGAAAATGAGAATGTGTGAGAGACGAGAAAATCCTTTAGCACAGTGAAAAATAGAAAAAGTAGCTCTTTTTATACATCTTCCTTTAGGAGAATATCTGAACATCGAGACTTGGGGCATCTGACTTTGAGGTATCATGTTTAGATAAAAAGAATCAAATGAGCCATATTTAACCATGTTTCCTTGAAATAAAATGCTAGTTTTCAGTTCTTCGAGCTGAAGAAAGATATGCATTCTCATAGAGCCCACTTTATTATTTTAGTATAAGATTGGAAAAAGCATATTATATGTTTAGTAAATTGGATTCAAATGAGACAATGTATCAGAAAATAGAATTTTTGATTTGGTTTTAAAATGTTCCTATTTAAAAGATGTTTGAACAGGTGTGAGACAGAAGGAAAGAGCTCAGAGTGGGTGGGGCCAACGAGCCCTCACATCTCTGCAGATGGAAACAAGTCTGTGCTTAGTATGGTCTCACGTGCTGTGCATCTTCGGGGCTCTCGCTTGTGAACTTTCCGGTCTATAACATTGCAGCTAAACCTCAAAGGTCAAGGCTCAGGCCCTGGGTCTGCCTGGAGGTCATTTACTGCCTCTACCAAGTCAGCTCTTGTGGTTCATTAGTTTTGCTGCAGCAGCAGAGAAGGAAAGGGTCCGATTCTGCAAATGGGACAGATGCACACAGGGTGTGCCTCCAGATGCACACAGGGCAGGCCCTTTCCAGAATTTTTTACAGCTTGCATGATTCAATAGCTCCAGGCTGCCCCCAACCCCATCTTTTAGGCTTTATGTGTTGAATTGTGTCCTTTCAGAATTCATAGGCTGAAGTCCTAACCTGCATTCACAACCTTCTTCGTTTCACTTGTGTGTAGATCACTTTCTGGAGATTTGTAAATGTACAGACTCCCAGGCCCTCCCCATGCCCACTAATCCCTAGCTGGCCCCTCAAAAAAGGTGGCAGATCCTTTTACAGTGCCATTGTGATTAGTATATTGGTGGGCCTGGAAGACATGAGGCCATCAGTCCATGGTCACTTTGGGGGTTCAATGTTAACTTTGCTGCTGAAAACAGTCTGCAGACCTTCAGCACAGGCATTGCCCAGAAGCCTCTTAGATGTGCAGAATCTTAGGTCTCACTCCAGACCCACTGAATGAGATGCTGCATTTTAACAAGATGCTGGAGTATTTCACATGCACTGTCCTGGGATGGTGTGAGGGACCATGTTGCTAAGCAGCTGGTCTCTCTTTTTTTTTTTTTTGAGACTGAGTTTCACTCTTGTTACCCAGGCTGGAGTGCAATGGCGCAATCTCGGCTCACGGCAACCTCCGCCTCCTGTGTTCAGGCAATTCTCCTGCCTCAGCCTCCTGAGTAGCTGGTATTACAGGCACGCCCCACCATGCCCAGCTAATTTTTTTGTATTTTTAGTAAAGACGGGGTTTCACCATGTTGACCAGGATGGTCTCGATCTCTCGACCTTGTGATCCACCTGCCTCGGCCTCCCAAAGTGCTGGGATTACAGGTGTGAGCCACCGCGCCCGGCTGCAGCTGGTCTCTTATTAGGCCACCCAAAGGAAAATTCTTCGCTCTAATAAAGCAACTGAATTCCACAGAATCTCTAGAGTCTTGAGGCTATATTTTTCCTAGAAAAAAACTGTTACCAAGCTTTGATCCTTACATTATCACCCTCCTCTGCATCATTTTCTTATTCATACAAAGAACCACGGCAGTGGGGGTGGACTAGTTGGGAAGTTGGCTCCAGCACATCTGCTAAGAATTTGCTGGGAATTTATACCTTCCCAATCACATTCCTCTTTTGCTGATGATGAAAGTTCTAAACCTTTCAGATGTATGTGTGTGTGTGTAAAAGGTTAATTGATCCTTTTTTAAAATGTGGCCCATTTGAAGCTTTGAAAAGACATGCTTCTCTTCCCACCAAAGTGATAGCTAACCTATCTCTGCCATCCCAGAAACTGGCTCCCTGTGACACTTGCAGAATTATTCCCCTTTGTCCTTCTGCCAGACACCACCAGCCACCTTTCCCTCTTGAGTCGTTGGGCTTACCTTCCAGTGCCTGAAAGGGCCAAGCTTACTTCTGTGCACCTAGGAACAGTCTGCCTACAAGGTGTAACCTCCACACCCCAAAAATGAGCATCTGCTCCCTAAGCCCCCCATCCAAGACACTGGAAATTTCTTCAATGCAGGGAAAAACATTTAACTTCACTATTAGGATGTAAACTTGAATGTGGTACACTGACAGGCCCCACCAGGTGGAGGTGATGAGATGCTGGAAAGCAGGGCTGGGTCTTTGTCAACAGAATACCAGGATGTGGGGTCTCCAGCAATGCACGGGGAGGTGAAGCTAAGGGTGTCAATTTCAGTCTCACCAATTTCTTAACTGTACTGGAGCATTTGGGACTATTTTAAGGTGAGATTTCTCTTTGTGGATTAGGAGAGGAGCAGCCCTCTTCTCAATGATGCTTTCCTGTCAGGGTGGTCCGTTCATGAGTCACGGCCTTAAGTGAGGTAAGGATACTTGGTGGCCCTTCATCCTCCATATGGGACTTCAGCAGACCCTTATCCCTTCCCAACCTGGGTTTCTTTTTCACAGGTGCACATGACCACACCTGCCAGGGGTTTATAATTGGTAGAACAACTCTGATGAAAACGTCTGGACTTTTCAAAACATACCACCTTTATTCCAGGATGGCCCCAGAATTTCCCAGAGATTCAAACGGAATCCTGGAAATCTGTTAGCTTTGGATGCCCAGGATTGCACGGGCTTCTTAATAGCATGAGAACAAGGAGAGCAAGGTTCATGAGGTTAAAAAAAAAAAAAAAGGCAAGAAATAAGGTTTAGAAATAAAAATAATGCAAGCCACCATTTCTGAAAGACTAGATGTACTCTGGAGATGGCCCTTTCTGTACAAATACATTCATAAAATATTGCAGAACTTGGCAGTGGGTGCCATCTGTGAAGCTCCTGAGTGCCAGTCTTCTCCTCTATATAATGGGGATATTAATACCATTTGGATTTAAAGATTTGGTGCCACCTCTATCACTCATATGGTTTGGCTGTGTCCCCATCCAAATCTCATCTTGAATTGTAGCTCTCATAATTCCCATGTGCTGTGGGAGGAACCCAGTGGGAGATAAAAGAATCATGGGGCTGAGAGTTTCCTGTGGTGTACTTACGATCATGAATAAGTCACGCTAGATTTGCTGGTTTTATAAGGAGGCATTTCCCTACTCAAGCTCTCTCTTTGCCTGCTGCCATCCAAGTAAGACGTGACTTGATCCTATTTGCCTACCACCCTGATTGTGAGGCCTTCCAAGCCATGTGGAGCTGTGGGTCCATTAACTCTCTTTTTTCATAAATTGCCCAGTTTCAGGTATGTCTTTATCAGCAGCATGAAAATGGACTAATACAGTAAATTGGTACCAGTAGAGTGGAGTGCTGCTGAAAAGATACCCAAAAATGTGGAAGCAACCTTGGAACTGGGTAACAGGCAGAGGCTGGAACAGTTTGGAGGGCTCAGAAGAAGGCAGGAAAAATGTGGGAAAGTTTTAAACTTCCTAGAAACTTGTGAATGGCTTTCACCAAAATGCTGATAATGACATGGACAATAAAATCCAGGCTGAGGTGGTCTCAGATAGAGATGAGGAGCTTGAGAATTGGAGTAAAGGTGACTCTTGTTACGTTTTAGCAAAGAGACTGGTGGCATTTTGCTCCTTCCCTAGAGATTGTCGAACTTTGAACTTGAGAAAGATGATTTAGGATATCTGGCAGAATAAATTTCTAAGCAGCAAAGTATTCAAGAAGTGACTTGAGTGTGGTTAGGGCATCCAGTTTTATAAGGGAAAAAGAGCATGAAAGTTTGGAAAATTTGCAGCCTGACAATGCGATAGAAAAGAAAATCCCATTTTCTGGGGAGAAATTTAAGCTGGCTGCAGAAATCTGCATAAGTAATGAGTAGTTGAATGTTAATCCCCAAGACAATAGGGAAAATGTCTCCAGGGCATGTCACAGCAGCTCCTCCTATTACAGGCCTAGAGGACCAGGAGGAAAAAGTGGTTTCATGGGCTGGGTCCAGGGTGCCCTGTATTTTAGCCACACTAGCCATTACTAAAAGGGGCCAAGGTACAGCTCAGCCATTGCTTCAGAGGGTGTAAGTCCAAAGTCTTAGCAGCTTCCACATTGTGTTGAGCCTGTGGGTATATGGACATCAAGAATTAAGGTTTGGGAACTTCTGCCTCGATTTCAGAGGAAGTATAGAAACACCTGGATGCCCTAGGAGAAGTTTGCTGCAGGGGTGGGGTCCTCATGGAGAATCTCTGTTAGGGAAGTGCAGAAGGGAAGTATGGGTTCAGAGCCCCCACACAGAGTCCCTACTGTGGACTTTAACTGTGGAGCTTTGAGAAGAGGGCTATACCATCCTCCAGACCCAAGAATGGTAGATCCACCGACAGCTTGCACCGTGCACCTGGAAAAGCGGCAGACACTCAATGTCAGCCCACGAAAGCAGCCAGGAGGGAGATATAGCCTGTAAAGTCACAGAGGCAGAGCTGCATAAGACCATGGGAACATACCTCTTGCATTAGCATGACCTGGATGTGAGACATGGAATCAAAGGGAATCATTTTGGAGCTTTAAGATTTGACTGCACCACTGGATTTTGTGTGGGTCTCTCCATCTCTCTGTGCAGCCCTGGATTCTCCTGCTAGATGAAGCTTCTCCTCATTGTCTCTCTGCAGGGTCTCTCCACCAGGGAGCCGTGCTTCTTACCACATGGTTCAGGGAGCCCAAGAGCACATGGCTTGGGCTGCCAGGCCTTCCTAGGGTTTAACCTGGAAGTAGCATTACATTATTTCTGCCACCTTTCATTGAAAGCAGGTCCCAAGCTCAGTCCAGATTCAAATAGAAAGGACTATCCAAAGGCATGGATCCTAAGATAAGTGTCCATTGGGGACAGGAGGCTATCCCTACTCATATCCTCATTTCCATTTCCACACACCATTTGAGTCAACACAGAGCAGGTGAGCATCATTCAGTGAAGGAGGGAGGAGTGTGTTTGTCAGTCCCAGCCTCTGCCTCCCAATGCAGTGGGTTTCAAAAGCTCCCAAGTTTCTTGTTTGGAACTTGAGTCCCATCTCATTGAAGACATAGTTGTCTCTGTGACTGCTTTCCTAGGCTGGCCACAGAGATGGTCACTGAGAGAACTACCATTCCCACATCTGATGAGAGAAAAAAAATTGTGGGCAGGTCCAGAAGTCAACTGCCTCTTTTCAGCAGTGTTTGTGTGAGAAGATGGTTCTGGGTTTGTCTGTGTGGGGATACCTGCAGCTTGACTTCCACAGTAGTGGGTCCTGAGCTCTGTAGCCTCCCCTGCCTCCACAGCTCTGCTCCTTGCTCTGTCATGGGCCTGGGGACAGCAGACTTGGGCTGGGAAGTGTGCCTCTACCACTCATTCCCTGGGCAGTCTTTGATCCCTTTGTTCTGTGTCTACACAGAAAAGAAAGAACGAGAAAACACACAGCAAGTGCCAACTCCTGTACACCTCCACCCTCAGCCTCCTTCTCACCAAATCAGCCTCCAGGATCCTGGGACTTGGGTGTCCTTGGTATCTCCATTGTGCTAAGTTTTTCCTTGTTGAAACACCTTGAAATTGATTTTAAAATTTCGTATTACTTTGAACTTTAATTGACTGGTGAAGTCAGTTTGAATGTCCAAAGCTTTCTCTCCAGATCTTCAATTATTTTAAGGCTTTCTTTAAGGCAAGCTTGTCCAACTTGCTTTATTTTGTTGTTGTTGTTGTGTTCTGTTTTGTCGTAGGCTGTTAGCAGTCTGAAACCATCGTTTTTAGTTTCTGTCTCTAGTGATAAGTGGAAAAGAGGGATGAGGAAGGGGCTTTACTGGCCCAACCAGAAATATAAATTAAAAACCCATGACTGTATTCTCTCTCTTGGACATCCCTGCAAGGAGTGAAAATTATTGAACACTAAGGTAAGCTACAGCTTTTTATATTAAAATCAGTTATACATGTGCAAAAAAGTAGTAACATGCACACTATCACACACACTCCCCCAGCAGAGCTTATGTGGGTGGAGATATGATGTTGTTTTTGGATCTACATTTTGTTACTTTTCTATAAAGAATACTTATTAATCGATTATGTCATTTTATTTTGGATAAATGGAGTCACTATAGCCTTGAGACTAAATTTTACTTGCAGAAGAATGTAGAGAATCTCTTCCAAACAGCCTTAGGAAAAGGGAGAACTCCTCCCTCCTTCCATCATCCACCTATGCACCTGGGAGGAGCATTACCACCTGCAGGGTAACACCTCCCCACTCCTCTACACTGGGAATTACGATACCTGCCTTATCAATCCCAAAGGGTTGTTGTGTTTCTCAGAAGAAATTTTATATGCTAAAGTATAGGCTATCTTGGGTAAGCAAAAGAGCAGTAAGAAGATTATCCCCTGCAAACTGGGGAGACGCAGGCCTTCAGAGTAAAGCAAAAGTGCCTTCCAGTGAACAAGGGAAGGGTTCCGGTTTCATAGCAAAAAGGAGTTCCCACCCAGGTTCCCAATCGCATCAGTTTATGTAAACTTACTGAAGGATTGACACTTGCTTAGTTCTGATTTGTGGGTTGCCGCTGAATCTTATTGGTGGATTGCAGGTAGGTTCCAATTGGTTGGTTCATATGACTCTCAAAAGTTCCAAAGCAGAACTGCAGTGTGGGTTTAGGGGGAATTCAGAGTACCTCTAATTAGGAAATGGCTACTATTTTAAATGGAGGCCTATTAGCCATTCCAGATTCATCCCAGAGGACCCCTCAGGTTCACATTTGTTCACATAGCCTAACCTGAAATGACAGTCTGGAGTGAGGGAGGCTACCTTATTCTCTGCCAGCTGACCTACTCCTTGCAGGGAAATCATATTGCCAGGTTCATCAGTGAAGTTCAAAAGGAAAGTCTGATTATCCCCATTTTAATGAGGAAACCGGTCTGCCCAGAAAACACATCTCATGCCTCCCAGCTCTGTCTGTGTCTCAGCTTGGAAGTAAATACTACAGCAAACTGTTTAACACTATCAAAAATATCCTCCTCTGATAAAAGCTAGTTCAGCTGCTCTTCTGCAATGAAGAGAGGTCAGGGTCTTTGCCAGAGCCCAAGGGTGCTGAATCCAGGGGCCTTTGCCTGAGACCTGAGCTCTGCAAAACTCAGAGCCCATCTAGACCAGGGTGAGCCCAGAATGTGTACCCTGGGCAGGTTGCCGGGTGGAGTTTCTAAGCTCTCACACATGTAGCAGCCAAAAACCATGTCAGTCCCAGACCCCCAACTCCATGGCCACAGTTTCCAAGGCTACAGTGATTTATCTCCCATAATAAGCGCTGAAATACTAGGAATTAGTCCATAGCCAGACTGGTAAAAAAGTTTTCTTAAAATAGCTAAGATTAGATTAGACAAATCTGGTTCTGTTTCGTTGGAAAACTTTCCGATTGGGTTGAGAGCCCAGTAGAGTAATTACAGAAGTCAGGGTACTATTTGGCTTCTTGAATCTTGAGAAAAAGAGAAAGTGAGGCAACAGGTCTCAGACCTTCTTTGTTTCTACCTGGGAAGCTACAAAATTGTTTAAAACGTGGGAAAGCTCTGAGATCCCAAAGAAGAAAAATAACTCTACGTCCCATAAATAATTGAAACCAGATATTTATATTTCTAGAGGAGGTGGGAGGAAAGAGGTGTAGAGAAGTCAGCAAAAGAAAGAAAAGGGTTTTGTTTTTTTTTTTTAACTTAGGAAAGTGGACAAATAGAAAATGAATGTCCTGAATCATTTTATTGCTGGTAATAATGCCTTGGGTTTATAGGGTGCTTTCTTCTGAAGATCTAAAGACATTTTTTATACCTACTATTTTGCTTCTGTTCACTGCAACATGAAGAACAAGACACTGTTGTAAAACAAACATCAAATGTAGAATGCTGAAGAAAAAAACAAAAAGGCCTGAGAACACTCACGGAGCTACACACCCACAGGAGAAGTAGCAGCCCCTCCTCACTCACTCCACGCTACAAGGAGGGCAGTGGTTGAGGAGGCACATATCTCAGATGCAGCTCCTACTTCCTACAAAGGCTGCAGACCCCTCGCCAGATCAAGTTGCTTCTCTGTTTCCACCAGAGGAAGCCAGAGAGCAGGCGTAACAGATATAGGGGTACTTTTCATTTCTAAGCATGTTTTTCATTTTTTTTTATTAGTAGGCTTTATTTTTTAGAGCAGTCTTAGGTTCACAGCAAGATTGAGAGGAAGACACAAAGAGTTCCCATGTACTCCCTTCCCCAATCCCACCATATGTACAGCCTCCCCAGCTATCAACATCCCACTACAGAGTGGTCCTTTAGTTAGAGCTGATGAACATGCACACATCACTACTAACCCAAGGCCATAGTTCACATTAGGGTTCACTCTTGGTGCTGTATAGTCCATGGGTTTGGACAAAAGTACAATAACATGAATCTACCACTACAGTATTATATAGAGTAGTTTCACTGTCCTAAAAATCCTCTGTGCTCCATCTACTCATCCCTCCCTCCCTTCTCCCAGTCCCTAGCAACCACTGCCTTTTTACTGTCTCCCTAGTTTCACCTTTTCAAGAATGTCCTATAGTTGGAATCACACAGCATGCAGTCATCAATTTACTTATGGATGCACAATTGTTGCAGTACTGTTTATTGAAAAGGCTGTTATTTCTCCATATTGCCTTTGAAACTTGGTCAAAAATGAGTTGTTCATATAGTGTGACTTCATTTCTGGACGTTCTACTACACTGCATTAATTTCTCCCCAGCTATCAACATCCCACTCCAGAGTGGTCCTTTAGTTAGAGCTGATGAACATGCACACATCACTACTAACCCAAGGCCATAGTTCACATTAGGGTTCACTATTGGTGCTGTATAGTCCATGGGTATATTTTTGCCAAAACAAGACTATTTTGATTACTGCAGGCTTTTTATAAATCTAGTAATAAGGTAATACTCATTCTCCAAATTTGTTTTTATTTTTTAAAGTTGTTTTGACTATTGTAGACTCTTTAAATTTCTGTATAAATTTTGTAAATTTTAGATTCAGTTATCAAATTATTTTAAAAGCCTACTGGAATTTCTATTTGGATTGCATTGACTCTGTGAAGAACTGACATCTTAACGATACTGAGTCTTCCAACCTATAAACATAGTGTATTTTTTTCTTCATTTAGATCTTTACTTGTTATCAACAGCATTTTATAGTTTCCAGTACACAGGTGTTTTACTTCCTATGAAGCAGATTAATTCCCAGGTATCTCAGTTTTATGCTAAAGTAAATGTTATTTTTCAATTTCTAATAATTTGTTGTGAGTTCATAGCCATACAATTGATTTCTGTATATTAATCTTGTATACTGAAATTTTGCTAACGTCACCTGTTAGTTCTATCAGCTTTCTTTGTAGATTCCATTGCATCTCTACAGAGATGATCATGTCTTATGCAAATAAAAGATTCTACCTTTTCCTTTCCAATATGAATGCCTTTAATTTCCTTGTCTTGCCTGATTGTACTGGTGAGAACCTCCTCCAGGTTGAATAGAAATGTGTTATTTCTCATCTTCAGGAGGAAAGCATTTTGTCATTTACCATTGAGTGTGATGTCATCTGTGGGTTTGTGGTAGATGCCCTTCTGGTCCTTGTTTGATGAGAGCTTTTATGTCAAGTGTATGTTGAATATTATCAAATACATGTTTGTGTCTATTAAACAGATGACACAATTTTTCTTTTTAGTTTCATAATGGTATGAATTATAATGATTAACTTCTGAATGTTAAGCCAACCATACATGCTTATGATAAACTCCACTTGGTCATATCTTCTGTTCTTGATATATTGTCAGAGTGTGAAAATTTTGTTTAGATTTTTTTGCATTTATGTCCATGAGGGATATTAGTCTCCACATTTTTTTTCTCTATTTGTCAGGATTTTGGGTCTCACTGATGCTGGCCTCAGATAGTGTTGGAAAGGATATTCTCTTTTTTAATTTTCTGGAAGAATTTTTGTAGAATCAGAATTTGTCTCTCTTAAATGTTTGGTAGAATATACTAGTGAAGCTACCTGTGAATGGAGACTGTGTGTGTGTGAGAGAAGAAATTAAAAATTCAACTTTTAAAATTTGATTTAAATAATTGATTTCTTCTTCAGTAAATATTGGTAGTTTGTCAGACACACAGACCAATGGAACACAACAGAGGCCTCAGAAATAATGCCACACATCTACAACCATCTGGTCTTTGACAAACCTGACAAAAACAAGCAATGGGGAAAGGACTCCCTATTTAATAAATGGTGCTGGGAAAACCTGGCTAACCATATGAAGAAAGCTGGAACTTCCATATGAAAAACATATGAAAAAAGTGTAAGGATCCCTTCCTTACACTTCATACAAAAATTAACTCAAGATGGATTAAAGATTTAAACATAATACCTAAAATCATAAAAACTCTAGAAGAAAATTAGGCAATACCATTCAGGACATAGGCATGGGCAAAGACTTCATGACTAAAACACCAAAATCAATGGCAACAAAAGCCAAAATTGACAAATGGGATCTAATTAAACTAAAGAGCTTCTCCACAGAAAAATAAACTATCATCTGAGTGAACAGGCAACCTACAGAATGGGCAATTTTTTTTTCAATCTACCCATCTGACAAAGGGCTAATATCCAGAATCTACAAAGAACTAAAACAGATTTACAAGAAAAAAAACAAACAACCCCATCAAAAAGTGGGCAAAGGATATGAAGAGACACTTCTCAAAAGAAGACATTCAGCAGGCAACAAACATATGAAAAAAAGCTCATCATCACTGGTCATTAGAGAAATGCAAGTCAAAACCACATTGAGATATCATCTCATGCCAGTTAGAATGGCAATCATTAAAAAATCTGGAGACAACAGATGCTAGAGAGAATGTGGAGAAATAGGAATGCTTTTACACTGTTGGTGGGAGTGTAAATTAGTTCAATCATTGTAGAAGACAGTGTAGTGACTCCTCAAGGATTTAGAACTAGAAATACCATTTGACCTAGCAATCTCATTACTGGGTATATACCCAAATAATTATAAATCATTTTATTATAAAGGCACATACACACATATGTTTATTGGGGCACTGTTCACAGTAGCAAAGACTTGAAACCAACCCAAATATCCATCAATGATAGACTGGATAAAGAAAATGGGGCACATGCAAATCGTGGAATACTATGCAGCCATAAAAAAGGATGAGTTTATTTCCTTTGCAGATGAAGCTGGAAACCCTCATTCTCAGCAAACTAACACAAGAACAGAAAAACCAAACACCACCACATGTTCTCATTCATAAGTGGGAGTTGAACAACAAGAACACATGGACACAGGGAGGGGAACATCACACACCAGGGCCTGTCAGTGGGTGGGGAGCTAGGGGAGGGATAGCATTAGGAGAAATGTCTAATGTAGATGATGGGGTGATGGATGCAGCCAACCATCATGGCACATGTTTACCTGTGTAACAAACCTGCATGTTCTGCACATGTACCCAAGAACTTAAAGTACAATAAAAAAAAATTGGTAGTTTGTGGTTTTCAAAGGTTTTGTCCATTTCATCTATGTAGTCAAATTAATTAACATAGAACCATTCATAACATTATCTTATTTTCCTACCATTATCTTTTGATTCTGTTGTCACTTTGCTTTTCCGATTTTGGTGATCTATGATTTCTCTTTCTTTCTGATCAATCTTGCTAAATGTCTATCAATTTTATTGGTCTTAAAGATACAGCTTTTGGTTTTATTGATTTTTTTTCTATTGCCTTTCCGCTTTCTATTTTATTAACTTCCACTTTGACCTTTTTTACTTCCTTTCTTCTACTTACTTTGTCTTTAACTTGATTTTTTTTTTCTTTTTTTTTTGTACTGTTAAGGGGGAAGCTGATGTCTTACACTTGAGAACTTTATTTTCTAATATCAATGTTTGGTGCTCCAAATTTCCCTCTAAATGCTTTAGTGATGATCTAATAAATTCTTATTTGTTATGTTTTCATTTTATTCCACTTTAAAACACTATCTGATTTCCCTTTTAATTTCTCCTTTGACTGATGGCTTATTTAGAAATGTGTTGTTTAGTATCCATGTTTGAGGGACTTTCTAGAGATTTTTCTGTTACTAATTTTTAATGTAATTCTATTGTGAGTAGAGCACGAACTTTGTATAATTTGGAAAACTGTATACTTTTTGAGGCTGGTTTTATGGCACCAAGTTTGACCTATCTTGCTAAAGATTTTGTGTACCCTTGAAAATAATGTATACATGTTATTATTGGGTGAAGTGTTCTATAAATATCAACTAAGTCAAATTAGTTAATGGTGTTTAAATAAATATGGTATTCCTTACTGAGTTTTTGTTCATCTGTTTTATCAATTATTGAGAGAGGGTTACTAAATTCTCTGTCTATAACTATAAAATTATATATTTTCCTTGCAGTTATATCAGTTTTTGCTTCAATTATTTTGTTTTTGTTAATATCTAGGAGTGTTATTTCCTCTTAATAAATTAATCTTTTGTCATTAAATCTCTTTATTCCTGCTTATTTCCTTTGTTTAAAATCTAATTTGTCTGAGATTAATATAGTAGCTCCAGCTTTATTTGATTAGTGTTAAAATAATGTCTCTTTCTTCATTCACTTACCTTTAACTTATTTGTGTCTTTATATTTATTATGTATTTTCTATGATCAGCATATAGCTGGGTCTTGCTTTTGCAACTAATTAGACAATCTCTGCCTTTTCATTTGAAGTATTTAGACCATTTACATTTAATGTGATTATTAATATGGTTGTTTATACAAATATGAATATCTTGGTATTTATTTTCTATTTGCCCCTAATTTTTTCTTTTCTCTTATTTTTTAAACCAACTTTTGAATTAATATATTAATTCTGACTATTACAATTCCTTAATCATAATTATTTGGTAAATGTTCATTTTATTTGTTCTGTTGGCTTTTGTTTTGTTTTCCTAGCAGTTGCTATAGTTTTTGTATACATCTTTTAGGTGCTCTTACACCACCTCCATATCATATGAGACCCTAAAAATCATATATTTATATTTTTCTTCTCCCAAAATTTGTTCTATTATTGTCATACATTTTACTTTTACATATGCTAAAGGCACCACAGAGCATTGTTATTATTTCTGTTTAAGCAGTCAATTTTCTTTTAAATATATTTAAATAATAAGAACAAAACCTTATATCTTTACCCATATAGTTACCAATTCTGTTTTGTATAGATCTGTATTTCCCTCTGGTATCATGTTATATCTGCTTGAAGGACAACCTTTATTAAGCATTTCTTGCAGGTCTTCTCTGGGTGAATTCTTTCAGTTTTTGTATGTCTGCAATGTCTTCACTTTGCCTTAATTATTTAAAGATACTTTCTGAAATATAAATATTAGGTAAGTAGTTTTTATTTGTTGGGTTCTTTAAAGATGTTGCTATGTTGATTTGTTGCTGGCATTATTTCTGACAAGAACTCTGCTGTCATTCTTCTTAGTTATTCTGTGCCTAATGTGTCTTTTTTTCCTCTGGTGGATTTGAATATTTTCTCTTTATCACTGGTTTTGAGGAATTTGATAATAATATGTCTTGATGTTTCATGCTTTTTGTGGTTGGGGTTCAGTGAGACTTTTAAATCTGTGAATTTGTGTTTTTTTCATATTTGGTAAATTTTTGTTACCTTATTAATAAATATTTTTTTCTGTGTATACCCTCTTTTTCAAGGACTCCATTTATTAGGCTGCTTAAAATTGCCTGCTTAAAAATGAATAATTCACTGATGATCTGTTCATTAAAGAAAATTCTTTTCTGTCTGTTTTATTCTTCATAAAAGCACAATGTTCTAGTCTAGCTGATGGAACAGGCACTTTTCCTGGGCACACATGTGCTTCTAGCACTGGTCCTTTTATTCTCTCTGGTGGTTCTTTCCCCAGCATCAGGTAGTGTCTTCATATGTATATACTGACTAGTACTCAGCTAAGCGCTAGAGGGAAACCCTCTATGGAACCCCAAGTTTCTCTTTCTGTGCATTTATGCTCTCCAGTACTCTATTCTGTGAACTCTAGCCCCCCAAGACTCCTAGCTCTGTCTCTTCAACTTAGGAGTTCATTGAACACCACATAGGTTGCTCTTCCCTGTACCCCAGCGTGAAAACTCTCCTGAGACTGTAAGCTTGGGTAACCGTTCAGCTCACTTTGCTTCTTGTTTCTCAGGAATCACTGACATTGGTTACCTGATGTCCAGTGCCTGAAAAACAGTGATTTCATATGTTTTGTTAGTTTTTTGTTTTTGTTGTTTCAGGTGTGCTTGTATTTGTGTGTATGTGTGTGGAAGGATAGGTCCAGTGCCAGTTACTTTATTTGTCTAGAAGCTTATGTATTCTCAGCACTTGTATTTGGAAACCTAGATAAAATAGATAATTTCCTAGGAATATATAATTTACTGAAACTAGCTTGTAAAATATAAAAAGTCTAATTTCCAGAAAAGAAACAGAAAAAGTTACCAGTTAAATCTCCAGAAATCACTAAGTTTTATGTTTTCACAAGAGAATTCTATCAAACCTTTATAGAATAACAATATCAACACTATTAAATAGTTCTCTTCTAGAACTTAGAAAGAGAAGAGAAGCCATCAAACCATTTTATGAAATGACCATAGTAATCAAATGAAACAAAGATGGCACAAAAGAAAATAACAAATCAGTGCCAGTTATGAATATTGATTCAAAATTCATGAATAAAATATTACTAAGTAAAATTTTGCAGCAAATTAAAAAAGGAATTCACCATGACTAAGTGTGTCTTACTCTGGAAATATGAGTGACTCAATGCTTAGAAATTATTAATAATGTCATAATGATAATAAAGCTAAGTTGGAAAAGCATGTGCTTATTTCCATGAATGCTGACATTCAATAAAATTCAGAATCCATTTGTGATTTTAAAAAACTGCTTAAAATGAGAATATATATGATATATTAGTAAAAATAAAATACACCTATTTCACTGTAAAGACAACAGCTTCTTTCTTGTTTAGAAGTACTTATAGTAAATTAAATCATAAGGCTGGGATGTTCACTTTCATCATTATTATTTAGATTTGTTTTGGAAATGCCAGCTAATACAATGAGAAGTACTAGTAAGAAATTTAAAGTATAAAAACTAGAAGAGTGAAAATGTAATAAGTAGTTATACATAATATACAAATAACATTTTACTTATTAATTCATTATATACCTTAAAATCAGAGTATCTTCTTAAAAATTATTGCAAACAATAAGATAATTCAATAATGTGACTTGGTACAGAGTCAATATACAGAATTTTACAACCTTTATTTACAAAAAGCAACAATTATTTGGAGGAGCTAAATGGAAGAAAAAAGTCCACTAAAATATAAAGAAAAATCAATAACTACACCAAAAGTGTGGAAAATCTGTGAGAAAAACTGTACAATTCTTCTGAAGACAATTTTTTAAAGACCTGAACAACTGGAAAAAGTGCCTACATACTTGACCAGGAAACTAAATATTACAAAGATATTAATTCCCTTGGTAAGTTAAACTCTAGCATTATTTGGAATCCAATAAAAATATCAGTGAAATTTTTTCTAACTACTAGGCAAAGTTCTTATGGAAAAAATTAATAAGACAGAATAGGGAGAAAATATGTAAAGAATAAAAGTGATGACCAAGACTAACCCTGCTAGACTTTTAAACATATTATGAAGCTATAATAATTAAAATGGCACAGTATTGGTACCTGAATAAATAGATCTATGCCATAGAATAGAATGTCTAGAGATAGTTCTGCTGACTTGTGAAAATTTGCTAGACCACAGAACTAGCATTTCATAAGTGCAAAAGTGGATCATTCAATAAATACTTTAGGACAAATAGGAAGCCAGTTGGAAAAAAAATAAATCTATATTTATACCTCAGAGTTTATACTGAAATTCCAGATGGATAAAAGATTTCAATTTTTTAAAAAAGTGTTAAAAAATACTAGAAGACTCAGTCCAACGTGTAAGGAGCTTGCAAGTCACAACTTCCATTCATTCTCACAATTTAAGAAAAGTTGAAAAACTGAAAATTAACAACTCTTTTTGGATCTACCAGAGAATTTAGATCATAGGATAAGCCACCAGCCTGAAACTGGAGACACAGGCAGACAGAGAGAATCTGTTTACCTAGAGTGGGAAACTGAAATCTACAGTGAAACCAGCATCAGATAGAAATACTTATTGACTAATTGCTGGAGACCGGGTGTGAACTAGTTTGCAAGGAAAAAATAAAAACATAAACTCTAAAGGCTGAACATTGTGTGTGGGAAAGCACCCTTTCCCAAGTTTTGTCTCCCCAAACCCCAGTAGGTACTCAGGATGAAGATCAGAGGAAAAATCCCGCCATATCTCCAGCAGAGACAGGGGAAAGGTAACTATTTTGAAATACTCCCAGGGCATTCTTTTATCCTTTTAAAAATCCTACCCTCCAAGAAAACTATTTCACCAGAGCCTAACTGACTCGTGTTTTACCAGAACCTAAGAGGCTCTGGGGTAAGCTCATGGTCAACTCTAGCTTATTCTAAACTCCATGTGAAAAAGAGAAACACCCAGCGAAGCCTCTTCCAGCTTTTCTTTCTAGAGGAAAAGGGAGAAGGGAGAGGAGGTGCTGAGCAGCACTTGTGAAAGTTACCGTCCGGGGCACTGGCTCTCTAAAAGACTGAGACCAATCATGGGATTACAGAACCCTTCACATTACTCCACAATCCTTACGCTACATCACGAAAAGCCTATTTACCACAATTATTTTCACCCAGTACGTTATGTCTGGCTTTCAGTGAAATGTTACAAGTCATACTAACAGTACAAAATAAACAAAGCCCTAGATCACACACATGGACACACACAGAGTATGAAGAGACAAGGCAAGCATCAGAACAGGACTCAGATGCTGTAGAGACATTGAATAGCAGACCTAGAATTTAACCCTTTTCCCATTTAGAAAAAAAAGAAAAAAGGGTGGCTTGCTACCAGCACTCACTTAATTTTTACATAAACACACTCTTTGAGGGTGAAGCAAATCTGACTGATTTTCACTGTGAAAATGAAATATAAAAACTTTTCATGGAATTATTTCTAAACAAGATTAACATCAGAATCATCTGAATAATCAGAATCGTCTATTTTGGAAAAATCAGATTCATCAAATGAATATTCAGCCAACAACTATCTGAGGAGGATGTTAACATCACAAGCAGGATTGCTCTTTTCTGGGATTTGACATTTTCAGTGATTGAGAATTACTATATTTTGTAAATGGAAATGCTGCTACTAGAAACAATGCTATCAATGGAATGATGTCTTTTATTTCCAAAGTTGACATACTAGAGCAATGTGAAAATAATACTATTTCATGGCAAAATCATCTCAGGGTAAACATTGCAGCTGCAAGTGCCACCAGCATGTATTCTGGGACAAATGGAAAAAGGGTTAAAAGACCTAAGATATATACTATGATAGTTTTAATAGAAAAAGTAAGCAAAATGCAAGAATAGATGGGTAATGTAAACAGAGAGATGAAAATTCTAAAAAAAGAATTTAAAAAGAGTAGAGATCAGAAACACTGTAAAGAATTGAAGGCTGCCTTTGATGAGCTCATTAGAAGTCTAGCATGGCTGAAGAAAGAATCTCTGAACTTCAGGGTATGCCAATAGAAACTTCACAAATGGAAAGTCAAAGAGAAGAGACTTAGAAAATGGACCAGAATATCTCAGAACTGTGGGACAGGTACAAAAGATGTGACATATGCATAATGGGAACACCAGAAAAAGAAGAGAGGAAGCAACAGATGAATTATTGAAGCAATACAGAATAAGAATTCTCCAAAATTAAGACAGACACGAAACCATGAATTCCAGAATCTTGGAGAATATCAAGAATGAAAAATGCCAAAATATCTACTCCTAGGCATATTATATCCAAACTGCAGAAAATAAACACAAAGAAAAAATTCCTGAAAAAAGCCAGAGGCAGAATAATCCATCTCATCTATAGAGGAGTAATGGTAAGAATTACATCCAACTTCTCCTTGGACACCAGGCAGGCAAGCAGGAAGAAAGTGGAGTGAAATATTTAATATATTTGGAAGAATAAACCCATCAACCCAGAATTTGGTGAAATTATCCTCTAAAAGTGAAGGAGAAATAGACTTTCTCAAACAATAAAGAATTGAAGGAATTTGTCAGCAGGAGACCTACCTTACAAGAAATGTTAAAGAAGTTATTCAGAGAGAAGGAAAGTGGTATAGATCAGAAACTTAGATCTATGTAAAGGGAAGCATGTTAGATAAGACATAAATAAAGGAAAACTAAGATCTTTTATCTTTCTTATTCTTAATGGATCTAACAGATAACAGTTTGTTCAAAACAAGAGCAACAATGTGTTTGCTGATTTTGGCTTGTGGAAAAGTAAAATGAATAACAGCAATGTTATAAGAGATAAGAGGGAAGGATTGGGAATATGCTCTTAAAAGGTACTTGCATTACCCGTGAAGCAGTATAGTGTTATCGAAAAGTGGACACAGATTAGTTGCAAATGTATATTGTCAACTCTACAACTGCCAAAATAAGTAAAAAGTGTAATTTATGTACAAAGAAAGGAGAAAAAGTAGAATAATATAAAATAAACAAAATTATAGATGGCAGAAAAACAGTGGAAGGTGAAAATAGAAACAAAGAACAAAGGTAACAAGTAGAAAACAATCCAAATATGATAGATGCAAATCCAGCTATACTGATAATTACTTTAAAGGTCAATGTTCTAAATACATCAATTAGAAAACAGACACTGAGTGGATAAGAAACAGGACTGAATCATATCGTCTACAACAGGGTTCCCCAACCCCCACGCTGTGGCCTCCTAGAAACTGTGCTCTACAGCAGGTGAGTGGCAGGCAAGCAAGCATTACCGCCTGAGTTCCACCTCCTGTCAGATCACTGGAGGCATCAGATTCTCATAGGAGTGTGAACCCTATTGTGAACTGCACGTGGAAGAGAATCTAGGTTGGGTGCCTCTTGTGAGAATATAATGCCTGATGATCCGAGGTAGAACAGTTTCAGACCAAAACTATCCCCCACCCCAAGTCCATGGACAAATTTTATTCCACAAAACTGGTCCCTGGTGCCAAAAAGGTTGGGGACCACTGATCTATAAGACATCCACTTTAAATAAAAAGACATATGTAGAGAAAGAGTAATGAGATGGAGAAAGATACACAACACTAATAGTAATCAAAAGAAAGCTAGAGTAGGTACATTAATTTCTGTCAAAGTAGGTTTCAGAACAAGGAAAGTTATCAAGGATAAAAGGGTTTTAAATAATAATAAAGGGATCACTTTTCCAAGAAGACATAACAATTCTCTAAGTGTATGCCCTTAACAACAGAGTGTCAAAATACATGAAGAAAAAAAATAATATAATTGCAAGGAGAAGAAGACGAATCCACTTTAAAGGTGAAGAATTCAACATCCCCCTATCGGTAACTAACAGATCGAGCAAGCAGAACATCGGTAAGGATATAGTGAACAGCACCATTAGTCAGCAAGATATAATAAACTTTTTTTTGAGATAGAGTCTTTGTCACCCAGGCTGGAGTGCAGTGGTGCAATCTTGGCTCACTGCAACTTCCGCCTCCTGGTACAAGTGATTCTCGTGCCTCAGCCTCCTAAGTAGCTGGTTTACAGGTGTGTGCCACCATGCCTGGCTAATCCTTGTATTTTTAGTGGAGACAAGGTTTTGCCATGTTGGCCAGGCTGGTCTCAAACTCCTGTCCTCAAGTAATGTGTCCACCTCAGCCTCCCAAAATGTGGGATTATAGGTATGAACCACTGCACCCAGCCCAATAAACTTTTATAGAATAGTATCTAACAACAGCAGAATATAATTCTTCTCAAGATCACATAGAACATTCGCCAAGATCACGCTTGTAATCCCAGCACTTTGGGAGACCGAGGTGGGTGGATCATGAGGTCAATAGATCGAGACCATCCTGGTCAACATGGTGAAACCCCGTCTCTACTAAAAAAAAAAAATACAAAAAAATCAGCTGGGCATGGTGGTGCGTGCCTGTAATCCCAGCTACTCAGGAGGCTGAGGCAGGAGAATTGCCTGAACCCAGGAGGCGGAGGTTGCCGTGAGCCGAGATCACGCCATTGCACTCCAGCCTGGGTGACAAGAGCGAAACTCCGTCTCAAAAAAAAAAAAAAAAAAGAACATGTGCCAAAATAAACCAGATTCTGGGCTATAAAACATTAATACATCTTAATAAATATAAAGAATGGAAATCATAAAATGTATTGCTCTCACACTACAATAAAATAAAAGTAGTATTTCATAACAAAAAATAGATGGAGAATCCTAAAATACCTAGAAATTAAACAACACAGTTTTAAATAACATGTGAGTCCAAGAAAAAAATCTAAAGAGAATGTTCCTTTTTTTTTTTTTTTTTTGAGATGGAGTCTTGCTCTGTTGACCAGATTGGAGTGCAATGGCACAATCTTGGCTCACTGCAACCTCTGCCTCCTGGTTCAAGCAATTATCCTGCCTCAGTCTTCCAAGTAGCCGGGATTACAGGTGTGCACCACCATGCTTGGTTAATTTTTTGTATCTTTGGTAGAGACAGATGGATTCATCATGTTGGCCAGGCTGGTCTCAAACACCTGACCTCCTGATCCGCCTGCCTTGGCCTCCCAAAGTTCTAGGATTATAGACGTGAGCCACCATGTCTAGCCCTGAAGAGAAATTGTTAATGTTTTTAATTAAATGAAAATAGAACTTAATTAAAACTTGTGTGCTAGGTGCAGTGGTTCATGTCTGTAATCCCAACACTTTGGGAGGCTGAGGCAGGTGAATCACCTGAGGTTAGGAGTTTGAGAGCAGTCTGATCTACATGGTGAAACCTCATCTCTACAAAAAATACTAAAATTAGCAAGGTGTGGTGGGGCATACCTGTAATCCCAGCTACTTAGAAGGCTCAGGCAGAAGAATCTCTTGAACCAGGCAGGCAGAGATTATAGTGAGCTGAGATCCCGCCACTCCACTCCAGCCTGGGTGAAAGAGCAAGACTTCTCAAAAAAAAAACTTGGGGGAAGCAGCAAAAGCAATGTTTAGAGAGAAATTTATAGCATTTCATCCATATATTGGAAAAGGAAAAAAAAAATTTTAAATAATCAGGGCTTTTGCCTTAGAAAATTAGGAAAAGCAGAGCAAGTTAAATCCAAAGTAAGATGAAGAGAAGAATTAAGAAAATAAAAGCAGAAATTGATGAAATTAAAAACGGAAAATCAAGTGAAAAGTTAATGAAACCAAAAACTGATTCTTTGAAAAGATCAATAAAATTGATAAACCTCTAGCCAGGCTAACCAATTAAAAAAGAGAGCAGATACAAGAAACTCATATCACAAATGAAATAGGGGTTATCACTACTGATCCCATGGAGATTAGAAGATAATAAAGGAATGTTATAAACTATACCTACAAATTGGATGAACTAGATGAAAGGGATCAATTCCTTAAAAGGCATAATCTTTCTGCTATTGCTTGAATATGTGTCCTCCAAAATTCAGGTGCTGTCAATGTGATAGTATTAGGAGGTAGGCCCTTAAGAAATGATTAGGCCATAAGAGGTCACCTCTTGTGAATGGGATTAGGTACCCTTATAGAAGGGCTTGGAGGGGGAAGTTTGCCTTTTTTGCCCTTTTGCCTTCTATCATGTAAGAATACAGTGTTCTTTCAGTTGGGGATATACGGTGCACAAGGCATCATCTTGGAAGTAGAGAACAGTCCTGCCCAGACACCAAACCTGCTGGTTGATCTCAGACTTCCCAACCTACAGAACTGTGAAAAAATAAACTTCCGTTCTTTGTATATTACCCAATTTGTGCTATTCTGTTATAGCAACACAAAATGTACACTTTCAAAGCACTTAGACACTTCCAAAACCCACGAAAGAAGAAATATGTTATCTAAGTAGATTTATGTCAAGAAATTAAATTATAATTAATAATTTTCAAGACATAAAGTACCCGACTTGGATGAGTTTACTGGTGAATTTCACCAAATAGGGGGAAAATAATACTGATTCTCTACAATCTTTCCCAGAAGATAGAAACAGAAGGAATACTTTCTAATTCATTCTATGAGAACAGCATTATCCAAATATCAGAACTAGATAATGACATTACAAGAAAAAATTAACTACAGAATAATTGGACATCCACATGCAAAAAAAGAGGATTCTAGACATAGATCTTATACATTTTACAAAAGAAGAAAGCTTCAAATGTATCAGAGACCTATAAAATGCAAACCAATATAACTCTTAGGAGATAACGTAGTCTGGATAGCAAAGTCTGGATGACTTTATGTTTGGTGATGACTTTCAGACGCAATACCAAAAGCATGAGCCATGAAAGAAGACAAGCCACAAAATGGAAGAAAAAAATGCAAAAGGCATGTGTGATAAAGGACTATTACCCAAAATATATGAAAAATTCTTAATTTTCAACAATAAGATAACCAAATTTTAAAATGAGCAAAAAACATTAATAGGTATCTCACTAATGAAGGGAATTGCAAAATAATGCAATGAGATATCAGTTAAAATGGCTGAAACTCAAGCTATTAATAATATTAAGTACTGGTGAGGATATGAAGGAAGAGAAACTCTCATTTATTGCTGGTGGGAATCAAAACTTGTACAGTCCTTTGGAAGACAGTTTAGGAGTTTCTTACAAAACTAAACATACTCTTACCATATGATCCAGCACTCATACTTTGTGGCACTTACCTAAGTGAGCTAAGAAATTATGTTGATGCAAAACTTGTGCAAGGATTTTTATAGCAGCTTTGTTCTTAAATGCCCCAAACTGGAAGCAAACATTATGTTTTTCAGTAGGTGAATGAATAAATTGTAACACATCCAGACAATAGAATGTTATTAAGTACTAAAAAGGAACGAGCTGTTAAGCAATGAAAAGATGCAGAGGAATCTTAAATGCATATTACTAAGTGAAAGAAGTCAATTTGAAAAGGACACACACTGTATGATTCCAATGATGTGACATTCAAGAAAAGGCAAAACTATGGATACAGTTAAAAGATCAGTGGTTCTCAAGGCAGTAAGGAGCTGGAAAGGATGAACAGGTAAGGCACAGAAGATTTTTTTTTTTTTGAAATGGACTCTCACTCTGTTACCCAAGCTGGAGAGCAGTGAAACCATGTCAGCTCACTGCAACCTCTGTCTCCTGAGTCCAAGCAATTCTCCTGCCTCAGCCTCCTGAGTAGCTGGGAATATAGGCGCCAATCACTACACCCGGCCCAGCTAATTTTTTTATATTTTTAGTAGAGACAGAGTTTCATTATGTTGGCCAGGCTGATCTTGAACTCCTGATGTCAGGTGATCCACCCACCTTGGCCTCCCAAAGTACTGGGATTACAGGTGTGAGTTACCAGGCCCAGCCCCCAGAAGATTTTTAAGACAGTGGAACTATTCTGTATAATACTATAACGGTAGGTACATGTCATTATCCACTTATTCAAATCCATAGAATGTACAATACCAGAGTGAACTCTAAGGTGAACAATGGACTTTGGATGACAATTATGTGTCAATGTAGGTTTACCAAGTGCAAAAAATGCACTACTCTAGTCAGGGATGTCAATCATAGGGGAGCTGTGTGTGTGTTGGGAAAAGGCATATGAGAAGTCTGAACTTTCCACCCAATTTTACTGTGAACCTAAAACTCTAAAAATAAAGTATAATAATTTTAAAAACCTAACAGAATGGCTTATTGGGGAATTTAAAAAAATTATTTTGTGACAGAAAGTATGACCAAAGAATCAGAAGCCATAATCAATAACACTGACTACATACAAATTAAAAATTACAACTATGAACTGAGTTAAATCAAGATTATATATTCCATTGTAGTGTTTAAAGGATCCATTGAAACATTCATTAAGGATATGGCATACACTATTAATGGACTTTTATTTGACTTTTAAAAATGATGAGGAACTGCTTCACTTATGATTAGAAACAATCTAGAGGGTATATTAAGTGAAAAAAGCAAAGTCAGAATAGTTAGTAAAGTAGGCTACCACGTGTGTGAAAAACAAGTGAGAGGTGGAAACCCATGTGCAGACAGCCCCCAATTTACAATGGTTCGACTTAGTTTTGACTTTTGGATGGTGTGAAAACAATATCTGCGTTCAGTGGAAATTGTACTTTGAGTATCCATACAATCATTCTGCTTTTCACTTTCTGTAAAGTATTTAATTACAAGAGACAGTCAACACTGTATTATGAAATAGGCTTTGTGTAAGACAATTTGGCCCCAACTGTAGGCTAATGGAAGTGTTCTGAGCATGTTTAAGACAGGCTAGGCTAAGCTGTGATGATCAGTAGGGTAAGTGCATTAAGTGCATTTTTGACTTAGGATATTTTCAACTTATGATGGGTTTATCAGGACATAACTCCACTGCAAATCAAGGAGCATCTGTGTATATTTGCATATCCACATATAAACATGTATGTGCACACAGATGTGCACACACTAGCACTGGGTAGATGCATAATACATAACATGGGATGCCTCTGGGGAGACAGAACATTGCAGCTGAGCACAGACGGAGCAGGAGATTCTTCTCCATTCACTATTTTTTATTTTTAAGCTTTGAATCATGAGAATATATTATTCATTAGAGAAAATAAATTAAGCTGTATAAAATTACATTACACCCAAGAGAGCAAAATGTAAAGTATTTGTGGATAGTCTCCTATGTTATATTAACATACCAAAAAGTAAAGAGCATCAACATAAAGAAGAATTTACATCAACGAATGGATAAAATAGCCAGTTAACATCAAATGGCAGTAATCCTAAATTGAAATAGACTAAATTCCCCAATCAAAAGATACAGCCAAAACCTAACGGTATACTACATCCAGACCCATTTCATATCCAAAGATACACAAAGACTCAAAACAAAGGATTGGAGAAAGATTTACCAACCAAATGGAGAACAAAAACAAATAAATAAACAAAAAGGAGTTGCAATTCATGCATTTGATAAAACAGATTTCAAAGCAACAAAGATAGAGTGGTATAAGGATCAATGCATCCTAACACCCAGATACACAAGACCCATAAAGAGATTTAGACTCAACGAGACAGAAAATTAATAAGGATATCCAGAATCTGAACTCAGATCAGGAACAAGTAAACTTAATAAGCACTTGTAGAGCTCTCCACTTTAGATACATAAAATATGCATTCTCCACTTTAAATACACAAACTAATGATCGGCCATTATTAACACCCATTCATAGAATAAAGCAATATTCCTGTTCTCCCTCTTATTCTTCCCCTCTTTTCCTTTCCTTAAAAAAAAAAAAAAAAGAAAAAGAAAAGAAAAAGAAAAAACTCCCATGGCTGAGCTTGGCAGCTCACAACCTTTAATAGTGCTTTGGGAGGCCAAGGCAGGAAGATTGCTTGAGGCCAGGAGTTCAAGGCCAGCCTGGGCAACATAGGGGCACCCTATCTGTACAAAAAGAACAAATAAAAACACAAATGAAATAACAGCCAAGGCGCAGCCATTTAAAAAAAAAAAATTACATTACACCCAACAGAGCAAAATGTAAAGTATTTGTGGATAGTCTCCTATGTTATATTAACCAGCACCTGACTCTTTCTGACCCACATTTTTCAGCCACATGGAGCAGAGATCTCACCCAGTGATTGTTATCTGTTTGTGAAGGATGTGTCAGGCAGTCTTTAATTTGCTTGGCTGATCATTGTTTTGAATTATGTTGGACCTAGCTGCTCATTAACACCCTGAGTGGAGCCCCTGGTGCTTTTTCTCCTTCACACAACAATGTATGCATATTTTTTCCATTTAAAAAATGGAACTGTTTTGAAAGTTATAATCTGGATGCCCTGCTTTTAGCCAATATCTAACATTGTCGTTTCTTAGTTAAAACAATTATTTTGTAATGTCTGTCACTATTTATGGATTAATGCAATTATAGCTTATAGGTTTTCTCAAATTAGAGCTATCAAGATACCAAAAAAGATATCAATGTTTAAGACAATTTGCAAAGGGAAATAAAATAACATTTATGGGCAACTATCAGTGAATCAGAAATCATGCTAAGGGATGATTTTGCTAGAATATTTCTTACTTCTAGTTTCTATGGGAAAATGCCTTTTTCTTTTTAATGATTGGTATGATGCTGTGTTCCCTTAATTTGTTTTATAAAACATCCTTTTTTGGACTCTGGGTTCAGTATGCAGCATTTCTTCAAAGAGGACTTGTTCATTTTATTCCCTACCGAGGTCACCATTTCTTATCTCATACCTGTCTGATGCTTGCAGGAAGTGAGCATTTATGCTTCTCAGGTGCGTCTCTTGTTGCCTGAAGGTAATGGAATTGCCCAGGAGGAGAGTAATAAAGCTGCATTAATGTCTTGATAGAGATCTTACCCAATAGCCTGTGAAATATTCATGCAGTGAAAATTAAGGTCTGATTTATATCGGTTTTTAGCATTAACTCAGTTTCATTACTCTAAGGATGCTAAAGATGCCCTGAAATTACTTTTAGTAAATCCATAAGTGGAATGTACTGGGACACATTTTCTGCTCTTTACAGACCCATCAAAATAGAGAATTGTCTGGGGGATTTCCAGAGTAAACTTATTCATCCGTGGCAATCAGTGCTCCACAAACTTTTCAAAAACAATAGGATTTGAAACTAGGGAATAACTCAAGGAACAAAACAAAACAACAAAATGTTAGCTTTTAAGACAGATATATTGTTCCACTGAGAAAGAAAACCATCTCCTAATGAATCTGATGTTATTCCAAGAGTGGGCTTTCAAGGGATGGTCTTCTTTTATCTAAGTTTGGTCTTCTTCCCTTGTCTTATGAATGGGATTCCTTTCGTGTGTGTGTGTGTATGTGTGTGCGCACGCGCGTGTGTGTTATTTGAGGTATAACTACAATCAGTGGATGGCGCAGGTCTTAAATGAGCAGTTCAATGACATGCCAAATGTACATATACCTCTACAACCAACATCCCAGCCAGCACATGGAGCATAGACATTACACTCTCCCAAGTTCTTTCATGTCCTTTTCCAGGGACTATTCTGATTGCAATCTCTAACAATTAGTTTTTTCAGCTACTAACTTCATAGAGGTGGATGTTAAATACAGTAGGAATAGTTTTTTTTTCTGATTTCTCTTACTTAGCATAATGTTTTAGAGATTTTCTATATTGTGTGGATCAGTAATTTGTCCTTTTCATTATTTAGTAGCACTCCATTGTATGGCTATAAAACAATATGTTTATCCATCTTTCAGTGGGGGAACTTTGGTTGTTTCCAATTTTGGCTATTACGGACAAAGCTACAATTAATATTCTTATATGAGTTGTTTTTGTGAATATGTATTTCCATTTTTTTTCTCAGCAGAGGGAGTCATATATCCATGAGTGGGAATACTCATGTTAAAAAAGGGTTTACGTTGAATTTTATAAGATATTGCCAAACATTCTTCTATCATGGTTGTACCGTTTCACGCTCCTTCCAGCAAAATATGACAATTGCTGTGCTTCATGTCCTTAACAACACTTGATATTTTCAGTCTTTAATTTTAGCCACTCTAGTGTATTTGAAGCATTGTGCTGGTTGTAATAAATTTCATGTGTTTGTTGGTCACTCATACACATAGCTTCTTAGTTAAAAAGTTACAATTTGCTTCTGAGAAACTGGAAGTAAAAACTGGAGGTAAAATTATTTCTTGGTGATTTTTCCCTCTAGTCTTAAATAAATAAATAATGGGAGAGAATGAGTTTTATCTGGTTAGAGCGAATGTCAACAAATTGGCCAAAAGGGGTAAAAATATTGTGCAATTTTTTTGCTTTTCCATTTTGATCTATCCTTACATTTGGGTGTTGTAATCCTTGTGGCGATATTTATTTTCATTTGCCTACGTAGTAAATCAGAGACTTAAACTATATTAATTTATGACTTGCAAGATGTAATTTCCTGTTGTACATTTCCTGTCCAGCTTTGCCAAAATTGTTAGATATCAAATATACTCAACAAATTTAAGCCAAGGTATTGCTGGGTTAAGAGGGACCAAAGTCTTAACTTTACACAGATTTTATTATAGTACAACATACATGCCCACATACACAAATCATGAGCATTCAACCAAATGAATTTGTATAAAATGAACACCCTCGGATCAAGACGTAGCCATTTCTAATGCCACAGAAAACTCCCTAGCACCACCTCTCAATAATTAAAACCACAAAGATAACCACTATATTGATATTCATTAAAATAAATTGGTCTTACTTGTTTTTTAGTGTTTATGAAATGAGGAGATACAGGGTAGATTATTGTAGTTGGCTTCTTTCCCTTGGCCTCATATTTGTGGGATTTATCCATGTTGTTTGTAGCATTAGTACTGCCATTGCCATTATTGACTCTGCATTTTATATTAATTTTAGAATTAACTCGTCAAATTGCCCCCAAAACACCTGTTGTAATTTTTATTGCAGTTGCACTGAATATCAATCAAAGCTTAGCCATTTTCTGACTTCCATCTCCAAACATGACCTTAACTTGCATTTATTTTGGTCTTCTTCAGTTGCTCTTGATCATATTCTATAGTTGTGTAATGGTCCTGTGCATAGTTCGGTAAATTTATTTCTAGATATCTGATTGTTTTCAGACACTCTTATGAACAGTATTATTATTAAAGTTGTATCTTCCAATTATTTGTGGCTAATATTAACATAAGGCTATAGTAACCGAAACAGCATGGTACTGGTACAAAAACAGACACATAGACCAGCGGAGCAGAACAGAGAACCCACAATGAAGCTGGACACCTACAACCATGCAATCTTTGACAAAGTCAACAAAAATAAGTAATGGGGAAAGGACTCTCTATTCAATAAATGGTGCTGGGATAATTGGTTAGCCATATGCAGAACAAAGTCGGACACCTACATTTTACCATAAACAAAACTTAGCTCAAGACTAATTTAATAATTAAATGTAAGACCTCAAATTATAGGAATTCTAGAAGAAAACCTAAGAAACATCATTCTGGACATCGGTCTTGGGAAAGAATTTACAACTAAGTCATCAAAAGCAACTGCAACAAAATCAAAAATTGGCGGGTGGGACCTAATTAAACTAGAGTTCCTATACAGCAAAATAAATGATCAACAGAGTAAAGAGAAAATCTACAGAATGAGAGAAAATATTCTCAAACTACACATATGACAATGGTCTAATATCCACAGTCTATCAGGAACTTAAACAATTGGATAGGCGAAGAACACGTAACTTCATTTAAAACTGGGCAAAAGATACAAGCAGACACCTCTCAAAAGAACACATACAAGCAACCCACAAACATATGAAAAAGCATTCAACATCACTAATCATCAGAGAAATCGCAAATAAAAACTCCCCTGAGATACCATCTCACACCAGTCAGAATGGCTACTGTTAACAAGTCAAAATACAACAGATGCTGGTGAGGCTGCAGAGAAAAAAGGAATGATTATACACTGATAGTAGAAACGTGGAAAGCAGTTTGGAGATTTCTCAAAATCTTAAAAACAGAATTAGCATTTGAAAAGAAAACAAGTCATTCTACCAAAAAGACCCATGCATTCACATGCTCATCTCAGCACTATTCACAATAACAAAGACAGAGTCATCAGTGCCCAAAGACATAGGTGAAATCCCATCAGTGGTGGATTGAATAAAGATTTGGTACATGTACACTATGGAATACTATGAGGCCATAAAGAAGAATGAAATAATGTCCTTTGCAGCAACCCAGATGCAGCTGAAGGCCATTATCTTAAGTGAATTAACACATGAACAGAAAACCAAATACTGCATCTTCTCACTTATATATGGGAGCTAAACAATGGGTACTCATGGATGTAAATATAAGAACAACTGGCTTGGTGTGGTAGCTCACACCTGTAATCCCAGCATTCTGGAGGCCGAGGCGGGCAGGTCACCTGAGGTCAGGAGTTCAAGACCAGCCTGGCCAACATAGTGAAACCCCGTTTCTACCAAAAATACAAAAAATTAGCCAGGCATCATGGTGCATGCCTGTAATCCCAGCTACTTGGGAGGCTGAGGCAGGGAGAATTGCTTGAACCTAGGATGTGGCGGTTGCAGTGAGCCCATATCACACCACTGCACTCCAGCCTGGGTGACAGAGTGAGACTCTGTTTCAAAAAAGCAAAGATAAAAAAACAAACAAAAAAAGAAGTAAGATAAAAACAATAGACACTCAAGAGAAAGGGAGGGGAAGCAAGGTTTGAAAAACTAACTATGGGGTACTGTGCTCAGTATCTGGGTGATGAGATCATTTGTACCCCAAACCAGCATCATACAATAAACCCATGTTACAAACCTGAACAGGTACTCTCTAAATCTAAAATAAAAGTTGAAGAAAAGAGAATTATCTCCAATAAAAATGCATTACTTTTGAAATCACAAATCATTTTTAGAATAAGTCATATACGTATCATATATAAGCAATATAAACAGTACATAAACAATATTTAAGGGGGTAGGATTATTGGAGAATTTCATCTTTTCTTTTACATGTATTTTTCAGTTTTCCCTACTGGAGATGTAATAGTTGGAAGATCTTCTATAGGGAACAGTGTACAATGGATCCACGGAGACTCAGAGTGACCTTCCCGGGAAGGCTGGTGGAAGGCAGGGGTGGAGAACAAGCCACAGCTGTGAGGCGTCAAGGCTGTTTGGGATTTAAATCATTCCTTGCAGCTCCCGCAGAACGCGAATTTCTTGGACAGGATTTACGTTAACATCTTACCAGAAAGGGTTTTCAAAATAGAAAAGACTCCTGAGAATGGTAGAGAATCTCATGCTATTATCTCATTTTCTAATTTAAGTTTTAGAAATACACACAAAGCTACTTATTTTTTCGGTTCTCTTTTAAGCCCAGAATGGTTTTTGTACCTACAGCTGCTTGCCGGGGCTGCTGGAATGAAGTACCTCTGACTCAGTGGCTTGAAAAACAGAAGCTCATTTCTTCCAGTCCTGGAAGCTGGAAGTCTGAGATCAAGGCGTCGGCGGGTCAGTTCCTTCTGAGGCTGAGGGGGAAGCTGCTCCAGGCCCAGGAAAGCTGCTCCCCTGGGCTTGCAGTTGGCAGCTTCTCCTGGCATCCTCACATTGTCTTGTCATACACTGAGGTGTGTGTTTTTGTGTAAAAATTCCTTTCTTGTAAAAACTCCAGTTTTATTAGATTAGGAACCATACTATGGCCGTATTTTAATTTAATCATCTGTTAAAAGAGCCTTTTTCCAAACATGGCCACATTCTGAGGGACGGGGAGTCAGGACTCCAGCATAGGAGTTTGGGGTGGCACAATTCATCCCATAACAGTGCAGCTTTTCTTTGTGCCTATGTGTTTGTAGGTTTGCTGTACAAGAGTTAGGGGAATCATTGGTGACTCATCCGTTCCCCTGTCCCCCGGCACTGGGTTCCTGGCAGAAGCTGGTACTGAGGTAAATTAAACAACAACACAACCGAGGTTTCTGACTGGGCTCTGCATGGAATGTTGATTTTCATTTATTGGGCAGAAATGAATCCATCGCAGAGACTGGCTCCCACTGGCTGTCCCTACCCCTCCCTACTGAGGCAGGGACATCACTCAGGCTGGCAAGGCTTTTGTGATGGCAGATCCTAGAACTCTCAGAAGGCCTTCCTGTCTCCAGACCATTTTAACTTGTGAAAAGCATTGAGCATGAAACATGGTAGCTGGTAACAACGGTGGCCTTTCTGTGAAATAACCACCTGCTTTCCTCCCATGGTTCATTCAGTGCGGCAGGAGATACACATGCCAAGATGAGCTGAGGGCCCATGGGGTAAACAGTTGGCCATGGGAGGCTGCCTGAGTCCAGGCTTTAAAACTGGGAGAGACCTTAGCAATGAACTGATTCAGCTCTCTCATTTCTGATAAGAAAATTATGACCAATAACGAGAGAATGTCCAATAATGAATGGTTAGGTGTAGTAGAAGAATGATTACATAAACATGTCAAAATACTTAAATACAAGAAAGGATGAAAATCCATCCTAGATATAAACAAAGGGAATGGAAGATGTATGCCCACACGAAAACTTGCATATACATGCTCATAGCATCATCGTTCATCCTAGCCCCAAAACTGGAAACAACTCAGATGTCCTTCAATGAATGAATGGACAAACAAAATGTAATCTTATTCTGCCACAAGAGAAAATTTTTTGACACATGCCATGATATGGATGAGACTTAAAAACATTATGCCAAGTAAAATAAGCCAGGCACGAAATGCCATAAATTGTATAAAATATCCAAAATTGATGTGAAGTATTCGGAATAAGCAAATACATAGACAGAACCAGTGGTTGCCAAGGGCTGGGAGGAAGGGAGAACTGGGGAGGAACTGCTCATGGGTTTCTTTTGAAGTGGGGTGTTTGCTTTACCATGTAGGTGTCCCCCTGCATGCTGAAGGGGTGAGCCTGTGAGCTGTGGGAGGGTGTGGAGGGAACAAACGGTGAAGGGTCATGGAGGAATAGACATCAGGAACTGGGAGACGAGAAGGGTCAGCCATGCCAATGTTGCTCACGTGACCCAGGAAGACAGCAGAAGGAAAGGAAAGGAATCTGTTGAACCTAGAGGCCGAGTCTTCCATGAACAAGTTGGGAGATGAGGGGGTCACATCAGGTTTACCCAGGCCCTGTCGCCTCTGGGAGCTGTGGTGGCTCTACTGCACAGTGTTTCATCTGTGACCATGGATTCTTGACATACCACTTATAGGTGGGCTTCTAGGGGTGCATAAGCCCCCCAGAATGGTACACTAGATTCTACATGTGCGGTGCACAACTCACATACATTCTCTTTCCTTGAGAAAAGCTTTCATGACTCATCAGATTTTCAAAAAGATGAGTGATCTAAAAAACCAAACTAACCTAAGAATCACTGCTGTGAAGAATTTGTGTGAGGAATAACTTGATGAAGACAATAACAACTGCACACGGACATAGGAGAGGCACACAGCTCTTAGTCTGGCCTGGAGTCTCTGCCTACCCAACCCCAACCCAGAGAGCTGGAGCCTCCAGAGGCGGCAGAACTGCGACACCAGAGATGGGAGGGAGGTCGGGCTCTGGAAATCCACAGGGCACTCCCCGCAGCGCTGAGGAACTTGCCAGTGACGTCTTCAGGGGGCAGCTGCTACCTACATTGCTGAACGGAATTTATTGACTTCTGCTGGCCTCTGCGTAAGAACAGACCTTTCAAATGAATATAAGAAAATTCCAAGTATACAATACAGTATTGTTAACTGCAGTCACCATGCTGTACATTATTAACCCAGAACTTACTCGTCTCATACTGAGAGTTTACACCCATTGACCAACATGTCCCTATTTCCCACACCCCAGCCCCGGGTCAACCACCATTCCGCTTCCACCAGTTGGGCTTTTTTTACACGCCACAGATAAGTGAGATCATGCAGTATTTGTCTTTCTCTGTCAAACTTATGTTAAATGTTCTCACCACAGATGTGCACATGCACACACACACACACACGCACACACACACAGGGTAACTAAGTAAAGCAATGAAGGTGTTAACTAACTTGATTGTGGTCAGCATTCCACAATATGTGCATATATGAAATCATCACATTGTATACCTTAAATTTATACTATCGTATATGCTGACCATATGCTAAATTTATACTATTGTATATGCTGACTATACCTCCATAAAGCTGGGAAAAAATATATGGAGTGCTAAGCTCTCAACAATAGTAGTTTGCAGTCTGTAGAAACTAAAAAACAGGCCTGGTTGTTTTTTGTTTTTTCTTTTTTTCAGGACAAGCTCAGCTTGACTGATGAAGACTATTAACCTCCAGGATACTAACAGCAACTAGCAAACTGCCGTGCCAGCTTTCTCTGTTCATAGCCTTGCATGAATTAGGAGAAAAAATAAGATAAAACCTGCGGTTCTTAAAGACAATAAAACCACATGAAAGGTATCTGCTGCAGGGATTCTAAAGATATGACACATTGCTGTCCTGTGTCTCTGTGCTGTCCACTCACCAGCCGCCCGCCCACTTGTCTCTTTCTCTCCCCTACACCTCCACCCACAGGCTGCCAGCTGAGGTTGCTATGCAGACAGAATCTCTCAGTGACTGATCTACTTCCTGTTTCTTCAATCACATGACTTTTCCTGATTATAAAAGCAATGCATGCTTATTATAGAAACTTTAGAACATAAGAAAAGGTATTAAAATGAAACTATGACCCCCCAAAATAAAAAGGATACAAAACTGCATATGAAGTGTCCCCACTTTGTAAGAGAACAGTAATGATTCTGCATCTATGAATGGAGCAAAGGCCTGAATGTCATCCTCCCTCAACCAGCCTGGGAGCAGAAGTGAGCTTACAGGACTTCTCTTTGCACCTCAGTTATGGCAGCTCTGGGCCACAACCTGCTGAGGAGGCAGCTGGACCCCCACTGTCTCACCTCCCCAATTGTTTTTGTGGGTGGCCAGAAAGTGCTCAGATGTCCCCTGGAACTGGACTCCACAGGTCCCAGGCCCTGCACAGCTGCCCCAACCCCACCCTTGACAGTGTCCAAAAAGGGGGCTAGTCTCTGGTCCTTGTGGGGCTGGGTAGAAGGAGGCCAATCCCACCATCCTTTCCCATCCCCTCAGGGTCTAGCCTGAACTCCTCCTCTCTCAGCCGAAGCTGAACCTTCCTGCACACTGATCCTGGAAATAAATGCCCTGAGGGGCTGCTGTCGACCATGCAGAGAGAAAGCACTGGATCCCTAAATATCACACACTCGCCCTGCACTTGCAGGGGCTGAGATGGCAGCTAGTTACAGACTTCCTTTTCTACATCCCTGTGCATTTTCTAAACTCTCCACAATAAACATTAAAATCACAATAAAGAAGAAATCAAGAACAAAAACGTCTTAGTATGCTGCATTTATTAGTGAAATGGTTGATGAAAATTTGCATTTCACTTATTTCTAATCATTATGTAGCTCTGTTAAAACCTCACCAAGAAGTCAGAACATGAAGTTCATGCAAGTTATTTGGTGGACTTTGGGAAATCTTGAAAAAATGTAGGAGGCAGCCATGTAGAAGCTTACGTACTCTGGGAAGGACACAGATGCAGTCTGAGGGCCACACGTCTTTGGTTTGCATTGGCACTGGGCCCTGTTTGCTGTCCAGCAGAAAACCCCTGCCACCACACAGTGGGACTCTCTTCTCCATCTCTAAATTCCTTCACAGCTGAAATGACCCAAAATGGACCAAAAAAATCTGAATAACAGCCTTCAGCCATAGACCTTCCCTCTGACAGAGTCTACCCAAATGAGAAGGAACCAGAAAAACAACCATAGTAATATGATAAAACATGGCTCTTCAACACCCCCAAAATCACACTAATTCATCAGCAATGAATCCAAACCAAGAAGAAATCCCTGATTTACCTGAAAAAGAATTCAGAAGGTTAGTTATTAAGCTAATCACAGAGGGACCAGAGAAAGGCTGGTCCTATTTTTTGGATTTCCTTGGAAATCCAAAAAATGATGCAAGAAGTGAAAGGAGAATATTCAAGGAAATAGATAGCTTAAATAAAACACAATAAAAATTTCAGGAAACTTTGAACACAATTTGAGAAATGTAAAATGCTCTGGAATGTCTCCACAATAGAATTAAACAAGCAGAAGAAAGATATTTAGAACTCAAGGACAAGGTCTTCAAATTAACCCAGTCCAACAAAGATGAAAATAAAAAAAAGAAAAGAAAATATGAGCAAAGCCTCCAAGAAGTCTGGGATTATGTTAAATGACCAAACCTAAGAATATTTGGTGTTCCTGAAGAAGAAGAGAATTCTAAAAGCCTGGAAAACATATTTGGGGGAATAATTGAGAAAAACTTCCTGGGCCTTGCTCAAGACCTAGACATGCAAATATAAGAAGCACAAAGAACACGTGGGAAATTCACTGCAAACAGATTTTCACCTAGGCACATTGTCATCAGGTTATGCAAAGTTAAGATGAGGGAAAGAATCTTAAGAGCTGTGAGACCGAAGCACCAGGTAACCTATAAAGGAAAATCCACCAGATCAACAGCAGATATCTCAGCAGAAACTCTGGAAGCTAGAAGTGATTGGGGGACCAACTTCAGCCTCCTCAAACAAAACAATTAACAAATAACAAATAAAATTCAAAATATAATAAAAGGACGTGGAGGAAGTTGTGTTCCAAATTTTACCCGAAAAAAATATTATCTTGATGGTGCAATAAATGTCAGTGGAGAATGAAACATCAGCGACCTTAGGCTTCAGCATCAGGGGCCAGTAGGAAGCCCCTCACCAAAAAACAATAAAAACAAAAAAAACAAAAACGAGCCTTGTTTTGGCTGACACAGCACCAGAAGGGAAAAAAAAAATGCTTTGTTTTAAGCTTTTCTTCTTAGAAAATTAAATCATTTTACTTGTTTTTCCATAATTAAAGGATGTAACTCCTGAGTGCTCCCATCTGTTAAATCTCTCTGCACATCATTCCAGAGTGAGCATTCTGTTTAGAAAATTTATCAGGAATTCTGATTCCAATATTTTGGAAAGGGAAACTCTGAAAAATGGTGTTTAAAGTCTTTGTAGAAAATACAAGAAGTAACTACCTTAAATCTCTGGGGAAATAAGACAAATAATCTATTTTTTAAAAAAATAGGCAACAGATTTGAACAGATCCTTAAAAGCAGATATGCAATGGCCAATAAGCTTGCAAAAAGATGCTTGAGATTGCCAGTCACCAGGGAAATGCAAATCAAAATTACAGTGAGACACCATTCCATGCCCACTGGGACGAAGAAAGGAGAAAGACTTATCACACCAATATTGGCAGGGATGTGAGCCAAGTGGAATGGTGCAACCACTTTGGAAACTGACAGTTTCTTTAAACATACAGTTAAATATATGACTAATATATAATCCAGATGTCAGTAAGCATTTATCCATGAAAAACGTCCACACTAAGATATATACAAGAATGTTCATGGCAGCATTATTCATAATATCCTAAAACTGGGGACCACTCAAATGTCCATCAACAGATGAATGAATAAGCAAAACGAAAGTAGAATTTCCATATGATGAGTAGTACTCAGCATAAAAAGGAACAATTACAGAAATGCAAATATATGGATGAATCTCAAAATCACTATGCTGAGTGAAAGTAGTCAGGCACAAAAGGCCACAAATTACACGCATTCATTTATACAAAATTCTAGGAAAGAGAGTTTTAGTGACCAAAAGCAAGTCAGGGGTTGCTTGGGCCAGAAGCAGAGGGACGGAGGAACTACGAAGAGGTACAAGGAATCTTTTGGGAATGATGAAAATGTTCTGTGTGTTGCTTGTGGTGTGCAGAGCTGTCAAAACTTACTGACTGTACACTTCAAAGATGGGCAGGATGGGCTGGGTGCAGTGGATTGTGCCTGTAATCTCAGCGCTCTGGGAGGCCAAGGTGGGTAGATCACCTAATGTCAGGAGTTTGAGACCAGCCTGGCTAACATCATGAAACTTCATCTCTACTAAAAATACAAAACTTAGCCAGGCATGGTGACATGTGCCTATAATTCCAGCTACTTGGAAGGCAGAGACAGGAAAATTGCTAGAACCTGGGAGGGAGAGGTTGCTGTGAGCTGAGATAGCGCCACTGCACTCTAGCCTGGATGACAGAGCAAGACTCCATCTAAAAGAAAAATAATGGGCGGGATGTCACATGTAAATTGTACATCCCTCAATAAAGCTGATTTTTTTTTTTTTTTCTGAGACCAAGTATTGCTCTGTCGCTTAGGCTGGAGTGCAGTTGTGCAATCTCAGCTCAGTGTAAACTCTGACTCCCAGGTTCAAGCGATTCTCTTTCCTCAGCCTCCTGAGTAGCTGGGATTACAAGCGACCACCACCGTGCTGGGCTAATTTTTGTATTTTTAGTGGAGATGGGATTTCACCATTTTGTCCAGGCTGGTCTCAAACTCCTAACTTTGTGATCCACCTGCCTTGACCTCTCAAAGTGCTGGGATTACAGGGATGAGCCACCACACATGCCCAATAAGCTTGATTTTTAAAAAATGTTTTAGGCTCCTTCTTAGCCAGAAAATCTTAAAACCTTAGGAGACCTGTTACTTTTTAGGTGAAATTGGAGAACAGAGCCTTTTCTGGAGTCTGGTATCTGAGGACTTGGAACAGGCAGTGCTCATTTTCAGGGGACCTTCAGGATTGCAGAATAATTCGCACAGTATTTCCCTGAGGCAAACAAGATTTCAGTCTATGAATAGGTTTCAGTCTTTGCTTTGGTAGAATCTTTTTCAACACAAGTTTACTCTAAAAAGTAAAGCTCTTTCCCCCCGCAAAAAGTGAATAGTGCCATGACACATTATACTCGCCCAGGAGACTGGTCCCTGTCGGCAGACACTCTCTGGAGAGACACAGTCTCTCAGTCACACTGACAACTTCTCCTGTCCTCAGTAATGGCCCTGCACTTACGTGCAGGGATGCCAGGTGGCCATCAGTAACACATGAACTTCCAGTTTCTCCTGCTCAGGAAAGAGAACCGTGTTTACAGGGGTGATCTTTCCACATATTCTAAAGCCCCTCTTTGCTGTGACTGCCTGACACTGTGGCATGTGGCTGAGACACTGGGTGATTGTAATTGGCCCATCACCATGACTCAGGCTGGTTAGCATGGTCCCAACAAAGCCAAGGTCACAGGTGAGTCAAGCTCAGGCTAGGAGATAGTTCACTGTTCATGTGTCAGCACTGAAAGCAAACAGCAAATTAATTCCTTGAGTACTTCTATTGTCTAATTAAAAAGAAAATAGCAGGTTTGGGGCCATAACTTCTGCTAATTCCAATTCTCGAGTTACCCATGAAGTGATAGTGGCAATGCATATTGATCCATGCTGCCCATGTTTGAATGTATGTTAAAGAATGAAAATCATAACTGGCATCCCCCCAAAGCCTTAAGAAATAGAGTTCTCTCTTCAGCCTTGAACGTGCCATCCTGAATGGCCCCTCTTTCTCTTCTGGAATCTAAGAAACTCCCTGCCTGTCGGGCTCTCCAGGGGAAGCTGTGGGAGCCTAGAGTCCCTGACCACTGCGCCAACGGACTCTCCTTCCTTGGCAGCTCCTGGTCCACCTGAGAAGCACATTTGCATGGCCAGGATGAAGACAAGGAAGCAGGGCCAGTGGGGCTCTCTGCTCCCTCAGGACTAGCGGTGAGAGTGAACACCTCCCAGGCACAGGGGTCCTCAGGAGCACGATGCAATTGGACAGACTCCTCCTGGCGACATCGTGAGTGCTTCATGAAGACCTGCCCTGGGGCAGGAGCCCAGGACCCAAGAGCTGCCCAGATGAGGCTGTGACCTTGCCAGGAAAACAACCTCTTGTAGGGGCTCCATCTCAATAGAGTTTCCAGTCAAAACACAAAAGAGGATTATAGATCGAGGAAGAAGAGTAATTCCACACACCGGCTCTGCTTTCCCCTCTCCCATGGGAAACTGGGATTTGCCAGCGCATGCCATCTCTCTCTCTCTCCTCTCTGCTTCTCTCACTGTTTTTCTCTCCTTTGCTTTCCTGCTGTCTCTGTTTCTGCCTCTTTCTCTCTTCTGTCTCTGTCTCTCACTCTCTCACTTTGTCTCTCTGTGTCTCTCTCATTCTGTCTTGCTCTGTCTCTGTCTCTTTCTGCCTCTCTCTTCTCCCTTTTCTTCTTCTTCTCTTTCTCTGTTTCACTCTCCCACTCTCTGTCTCTTGAATCCTAGTGACTGCCTGGGGTGGGGTGGGGTGAAATGCAGAGGAAGCGATACCGTGTGGCCTCCAGAGCTGGGTCTCAACAGGAAACACTCAAGTGGGTCTTGTCCTCTCGGGTTCTCTTTGCGTGTGTCACTGTCTCTCCCTTCTCTGTCTTGCTATCTGCTTTTGACTCTTTCTCAGTCTCTTCCTGCCCCCCCTCTCTTCTGCCTCTCTTCCTCTCTCTTCTTCCCTTCTTTCTTCTCTCTGCCTCTCTCTTTCACTCTTTCTCTTTCTCTCTCCTTCCCTCTCTGTCTCTCTTTCTCCCTGACTCTTCTATGTCACTCCCACCCTCCCTTTCTTTCTCCCTCTCTCCTTTATTTCCATCTGTCTCTCTTTTTCTCTTTCTCTCCTCTCTCTGGGAACTGTAGGTTCCATTTAGACATGGACAGCTCAGATGAGGGGGTGTGGAGGAAAGTAATGAAAGGTCACAGAGGACTTGGCGCAGAACCAACTTTGAAAGACCAAATTCCAGCCAGGCCTGAGAATGTCACATTGTATTAGTGCAAGGTTGGTAACAAGAAATTAGTGCTGATGGTTGAGAGTGGATGGGGGGAGACGGGGAAAAGGAAAATGCAAATAGTTGGTTTTCATACTTTTCACTTCTTTGCTTGACTTAAACATATTGTTTCCCTAAAGAGGAGCGCCCCCTTCCCTTAAAAATAGAAGCACCTTAGCGTTTGGAGCAGTCCCTTACTTTTGTGTGGCCTTGAGTGTGTGGACAGGATGAAAGTGCAGCTTTAATGACAAAGACTGGCCCTGGAATGCTGACAGGAATAGTGACTGAGCAGCAACTTCGCTTTCCACATCAGAGCAGGATTTATATTCCATTCACCAACCCTCAGAGGAATTTCCCCTGTCTCTGATTTGGCCTTGTGAATTTTCTGGCTCATATCTCTGAGCAGAAGCAAATGTCTGGAGGGGGGAATTCTGGTTAACAAAGAGAAGCAGCTCTTTGTCTCTCGCTGCAGTTAAAAAAACACACACAGATTCCTAGTTTCATGAGCATGACTGCATTTTGACCAAAACCAGGGGCTGGGAACAGGCTGGGTGTTGAGTAGCTGGGCTCTTCCTTCAAACAAGACCCATTTAGGGACTTGGCTATGGCCAAGGAGTGGGGGACAGAATGGGCCTCACAAAGGTCCTTGCTTGGAGGAGAGACCAGAGAGGAGCTAAGCTCAGTTCCTTGTTTCCCAAGAGAGCTATAGCAATTTGGTGAGCACAGTCTCTGAGGTGCCCTATTGAGCACCTCAGTAGGGTGTTGCTTGAGGGGCAACTTGTAGCTGAGCCGTGCGACCTTCACCGTCTATGCCGGTGAAGCAATGTCCTCTTCAGATGCCCCCGGCCAGTGGTCCAAGGTCCCATGCTGCAGGGGAGGGCATGATTCCCAGTGGCCTCACCCCGCAGGGGCTGTCAGCATCACACAGGCTCTAGCGTCTCCACGTGGGGGTGGCCACTGAGATCCGTGTCTCCACCTGAAGGTGGAGAAATACATTTTTAAAGTGACAAAATAGGCCAGGCATGGTGGCTCACACCTGTAATGCCAGCACTTTGGGAGGCCAAGGTGGGCGGATCACCTGGGGTCAGGAGTTCAAGACCAGCCAGCCAGCATGGCAAAACCCTGTCTCTACTAAAAATACAAAAGTTAGTTGGGCCAGTGTTCCCAGCTACTAAGGAGGCTGAGGCAGGAGAATTGCTTGAACCTGGGAGGTGGGGTTGCAGTGAGCCAAGATCATGCCACTGCACTCCAGCCTGGGAGACAGAGCAAGATTCTGTCTCCATAAATAAATAAATAAATAAATAAATAAATAAATAAAATGACAAAATATCTGCATTTAATTCGCCATCATGGTGATCAAACACACATTAGTAGCTCCTGCTATAGGTCATGCTCTGTGAAGGCAGAAAGTAGAAAATATGGTCCCAGATGCAAACTGCCTGTGTGTATTAGAAGAGGAGCCATGCACATTTAAAAAGGATGAAACAAACTGTAGCATCTTAGGGTCACTCAATAACTCAAGTTATTCTTATTAGATGTGTGTGTGTACATACATACCTCCCACTTTTGCATATATAAATAACATCTTATCCTGGAAGTGAAGTCAAATATCTTTAAGTTATTTGACAATATGCACTTTACTAGATTCTAAAATTCTGAATTCAGAAACAGACGGATCTCTGGAAAAACTGAACTGGACATCAGTAGATTTATGTTCCTGCCACTGGGCAAACACCGAGGAAAATGCACCTTTGCTGGTATAAAAGGAGAGGTGACCCTGTGGCTTCCAGCTGCTGTGCTGACCCAATAGCACAAGAGGAGTCACTGAGCCCACACACTAACCAGGGCTGCTGCCTCCCCACGGGGGTTGGAACAGAGCAAGTCCCTGGAGGTGCATCCCGTGACTTAGAAAAAATTATCTCATTCAAGTTCTTTTTAACCAATGGGTCTTGCATTGTATTGATTTAGGAATTCAACTGGGCATAGAGGAAGAAGACTTTTTCCTGGATTCTTGACGGTCTTCTGTCAAACAAAGTGTTTTTACAGAAGGAGGTGTAGGTGCAGGTGGTGGGTGATTTCTCACAGCAGTGAAGATGCATGGCTACGTCAAGCCTCCAGAGATGATGTATGCCTTTTAATGCCTGTATTTGTTAATATAAACTTAAAAAAACCCTAGAAAACAGAGTTTCGTGCATTTCTGGTACTGAACTGATGGTTATGAGGTATTAAGGTCATAAATATCAGACCTAGCCCCATTAGACAAGTGGATAAGGAATTTATCTTTCAGCTTTATCTGACAAGCTCTTCTCCTGGGCTATTCCAGTCGGAATCTTGTCTGCATTCCACCCTTTCATCAGTAAAACTCAAACTTTCCTAGAACCTTTGCCAAGATTCACTAACTAGAAACCTCTTTCTCTAGCTGTGAATACAAATCCATTAACAAAAGATGAGGAAATGGAGCCCGTGGATTGTAGGACTTAAAACAAATATTACTTCCACAACATAAGATTATGGAGCTTGTATTTTCTGTCCAACTTGTATATTAGAAACAATGCCATCACTTCTAACGTTTCTAATGTTCAGAGACTATTTCTCATCTCAGCTTAATATATGTTACTGAGATCAATTTTAAAAAATTTTAAGTTTATATATTGTGTTTTTTAAATTCGAATTTTATTTTAGTGGGTACATAGTAGGTTTAAATATATTTATCAAATACATGAAATATTTTGATACAGCCATGCAATGCATAATAATCACATCATGGAAAATAGGGTGTCCATCCTTCACGTGTCTATTCTTTGTTACAAACAATCCAATTATACTCTCTTAGTTACTTAAAAATGGGCAATTAAATTATTATTGACTATAGTCACCCTGTTCTGCTAGCAAATACTACCTCTTATTCATTCTTTTTAAACTACTTTTTTGTACACATTAACCAACCCCACCTGCCCTGATCCCCTCACTACCTTTCCCAGCCTCTGGTAACCATCCTATTCTCTATCTCTGTGAGTTCAGTTGTTTTGATTTTTAGATTCCATAAATAAATGAGAACTTGTGATGTCTGTCGTTCTGTGCCTGGCTTATTTCACTTAACATAAAGACCTCCGGTTCAATTTACATTGTTGCAAATGACAGGATCTCATTTTTTATGGCTAAATGGTATTCCATCACATATATGTACCACATTCTCTTTAACCATGAATTTGTTGAGGGACACTCATCTAGCTTTCAGATTTGGGCTGTTGTGAACAGTGCTGCAACAAACATGGGAGTGCAGATATCTCTTCCATATACGGATTTCCTTTCTTTTGCATATATACCCAGCAGTAGCTGTATTTTTTACTTTTTGTTTAAGGTAGCTTTGACTATCCTAGACTTTTGTGATTCCACATGAATTTTAAAATTGTTTTTTTTATTTATTTGATAAAATGTCGCTGGTATTTTGATAGGGATTGCTTTCAGCATATGTTGAAATAATCATTTCTTTTAATGCCCCCTAGTCTCCTGGATCTGGGTCCAGTTCAGCATAAGGACTTACCTAGGAGTTGCCCTCCTTGTGGCCTAGACTGGCTTTCATGTTTATTTAGAGCCCTGAAGCACTTTAGCTCACTGTGATGAGGCTTGTGGGAATTCAAGTTCAGACTGCTGAGATCAGTGATTCCCTTATGGCTTTGGCTGGTTTAAATGCTCTTTCCTGGGAAGATGTCAGCTGAGTTTGGTCCGGTTTCACTTTTTGGTATAACAAGGCAACACTGAGTTCAATGCTTCATAATTGCTATGCTCTCCCTCTTTCCATGGCAACAAAGCTGCTCTCTACACCACACCACCACTACTAACGGGATGAGGGGGTAGTGGCATTAGTGATTCAAGACTGTTTTACCTACCTCTTCAGTAATACGCAGTTAAAATCAAATAACATGAGTGCTCACCTGATTTTTGGTTCTTACAAAGGTGGTTTTATTGTGTGTAGTTAGTTGTTAAATTGGTGTTCTTGCCGGGGGTGGGACAATCAGTGGAGATTTCTTTTCTACCTCTTGCTCTGACCCTCAATCTGTGTTTCTCTTTTTAAAAAAGTCCCCAAGTTTCTAGAATTGGACTTAGAGGTTCAAATTCTTGAGCAAGTAGCTCTGTTCCAGAAATCTATTTTCAATCAAGTGGAGACATAAACACTCTGCCAGCCTCAATATTTCTTTGGCACACAACACAGCCAATGTGCCATTTTCATTGAACAGGGACACTCATTAATTTCTAGAATGTCAACGGTCTAGTATGTGCTCCCAGTCCTCCAGTACAGTTAACATACGAAGGTAACTTAAGTACATGAATCAGAGTTGTCCATAAATTCATATGTGGTGATATTTAGGAGAAGCAAAAAAAAAAAAAAAAAAAGAGAGAAATTTTGACAGAAGATATTCTCATTAAAATAACAAAAATTACAGTTGCAACTCCTAGCACATTCTGCATGTATAATAGACACACAATAAATATAAATGAAAGCTTTAGCCAGCATATGGTCTACCCCCTAGAGCAGAATGGCCACAAGATTGACCTGAAGCCTGTCCTCTCCATGCTGGCTCTATGTGAAGGCTCAAAGCCCACATGCACTAAATCCTTTTCTTTCCCTTTACGTCAAAGTTTAGTTTTCAAACCACTAAGCACTTTAATCTCATATATTGAGAATGTGTCAAAAATCACATTTATTTAACTTATTAAGGAGAAAACTAATAGGCAAAAGATGGCAAAGCAGTTTCAAAGGAGGATATGAGGACGCGTACAAATGCACACACATTCAATGGGGAAAAAATACTACTTTGGGATAATGATTTCTACCATGTAGAAGTCATTTTCATGCCCAGTGGCCAAAAATTACAGGTAACGTATCTATTCTGTACTAAGTTAACATCAACCTTACCAACTCTTGCAGTAAATAATAGCAAACAGTAAGTCCACCAGCTACTGTTCACTAGAACATCAAATCATTATTAGGTGGGATTGGTTGATAAGACAATTATGACTACCAGTATTTTTACCATTCTCCCTTATTTTTTTATAAATTTCCTTAATAATCACAGCATATAAGATATATCCCAATTTTTAAACTACTGAAGATTAATCTTAGAGCAAAATAAAATGGCCCATTACCCTTTTGATTTAGAATTAACCATAAATAAAATTATTCTCATATTTAATCTTTCACAAACCTTTTGACTTACTATGCATAGAAAATAGTTATTCCTCTGAATCTAAGAAATTTTTTAATAAAAACATTTTTCATGCAAGTCTACTCTACATGTTTTCAAAATATGAAAAATTAATTAAAGAGATAATTTGTATTTAGCAGATGGTAATAGTAGATTATTGTCAGGAACTATTATCTGAATTTGGAAGGAAAAGAAGATCCGAATAGAACTCCCTTATTTGATTGGCTTTGTACCTTGTAAGAACAATGGTCAAAAATTATGACAGGATGTGTCAGAAGTCCTGTGGTAAGGACAGTGCTGGAGGTCCTAAGAAAAGGGCATCTTGATCTTAGGTGGGAAGCATTCAGTCTGTCATCATTATGCATCTAAACTGTGTTTTTCATAGATGTCCTTTATGAAGTTAAGGAAGTTCTCTTCTCTTTTTAGCTTGTTGAGAGATTCTATCCTGAATGGGTGTTGTATTTTGTCAAATGCATTTTCTGTGTGTATTGAGGTAATTATATTTTATTGGACTTTTATCTTTGAGATACTTATAGATTCACATGAAGAGATAAGAAATGATATGGAGAGATTCTGTGTACCCTTCACCTAGTTTCTCCCAATGGTAACAATATCTTGCAAATTTATAGCACAATATTATAACCACTTCCTTCCCACCCTTTGCCCTGAGTCCCCAAAGTCCCTTGTATCATTTTTATACCTTTGCGTCCTCATACCTTAGCTCCCACTTATAAGTAAGAACATATGATATTTGGTTTTCTATTTCTGATTTACTTCACTTAGAATAATGCTCTCCAATTCCATCCAGGTAGTTGCAAATGCTATTATTTTCAATTATTTTGTTCCATATTTTTGCAGTTTTGAATTGTGCTGCTATAAACATACATGCCTAGGTCTCTTTTTCGTATAATGACTTCTTATCCTCTGGATAGATACCCAGGAGTAAGATTGATGGATCAAATAGTAGGTCTACTTTTGGTTCTTTAGGGAATTTCCATACTCTGTTTCCATAGTGATTGTACTAATTTATATTACCACCAGCAGTGTAAAAGTGTTCTCTTTTCAGCATATCCATGCCAACATCTATTTTTTATGGACATTTTTACAGGAATAAGGTGGCATCACATTGTGGTTTTGATTTACATTTCCCTGATAATTAGTGATATTGGCTATTATTTCATATGTTTGTTGGCCATTTGTGTATCTTCATTTGAGAATTGTCTCTTCATGTCCTTAGCCCACTTTTTGATGGGATTGTTTATTCCTTGCTGATTTGTTTGTGTTCCTTGTAGATTCTGGATATTAGTCCTTTGTCAGATGTATAGATTGCAAAGATTTTTTTTTTCTCCCACTCTGTAGGTTTTCTGTTTACTCTGATGTGTCTTTTGCTGTGCAGAAGCTTTTCAGTTTCATTAAGTCCTATCTATTTATCTTTGTTTTTGATGCATTTGCTTTTGGGTTCTCGGTCATGAAGTTTTTGCATAAGCCAATGCCAAGAGTGGTTTTTCCAACATAACTTTCTAAAATATTTATGGTTTCAGGGCTTAGATTTAAGTTTTTGATCCATCTTAAGTTGAGTTTTGTATAAGGTGAGAGATAAGGATCCAGTTTCATTCTTCTTCATGTGGCTTGCCAACTATCCCACCACCATTTGTTGAATAGGGTATCCTTTCCACACTTTATGTTTTTGTTTGCTTTGTCAAAGATCAGTTTGTTGTAAGTAAGTATTTTGATTTATTCCTGAGTTCTCTATTCTGTTCCACTGGTCTCTGTGCCTATTTTTATACCAGTATCATGCTGTTTTGGTGACTATGGCCTTACAGCATAGTTTAAAATCAGGCAGTGTGATTTCTTCATATTTGTTCTTTTTGCTTGGTCTTGCTTTGGCTATGCTGGCTCTTTTTTGGTTTCATATGAATTTTAGAATTGCTTTTTCTAGTTTTGTGAGGAATTATAGTGGTTTTTTGATGGGAATTGCATTGAATTTTTACATTTCTTTTCACAGTACTGTCATTTTCACAATATTGATTTTACCCATCCAAGAGCATGGGATGTGTTTTCATTTGTTTGCGTTGTCTGTGATTTCTTTCATCAGTGTTTCATAGTTTTCCTTGTAGAGGTCTTTCACCTCCTTGGTTAAGTATATTTCTAAATATTTTCTTTTACTGGAGCTATTCCAAAAGGGGTTGAGTTCTTGATTTGATTCTCAGATTGGTTGCTGTTGGTATATAGCAGGGCTACTTATTAGTGTACATTAATTTTGTATCCTGAAACTTTACTGAATTCATTTGCCAGTTCTATGAGCTTTTAGGATGACTCTTTAGGGTTTTCTAGGTGTGCGGTTATGTAATCAGCAAACAGTGACAGTTCGACTTTCTCTTTACTGATTTGGATGCCCTTTGTTTCTTTCTCTGGTCTGATTGCTCTGTCTAGGACACCCAGTGCTATGTTGAATAGAAGTGCTGAAAGTGAGCATCCTTGTCTTGTTCCAGTTCTCAGAGGAAAAACTTTCAACTTTCCCCATTCAGTATAATGTGGGCTGTGGGTTTGTCCTAGACGGCTTTTATTAACTCCTTGTATTTTGTTAATGGTTTTAATGATAAGGAGATGCGGTATTTTTTCAAGTGCTTTATCTGCCTCTTTTGAGATGATTATGTGATTTTTGTTTTTAATTCTGTTTTTATGGTGTATCACATTTATTGACTTGCATATGTTAAACCATTCTGAATCCCTGGTTTAAAATCCACTTGATCATGGTGGATTAGCTTTTTTATATGTTGTTGGGTGCTGTTAACTAGTATTTTGTTAAGAATTTTTGCTTCTATGTTCATCAGGAATATTGGTCTGTGCTTTCTTTTTTGGTTGTGTCATTTCCTGGTTTTTGTATTACGGTGATACTGGCTTCATAGAATGATTTAGGGAGGATTCCCTCTTTCTATATCTTTTGGAATAGTCTCAATAGAAGTGGTACCAATTCTCTTTTGAATGTTTGATAGAATTCAGCTGTGAATCCATCTAGTTCTGGACTTTTGCTGGCAATTTTTTTTATTACCATGTCAATCTTGCTGCTTGTTACTATTTGTTTAGAGTTCCTATTTCTTCCTGGTTTAATCTAGGAGGGCTGGATATTTCCAGGAATTTATCCATCTCTTCTAGGTTTTCTAGTTAGTGCACACAGAGGTGTTCGTAGTAGCCTTGAATGATCTTTTGTATTTCTGTAATACTGGTTGTAAAATCTCCTGTTTCATTTCTAATTGAGCTTATTTGGATTATCTCTCTTCTTGGTTAATCTCATTAACAGTATACAATTTTATTTATCTTTTATAAGAGCCAGTTTTTGTTTCATTAATCTTTGTTGGGTTTTTTGTTTGTTTCAATTTCATTTTATATAGTTTTGCTCTGATCTTGGTTCTTTTCTTCTGCTGAGTTTGAGGTTGATTTGTTCTTGTTTCCCTGGCTCCTCGAGTATCATCTTAGATTGTCTGTTTGCACTCTTTCAGACTTTTTGATGTAGGCATTTCATGCTACAAACTTTCCTCTTAGCACTACCTTTGCTGTATTCTGGAAGTTTTGATAGTTGTGTTGCTGTTATTGTTCAGTTCAAAGAGTTTTTAAATTTCCATCTTGATTTTACTGTTGACCCAATGATTATTCAGGAGCAGATTATTGGTTTCCATGTAGTTGCATGGTCTTGAGGGTTTCTTTTGAAGTTGATTTCTAATTTTATTCCACTGTGATCTGAGAGAGTACTTGATACAGTTTTGATTTTCTTAAATCTATTGTGACTTGTTTAGTGGCCTATCATACATCTACCTTGGAGAATGTTTTATGTGCTGATGAATAGAAGGCATATTCTGCAGTTATTGGATAGAATGTTCTATCAATATCTGTTAAGTTCATTTGTTCTAGGGTACAGTTTAAGTCTATTATTTCTTTGTTGACTTTCTTTCTTGATAGCCTGTCAAGTGCTATCAGTGGAGTGTTGAAGTCCCCTCTATTATTGTGTTGCTATCTATCTCATTTCTTGGGTCTAGTAGTAATTGTTTTATAAATTTGGGAGCTCCAGTGTTAGGTGCATATATTTTAGGGTTGTGATATTTTCCTGATGGACTAGTCCTTTTATTATCATACAGTATCCCTCTTTGTCTTTCTTAACTGCTGTTGCTTTAAAATCTGTTTTGTCTGATATAAGAATAGTACTTCTGCTTGCTTTTAGTGTCCATTTGCATGGAATACATTTTTCCAGCCCTTTATCTTAAGTTTATGTGAGTCCTTATGTGTTAGGTGAGTCTCTTGAAAACAGCAGATAATTGGTTGGTGAATCCTTATCCATTCTGCCATTCTGTATGTTTTAAGTGGAGTATTTAGGCCATTTACATTCACCATTAGTATTGAGATGTGAGGTACTGTTCTATTCATTGTGCTATTTGTTGCCTGAATACCTTGGATTTTTTCATTATGTTGTTCTTTTGTAAGTCCTATGAGATTTATGCTTTAAAGTTCTATTTTGGTGAATTTTGAGGATTTATTTCTATTTTGAGGATTTATTTATATTTTGCTCCTTTTAGCAGTTATTGTAGTGCTGGCTTGGTAGTGGCAAATTCTCCTCACATTTGTTTGTTTGAAAAAGGCTGTATTTTTCCTTCATTTATGAAGCTTCATTTCACTGGATACAAAATTTTTGGCTCATCATTGTTTTGTTTAAGGAGGCTAAAGGCAAGACTGACCCCAATCTCTTCTAGCTTGTAGGGTTTCTGCTGAGAAATCTGCTGTTAATCTGATAGATTTTCCTTTATAAGTTACCTGATGCTTTTGCCTCACAGCTCTTGCTTCTTCCCTTTATCTTGACATTAGATGACCTGATGACTTTGTGCCTAGGCAATCATCCTTTTGTGATGAGTTTCCCATTTGTTCTTTTAGCTTCTTGTATTTGAATATCTGGATCTCTAGCAAGGTAGGGGAAGTTTCTATCAATTATTCCCTCAAATATATTTTCCAAATTTTTACATTTCTCTTCTTCCTCAGAACACAGTTATTCTTAGGGTTAGCCATTTAACATAATCCCAACCTTCTTGGAGGCTTTGTTCATTTTTTATTGTTGTTGTTCTTTTTTTCTTGTGTTTGTTGGATTGAGTTAATTTAAAGTCCTTATCTTTGAGCTCGAAGTTCTTTCTTCTACTTTTTGATTCTCTTGCTGAAAGTTTCCAGTGCATTTTGAAATTCTCTAAGTGGGTTCTTCATTTCCAGAAGTTGTAATTTTTTAAATTTATGTTATCTATTTCACTAAAGATATTCCCATTCATATCCTGGTTTTCTTTTTTTTATTTCTTTAAATTGGACTTCACCTTTTTCTGGTGCCTCTTTAATTGGCTTCATAGTTAACCTTCTAAATGTTTTTCTGGCAATTCAGAGATTTTTGTCTTGATATTTTGGGGGTGTTAAATAACCTTACTTTGTTGTATTACCAGAATTGTTTTTCTGGCTCTTTCTTATTTTGGCAGACTACATTAGAGGGAAGATCTGAGACTCAAGTGTTGCTGGTCAGATTCTTTTGTCCCACAGGGTGCTCCCTTGATATGGTACCTTCCCCCTTCTTCTAGAAATGGGGTTTCCTGAGAGCCTAACTGCAGTGATTGTTATTTCTCCTCTGGATCTAGCCACCTAACAGAGCTACCAGGCTCTGGATTGGTACTGGGGATTGTCTGCAAAAAGTCCTGTGATGGGATCCATCTTTAGGTCTCTCAGCTATTGATACCAGCACCTGCTCTGGGGCAGGTAGCTGGGGAGTGAAGAAGACTCTGTGAGGGCACTTGGGTGTATTTTTGTTTAGTGCACTGGATTTGTGTTTGTTGGCCTCCAGCCAGAAGGTGGCACTTTCAAGAGCACTTCAGAGTTTCTCAACTGTCCCATGGAGCCTGCAGCAGCAATCCACCTCCTTCAAAAGGTCTTTGGATTCTCTCAGCTTTCCTGGTATGTTCCTGTACCAGTTCTTAGAGCAAAATTTCATGCTGTGGGGCTCCACACACTTCTCTGTTCATCAGAGTGGGAGTTGAAAGTTAGTCCTGCTTCCTCTCTGCCATTTTTTCTCCCAGACAGTTCTGGAGACTGGATGACCAAGATCAAGGTACCAGCTGATTTAGTGTCTGATAGTAGCCCAGTCTCTGCTTCCAAGTTTCAAATTTCTTATTTTACTATTTCCTTTATGTTTAACCCATTTCCCTTCAGAAAAAAATGCAGCTCACTGCCAGCACTCATTTAATTTTACATGCTCTTGGAGGCTGAATCAAATCTGACTGATTTTCTTTTTTTTTTTTTTTTTTTTTTTCTGGAGGCAGTGTGATAGAGTGGAAGAAGCCAGTACCTTGAAGTCAGAGAGAATAGGCTTATATTTCTTTTCTTTTTTTTTTTTTTTACAGGAGCTGAGAGAAAGAGAGGATATAGAGGGTCTTTTTTTTTGAAAGGAAAAGAGAGGAAGAAAAAGAAGGAGAGAGAACAGAAATATTGCTTTATTCTATAAATGGCTATTAATAATGGCCGATCATTATTTTATGTATTTAAAATGGAGAATGTATGTTTTATTTATCTAAAGTGGAGAGTTTGCTTATTAAGTTTACTTGTAACTGATCTGAGTTCAGATTCTGGATATCCTTATTAATTTTCTGTTTCGTTGAGTCTGAATCTCTTTATGGGTCTTATGTATCTGGGGGTTAGAATGCATTGATCCTTATACCACTCTATCTTTTTTGGTTTGAAATCTGTTTTATCAAATGCATGAATTGCAACTCCTTTTTGTTTATTTATTTGTTTTTTTCTCTATTTGATTGGTAAATCTTTCTCCAACCCTTTGTTTTTAGTCTATGTATATCTTTGGATATAAAATAGGTCTGGATATAGTATACCGTTAGATTTTGGCTGTATCTTTTAATTAGAAAATTTAGTCGATTTCCATTTAAGATTACTGCCATTTGATGTTAACTGGCTATTTTATCCATTTGTTGATGTAAATTCTTCTTTCTGTTGATGTTCTTTACTTTTTGGTATATTTTTAGAAAGGCTAATATTGGTTGTTCCTTTCTGTGTGTAATGCTTCTTTCAAAAGTTTTTGTAAAGCAGGCCTGGTGGTAATAAAATCTCTGAGTACTTGCTTGTTCATAAAAGATTTTATTTTTCCTTCAATTGTGAAGCTTAGTTTGGCAGGATATGAAATTCTGGGCTGAAATTTCTGTTCTTTGAGGATGTTAAATATCGGCCCCCACTCTCTTCTGGCTTGTAGGGTTTCTACTGAGAGATCTGCTGTAAGTCTAATAGGCTTCCCTTTGTGGGTAACCTGACCTTTCTCTCTGGCTGCCCTTAGTATTTTCTCCTTTGTTTCAACCCTGGTGAATCTAATGATTATGTGTCTTGGGGTTGCTCTTCTTAAGGAATATCTTTGTGGTGTTCTCTGTATTACCTGAGGTTGAATGGTATCCTGCTTTGCTAGATTGGGAAAATTCTCCTGGATAATATCCTGAAGAATATTTTCCAGCTGGGATTCATTCTCTCCATCACATTCAGGTACACCTATTAAACGTAGATTAGGTCTTTTCACATAGTTCCATAATTCTTGGAGACTTTGCTCATTCCTTTTTATCCTTTTTTCTCTATTCTTGTCTTCTCGTTCCATTTCATTAAGTCGATCTTCGACCTCTGATATCCTTTCTTCTGCTTGATCAATTCGGCTATTCAAACTTGTGCATATTTCACTAAGTTCTCGTGTTGTATTTTTCAACTCCATTAGTTCATTTATATTCCTTTCTATATTGTCCATTCTTTTTAACATTTCGTCTAACCTTTTTTCAAAGTTCTTAGTTTCTTTGCATTGGTTTAGAACAATTTGTTTCAATTCCCAGAGGTTTTTTACCATCCACCTTCTAAAACCTCCTTCAGATACTGGAACACAGTCCTCTTCCATTAGGGCTTGTTCCGTTGCTGATGAGGAATTACTATCCCCTGTAGAGGGAGAGGGGTTCTGACTTTCAGTTTTCTCAGCCTTTTTAGGCTGTTTTTTTCCCTTTATTGTGATTTTATCCATCTGATATCATTACAATTAGCGCCTTTCTCATTAAGTTCCTGAGAGGATGTCCAATTTATTGATTCCCAGTGCTGGAATCCGAGCAACCCACTGCACCGGCCAAAACAACAGCGATAAGACTGATGGTGCTCTTCTGCCTGGGAATCTCCGGTCGGGCTTCCTTCTTGAGTCTGCAACAAGCGGCTCTGCCTTCCCGGAGCTCCAAACACCAGTCAGTAGGGGAACCAGTCCCGCTCACTGTGCACGAAGAGCTGCCGCCCCGAGGTGACAGCAAAACCGCTGCGCCGGCCACAGAAGTCGCGCTGGCGACCCGCGGGGCTCCTCCACTGGAAATCTTCTGGTCCGTGGGCAACGAAAAGTTCTCTGAAAATGTGGCGTCCTCACGCTTTCCGAGCTTTCACTGGGAGCTACAATCCCGAGCTGTTAGCGATCAGCCATCTTGGATCTCTCTCGAAATCTGACTGATTTTCAATGTGAAAATGAAATATAAAAACTGTTACTGGAATTACTTCTAAACGGAACTTGTCTCTAATCCCAATGCCACATTAGGATTAGAGGAAAGAGTATTCTCAGGGCAAACAGGAAATGGGTTAAGTAACTTCCTTTAGTTATTCTTTTGGGGTCGGTCTGTTGATGACAGATTTCCTTAGGTTTTTTTCGTTTGAGAATATCTTGATTTCTCCTTCATCCCTAAAGAATATAAAATTCTGATTTGACAATTCTGTTCTTTCTGCACTTACAAAATGTTGTGCCCTTTCCTTCTAGCCTCCTTGGTTTCTAATGGAAAACTCATTGTCATTTAGACTGTTTTCCCCTGTAGGTAAGTTTTCCTTTCCTTTTGCTGCTTTCAATATTTTTTTTTTTGTTTCTAGTTTTCAGAAGCTTTAATATGATGTGTCCTGGTGTGAATTTCTTTTGTTTATTCTGCTCCTTGTATCTGTAGTTTAAGTATTTTGCCGAATTTGGAATTTTCCAGCCATTATTTATTTGAATACATATTTGTTCCTATAGGATTTCTATTCTTACACTCTTATTACAGACAATGAGAATAGAAATTCAGTTTCCTTGCATGGTGTCCACTGGCAGCATGGAAGTAGGAGGCATCTTACTGTTGGGTGGGAATGAAAGTCTCAACTCTTAACTCCAGCTGCTCTGATACCAATCTGGGTGAAGAAACTGGGGGTAGGGGTGTTTGCAGCACCTTGTTACCTCATGAGATTAGGAGTTTGGGGTCCTCAACCTTTGCTGGTGTGGGTGGGGATGAAATCAAAGTATTTTCTGTGTTGTTTGGTTGGAATTTAGCAATTACTGTCTAAAGTTTAATATCTCGTGAGGCTGCTCCTTTTCTGGTCTTTTGGCTAGCAAGAGTAGGTTTTCGTTTGGTCTATTTTTGTCTGAACTTGTCGACATGGTTGTATTGCTAACTTTGTCAGCACCCTTTCTGAGATATGAGGTAAAAGTAAACTCACGGAGTTCACCACCATGTTATTACTTAGGCTGAGGTACCTACCAATAGCTGGTCTTTTTTTTTCTTTGCCCTTGAGAGTCTTGTTATTTCCTGAAATGAGTGTTGGTGTGTGTATAAGTTGAGAGATAAGAAAAAGCACATCCACTTTACCTTCATGGAAATGGAAGTGGTAGAATTTTACAGGTTTCTGAATGTTAAGCCAAGCTTACATTCCTGACATAAACCCAAATTAGTCATAAAATATTGTCTTTCTATTTGAATAATATAGTATTTAGTTGAGAGATAATTATTCCCTCCATTGAAGCAAGGCAGTTCTGTGTAATGTATAAAACGTTCTATGTAAGTGTATTTTCAGTCTGGATAGTTAGGGAAAGCATCATCCCCAGTTCTTTGTGAACACCAGTCCCTGGTACCTTTACATTTCTAGATAGTTCATTCACTAGTCTTGGGTAATTTCCTCAGCTGAATGGATTAATTAATTCTCAGCTGAATAGATATCATCAATAGGTAAATATATTAAGCAAATTATATTACATGCATGAAATGAAATACAACACAGCAGTAAAACAAAGAAGTAAACTTTTTTTTGGAGACAGAGTCTTGCTCTGTTGCCCAGGCTTGCGTGCAGTGGTGCAATCTCAGCTCACTGCAACCTCCACCTCCTGGGTTCAAGTGATTCTTCTGCCTCAGCCTCCTGAGTAGCTGGGAGTACAGGCACACGCCACCACACTCAACTAAATTTTGTATTTTTAGTAAAGATGGGTTTTCACCATGTTGGCCAGGATGATCTCAATCTCCTGACTTCATAATCCACCCACCTTGGCCTCCCAAAGTGCTGGGATTACAGGCATAAGCCACCACACCCTGCCAGGAGTAAGCTATTGATAGGTGCTACAATGTGGATAAATTTCAAAATAATTTTGCTGATAGAAAGAATTCAGACCAAAACCAATGTGTATACTCATCTTTTATTTTTATACATTTCTACAAATTTCTGTTTAACTTATCCTGACAGAAAACAGACCAGTGGCTGTCTGTGGATGTGGGTGTATGGGACATTGCAAGAGGGAGTGATTCCAAAGGGAAATGAGAAAACTTTTGGGGATGATGTGTATGACCATTATCCACATTATGAGGATGGTTTCATGAGTACATGCAAATGTGAATAGAGTCCTAAATGTACATTTTAAATATGAACACTTATTTTATATCAATTATGCTTCTCTAAAGCTGTTTTTTTAATAAAAAAATTAAAACTTCAAAGATTAGGGCTGTATTGTCAGAGAGAACATTAACCTCTTCTTTTCATCTAACTTTGACATCATATTCCAGCAGCCTTCCTTTCACTGACCGTATCTACATAACACCGCCACATCCTCCTTTGAACCACATTTGTCATCCCTCATTAATATTAGGTATGATTCACCCATCAGAAATAATATTAATAATAAAAATAAAAATATATTTTTAATATTAAGTATGAATTGACTATATACTTAAAGCAATTATGTTTTTATCATTTTACCAAGTATTCTTTGATAACACTCATATAAAAATATTTTTAAAATTCATTTAAAATATTAACACAAATTCTTTATAGGAAAAGGTCTATAAACATTGAGTATAAAATATTTCGTCTCAGCTCCCTTACTTTACCACTGATTCTGTGGAAACAATTGTATTATACTCAATTTTTGACAACTTGGGAATCCTTAGGACTCTGAGGAACTATAAACTTATAGTTGCTATAAACCACAAAGTAAGAATCCTAGGATTCTTAGAAACTATAAACTTAAGCAGAGCAAATAAAATTTCATGACTTAGGCATGATGTGAAAAGGAAGATAAGACACAAAAAACTTGTATATTTTAAGGCAAATACCAAGATCCATCTGGGAATTTGGGAGATGGTGTAAAATCCAGGCAAACTATATAAAATAGGAAACACATTGTCTATAAAAGAAAGTGGATGGGAAAGTTAAGGGTACAAGTGATTAATATTTTGGTACTTGAGACCATACGTTACAGGAATGATTATCTCTATGTTATGCACTCAAATGAGTAGACAAAGAAGGAAAAATGATGGATGGAAATGATGTACAGGAAAAAGGGACTAAAATAACATCAGACAAGAGAAAAATTGGAAGAGTCTGTATAGATATAATCATGTTGACTTACTGTGAGAGATGGGGAACACACATACTGGGACAAGTGGTACTCAGCTATGCAGCTGTGGACCACAATCATCTGAGAAAACACAAGCAAATACACATCACCAAACAAAGGGGCCTGTGGGCATACAGACACCCACCCAGGGTTGTGGCTGAGTAAAGGCAGAAGGATATTAAGGCATGCCCCCAAGGGCAGATGACTCAGCAATGTGCTGACAAAGTGTTCTAAAGAAACAGACTTGCGCTGAAGTTTCCAACTGACCCTACATGCTCTCCGGCATCTGGAGACACTGTTCATGAAAATCGTTATAGACCTAAATGGAATTTCCCTCTTTCAAAGATGACTTACAAGCCCAAAATGTTCAGGGCTGCGCATAAATACTACCCTCACCTCTGTCACTCCTACTCAGAGAGGGAGAGAGAGAAAGAAACAGAACAAAGTAAATAAATATCATAATACTAAAATGCATTTCAAGATCAGAATTCCAAGAATCCGAAAAAAAAATTCAAATTATTGTAATCTAAAGTGTTAAAGAAATTAAAGGAAAACGTGGACACTGAGGGAAAAAATAGCTCACCAAAAAGATTAAAGACTTATTTTGTTTATTGTTTGTTTATGTTTGAAGCAGGATCTCACTGTGTCACCCAGGCTGGAGTGCAGTGACACAATCATGGCTCACTGCAGCCTCAACCTCCCAGGCTCGTCATCTCAGCTTTAGGAGTACCTGGAACTAAGGGCATTTCCCTCTTTCAAAGATGGGCATGCACCACTATACTCGGCTGTTTTAAAATTTTTTTCATCTCACTATGGGGTCTCACTGTGTTGCCCAAGCTGGTCTCAAACTCAGCTGGGCTGGGTTCAAGTGATCCTCCCACCTCAGCTCCTCAAAGTGCTGGAATTATAGGCATAAGCCACCAAAAGCAGACAAAAAAAAATTTAAGGCAAGTTAAAAAGGTTAAAAGTGAGTTGGAAGATTAAGAAAATTAAAGATAACAATAGAACTGTTACAGAAATAAAAACCACCATAGAAGCCGCAGGAATAAAAATAGAGATGCTGGAAATAAATGTAATGTAAGGAGAACAGCTTTAAAAAGATCACACAAGCAAAATGAAGAAGTGGGAAAAAAGGTTTCGGAGAGAAAATAAAATATAGAGAAAAGCAAGTTAAGAAAATTCAGCATGGAAGAAAAAAACGTTTGAAGTTCTGATGGTGTTCAGAACTTTAAAGATCAAAATGTGAGAAAAAAGCCAAGTTATTTAGAAGAAGAAAAATAGACTGACCTCAGATTTCCCAAAACAGTTATTTTTAATGGAAGAACACAGTGAAGAAATACACAGATAATTCTAAGGAAAAATCTGACTCCAAACTTACGTGTTTAATCAATTTATTCTTCACATAAAAGACAAGAGAAAGCTATTCTTAAAGTACATCTTCTTAGTGCACATAGCACTTATTCATCCTTAAAAAAAAAATCACGATGACAAATCCAATCGATTGCACATTTAATGGAGAATTCCAAAGGTATGATTCATATTGCTGAATATTTAATGCATTAAGACTAAATATCTAATCTTTCTTGATGTAAGAATAATTGATACTAAAATTTATGAATTAATAAAGATGGCATATATCTCTAAATTTACAAAGATAACACTAGAAGAAATAAGAAAGTGTCTTAGTAAATTTGGGTTGCTATAAAAAAAAGTCAAGCATTGGATAGCTTAAACAAAAGGAATTTATTTCTGACAGTTCTGGAGACTGGAAAGTCCAAGATTAAGGTGCTACTGATTTGGTTCCCTGGTGAGGGCTCTCTTCCTGGCTTGCAAACAGCCACCTTCTTGCTGTGTTCTCTTATGGTGGTGGTGTGAAGACAGATCTCTGGTCTCTTTTCCTTTTTTGTTTTTTTTTTTGAGACGAATTTCACTTTTGTTGCCCAAGCTGGAGTTCAATGGCATGATCTCAGCTCACTGCCACCTCCACCTCCTGGGTTCAAGTGATTCTCCTGCTTCAGCCTCCTGAATAGCTGGGATTACAGACATGTACCACCACACCCAGCTTATTTTCTTTCTTTCTTTCTTTTTTAGTAGAGATGAGGTTTCTCCATGTTGGTCTGGCTGGTCTTGAACTCCTGACCTCAGGTGATCCGCTTGCCTCGGCCTCCCAAAGTGCTGGGACTATGTGAACACCATGCCTGGCCTCTTTTCATCTTTTTTTAAGGAAGCTAATTTCATCATGAGGGCCCCACTTTCATGATCTCATCTAAAAATAATTATCCCACAAAGGCCCATCTCCCAAATATCATCACCTTGGGGGTTAGGGCTTCAACAGATGAATTTTAGAGGGGCACAAACATTCAGTCTGTAACAAACAGACAATACGACTTTCAAATTGCCAGAAGAAAAGTAAGTACAGCCCTCTCTATACACACCACTTCACTAAAACAAACACACACATGCACACACACACACACACACAGAAAAAAAAGCATTACATTGTAAAATATTGCACATATATCAAGCATATCTGTTATAAATATAGATATAAAATCTGTTAAAAAATAATTTCTTTGTTGAATCCAAAACTAATTACATGCCAAAAGTAAATGATACATTAAAAAACTACAAAGTTGTAAATTAAAAGTTAGACAAAGATAAATCAAGCAAATGCCAACAAACTTAAGTGGGGATTTTTGTATTAATAAGCAGGCGAATTTTAATTTTAGGCAAAAGACATGAAAAATCCTATATGAACTCACTGTTTAATGATGTGGAAAATATTTCACAATAAATGTAAAAATGTCAGGAGCTTTTATGCTCGGATAATATATCAACAAAAACATACAGAAAAACTTACTGAAAATACAAAAATAAATACCCAACAAAAAGTATAATAGTAAATATTGACTCATCTCTTTTAATCCATCACTAATTAAGAATACTTACCAAAATAAGAAATACAGAGGATTTAAGCAGTACTACTAATATTTTTATTACATGTGATATAAGGTTTTGTACTATATATACACACATTTCTGTGTCTTACAAACAGACATATTTACACCTACTTCAAAGCATCTATTCAATTTTTTGAATAAATTGAATAGACCACAAAGAGGCAACATGAATTTTTGAAATAGTCACAAAAAATGAACTGGTACAGACCACATTTAATATCAACATGAAAATAAATGAGAAATTAATAATTTTTAAAAGAGGGTACCAAGATAATTCACTGAGGGAAAGAATAGTCTCTTCAACAAATGGCGCTGGAACAACCAGATATTCATACGCAAAAGAATGAAGTTGAATCATTAAACAAAAATGAACTCAGAATGAACCATCAATCTAAAAGTAAGAAATAAATCTATAAAACTCTCAGAAGAAAATACAGGGACAAACCTTCATGACTTTGGATTTGGCGGTGGATTCTTAGATAGGATACTGAAATCACATGGACCAAAAGAAAAAAAATAGACAAACGGGACTTATAAAGACAAAAATGTCTAACATCAAAGAATATCGTCAAGAAAATGAAAAGACAATCTACAGAATAGAAAAAATACTTTCAATCACATATCTGATAAGGGATTAATATCTAGAATATATAAAAAATTGAAACTCAACCAAAAAGAAAATTTTTAAATGGGCAAAGGACTTAGCATTTCTCCAAAGAATATCTAAAACTGGACATTAAGCACATGAAATGGAGCTCAACATCATTTGTCATTAGGAAAATCCAAATCAAAACCAAGATTAAATACCACTTCAAACCCACTAGGATATCTGTAATCAATAAAATGAAAATAAGTGTTGGCAAGGATATCTAGATGTTGGAACTCTCAAGTATTACTGGGGGAAATGTAAAATGATTCAGTCACTGTGAATTAATATTTTATGGTAAGTCGAACATAGGCTTACCATATGACCCAGGAATTCTGCTTAGGTACATACCTAAGAGAATTGAAAACAGGTATGCAAATACTCTACATCAATTTTCAGAGCAGCACTATTCACAACAGTCAAAAGATAGAAACAATCGAAACATCCATCCATGGATAAACGGATAAATAATGGATATGAACAGAATTCAGCATGTAAATTTTGGAATGAATGGATATAGACATCCAGTGAAATATTATTCAGTTATAAAAGGAAATGAATAAATCATATATAATGTGAATGAACTCCTAAAAGGTTTTTTTCTTATTTCAAATTTTCTTATATTTGCATAGATGACTTTCTTGTGGCTTATCACGTAATGTAAACATTGCTACACTTTTTCTGAACAGGTATGCTTGGTGATAAACAGAATAAAATCCTAATAGTCTCATTAGGATTTTAATATCCTTCTGAGCCTTCAAAGAGCCTTCTATCTTTTCATTCACCCAACCATCCATCTACCCATCTATCTACCCATCCATAATTCAGTCTTTTTTCTTCTTTCTCTTTTGGAAAGTCTCTCTTTTTTTCTTTGTTTTTACTTTTATTTCAAGTTCAGGGGTACAAGTGCAGGTTTGTTACATAGACTTGTGTCATGGGGATTTGTTGTACAGATTATTTCATCACCCAGATATTATAAAAGATTATGCTGGGTGAAAGAAGCCAGACACAAAAGTTAACACATTGATCATATGACTCCAATTACATGAAATGTTCAGAACAGGTAAATGCAGAGGTACAGAAAGCAGATAATTTTGAGGGCTGGAGAGAGTAAGGAATGGGGAGTAGGTGACTCATGGATATAGGATTTTATTGGGGTAATGATTAAAATATTTTAGAAGTAGATAGAGTTATGTTTGCAAAACGGTGTGAATGTACTAAATGACACAAAATTGTCTACCTTAAAATACTTAGCTTTGTGTGTAAATTTTACTGTAATAAAAACTGCTGGGCACAGTGGCACATGCCTGTAATCCAAGAATTTTGGGAGGCTGAGGCAGGCAGATCACTTGAGATCAGGAGTTTGAGACCAGTCTGGCCAACATGGTGAAACCCTGTCTGTATTAAAAATACAAAAATTAACAGGGCATGTTAGTGTGGGCCTCTGGTCCCAGCTACTTGAGAGGCTGAGGCAGGAGGAACCTGGGAGGCAAAGGTTGTTGTGAGCCGAGATTATATGCCACTGCACTCCAGCCTGGGCCACAGAGCTAGACTCTGCCTAAATAAATAAATAAATAAATAAATATAAAAACCCAAACATTTTGGGAAAACCTAATAAGCCAAATGTTTAAAAATAAATTTCTTGTCTAAAAAAGAATAGTATAATTTTAAAAGATCAGATTATCAAGAAAACAATAATAAAAACCTACATATTAAAATCAATGAAATGCAATCATACTTCGTTTTATGGTGCTTTCCTTAATTGCACTTCTCAGATATTATGTTTACAAACTACTCTCTTTTTTTTTTTAAATATTTTATTGCATTTTAGGTTTTGGGGTACATGTGAAGAATATGCAGGATTGTTGGATAGGTACACACATGGCAATGTGGTTTGCTGCCTTCCTCCCCATCACCTATATCTGGCATTTCTCCCCGTGTTATCCCTCCCAACTCCCCACCCCCTCTGTCCCTCCCCTAGTTCCCCCCAAGAGACCTCAGTGTGTGATGCTCCCCTTCCTATGTCCATGTGTTCTCATTGTTCGACACCCGCCTTTGAGTGAGCACATGCAGTGTTTGATTTTCTGTTCTTTTGTCAGTTTGCTGAGAATGGTGGTTTCCAGTTTCATCCATGTCCCTACAAAGGACACGAACTCATCGTTTTTGATGGCTTCATAGTATTCCATGGTGTATATGTGCCACATTTTTTCCCTGTCCAGTCTATCATTGATGGGTATTTGGGTTGGTTCCAAGTCTTTGCTGTTGTAAACAGAGCTGCAATAAACATTCGTGTGCATGTGTCCTTATAATAGAACGATTTATAATCCTTTGGATATATACCCAGTAATGGGATTGTTGGGTCAAATGGAATTTCTATTTCTAGGTCCTTGAGGAATCTCCACACTGTCTTCCTACAAGATTTGTGGTAACTCTGCTTTGAACAAGCCTATTGACGCCATTTTTCCTAAAGCGTATACTGCTCACTTTGTGTCTCTGTGTCACATTTTGGTAATTCTCACAACATTTCAAGCTTTCTTATTATGATTGTATCTGTGATAGTGATCTATGATCGTTGATCTTTGATGGCACTACTGTAATTGTTGTTGTGCATCATGAATCACACACATATAAGATGATGAACTTAACTGATAAGTGTGTGTGTTCTCAGCGCTCCATCTGTCGACCATTTTCCCCTCTCTTTTCCTCTCTTTGGGTGTCTTTATTCCCTAAGACACAACAATATTGAAATTAGGCCAGTTAATAGCCCTAATGGCCTCTAAGTGTTCAAGGTAAAAGAAAAACGGTCACAGTTGTCTCACTTTAAATCAAAAGCTGGAAATGATTAAGCTGAGTGAGTAAGGGATGTCAAAAGCCAAATAGATGGAAAGGTAAGTCTCTTGAGCCAAATAATTAAGTTGTGAATGCAAAGGAAAAGTTCTTGAAGGAGATTAAAAGTGCTACTCCAAAGAACACATAAATGATAAGAAAGCAAAATAACCTATTGCTGATGAAAACGGTAATGGTCTGGAAAAGGGATTAAAATGATCACAACATTTCCTTAAGCTAAAATTTAATCCAGAGAAAGAGCCTAATTTTGTTCCATTCTATGAAGGCTAAGAGAGGTAAGAAAGCTACAGGAAAATCTGAAGCTAGTGGATACCAGCTCACGATATTTAAGGGTAAAAAAAGGCTGTCTTTGTAAGATACAAAAATACAAGGTGAAGCAGCAAGTGCTGATGTAGAAGCTGCAGCAAGTTATCCAGAAAAATCTAGCTAAGATCACTGATAAAGGTGGCTACTCTACACAACAGATTTTCAAAGTAGATGAAACTACCTTATATTGGAAGAACATGCCATCTGAGACTTTTATAGCTAGAGAAGTCAATGCCTGGCTTCAAATCTTGGAAGGACAGCTGACTCTCTTGAGTTAGCTAATGCAGCTGGTGACTCTAAGTTGAAGCCAGTGTTCATTTACCATTGTGAAAATCCTAGGACCCTTAAAAGCTATTAAATTTATGCTGTTTGTGCTTTATGAATGAAACAACAAAGCTGGGATGACAGCACATCTCTTTATAACATGGTTTCCTGAATGTTTTAAACCCACTATTAAGACCTACTGCTCAGAATAAGATAATTACTTTTCTTTTTTTTTTTTTTGAGATGGAGTTTTGCTCTTGTTACCCAGGCTAGAGTGCAATGGCGCGATCTCGGCTCACTGCAACCTCCGCCTCCTGGGTTCAGGCAATTCTCCTGCCTCAGCCTCCTGAGTAGCTGGGATTACAGGCCACCATGCCCAGCTAATTTTTTGTATTTTTAGTAGAGACGGGGTTTCACCATTTTGACCAGGATGGTCTTGATCTCTTGACCTCGTGATCCACCTGCCTCGGCCTCCCAAAGTGCTGGGATTACAGGCTTGAGCCACTGGATAATTACTTTTCAAAATATTACTGATCATTGACAATGTGCCTAGTCACCCAAGAACTCTGATGGAGATGTACAAGGAGATTAATGTATTTATGCCTGCTACAACATTCAGCCCACAAATCAAGGAGTAATGTTGACTTTCAAGAAATACACTGCATAAGGCTACCATAGATAGTGATTCCTCTGATGGATCTGGGCAAAGTAAATTGTAAACTTTCCAGAAAGAACTCACCATTGTAGCTGCCACTAACAACATTCACAATTCATGGAAGATGGTAAAAATATCAGCATTAACAGGAGTTTGAAGAAGTTGATTGCCACCTTTATAAATGATTTTGAGAGGTTCAAGGCTTCAGTGGAGGAAGTCACTGCAGATGTATTGGAAATAGCAAGAGAACTAGTATTAGAAGTGGAGCCTGAAGATGTGACTGAATTGCTGCAATCCCGTGATAAAACTTGAACACATGAGGAGTTGCTTTTTATGGATGCTAAAAGAAAGTGGTTTCTTGAAATGGAAACTAATCCTAGTGAAAATGCCATGAACATTGTTGAAATGATGACAAAGCATTTATAATATTCTGTATTTGGATATTATAGGATTTGAGAGAATTGACTCCAATTTTGAAAGAACTTTTACTCAGGATAAAATGCTGTCAAACAAAAGCATGCTGTTGTGAAAGAAAGAGTAAACCAATGCAGCAAACCTTATTGTTGTATTATTTTAAGAAATTGTCATACCCTCTCCAGCCTTCCACAACCACCACTTTGATCAGTCAGCAGCCATCAACATGGAGGCAAGACCTTTCACCAGCAAAAGATGATGACTCCCCAAAGGCTCAGGTGATCATCAGCATTCTATAGCAATAAAGTATTTGAAGGTTATGCACTTTTAAATGACATAATCCTATTGCACACTTAATATAGGCTTTAGTACAGTATAAACATAACTGTTATATGCACTGAGAAACCAACAAATTGTGTAGCTCACATTATTGCCATATTCACTTTATTGAAGTAGTGTGAAACAGAACCCATAATATCTCCAAGGTACACCTGTACTGGGCATATAATTGCAATTAATACATAGTAAAATGAAGTAAAATACATAAAGCTATGATTTGAAAGAAACCAGACATCAGGAAAAGGACAGATCCTTGAGATAAGAAACAAGTGAAGTAATTCTTATAACTGCTCCAGTTTACTGCTTTGAGGGAGTTTCCAAACAATGACAAAAGGGGTCTTCCTGGACTCTGCTGGGTTGAGGAGATACAGCTCAAAATCTGGGGACAACAAGGCAGCTAGAGTTCACAGGACAGAATGAAGAAAAGAAAATTTCTGCACAGAAGCAAAACTCCAGAGATCTGTTAAGGGTTCACTCAGGCAGTTTAGACCTGAGTGGTACATGTGCATGAGGAAACTAACTAAACTTGGAGTACTCAAACAATTAGAGGGGACAAAGCAGAATTAGAGCCTGGGCCCATCTTACTGCCTGAGAAAGTCATGATTTATGGAGCACTGAGAAAAATTTTCAGAAGAGTTCAACTTAATAACAGAAAATACTAAGTCCTGAACTATATAAGGGTTTTTTCTCGTAAGTCTTAAAACACAATCTGAAAGGATCAGACTTTCCCAAGTAACATAATTGTATCCTTGTATCTCAAAATAAATAAGGATACAGGGATACAATTATGTTACTTGGGAAATTCAGATCCTTTCCCAAAGGGGAAACCTGCCTGGTCTTTCCCTTTCTACATCATTGTTTGGAAACTCCCTCAAAGCAGTAAACTGGAGCAATTATAAGAATTACCTCACTTGTTTCTTATCTCTCAAGCATCTGAATATTCATAAGGATAAACAAAAATCCAGCATCCTAGGTAAAACTCATGGTATTTTATATATAATACAAATTATCAAAAATGAAAGAAGCAAGAATGTATGATTCACAATAATGAGTACATTAATCAGTCAAAACTAATGCAGAACTGAAAAGAATTTTAGAATTAATGTATGAAAACATTAAAATAATTATTATGGCCAGGTACGGTGGCTCATGCCTGTAATCCCAGCACTTTGGGAGGCTGAGGCAGACAGATCATGAGGTCAGGCATTGAAAACCAGCCTGGCCAACATGGTGAAAGTCCATCTCTACTAAAAATACAAAAATTAGCTGGGCATGGTGGCAGGTGCCTATAGTCCCAGCTACTTGGGAGGCTGAGGCAGGAGAATCACTTGAACTCAGGAGGCGGAGGTTGCAGTGAGCCAAGATCGCACCACTGCACTCCAGCCTGGGTGACAGAGTGAGACTCTGTCTCAAAAATAAATAAATAAATAAAATAATAATTATAACTGCATTTCATATATTCAAAAAGTTAAATAGAGATATGGAAGATATAAAAACTGACAAAACTATGGATGAAGGCAACAGTGTCTAGATAGGATTCATTGTACATTTTATATTGTAAAAGAAAACAGTTAATGCATTTGAAGAAATAATAATAGAAACTATTCAAAAATTGGGGGGGGAATAAAATGAATATGTATATGATGCTTCTAAGAAAGGTGCTTTAAATATGACAGCCCAGGATCATCATAGGTTAAAAGTAAAAGGACTGAAAAGATACCACAGCAACCCTAATTAAAACAACCTGGAGTAGCTATGTTAATATCAGAAAAAGTAGACTTTAGGGCAAAAATATTATCAGAGATAACAGGGTTATTTTAGAATGGTAAAGGAATCAATTCATCAAGAGGGACCCACAGTCTGATACATGTATGCATCTAACTAGAGCTTCAAACAAATGAGGCCAAAGCTGAAAGGATTGCAAAGAGAAATAGACAAATTCACATTATAGTTGAAATGTCAACAATCTCTCTTGGTAATTGATAGATGAATTAGACTGAAAATCAGTAGTATATAGAAAACTTGGTGTCGAAATCGACCAACGTGATCTAATTGAGATTCATAGAATATGAATCTCAATTAGACCCGCCCCCCTGCACCCAATAGCTGAATGTATATTTTACAAGAACACAGAACATTTTCTGAGATAGGTCAAATTATGGGCCATAAAAGTCTGAAAAACATTCAAAATATGTGCAAAATATGTTTTCAAACCACAATGAAAAGTCCATTTCTTTACCCTTTCCCCCATCCACAAATGGCCCAGAGTCCTCTCCCCCAGCCCAGCTGGGGTGTGTGACTCCTTCTTTCAATCCATAGTGTCTGTTAGTCTCCCCCGAAAGACCTCCAAGTTGTTTCTCATGTAGAAGTTCCTATGTTTTTCCCGTCTTCAATTCAGGATCGAGGTATCCACTTGCTTCATTTCTTTGCCAAACAGAGACCTGTAAAGTGGGGAGAAAACAAATACTATCCCATAGATAGTAGGAAAGGGAGAAAGTTATATATGTTTTACAGAAAATATATGTGTGATAGGCTTTCTTCAGGCTGAGCTATAGTGCTGTTGGCTGTTCAATGTTAATATATTGGTATATATATATATATATATACACACACACATATTAAACAAGATGGCTTTAAACAGAAACATACATAAGACAAGGTTATATGTTGATATGTTAATAGAAATATTGTGGTTATTGTGGTACCTTTGTGGAACCACATGTTCTCAGAAACCTAGCCTTGCCTTTCCCTTTCCCTTAAGAACAATGGCTCAATGTTCACTAATTCAATGTTTGTGGCAACTTTCTAAAACGTAACTACCCAAATTTATCTAGGTTCAATGCAATCCCAATCAAAATCCCAGAAAGATTTTGTAAATAATGAAAAGGTGATCCAAAATTCGCATAAAAATATAAAGAACTTAGAACACTCAAACAGTATTTAAAATAAAAAAGAACAAAGTTGAAGAACTTATGCTACTTGACCTCAAGGATTATAGCACTACAAAAATCAACATGAACAAATAGATCAATGGGCCAGAAAAAGAGACTGAGAAACAGAGCCTCATGCCCACCACATATTAATACCTAATTTTCTACAAAGATGAAACACAATTTAGTGCAGAAAATATAGCCTTTTCAACAAAGTGAATATCCATATGCAAAAACAAAATAATTTCAGTCTACACCTTGCACCATATAAAATAATCAATTATAAATAGACTGCAAATATAAATGTAAGAGGTACAACTGTAAAACTCCTGCAAGAGAACAGGCTTTTCGGTGACCCTGTGTTAAGCAAAGATTTCTTAGATGTACAAAAAGTGCAATCCATAAAAAAAAAAAAACAAACTATAAATGTAGCTTCATCAAAGAATCTTTTTTTTCTAAAATATATTGTTAAGAGAATAAAAAAATCAAGCCACAAATTGGAAAAAAATTTATAAAGCATATATCTGATAAAAAATTTTATCCAGAATATATATATATATATTTTTTAAAAACTCTTAAAACTCAACAAGAGCTTGATCTAAGATGGCTGAATAGGAACAGCTTTGGAGAGCAGTTCCCAACAAGAACAATGCAGAGGGTGCGTGCCCACCGCATTTCCAAACAAATTTTCACTGCCCATAGACCAGGAAATTCCCAGGGCCAAAAGCACCATGAGTTTTCAACACGGCAGTTTCAGCCAGTGCCAGGTTGGCACACAGAAACTCACACAAATCTGGGCGGCCATATTAACTGGTGCCTGGAACACCTAGGAGACAGAGTCGCTCATTCAACTGAAAGGGAGGGTGCAGAGACAGGGAGCCAGGAGATCTGGCTTAGTGGGTACCGCCCCCACAAAACAAGAACTCTGAAACGCTCTGGATTGAGAGTTTTGCAGCAAGCACGGCTGGACCCAGGATGGTCGAGATCAGTGAGGGGAAGCGTGACCACCACTACTGAAGCAGTTCACACAGCAACTGGGCAGAGCCTGTGGCTGCTCAGCAACATCTCTGCTGGCAGCCTTTGACTAGACTACTCCGTGCAGGGCAAGGCACCTATGAAAAAAGGCAGCAGCATGACAGGAACTTATAAATAAAGCCAACCTTCCTAGAACAGAGCACCTGGGAAAAGAGGCAGTTATGAGTTCTGCTGCAGCAGACTTAAAAATACCTGCCCAGCAGCTCTGCATGGAACAATGAGACTCCCAGCACAGCACTTGAGCGGCTATAAGGGACAGACTGTCTCCTCAAGCAGCTCTGTGACCCCCATATACCCAAAAAGACACCTCATAAAGGAGAGCTCAGGCTGACATCTGGCAAGTACCCTTCTGGGACTAAGATAACAGAAGAAGAAACCAGCAGCAACACTTACTGTTCTGCAACCCCTGTGGGTGATCCCCAGGCAAGCAGGGTCTGGAGTGGACCTCTAGCAGTCTGGCAGCAGAGGGGTCTGACTGTTAAAAGGAAAACTAAGAAACAGAAAGAAATAACTTAATCATCAACAAAAAGGATGTCCACTCAGAGACTCCATCCAAAAGTCACCAACTACAAAGACTACAGGCAAATAAAGCCACTAAGATGGGAAGAAACCAGTGCAAAAAGGATGAAAACACCAAAAACCAGAATGCTTCTCCTCCTCGAAAGGATCACAACTCCTCATCAGCTAGGGATCAAAGATGGATGGAGAATGAAACTGATGATGGAAACAGGTTTCAGAAGGTGGGTAGTAAAAAACTTCTCAGAGCTAAAAGAACATGTGTTAACCAGATGCAAAGAAACTAAGAACCTAGAAAAAATGTTAGATGAGATGCTAACTAGAATAAATAGCTTAGAGAAGAATATAAACGACTTGATGGAGCTAAAAACACAACACAAGAACTTCGCGCAGCATACACAAGTTTCAATAGCTGAATTGACCAAGAAGAAGAAAGGATATTAGAGATTGAAGATCGACTCAATGAAATAAAATGAGAAGGCAAGAATAGAGAAAAAAAGAGTGAAAATAAATGAACAAAGCCTCCAAGAAATAGGGGATTATGGGAAAAGACCTAATCTGCGTTTGATAGGTGTATCTGAGTATGACAGAGAGAATGAACCCAAGCTGGAAAACACTCTTGAGGATATTATTCAGGAGAATTTCCCACACCTAGCAAGCCAGGTCATCATTCAAGTCCAGGAAATGCAGAGAACACAACAAAGATATTCCTCAAGAAGAGCAATCCCAAGGCACATAATTGTCAGATTCACCAGGGTTGAAATGAAAGAAAAAATGCTAAGGGCAGCCAGAGAGAAAGGTCGGGTTACCCACAAGGGGAAGCCCATCAGACTCACAGCAGATCTCTCTGCAGAAACCCTACAAGTCAGAAGACAGTGGGGGCCAATATTTAACATCCTTAAAGAAAGAACTTTCAACCTAGAATTTCATATCCAGCCAAACTAAGCTTCATAAGCAAAGGAGAAACAAAATCCTTTATGGAAAAGCAATTGCTGAGAGACTTTGTCACCACCAGGCCTGCCTTACAAGATCTCCTGAAAGAAGCACTAAACAAGGAAAGGAACAACCAGTACCAGTCACTCCAAATGGTACCAAATGGTAAAGACCAATGACACAATGAAAAAAAAGCATCAACTAATGGGCAAAACATCCAGCTAGCATCAAAATGGCAGGATCAAATTCACATATAACAATACTAATCTTAAATGTAAATGGGCTAAATGCCCCAATCAAAAGACACAGACTGGCAAATTGGATAAAAATCATGACCCATCAGTATGCTGTATTCAGGAAACCCATCTCATGTGCAAGGACACACATAGGCTCAAAATAAAGGAATGGAGGAAGATTTATCAAACAAATGGTGAGCAAAAAAAAGCAGGAGTTGCAATTCTAGCCTCTGATAAAATGGACTTTAAACCAACAAAGATCAAAAGAGACAAAGAAGGGGCATTACATAATGGTAAAAGGATTAATGAATCAACAAGAGCTAATGATCCTAATTGTATATGCACCAAATACAGGAGCACCCAGGTACATAAAGCAAGTTCTTAACGACCTACAAAGAGACTTAGACTCCCACACAATAATAGTGAGAGACTTTAACACTCCACTGTCAATATTAGACAGATTAACGAGACAGAAAATTAACAAAGATATCCAGGATCGAACTTAGATCTGGACCAAGTGGACCTATTAGACATCTACAGAAATCACCCCAAATCCACAGAATATACATTCTTCTCAGTGCTGCATTGCACCTCCTCTAAAATTGACCACATAATTGGAAGTAAATCACTCCTCAGCAAATGCAAAAGAACAGAAATCATAACAAACAGTGTCTCAAACCACAGTGCAATCAAATTAGACCTCAGAATTCAAAAACTAACTCAGAACTGTACAGCTTCATGAAAACTGAACAACTGGCTCCTGAATGTCAACAGAATAAACAGTGAAATGAAGGCAGAGATAAAGATGTTCTTTGAAACCGAGAATGAAGACAGAACGTACCAGAATCTCTGGGACACACTTAAAGCAGTGGCTAGAGGGAAATTTATAGCAATAAATGCCCACATGAGAAGGAAGAAAAGATCTAAAATTTACATACTATTGTCAAAGTTGAAAGAGCTAGAGGAGCAACATCAAAAAAAACTTAAAAGCTAGCACAAGAAATAACTAAGATCAGAGCAGAACTGAAGGAAATAGAGACAAAAAAAAAACCCTTCAAAAAATTAATAAATCCAGGAGCTGGTTTTTTGAAAAGATCAATAAAATAGACTGCTAGCTAGATTAATAAAAAAGAAAAGACAGAAGAATTCCATAGATGCAATAAAAATGATAAAAAGGGGTATCACCACAGATTCCACAAAAATACAAACTGCAATCAGAGATTACTACAAACAACTCTATACACATAAACCAGTAAACCTGGAAGAAATGGATAAATTCCTGGACACTTGCACCATCCCAAGACTAAGCAAAGAAGAAGTTGAAACCCTGAATAGACCAATAACAAGGGCTGACGTTGAGGTAGCAATTAATAGCCTACCCACCGAAAAAAGCCCAGGTCCAGATGGGTTCACAGCCAGACATACAAAGAGGAGCTGTTACCATTCCTGTTGAAACTATTCCAAACAAGACAACAAGAGGGAATCCTTCCCAAATCATTTTATGAGACCAACATCATCCTGATACCAAAACCCAGCAGAGACTCAACAAAAAAAGAAAACTTCAAGCCAATATCTATGATGAACATAGATGCAAACATCTTCAATAAAATAACAGCAAACCTATTGCAACAGCACATGATAAAGCTTATCCATCATGCCCAAGTAGGCTTCATCCCAGGGATGCAAGGCTGGTTCAACATACCCAGGTCTATAAACGCAATCCACCACACAAACAGAACCAAAGACAAAAACCACATGATTATCTCAATAGATGCAGAGAAGGCCTTCAACAAAATTCAACAGCCCTTTATGCTAAAAACTCTCAATAAACTAGGTATCGAACGAACATATCTCAAAACAATAAAAGCTATTTATGACAAACTTACAGCCAATATCATACTGAATGGGCAAAAACTGGAAGCATTCCCTTTGAAATCCAGCACCAGACAAGGATGCTCTCTCTCACCACTCCTATTCAATATAGTATTGGAAGTTCTAGCCAGAGTAATTAGGCAAGAAAAAAAAAATAAAGGGTATTCAATTAGAAAAAGAGGAAGTCAAATTCTCTTTATTTGCAGACAACATGATTGTATATTTAGAAGACCCCATGGTCTCAGCCCAAAATCTCCTTAAACTGATAGGCAACTTCAGCAAAGTCTCAGTATACAAAATCAATGTGCAGAAATCACAAGCATTTCTATACACCAATAACAGCCTTAAAGAGAGCCAAGTCATGAGCAAACTCCCATTCACAATTGCTACAAAGAGAATAAAATACTTAGGAACACAATTAACAAAGGAGGTAAAGGACCTCTTCAAGGAAAACTGCAAACCACTGCTCAACGAAATAAGAGAGGTCACAAACAGATGGAGAAACATTCCATGCTCATGGTTAGGAAAAATCAATATTGTGAAAATGGCCATACTGCCCAAAGTAATTTATAGATTCAATGCTATCCCCATCAAGCTACCAATAACCTTCTTCACAGAACTGGTTAAAAAAAAAACCACCTTAAACTTCACATGGAACCAAAAGAGAGCTCGCATAGCGAAGACAATCCTATGCAAAAAGAATGAAGCTGGAGGCATCACACTACCTGATTTCAAACTATACTACAAGGCTACAGTTATCAAAACAGCATGATACTGGTACCAAAACAGAGATATAGACCAATGGAATAGAACAGAGGCCCTGGAGGCAACACTGCACATCTACAATGATCTGATCTTTGACAAACATGACAAGCAATGGGGAAAGGATTCCCTGTTAATAAATGGTGTTGGGAAAACTGGCTAGCCATGTGGAGAAAGCAGAAACTGGACCCCTTCTTGACACCTTACACTAAAATTAACTCCAGATGGATTAAAGACTTAAAAATAAGACCTAACACCATAAAAACCCTAGAAGAAAACCTAGGCAAAACCATTCAGGACATAGGCATAGGCAAGGACTTCATGACTAAAACACCAAAAGCATTGGCAACAAAAGCCATAAGAGACAAATGGGACCTAATTAAACTCCAGAGCTTCTGTACAGCAAAAGAAACAATTATTAGAGTGAACCAGCAACCAGCAGAATGGGAACAAATTTTTGCAATCTACCTGTCTGACAAAGGGCTAATATCCAGAATCTACAAAGAACTAAAACAGATTTACAAAAAAAAAAAAAAAATCCAAAAGTGGGCAAAGGATATGAACAGACACTTTTCAAAAGAAGACATATATGAGGCCAACAAACATATGAAAAAATGCTCATCATCACTAATTATTAGAGAAATGCAAATCAAAACCACATTGAGATACCACCTCATGCCAGTTAGAATGGCGATCATTAAAAAATCTGGAGACAACAGATGCTGGAGAGGATGTGGAGAAATAGGAACACTTTAACACTGTTGGTGGGAGTGTAAATTAGTTTAACCATTGTGGAAGACAGTGTGGTGCTTCCTCTAGGACCTAGAAATAGAAATTCCATTTGACCCAGCAATCCCATTACTGGGTATATACTCAAAGGATTATAAATCATTCTATTATGAAGATACATGCACACATATATTCATTGCAGCACTGTTTACAATAGCAAAGACCTGGAACCAACCAAAATGCCCATCGGTGATAAACTGGACAAGGAAAATATTGCACATATACACCATGGAATACTATGCAGCCATAAAAAAATGATGAGTTTGTGTCCTTTGTAGGGACGTGGATGAATCTGGAAACCACCATTCTCAGCAAACTGACACAAGAACAGAAAATCAAACACTGCATGTTCTCACTCATAGGCAGGTGTTGAACAATGAGAACACATGGACATATGGAGGGAAGCATCACACACTGGGGTCTGTTGTGGGGGGATCAAGGGAGGGACAGTGTGGGGGTGGGAAGGTTGGGGAGGGATAACATGGGGAGAAATGCCAGATGTAGGTGACAGGAGAATGGAGGCAGCAAACCACATTGTCATGTGTGTACCTATGCAACAATCCTGCATGATCTGCACATATACCCCAGAACCTAAAGTACAATTTTAAAAAAAGGAAAGAAAAGAAATGACTGTCATCTTTATTTTCTTCATATTATTTCCTTAGTATAGATTATCCATGAGTTTACTAGGGCATAGTGCAAAATATTTTGTGAAAATGGTAATGTATTACTATTTTTTTCTTAAAAGGATTAAATCACTTTACACTGAGGCCAATAAAAAGAAAATCTATGTCGAGTTTTCACCTGTTAGTATTTCATTTTTACAAAGGGAACAACAGGTGTAGAGAAATGATGCGTGAGTACTTCCATTCCTTCAGGCCCAGCTCTCAGCTCTCATGCCCTTGCCTTCTGCCCATTATGCTGCTCCCTTCTGTCAAGTCCCTGCAGCTGTCTTCCCTCAGCCTTCTAGAGTCCCAGCCTTTTCCTCCCTGCTGTACCCATGCCTCAGAGGGAGAGGGTCCTGGGCAGGAGGGAACTCTCATGTGGACACCTCAGTCTGGAACTCCAGATGCATTTCCCTGGACACAGAGGTCCCACAGCAGTGTGCTCATATGTCCTGTGATCAGTCCATTGTGTATTAAACTGGAGTTTGTGGATTAGCCTAGGCCTTACCAGCTTTTATCATGCTGGTAGAAAAATGATTTTCAAGTCCCAAATGACAGAGTTACAAATGAAATTTTGGAAAGCATAAATTTTGCCTCCACGTTGGTCACACAGAACTCCTGCTAACCTGGCCCTTCCCCTAATCCAGCCTCCCAGGACCTCGACCCTGCCCTGCACTGGCTTACCTCAGTCCAGAGCACTACTTCCCCTCTCAACCAGGTGTTCAGGTCAAACACCTGCAGGTCACCTTTTGTTCATTTTGCCCTCACTCCTCTCAAAGTCAACTAGAGTACCCAAATCTAACCCAGCTCTTTCTATGTCCTGGTATCTTTATTTCGACCATCAAGTTCAAGTCACCAAACTCTTGAGTCATCTTGGAATGACCTTTGGTGTCCAACAGTGCATTCAGCCAGGATGGTTATTGAAAAATAGCCCTCAGTGGCTGTTGCTCCCCATTTCTGGTACCTGCACCAGTGTTGGTTTTACATAAAATAAGGCATCATGCTCTTACCTGCATCCTACTTGCAGAAGCTGGCCCTTACCCACTTGTTAAGTTCATCTCTTCCTTGCTCCTTGGGTCACTATCAAGCTACAACTTCACAGGTTGATTTACTGCCAGCACCACTGAGCTTTCACCACCAGTAGTTAGCATTGGCTCCTCCTTCTGCCTCAAAACCTCTGCTCCTATACATGTAGCTGGCTCCTGCTTGGCATTTGGAGCTCAATGTGTCATATCCTCACCCTGTTCTCCCAGAATGAAGCAGACACTCAGACCTGCTCTATCCACTTGTCAGTGTACGATGCTCACATAGGTACACGTGCATGGATTGGTGCGTATTCATTTACCCTGCTCCCACTTAGGGTAAGCAGCACTATATGTGTCTATGCTGACTGTCTGCACTTTGTATCTCCAGGGCCCAGAGCAGGCAGTCAGGGCTCAGTATCTATTGTTGGATGATGCTAAATGAAATTCACATGCTTCTCCCAGATGAGAAAAACTCCCATATGGAGCTGCTGCCCTTCAGCCAAGGCCTGCCTGGAGGAAAATAAGCACATATTATCCCAGCCTTCCTTATTTTCTTCAGGCATCTGTGACTCCATGAACCAAAACTGGTCTCTCAGTTTTTCTAGAATGTGGGTCAAGCAAAAGCGTTCGTTCAGGCAATATATTGATTAGACATCAACTCTGTGTTGGGCATTGTGCTTAGACTGAGAACATCCCTCTGGTCCAGAAGGCAGACTATAAAATAGTCATTGTGCAACAGCGGAAGAGCCGGACTGGAGTTTTGGTGTTGGTTGGGGGTTCAGTGGTTGAACAAAGAAAGTGGGGGATCACACAGGTGTAAAATAAAAAATGGGTCCATGGGGATGACACAGAGCAAGTGACTTACAGTGGAATCATGCAGCAGGAAATGAGGTTGGACAGTGGATGTGGGCCTGGCCGGGAGGCTCTCAGCCTGAAGGGAGGGTCTTGGGCTGGCCCTTAGAGAGTCCATGCTGGTCCTTCTCTGCTGAGTTCATTCCTGCAGAGAGGATGTGCCCACCTTGGGCCTGTACCCCTCCTTCTAGATCATGCTTGTGGCACCCCAGGACCCAGAATTCACTGCCCAAACACCCCAAGCCCACATCCCGAAGCCATCTTCCTGAGGGTTGACCAGTATGTACCCTGGGCTCCAGACAGAGCTTAGCACAGACATGTGGACAACAGCATGGTAAGTGTGGTAAGAGCTATATTGAGATTTTAGAGGTTGGGGTTCAGTGGATGAGCAAAGCAAGAGGGAACTCAGACAGGTGTCCACACGTGTGCTCTGAGGTTGGATTTACAGGCTGAAATCTTCACTTGCAAGTATCTGAGTACAAAGGGGTCTCCTTTGGGCTAGGGGCTGGGCTGAGACCAGAGTTTTAAAATATGCAGAGATATGATATACAGACCATCCTTTATCACTTGCCCTGAGTGGTTTGTGTGGACCTGGCCCAGGAAGCCATGAGCCACAAAAGAATGCTTGAGTTTCATCCAAACTACCAGGAATGGAAGGCGATATGGTTTGAATCTGTATCCCCACCCAAATCTTATGTTCAATTTTGATCCCCAGTGTTATCGGAGGAGCCTGGTGGGAGGTCATTGGATCATGGGGGCGGTTCCTCACGAATGGTTTGGGACCATCCTTTTGGTGCTTTCTCTTGATAGGGTGAGTTCTCACAAGATCTTGTTTAAACATCTGTAGCACCTCCCCGGGTGCTTCTCTTGCTCATGTTCCGGCTATCTGAATTTCCTGCTATCACTTTGCCTTCCTCCATTACTGTAAGTTTCCTGAGGCCTCCCCAGAAGCCAGGCAGATGCCAGCATCATGCTTCCTGTACAGCCTGTGGAACTGTGAGCCAATTAAACCTCTCATTTATAAATTACCCAGTCTCAGGTATTTCTTTATAGCAATTCGAGAACAGGCTAATGCAGAAGGGTCTAAGCAAGGAAGAGACAAGATCAGCTGTGAATTTTCAAAGTCCCTGGGTAATATTTTGTAGATAGGTGAGAGACAGGAGGCAGCACAGTGCTGACAGGGCTGGAGGGTGTGGGCTGTGAGGTGGATCCTGGTTCTGGCTTCATGTATCAGTTAGGCAAACTTGGCAAGTGACTTCTTTCTCTAGTTCTCCTTTCCCACAACTATAAATAGAGCTGAGGCCGTTGAACAGAGTAAATCATCCAGCATAATCTGCAAGTGTGAGTTCATTTTCTTTCCATTATTACAGAAGAAGTCTTACCTCAGTGAAAAACCCTAAAAGCAACCCTGGGAACACATTCCAGTGTGGGTTCCTCTCCTGCTAGAAAGCAAGTGGTCTGCTGGGGAAATGCAACGTTTTTCAGAGCTTCCCCTTGGCTTGCTGCAGTGGAAATGCACAGCATTCCAGAACCCGGGAGCCTGTGGGTGGAGGAGGAGAGCGGGGAAGCTGCAGACCTTCCTCCACATGTGTGTCTGCCTGTTCATGTGTGCTCCGGGCGTCCCCGTTCGAAGCTCCAATGTTTGGGTTTATTTTACTGCAGTATTTCATTTGCAAAACCCCATTCAGATGAGGCTGTTTAATGACTTTTGCAGGTCAGTTGCTTTCTGAGAATCTAATATCAGCCAATGAAAGATTTAAGACTTCCTCAAAATATGGTGGGAATAGCTGTCTTTGAATTTCCCTTAAGAATTGTGAGAGGTATTTTTTCTTTTATTAACTTAAATTCTTTTTAAGCTTTTAAAGTGAAAATGGCAAGCCTGTGTTGTGCTTGGAAAAGGACGAAGAATCCCCAGATGTTCTTTGTTCTATTTTTCTGCTTCAATGCATCAAGAACAGCTCCTTTCGGCAATTTGCAGGACATTTCTTCTTCCTGGAGGAGGTCTGCTCAGAACGCAGCCTTCCCTCTGCCCGTGGTCAGTGGAGGTGTCCAGTGGCTATGTGGAGCAGTGGATTAGAGCAAAAAACCCTTTCCAAATAAAGAAAAGGAAAACATTTGTTTAGTGCTTGATGTATATTAAGCATTGTAAACTTATTTTTTTCTATAATTCATTTAATTTTCATGCCCTGTGGACAACTCAACTGCTTAAGGCTGCAGTCTCCTCATCTGTAAAAAGGGCAGATCCTTCTGTTTGTGTGTGTGTGTGTGTGTGTGCATGTGTGTGTGTGTGTGTGTGTGTGTGAGAGAGAGAGAGAGAGAGAGAGAACTAAATGAATCACAGCAAAATAAGTTTTCATTGCCTAACAAGCAGTGAGCATCAGTAAATGTGTTAATTTTCCATATGTGGATGCACTTGTTCAGGACTGCTGCCTTTGCAAGGCTGGCATGCCCCTTCTGTAGCGCATGTGTCCACCACCCTCCTCAGCAGCACAAACACACAGTTGTTAAGTGGCCAGTGTGCACCAGGATCCATACTGGGATATAAGGGTACTTGACCACAAAAGATGGATAAAAATAGATGATAGGTAACTTGGTTGAGAATATACATAAAATCCTCCTCCTACAACTATAGTTTATGGAATGCCTGCCTTTTGCCAGGTGCTTGCTTATGTGGTCCAATTAGATACTTATTTTGTACTTATTCTATTCACCAGGCCCAGTTCTGGATGCTGGACAACTGCAGTGGATAAAGCATGCATCTCCCGTGAACCCCACAGTCCAGTAAGGCTGGAGGTTCATTTGCTTCTCATAACAACTCTGAAAAGCAGCAGTCACCACTCCATTCCATACAGGAAAAGCCAAGACCAGAAGCATCATTGGCATGCCCAGAGGTGCTGGCTTGGGTGCCCAGAGGTCTGATGTGGCATTCTTCCCATGTTCACAGGCTCTGCAAGCCTGCAGACCCACTTTCTGAGACATGCTTTTCTCATCTGTGAAATGGAGATAAGAACAACTAGTCAGGACTGTAAGGAGACCAGCATGACAAAATCTCAGTAAACAAGAGTTTCAGGCTGGGTGTGGTGGCTCATGCTTTTAATCTCAGCACTTTGGGAGGATAATGCTAGAGGATCACTTGAGCCCAGGAGTTCGAGACCAGCCTGAGAAACATAGTGAGTCCCTGTCTCTACAAAAAATACAAAAATTGCCAGGTGTAGAGGAGCGCACCTGTAGTTCCAGCTACTCGTCTACTTGGGAGGATGAAGTGGAAGGATCACTTGAGCCCTGGAGGTTAAGGCTGCAGTGAGTCATGATTGTGTCACTGCACTCTAGCCAGGGTGACAGAGAGATACCCTATTTCAAAAACAAAAAACAAAACAAAACCAAACCCAAAGATTTAAAAGACCATGATCAAGGTCACAGAACTGCCAAGTGATGGGGGTGGAGTACAACCCCCCCCCCAGCCCCAAGTCCAGAGTCCTTTCCCCAGCTCTACCTGGCTGCACAAACACTGAATGAGCACAGTGACAGTGTCACTGGCTTCACCGAGCGACTTTAGGGAAAGCCGTAGGCCACAGAGACTGGGAGCTTCCTAGGTGGAGACAGGGGATGTGTGCCATGCAGAACAGCAAAGTGAAGAAAGAGCCCAGAGGCATTTGTATGACGAAGAGCCTGGGCCAGGAAGAGAACAGGCTGGAGGGAGCAGAAGTCAGGGATGAGGTTTGGTCAGGGCTTGAGGATGAGTAACAAGCCAGGGAAACAATGCCTGCCAGCCCTGGCCAGACAGGGTCCGAGCTCCCCAGATGCCCTCTAGAAGAGGTCAGGGCAGACACAGGAAGTACCCAGCACACATTTCAATGTTAGTATTCACACTTTGACACCTTTCCTTTCCACTGTGAGAATAATTCCTTGATGCACCCTGTGCTGCCCCAAGGAAAAAGATCTTGGTATAGAGATGGCCCAGAGCCCACGAGTCTTCCTCCTGGCTTATCTCTGTTCTCATGGCAGGGAGGAGCCATGTCCAGAGTTGATTTTGAACATCCACTGTGGTTAGTCATTAGACACAGAAGACAGTCTCTGCCCCAGCCTTGAGGGGAGGGAATTGAGCTTGGAGGACCTTCCAAGTGCCCCTGGAGGGCCCTAGGCTGGAGCGCTGACTGCTTCTGTTTTCACAGCTCTCACAGTAACTGCTGGGGGCATCTCATCCACTGACACATTCATTGGAGCTGAAGGAATGTAATCTATTAACCCCAATTGCCGGTACCATGGAGTGTGTACCACATCCCGTGCCTGTTTGTGGTTTGATGATGCATAAGGTGGCTTCTTATTTACTGTCTCAGTTCATTGTCCTACAGTTTCATGAGAAATACAGAGCCAGTGCCACTAAACCTCGTCACAGGCATATGGATCTCAGGATGCCCAGAACTGTGGCTAAGACTGTCATGCCCCAGCAGTGAACGGAGTTTTGGAAGAATTTTTTTCTTTTGAATAACAATTATATAACATATTGAGAAATGCTAATGAATAAGAAGTAATAATGATCACTCATAGCTGTGTGCCTGGCTATGCTACAGGTGAAAAGGCTTTCTTTCCTTTCAATAGGCATTGGCTCCATGAGAAATGCATTAGGACCTCTCGTTAATTTTCGAGAAACAGAGAAGTTAAGTCAGTTACTGAAAGCCACATAACTACTTAGGAGTCTAGGTTCAAACCAATGCACATGCATCTGTGATGCCGCGGTGAGCTGTGAATTTCATTCAACAGTGCATTTCAACCTGCACTGGCTGTTTCCATGGACTGCCTTAGCCCAGAATGTGCACAAACAGACGTTGTCACCCCCAGTTTCAGCAGAGATCAAGGGCTGTGTTATATCACTTTATGAGAGAAAATGGCTAGCACAGATTCAAGCTGATGAACTCAATTGATAAATGGCTTTATAACCCCTGCATTAACTGATGGCTGTGAGCTGATAGCCAGTCCTTCTGTGTTTGGATTAAACAAAAATTGCCAAGGTCTGCATTTCATCAGCACTTCAAAAAAATCTGACATGGGGTTCAGAAAGAGATTAATTTGCTGCGTATTTTGCAATCCCAAGGGAACTAAATGTCTTATTTTTATTTTTTTAAAAATTGGGCTGCCCTGGCCTGTCAGGTTTTATAAAAACAGCACATTTGTGACGGCATAGGTCCAGACCCAAAGTTTCTTGTTTGTTACTTTCTTTCCCTGGGAAACAATGGTCTCTTGGATAATATTCCAGATTGATAACAGTCACAAGCAGTTTCTGAAATCACTTGGGAAAATGGAAAGAAAGAGGTGACATTTACTGCTTGTGGAGGCCTTTTCCTTTCTTCATCTTTTTTGGCTTTAGTTCCAAGTTGTACAGAGTCCTTGAAGCTCCCCCCATCAGTCCCCTTCCCACTCAGCAGATGCCCTGGATTTTAGGCTCCATAAAGTGCTCAAGGGCAGATGAGGACAAGGTCCCACTGTGACCTGAAATGATGTAAACCCACATCACCTATAGGACAAATGGTGCCCTTCATCATGAGGCACCCCTGTGTGCTGGACACCCTCACACTGTGCTGGCCACTGGCAGGCCTGCCACGGCAGCAGGAACTCCAGAGCGGCGCTCCACCACCACCTTCCACCCAGGGACGTGAGACCCTCGCCCCTGAACTAGGTCTATCCTCCTGCAGGATTTTGAATCCTGCCCTTTCCCACCTCTTCCCTCCTGTTTCTCTTAACCTATCCATACCCACTTCCAGAGCCCTTCCTCCACCATCCTGAGCACATGCATCTGCATGCATAGCTCAGCTCCATCTGTGGCAATGGTCCTGTCCCTACTCCTGTTCCTGGAAGCCTGCACTGCTCACCATCATCCTCACAGATATTCTGTCCCTGCTCCTCCACACCACCTCTTCTGCAGCATGAGAGACTGGGGTGCTCTTCCCATTGCACCCCAAGGTCCCATTCTAAAAGGGAGAATGTTCAGCCATAGGATGAACATTCCCAATCCAAAAAGGAGAACTAGGAAAGAAGAAAAAGATAACTGGTCCCAAGTAAATCTAAAACCATAAAGCCTCAGAATAATCTTTGGCTGGAAGTTCTATCATCTAGGCCCACAAGGGCAGTGGCCTTCCCTTGAGGCTGTTCTCTGCCATGGCCCCACCTCTATAGCAGCTCTGTACCTAGGTCACGCCCCGAGCTCTCCTGGTCTGGAATCATGCTTCTGCGGCTCTTCTAGTATGGAGTCTCAGGAACAGCCCACCTCCATGGCTCTGCTGGGCATTGCCCTAGTCAGGGCTGTCTAGGGTGGCCTGACCTCTACAGCAGGTCTCTGCCTTAGCCCTGTGGCTTTCAGCAACCTTTAAAATCTAGGTGGAGACAGTGATGTTCCTCCAGCTTTGCCAGGCACTAGGCACACTATCTGGGGGCTCAACAGCTGTGCTGAAATGAAATGAGGAAGAGCCTGCAACATGAGGCAGCACTGGGAAACAGTGGTCTTCTTTCTCCACCCAGGCTCTTGCACTCTAAAACGGTGATGGGAAGGGCAGTCCCAACAATCTCCAAGATGCCTTTGGGTCATCTTCCATTGTCTTGATAAATAGCAACTGGCTTCCTTGAGATGCCAACTCATGCAAATCTGTTTACCAAACAGTGGCTTGGCCACACCCTGCTGTTCTCTCCTGAACATGCTTTTTCATTCTCCACAATATGGATAGGCTGGGAATTTTCCAAAATTTTAAGTTCCGTTTCCTTTTTGATTAACATTGTCTTTAAGCCATTTCTCTCTTCTCACACTTTACTGTAAGTACTCAAGAGAAGCCAAGCAATGCCTTTAACACCTTATTTAGAAATTTCCTAATATTCCAGTTTTAAAACCAAATATCCAATTTCATCACTGATAAGTTCTATCTTTTACAAACACCTAGAACTAGAACACAATTCAGCAAAGTTCTTTGCCACTTTATAACAAGGATGGCCTTTCCTCCATGGTCCAATAACATGTCCCTCATTTCCACCTGACCTCATCAGAATGGCCTTTATTGTTCATATTTATACCAGCATTCTGTTATCAAACACTTAGGTGTTTTCCTGGAAGATGCAAGATTCCCCACAGCTCTTCTCTTTTCCTTCTGATCCTTCACAAGAATCACCCTTACTGCTCCATTCATGGCAAAATAGGCTTTTCTAAGCCAGAACCTCAAAATTCTTCCAGCCTCTACACATCACCCAGTTACAAAGCCACTTCCACACTCAGGTATTTGGTCCAGGAGTCCCCACTCCTTGGTACTAATTTTCTGTCTTAGTCCATCCAAGCTGCTATAACAAAATGACAAAATGCCATAGACTGGCTTGTTTATGAACAACAGAAATTTATTTCTCACGGTTCTGGAGGCAGAGGCAGGAAAGTCCAAGATCAAAGCACTGATGGAGTCCATGTCTGGTGAGGGTCCCTCCCTCATAGATGACACTGTCTTGCCTTGGCCTCAGATGATGGAAGAGGTACAGGTTCTCTCTGGGGTCTCTTTTATAGAGGCACTAATCTCATCCATGAGGGCTCCACCTTCGTGACTTAATCATCTCTCAAAGGCCCCACCTCCTTATATTGTCAGCTTGGGTTTGGGATTTCAACAGATGAATTTGGATGGACATAAATATTTAGTCCACAGCAACCTTCTTTGAGAATATCCACTCACAGCATAGCAGGAAAAAAGCCTCTCTAGAGCCAGTCCCACAGCACCTATGGGGTCACAGGCCCTGAATCTCAGACTCCAACCCTCCCTAACCTCATTTTTCAAATGGCCCCTTACCAGCCTATTCTGATCTCCCCTCCTGGTACCTGTATAATCCGGGCAGCCCACAACTGGGAGACTGGAATCTGTTCCTGCCTATTCCCCTGCCCAGATCTGGTAATCCAGCTTTTGGCAACCCTTGCTGTCCCTGGAGATGCTTGTGATGACATCAGTTCAGAGGACCACCTTGCCACCTCCACTCTCAGGCCACTCTGCTACCACCCCACGGTGCCCCCTCCAGAGAGGCCCTCAGCCCACTTTGGTCCCACTATGCCATGGGGACACAGGGTGGCTTCAGAGCCCCTTGGTTCTTGGTCCAGGCTGCAGCACTATGGGGGCTGTAAGGTGGCCAAACCCAGATGGCAGGTGGGCAGCTGACCAGCAGTGATGAGCATCCCCAAAGCCCTCTTACCCCAGCATTGTCCTTACTCAAGCACATGTGAACCAGAGTGAGCTGGACTTGAGCATCTCCTCCTCCTCCTGTCTCTCCTGCTGTCTTCCCTCTGTTCACCTACCCCTTCTACCTCCTCTCACTTCTCCCAGCAGGCACAAGAGCCAGGCTGCCAAAGGGTGATGGCATCTTCTCTAACTCTTAAAGGTAACTCTATGATCTGGTTCCCACAGGCTTTGTCCTTGGTACAGCAAAGGAATTTGAAACCCATATTTCTTTTGGCAAACCTGAGAATTAGTGTCAGTAGACTTGGTGCCAATCCTTACGGGAAGCTCTAACCTGCACACCCCATACACACAATCCCAAGCAAGTAGGTGCCTAGTATGACCAGGGGGAGGTCATGAACTCAGGAATGAGAATGAAAAATGCATATGATGGTATTTCTAAACCCCTACTTGAATCATATTCTCTAGACTATGGACTCCCTGAACACAGGGGTCTCTGTCCATAGTCACCTGGGCTCAAGGATGAACACAGGGTGGCAGCTGCTCTGAGACAGAGTCTTCTCACACAGGAAAGGGGACTTATAGGAGAAGGGGCTCACACCAGGGGCTCAGTTAAAGCCAATGACACATCTGCTATTACTACCATGGTCATATGTCAAAGAAATAAATGAATATCAATTTGCAGCACAGCCGTTTAATTCCAAAGTATTTGTAGCTCTCTGTATGCTATGATTAGTATAAGGAGAGCTAAGTGGAAATCTCAGTTCTTTGGAAGACTATCAAAATTCAATTTTTGTTGATCTATAGTAATAGGGGAAAGCCAGAGAGATAGATAATTGACACTTGATTCATTGTGTTATATATGGCAGGCTAACCTCATATATTTCAAACCAACTTAGTTGGTAAGCATCAGACATTTGTTGGTCTTGGAGTCCAATCTTTGCTCAGGACCACACCCATTCTGAGCAAACACTCAGGCTCTGCCAAGAACCAGCTTGGTCGGGAGACTCCCACCCCGGCGGGCTGAAGGTGTTACACGGCAGAGAAAGGCAGTGACCCAGAGAGCCAACAGAGTAGACCTACTCTGGGGACCAACAGCCTGAGAGCCTGCAGGACTTGCAGCTCTCCAGGACTGAAGGCCCCGAGCAGAGATTAATCCATGTATTTTCTCTTTGACAGGTTTATTAATACACAGGTGTTCTACATATACACATAACTCAGGAACACACCAAGTAGGCAGCTGTCACCCACCTACCACTAATTACAGACTACAAGATATCCTCCACAAAGGGGTCATGGGGGCAGGGTAAACCCAATGTTTCTCAACAAGGCTCTGCACCCTCCCAGGTACTTGGGAGTATTTGAAGATCGAAGCTTCCCCACTTTGGGAAGGTTTGGATTTGTTAAAGTTTCTCTTTTGATTTCAGATCACGGTACATATAAAAAGACAGAGATAAGATAGAGTGAGAAGGGGCTGGTGACCTTCTGCCTGAACTTGAACACAGCACTGACTCTGTCTTCCTGTTCAGCTCCTGGCTGGGCTCCAGCATCAGTGCTATGGTACCTTCCACGCTGGAGCTGGCTGAGGCAATCTGGAAGAGTCAAATGATGCTGTCAAGCAGGTCAGCACGAGGACCCATGTGCTCTTGTGCTTGACATAGTGTATTAAAAAATATCCAGTTAGTAATTTTATTAACTTCTTATCCAGCTGTCTTCATCATGGAGACATATATGTTCACACACACACAGGCATAGAACATTCAAATACTCCTTTACAAATAATCACTCACACATTCTTATCCACACATCCACACACACATGCTCACACACATACAGTCATACAAGGCTTGCTCACACACATATCACATGGCACACACACACACACACCATACACACACACACCAAACACAGTACATATAAACCACACACAAAACTCACCACACACACCACACACCACCAACACACATGACACACACATCACATACACATACCATACAACATAATACACATATACTACATACCACACACATACAATACAGACATATACACCTTGCATACTCTACATACACACACAATACACCACATACAACACGCATATACCACATACACACTATGCAGACATACACTACACACACACTAACTATACAGATCACACATACTACACATACATATGCCACACAGACCAAACACATATCACATACACACTCACCACACATAAACTCCACCTAGGTATACCACACACACTCTACATATGACACACACACACACATTACCCCCACATTTAGCACACATATACTTCATGCACACCATACACACATACACCATGCATACACTGCATACACACACAGACACACACTACACACACCCCAACACACATGGCTTCTGTCATTCCCTGTGTGAAATTCTCTTCTCTACTCCCCCAGTCAGAGTCTCTCCTTGCTTCTCCCCCTAAGAACAACTCTAAGCCCTAGAAATGGCACAAGAGGCCACGACAGGACTCTGAAAGAGAGAAGGGGAGGGCAAACTGGTCAGCAACCCCAGGACTAGAAGAACAAAATAACACCAGAGAGTTCTATGGCCCCTGACCCCAACAACAGAAGGTGACCCAGACCCTGCATTCCTTGAGCTCCCAGCCTAGCAATGGAGGCCAGCCGTGCAGGCTCCTTCATGACCCATATCGAAGAAGAGTCCTGCTGACAACACCAGCAAGCATGGTAGTAGGCCTGGGGGCCTGGCTCCCTCTGAAGGAACATGTTCCTTCCCCACTGGTCCTGAGCTGACCTCTCCCAGCTAGAGGCTCTGGCAGGTGGGCAGCAGTAGAGAGTTTCCTTCCGGCTCTCAGCCAGACAGGCACTCTCATCCCTGAGGGCTGAAGAACCCCTTCCTCCACCAAGAGACACTGGGAGGCTGGGCGACATGGACAGGGCAATCCCCGCCCTGCAGGAAGCATGGGCTAGAGAATGCTCTTTGGCCATTAGAGACACTGAGCAGCTGGGAGAACTCACAAAGTGGGGTCTGCAACAATAGCAGCCCCATCTAAGAAGCACAGTTTGCTCCTTCAATCCAAAGAGGTCTTCTTCCAGCCAGAGGCACAGAGGGGCCATGCAGTTCCATAGCTGTGATCCCACAACAATGAGCACCTGCATGGGATTGAAACTGCAGCACACGAAAGCAGGCCAGGCCACTTGTTAATTTTAAGTATGGAAACTGCCTCCTAAAATGAAGATTCTCATAGGACCCAGAGTCTACAAATGCAATAGGCAAAATCTTCTTAATATTAATATTTTTGCCATTAAAAGTAATGGCAAAAATTGCAATTACTTTTGCACCAAACTAATACAATACCAAGTCACCCATTATACCAAGAACCAAGAAAATCACAACTTGAATAAGATATGATCAACTGATGCCAGCACTGAGATGAAGCAGATGAGAACTGGAATTGTCTGGTGAGAATTTTAAACCAGCCACCATAAAAATGATTTAACATACAACTACAAATTCTCTTGATAAAATTTAAAACTAGACAATCTCAGAAAGAAACAGAAATTTCAAAAATGATGAAGTGGGAATTATAGAACTGATAACTACGATAATAGAATTTTTTTTTAAACTTGCTAAATGGGCATATAATAGAGTCGATTTGAGAAATATAGAATCAATAAACATGAAGACAGATGAATAGAATTTATCAAATCTGAAAAACAGGAAAAATAGACACATTTCAATATAAACTTACCAAAACATATACAGAATCTGTATACTAAAAATTACAAAATGCTGATTAAACAAATCAAAGGAGTACTAAATAAATGAAAAGACATACTATGTTCATGAAGTGGAAGATTAAATATAATAAAGATAATTCTTCCCTATATAGGTTTAATACAATTTCTCTAAGTGTCCCAGCAAGGTATTTTTTATAGACATTGGAAAGCTTATTATAAAACTCTATGGAAAACACATGTCCTAGAATGCCTAAAACAATCTGAAGAAGAACAAAGTATACGCAATCACTTTACCCAATATCAAGACTTTCTCTATTAAACAAAAGTAATGAAGACAGTGTCATATTAATGAAGAAATAGATACACAGCTAAATTGAGCAGAAGAGAGATCTAGAAATAAGCCTGTTTGTGTATATCATATCAGTTATCAATTTATTGCCTCTCAGCTTCAAAGAACATTTCCATATGTGCTCTATGATAAATCTCAGAGTTCCATTAAGCTTTTCTCCTATGCCCCCATGCTATGCTTTTTTAGTACAGTGTGCTGGAGAGACTTTGCAGAAGGATAAAGGTTCTTGACATTTCTACTGTTGGCTGTGGGTAGGATTAGCTGTGTGGGGGCATCTGATAGAGGCTGCCCCAAGCCACAGGCCCAGAACACAATGCCTCTGTGACCTGACAGCTGTGGCCTGGTCAAAACCTATACACTACCTCCTTCACATGGAAACGAAAGCCCCCAGGTGGTCTGCACACTTTGGCATACCTTTACCATGATACAGTCCTCAGCAGTAAAAAAGAAATTAAGCATTGAAACATACCACAACTCAGATGAGTCTCATGGGAATTATACTGATTGAAAAGAGCCAATTTTAAAAGGCTGCATACTTTATGATTTTCCTAGTATGAAATTTTTGAAATAACAGAACTATAAGATGGGGGTACAGATTAGTAGTTGCTGGAGTTAGGGATGGGCACAGGGAGAAAGGTAGGGGTGACCCTGGAAGGACCAGAATTCCACAAGAATCTTGCATGTTGTCCTCCTTCAGCCTGCTTTGTTGAATTAAAGCAAAATGACATTGTTAAATCCAAAATCAGATGTTCTTTGTTTCAGGTTCGATAAATTCCACAGTGGATTAGGTCAACTCCTCTGGCATCTTGGAGCCTCATCCATGTTAGGAATGGGAGACTCATTCACTGAATGGAAACACACATGTTTTAGGTGGCAGAGTGAAGACCCAACCCTCACTGCTGCATGATGCACAAGTGATGGCTGAGTTTGGGAAGACTCCAAGTCACTTGACTGCAATTATTCTACTTTTTCCTATACTGCTTATTAGTACCAGCTACATGATGCAAAATGAAAGAGGAAGGGAGGAAATGGAGGGTATGGAAGGAAGAGGAGGAAGTGGGAGGAAGTGGAAGGGGATGCCTCCTGCCTTCACCTTGGTGCCACTAGCATCTGCATCTGTCTTGCAGAGCATCTGGAGTCTGTCCTGTTTAACCTGGCTTCTGACCCAAAGAGCTCAATTTAATTTCCTGCATTTCAGACCACGAAGGAATCCTGAGGAGTCCCCATGGAGAAGTCATAATGTGATAATAGGGAAATCTGAATAAGATGAGTGAATTGTATCAATTCACCCATAAAATGCCATCCACAGAGGGAGGCCATCTACAGAGGGATGCCATCTTATAGACCTTTGGGCAGCTTCCCTCTGTGGACGGCATTCTTGGGGAGTTGTGGTCACTTAGCTTGTACTAGCTGTCTGTGCCCAGGAGTCCCTGGGACTGCCTTCTACCAAGCTACAATTGCTGTGCTCTGAGCAGACTCACAGGTCAGGCTTGAACTAGGCAATGTTAGGCAACTTCTGCCCTTCCATTCTTCATGTTGCTGCAGTTCTGTAGGTAGAGGAGGGAAAGCACACACTCAAAAGAGAAGGTAGGACCTGCCATTTGCACTCAGGATCAGCACAGGGACAGTGTTGCAGGATTACAGCACATAGGAGACATCCCCTGTGGCGCTCCGGGGGCTGGCATGGGTGTGCAGCAAGAACACAGCAGGAGTTTGCTGGAAAACAGTACCCATGATGCTTTTTTTCCACATTAAATTTTACCTGGGAAGAAAAAACATTTCAGAGGAGATAATACATTTTATTAAAGTAGTTAAAGAAGGGGCCACCTAGTATACAAGAAAGAAAATTATATTTGAAAACTATAAATAAAAACATATTTGAAAACTACAATAACTTAAAACTGTGACAATGGCTTAGGAATGGAAAAATAGATAAGTAAGACAGATCATAAATTTCAGGAACAGATCTAAGCATATATAAAAATGTAATGTAAGATGAAGGGAGCACTTAAACATGTTGTTTTTATTTAAAAAAATGGTAACTGGGAAAATCTGCTAATCATTTGAGAAAAAATATTGAAGACCTTATACCATGCAAATAAATGACTGTAAGACACTTTTTTAAAAAACATAAAAGTAATGAAAGAAAATACAGGTGAGCCTATAGATACATTTCAATGTGAAAAGGGCCCTCTACATAGGGCCTCAAGGCAGAGACCACAAGGTTAAAAAATAAGGGGTCTGACCTCTCTCCAGCCACCCAAAACGTAACAAACAGCAAATACAGTGTTAAACACGCCTAACAAACTAGAGAGATGGATGACAAAAAAGAACCGTATTTTTCACTCTGTATTTTCTGTAAGGTTTTCTTTGTTTTGTTTTGGTTTGGTTTGGTTTTTTGAGATGGAGTCTCGCTCTGTCACCAGACTGGAGTGCAGTGGCACGATCTTGGCTCACTGCAACCTCCGCCTCCTGGGTTCAAGCAATTCTCCTGCCTCAGCCCCCCAGGTAGCTGTGTGCCACCATGCCCAGCTAATTTTTGTATTTTTTGTAGAGACGGGGTTTCACCATGTTGGCCAGGATGGTCTCTATCTCTTTACCTGGTGATCTGCCCACTTCAGCCTCCCAAAGTGCTGGGATTACTGGCATGAGCCACTGTACCTGGCTAATCTGTAGGTTTTTATACTTTAAATCTTAAAGCCTAATACTGATACACTAATGGAATGGACAAAGAATACCAAAGGATGATTCACATGCAAAAATACAAATTAAAACCAAGGAGCTGTTATCTTCCATGGTGCAACCTGGCAAGACTATCGTATGTTGGTAATACCCAGGCAAACATCTATCACTAGTAGACTAGATAAATAAGGGAGGAATAATTTGAAAGTCCAAAACTAAGAGATTGGTTGAAAAAGTTCTGGTGCATTCATAGTAATGGAATTCCCCTGAAGGCCACTAACAATGATGTCGTAGGAGTGTGTTAATGATACAGAAAGATGTTGAAAATACCAGGTTTTTTGAATTAACAGGCTTTGAAATCATGTTATTCTGTTTTTAAGTACAGTGTATTGAAAACATTATATGTAAAAACAAAAATTATTGGAATGACTGACATTAAAGTATTTAAAGTGGTTTTCCTGAATGGGGTAGTAAGATAGTTTAAATGTTTTATCTATTTGTATTTACTATAAATATAATTTTTTCCTTAAATTTTGTTTTAAGAAATAAATAAATATAAATAAAATTTCCTTGTAATTTTGTGTTTGAGAAGGAGAGAATAAAATTCTTATTTCAAAGAAAAATAGAGTCAACACGGCATCATCAGCTGGAGAAAAGCTGAGCTACCCTTGGTACTTCTGGTACACCTGGTATCCCTGCTACGCCTGGTCCCTTGGCACACCCTAATACACCTGATATACCTGAAGCAAAGGAGTTGGCCTGTGAAATTACCCACTCACAAAGTGAGCTGTCAGAGCACATATGATTACCCCGGAAACATATATCCACACAGATTTACCAAGACAGGACCAGAACACCAAAAGGTTATGTAATCCACTGCTTTTCTAAATTATTTAGTCATAAGACCTCAGTTTCATGAGCCCTGACTATCTCCTGGCCCCAGGGGAATCCCAACTTGAAAGCCCTGAATCTGGATCCTGTCCATCCTTCTCTTTTCAGATTCAGTTGTTGTCTACACTGTTCCAGACCAGGAACCATCACAGCGACCAATGCAGAGACCAACACAGCAGGAAATTCCACAGTAGACCACACTCCATGAAGACGGAGTGTCTGCCTCAACCAAACCCAGGAGCTGAGCACAGGAAGCCACCAAGGTAGTCAGTCATGTGTCACGATGCACAGCACTCTACCGAGGAGACAAAGGCAGGAAATAAGAATAGACTGGAGGTCAGTGAAGCGCTTTGTCAGTGCCTAGGAAAGCAAAAAGCAGCTCCCACGCAAGGCTCTGGGACAATTTTAGCTCCTGCCTCACCGTCTCCACACCTCCCCTACACTACTTGTATTTTGGGACCAGCATGCTCAGAATATCTGATATGAGGAGGATGGGGCAGACAGAGAGAGAGAGAGAGAGAGACCCAAGTCTAAATTTCTCCACTCGTTACAGGCATGGAAAGTGAGGAGGCTGCCCAGGAGATTCTTCATGAGTTCTGACTTTATGGCACATCACCTGAGAGTTGATAGCAGATGGCCCAGTGCTAGTCCCAGTCTCAGAGCAGGCAGATCAGAATTGCCCCTCCCCCGGAACACCTAGGAAGAGGATGGGCCAGGAGGGCTGCAGAATCCTTTCTCCCCTAAGTGACCTGCTGGAAATGCTCAGCAAATTCTTGTTAGAACAACTGATCTCGTGCACATCCACAGGAACGTGCATTTGAGCAAACAGAATCCCTTCTGCTTTGGTGCACGCCCTTTTGCACAAATTCACACTTTTGAGCAGATACTCCACTTCTGGAGCAGGAGTGCATCACTGCCTCAGTTTTTCGTTTTCTCTTCCGGCATCTGAATTGTCTGATTTCTTCCTTAATTTTCCTCCAGTTCTTCCTCTCATTTGCTACTGATCTGCCTGGCTTGTCTTTTTACTGCATCTGAGCACACTGCACATGCCTCTTGAACGTGAATGAGAGCCTTAATTGGAGAATGCTTTCTCAGCCACCACAGGGAAGAGAGGAATACTCCAGCTAATAATGTCTTTTCTGTAGAGCCCTCGACCAAATGACTCTCTCTGTTTTAATTGAGAGCCAATGCTTTTGAAAATGAGTATGTATCTTCAGGGATGGATAAAGAATGCAGTTTTATCTTACGAAAATGTCATGTTGGGATGTCAAGGTGAGGGATTGTTCAAGAATTTACCAGAGAACAGCTCTCGCCCAGGCTTCTGAGGGTCAACTGAGCTCAGATCACCCCCACCAAACAGCAGACCAGTGGTACAATTAGGGAGGGGCCGCATGGTGGTTGCAGATGAGTCTCGAGAGTTAGAAGAAAAGGCTGAAATGAAGGCAGCGACTAAGGACAAGATGACAGCCTGTGACTTTGAGTGGCATGCTTTTTCCAACAAGTATCCCAAAGCAGAAATAAACATGGCTGGAAAGTGAGCACAGGATGTGAAATATCTACTAAGAGTTGGGGGCCAAGCCAGGGTGGTAAGGAGGGGGTAGAAGAAACTGCAGAAATAGAAAGCATTGTAAGTCTCTTAGCATCTGCATACAGATGGAGACACTGGCGGTGGGGGGTGGGGCGGTAAGATGTCACAAGTTCTCTTGCGGGGTGTCCGCCCCTCTGCTGGCCTCCTTGGACAGCACTGCCCTGAAAAGGAGGGGAAAGTGCATTTCCCAAGTTGAAGCCCTGGCCAGGGCTTCTAATTTTACTTCCATGAGTGTGCCCTGATTGATTTTGAAAGGGAGGAGGGGGATCATAAATAAAACACAGTCCACAGCCGAGCCATAATCAGCTGCAGCTGCTGCTGGGATAGAGTCCTGACAGGCGAATGGCATCATGATGGTGCATTCCTCAGGACCGGCCACATTCAGCTGCCAGCGTGGGGGCAGGGAGCCAGTTTATTATTAGAAACGTGCCCGAGATGTGAGTTTGCAGAATTCATCACTCTAGATTAAAACCACTTTTGCAGGGAACAAACCCTGGAGATGGTGGAGGTATGTAGACTTCCTCTCAGCTTGAAAGATGTATCAAACTTTAAGAGGGGCTTGGACTACCCATTTGCAAATTCCTTTTCATGCAGTTAATTTTCTATATTTTTCATCCAAATCTAAAAGCAGACCCATCCTTAAAAGTATATGGCCAGGTTGGGCGCTGTGGCTCATGCCTGTAATCCCAGCACTTTGGAAGGCTGACACAGGTTAATCACCTGAGGTCAGGAGTTCGAGACCAGCCTGACCAACATAGTGAAACCCTGTCTCCACTAAAAATACAAAAATTAGCCAGGCATAGTGGTGTGCACTTGTAATCCCAGCTACTTAGGAGGCTGAGGCAAGAGAATCACTTGAACCCGGGAGGCAGAGGTTGCAGTGAGCCTAGATCGTGCCATTGCACTCCATCCTGGGCAACAGGATTGAAACTCCAGCTCAAAAAAAAAAAAAAAGTATATGGCCAATAGGTCACCAGAAAATACCCTAAAGTAGAGAGGACTGTTTGAATAGAATGACTAAGGCACATAGGGACTCTGGAGGCTCTGACCTTGACCAGGGCGAGGAGGGGATGCACTGAGCTCAGGGCTGGGCTCTGAGTGGGGAAACCCCACACACCCGTTTCTTAGAGGTTCTGCATACCTGCTTTGCTTACTAAAGAGAATTATAAATCCCATGCTTTCTTTATGTTTTGATGGAAAGCAATTTCTTCCCAGAGATGAAAAGATGTTAACATGAAGGCACTGCCTGGAAAGCAGGGCACAGGAACGGCTGCATTCCAAACAAGGTGCCGGAGCCTGTGCAGCATTTACAAAGTCACTCATTAAACATCGGTTTTGGTCTCTAAGGACGTGTTGGAGCATCTAGGCCCTCCATGGGGCAGGCTGGGAGACTCCGTGAGGAAGATTATTTGGAGGGTGCATTCCAGCCCCCTGCAGGTGTAGGGGAGGTGTTTTCCCTTTTACCTCAAGTCAAGAGCTCATCCTGTCTGCTTCCGTGTGAGGAGCAGCTTCACGTGGCTGTGAGGATGGTGAGGAAAGGGAGACCCGCTGTGCTGGGCATGATGCCCTCTCAGAGCCAGCTGCACCTCAGGAGGCCTGATGGGATGCAGGCCTGGTGTAGACCCTCCCGCAGTGAGAAGGGAGCTTGGGAGGCCAGAATGCCCCATAAGAGGGTCAGCAGGAAGCACTTCCTGGCCCCAGAGGGCAAGTCTTCAGGGCTCTCCTCCTCTCCTCTCATGCTCCCTCTTCCAAGGCTTCATGTGGAGCAGTGAGCCCTCAGCCATGAGTGGAGAGGCCCCAGACAGCAGGAGAGACCAGCCCCAGACTGACTCTCTGGCTCTGAACTGGCCAGCCCACCCATATGGGCCTCCAGGGGAGGCTCAATTCAGGTGGATTTAACACAAATTACCAAACTAAGGCTATGTTGTGAGACTATGTTTTGATGACTTGAGTAGACAGAATACTTCCATTAAGAGTTTTTGTAAAAATAGCAAGAGAAGTGTAAGGCCTGCTGCATTGTCATCCTTGGGCAAAAGAAAGATTCTCTCCACTGAAGACTTTCTAAAGGTATATATAGAGAGAAACAGAAAGTTTTCTGTTTATGCCACACAAGTCTGGACCAGCTAAAGTGCAGGTATGCAGATTGTATTTCTTGTTAGCAACAAACAGTTTGGGGATAGGCCAAAGACCAGGAGGAGGAGCTGGAGATACTTCCACAGGCAATGCAAGTTCAGAAAATCCAATAATGGAAACCAGAAAGAGAAAGGAAAAAAACACTCAAAATAGGAAACAGAGAGGGAACAGGCCAGCACCTGGTGGGGATTCGGCCTGGGCGGGATTCAGGGGGGCCGCCCTTGCCTGTTGCTCATTATCTGTCTTTACTCCTCCATCAGAACACCCTTGGCTTTGTTTGGATGGGCAATTGTTCTAAAGTGATTTTCTATGAAAAAGTGTGTGTTTTCCACATTGAACGCTTAGGGTCATGGTTTATGGCACTGGTATTACAAGGTCCCTGCAGCTCTTCAGACGCTGTGAGCCTCAATCACAGATCCACAGCCTTTTCAGGCTTACTCCGTGTTAGATCCACAAAGGCCCCTTAAAAACAATCTTTTCACATGTTAAAGGCACCAAAATACTTTTTTAAGATAAAATTTTATATAGAAGCCCAATATATAAAACCCATGTAAGAGCAAGAAATCCCTGTCCCTCAAAATGGAGGGTCCCACAGTCCAGGTTCTGGGGTTGCCCTTGCCTTTGCCCCATGGCACCTTAGTGGAAACCCTACTGTTTCTCAGAGCATATTTTGAAAACACTGTGCCAACTCAGTCTGCTTTATGGCAAAGTAGACTGGCCCAGGGAAGCCAGGCTGGACGCAGCACCAGTGTCTTCCATCTTGGTCTGAGGCCCCGTCTCTGTATCCATCGAGGGGTGGGGCAGGGTGGTAGGCACAAAGGCTGCATCTTTGCTCGGAAGTCACTGCTGCAGATATTGTTTCAAGGCAATGGATAGATCTTGTTCAAGTCTTTGACCTCTTATCCACTCTCTTAGGGGGCAAAAAACATGCTCAAGTTGCCTCATCAGTGGGGGAACAAGGAATTAAGGAGAAAGGATCACGCATTGGTTGTCTGTGACTGCATAACAAACCAGTCCAAAATTTAGTGGCCATACACAGCAACGCTGTTGTTTCTCTTGATTCTATGAGTTGACAGGGCAGTTTTTCAGCTGACCTCACCATTCAGCTGGAAATGTTGATTCCATGTTCTACCATCTCCTCAGAGAAACAAGGATTCACTGGGCCAGAGCAGGATTCAGGCATTCTTAGGGTATCTCAGCAAATACCCTGCAATGTTGCAACAGATCTATCCAGCTAAATTTGAAGGACATTCCACAACCACTGACTTATTAATTTAACACACATGTTAGACACTTGGGCAGAGGCTAGAAGGATGAACACTGTCCCTAAACTACTGTCCCTAAACTTTCTAAGCAGAAGCCATATCTAAGGAGGAGGGAGCCTGAGGGTGGAGGCCATGTTTAAGGAGAGGAAGTCTGAGGGTGGAGGCCATGTCTAAGGAGCAGAAAGCCTGAGGTTTGGAGGCCATGTCTAAGAGGAGAGAGCTTGAGGGCAGAGACCGTGTCTAAGGAGGAGGGAGTCTGAGGGTGGAGGCAACTTCTAAGGAGGAAGGGAGCCTGAGGGCAGAGGCCATGTCTAAGAAGAGAAAGCCTGACAGTGGACGCCATGTCTAAGGATAGTGGAGGACAGGTTAAGAAAGAAAAAAACAAGGAGAAGGGGAAGGAGTGAAACAGTGGCATCTGCTGTCTTTATACATCATTCCTGGAAGCCCTTTTGACAGGGCTTATTTCCTAGAACTGGGTCTGCTGCCCACCCTTGGCTGTAACAGAGGATGGAAAGTTTCATTTCATACTGGGAATGCTAACTCCCAGAATAAAATCAGACTCCTATTAAAGAATAAAGGCATAACGGGAGCTGGGTAGGCAACCAGTCATTTCTTGACAGGAGGCAGTCAGGAAGCATGTGAGAGAGGCTAAGGAGAGTGAATCCACAATAAGGAGTGCAGGAGACATTTAAGAGCAAACTGTCTTCTTTTTGTCTTTGTTGGGAGACCCACACTGGGGAGGTATGCACAGCCTGTCTCTATGCGGACACATTACCCACAAACATGAAAAGTGGCCCTCAGAAGCCTCTTGCAATGAGATTCCCTTTCACAGACCATAAAAAGGGTGGACCATGGGATGGTACATGGTTTTCATTTGTAGTTTTGTAGAGCATCATTATTAGCACTCTGAATTTTGACCAAGGGGTTGAGTAGAGGGGTTGCAGGGCCCACCGTCCCCATAGAACTGGCCCATGTCTGCCCTTACAAAGTTTCCAGGGAAGCCAGGAGTGGAAAAATCCCCATTTCAAGCTTTTGATTTCAGCAATATGCTCTAGTTAATTGAAATGACACAAGATTATTTTTCAACATCCATAAAAATCTACCCTTCCTCTCCTAGTTCATAGCACAGCAACAAGCAAGAAAATGAGCGCCAATTCATCTTTGTTTGCTTCATTGTCTTTGATGTTGCTCCTAAGTCATCGGCTCCGCTAAAGTACTGTGGAATTCTGCCGTGCTGAAAGCTTGCGTTGTTGCCGACTGGATGGTAAAAATAACAAAATGCACTGGCTGAGTTAACAAAGAAAAATAAACGTGATAGATGAGGGGAAACTTAGTTTGGGTTCTGTTCCTGACAGCTCATACAAGTTCATGACCGTTGTTGACTTAAATAATGTACAGTGATGAACATGACAAGACTGGCTGCCTCATATTTGAACTTTATCCATTTAAATCTTGTTTTCTCAAACTGTTGCGAGTCAGTTTAAAGCCCCATGCCAGGGGGATTGAGTGGCAGTAAGTTTTGTACCACTTAGGGCCGGAGGCTTATGTTCATAAGGGCAGAAGCTTGCAAGCTGAGGAGACCCGCAGCCTGGGTACAGCTGCCTGTCTCACTTCCATGTCTGAAGAGACCCATCCAGTGCACCGTGGAAGGAGCTGGAAGCTATCACTGTTCACAAGATGGCCTCCTCCTGGGGTTCGCATCATGATAACAGCTCTCCAAGGGCGAGCATACTGATGTAAGACTTGCCTCCTCTCTCCTTAATTTTCCAAGAATAATAAACAACTCCCTGTCCAGACTCTAGGCTGATGTTTATCTCGGGTTGTGGAGACACAGAAAGAGCAACAGCGATGGCTTCCTGCTCTGTTGAGAAATTTGAGGCTTAAAACAATGAACTGGCACTTATGAAATGCAAGGTGTGTAACTCTGAGCCTCTCCTGGAAAGTATGGCTGGACCCTTCTGAGTGAGGACCATTGTTGCCAAGCAAAGATATCGAAATATAGTGGACTAGTAGAAAACTGAAGGTATAGTAAGGCCAACAGAGCAAAAGAGGGGAGAGAGTTGCCATTGAAAAGATAATTCGGTTACTCAGACTCCAAGAGGAGGGGACATCCTGCCTCATGCTGGGCTGCATAGGGAAGCACCAGGGCTGGTTGGGGAGCAGAGGGAAGTGGAGGAAAACATGGCCAGGAGCCTTTATTAAGGTTTCTATGGGAAGTCACAAGTGATATAGGGTAAGCAAACTTAGGATTGACTTACAACATCTTAACTTTGAAAGGCTCTGGGGCATAGGGGCTCAGTGTGTGACTCCTGTAAGGGAGGTGATGGGTGTGAGTGCTGGATTGGCTGGTTTGTATTTGAGAAGCACGCTCTTGGGTGAGTTGTTTACTACTTTTAAAAATTGATGAACCCTGAGGGGGGCAGCCTCTACAGGGCCAGCAAGGCCCCAGCTGTCAAAGTGTCACTGTGCAATGGACTCACAGTCCAGTGAACACAGAAGCCAGTATTATGGCATTGGCTTTTGAGAAAAGCAAAAGTCAATGCCATTGTGAGTCTACTGGCGGGGAGATAGGTGGCAATTCTCCAATCTGTCTCCCCTGTGCTCTGACACAAAATGACATTTTAAAATTGTAGCATTCTCTACCTAAAGCCAACTAGATCTATCTGGGAGTGGGTCAAGCTTTTATAGCATTTCTTACTAGTCTCAGATGATGCCAGTGCAGCCAGCCAGACTGCCAGGCTGGTGCTGTTACCATTTAGGAAGCTGAAGCTTTTTCCCATTGTGTATGCCCAAGACACATTTCTTGCAAATTTGGTTCTGTGCCATGTATAACAGCTTAGGCAACAGTTAATTGGTTTGAGCTGGTCTCATGGTTACAAAAGCATTAGGAAATACAGAAATGGGAGACATGGTTTACAAACCAACCCTGGGCTGGAAAGGTGGGAAAAGCTGCCTTGTGGAACTGTGTTTATTGGGGCAAGTATGGAGGGTGGCCGTGGTGCCACAAGCCTGGCTGAGAGATGAACCACAAGGGGCTTTTCCCACAGTGCAGACCCCCAAGCATGGGAGAAGCCAACCTCTGGGGGGTTGGCAAGGACAGTTTTCCCATGGGCAGTCCAGAGGCAACCTGGGCCTCTAGCAAGGCAGCTAGCTCAGCACCAGGCAGTCCCATGCTGGCCTGCAGCAGGAGGAGCTCCTGTTTCTCCCATTGGCCATGTGGTTGCAGCCAACCGCTTGCCACCTCATGTCTTTTGACTTCTTTTCAAGTAAATAAAAATAATTTGCTTCCCACAGATACTACAAAGCATTTCTCAAAAGTGGGGAGGGAGGAATCTCCTGGGTATGCCATTCCGCAGAATCACATTCTTGAGTCCTTTTTAACGACCTGCCAGGCAGCTGCCTTCTGCATGGACTTACAGCAGCAAGGTCAAAGGAGTTTCTGCCCCAAACTCTCCCATTCTCCTGTGTCATGGTAAGCAGAAATATAGGCACTGAAGGTGGAGGTGTAATGAGGACAGGACCTTCACCTGCCCACAGGTGTTAGCATACGCTGGACATTCCCTGGTGTATGCCCTCCTTCCAGTCTGCCTCCTGCTTCATGGACGCAGTGCCTCCTGGCCTCACACCTGGTTGGTTCCAGAAGGCTGGCCTTGACCACGCATCACCAGGGAGTGCCCAGCCTGCTCCTGGATGTCTCAACACCAAGTCAAGAACTCCTTTCCTGGTGATTCTGTCACGGCCATAAGGATTCTGTCCAAAGAGCAGGATCCAGATAGCCATACTCCTAACCTAGATCTTTGGTTATATAACTTAGAGTGGCATTAAAAAATAAAGGACATTGGGCTCTAAGGTCTAAAGGCAAGGCTGGCTTTAGGCAATAGCTGACCCACGTGTTCAAATGTTGTGCACTGATTTCCTCCTTCGGTTTCTCAAAGGTGCCTCTTCAGCACTGGCTTTCCCTCCACCATCTCAAAATGGCCGTCAGCAGCTTCCTCTCTTGCTGCCAGCTTCCAATCAGGAGGAAAGTGTTTTGCTTTCCTGGGACCCAAATGTCCTGCACTTGAGTGCACTGAACCTGATTGGACTGACTTGAGTCATGTGATTATCCCTGAACCAATCATGGTGGGGTTCATGTCTTGATTGATTTAAAGCAATCCCAGTGGGCTCTTAGAAATTGGGTTGGGAGGTAGGGCCAATTGCTCCCAAACTGCACAGCCAGGAAAGAGGAGGCACTGACGGGGAGGAAGCAGGAACTCACCACTGTAGTGCCTCTTACTCTCAAACTTGGGATACTCGAATCTTGCCTTACTATTTACTGGGTCAGGAGGCAATCCCCAGAGATCTGTGACACTGAAGGCCCCCCACCCAGGAGAACCCCTACAGCACTGGGTGGAGGACAGCAGATGTGCCCTGTCACCTGTGGAACCTGGACAACAGAGGAGGTGCTTCCCTGCATCAGCCCCCTCCTCCTCCAAGATCCCTCTTCAAACCAACCCATGTTCCCTTCAAACATAAACTAAAATTTTCCCATGTCCCTTGTTGATGGCCATGCTTCTCTTGGCATACAAATCCTTGCAGTGTGCTGGGCTGATTATTCTGTAAGACAGGTGAGGAGGGAAAACGGTGAACTTGCTGGAAAAGGTGTCTCCAATTATCTGATAAGAGGCAAACTTTTTAAAGCCATATTCTCCTAGCATAAAATAAGGAAATAAGGCCAGCGATGGCAGCTCCTGTGGGTAATCCCAATACTTTGGGAGGCCAAGGCAGGAGGAACACTTAAGGCCAGGAGTTCGAGATCAGCCCAGGCAACCTAGCAAGACCCCATCTCTATAAAAAGTACAAAAATAAAATAATGAAAATAATAATTTTTTTAGAAACTCAGGGCTTGGTATTACCAGTGGATAATGTTTGAGAGTAGCAAAGCCAAAAGCTGAAAGGAGAAAGGGCTGTAAGTTTGTGGTCATAATTACACATTTTTTGGGTCCCCTGGTTGGCTCTAGAAATTATCTGGCATCTGTACTACCTGAGACCTTTGCTTGTGTCCATTGCTGTCACTTTATAAGTTTTTCAGAACAGCTATGTCAAAGTTATTTATTTTGTCCTGAATACGTTCTTTATCATGAAGACAAGTGACCACTACACAGTCAGCCGTGTCTTTCCCAAAGCAAAATGAAGTGAGAAGAAAGCAGTCATCCTTTCCCACTCTACTATTCTTTTCTTTAAAAAGGAAAACCAGAAATGGAACTAGAAGCAAAAGCCAGTACATCTAATCACTGTTTTAAAAATACCCAAGTAGGCAAGTTGCAAAGAAGCATAGTGATCAAGGTATAAGGAGAAAGGTTAAATATGGCTCTGTTTTGTAGAGAACTTCCAGTGTGACTCCATATTTTATATTGGGAAAACCAGAGAAATTTAAGGTGTTCATGTTCTCAAAGGTGTTACTCGAGAAACTGGAGCTGAATTCATTGCCATCGACTGATTGATAACCAGTGGCCCTTCTCTTAAATGTTCTCTGACTGTGTTCCAAGATAAAACTTCATATGGAAACAAATGCTCTAAAATTAAGGCCACTGACTCTTCCAGCATCTGCTCATTTGCAGGGTGTGACCAATGCCGGAAAGACCGTCCTATCCTGCAGCCGATGCCAGCCCTTAAACTCACTAACCCACTAATAAGGTCCACTCCCCACCCCATGTGACATGGGAACCCGCGGTTCCCATGGTGTGAGCCCCCTTGCTGTAGCTCCCAATGTGTGAGCCCCCTTGCTGTAGCAAATAAGAAATCTAACTTAGCCGCAGATGTGTTCCTACTAGTCCTTAGCTGATAGATACTGACATGGATTATAAATGTTATATATGCATAATGAAAAATACAAAATTTCATGAAACTAAGATTATAATCATAGTTCATCATTTTCCCAGGTATGAGCAATCTCAGTTACTTTCTGTTTTCTTTATATTTATGTAATTCTACTGACTACACTTTCTAATTTTCTTTTTAATTAAGAAATAGTTCAAAGTCAACCAATCCAAGGAATTATATGCTGAATGCTTGCACATTTACCACCAAGAATCGATATCTGTGTGCTGTGCCATCATTGCTCCAGGTCCCAGAAAAAAAATGAAAGAAAATATTTGATATAAATAACTAAGAAATATTTGATATAAACAATAAATAAATATTTTCTATCTCAAAAAGACATTTGACATAAATGAGAATTTAATAAATTCTTAGAAATAAAATAAATAAATAACTATTTAAGATAAATAAAATATTTAAGTTAAAATCCCTTCATTATCTGCCAACGATCCCTCTCTCTGTAGAGGTGACCCCTCTGTTGAGTTAGGTCTATATAGGTCATGAACAATCACTACAATGTGTGTACTTAAAGATAAGATAGGCGATTGCTTTGATGCTTTTTAGAATATGCCTCATTGACATATTAGTGCATCTTTTTTCGTATGTCTTTTCCTTGAATATCATGTTTTTTACTATTTATCTTTGTTGATATATGTAGATCTAGTTCATTTATTTTAACTGCTCTATGACAGTCCATTAATCAGTAAACCATTTGTTTATCCATCCCTATGCTAAGAGATAGTTTTTTGTTGCCAACAGTTTCACTGTTACAAACAATACTGAGAAATCCCCTTACCCAACCACATTCTGTGCTCACCAGGAAGTAGGATTTCTAGTGGTAGGCTATGTGTCATTTCATCTGTAGTCATACTGGCAGAGTGCTCCCATAAGTGGTATAGAATCAGAGGAAGACATCACCTGCTACCTTCAGCTGCCTACCCTGCCATGTGGCAGCCATGGCCACCCCATTCCAGCTCGCTTATCTCTGGGACACAGGTAATGGGGTTTGCTCTCAAACCTAATGATTTTGACAGAGCCTCCTGACTTCCCACCGCCCACATATGGTGGGGTTGGCAGCTGCCCAGATGGAGCTCTGCATGTTCTTGGGACATTCCTGGAAACACACCCCCTCCCCTGATCCAGCCAGCACACCACTATCTGCAGGAAATCGCTTTCTGCTTAAAATAGATTGATTTCTGTTTCCTACCCTGAACCTCAACTTTCACACACTCCCACCAGCAATGTTGAAGACTTTATATTTTTCTTGGTATTTGCAGACTGCTTTGTGCCAATCTGATGGTGGGGAGATGGTATTTAAGTGCTGCTTTGATTTGCATCATGCTGAGCGCCCTTTCATTTCCTCTTATATATATCTATTCATATTCTTTGCTTGTTACAATCAACAGGCTAATTAACCCAACATATTGTAATGCATAACCACAAAGCTTAGTGGCTTAACATCAAAAAAGGTTAATTTTGCTCAACACACATGTGATGCGAACTAGTTCTTTTTGGGGCTCTCTCTCTAATCTGGGATTAGACTAGGATCAAGTGACTCAATCATCTTAGGAGTTTTGCCTTTAGTCATGAGGATAGAGGAGTGAGAAAAAAACATGGAAGATGATGTGGGACATTTTAGGAGCCAGGCCTGGATAGGGAAGGGGCTGCCTACATTTCACTGGCCAGAAGTCAGTTGCTTGATCACCCTAACTGCAGGAGTCTGGGAAGGTAAAGGTGCATATGGATCCAAGTGAGTGCTAATAAGCTCTGCCCTGTTGCTCCAGAAATATCAGGTTATTTCCCTCTGCCCCTCCATAGAGCATACTCATGTCCCCTCAAGGAAACCATACAAAATGCTCTTGAGTGTCTGCACTCAGCTCAGTTCAGAGTTTGGAAGGCCCAGGTGATGCATGTTTCTCTCCACCTGGACCAGATGGGAAATCTCTCTGTGGGCTAAAAAGTAAGCCATCCACCTCTCCTCCCCCTAGATACTACAGACAACAGCAGAGCAGGGCTGTATGCCTGCAGTAAAAACCTTTTTCAAAAAAGGGAGGAACAGAAGACACATTGCAACGATTGGTTCAAACTTACCATGGGTTTCCACTGGATACAGTGGGCTCCACTTGTTTTCATGACTTATTGAACCAATGTCTAGGTACCTTTTCTTATACATTTTATTGGTCATATGGGAAATATGGGTAGGGCAGGAACAGTGGTGTTAACAGGAGCTGAAGAATCTGCTTCCTAAATGGTTCATTCACAAAGCTGACAAGTTGGTGCTGGCCATGGCTGGGAGCTCATCTGGAGCTAAAGACCAGAAGACTTGGTTCTTTCCATATGGAGCTCCCCCTAGGGCTGTTGGGCTTCCCCACAGCATGGTGACTGGGTCCTAAGCGCAAACATCCCATGAGAACCAGGTAGACGATTCATCATCCTTTATGAGTTACCATGGAAATCACATAGTGCCAGTTTTCGCCACAGTCACAAGCATACCCAGAGTCAAGGGGAGAGAACAACCTCCACCTCATCCCTCAGTGGGAGGTGTATTGGTCAGTTCTCAAAGGAGCAGATGGTGTGAGAGGTAGTAGTGTGATCATTTTGTTAAATGTTAATTTGCCACATAGGTCTTTGGACCTCAGTCAAGATTTTTGTTGTTGCTCCTGTTAACGCTATCACAAAAACCTAATTGATTTCCATTCCATTCACTTCCATTCAGGTCCAAACCTTAGTCACTATGCCCATAGCATGAGTGTGTGGTGCGTGTGTGGTGCGTGTGTGTGTGTGGGGGTGTGTGTGTGGGGGTGTGTTTTCCTGAATATAGACTCAAACCTTTCTGTATTACAATGTTTATTCACCCATATTCCTCTTCTTCTCAACTTTCTGGAGCCTCTCAGGCTTGTGTGGGAAGGACATACCCTCACATTGATCTTTCTCTTTATCACTGGAGAAGATTTCAAGTCTCATTTCTTATTGCTTGTGATCTGAAAGCAGTTGGCTCTTCCAACTCTGCCGTGACTAGAATGTTTGGACTTTCCCAGTCCCATTATGTTTCTTTCTACACACAGCCCAGTTTTTTCTTGAGCTTACCTCATTGTTGGAACGCTTTCCCAAAAGTAGCCCAGTAACACCTTGAATCTTTCTGATTCACTTCTCTTCAAGCTGCCAGCTCAATTAGGCATATGACATGCCTCCTAATTATCACAGGCCACAGTTTTGCCAAATATGTACCAGTTCATAACGTGGATCCGCATTTCCAGGCTTAGGTTTTTGTTTCTTTGCTGCCTACCTCCAAAACTAAGACGATACCGTATATCTCCGGTTTCTCATATGCCAGCACCCCACCCCTGGCACCACTTTTTTAATAGATAAAGGTAATTAAGACTGGCTGCCCCAACAAACAACTCAACGTGGTGATGTAACACAGTAAATATTTATTTCCTTCTCACTGGTTAGCCTGATGTTGGCTTTAGCCCAGACCATGGCTCCTCTCCAGGGAGATCCAGGGATCCAGGAATATTCCATTGGGTGACTCTCTGAAGCCTTCACTTCCAGGCATGAAGATGGGGAAGACAGAGTCTGTGGAATATTACATGGGACATCTGAGAGGCCAGACCGATACATGAAGGACAGTTCAAATGTCATTGGCTAGTCTAGGAAGGGAGGCTGGTGAATAGAGGAAGAGTTGGATACACACAGGTGCTCTTTGTTCTGATGCAGTTTCTTTATCTTCTTCTCACTGATGTGTAGGAAACACTCACATTTTTTCACAAATCCAATCTGTTATAGCATTGCTAATATTCTCCCTAAACCGAGGGCTGTCGCTTGGAACTCTTAAAGTATGCTTTGTCATTCAGAAGTTTTCATCTAAAAGAAGGTCTGACTTTTTTTTTCTTTTCTTGGTTTATGCTTTTAACATTTGTCTTAGAAATGCTTTTCCACCCCGAGGACATAAGATCTTCTTCCTTGTTTTCTTATAGGTCTTTACATCATCAAATTTCTGTATGTGGAGATCTGGGATTGGGTTTATGTTTCCAGCCCATGAATAACAAAGGGACCAGTTTATTTAATTATCTATATTTACTGGCATGAGAACACCACATGGTACATATTTCCAAACATAATCACCCTCTTTCTAAACTCTCACTTTGTACCATTTTTTCTGCTAACTTATGCATTAAAACAATATTTGTTATTTTCTATTTCTAGGCAATAGTTTTTAAATTATTTAGTTTGCCTTATTGTCCAAACTGAAGTTCATATACTTTTCTGAAAGAAGTTATTTTTCAAAAGAAGTTATAATTATTATTGATATATGCTATTTACTCTTATTAAATATTCTTCAAAAATGACTTTTAATAACTGCATATAACTCATGGATGCAACATAATTTGTTTAAACACTAGCCTTGGTGAAAGTTTATCTTGCCCTTTTTTCTGTGTTACTATTTAATCTTGGCCTAATTTCCTCTGGTCCTCACTCCCATCTCAAGGATTCAAGACCTTTATCAGGTGACAGTGTTCCTGCTGCTCTTCTTATCTTTCACTCAGAAAGTAGTTTGTGTATGGAGTGCTCCCCTGCCCCTCAGAGCCTTGACTCATTCATTTGCTTTCTTAAGGCTCCCGCCACTCATTTCTCTCTTTTTTTTTTTTTTTTTTTTTTTGCTTTTTTTTGAGACGGAGTTTCGCTCTTGTTACCCACGCTGGAGTGCAATGGTGCGATCTCGGCTCACCGCAACCTCCGCCTCCTGGGTTCAGGCAATTCTCCTGCCTCAGCCTCCTGAGTAGCTGGGATTACAGGCATGCGCCACCATGCCCAGCTAATTTTTTGTATTTTTAGTAGAGATGGGGTTTCACCTTGTTGACCAGTATGGTCTCGATCTCTTGACCTCGTGATCCACAGCCTGGCCTCCCAAAGTACTGGGATTATAGGCGTGAGCCACTGCGCCCAGCCTCATTTCTCTCTTTTCCTCTGACTCATGCACACTTATACCTTGCCCATTCCTTGATTTATAGAATTTCAACTTTACAAGTAGTCTATATTTACGCCTATTTGTCTATGTAAGTTCCTTGTACACTTTTTTACTAAAAACAATCTTTGTAAGACAATGGTATGTTCTGTGATCCTCTGACAGACAAATCCCTGGGCTGGCCCCTGCTCCTGTTGAAGTGGCCAGTTTAGAGGATGTTGGGAGCTAGGATGGGTGTGAGAGGCGGGAGGTGCCATGCACGTTGAAGAGCACTCCCGATCGGCACAGGACCTGGTTTGGATTCTCTTTTCCTCTGTCACTTGCACCATTATGTTCCCACCAACCCAAATGAAAAGGGTTAAGAGACTGGTGCTGTTAGCACTTTGAATTAATGCACTGTTTCTGAGGCTGGGGGAGCTCCTGTCTGGAAGCTGGGGATGCTCAAGTCACCCTGGGTCCAGAGCCACATGGAAGGGGGAGGAAGCCAGGTCCTCTCATCACCCAGAGTCATGTGATCCTAGAAGGAATCAAGGGAAGAATGGAATGTAAGTAAAGAGGTGCTGGAATGCCAGAGTAGTTACGGACCGACCTTAGAAACTCAAGAAGAACACCCCTCTTTTTATAGCCTCAGACTAAGCCTTTTGAGGCTGCCAGTGATTTTTTCCTTGGAAACTTCAGAAATACTCAGTAAAGGATTCCAGCATTGCTCAGTATTATCTATTTTGGAAGAGAATGTCTTCTCACCTAATTTTACTTCATCAGATGGAAACAAACCACAGATGGCAAATAGATCTTAGTTTACTTTTTTGTTGAACACTTTGAAGATTACAAATTTAAACCACGGCTGATAGAATTCTCTTAAATTTCTGGGACTGTTAAATGTTTGAGAAGAAACTTTACAAAGTTGGCAAATGAAGTGATTTATTCACATAATTTTATGATGAAAAGAATTATTACATTGAGAAGCTGAGGCAGGAGGATTGCCTGAGCTCAGGAGTTTGAGACCAACCTGGGCAACATGGTGAAACCTTGTCTCTACTAAAAATACAAAAAATTAGCAGGGCATGGTGGTGTGCATCTGTAATCCCAGCTACTTGGGAGGCTGAGGCAGAGGAATCGCTTGAACCCAGGAGGTGGGGGCTGCAGGGGGCCAGGATTGTGCCACTGCACTCCAGCCTGCACAACAGAGTGAGACTCTTGTCTCCAAAAAAAATAAAATTATTTACAGAATTTGCTATTTAAGATAAAGCAAACATCTAGTCTGGACTTGTCTGACCTCCCCACTGGAAAGTACAACCACAAACTCTGTAAATAACATAAGAAACAACCAAAGGTGAGCTCAGAAAGATGAAAAGAGAAAGGTGAACTGGTTTGTGAGCCTGGGACTGACAATGCAGTGGCAGAGTGTCTTACAGCCCTCACTCAACAGAAGCAGGCCATAACACCCAGCATTTCCAATACCCAGCCTAGCTATGGAAGGCAGCCTAGGTAGGCTTATTCTTCCCTCGAATCAAACAGGGTCCTGTAGCAACACCAGGCAAGCCAAGCAACCATCAAACCATCAATTGGAACCCTGCTGACCACAGGCCACCAGGGGAGTTGCTGTTTTCCTTTGACACTGGAACAGAGACACCCCCACCATCCTCCTTGGGGTGGATGGGTATCCTGCCCCTACCTGTGCCTGACCCCCACAGGCAGGAGGCATCCTGCCCCAGCAAGGGCCTTGACTGGGAGGCCTCATTGTCCCCACAGGCTGCCAATGCCCCTCTTCCATAATGACCCAGCTTCATCTGCTTTCTCAGACAGCACCTAAGGTGCCTGGTAGGAGCCCAGCAGCATGAAATGTATCCTCAGTCCACATTAGTACCACTAGGGCTCTGCAAATTAGAGTGCTACAAAAGTAGGCCAGGACCTGTGTTCTATGCCTAAACAAGTTCAAAATGAAAATAAAGAAAATACTTAAAATATTGAGTTTAGTTGCTGGGCACAGTGGCTCATGCCTGTAATCCCAGCACTTTGGGAGGCCAAGGCAGGCAGGTCACCTGAGGTCAGGAGTTTGAGACCAGCCTGGACAACATGGTGAAACCTCATATCTACTATAAATACAAAACTCAGCCAGGCATGGTGGCATGCACCTGTAGTCCCAGCTACTTGGGGGCTGAGGCACAAGAAGCACTTGAACCCAGGAGGCAGAAGTTGCAATGAGCCAAGATTGTGCCATTGCACTCCAGCCTGGTGACAAGAGTGAAACTCCGTCTCAAATATATATACATATACATATATATATATATACACGTACATATATATATACATGTATATAGACTTTATTAATAAATAAAATAATTTAACAGAACCCATAGTCTCCTAAATAATAGGTGAAACGACCAGCTTACAATTTAAAAATCATCCATCATACCAAGAACCAAGAACATAACAAATTTTAATAAGAAAAGATAATCTGATGCCAGCACTGAGACAAATCAGATGTTAGAATTATCAGCCAAAAAGTTTAAAGCAACAATCATAATAGTGACTCAGCAAGCAATTATAAATTCTCTTGAAAAACTTAAAAGATAGAAAATCTCATAAAACATATGAATCAAAAAATAAATGGAAATTGCAGAACTGAAAAATACAACAGCAGAAATTAAACACTCTCTGAGTAGGGTAAACAGTAGAGGGGAGATGACAGAGGACAGAATCGGTGAACTTGAGGACAGATCGACAGAATTTACCCAATCTTAACAGGGAGAATATAGACTTAGAAAATGAACAGAGACTCCGCAATCTGTGTGATTATAACAAATGGGATAACATTTGTGTCATTGGAATCCCAGAAGGAGATGAGGAAGAGAGTAGACCCAAAAGTGTAGTTGAAGGAATAGTGGCTGTAAATATCCAGATTTGGTGAAATACATAAATCCACAGGCTTAAGAAGCTGAGCAACCCCAGATAGCAAAAACCCAAATAAACTCATACCAAGATATACCATAATTAAACTTCTGAAAACGGAAGGCAAAAAAAAATCTCTATTTTAAAATTGCTAAAATAATACTCTTTTAACATTCTCACCACAAAAAATAATAAGTTGGTAAGGGGATGGATGCTAATTCATTTGATTGGATCTTTCTATAATGTATACATAAATCAAAACATCCCATTGTACTCCACAAAAACACACAATTTTTTTTTTTTTTTTACCAATTAGACATAGATAATAATAGAAAACAGCCAGAGAGAAATGACACATTATGTATAAAGGAACAAACACCAATTCAAAGGACAGAGGATTTTTCATCTGAAACCATGGAGGCCAGAAGGAAATAGCACTGCATTTTTCAAGCACTGAAAAGAAAAAGAACTGTCAATCATGACTTCTGTATGAAAATACTCCCCAGAAATGATAAGGGAAATAAAGACATTCCCAGAAGAAAGAAAACCAAAATACTGTGTTGTTAGCAGGCCTACCCTTAAAGCATGGTTAAAGGCGGCTCTTCATACAGAAAGACCAAGTAAAGGAAGGAATCTTGGAACATCAAGGAGGAAGAAAGACCAGTGGGAAGGGCAGACTGTGAGTAAAAGTGATGAAATGCTGACACCAGTAGACTATGATGTCACATGTATATTTTAACATTTAGACCAGCCACCAAGACAGTGACACAACAAGTTTTTTGATATACTCAAAAAAACACAAGCTATTCTCAAAAACACAAAATGAAAACCTAAACAAATTCATTTCTTTTTTGCCACAGAAGCAAAAAAAAAAAAAAATGAATTAAAAACAGAAGAAATGAACAGAAAATTGTTATACTTCATACTAACACTGACACGGTTTGGCAGTGTCCTCACCTAAATCTCATCTTTAATTGTAGCTTCCATAATTCCCACATATTTTGGGAGGAATCCAGTTGGAGGTAACTGAATCATGGGGATGGATTTTTCTTGTGCTGTTCTCATGATAGTGAATAAGTCTCATGAGATCTGATGGTTTTATAAAGAGGAGTTTCCCTGCACATGCTCTCTTGCTGGTCACCACGTAAGATGTGACTTTGCTTCTTATTTGCCTTCAGCCATGATTGTGAGGCCTCCCCACCCATGTGGAACTGTGAGTCCATCAAACCTCTTTTTTAAATAAATTACCCAGTCTTGGATATGTCTTTATTAGCAGTGAAAAACGCTGTCTCTACTAAAACTACAAAATTAAGCAATAATAATAATAAGCATGATATTAGGGCCTTAACTACAAAAATCCATGTGAAATCTGAAAATCCTGATTGTTGTGTTCTGACCTAAGACCATTTGGCTGATCCCAAATGTCACATTATTTGGCGAAAATACTGACAGCCTCTGAATATTAGTGGTGGTCGGGAATCTTGTCTCTTCTCCCAACCCTTCTTACCAGGAGTTGTATGGAAAGCAGGTCTCAGACTGAACTCATACAGCCATTTATTAGCTCAGCGTATGAACCAGCTGATACAGAATTCATCATACGACCTGATCCCTTAAGCTTCTATGCTGCTGTATCCTTTTAATGCTTCTGGGAAGTATATTGAGTACAGAAGAATTCACAACCATCATGGCAAGGAGGAACAGCTGGTCTTTCAAGTGAATCAAGTGAAGGCTGAAACAGATTTCTATATCCTGAGCACCACTCCAAAGTAGAGAGACTACTGGGTTTACTGGATGCTTTTACTCCATTCGTGGATAGGTGAAGGCACCTTTGCCAGTCTTCCAACCAATCACATATAATTATGGCACTTATTTCATCAAAAAAAATTACCCAATAGTCCTTGCACTGATCAATGGACCTGCTACTGCTAATTCTGAAGGTAATATTTAAAGGCTTGCCTTAGTTGTTTCTGGAAAACTGATTCCAAATTAATGTCTAAATTAAGGTAGTTAAGATTTCTCATTAGTATTCTCCAAATGGTAATTAAAAGTCCTGGGAATTTAGATCAATGTTCACATAAACACACACACACACACACACACACACACACACACACACACACACACACACACCATTCTAAAAACTTAAGGATTTTTAAAGTAGATTACCAACAGTACTTTAGTTTACTTTTCTTTTATTTTTACTTTATTTTGTTGTCTATTGACAAGAAAGCCCAGTGTTGTATTCTTAACTACTACTGATCATCAAACATTAATGTTTTTAATCTTAGAAAATTAGATGTACAAATAATCCCACGCTTTCTGCATGTGTTACATCAGGCAGGTCATTTAATCTTTTTTGGGGCCCTAATTTCTAAATCTGCAAAGTAGGGTTAATAACAAGAGTTATCTACTTTTAAGAGTGGTTGCCTGAACCTCACGAGATAAGATGAGTCAAGGCACCGTGGAAGCCATTTGAGCAACAGGCGTGAGGAAGGCATCATTAGTTGTTTGCATCTTGAAGAGAGAACGCTCAGGAGGGAAAGTCTGCAGGATTCCTCATCTGGAAAAACTCCCTGCTGCCTAAAGGAGCACAGAGCACCTCAAACTCCACACACCCAAACCAACCCCAAAGGCACATTGTTATTCATAAGTGAAAAGTCCTGGGTGTGGGTGGATGAAAGTTGAATGCTTTCCCAAGTCAAAAAAGAATATTTGCTTTCATTGCCTCACACTGTGGCATGAATAAGAATATTTCCTAGCAGGATAATGCTTTCCTGTCTTCACCAAGCCATGAGTTATTCCTCTCTTCTCCAAGCCGTGAGTTCTTCTGTCACTGACAAATTACTTAAAACTTCTGAACTGTGAGCTCTTTTATCACTCCAGTCAAAATTCAAAAATTCGGGAGCCCACTGAATCAGATAGAATGCTTGGGGTTGTAATTAACAGGGAAATTCTAAAAAAATTGACTTAGTTGGAAAATGGATTGTCTTGGACCCATAAGGTCCAGGTGGACTGACTCAACAGCCTTGAAAAGAACCTGACTACTTCCTGCTCTGCCAACCACAGAGAAGGGCTAGGAGAGCAGGCACCCATATGTGATGGAGTATTATTAGCCAATAAGGCTGTCATTGAAAAAGACCACCTAACAACATGGAAAACACTTTGAGATGCTAGGAGAAAGACACAGAGGATAAAAATGTACATAAATAAGGTTAGACTTGTCTTTAAAAAAAAAAAAGCAAAAGCTTGCTTCAAAAAAATTGGAAGAAAATGGATCAAAAATTAACAAGAGCTGTATTTAGGTTTTCTTTGTTCTTTTCCCCTTTTCAGTACTTTTTAAAGTTTTCTTTAAGAACTTTCAAGGAGAAAAGAATTTTATTTTAAAATTTAAAATGAAATAAAGGGATGTTCAGGTCTCCCTGGGAAATTCCTGGTGAACAAGCACTGCTAAGCCGTGGGTCATAGAGTTTTGTATCTCTGTGACCCTGATTGAAGACTGAATAACTCTCCTTTCCATTTGTGGGATATTTCCACTATAATTAACCTAAGAGAGCAGATTCAGCTAATGGCTAATTAAATTTTTGCCTGATAATGATAGAAAGCTCATTATCTCATCCTATCAGGACACTATTTATCCCAGCATTTCTGCACTTCTTTTTAATGACCTATTTTGGAATAGATCAAACTTACAGAAAAGTTACCAGAATAATATTTTTTTAAATCCCATTTCTCCTGTGATGGCTTAAATTTTACCACCCTTTTCACCATCGCACTTTCTCTGTATCCATCATAATCACAAATCACTCATCTTTTTTTGAAACCATTTGTGAGCATGCCGCAGACACCCCTAGATACTGCAGTGTGTTTTCCCCCAAAGACACTCTCCTACATCCACACTGCACAACTCCTCTAATTGAGAAACCCACACCAATACGTTTGCATCCAACCCAAAGACACCATTCACATTGTGCCAGCATTCCCAGCACCATCTCTACTTCCTTTCTGGCCCATAATTCAATCCAGGCTTGCACGCCATATGCAGTTGTTCTGTCTTTTCGATCTCCTTCAATGTGGAGCAGTTCCTTGCCCCTTCTCTGTCTCTCATGCCCTTGGTAGTTTTAGAGAAACTGAGGCATGATGTGTCATCACAATAGACTCAGGCCAGGTCTCCCTGATGGAAACAATGCAATGCTCAATGTACACGATGGGGCCCTTCCGACTCCTGCAGAGGGTCGCCTTCATCACCTCAGAGTGTGCCAGTCCCCTCCACGGCAAAGTCAGCATTTCTCCTTTGCAATTGATTATTATGTTGTGGATGATGCACTGAGACTACAACTCTCATCATCTCCCACTCACTAGCCACAACACCTAGTAATGACTCTTGCCTGAATCACCACCCTTTTGGTGATTTCCAAGTGATAATTTTCTAATTGTATCATTCCTTTTGCATGCATTGCTCAACATTCTACTTTAAGGGAGAGGCTTCTCTTTTTTCCATGTATTCATTCATTTATATCAGGGTGAACTTGTGGGGACCTATTTCCTTCAATAGGCTATAGTCTACTTCTATGATAATTTATCTTGATGCCCAAATTGCCCAAGATGTGACCAGTAGAGACCCCACAACTTTAATCCTGTATCTTTTAAACACAACTCCATCATTAAAAAGCTCTGAAAAATCCCTCAGCAGTCTTATTCTTGTTCTCTAGATAGTGAAAAGTACTCACATTGCAGATGATCAATTCTCTAGACTTCTTTTTTTAAACAGGAAAGGTTGAAAAGGGGATTGGGACCAATAAACCACTGGTTTTTCTAACTTACACTTTCAGGCTCAATTGCCAAAAGTTACTTCTCATTAACGTAGGATTTGGAGGACTGGAGATCTAAACATGCTCATTAAGGAGGCTACCAGATTCCTCTAGTAGACATCTGTCCACCTGTAAGTGGCCTGCCCAATGTAACCTGCAGGTCATTTCAGGCCCAGATAGAGCAAATGACCGCCCTGATATGGGTGATGTACAGGGTATCATTGTCGGAAGACACTCAGAACATCCACCTCTTTCCCGCTCACAATGTCCATGCCAAGCATAGCACCTGGCAGTATATGGACAGAAGTCTCCTCTTGAAGGCTGTTCTCTAGCTTTTTTTAAACTTTGTAGTAGCAAAATTGATCATACCCAAATATACATGCTACCAAAATATTATATATATATATGTTTTGAGACAGAGTCTTGCTCTGTTGCCCAGCATGGAGTAGAGTGCAGTGGTGCGCAATCTCAGCTCACTGCAGCTTCTGCCTTTAGGGTTTAGGCCATTCTTCTTCCTCAGCCCTCCCAGGTAGCTGGGATTACAGGTGCTGCCACCACACCTAGTTAATTTTTATATTTTTAGTAGAGATGGGGTTTCACCATAATGGCCAGGCTGGTCTTGAACTCCTGATCTCATGTGATCCACCCACCTTGGCCTTCCAAAGTGCTGGGATTCCAGGCACAAGCCACCACACCTAGACCCAAAAGAATATTAATCAAGGCTCAAATTAGTTAATGCATTCAAAAAATATTTTTGAGTTCGACCTTTTTCAAGCATTGTTCTGGGTACTGGAGATAGATGGGTGAACAAAGCAAAGTCCTTGTCTTTGTGATCAGAAAAGAAAATGACCATTTAAAAAAACTGAGCGAGTTCACAAGCAGATGACAAGTGGTGACATGCAAGTAGAAAAACTAAATGGGATGAAGGGCATAAGACAGCTGAGTGTGTGCGTTTGTGGGATGGGGTGGGGTGCTTGCTACCAAAGCTACCAGAGCACCAAGTAAGGTTCTGCTGAGGCAGTGCCATTTAAGGAGAGACTGGAAGGATTTGAGATCAACTGGTGGAAGAATATTCCAGGGAGACGGGCCAGCAACGGTGAAGTTCTGGAAGTGAGCTTGGATCTCATGTGCCCAAGGAGCAGAGAGGGGCCAACGGGCTGGGAGAATTGAGTGAGGGCGCAAGCAGCTAGACATGAGTTGGAAGCAGTAACAGGGCCAAGCACAGGTTGTCCTGGAGGCCCCTTTGTGGGTTTTGGCTTTTACTCAGAGTGAAATGGAGCATCATGAGAAAGCCTTGGGGAGGAGGTTAATGTGATCCGACTTAGCCTTTAAAAGACTGTCTTCGGAGGCTGTATTGAGAATGGTCTCTAGAAGGGCCAGGACAGGAATTGGGATGCCAATTAGGAACTGCAGAACTAATCCCAGCAAGAGGTGGTCGTGCCTTGGACCAGGATTTTGACACACAGCTGGTGACAAGTGGTCAGATTCAGTGTATATTTTCAAAGGAGACCCAAAGGCTTTGCTAATGCTTCGGAGGTGGGATATGAGAGAAAGACAAGCCTTGATGTGTGTTTGCCTCAGTTACTGACAGGAGGGAGTAGCAGCTCCCTAAGATGATGTCACTGCAGGATAATCAGATGAATGAATGGGATCAGTCTGGATGGGCTAAGCTTGAGGCCGTGGCAGACTTCCTGGTGGAGTCATCAAGGAGGACATTTAGGAGAGAAGTCAGGCTGTAAATAAAGATTTGGGCATCAGAAGCATATAGTTGGTGTGAAAAGCTGTGAGCCCAGAAGCGAGGACCTAGGGAGTGAGGGTGCACAGAGGAGAAAAAGAACCTCTGAGGGGAGCTCTGGACCACTGAGAGTGGTTCCTGAGAGAGGAGAGCTGTGCACAGGAAAAAGGGAGGGATGCCTCAAGCAGAGAGCAGTCAGCGCCATCTTACCATGTGACAGGTCAAGCCCATAGCAGTCAGGACTTGGACACTGGGTTCAGCAAAGCAGAAGTTACAGATAACCTTGGCAAGAACAGTCCGGTGATGAGGTGGAGACAAAGCCCAGATGGAGTTGGCACAAAAGATAGAGAAAAAAAAAGGAGAGAAAAAATGGAGACAACAAATATAAATGACATTCAACAAAATACAGGAAATATTTCCCAGCCCTTCCCCAAAACACTGTCAGGAAGGTGAGCTCCACTTCCTACCTGGCTCTCAGAGTAGGGAGCCACCTTCCCATCTGCTGACAGACACAGCCTTCTCTTTGGATAAAATAAAGAAAAAGCCTAGATGAGGAGGCTGGCTGCTGCTGCTGCACAGAGCTGGGGTTTGTGTGCCAATGGCCCGCAGAGAGAGATGCTTGGTTACTATTAGCCTGAGTTAAAAACACAGAATTTTAAATGGTGATTAGGAAGACTGCAGCAAATACAGTCCATATTGACCAATTGTCCAATATGGAAATTGACCAATTTCCATATTGACCAATTACATATAAACTCCCTTTGGATTTTGAAAACAAGTTGCTATTAAGGGTAGGCACATTCCTCCATGGCCATTGCTGACCTGCCACATGTGAGGAGGCCACTGCAGCCACGCTTTCTATACTCCACCCTTTGCCTTTGCCTTTAAGACTAGCTCTCGCTGGAGCTTAGCCAAGCCTGTCAGTTTGGAGAGGAAAACTAGCCAAGAATGGCGTCCTTCAGAAAGTATTGCATCCTCACATTTCAGCTTGAGCTCATGCAGAATGCCGCCCCTCTGCTGAGAAGCCGTCCATTTATCTGAAATGTTATTAGCTGATGCCACATGGATGTGAAAGACAGCAAGTCAGGGCAGGGCTTCACTGGACTTTCCAAAGACATGTTTGACCCCACTAGAGGGAGGTCACACCAAGGGGCAAAAAGAGAGAGGGGGACAGAAAGCACACATACCTATACGCACAAGGCCGGGCGCGGTGGCTCAAGCCTGTAATCCCAGCACTTTGGGAGGCCGAGGCGGGTGGATCACGAGGTCAAGAGATCGAGACCATCCTGGTCAACATGGTGAAACCCCGCCTCTACTAAAAATACAAAAAATCAGCTGGGCATGGTGGCGCGAGTCTGTAATCCCAGCTACTCGGGAGGCTGAGGCAGGAGAATTGCCTGAACCCAGGAGGCGGAGGTTGCGGTGAGCCGAGATCGTGCCATTGCACTCCAGCCTGGATAACAAGAGTGAAACTCCGTCTCAAAAAAAAAAAAAAGAAAACTAAAAACCTATACGCACAAGCGAGGTTAGGTCCAGAGGATTTTAAATGTAGTTCAAATATGCAAATTAACTTGAATGGAAGGAAGCATCACCCATGGTAAGATGGGAGATCCCCTAAGAACCTGCTCAACTGGGCCTGGAAGGCAGCTTTGCCGTGTCGGTGAAGACAGGAGCAGAGGCAGGCAGCCCTATGGCAAAAGGGGAGGTTCTGTGGCTGTCACGTGGACATATTGAGTTACTGAGACAGAACTGAAAACCAGGATTTGGGAACATCTGAGATGATCATATGGCTGGCTCTCCCAGGACCACCCATTTCCCCTCTGCCCACTTCCACCTTTCGGCCTGTCTTCACCTGAGACTCACGGAATGACAGTCACGGAATCTTTGGAACCCCACCCTTTGGGGCAGGGTGAGCCTGACAGGCTGCTTCATGCTGTGCTCACCCAATCTGGGTGCCTGTTGAGAGCACTCTCAGCGACAGTCACTTTGACTCCTAAGCCATAGGACTGTTCTTGATCTCAATTGTGAGTGATTTTTTTTCCTTTGGTTTCTTAAGAAAGATCCAGGAATGAACAGAAAAAACAAACCAGGAGTTGTACTTTTAGTATTACTTACTGGCTTGAGTTTCTAGGATCTCTGTTTCATGGTCTTTATCCATAGGGCAGCACATCTCTATTAGATTTTAAGCTCATTTTAGATGGAGAGAACCCCTTGCACCTCCCGGTGCTAACAGAATCCCAGAGGCAAAACCACTCAGATGTGGGCGGCAGGGAGTTGACTGATAAATGATACAACACCTCCGTCTTTGCAAAATTTTATTCTCCCAGGTAATTGTTTCAGTGAAGTATGCCCACGTTCCCCTTATCTCCTCACCTCCACCTTTCCTGCATTTCTGTAGTGTATAATGTATGCACAAGCTGTCTTACTACCAAGTTTTGTTTGGCACGTTAGCAAAAATGATTGCACGACATTATATGCAGTATTCAGAGCACAGACTTCTGGTCCTACCACCTGCCGGGCTCAGTCTGCAAAACCCACTGGCTATATCCACACGCAAGATGTGGCGGTATGTGATAGTGTGTGAATTAGACCCCACCATTTCTCTTATCTCATCGTAACTCTCAATTTGCTTGATTTGATGTTGACATGAAAACTGCCGCTTTCTGTATTTCCAGGGGCTTTCTGAGGCCATTTGCTCCCTGGTGCTCTAGAAACTGATGGGTTAGCCGTTGGTAGAAGCTCCCTGTTCACTATTCAGTTGGTGGCTGCACCTCACAAGTCATTCCCAACACCATCAAATAAGAGGGGATGTCATCCCACATTCCAAGTGGCCATCATTTCCTCTCTTATTCCACCTGAAATAGAGGTCAATTACCATGCCCAGGCTCTGCTGTGGATCCCTCTGTCCTTGGTCCTGCAACCCCAGGCTACCTGCAGGGCTGGCAGATGAGGAAGGATGTTCTTTTTGCTGTCTGCGTCCTGTTTCTCTGAGCGCAACCCAGCAGCATTTCTCCCTGCTGGCAGAGACCTAGTTGCAGCTCTGGGCATGTCTTGTTCTCCTTCTTTCTTAATTACAGAGCCTTAGTCCTGTAGGAGTTAGCATGTATGAAATGGAAACAATATTTTCCAGCCTTCTTTGCAGATAAGACGCAGTCATGTGACTAAGCATGACCAATAATACGTAAGGGGATTTTATGACTATTTCCCTCTTATTACTACAAAGGAGCCTTCTGCTGGCACTGGCCTTTTCCCTTTGCTGTTTCCTCCTTCCTTGAGAGGGCATGGGCTGCAGAGAGGGTTCAGCCATCTTGAGGCTCTCTGCCAACATCCTGGAGCCACACTCTTTTTTTTTTTTTTTTTTTGAGATGGAGTTTCACTCTTGTTACCCAGGCTGGAGTGCAATGGCGCGATCTCAGCTCACGGCAACCTCCACCTCCTGGGTTCCGGCAATTCTTCTGCCTCAGCCTCCTGAGTAGCTGGGATTGCAGGCATGTGCCACCATGCCCAGCTAATTTTTTGTATTTTTTTAGCAGTGACGGGGTTTCACCATGTTGACCAGGATGGTCTCGATCTCTTGACCTCGTGATCCACCCACCTCGGCCTCCCAATGGAGCCACACTCTTACCCTGAGCAACCTACCTCTGGACTTCGTGATATGCAAGAGAAAAATAAGATCTACGATTTAAGCTGCTACCTTTGAGTCTGCTACTAGGATCTGCATGGAGCCCTTGCATGATACAAACCATCCATACCATGCTGCCCCAAAGTCAGAGGACCAGATCCCCTTGGGACACTCACATCTCTCTTCAGTTGGTTGGGCTGTGACTTGCTCTGGCTGCTGGGCAGACTCCTGGCCTATGGTGCTCTGCTAACTTCTGTGTCCCTTCACATGAAGTGGCAGGCACCACTGGGGCCTCTTATGTACCTTCCGAGAGTGGTGCGGAGCTGTGCAGCGACAGTACTCAGGATCCCCGGGGCTCCCCGAGGCTCCTTGTCTGCATCCTCCCAGGATGCCAACTCCAGCCGGGCCTGAGGACGCACTGCCACAAGCCTCCAGGTTGACAAGTGCCTCTGTTACTACTGGTGACTACTTCCTAGAGGCATTTGTGGTGCAAGGATTAAAATTAAGGTTTTTGTGCTGCTTGACATCTGGCAAAATTGGGAGGTCCTCAAATGGCCTAATTGCAAGTTCTTCCTTCTTCTCTGGTCCCAGAGATAAGACCTCCCGCCAAACCACCTTCTCATCAAATGGAAGGTGACCTGAATAGCAGGTTTTAGTTCTCTGCCAGCGTGAAGAATTATTACAAAAACCAATCACAGCCTCACCCTGGAGCCAGGGGGCAGCTCTCCATCCTGTTACTATAAATCTTGCCTCTCACAGCCCTTGGTTGTTCATGCTGTTCCCAAGTGCAATCCACATGTGGCCCCACATGGCCTGTGGCATCCTCCTCCCCTGGGCTTGATTCTACATGCTATCCATCTGACCTGCCCAGCACTGGGTGTGCTCTATTTGTCCATATGCCTAACCCAATGGAGGGAATCCCTCCCTCACTGACTGATTGAGGAGGAAGTGATTAAAACTGAATCCCCCTTCACTTCCCCATGGGAGGAAATGTCTCTCCTACCTCTGCTATCTACACGGGCCAGTGACTTCCCTCCCATGTCGCCTCTTTTGCCTGGGGAGAGGTCGGGGTCCATGACAACCGGCCAGTCCTGCCTCCTCCAGGGGCCGCACAGAGGACCCTGGTCATTGGCAGCTCACTGGAGAATGTGGTGAATGCGGGACCTTCTGCCTTTAGTTGTAACAGGAAAAGCCCCTTACAGAGAAGAGAAACAGCCTCTCACTGAAGTGAGAAAAGGAGCTTAGGGGAGGCATACAGGGCTGCAGGTCAGGACGGGGGTGTGAAATGACAGTGGCCACTTTGAAGCTCTCCCTCCTCCTCCATTGTCTTCTTTTGTAAAAATATCAAGCACAGCAAATCTCCTATCTGGGAGAGAAAATAAAAGAATTAGGGAAAGTAAAAAGGAAAATAGCATGTGAAGGACCCCTTGCCGTCTCCCATTCTTCAGCCATCAATCAGACAACTGACGCTATGACTATTTCCAAACTTGAGTCATCTTTCTGTTATAAAGATGCGTCACAGACCTGGTTTGGAATTTTCACTACTAATGACATTATTTGTTGTGTCAGCAAAGCAGTCAATTGTGTTCATAGTCATCGGTTTGTTCTCTGAGTCTAATTTGAAAGCGGTGAAAACACAGAAGTACTTGGAATCCCTAATTAGGTACCTCTGTGCAGGCATTCCCCCATGAAGCTACCTTTTGATGGAAACCATATGCACAAAAATGTCGTTCACTGCTGGTGAACAATAAAGAGGCCATTAATGCCTCTTTATCCTCTTGTCCATTTGTGACAACAGGGATAGCCTCTTCCCACCCCCAGATCCACTGTAAATCCAGTTGCAGCCTGGATCTCATCCTCAAAACAAGAATGAGCCAACCCAACCATGCCAGCAAAGGATAAGCACTCCCTTGGGCGCTTTGTTGGGATTTAAAAAGGAGAGTGCATCTTGCAGACCACACAGCAGAAGGAAGCCGAACTTGCTCAGCCAGTGGCTGGGGTCTTCCCCTCCACTCTTCCCCTCTAGTGGCTGCCCCTCTGCTGTACTCCTCCTTCACCCACATGTTTTATAAAGTCTCCTCTACTGTCCTGGGCAGTCTAGTCCAGGGTCCAACCTGCCATGAACTTCGCAGTCAAGATAACACACAAGATGAAGCTTCACAAATCCTCTTTGATGAGCAGCCGTCCAGTTCTGGTCTGCCCTGGTCCTGGGGGAAGACTCCTGTTTCCCAGGCAGCTTATTGCAAAGACTCACTGAACGATGCAGAGATGACAGGATTCTGGAAAGGGGGCCTCCTGCTGGCAGACAGAACATGTGATCTGGCTCCTTGCACATACACATGGAGGCAGCATCCTGTTTTCAGTGGCAATATCGTTTTGCAAGCCCCACTTACTGTGTTTTTCCCACACATAAGAAAATAGGCCAGAAAGTCTTTTGTATAATTGTCTTCTTTCATCCCTCTTCTGTTGCTTCTCACCGCCTGTCGCCTTTGCCCCTCAGCTGTGCCCTGTCTCCATCTCACTCACAGTTTCCACCTGTCCTCATTTCTTCTCCTTTTTGGGACACATTGAAAATAAGGCCCCACTGTGACTCAGTAGCAGTTTTGTCCTTGGGCCAACCCAACTTCAGTGCATAGGTGATATAGTTATCACTCGACAGCTAGGGAGGCCTCATAACAGTTTACCACATATTATCATGGGAGGTGTCAACTGAGCATCTGAATAAGACAGGAGGCCAAACTAGAAGGAATCCCCTGTCATTTGGAGAGAAATCCATTTAAAGAGAAATTTATTCAGCATCTGGCTGTCAACCATCTGGACGGTTCTGTAAGGAGTAAGGGAGTCTGTTATTGCTGGTAATCCAGGAGAAAGGCCTGGCTCAGAGAAGGATAGAAAGTGAATACTGCATGCTGGGAACCTGTGAGGCTGTGGATCAGAGAGAGTTCCTCTTAGCACTGAAGCTACTCATTTAAAAAAGCAAAACACAAAACAAAACAAAACAAACAGTAGGCATAGCCGCCCGGCTCTGAGCAATGTGGAAAAGTGCAATGGTTATTATTCTCACTGTGTATCAGGGTCACCTAAAGAACCATGACTGTGGGTACTGATTATCAACAGTTGCTACTACCTCCAAGAGAGAGACAACCAGTCATTCTGTGCCTCTTGCTTAATGGACACAAACCCCTAGGATATATTATTGATAAAAAATGGAACCTGAAGGAAATGAAGCCTCTAGATCTAACTAGATCGATCTAATTGGATCTAACTACCAACTAGCAGGAAATACAGGGGACAGAGGACCATGAGAGTGACAACACCTGGATGTAAAACCTAAAAGAAAGCATGACTCAACCTGAGAGGATAAAGGGCCTGTTATCTCAACAAGCATATGCAGAGACCGGCAGAGAGGAGAACTACAGATTAACAACCCAAGAGCCTTATTTGGATTTTGATTCAACAAGCAACCTATAAAATACTACTTTATTTTACCCAGAGAACTAGACATTGACTAGATTTCTATGGTGTTAAGAAATTATTATTAAATTTTTTAGGTGCAATAACGGTACTGTGTTTATGTTTCTTAAAAAAATTGTTTTACATTTTAGAGCGATATTCTGACATGTTTAAGACGAAATGCCTCAAGATTGGCTTCAAAATAAGCCAGGACTTGGGGGAGGGCAGAGTGAGGGTGAAAATAGGATGGCTATGAAAACAGTGATGTTTCGGTATCAGTGTGTCCCATGCGACATTGTATTTTTATTAAAAAATCATCCATTTCTTTACCTGAAATTCAAACTTAACTGAATGCCCTGCATTTTTATGTGCTAAATCTGGCAGCGCTAGGTACAACACACTTGATTGTACTGGTCTCTCTACTGTTTTGTATACTTCAAGTAAATAAATGGAGTGAAAGTTAAAAATAAAAAGCCTTCTCCAACCCCATCCCCGGAGATCTGGAGTCATGGGAGTGAGGGTTCTTTGGAAGCTGAGGCAGGTAGAGTGGTGAGTATGTGTCTTTCTTTAGTCGGCATTCCCCATGGTTCTGATGCAGACAGTTGTAGGTTTTTCTCGGGGACACTGGCTGAGTGAGATGGACACAGGCCTGTAATTTTAGGCTTGGGGGGGCAGTTCTATGGTTTTGGGACAAATTACTTATCAGCTCTTGAGCCCCCATGGAGATAATAGTAATAAAAATAAAAATGGCCATTTATGAGGTCTTTTGAGGAGTAAGTGAAATTACAAGATCTGAACTGTAAAGCAGCATCCAAATGGTAATTCGTAATCAATGCATGTAAAAATGTGAAGTTTACCATCGTCTGAAGTGGAGTTTGGGACATAGTATTTGCCTTCCAACATTAAATGTAGGCCCAAAAAACTTAACTATCAATATCAAAAAGGGAAAAGCTGTGGTTGAGAAAGATATTACAAATTGAGAAATAAAACCATTTCCTAACTATTAGGAAACATAAACAGGACAAAAACAAGTTTTGAAATAAAAGTGTGAATAATAGGTCTTCGTTAATAGACAGGAATCCTTTTAATAAATACTTCGCAGCTGGGTGCGGTGGCTCATGCCTGTAATTTGAGCCTTTTGGGAAGCCGAGGCAGGTAGATCACAAGGTCAAGAAATCAAGACCATCCAGGCTAACATGGTGAAACCCCTTCTCTACTAAAAATATACAAAAAATTAGCCAGGCATGGTGGCACGTGCCTTTAGTCCCAGCTATGCAGGAGGCTGAGGCAGAAGAACTGCTTGAACCCGGGAGGTAGAGGTTGCAGCGAGCTGAGATCGTGCCACTGTACTCCAGCCTGGGCAAGAGTAAGATTCCATCACAAAATAAATAAATACCTTGCACTTATCCGGGAAAAGCTGAGCATGTGGCACAGCAAATCAAGCATGACCCTGAGGTTTCGTCTACACTGCTCTCCACCCTTCCCTGAGAACTCCAAATGAGGAGTCCATGGGCTGAAAGTCAGGGAACTTGGGCTCTAGAATTTACCCATAACTTCCTAAAGTCAGAGCTCTCTAAGCCTCAGGTTCCTTGTGTGTAAACGAGATGAAACGTGGTTTCCTTCAAGGATTGGAGCATCTAGTGAACTAATTCATGTGAGCATGTCAGGAACGATGGTCATTTTCTACCTTCTTGGAGGAAACTCACAAAGGTGCCATCCTGGTGGGTGGCATCCAGGCCCCTGGGAAACTTGGCATTCAGGCCCAGGGCTGGAGGAAGCAGGCCATGGAAGAGGGGTGGACTCACAGTCCAGCAGAAGCCTCTGATCTCTATGCTGGAGAGGGTGTGGAGAAATAGGAATGGTTCTACAGTGTTAGTGGGAGTGTGAAACAGTTCAACCACTGTGGAAGACAGTGTGGTAATCCCTTAAGGATCTAGAACTAGAAATAACATTTGACCCAGCAATCCCATTACTGGGTATATACCCAAATCATTCTACTATAAAGACACATGCACACACGTATGTTTACTGCGGCACTGTTCACAATAGCAAAGACTTGGAACCAACCCACCATCAATGATAGACTGGATAAAGAAAATGTGGCACATATACAGCATGGAATACTATGCAGCCACAAAAAGGATGAGTTCATGTCCTTTGCAGGGACATGGATGAAGCTGGAAACCATCATTCTCAGCAGACTAACACAAGAACAAAAAACCCAACACTGCATCTTCTTACTCATTAGTGGGAGTGGAACAATGAGAACACAGGGACACAGGGAGGGGAACATCACACACCTGGGCCTGGCGGAGGGTGGGGGTGTAATGGAGCAATAGCATTAGGAAAAATGCCTAATGTAGATTATGGGTTGATGGGTTCAGCACACCACCACGGCAGGTGTATACCTATGTAACAAACCTGCACATTCTGCACTTTACACCAGAACTTAAAGTATAATTTTAAAAAAGAAAGAAAAAAATATTAGAGACCTAAGGAGTCGGGGGAGAAGAAGCCTCTGATCCCTCATTTATCTCACCTCATGTGACCTGGAAGATAGGTTCAAAAGAAGCCTGATGTCAAATATTCTCAATGACACCAGATATTAAGAGGCACAAGGTTGGGACTTTCCTTTCCCCATGTTCTACGCCACTATTTGTCTTTTATTCTTCGTCTTCAAGATGGGTCTTGACATCACTTTAGTGAATGTCCTTTTTGTGAAAATACATGTATTGAGAGATAGGCGACCTGAGCAATTGGCAGTGGCCCTGTGTGTGTCAGCCACAGCCTGGGGACAGCAAGGGTCAGCGCTGCTCATGGCCGAACAGTGGGGAGGTTTTCAGACAGGCTTCAAGTCTACATGTGGCTGCGAACAACTGCATCATCTTGCTCTGCTCTTTCTACCATCCAGCTTCCCTGCGACAAAGTGTGCAGAACTCACTCCTGCAGGTCAGACCACACCGTCACTATCACCACTATGGCTGTGCCTGTTCCCAGGACCCTGCACAGGTTAATCCCTGAGATAAGGAGGTGTGCATCCCCCACCTGTTCCAGGAGCTCTGAGGTGTTAGCTGCGCATTTCTTCCCAAGGAGAATGGAAGAACCCGGCTGGGGAGGGTGTGAACCCCACAAAAGACTTCTCTCCCCAGATCTCTTCCTGGTGCTTAGAGCCAGACCTGCTTCACACACCACCGCCACCACCACCACCCAGCCTCTGAGGTCAGAGCTGCAGGACTGGCCCCTCCTTACTGACTTGAAGACAGGCCTGAGAGGTCTCCCAGGGCCTCACTAGTGAGCTGCTTGCAGCCTGGGCCCATGACTCCAGCCAGGGCTCTTCCTTCCCAGCTTCTCACCGACTCAGTGGGCTGGGCTGCGGATCTTAAAGGGAATTTTAAGAACAGGAAATGATCATGCATCCGGTTGAACTCGCCTGCTGTCCTTTTTGGCTGCTCCTAAGTCTACCTTCCGGCCTCAGAGTTTGCCTCCTGGGGTTTGTTTCTCTGTGCTCAATATTTTCTGCACAGTGACCTGGATTTCATTATGTGAGGATCAGAGGGCTCTGGCGCCTAATAGTGGGGAAGAAACAGAGCGAAAAACACACAAGGACTCTGGTGGAGTTGCTGAATAGAGTAATTAAGACAATCCTCAAATGCTGAAAAAGAATCAGAGAGAGACACAGGAAGAGAAAACAGAACAGGTGCTGCCGTGGTTGCCATGATATTATCTCGAAGGATGGGCAGGAACCATCATGCCACGGGGAGGGTGTGGAGGAGGGTGCAGAGCAGTCTGGCTTGAGGGAGACCTTGGCAGGTCGAGATTCAGCTCTTTGGAAATTGGGAAAGGCCACAGCTAAGGACACGCATTGTTAGACTTTTCCCAAAAAAAAATTTCCAAGAAAAAGTAGTGCCTCCTTCGGTTTTAGAGTAATAAGCTGATAGCCATCAACAGTTACAGCCTTTTAAAATATGAAGGCTCCCTTGCCAAAAATGCTCATCAAGCAAGAAGTCTCTGCTGCAATAAAGATAGTGCCATGATTTTACTCCTCGGCTCTCCTGAGATTGAAGTTAAACAAATACGCAGCTCGGCTAAAGACCGTGTAAGTCACTCCTTCCACGTAGGCACACTAAAGGCTTAGCAGTAACTTATCAACTCTCTGTCTTTTAAGTACAAACAAAATATTGTTTCAGGAGGGAAAATTTCAGGAAGGATTTCATTTATTTCTTTCTGTTTTCTGTGGGTGTCTTTGTCTATCCTAGACTATAGAATTGGGGTCATTACCTCAAGCGGTGAGATGAAAAAGGGTGGGGTGGGCAAGATGGAATCACAATGGTTCCTTGAGTGTGTGATGCGGCTCTTCTCGACACCTCCTCGACTGCCTCATGGACCCAGTTAAAAATCAAGCTCTGGGGACCCAAGCTTACTGTTTGGAGCTGTTAAATACTTTGAGAGCATTACAGATGAAAAAGGTCAAGAACGAATTATTAAGTATTTCAATCTCCAGAAGAGACCCTAGAGTAACAAGTGTCTGGATATCAAAACAAATTTAACTCTTTGAATTAAACTAAACTCTTGTTTGTCAAGGAAGTGCATGCCACTACAATAGCCAATAATTAATTGCGTGCCTGTCAACAAATAATCCCCCAAACTGTTTGGCAATGAATAAATATGGTAGGATTGAAACCACACAATTTAATACCGCAATTCCATCTCAGCCATGGCCACACTCACAACATACTCAATTTCCTACCCACAAACGGTATTATTTTGGCAATATTAAAGTGGGACTTTTCGTGCAAAAATGAGTAACATCTTATAAGCTCAACAGATATAATTCCGGTGAAACCAATCATGTTTACCCCTTCGTGGCAAAACTGCTTACAAATTTTTCATCTATCTCACAAAACAAATGCTTTTGTTATTATCAAGACTGATAACCTTCCCCTCCAAACTGCTTTTGAAGAGAATAATGTTCGTTTGCTCTCTATTGGTGATCAAAAGCCAACTTGGTGAAAATCAGGGGAGGATGCCACTTTCTGTTCTGCTGTTGGCTTACTCCTAAACAATTTTCTGTATTTAAGTTTCAACTCAGCAAAAATCATTGCATGCCTGTCAAATACCAGATCTCTGGCAAGGAGGCAGGCTGCAAAGGCATATAAATGGAAGGGTGTCCTGAAGATGAGTGACTCTCACATTGTGTATTCAGTCCTCAGGAGACCTGGATAAGGGAGTAATTAATTCTGCCTGAGGAGAACTAAAGAGGAGGTTACAAAGAGTACCATAGAAGGGTCATGTGAAGAATTGAGGCAGTGGGTGATGAGAAAATCTGCTAAAGTATCGTTGTGAAAAAAGTGAAATTAAAAATAGAACATTTGACTTTTACATAATGTAAAAAACTAAGTGCAGAAGAGGAAATTATGTTACTATAACGGTGAAGTGAGTCACAGCTCTCTTTAAACGTCCATCACTATGTTTACCACTGAAATTCACTCAAAAATTTAGTAAACCGAAAGCTCTATTTCCTTAACTTATGTGAAAAAAACTACAGTCAGCATCTGAGATCTCTTGCCCCTGAAAAATCACCATACTATTTTTAGGAGATTTTAAATAATAATGTCAATTATTTTAATGATTGTAGAACTATTCAGATTATCTATGTCATCTTGGGTAGTTTCTTCTAGTTTTTGAGAAAGAAATTTCTTTCCTTTAAGTTATCAAATTTATGAACACAAAGTTGTTCACAGTATTCCTTGATTATCTTTTTAATGACCATGGGATCTGTGGCAACATAGCACGTGTCATTCCTGACATTGACGATTTGTGTCTTCTCTCTTTTTATTTTTGTTATTCTTGCTACAGACATCGACTATCGATTTTTCAAGATGCCAGTTTTGTTTTATTAGTTTTCTTTGTTTTCCTATTTTCAATTTCAAAGTAACTTTCTTGTTTCCTTCAGCTTCCTTTGAGTTTACTTTCCCTTTTTTAAGCTTTTTGAGTTAGAAACATTATTGATTCTAGAGATTTTCTTATTTCTAATGTAATCATTAATTGCTAAAAATTTTCTTCTCAGTACTCTTTCAGCTGTATTCTATGTAGTTTCATGTGTTGTGTTTTCATTTTCATTTATCATTCAGTTCTATTTTTAAATCTTTGCCTTCAAGACTTATTCTTTGACCCATGAATAAATAGAAGTATGGTTTTTTTTTGTAATTTTTATTGCATTTTAGGTTTTGGGGTACATGTGCAGAACGTGCAAGATAGTTGCATAGGTACACACATGGCAGTGTGTTTTGCTGCCTTCCTCCCCTTCACCCACACTTGGTATTCATCCCCAGGCTATCCTTTTATTTGCAAGTATTTAGAAATTTTCATGTTACCTGTCATTGATCTCTAGTTTGATTCTATTGTGGTCAGAGAACACACTGTATTATTTCAATTTTTTACAAGTTGTTGTTACTTGCTTTATGAACCAGAATAAAGTCAGTCTTGGTGAATGTTCCCTGGGTGCTTGAACAAAATGCCTATTATGTAGTTGTGTGTGGAATGTTGTGTATGTGCCAATCTGATCCTATTGGTTGATTGTGTTAATCAGATCTTCTATATCCATGCTGATTTTCAGTTTATCATTTTATCAGTTGCTGAGAGGAAGAAGTTGAAGTCTTCAGCCATAACTGTGGATTTGTCTATTTCTTCTTTCAGCTCCATCATTTTTCTTATTATTTGTGTACAGATTTAGGTTTGTTACGTCTTTCTGGTGGATTGATCTTTCCATCTCTATGTAATGTCCCCTTTGTGTTTAGTCATGTTCTTTGCTCTGAAGTCTACATTATTAGATATTAATATAGCAACTCCTGCTTTTTTAAATTAATGTTTGCATTGAATATGTTTTGCAATCCTTTACTATCACCCTACTTACGTCATTGAATTTGAGGTGAGTTTCTTGTCAACAGGATATAATTGGGGAGGGGTGTGTGTGTGTGTGTGTATATGTGTGCGTTTACCTACTTCGTCAATCTCTACTTTTTAATTGGTGTATTTAGAACATTTATATTTAAAGTAATCATTGATACATTAGGAGTTACATCTGCCATTTTATTATTTGCTTTCTGGAACATGGAACATTCATCATGATAAACAATATTTTGTGTCATAAGATCTACTTTATTAACTTAAAAGAACAACATTTATACAAAGTATGTGCTCAGCCCACAATGTAATTAAACTAGAAATTGATAATAGAAAGATAGCTGGAAAATTCTTATTATGTGGAAGTTAAGCAACACACTTCTAAATAACGCATAAGTCAAATAAGAAGTCAACTAAGAAATTTACAATATTTTGAAGTAAAAGAAAGTGAAAATAGGACATATCAAAATTTGTGACATTCAGTGAAAGCAGTACTTGGAAGGATTTTATATCACTAAATACATATGTTAGAAAAGAGGGAAAATCTAAAATCAATTACTATCACCCTACTTAGGGTAATCAATTTTTAGATTTTAGGAGACTAAAGAAAAAAGAACAATTAAAATCTAAAGCAAGCAGAAAAGGATATAATAAAAATTAGGATAGAAATCAAGAAAATTAAACTTCAATAGAATCTAGTTTGATTCTATTGTAGTCAGAGAACACACTGCATTATTTCAATTTTTTTTAAGTTGTTGTTACTTGCTTACAATACAATCCGGCAATCATACTCTTAGATATTTACCCAACCAATTAAAAAAATTTATGCTTATATTAAGTCTGCATGTGAATGTTTATTCATAATCACCAGAAACTGATAGCAACCAAGATGTCCTTTAATAGGTAAGTGGATAAACAAACTATAGCACATCCATAAAATGGAATATTATTCAGTAATAAAAATAAATGAGCTATTAAGTCAAAAAAGACATATATGTATCTTAAATGCATATTGCTAAATGAAAGGAGCCAATTTGAAAAGGCTACCTGCTGTATGATTCTATTTATATGACAGTCTGAATAAAGCAAAACTAAAAAGATGATGCAAAGAGCAGTCACTGACAATGGTTCAAAGGAGAAGAAAGGGTAGAATATATGAGCACATGATTTCTTGGAGTGGTAAAATCATTCTGCATGGTTGTGTAATGGTGGATACATGTCATTATGCATGCACCAAAACCTGTAGAACTTTATAACACAAAATTCTGTGTGCAAATCTTAAAGTCTGCAAATTTCTACAAAATCACTTAGAAAGTTGGGAGAATTCCAGGTGGAATGTCAACCATGACAAAAACAATCTAACTGTATTACAAATATATGTAATAATCTCATTGAAGAGGGTGAAGGAGAAATGTGCTGAGTTAAATAACTTTGGAAATTAGTGGTGCTGGTAAGACAAAAGAAAGTGTTCATAAGCCCTATACTCTAGTTGATAGAGTTGTTTTCCATGAGAATATGGATTAGCAATTCTGATTCTGCTACACATGTGTCCTGGAATTGAAGTAAATGAATGGTGGATGGTGGGAGCCAGATTTGTCATTATTGGAGGAAGAAGTTCCAGATAAGCAAAGGAAGGAGGCTGGAATGGTCTATGTAGTAAGGTTTTAGAATTGGAGACCTCAACATGAATTCATGTTTAGCTTGTTGTAAATACAATGTTATACATGGAAATATTTATAGATATATGTATATATACACAGGTTAGTATACATGCAAATTTTTTTTCTCTGCCAGCTGAGTGAACCCAGAAGCAATGATACCTCAGTAACAGTGAGCACACCAATGCCGAGATCTTGATCTCTAATATCATTCTCCAACAAAAGGTGCCAGGACTCCTTGGAAAAATGAATGATTTCTGGACTGGGATAGGAAATGTACAAGATGAACACGGAGTATCTTACAGTCAGAACAAAAAGAAAAATTACTCAAAACAAACGGACAAAAAGAACTTCACAATGACCAGGTTTTATAACAAAGAGCAAACTGAAAGAGCTCCTAATAGCCAAAACTTTCCACAAAACTGGAAAGATTTTAACAACAAAATAAATTAAATGCTGCATTATAACTGAAAGTATTAAATAAGTATCCATGAACTCGTGCTGATATAAATAAGTGAATGGATAAATAAATAAGTGGGGGAAGAATAAACAAATCTCTCATGTAGACTTCCAAATAATTTATATAGTTACTCCATCCTCAAGGAAGTGGAATAAACCACAACTTATTCATTCCTTCTAACACTGGTGGGCATTTAGGTTTTATCAGGTTTTTTACATTACTATGCTACTAGGAACATGTCTCCTGCCTATGTAAGAGTTTTTTTCTAGGGTACGTTCTTTGGGGTGAAATTTCTGTGCTATGTAGTGAGCATGTGTTCAACTTTACTAGGTAATACCAAATGTGTTCCAATAGTTACACCAATTCTTTACATCTTCAGCTATGTCTGAGAGTTCCCAGTATATCAGTGTCTGAGAACTCCCAGAGAGTTTTCTGATTTTTAAATGTTTCTCAATCGAATCCTTACGTAATAAGGTATTGCATTATAGTTTTAAATATTTGCATTTCACTGACGACAAGAAAATGTGAAATCTTTTCATACATTTTTGGATCAGTCTTCTCTCCCTTTTGTATTTTGGAAAGTGCCTATTCATGTATTTTGCCGTTTTTCTCTTTGTTATTCATTTTTAGTTCTTTATTATCTTGAGGTTCTAGCCCTCTGTTGGTTATAGATACAGCACATATTTCTTGCTTGTGGATTTTTGTCCTCTTTACAGTATCTGTTGAGAGCAAGAAATTCTCAGTGAATTATCCACAAATGATTACATCCTTGTAATCACCACTCACAGAGAGAAATGGAAACTTATTAGCCTCCAGGAAGATTCCTTCATGCCCACTCTGATTGCTAACTTCCTTCATCCCAAAATTAAGCATTACCCTGACTTCTAAAACCATAGATGTGGTTCAAGTTGGCCTGCTGAAGAGCTTTATATAAATGGAATCCTATAATATGCATTCCTTTTGTCTGGTTTATTTCATTCAGTATTATGTTTATGAGATGCATCCAAATTGTTGCATGTGCTACAGGCCATTCATTTTCATTGTGTGAATGTACCACAATTTATTTACCAATGTTAGTGTTGACAGATACTAACATTGTTGGTGTTGAGTGTGTTTCTAATCTGAGGCTGTTAAGAAAAATTACTGCCGTGAAGATTTTTATACATGTCTTTTGGTACATATAGTTCTATTGGATTTATATTTAGGGTAAATTGCTGGGTCACAGTTAATTTTAGTTTCAGCTATAGTGATACTGTCAACAGTTTTATAAACTGACTGTACTAATTTTGCACTCCTATCCAGTATTATGTAAGAAATTTTATTTTTCCATGTCTTTTCAACACTCGCCATTGTCAAATTTATAATTTGTAGTGGTATCACCCTACAATTTTCAGTTATATTTCCCTATGTCTAATTCAGTTGAACATTTTTAATGGATTTCTGTTATTTAGATAGCATACTTTGTGAGCTGTCTGTCCAAGTCTTCGATTCATTTTTTAAAATGGCTTATCTGTAATTTTCTTGATTTGGAGAAAATCTATATTTTCCAGATATGAGGGTTTATCAGCTATGGGTTTTCAAATATTTTCTCTAAATTTGTGATTGGCCTTTTGAAAGTTCTCAGTGGTGTTTTTAATCGACAGACACTTTTAGATTTAATGTAATACAACTCAGCATTATTTTTCTTTTATGGCTGGGCTTTATTTGATCAATTTAAGAATTTTCTGTTTAGTACAATATCATAAAGATATTCTTCTATTTTGTCTTTTAGAAGCTTTTCTTGTTCATACTTTCACATTTACATCCATCAAGTGTGCACCTGGAATTGAGTTTTGGTGCACAGTGTCTAGTAGATCTCATTAGTTTTTCTGTATGGATATCCAATTGGCCCAGCAACATTTCTTTAAATGACCCTTCTCCTCTCTCTATTCCGCAGTGCCACCTTGCCATAAATCATGTATGCATACAAATTTCTGTTTCTGGACCCCATGTTTTGATCAGTTGGGACAATTGTCTATTTTCAGTCATTGGAATTCTGTCTTAATTGTAGTAACTTTATTAAAAGACTTGTTTTATTATAGTGTAAGTTCTTCCATCTTGATATATTATTTTTGAGAGGGTATTGCCTGTTTTACCTGGTTTTATTTCTGGCATTTTTATATAAATGGCAAATAAAATTGTCAATTTTTATAAATTTTCATGCTAGAATTTTGATTATTATTGTATTTAGCCTATAATTCAATTTGGGGAGATTTAAATCTTTAAAATATTGGTTTTCTAATCCATGAATATGGTATATTTTTTCATTTATTTAGTTTCATTATTAATTTCTCTCAAAAACATTTCGTAGTTCTTTCTCTAGAAGGCTGGCATAATTGTCTGAGATTAGTCTTATTTGATACTATTTTTAATGTTACCTTTGACTTCTTTTTCTATTAAGGGATAATTTACATTCAGTGTAATTCACCCATATAATTGTACACTTCTGTAAATTTGGACAAATATAAAGTCACTAAATTCAAGAAGTGTCATAAGTCAAAAAATTCTCTATGCTTCTTTGTAGACACCACCCCATCCCCATCATCAGCTGCTGTTAACCACTGCTCTGTTTTCTGTCTCTATGGGTGTGCCTTTTCTGGAATGTGATATAAATGGAACCACATAGTATGTAGACTGAGTCTGGCTTCTTATACTTAACATAATCTATCTGAGATTTATCCATACTGTTGCACATACCAGCAGTTTATTCCCTTTAATTGCTTAGTAGGGTATTATGGTACCATGGTTTGTTTACCCACTTGCCAGTTGAAGGACATGGTCATTTGGATGTTTTCAGATTTGAAAGGCTATAAATAAAGCCATAAACACCTGATTTTTCATACAATATACATGATATTTTACTTTTTAACTTTAATATTACTCTGTTACTATATAAATATATAATTCATTTTTTAATATTGCAAATGTCCTAAACTAGGCAGTGTTGGGAATTTTTTTTGAAGATTCTTTGGAATTTTCTATATAGACAAGCATGTCAGCTGCTAATAGTGATAGTTCTATTTCTACATTTTCAATCTGTCTAATTTTAGTCTTTCTTTCTCTTTCCTTCCTTCCTTCCTTCCCTCCCTCCCTCATTCCTTCCGTCCTTCTCTTCCATTTACCTTAGGGTACTGGATAGCATCTCCAATACAATGGTAAATTAAAATGCTAAGAGGAAAAGTCCTTGCCTTGATAGTGATCTTAGGAAGAAAGGATCTTGTCTTTTATACTAAGCATAATGTAAGCTGCACATATTTTTGTAAACTCCCTCTATGCAGTTAATGGAGTTTCCTTATTTAAACAATTAATAATGGATTTGGGGTTCTGTCAATGCCTTTTGCACATTTATGGAGATGATTATACAGTTTTTCTTCTTTAGTCTGTTGATTTACTGAATTATACTGATTATTTTCTAATAGTAACCCATCTTGCATTCCATAAGATATTATCCTTATTCTCTTTGTCTGGTAAGATTCGATTTGCTAAATTCTTGTTGAGAATTTTTACCTCTATGTTTATAAAGAATATTGGTCTGTAGCTATCTTGTAACATCTTTATCTAGTTTTGATATCAAGGTAATGCTCTATGCTCTCCTCATAGAATAAGTCAGGAAGAATCCCCACCTTTTTAGTTTTCAGGAAGAGTGTATATGAAACTGACATTATTTCTTCCTTAAATGTTTAGTAGAACTCACAAGCAAAGCCATATTGGCTTAAAGTTTTATTTGTGGGAAAACTTTTAACTACAAATTTCATTTCTTTTATAGTCATAGGGTCCTTCAAGTCATCTATTACTTCTTGAATAAGCTTCATTCGTTTGTATGTTTTAAGGGATTTGTTCATTTCATCTAAGTTGTTGAATTTACTGGCATAGAGTTGTTCACAATATTCTCTTATTTTCTTTTTAATTTCCTTGGTGTCTTAGTGATAGCCCCATTTTCATCTCTCCTATTTAAAATGGTGTCCTATTTTTTAAATTATATGTCCTGTATCTTCATTGTTAATGTAACATGGAATTGATTTTTGCATATTGATCCTGTAGCACACAATGTTGCTGAACTCACAATAATATTAAGAGGTTGTCCTTTTGTTTATTTATTTTGTAGATTCCTTGTATTGTACACATAATCATGTTGCCTACAAGTAGAGATGATTTCATTTCTTCGTTTAGAATTAGATGCCATTTACTTATTTATTTATTGCCTTCTTTCATCCTCTAAAATTTCCGGTACTATATTGAATAAAAGTAATGAGAATTGGCATTCTTGTCTTGCTCCCAGTCTTAGGGAAAAAGTTAATCTTTCACTACAAAATATGATGTTCCCTGTAAGTTCTTTGTAAATAGTCTTTATCCAGTTCAGGTAGTTCCACTCTTTTCTAATCTTCCTGAGAGAGAATTTTATCAAAAAATAGATGTTGGATTTTGTCAAATACCTTTTCTGTATCAATCGATATGATCATATGATTTTTCTATCTTTCCTTGTTTATATGGTGGATTATATTTACTTTAGAACATTGAACCAGCTGTAAAATTAAAAATAAAAATTAAAAAATTTTGATACTTGTTTTTGGTCACGATATGATCTGCGAATGTTCATGAGCACTTAAAAAATGTGTGTTCGGCCACTGTTGAGTGAAGTATTCTGTACATGCCAATTAGATCCTATTGGTTGATTATGTTTTTCAAATCTTCTACAGCTTTGCTGATTTTCTTTCTAGTGTTCTGTTAGTTGATCCAAAGGTTGTGTTGAAGTCCCCAATCATAATTGTGAATTTGTCTATTTCTCAGTTCAGCTCTGTCAGGTTTTTGCTTCATGTATTTTAGTTTCTGTTGTTTTTCATATACCCATTAAGAATTGCTGTGTCTTTCAGGCAGACTGATCCTTTCATCGTTGTGTAATATCCCTCTTTGTCTTTCCCCTGAAATCTACATTATTGGATTCTAATACAGTCATTTCTGTCTTTTTTTTAAAATTAATGTTCTCATTGTATACCATTTTCCCTTTTTTTACTTTCAACCTATCTATGTAATTGAATGTGCAGTGTGTGCCTCATAAAGAGCACACAGTACGGTGGTGGGGTTTTACCCATTCTGCTAACCTCTGTCTTTTCGTTGTAATTACCCAAATGGCAGGATCTCCTGCAGCTCTCTGCAGTGGAATGTTGAATATCTCCCCACCCCCAAAGAGGCAGCCATAGAGCTTTCAGGAAATGACAAAGCCACCTTGTACTGATTAGTGCCATTTATAATCCAGCTCAGAAATGAAACTCAACACTCTCCATCTGCTTTGGATTTGGAACTGCAAGACTGAAAAGTCACAGTATCCACCTCTTTGCCTAGCCCCCACCCTGATCCCTGCAAGTTGGCCTCTCTTGGGATTTTCTCCAGCACCACCATCTGTGATTTACCTTTTTCTCTTTATTTTCCCAAGGAATAGAACCTGGGATGTAGCAGCTCAGCTTCTTCCTGAAACTCAGTTTATACAGCCAGGCTGCCTGTTGTTGAATCCTTGAGTGCTGGCTCACACACGGCACCGAGGCAGAGTCAGTAAGATGAAGAGACTTCTGGAAACTTGCTAGAGCACCAGGGAAAAGGGAGACTCACTGTTTAAATTGCACACTCCCTTTCTGACCCCTTGCTCATACCACTCTAGGACTGTCTCTCCCTTTTCTGAAATCTGGCAATATTCATTTATACCACATACTTAAGTATTTTTAAAAATTAAGAATAATTCATTAAAAGCCCTCTGGGTTCTTGATACTGTTGGAAGTCCGATTGTGGAGGGATTACAAGAAGGAAAGAGCCCCTTGGCAGTATTCTTGAATTTCTTGCAGTTTCAGACACATAACTGGTACTGGGGTTATTGAACAGCCATAGAGAGCCATGTGGAGGTAGGTAGAGTGGGGAGATTACACAGTCTTCTTTCACTATCCCCACTGCTCTCATGACAGAATCATACCAAGTGATTTGCTGAAAAGCAGCCATCATCTCTCTGGGTGTCTTATACCCCAGCCCACTTTCCAGGGAAGGGGCAGTGCTTCAGGTTCTCCCAGCCTGCACGTGGGGCCTAAAGAGGAGATCAGAAGGAATTCCAGAGGGCAGACACAGGCGTCAACTAAGCAGCCTCAGGGATCGTTTCCTTTGTTTTTCTTTCTTTCTTTTTTTTTTTTTTTTGAGACAGATTCACTCTATCCCCCAGGCTGGCGTGCAGTGGCTTGATCTCAGCTCACTGCAACCTCTGCCTCCCAGGTTCAAGCAATTCTCCAGCCTCAGCCTCCCAAGTAGCCAGGACTACAGAGGTTCAACACCATATCCTGCTAATTTTTGTATTTTTAGTAGATACCGGGTTTCACCATGTCAGTCAGGCTGAACTTGAACTTCTGATGTCAGGTGATCTGCCTACCTCGGCCTCCCAAAGTGCTGGGATTACAGCCATGAGCCACTGGGCCAGGGATCATTTTCTTTCTGTCACTGATTCTTTCTGTCTGCTTTGTAGTTCATCCACTCAGCTCCCAGAGGGTCCACCCTCTAAAGGGCAGAAATGCAAAAACAAACAATAAAAAAATCCAACAACAACTGAATGGAATGATCACGTCATGACGTCCCCCAAGTAGCAAGTAAACAGAGCCCGCACCTTCACAAGTGAGACCCCCGGAGAGCCGGCTAGGACAAGAAAAGGAGAGCCCCTGTTCCCACTGTTTTCCACCTAGACCAGGCCCATGTGTAAAATGATCACGCAGGTGTGAGTGCTTCAAGACAGAAACAGAAAATCAGTCTTGTTTTGATGGGGAGAGAGGAAAATTGAATTTAATTTAATCTCCTTATTAAGTATGCAGTAAAATGTGCCGCCTTATAAAATTCAGTCATCCACCAGAAAAAAGATCCACGTTGACAATGTTTTGTAGATTTAAATACTATTTAACCATTCATTCAGTGTGTTTATTTTCTTAAAAAACATTCTGCTAGGCATTTGGCTCATGCCTGTAGTCTTAGCTACTCAGGAGGTTGAGATGGGAGGATCACTTGAGCCCAAGGGTTCAAGGCTGCAGTGAACCATGATCGTACCCCTGCACTTCAGCCTTGGTTACAGGGTGACAGTTCACCTCTGAAAATAAAACCAGTTTTTGCTACCTTGGCACAAGGCCAGTGCTACGAGCAGCAGTCACACGGTCCCATGCCTCAGATGTGCCCTAGCACACCCTCCCCACTCATCTTAGGCAGGCTGCAGGCCCCGTGCTAATTGAAGAAGCGGGTGGAGAGCTGGTAACATCAAGCACAGGGACAGCTTTCATTGTGATATCAGCCAACAGATAGCACCCCGCCGAGGTGGTCCCCACAGCAGCTAGCCACCCAACTGTACGTTACAACAGGTAACCCGCCCACCACCAAACCAGGCCCTACCCTCAAGGAGGGTTGGCCCAGGAGGCACAGGCCAAGGCCTTTATGTCTCCATTTTGGAGTCTGAAAGCCTTCTTGAAGGGAATTCTCCTGATCAGTCCCTCCCTCAAAGAAATGTAGCATCACGGCCAGGCACAGTGGCTCACGCCTGTAATCCCAGCACTTTGGGAGGCCGAGGCGGGTGGATCACAAGGTCAAGAGATCGAGACCATCCTGGTCAACATGGTGAAAACTTGTCTCTACTAAAAATACAAAAAATTAGCTGGACATGGTGACACGTGCCTGTAATCCCAGCTACTCAGGAGGCTGAGGCAGGAGAATTGCCTGAATCCAGGAGGCAGAGGTTGCAGTGAGCTGAGATCGCCCCATTGCACTCCAGCCTAGGTAACAAGAGCAAAAACTCCGTCTCAAAAAAAAAAAAAAAAAAAAGAAATGTAACATCACATATATATTCACAAACAAAATGGCATTTTAAAAATTCTTTATATATCTTACATTCCAGTTTTAACCAGTGCTGGAGCCACTAGATGTCCATAGGCAAAATAAATAAATAAATAAATAAATAAATAAATAAATAAAACTTGACATACACCTCACATGTTCTACAAAATTAATTCATAATAAGTCATAGGTTTAAATGTAAAACATAAGGCTATAAAGCTTTTAGAACATGTAGGAGAAAATCTCGGGGGGCCTAAGGGTGGTGAGTAGACATGACACCAAAAACACAGTCCATCCAAGAAAAAAGTGAGTAAGCTGGATTTCATCAACGTTAAAGATGTTTGGCTTGAGAAAGCCCAGGTGAAAGGATGAAAGACTGGACGGCAGACTGGGATACCTAATTCCAAACCACAAATCTGCCTAAGTGCTTGAATATAGAATATAAGAGGTCTCAAAGCTCAGCATTTACAAAAGCAATGGCAATCCAATTAGAATGTGGGCAAAAGACATGAACAGATATTAAAGTGAGGAGAATGCAGATGGCAAATAAGCCCTTGAAAACATGTTCAACATCGTTCGTTAACCATCCGGGAAATGCAGAGTAAGGCCATGATGAAAGATCACTGCGTACTTATTAGAACAACTACAAGAAAATAGTGATAGACCTCATACTGGTGATGATGCAAAGAAATTGGATTTCTCATCCGTTTCTGGTATGCTCGTATAATGGTATGCCACCCCCCACCAAAATAAAACAGAGTGGCAGCTTCTTAAAAACAGAAACAGGTCAGGCATGGCAGCTCATGCCTGCAGTCCCAGCCCTTTGGGAGGCTGAGGCAGAAGGATCACTTGAAGCCAGGAGTTCAAGACCAGTCTGGTCAACACAGCAAGACCCTATCTCTACCAAATAAAATAAAATAAAATAAATAGCTGGGCATGGTGGTACACACCTACAGTCCCAGCTACTTGGGAGGCTGAGGCAGGAGGCTCAAGCAAGCCCAGGAGGTTGAGGCAGCTGTGAACTGTGATCATGCCACTGCACTCCAGCCTGGGTGACAGAACCAAGACCCTGTCTCAAAAAAGAGAAAAGCCATAATAAATACACTTACCATGCTTACCATGAAACCAGCAAATTACATTCCTGGGCATTGATCTCAGACAAATAAAAATTAATCTCCACGCAAAAGCCTTTAGACGAATGTTCACAGCAGCTTAATTTGTAATAGCTAAAAACTAGAAGCAAGCTCAAGGGGTAAACTGAAACTACTATGCTACATCATACCATGGAATATTACTCAGCAGTGAAGAGAAATGAACTACCAATGCATAGCTTTGATGAGTCCACCGGCCATTATGCTGAGTGAAAATTGCCAGTCTCAAAACATTCCGCCTATAAGACATTCTCAAAATGACTAAGTTACAGAGACAAAGAACAGATTAGTGGTGTTCAGTGTTAGGACGGTCCTGGGGAGGGCTTGGGAGGGGTAGGCAGGCAACAAAGGGGCCACAGGAGGGGGTCTTTGTGGTAGAGGAACAGCTCTGGTACTTAAATTGTGGCAGTCACTGCAGGAATTCACGCAGGTGACCAAATGGCACAGACGCTGCACCAACTTCACCAACGTCAGCATCCGAGTTTCGATATCATACTATAGTTTACATGATGTAAAGCTTTGAGTGAGACTGGGTAGAGGGTAAACAGACATCAACTTCACGTTATAATTTTTTTTAAATAAGAAATGTAAAAGAAAAGTCGTATCCCATGTACTTCACTGAGGTGAAATGTCATCAGTCCTAAAAATGATTACAAATGATTGGATGAGGCTTCTGTTTGTGGTTTACAAGTTGCGTTGGAATTAGAGCGTTTAGGTCCTCTTCCAACCAGTAAAGTCCTCCAGCTCATGAATACTGCAATTTACAGCCTGCTGGAGTTAGTGTCAGGGAGGGTGGTCTCTACCCACACACCAGGGCCAAGCTTGCTAAAAAAGGTCTTGAGCTCTTAACTCCTGGAAAGCAGCAGTAATGTGAGGATGAGGTCCCTGACCTTGTACAGCATGCTCAGGGAGTGAGAAGATGCTTCTGAGAATATGATATAGCAAGAACACAAAATAAACAGCAGGAAGCCGTGTTCTGTTTTTTGCATGTTTATGCTAGGTTATATCTGACACACCAGAGTCAGGTAGAGGAGATAAAAAAGCTGGAAGGGAACAAGCATTGATTGGGTGCCCAGGGGACCGCTTACGTACATGTGGGCAATCCTTCACCAGCTCCACTAGGTAGACCCATCCCTGCCAGTTTGCACACGCAGACCTGGTGCTCAGGCACACACTACTAGGCTGTTTCCTGGCAAGGCACAGGCCAGCCCTGCCTCTATCCATGTGCACTTTTCCACAACATGCAATGTGACTGCACCATGGGTCAGACTTTCAGAGCGACGCACCCTTTTGCAGTCTGGATGATAGTGCCAAGTTATGACATGTGGTGCTCACCCAAAGCCTGTGCTGTTTTGGCAGTGACTCTGTTTGCCATTTTCCAACACATGCTTCCAATGGGAAGGGCCTAGACAGAGACACATCCACTTCACTTTTGTCACAAGTCCTGGTTCCCAGGCACCTATGAGATGCCTTCTCCATGTTTCTATCCTAATCCCGGCATGGGAATATTTCAACAGAGCTTGCTGGGAAACTGGGACCTGTAATTATGGAAACCAAGAATGGACATGTTTCTATTAATATTGGCCCCAGATAAACCACCTACTCTTTTAGGTCAGCATTATTTGGCAAAGGATGCGGTGGGCTGGACGCAGCCTCTGCAGCTCCCACACATCTCAAGCTCCTCTTCATGGCAGAATTCTGCTTTGGGAGGGCTCTGGAGGGCTGGAGAAATTCCTTTAAGTCTCTTGCCTCATTCCTGCATCCATTGAAATTTACATCCAGCTTCATTCTTCCTCAACATCAAAGGGCCTCAGATGGGCCAGCTCTGCTTCCAAACCAGAGCGCTGGAAAGTGTTTACTGAAGAAGAAAAGTGAATCAGGAAACAGCTGTGCTAAGGGCAGAGGCTGCATCCCCCGGGGTTCACACTTGGCCATCTGTGTCTCCTATTATGGCTAATATCTCGAGTTCTCAGAGAAGAGGCCCATTAACTCAGACAGCTGGGAAATGATGGAAACCATGTTTTTTTTCCAAACGTTCTTATTATGCAGTGTTTATGTTTCAGGATCCGGGGGACTTTCAAATGTCGACTCTTCTTGAGCTGTCCAGCCCCAGAGACGTGGGTGCTGGGAACTTGCTTCAAGCTGCCTTCTTTCTATCTGGACCCCAGAAAGAATAGGGGCCACACAGAACTAGCTTACTCCAGGGTTACGTGTGCTGACCAGGGGATTGCCTTCCTGAGGGCTGGGTCCAGTTTTCCTGCAGCAAATTTTTCTTCCACAGAAAGTGGCAGATTGTGGTTCTCCAGATAAGGTTAATTCAAAGGATGGTTCTGGAAATGGATGGTGTAATGGTTATGCAGCAGTGTGAAGGTACTTTTTCCTCCGTAGGTATCATTTATTAGCTTTAACCTTATAAGTTTCACATTAATGAGCATATTTTAAATGATAGTATAGTCTATAGGCTATTATTTTAAATACAAACTGTACCTCTTTTCGGTTTTGCTGACGGTGAATGTGCTTAGAACCAATGAAGTATACACTTTGAAATGGTTAAGATGGTAAATGTTATGTGTACTGTGACACAATTTTTTTTAAAGGAGTGGGAGGGAGTCAGTCTTCCTTTCCTTGGATCTTGGTGACTGTCTAGGGTGGGGTAGGGGTGGAATGCGGTGGAAGTGACGTTGTGTGGCCCCAAAGTGGGGTCACAACAGGCAGAACTCAAGTCCACCTAGTCCTCGCTCTCCCTCTCTTTCTCTCCTCTCCCTCCTACTTCGTCCCTCCCTTTCTCTCTCTCTCTCTCTCTTTCTCTCTCTCTCTTTCTCTTTCTCTCTCCCTCTCTCTCTCTCCTTCTCTGTCTCTCCCTGCTCCTTCCTTTCTCTCTGCCTCTGTTTCTCTCTCCCTCTCCCCACTCCAGCTCTAAAGGGATGGATCCTCTTGTCCTCTGGGCCAGGCTCCTCCCATGTGTCAGGCAGGCATTCTAGAGTAGAGACTTCAGTGTGAACAAATAACATTCATTTTAAATTGAGACGTGTATGAGGTACAAGGTGCTACTCACGCATATCCCTGGGGTCCAGGAGAGTCACCCTCAAGCAATGATCTTTGACCTGCCTGAGCAGGAGCTGGAATTGGCTGTCAAGGGGAAGGAAGAGGTCAGAGGTGGTGCAGTCCAGACCCCAGAACTTTCAGAAAGAGATGAAGGAGTGCACTTGGGGACTTGAAGGGTTTCCCCACTCTTATGCTAGTGGGCCTTCTTGGGGCCAAGGCCTGTGCCGATAGGTCATCACCCCACCTTATCCCAGCCTCCTCCCCCACTGGCCTCAGGGGTGCAGCACATAGTGGAGTCTGCGGCTGTGCAGGTGGAAGTGGAGGCTCTGGGGACCAGTCCCTGTCCTGTCAGGTGGGGACTCCGAGCTCACATCTGGAAGGCTTTGAAAGTTCCACTAAAGAGTCCCAGTGTCTGTCAGAAATTAAACACTTTGCAGTGTTGGGGACTTCTTTTTGCCATCTTTCAACCTGTCTTCTCTTGAGAAGGTTCTGGGACAGGAGTGGGAGTTTCAGCAGGAGGAGGCGGGACACCCCCAAGCCTTAGCAAGCCCTTCTCCCTGCCTAGCAGCCTGATTCTGCAGTCTTCCCTGTTCATGCTGAGTGGTCTTGGGCTCCCTGTAGGAGCCTCTGGGCCCTTCCTCCTAGCGTGGTGCTCATGAGGCTGCTCCTGCCATGCAGATGTTCTGGCTATATCAAGTGACCTGCCACCTAGGGAGTGCGTGCTGCCTCCAGCCCTGTGCCCGTGGCCACCCTGGGCTCAGCCAGACCCAGACCTCCCTGGCTTCTGCCTAGCTCACCCAACCCATCCCCAGGAGGGAGCACAGAGGATGCACGCTTCAGAAAGCTGAACTCGCGCTCCCTTGTTCCCCCAATTGCACTAAAATTAGGCAGTCTTATGACTGACCATGTGTTTATGCTGTTTGAGCCTTCACCGTCACCACAGAGGCAGCACCTAATACAGACGCTGGTTTAACTACAGGTAGAAACACAACCATCACCTGCAGCACAAAACATTTCACATTTACTCACTGGAGTTACAGGAGAAAGGACGTTTCTGATGAATGGCCCAACCAAGGGAATGTGTCCTTCAGCTGTCTGAAGTTCAGCCTGGGAGCATGTGCCTGGGTGTTGGGGTGCAGGACTTCTCTCTTCTGAATCCTGAAATTCTCATGCTCTAATTTAACCTCACACTGAATTCTTCTGGTGCAACCACTTTAGAAAGCAGAAAACAGTTGGCACCCATAATCTTTTACATAGAGGGCTTTGGTGAATGGGCAAACACTCTGGAGAGACCCATCCTGAGTCGACAGGTGGGCTCGAGCCTTCGGGGGCAGAGAGAGTAACTCAAGGTCCCTGGAGATATCTGCTCTGCCCATAGCAGTTGTGGGAGATTTTTAAAAGTGATATAAAGAGAATGTTTTTAATTTCCCTGCTATTTACAGGGAATGTTTTGCTTCTATAGGACAGAAAATACATTGCCAAATGAAGTCTTCTTTCCAAGAGAAGGCCAGCTGCAAATAATTTGGCCTGGAAAAAAATATATATTTTTTAGAAAACATTCTTTCAGCAAAAAATGGCCCTGTGCTCCCCTGCTCCCTGCAATTCATGTTTCTCACCAAGCATGTGTTCAGGTTGTCATGGTAACGCTGCACTATCTTTCAGAGGGGTGAGCAGAATTGGAATTTAGCATGGAGGATTGGCCCATTTGAGTGTAACCTACTAAAATCAATGTGACCTTGGCCTTTCTCATCAACTTAGGCAAGGCACATTTTGTTTTAAAATTTTCAAATAAAATTAGGATACATGAGTGGGAGAATAAGAGCTGAGAGTGTTCTGGATAGAGATAGTGAATGTTTACTACCACTCTCAGAAACAAAGTTCCTACAAGTCCATAATAAAACCAGATAGATATAAATAATGTAATAATTTTTTCATAAAGACAACTTTATCCTATTTAAAGATTGTCCATTGTTCTGAGATTATGTACTTTTTGCCCTTTTGGAATGTTCAGCTGCCCTTTTTCTCATGAATTGAGGAGATGACAAGGAGCAGTTGTGTTGTTTGAATCTCCTTTTAAAATATTGCTGATCCATGCAATTCAAAAATCACAATCTCCTGCCCTAGGCCACTTGTTGGTGGTTGAAACTTCACTCTCTTAAACAGAGGAGTGCCACATGGCCTAGACGCAAAACTTTGTACATCTCCTCCATGAGTTCACCTTTGAAGGTCCACATGCTGCTCTGGAATCACTGCATCTTTTCCCTGCTTGAGTCTCTGGATTGAGCTCGAATTTTGCTTTTTTTTCTCTCTTTTCTACCTTCTTCCTGGCCGTCCTATAGGCTGGACACGTGAGAGAGTCTTGCTAAGCAGTATGTGTGTGCTCCTGGTGTCATCAGAAGCCCTGTCCTCTGGTAAACACTATCCAGCACTCAGAGCTACACATCCTCCTGGGAAATCCCCACAGGTTTTCAACTCATCAGCAGGGAAATGGGGCCTCAGAACAACCAAGAATCCTGGCTGTTGAGTCAGAGTCAGTCAACGTGACTTGGGGAAGATTATTTGACGTGGAAAGCAAACCAAAATGACATAAGTGGACAAGTAGTATCTAGATATCACACTTGGCCTTCTGTGTCTCCACCCTTGTCAGTCAGGGAAAGAACTGCCCACTTTACTCCCAGAGATGGGGTCCAAGTTAATGAGGAACTCTAGCAACTACATTTAATGCAAATCCTTGGAAATGTTAGGAAGGTTAGAGAATATATAGGATCTTCCAGATTATGAAACATAGAAATGGGGAAAGGGAAAAAGGCAAAAGACAGGAAGAGGAAGAAGGGAAATGAGAAGGTGGAAGACAGAGATCCATGGGGTTAAAAGTTACCTCTTACCTAGAGCTGCAGTTTCGCTTTAGGAGAAAACAAAAACTGGGCTTTTCCTTGCATGATATTAAGGAAGTTACCAGCATGGTTTCTCTGTCTCCCTCTCCAGGGAGCAGGGCCTGGCTGAGTCTCATTATATTGCAGATTATTGGTCTTGAGCCCAAGGCTTTACAAGAGAAGCACAAACCCCAACAATTACAAGGGACATTGCTTTCCCACCCTAATCACTCCCTGTACAACAAAAAAGAAAACAAAGCAAGCCCAGATCCTGTAAGCAGGGCCAAAAGAAAACATTTTGATGATGGTCTTTCTTCAAATAAGTGAGCTGACACGAAGGAAAAGCAGAAGGCTCTTTCTGGCTCTCAGATGTTTAAACCACCAGGGAGTGTGCGCTGCTCCGGGGCCTCAGAGAAGGCAAAGGCTGGGCTGCACAATCAGCCCTGCTGCCCCAGGCCAAGCATACTGGACACTGGGCAGTCAGGTGCCGTTCACCTGGACAGTCCAGCCTCCCCCTTCGCCTCCAGCTTCCTCCAGGCTCAGGAAGGGCTCAGTGTCAAGGGTGACTTCCTGCTCCAGTTCTCAAGAACAGCCCTCTGGTATTTGTCTTTCTTGTCTGGCATCTTTCACTTAGCACACTGTCCTCTGGATTTGTCTCTGTTGTCACAACTGGCAGGATACCCTTTTTTTTTAAGGCTAAATACTACTCCATAGTGCATATACATGCACCAGACTCTAATGAAGTTGACCTCTTAGAAGCAGAAAGTAGAAAGGCAGTTACCGGGGGACTGCAGAGTAGGAAAGGAGTGTGTGGATTTTGGTCAAAGGGTACAGATGTTCAGTGATAAAATGAATACATTCATCTTATTCATGATCCATGAACAGAATGGTAAGTAATAATACTGTGCTCTATGTTGAAAATGTGCTAAGAGAGATCTGAAGTGTCCTCACACACACAAAAATAATGGTAACCATGTGAGGCAGTGGAAGTGCTAATTAGCTTCATCTTGGCAGTCACTTCACAATATGCACATGCATCAAATCATCACATTGTACAATTAAGTGTATATAATCTTTATTTGTCAATTACATCTCAATAAAGCCAAGGGGTGGAGTGGGGAGGAAAGAACTTCTGTCTAGCTCTTAGTATATGCAGCGTCTTGCAAAGACAGCATGAATTACCATCACTATCTAGCCCAATTAAGTACTCCAGGGTCTTCTGTCCTGAAAATCAGTTCATACACACCAACCAGTGTCTTCTTATGATGCACGGATGGAAATAATTGCTTTTTAAGCTTTAAAAAAATTCAGGACACAGCTTGTCCTTGGCGTCCACCTGCAGATAGACCCTGAGAACATTTCACCTGTGGACAAACTCTAGCTTTCCCAAGACCAGAGTTAAGTGTTAAGGGGTGGAGGGGCCTCTGTTCTGCCCCTATCTCCCCAATGCGGACCAACTGACTGACCCTCCAAAGCACCTTGAGAGCCATTAGACGCAGCAGCTTATGTCTTCTTCCCATGCAGATACTCCTTGGAGGAGCCTGGTGCATTTATTTTGAGTTGCTTTCAGAAACAGGATCTCACTTCTGTTTCACAAAATACATGTCACGGAGAAGAAGAAACCCACCCGTGGCCAGCCTCTGGCTGTGTAATTGCTACTGTGCACAATAGGAAATGAATGGCCATGGCACAGGTAGCCCGTTTGGGAGTCGCCTAGAGCCCTGTCCCTACAAAGAAATTATAACATAGCACAAAACCAGAGACTCCCTTCCTTGAATATCCAGGCTTAGCCATAGCGGGAGGAAACAAGACCAGTGTAATTACTTTGCATGCATAATCACTGCTGAGACCTGAGAACAAAGACCGGGCCCTGCCTGGACTACCGCTGTCTGGCCACAATCAAGCCACCTCTGAAAGCAGGCAGCTGGGGCATAGGGTGTTTGTGTATATGAAATGGTTTTGCTCCCTCAAAGCAAGGAGCAAAGAGATGGCTCTTCCCTGTGTGGCTTATCTGGGTCAGATTCAATAAGCAGGGGCATAAAACAGAGATCAGACCCCAGGAGGAAATAACAGCCAGATCCACTGTGCGTGTGTGGGTGAGGGTAGGTGTGCAGAAGATTCGTGTTTGCTTGTCCCTTTTAAAAAGCAAAACAGTCACAAGGCTGTGGTCAGGAGCTCAGTACACAGGAAGGGGCCGGCACCTGACAGCCTTCCCCAGAGCCCCTGTTGGCCTGGGGAGGAAGGCCTGCTGCTGTGAGAGTGGTGTGCAGGGATCCCTGGAGTTTTCCTCCAGCCTTTGCTGTGGCATAAGGGACTTTTCTATTTTGAGATTCAATCTTTTAATTAGATTGCTTGGATGACTTGATATTAGGAAAATTTTAATGGTTGTACCTAGAGACGGGATAACCTTGTTTTGGAAGCTTATAATATGGGTGAAAGAGTTAACTGTAAAATCAGCAGGCCTGGGGAAAACAAAACCAGCCAAGCAGTAGCCAGGGAGGGTGCAGGGCTGCAGCCAGGGCTCTGGGCTCAGGGAATACTTTTCTGGCCTCCTAGTTAGGTGGCATCTCCTATTACACACTCTTGGAGCATTTCGCAATTCTGAGAATGTATTACCTTAGCCAATGAATAATTATGCAATTATTCAAGTCATCTCCCCCTCTGGAACAAGATACAAGTGTCAGCTCCATGCCTGACTTGTTTGTTGCTGGATTCCCTGTGCCTAGACTAGTGCTTTGCACATTGAAAGGAGCTCATATTCATTGAATAACTGGTTGGATGGGTGGATGGGTGGGTGCATGGATAAGAATGAATGGTTGGATAAGTGGATGGACAGATGAACAGACAAGCAGGTGGAAGGATGGATAGATGAATGAATAGAGATAAGGATAGATAGATGAGTAGATGGATGAATGGGCATGTGGGTAAATGGTTGCAGAAATGCATAAATGAATCAGTAGCTAGATGAATGGGTGGGTGAAGTGGAAGGGTAGATGAATGGATGAGTGGATGGGTGAATGGGTAGATGCGTGGATGGATGGATGGGTGGATGGATGGATGGACAGATGGATGGATAAATGGATGGATGGATGATGGAGCCACTAGGTCCTTAAAGCATTCTGTTTGCTAACTTCTGAACTGAACTCCACTGGGTATCTGTGAGAAAAGCTTTTACAGAGGGAGGCTGAACATCCAGGCTTGTTGGACATGACCGAGGGCAGCTGGCATGGACAAATACACATGGTATCTCTGCTCTAGATGCACTAATGGGAGCCGAGAGCTCTGTCCCTTGGGAGGGCATGGTGCAGGGCTATCAGGCAGTTTCCTGGGCCCCGTCTGCAGAGCCTAAACAGATCACATCTGGCCTGTCTCCATAGGGCCCCCTCACCCTATAAACCATGCTTGTATTTATGTAACACTTCAGGACTGATGGAGACCAGATGTGACCAAATGGTGGTTTATGCTGCCCAGGAATGCTGACATACCAACCTAGATGTCTTTTATGGCTGCTCTTGCTCAGCAATCTCTCTTTAAATCTTAGGTTTGAGCCCTGATATACTACCATTAACTTCATTCTTCTGTGAAACAGAAACATCTGGCAACTTCCATTTGATTTGTTATGCTTATGAGAGAAATGCATCCATGTACAAATTCTATTCTCAGTCAGCATAATGCAGTAAAAAGGACGTTGATGGGGAGGCAGGAAACCAGACCCAGCTCCGCCCTGCACCTCCCTTGCTAGGTGGCCTTGGGCCAGCTGGTTCTCACCAGGACTCAGTTTTCCATTGGTAGTTTTAAGAGCTATCATTTATTAAACACCTCCTGAGTTCTAGGCACCCTAGCTTGCGCCGAGTAAGTTACAGATCATTGCCACAACTATGTCACCATTTGGATGTGCAAACGGCTACATAGTAGTGACTTTCCAATATTCAACCATCCTTAGGAGGCAGATCAGTCTTGATCTTCTAACTCTAAAACCACCTCTTTCCATTAAACCAAAGGGCTGTTTTCACCCATAAAATAAGGAAGTTCAGCTGAATCGCTATTTCCCAAATCTGTCTTCCCTGGACACTTCTGTTGGCAGTGACTAATAAGTCCTTGGACCCCTCTCCAAAGAATGAGGAATGCTGAGGAAGTGTCCCTAAACACACATTTGGGACTTCGGATGCCCAGAGCACACTACAGATACTAAAAGAATTTCAGCCTGTTTACTGCAGGATTTCCCACACTCATTGGGCACTAGAATGCCTTTGTGCCCTGAAACTCCTATTAATATCTTGAGAATCACAGATGCACATTCATCCAAAAATGCTGATTGAGTAGGTTTCATGCTCGTGGCAGTACAGGCTGTGTTTCTGCACTCAGGGAGCAGCCGCCTAGCTGACCCAGGTGATCACCCCTTCTGTGCTTGCCTGTTTACACAGAGATCCTCTCTTCACCCTCCACGGATGTATTTACAAAGTAGAGATGCTTTCAAGTAGCAGTTGGCTGCTGCTACTTGAGAAAGCTCACAACACACTTGCCATAGGGATTGGGAATAGGGTTGAACAACCCCATTTAGTATCACCAAGAGTAGTGGGACCTAGTGTACTTGCTTTAGAGTCTCACTCCCAGAAAGGGCCAGTACAATTTCTCCACTGAATAGAAAGAAATGTGCAAAACATTCTAATAATGCTTTTGCAACAAGCTTTTTAAGAAAAATTATATTGCAAAGATTCCAATCAATGCAAAACTTTCCCTGAAGTCCCTTACAGCTTAAAACCACCATATCCCCTCTCCCCACTCAGCCTCCTTCTGCAGTTTCAGGTGCTCGTGATGCAGAAGGGTTGGGGCTGCAGGAGGTCCAGTCCGCATGCTTTGGCTCTGATCACAAACTGCAGCTATAGCTTCATCTCTCTCTGTTCTACTTTAGGACAGCTGCCCTCAGAATGCCAGGCTGGAACATCTAAATTCTACTAAAATGATCACTTACTCCGAATCAACAGCTAGGAAGAGGCCACAGACCAGAGCCCTCATTAGTTTGGAACGTGCCCAACTGCAAAGATGGTCCGTAATGCCCCAGCAGGGCGTGTGAGAGCCCAGCTTCAGGTTCAATGTGTCCTGCCGAAGGCCCAGGCCAGTGCAGCAGCGCTCCCTCAGATGGTGTGCGCTTCGGAGCCCTGAGACGCTTCCCAGCCCGGAAGCAATAAAGCTACAATGTGTCCTTTTCTGCAGGCCAGCACCCCGTCCACACTCCCGGTCCACACTCCCGAGGGAGGAGGGATGGCCGTGTCATCTGTCGCCAACAGTGAAGCCAGGTGTGTGCAGTTCCACCCCCTTCCTAAGATAGATGTTAATTTGGAAAACCAAGAAGAGAGCCTGCTGCCTCCATGCAGCGCTTCTGAAAACAAGCAAAGCGTTTCAGGGCAGGAGCAGCAGGCATCTCTGAGCTCTGTACAAACCAGCCGGGAAGGCTTTGACTGGAAGGCAACAGGACTGCCTCTTGCCATGATGATCTTAAAGGCCCACTTTTCCTCTTATCCTTTCTTCAAAAACAAAAACGATGTTATTGTTTCTTAATTGTCTGAATTCAAACAAGTAAGAGGCCAGTTTGCCCAGAGAGGATTTTATAAAATATTTCTAGCCTTTAAGAAAGTCTATTTGTCTTTAATTTTGTTACTTTCCTCTCAGTGACTTCATGGGGAAAATGTGCAGAAGGAAAAGTGTGCTGTTTTATGAAATTAAACATGAAATTCCAACTCCATCAGTTGGGCTTTGGAAGCAAGCAAGGATGACTTAGAGGGGTCTCCAGTTTATCCAAATCCAGTGTGGTGTTTTTGTTTGTTTAAGCTTAGTTATTCTCTGATTATAAAAGCTAACAAGTTTGTGAAATAAAATTTGGAGAATAGGAAAGTTACCAAATACAGGAATAGAAATCACTCGTGATAACCCCATTCTATTTTTTTTCTTTTTGAGACGGAGTTTCGCTCTTGTTACCCAGGCTGGAGTGCAATGGTGCGATCTCGGCTCACCGCAACCTCTGCCTCCTCGGTTTAGGCAATTCTCCTGCCTCAGCGTCCTGAGTAGCTGGGATTACAGGCGCGCGCCACCATGCCCAGCTAATTTTTTGTATTTTTAGTAGAACAGGGTTTCACCATATTGACCGGATGGTCTCGATCTCTTGACCTCGTGAACCACCCGCCTCGGCCTCCCAAAGTGCTGGGATTACAGGCTTGAGCCACCGTGCCTGGCCCCTATTTTTTTTTTTCTAAAAGAAACCTTGGCTGCCTGAAAGAAAACTCAGAAGCTCTGTGAAATCCCCAGTCCGAGTCATCTGCAGCATCCAAGAGGTGGGGCTTTAAGTGTTTTTTGGCACCAGAACTCTGTTTCTGGTCTTGGAAGAGGAGCATTTTAAATGAATTTGATTCCATACCGAAATTGCTGTGCCCACCCTCTGTGCCTCAGGAAACTGCCCATTTGGCCTTGACTGAATCTTTAGCAGAAGTTTCACTTAATCCCAGTGCCAGGCATGAAGAGCTGCTTGGCACTCCCACCCTGCAGATGTGGGCGGGGAGGCCAGAGTGAGACACTTTGTTCTATAGGTGGGTGCGACCCAGAGGGCCAGACACAGATTGAGATGGGGCATTGACCCACAATAAGCCTGGGCAACACTTCCAGGGCTGGGTAGTGGGCTTAAGGTAACAATGGCTCATCTCTGCTCCTGACCCTTCAGAAATCAGGAGAAGCACAAAACCCCTAACTGCAATAAGAATAAATAGCACCTCATCCCCAAAAGACCTTCACTGATCACAGAATTCAAAACTGCAGACTCCTGCCCATCATGTTGCTTTCCAGCTCCAGCTTCCCCGCCATGCTGGCCTCCTTGCCCATAGGCCTCTACCTCCTCATGAGGTTCTAGCTACCTTCACCTCCACCAGAATGAACAGATGCACCCAGAGAGACAGGGATGTGGACCTGTTTTACGGTCTTATTCTCAGAATCTAGAAACCACCTGGTAAAATAGGTGTCCAATAAATGAGGAATAAACAAATACATGAATGAAAGTCTTTATTCTCTTGGAAAAGGACAAAGACAACAGTAACTCCAGGAATGAGAGCAAAAGCTCTAAAGACAGTCACAGTCCAAACAGAGTACAGCTTCTGGGGATAACAAAAGCAAAGCATTTGTTTTTGCATTTCTCTTCTAGTGGTACATAGACTCCCAAAGAGAAGAGGATATGATGTCGGCATACCACTTGGCCTGAATGTGGATAAAAGTGACATAAAAATTATGATGCATCCACACTGCACTAATGTTTTTTATTGTTGGGCACATATTTTATTTATAATTATGATAACAAATTTGTGTGTGTCTATGTCTTCTTCCACTAGACTGTCAGTAGAAGAGTCAGAGATTTCTTTTGTATCTTGTGCAAACTTCAATTGCTGGTATGTAAAATAGGATAGATAGACACACAAAATACTTTTGAAAAACTAAACATTCACCTACAACTTAACTGCAAATATCTAACACAGCATCCCAGGTGTCCCACACTATTTGTTTCCCAGGGCTGTCACAACAAAGAGCCACACGAGGGAACACTAAAACAACAGAAATCTCTTAACCCACAGTTCTGGAGGCTGGTAGCCCACGAGCAAGGTGTCAGCAGGGCTGGTTCTTCTGAGTGCTGTGAGGAACCATGGGCTCAGGCCTCACTCCCTGGCTTGCAGGCGGCTGTCTTCTCCCTGTTCCCGCACATGGTCGTCCTTCCAGGCATGGGTCCTCATCTCCTCTTCTTGGTAAGGACAACCATCATATTGCATTAGGGTCCCACCCTGACGCTCTCCTTTTAATCACCTCTTCAAGTATCCTATTTCCAACTCCAATCATATTCTGAGGGTGCTGGGGTTTGGACTCCAACACATGAATCTGTGGGGAAGTCATAATTCACTCACAACTGCAGGGAGCACCCCCCTCCAACTCTGAAGCAGATGAGGTGTTCACTCCAATTCTCCACTCGCACAGGCCTCGTCTAAGGCCAGAGGCAGGACCCCCAACAACGCGTTAGCATGGTCATGCTTCTGTGAGATTTGAAAAGAGCAGTGTTGTAATGGTGACTGGTTTTCAATGCTCATTCCCACTGCCCCTCACTCACACTGTCCCTCATGTTGAGGGACACTGGAGTGGCTGCTGGCATTTCAAGATCCAGGTTTAAGGGACATGCTTAATTGGGGTGTTGGGGAGTATGTTTTCATGGCTTAGTCACTTCAATGTGTAAGTAACTTACTGCTAGCCAATCCAGAGTAGAAACAACTTTGTGGAATGGTACCCTGCCCACTGTGCCAGTCCTCCCGTGTCTCAACATGAAGGTGCTCTTATTTTCTACAGCTTCATATGTGTGGGTGGTGGAAGAGAAACGCGATTTAAAGGGCAGGAAGCCAGAAGCAAGTCTATGGAAAATTATCTGAGTCTTTACACTTATAAGGAGTGAGCAGTTCTCACTTACATCTAGGCAAAAGCAGTATTCTCTTGTCAGGAAAATGCTTAAAATGCACTAGATTTAATTATAAACACAACATATTTTGCCCCATTTTGATGAAAGTCACGTGCAATAGAACTGATCAGAACTCCTCTTCTGTTGGGCAAAGCACCATAGCATAACTTTTAAAAGGCACATATTACCCACCAGAGAGTAACGACTGGCAAATCAGGAACTCTAATGAATCTTGTCCTCAAGAAGTAGACCATTCCTGATGAAACATGCAAGCCAGCACCGATGCAGTAAAATTTCTCAAGAAGCAAGTATTTCAGAGGCGGGTCAGACAATCTACAAAAGTGTTATTTTTATGATATTGTAAAATCTATGGTATTTGTCAACGTTTGAAAGTACATAATTTACTGTTATTTCTTTTCTCATTCCAAGTAACCTTTCTCAGGTGAGTTTGCCTTTATAATTTTATGTCCTGGATCTGCCTAGCACGTGACAGTTCCATATCCATAGTAACCATGTATTTCAGAGATGTGATGTCCTCCCTACATTCGGGGATCGGCCATGTGACCGTGGGGTTGAGGGAGCGGCAGGAGCGGGGGTTAGGGTTGGAGACAAGAGACCACAGCACGAGGAAGACTCAGCTAGTTGTGGTGAGGCCCCTGAACAGAGTGACTTATGTGTCCTAAATACTATTTGCACCTTGTGTTTGTAGATGTCTTTACCACATACAAAGGGCATATCCCCGGGCTGATCTCGTTGTCCTGGGAGGCTCATTCCTTTATTTCTGAAAAGCAGGCAGTGACCTTAAGTAACTTCACTGGGTTTGGGTGAAGATTAAGTGAGAATAAGACAGGACTGTGCTTTGGAAGCTCGCATATGCGTTTGACATAAAAGGTTATTTTTCCAAATGTGGGGAGGTGTGAAAAAATATGCATTTTTAAAATGATTTTTAGCAAATTTATTTCTGGGTGGGGCAACAGTGAGAAATTGGTGATTCGTGGGGAGAAGAATGTCAAGATAGGCAGGAGGGAAGGCCAGTGCTTCAGAGATTCTGGTCCTAGAGCGCTCTGGGGTGTGGCCATCAGAAAGAGGTAAGGCAAAGAGATTCCAGAGCGAAGCTATCTCTAGACTGCAGGCTCGGGGTCCTCCTGTGCCCCAGGAAATGATATCTGGCCGATCTCTAATATGATTAGCTTCTTAAAAGCCCCCTTAAAAATGTTTTCAGCTGGAAAATAAACTCCCTTCCATGGTTAGAAGAGACAGAAAGTCTGACTTTCAAATGGCAGATGAATCACTTAGATTCCGAACAAGGCCCATCTGAACTCAAGCTACTTAGGGACGCACAAATTTTTGTTTTTGTTTTCTCCCATTTACTGCTCTGGATTGCAAAATGAGGGATAGTTAGCAGAAATCATTTCACCAATAATGAAACATACATTAAAACATTCTTCAATGTAAAAATATATCAAAACATGATGCTGTGTCCAAATACATATAATTATTATTTGTCAATTAAAAATTAAATAAGTTTAAAAATAGGAAATAGGGAGGGGAAAAAATCAGAAATAAAAAAAGACATTTGGAATTTGGGGCAGGGGAATAGAATGGGTTAAGTGAAAAAGTGATCCTTTACATAAGAATCCTAAGTCTGGACGTTGAGAGACTGCACAACGGAAAATGCTGGAGAGTCCCCAGTGCTCTGGATCCTGTAGGAGAAAACTGGTTTCTGAAACAATTGGGCCTATGTGTTGTTATCAGAGACTCAGATCTTTTATCAACATTCTTTCCTTAAAAGGAAATGTGCAGGCTAATACCTGCAAAGGAAGCATGATTGTCCCATTTGCATTTCTGTCCAGACCACATGGAAGTCATTTTAATGTAAGTGGTTTAGAATTAGCCCTGGGAAAGAGTTACAGCTATTGCATCAGAGAGGGCAACCTCTCTCTGCTGGGGCCATCCAGCAACCAGGCTCCTTCCATTGTAAGTAAACCAGGCCCTGCTACAGAAGAGGTCTTGAAGTGGAGCCCAAACCAGCCTTTTCTTTTCTTTTCTTTTCTTTTTTTTTTTTTTTTTGAGACCGAGTTTCGCTCTTGTTACCGAGGCTGGAGTGCAATGGCACGATCTCGGCTCACCGCAACCTCCGCCTCCTGGGTTCAGGCAATTCTCCTGCCTCAGCCTCCTGAGTAGCTGGGATTACAGGCACGCGCCACCACGCCCAGCTATTTTTTTGTATTTTTAGTAGAGACGGGGTTTCACCATGTTGACCAGGATGGTCTCGATCTCTTGACCTCGTGATCCACCCACCTCGGCCTCCCAAAGTGCTGGGATTACAGGCGTGAGCCACCATGCCTGGCTCCCAAACCAGCCTTTTCATGTCACTCACTCCTTCGATTGAAAAATTATCTGCTACTTGATCCCAAAAAAAATCATCATGGTGGTAAAAGATGAATGAAGAAACAGGTAAGAGAAAGTTAAAACACCCTAGACAGACCACCAATGGCAAAACCTTCCAACACAGGACTGTTCGCAACAATTGTGGCTGTTTACGTTTTTCTAGGAAAGAAAAGAATCAATTTGAGAACTCCCTGGAGAAATTCTAAAGTAGAATCTTGTGTCTGGAGAAATTTTAATTTCTTTTTTAATGCCCATGTTCCAAAGGATTACTTAGGAAAAAAGTAAAACAAAAACAACTATAAAAATATTTTTAGGTTATCAAATTCATGAAGTCCTAATACACATTAAAAATATTTCAAAAAGTTGTCGTTTCCACCCTTTCACTTAAAACGTTGTGTATAGGCTGAAGCAGTAGCTAACAAAGGCTATTTCCAGGAATCAGTTCCCGTCCTGAGCACTGTGCTGAGCATTGTGAAATGCACAGGAAGCAGCTGTAGATTCCATGGAGTCGCCTGCCTGGTCTGGGCACATCCATGAGCCAGGGCAGCATGCGTGGCACTTAGGGGCACAGGCTCCAAGCCAGCCCCCTGCCTCCAACCTGCCTGTTCCTCATCTGTGAAATGAGGGGACTGCTTAGGTCTTTTTGAAGGTAAATGAGTCAATCCATGGAAGGTTGTCTGGGCAGTACCTGAAACACAGTAGCAAGTGCCAGCCACTCACTGCTTTTACCCATTTCTGTTCAGTTACGACAAACTGTGAATTATTCAGGGACCCCTTCCTGGATTGTACATTTGACTGGCAACATTTTCAGCATTCTGTTTAGTGCTTTTTAGATAAGATTGCTACGTTTTTGAAAATGTCACCTGGAACAGAGAAAAAAAAATGAAACTTACTGGAATCCATTTTCGTTTTTGTAGAAAAAACAAATGGGCCAGGAATGAAGCCTCTCAAAATAAGCCCAGAGCAGTGAGCAGTGTGGTTGTGTGGCCCTGCCAGCCATGCAACAGTGTCTGCACTGCATCTGTGAACCTCCTGGAGGATTTCCAGCAGAAGTGTGCTGGCTTTGTATAGTCAGGGGATGTGGCAGGCAGCCTCCAGGATGGCCCCCGATGATCCACAGATCCTGGAATCTGTGCCTTTGTGTGATCCTCTCCCTTTAGTGCAGACTAGACTTAGCAACTTGCTTCTAATGAATAAAATACAACCAAAGGAATGGGATGACACTCCTGAGGTTAGGTTACAAAAGGCCTGTGGCTTCTGTCTTGGCTTCTCTCTCTGACTCTCCCCCTTTGCTCTCTCCAAGAAAAGGCAGCTGCCATGTGGTTAGCTGCCCTATGGAGAGATCTATGGGTCAAGAAATTGATGTTTCCAGCCAACCAGGACCTGAAGGCTGTCAACAGCCACGTGAGTGAGCTTGGAAGTGCATCCTCTCCAAGTTGAGCCCTCAGATGACTGCAGCCCCAGCCAACCCTTTCACTGCATCCTTGGGAGAGAGCCTGAGTCAGGTACCCAGTGAAGCCTTGCTCAGATTCCTGACCCACAAACATGGTCAAATGAATGCTTGTTGTTTTAAGCCACTAGGTTTGGAGCTAATTTGTTATGCAGCACTAGATAACTAATACAATTACTCTGGCTAGTGTAGATAATGCATTGGGGAGAGGAGGTAAGAATGGAAAGAGCTTCAGTAGCTATAACTCTATGAGAAAATCAGTAGCCATAATAGTAAGTATGGACTGGGCTTGGTGGCTCACATCTAAAATCCCAGCACTTTGGGACCCTGAGGCAGGTACATTGCTTGAGCACAAGAGTTCAAGACTGGGCAACAGGCTGAAATGCCGTCTCTACAAAAACTACAGAAACTAGCCAGACATGGTGGCAAACACCTGTTGTCCTAGCTGCCTGGGAGACTGAAGCAGGAGGACTGCTTGAGTTCAGGAAGTCAAGGTTGCAGTGAGCTGAGATCATGCCACAGCCTAAGTGATAGAGCAAGACCTTGTCTCAATTAAAAAACAAAACAAAACAAAAAAATGCTCACAAGCAAAATCAGCTCTTTCTTTTGCCATCTTCCTTCGTTGCCAATGGCATTCATCCAAAGTGACATTCAATAAAGATTATTTGGTTGGTTGCACTACGGTACACTCAGGGTAGTATGTGGTTGAATTCCTCCAAGCACAGATGGTGGGTGTGTAAGGGGAACGTTGGGCTACATACCCATTCTTCACCTAGCTTTTCTGGTGTTGAGCACCACTAAGTTCAAGGCCATACCCCTTGGCCAGAGCTGGAGGGCACTGCTTGTCTGTGAACATCTAAATGTCAACCTGGGCAGATAGACTGGTAACCACTCTCACATTAGAAGGGATGTTGGAATGGAAAGAACATTCTAGAGACAGCAAACAAGTAATTCTGGACTCACTCCAGCTCCCAAAGTTCTATAACATAAGAGGTGAGCTGAAGGTTAGCCTCAACATATCTTTTTCTTTTCTTTTTAAAATTAATATTTTAAATAGAAACGAGGTCCTGCTATGTTGCCCAGTCTGGTCTCAAACTCCGGGGCTCAAGCAATCTTGAGGATTACAAGGATACACCACACAGATACTATTATAGCTTCAAAGTTTTTAAAGCAAGTGTAACAAAAGTCATGAGTGCAACTGCTGATGTCAGAATTCCTGTGTTTCTTCCCAGCAGAGTCCAAGCTTGATCCCCTCTGGGGACCTGACTGGTCAGGGACGGACAGGTCCTGTTTCAGCAGCTTCACCTTCAGAGGAATACAGGGCAGTCCAGTCTCACGTTGGAAAACTTCTCCTTACAGGAGATATGCTAGTAGATTTTGTGATTCGAAGTGATAGGCAGAGAAGAGGAAAAGCAAGGTTAGTATTTATGAGGGAGGCAGTAGTGCGGGAGATGGCCACGGAAGCTCACTTCGGGCTCTAACAGTCTAGTTTGCAGCACCCTGATCCCGCCGATGTCTCATTGGAAAGCTGGATAAAATGCCAAAACATCTGTCTGAAGAGACCTTGTAGCTAGAACTTGGCCAAGGTCCCGAGGAAAGAGGAACATATTGATGTGAACCCGTGGGCATTTGACACGAAAGCAACCCACATTGTGAATGTTCAGTAGCCACCTACAGCTACTCCACTGGACAGCACAGATAGAGCTTGTACAGTGTCCTATATACAATATCTACTACGCAAGGGAAACTTTCCAGGCACATGAGAAAGTAGGACCAAAAGAAAAAAAAAAGTAGGCAATAGAAACAGATCCAGGTATGAGAATGATCAGAAATAGATTTTTAAATAACTAAGATTCATATATTCAAGAAATTACAAGACAAATGGGAATTTAGCAGAAAACTCAATGTACCAAATGAAAATTCCAGAACTGAAAAATGCGAGAACTGAAATTAAGTGCTGAATAGGTAGATTTGACAGCAGATTGGTCACAGTCAAATAAAAGACTAGGAAAGTGGAAGACTGGCCAGTCAATACAAACATCCAGAATAAAAAATAGAGAATTTAAAAGGGTATAAAATACCCCAAAAAAAAGTGTATAAGAAACAAATGTGACAGGGTGAAGTGGCCCAATATACATACAATTGAAGTACTCCAAGGGAAGGATAAAGAGATTATGGTGGAAACAATATTTGAAGATTTCTCAGGTAACATGAAACCCACAGAAGCAAGAGGCTCAGTGAACCACAAGCAAGGTAAATACAGAGAAAACCAAACCTAGAGAACATCATGGTAAGATGTTGGATATCAATAGCAATGGTGAAAACCTCTGGAGCAGCCAGAAAAAATTTAAAGGGCATATTAACTTCAAAGGGGCAACAGTAAGACATATACACAGCTGATTTCTCAGCAGAAACAGTGAAAACAGAAGATAATGGCATGACATCTTCACAGTGCTGAAAGGAAGTGTTTGTACAGAATAAGCAAGTAGGAGAAGAGAGATCTCAGGCTGTTTATTTCTACAAAAGAAAAATAAACTGGTTGTCTCTCAATGACTTAGACTGTTTTAATAGGAGTTTTTATTTTTCTGTTTTCACCTTTTCGTGTCTTCACTGCCTACTAATTTTTTGTTCTCATTGTGTAACTGAGATAAAGCATTGCATGTATTCTAATTCCAAGAAAATAAGTTAATGTTTTCCTAACGAAATCTTGAATCTCGTTTTTATGTATTTTATTAGTGGGACTTTCCTCCTATCAAATGCTTACAAATCAATGAGGTCGTTGCCAGCATTAACTACACATTCCAGTGACTAATTAGAATGGTATATAGTTTCTTTCCTCCTGCCACACTAAAGTATTTCATTTGCATGGCTAGTGAAGTCATTAAGAGTCCCAGGATTTTCATTAAGGCTGCCTGAGTAGGAATCCTGTCTCCGCCGCCTACTCACTGTGTGATCTCAGGCAACTTAATGTCTCCAAACCTTGATTTCATGGAGGACAATCATAGCCATTCCTAGGAATTTGTGAGACGTAAATGAGATTATCCATGTAAAATTCTTGGCACAGTGAAGATTTTGTTTTTTCCAATAGACATAGAATCCATGTTTCCAATAAAACTTGGCAATACTAGCAGAAAAGGCAAGTTTTTCTGGCAAACATACACCATCAGTAACGAGCTGACGACACCCATGACAAGGCGTGTCCACTCTTACAAGGGCCTGCTCCTATGGGACAGCTGTGCACCGGATAGGGTTGATGTGTCCCAAACAGCAACAGATGGTTTGTAAAACTGGGAAAGTGGGGGAGGAAAGGTTATTAAAGCAACCCCACTTTGTGAAATGTTTTCGCCCTCAGGGGACACGGAATAACACAGGGCATCCCTGCTTCTTGGGATTGCTAACACCTCCCTGCTTCAATCTCTGCAGTGTGAGCACATCTTTTGAACACTGGGCTTCCTCCTGTTTCTGAGTGATCAGGTGCAGCCACATGAAAGTAAAGCCTAGTTCTGGCTTTGGGTTTCTGCTTCTTTCATCCCTTGCTCCATCCCTAAAGCTCCATTTCTTTTCCACAGTCAGGAAAAATGAATTAAAGCTGAGAGTAAGGGGCAGTGGTGGTGAATTCTTAAGTAATCCTTTCAAGAACTATTCTTGGGGAGAAGGGGTTAAAGGGTTCTCTAAAGTTCATTTTAATTTACTTGGTATCACTATAGAATCCAGAGAAACACGGTATAATTTTTAAAATAATCTTTTTCAGAAACTGATAGGCATCATATACAAGGATTAGATTCAACTTTGTGATTCTAATTTCTCTAAATATTTAGTGTGTCATCTGAAATGTGATATAAAAAATTCAAGTTCTAATTTTATTGAACTAAATAATGCATACTTAGGATCTCGATCTTTCCTTCTCTTTTAATCAGTGAAATGTTTCTATCTTTTATGGAAGCATAACACAGAATACAGAAAATATACATATCAAAAGTGTGTATGAGTATAAAAGGATACCCTTGATGATTTTCTCAATGAAAATTCCATGTAATTATTAAAATAGTAACCCACCACATTATTATATCTTCAGGTCCCAGGGCCTGGAAAGCTGAGGGGCATGGGGCTCGCTCTGTTAGCCTCCACCAAAAAGCCTCTACTTTTATCTGTTTTAAGGATTGGGGTTGGGCACTAGATTTTGTTGTAAGCAAAGGAGAGGTTCTGATGTTAAAAAAGATTTTTTGTTGTTGTTGTTAACAGTCTCATCCTGAGGCTCAGAGTTCCTTCCTGTTCATAGCTCAGTACATGGGATGTGCTGTCATAAGACAAAGACGCTGAGCCAAGACCAGATGACAGGTGGGGCTCTAGGGTGAACACAGGGTCCAACATGGGCAAGAGACCTTAACACAGAAGCAGGGCATATCCCAGCACCAGATCCCTGGTCAAGAGTCAAAAAATGGACATGATATCAGCATTGGAGCAAAGACTTCGTCTGTCTGAGTCATTTCCTTCAACAGTGGTTTGCATTATGCTTTTGTAAAAAGTCCTGGTCTTCTCCAGAATCTGCAGGTTAAATCCACAGAGTTTTTCAAATCCAAAGCACACCACTCCATTCCAGGCAACAGCTGTGGGAGGTTTCAGTTCCAGGTCTCCACACATGATTCAGCCAAAGTTCCCAGAAATGGTACGGGTACTTTCCAGGCAATCCAGATCCTGTGCCCAGCTCTCCAGAGTAGATGTCATTCTGTTCTGTTATGGAATGCAAATTTACCCTTGTCCTCAATTTCTCCACATTGAATGTCCTCATCTACTGTTCCCTCCATGCACTTAGGGATGTGTTTCTTGGCTCTGAGCCTGTGAAGCACTTCTGTTGTGCTGTTATAACCTCTTGAGTGTGTTGTCCCCTCTGTGACTCTTACATATACCTTTCCCCACAGGCGTCCACACAATTGCAAGAATATGCACGTAGTTGTACTGCTTTTCTATTTTCCTTTCCCACAGCCTTTCCTCTCCCTTCAAGAGTAGTTTTCCCTAATGAGATTTGAAGTCATGCTTTCTTTATTCTGTTTTTCAGAAAATAGTTCTGCAATTCCTTTGGAGGCTGCCATCTGAAATGCATTTGTACTGCCCTGTTTTTTATCCTTCTGCCTCCTACAGCACAAAGAAAATCAATCATTCGATTTCTCCTAGTCATTTTCTGAGAGACCACAGTCTCCAAATACTAAAATAAGCCCTGTGAGGATAATATAAAGGACATAAGAGATAAGATGTGGTCCCTGCCCTTGAGTAAATGGTAGGAGACCTGGAAGAACTCTGTTGATCAATACCTGATACAGCCAGGATGCAGCTCAGTATTAAATCATTCTTTCAGGCTGGGTGCAGTGGCTCAAGCCTGTAATTCCAGCACTTTGGGAGGCCAAGGTGAGTGGATCACTTGAGGTCAAAAGTTCAAGACCAGCCTGGCCAACATGGTGAAACCCCGTCTCTACTAAAAATACGAAAAAAAATTAGCCAGGCATAATGGTATGTGCCTGTAATCCCAGCTACTCAGGAGGCTGAGGCAGGAGAATTGCTTGAACCCGGGATGCAGAAGATACAGTGAACCGAGATCGCGCCACTGCATTCCAGCCTAGGCGACAGAGCCAGACTCCATCTCAAAATAAATAAATATGTAGTAATTCCTTCAGTTCCCAGAGCACTTGAGTAGCATCTATGGAAGAATGCTTTCTGCAACCCCTATTTTTTTTTTTAAAAAAGGAGTTTTTACCACTTTTCCAGTAACTTCGAACCATTGCCTCAACAGTCTTAAACATAACAGAGTTCCAGGTAAATGTTTGGAAACAGACAAATGGGTGGGTGGATAGATGGATGGGTGAGTGAATACTCATCCATAAATACATAGATAGGAAGATGGATGGATGGATGGATGGATGAATGGATGCATAGATGGATGCATGGATCAGTGGATTGATAGGTGGATGGATATGTGGATGGATGGATGGATGGATGGATGGATGGATGGATGGATGGATGGATGGGTTGGTGGGTTGGTGGGTAGATGGATGGACAAATGGATAGGTGGATGGATGGATGAACTACTTTACTTCTTGTTGGACATCCTAGTTAAGAGATAGTTTGGTGCAGTAGCCTAGTGTCACTGTGTGAGTAGCCACACTAGCTCAGGAAGAAGTTATTTAATTTAACTTTTTTGTCTTTTTTACTCATTTGTAAAACAGAGATAAAACAGATCCATGATCTCTTATATGCAATTCTTGTGGATTTGTTAGGGATTTAGACATTGCCAGATTTCAAAGCGGTGATATAATTTATATATACCTCCAGTTGGCTCTAAGGCAGCACCACAAAACAAGAACACTGACTATTTTTATTGAGTAATGTAAAGAGTAACTTAATGGTCTAAAAAGAGACTAACCATCCTAAAGTCTTTTCAGTTTGGTTTTGCCACCAAATGAGATATGACCAAGTTTTCGTTTCCAGAGCATTTTGGATCTTAGCATTGAATGTAAGGAAATGTGAATTTGTCTTCTCTACATTTTAGAGTTTGTTTGGGGATTCCCATAAGATTATAAGCACATACTGGTTTATTCATTTATTCTCTTCTTTCCCCACAATATTAACTATGACCATCATAAAAGTGAGGGCTGTGTTAGAAAAATTCTATGCCTACAACTGAGCAGGTGTTCAACTAAGGCAAGTGGTATGAAGCCTGGAGTGAGGGATGGAGTATCCTGACTCCTGAACTTCCCTCCCCGACACGCTGCAGCTGCAGGTCCATGCTCTGAGCTCAGCAACACACCAATTTCTATATTCCTGAACCACCGCAGCATGTACCCCCACGGGCCACTTCCTTCTTCTTGAAACACTCCCTTTCCTTCCTTGCCTTGCATGACATGGCGTCTTTCTGGTTTTTCTTCTTCATCTCAGGCTTCTCTTAGATTTCCTCTTCCTCCTTTTTATCCCTTAAATGTCAGTGCTTTATAGGTTTCTGCCCTTAATCTCCTCTTTGAACTTGTGGAGAATTTTCTGCTGGTTACTTTTATGATTTTCAACCCAAATCTGTCCTTGAGCAAGGGCTAACATGAGCTTCGAGCTCAAGTGTGCATCACCTCTGGAATGTCTGAAATCACCCTAATTCCAACATGTCCAAAAGAATCCACCTCATTTTGCCCAAACTCGATTCTCAACCTGTGCTCTCTTATCAGTGAATGCACCACTATTCACCCGAGCCAGAACCTGGGAGGCAACTCTTCCTCTTTTCCTAAATCAGATCTGTCCCCAATTCTCCAGCAATGCTGTGTTTATCCATCTTTCATTACAGCTCTACTGTTCCTTTTAGCTTCCTCATTCAGGTTTCTATTATAGGTTCTCTGATTTTATGAAGCTATTCTCAAGAGGTGATTCAGGGACCCCTAGGGATTTCCAAGGTCCTTGCAGGTATCTGCAAGATCATATCATGCATGGATCAAACCCATTCAAAGTTCAAGAGTAATTAATGGTTTTTAATGTACAGAGTTTAAATGAATTGATATGGTTTCAGATTCCCCTTTGCAACTAACCTTTAAGAAACTACCATCTGTTGAATGTTGGTGTGATATCAAATAATAATATGTACAATTATCTGAAAAAACTATTAAAATATTTCTCCATTTTCCAGCTATACATCTGCGTAAGTCAGATTTTCTCTGTGTACCTAAACTAGAAAGCACTCATAGCAGACTGACTGAAAGCAAAAGAGACTCTATCAGGCTTCCATTAGACCATACTCTAAAGAGATTTGCAAAAATGTAAAGCAATGGCATCCTATTATCCTACATTTTTGGTTTTTGAAAATAGAGTTCTGTTTTATTTTTTAAAATGCTATGTTAACATGTAATGCATTAATTAATGTTATTTTTAATGAGTTAAATAATTTTAAAATCTTCTGTTTTAATTTCTAATTTGGCAAATGTAGGTAGGTACAACTACCAAACAAAAACTCTTTAGTATCCTCAATATTTTTTGTGTATAAAGGAGCCCTAAGACCAAAATGTTTGAGAAACTTTCTTTGATTTACCAAAACAGCCTTGTGACCAATCTCCTTCACCCCTGTTGAATCCACCCTGCAGCCAAAGTGACTCTCCTGCAGGGCAATGTCATTAAACAATACCCCTAATAAAACTCTCGAGAGGGTCCCCACTGCCCTGAGATAGACAGTAGGCAGGGTCCTCCACAACCCTGCAAACTTCCCTCTCTTCCCTCTCAATCCCCAGCCATGGGCCTTTCCACATATGTTCACTGCCTCTAGAATGTTCTTTTCATTCTACTATCCCTTCTGTTTTCTGCAGAATAGGATCTATCATAAGGCCAGCTCCCTTAATGATAGTAGAATGTGTGTCAGTGAACCAAAGTATCACTTTTTTTTTTAAATCATTCCAGATGGTTCTGTCTTTATTCTCATATATTGCACAAAAGACCAGGGCTTCCCTCAGAAAGGAGTACGTTGGTAGGCCACCTACCATTGATGACCAATAGCTTTAATCCTAAAAATTCCACAAAAGATGACTCTCTTTTTATTAAATAAAATAAAATTGTATTTAAAAAATAAATTACAATAAATTTTATTAAATCATCTCTCAAAACGTTTTCAAACATTTTGGCCTATCATCCACTGTACTTCCCTATCACAACACTTATCATAATGAATAACCTGAAATTGCTCTTGTAATTATCTTTCTCTCATTTGATGCTAAGTATATGAGGTTGGGAACTGTGTCTGCCCTGTTTAATGCTGTATGTCCAATACCTAGCAGAATGAAGGCTTTGCACAGAGTAAACCAAAAATAAAATTCTAACTCCCCCACCCCTCATCATCAGAATCAACCCCACCTCTCAGCCAAGGTATTCCAAAGATGATCTGAAAACTGGTTTAGGCCATGACAGGAAGGCAGGGTCAAATATGCCTCATTTTATGCCCTCCTGCCTTTTGAAATTCAGAAAAAGCCAACCAGCACTAACATCAATACAGACTTTAAGACTATTAAGAAACATTTAGAATCTATTCTCTCTGAAGCCTGCCACCTGGAGGTTTCACGTGCATGATAAAACTTTGGTCTCCACAACCCCTTATTGTAACCCAGATACTCCTCTCTATCGATAATAACTCTTTCAATCAATTGCCAACCAGAAATCCTTTCAGTCTACCCATAACCTGGAAGCCCTCCCCTGTTAAAATTGTCCCGCCTTTTTGGACCAAACCGATGTATATCTTACATGTATTTGACTGATGTCTCATGTCTCCCAAAAATGTATAAAACTAGGCTGTGTCCCAACCACCTTGGGCACAGGTTCTCAGGATCTCTTGAGGGCTGTGTCACAGGCCATTGGTCATCCATATTTGGCTCAGAATAAATGTCTCCAAATATTGCACAGTTTGACTCTTTTTGTCAACAATAGGGAGGTGCATAATAAGTGTTTATTGGTTAAAGAAAAGTAAATAAGGGAAGCAAGACAAAATTGGTCCCAGCAGAAATCAGAAGAGTATCTGGAGAATAAATGAAGGGAAATTTTTCTAATCTGAGGCAGAGATTGAGGCCTTGCTCCAACTTTTCAGGTAGTGTTGCCATGATTATTGCTGAATATTCAAATACTTTATATCTTACCTGGAAGGTTTTACAGTAGGCACAATTTAAAAGTTAAATTTCATTCACAGATTTATACTGATCTGTTAAAACAATTTATTTTAAGAGTTTTTTTAAGTTATAAAATTGCCTAGTAGTTGTTTTTGAATTATCTTTAAACATTATTATCTGGAGGATTTTAATAAGCACAAGAGTATAATCCTAAATTTTACACATGACCCTTTCTTTAGACTATATTCCTATAATTACTTCAGATTTCAGGAACCCTTGGTTTTATATCACCTGGAGACTATTTGCAGTCGCCTTAAACATTATATGTGCATATCAGGAAAGAATAGCCTTCTTTTTAAAACTGCATGTCAAATTCCTTCCAACATTTTAGAAAGAATCAAACCTGAATACTTAAAGATACAGCTCTAGCCATGTAAATTTTAGATGGGGGAGGGGGGAATATCTCTATTTTTCTTGAAGATTTGAAATTATTATTTGGGTTCGTGTTTCTCAAGTTAAAAAAAAAACAAAATAGTATTTATTATTTAGGTCCTATTATCACTCTTCTACTCAAAAAAGAAAAGGAAGAAAAGAAAAAATCAAAAGGCAGCTCTGGATTAATCAAGTCATGAAAAGGTTTCCAGATAAAAATCTCAGTTTCAAAAAATGATTTAATATCTTCATAAAATGGACATAGAAATGCTTCTGAAATTGGATTGTGCCATATTTCATAAAGTTTATTGAGCCAAGACCAAATTAAATCTAAAATATCAGAACTGCCACCGAGCCCACTCTGTGCTGCTCAGCTGAGCCTCCCTCACCAGAGGGATCCCTAAGATTTGGGCTCCTTGATCAGCCCCACACAGAACCACAGAGCATAACTGCATGTTCCCTAGAAAGGCATGGCTGGGCTGAGCCTTTGATGACCTGATTTCTTACAAAGCCCCATCTAGACATTGACAAGGCGGCTCATTGCTATCCAATGTGAATCTGGGATGGTCTTGCAATAATAATATAAAAACTTGGCCAGTGAATTACCAAGTCTTTTATTTTCTGTATTCTGATGCTTTGACATCTTGGGGACCTGCTAACCCTGAAGGAAATGTTCTCCCCTCCCCAGCCCCAAGAACTAGTTGATTCCTAGAGGGAGTAAAGGACCCCTGTGAGTACACCTTTCAGATGTAAAACCCCCAACCCAGAGCCCACACCCCACCACCTCTGCTATGGGGCTCTCACACTCTGGGGCCACTATCCCCCTACCCCATCACCCCAGGGCAGGTACCAGACAACCAGGGAGAGCCCCTGCACCCCAGAGCCCACTGAAATGATTCATACTCGCCAATCCCAACCCTGCTTACCCTGCCTTACCTGTCCCATCCCACAGAAACAAAACAAAATAAAGGCTCTTGCCCACAGTACCCTCAATTCCTCTGCCTATGGCCTATCTTGGTGTTTCCATACATGGCACCTCTCTTCTTGGGAACTTTGAGAAACAAACTATCTTTTCAATGGCAGTTATGTTCTTATCTGTTGGCCTTACCATGCCTCAGATTTTCTCCTACTGCACTATATTTTGAAACAGCTAGGGAAATACACTTTCCTTCAATATGTATTAATACATAGAAGGAGCTAAGATGAAGGGAGATGCCCAGTAAGGAAGCTCTGTCTTTTAAGCACAGGCAAAAGTGTCTGGACACAGCATTTCTGGCTTGATTTCATGGGACCTCCCCTGGCCACCTTGCTGGCTCACAGCACCCAGTTGCTCAAGCTTCCCTGTCTGAATACTTCTCCACGTAGTCCCAGTGACTGGAGCATTCGGATCTTCTTTTGGGCTGTCTTGAAGTTGATGATAATCTCCATCTTCCTGAGTTAGACATTTTTTGATGAAGGTCTTGACAGGAACGTGCTTGTGCCTGTCACAGCTAGTGAGCCCTGAGCTGATGAAGAAAGTAAGTGCTGATATCTGTGGCTGAGGACTGTTCTCACACCCCAGACAGTTCATGTGGACTCCCAGAAATAACTGGTTGCATTTATTCTTGCTTTAGGACAAAGAACAATGGGAAATATTCTTTTTTTAATTTACCAGGTGGTTGATATATTTTCCTCACCCCAGCTTTATTGAGGTATAATTAACAAACAGAAATTGCATATATTGAAATCAGCATGTTGAAGAGATGGTGGCACCCCCATGTTCACTGCAGCACTATTCCCAATCAATAAGATACGGAAGCAGCCTAGGTGTCCACATCAGATGGATGGATGAGAAACATGTGATCTCTATACTCAAGAGAATACTATTTAGCATTTAAAAAGATGAAAATCATGTAATTTGAGACAAGATGATAAAACTGTAGTACATTATGCTGCATGAAATAAGCCAGGCACAGAAAGACAAGTATTGCATAGTATCACTTATATGTAGAATCTTACGAAGTTGAACTCATGGAAGTAGAATGAGGGTTACCAAAGGGAGAGGAGTGTATGAAGAAACAAGAGATGTTGATCAACAGGTACAGTTTCAGCTAGACAAGGAGGACTAAGCGTTGGTGATCTATTGCACAGGATGGTGACTATAACAAATCATAAAGCACTGTATATTTCAAAATGGCCAAGAGAGTATCAAAATATTTTTACCACAAAAAAATGAAAAGCATGTCAAGCAATGAATTTGTTAACGAGCCTGAATTAATCGTTCCACATTGTAAACATATATCAAAACATCACATTGTATCCTGTAAATGTGTAGAACTATTTGTCAATTAAAAATAAAATTTTAAAAATTAATATTAAAAATTACATTTATTTACATGATGTTTTGATACAGATATATATTATGAAATTATCAGATCAAGCAAATTAACATATACATCACTTTACTTATATTTTTTTGGGGTGGTAAAAACATTGAATGAAGAGCTACTCTCTTAGTCAATTTCAAATATACAATGAAGCATTATAAACCATTGTCACCATGTTGCGCAATAAATCTCCAGAACTTATTTATCCTCGGTAACTGAAAGTTGTACCCTTTGACCAAGATCTCCCCATCCCTCCCAAAACATCCAGCCTCTGGTAAACACCATTCAACTCCCTGCTTCTGTAATTGAAATGCAGCTTAGTTGCTCGCTGCATTAGAGTCCATTTAAAAAAAGTAAAGTCTGATAACAAAAAAAGTGAATGTATTCCAAACCCAGCTTGGGTAAGAGGCATAGATGGCCTGCTATACTGCTTCGCCTTTGGAGCAGAAAGCGGACACTTTTATAAGGTGGCAGGGTGGGGAATGAGCAATGGCAAGTTCCCCTGTTAGGTTGGTGCCTTGTCTATCGACAGTTGAGTTGGCGCCTTCCTGGGCAGATGAAAGTTGTAAAATGGCCAAGCGGGCATGCTTTCCATATGCCCTCTAGTGGGTCAAAGTTTTGAGACAACCCCTAGAGGTGAAAATTCAGTGGGTTATGCTTTGGTCTGCAGATCGACTGTCAGCTCTCCAGGAGAGATCTGTCTTGGAGCACAGCCTGTAAGGAATGTCTGTTGAGCGGGGAGGTGAAAGGTCACATTTGCATTTCTGAAGAGCTAGGTAGGAAATAGGGAGCTGGGGAAATGAGAAAAGAACAGATAGAGGGAAAACTAATTAAACCACATCTTAGAAAAATGGGAGCACTCGGTTACACTTCTCTGACTTGGACTTTCTTAGATTCCACAGATGAGTAGGATCATGTACTTGTCTTTCTATGCCTGGCTTATTTCATTTCGCATCATGCCCTCCAGGTTTATCAATATTGTCCCGTATGATAATATTTTGTTTTCTTAGGCTGAATAGTATTCCACTGTGTATAATACTATATTTTCTTTACCCATCAGTGAACAATATTCTGTGGTTGTGTCATACTGTGTTGTGCTGTGTTGTACTATCCTGCTTGCCATGGACCTTAATATCTCCTTACTCTCTGTTTGCAATAACATTTAGTCTAGGCTCCCAGGAAGGACCTAAGTATGTGTGCATGTGGCTTTGTTTTGCACAACCATCCACATCTTGTGGAAATAAGGAGTAATAACAGGAAATCTCTCTTAATGCTGAGCCCTCAGTGTTTGTCAATGAAGATTCCATTACTCCTGTTTAGCATGTTTTAGAAATGGTGGCTTAGAGCCAGAGCTCCAGAGAGTGGGAATGTAGGATCCCTTTATTCTAACTTGTCAATGCTGTAGTGTAGGACTTTGCCATAGGTGGAAATACGAGGTCAGCTAGATGGCCTGGGGCCCAGTCCTGTCATAGGATGAGATGGGGGTCAGCACAAGATACAGGTCACAAAGACCTTGCTGATAAAACAGCTTGCAGTAAAGAAGCCAGCCAAAACCTATCAAAACCAAGACCGTGATCAGAGTGACCTCTGGTCATCCTCACTGCTCATTATACACTGATTATAATACATGAGCATGCTAAGAAACACTCCCATCGGTGCCATGACAGTTTACAAATACTACGGCAAAGGGAAGAAGTTACCCTATATGGTCTAAAAAGGAGAGGAACCCTCAGTACTGGGAATTTTCCACTCCTTTATCAGAAAACTCCTGAATAATCCACCCCTTGTTTAGCATGTAATCAATAAGTAACGATAAGTATAAGCAGCTTGAGTAGGTCATGCCGCTGCTCTGCCTGTGGAGTAGCCATTCTTTATTCCTTCACTTTCTTAATAAACTTGATTTCACTTTATGGACTCACCTCAAATTCTTTCTTGTGTGAGATCCAAGAACCCTCTCGTGAGATCTGGATAGGGACCCCTTTCTGGTAACAACCCTGTACTAGAAAAAAGGAACAGTGCTGTTAAGTGCCCATTGGAGGCAGGATTTCAGGATGTTATTCCATTTCTGTAAGTATAATAAAATATACACATTGGGCTTTGTTCGTGGCTCCTGGCACACAGCTCCTAAAACCTCCTGAGTGATGAGTGTCTTTTATATGCTGATGTGAGATGACTGGTGGGTGGGGCCCTGGATAGCTTCAGGATAGTGCCAGAAAAAACAACCCTGGAATTAGAGGGTTAGAACTTTCAGTCCCACCCACTCTGGAGGAGGAGAGAGGGGCTGGAAATTGAGTTCAGCCACCAATGCCCAGTGACTTAATCAACTATGCCTACATAACAAAACCTCTATAAAACCCCTAAATGATAGGGTTCAGAGAGATTATGGATTGGTAAATGCTTGATGTGCTGGAAGATGAGGTGCCTTGGAGAGGGCACGAAAGCACCGTGTTCCCTACCCCCCATACCATGCCCTATGCACCTCTTCCATCTGGCCATTTTATTTTTTTTATTTTATTTTATTTTTTTTGAGATGGAGTCCTGCTCTGTCACCCAGGCTGTACTGCAGGGGCATGATCTCGGCCCACACAACTTCCACCTCCCTGGTTCAAGCGATTCTTCTGTCTCAGCCTCCCGAGTAGCTGAGATTACAGGCACAAGCCACCATGCCTGGCTAATTATTTTTGTATTTTTAGTAAAAATGGTGGTTCGCCATGTTGGCCAGGCTGGTCTCAAACTCCTGACCTCATGTGTTTCACCTACCTCAGCCTCCCAAAGTGCTGGGATTACAGGCATGAGCTACCACACTTGGCCCCATCTGGCCATTTTTAAATTGTATCCTTTATGATAAGCTGGTAAACATAAGTAAACTGTTTTCCTGAGTTTTGTGAGTTGTTCTGCAAATTCTCAAACGTGGTAGTTGGGGGACGGAGGATATCAAGGGAACCCCTGAGTTTGTAGCCAGCTGGACAGAAGTGTGAATAATCTGGGCACTCCACTGTGTCCTGTGGGTCTGAGCCCTTGACCTTTGGGTCTGCAATAACTCTAGGAGTTAGTGACAGGATGAGATAAATTGTAGGACATCCAGTTGGTGTCCACAGAGTTGGGGGAATAGTGTTGAAATAGATACCATTACATGAGGTCAGAAAAAGAATATGAAAATTTCAAACTTAAAACAACCCTGTAGGTTAACTATCATATTACAAATTTGTAGATGAAGAAATTGAAACAAAGAGACTAAGAAATTGCCAAAGTTACAAAGCTGATAAGCACCTAAACAAGGATTTGGACTTGGATGTATTTGAATCCAAAGCATTCCTTGTTCTCCTCACAAACCAGGCAGCCCTTATGTTAGGAGGTGATGCTGGGCAGTTACCCAAACATTGCCAACATCTCTACTTTAACAAGCATGGAAAGAGCATGGGTTTGGTCACTTAACTCCTCTGAAGTCCAAACCTGCCTCCTAAGGATGCCATGAGGGTCAGGTGAGACAGAGAAATCATACTTGTAAAGTATGTTTATTAGTTATAAAATGTATTAGCATCAGTTTCTCAAGATACACCCATGACAGACTTCTGTACTGCCTCTACAACACCAGCAAGGGAGCCCAGCACAGTTCCTTGATTTCAAGGTTGTAATTTGCAAAAGAATCATCCATCTGTGGCATGCCTCTGGTCAGGTAGAGACCAGTACTGATGTCCTTTAATTACATATGTTAGAAACCACAGCTAATTCAGGACACGCTAAAACATTTGAAATAAATACCAGAGTGGCAGAGCACTAGCTGGCATACCAGCCAGTGCCACGTTACATAAAACAACCAAATAAAGCAAAAAAAAAAAAAAAAAAAAAAAGCAAGATGTTTAATGTCCCCCTTTTCTCAAATACTGGATTCAGACATGACTGTTCTGATTCCATTCAAAGAAAAAGTCAATTCCATGTGATGGGAATTTCATATAAATTAACAATCAATTTCATTAAAACTTCTGGAAATCATTTGAACATTGTTCATATCCGTTGATATTTAAATCTCACAGAAGCACAGAGGCTGGGGGAAAATGTGAGAAGTACAAGATAAAAATTTGTCTAACACAGGGGTGAATGAATGAACAAGTAAATAGATGTGGACCTTCTCTGACTTAACTGCAGGGAGGTCTACATGTGGAAACTCAACCTACAAGGTGTTATCAGGAATTTCTCCTTACTTTAATAAGAATATCTCAGTTTAGTGTGTGGCCCGTCTTTCTTTAACTAAATATTAGTGTGTAACTCATTCTACTTTGTTTGCTATGATATTCAATGCATTGAAAAAAAGCACTAATCATGTGTCCTTCAAACTTTGCCAAAATATTGCTATGTTTCAAAACCCCATGTTTGGACAGGAGGTTCTCAGTCACTTACTTACAATGGAGAATATGTTATTGAATGACGTTTTTTGCACTGCATTTGTTACAATTCTATCTTCACAACTCTAACTTGTAGAGGAAGAAAACATTACATTTATTGAGAACCTCCTCTATGTCACTATCCCCATTTACACTCATCAGTGAAATAATGTGTTGGTCCAATTAGTCAAACAAGCCACATTCTTTACTGAACAGTAGTTAAATGCTGGGGACACAAAGATGAATAAGACACAGTCCCTGACATCAGGTGACTCTGACCAGTAGGGACAGATAGGCATGTTTTTAAAAGAGAGATACAAAAAAGGGCCAAAAAATAGTAGAGAAGATTCTAATCATAAAATTATGTTCACAGAAGTAGGAAGCTAGAAAGTAGAACAAGCTGGGTTTATATAAAAATAATTGAAAAGAGGCTCACAAAGAGATATTTGCACATTCGTTTTCATTGCGGTATTATTCACGACAGCCAAGGTATGGAGGCAACCTAAATGTTCATTCTCAAATGAATGGATGAAAAAAAAATGTGGTATAGGAAGTAAATTATGAACCTTGAGGACGTTATGCTAAGTGAAATAAGTTGGTTACAAAAAGACAAACACTGTATTATTCCATTTATGCTAGGGATCTAAAATAGTCAAGCTCATGGAGATGGAAAGTAGAATGATGGCTGCCAGAGTCATTAAATAACTCTTTGTTTTCCCTTCATTAGAATGAAAAGAGTTGTTTAATGAATATGGAGTTTCATTTTTGCAAAATAAAAAAGTTCTAGTGATCTATTGTACAATGATGTGCTGTATTATACACTTTAAAATGATTATGAGGTTAAATTTAGGTTATGTGTTTTTTGCCACACACACACACACAAAAAAAAAAAAAGTAGGACAAGATCAGAAATAACTTCACAAAGGTTGGGTCTATCACTGAATGTTCCCAAGAACACCATGAGGAGGAGGATATTTTACAGCTAAAGAATTTGAAGACTGAATTTCAAGTCCATGTGACATGGAAGATTGTGATTTTCATTACCACCTCCCCCATGTCTCTTCTGTAGGATACTAAGTCCATATGATGCATCTTAAAATTTTTGCACGAGGCAAATCAGAAAGCATAAAATTTCTAATGTATGAACCAAATATGAACGAAATCAATAATCAAAAGCTAGGGGGAAATATAGTAAATATACTAAACATTTATTTTTGTTTTCTTATATTTATTTACTTGCATGTCAATAGAAATGACTAACTTTTAAAAGTCAAACTATGAGCTTTTAAAGCTGTAAAGTGAAAACCGTTTTTCAGCCAAGCAATGATTTCAAGCAAATGGAGTCCATTTACCCAATGATGGCTCCCAGAATGTTTTTATTGAATACAACCAACAATGACAAGAGTCACACACATTGATTGCCTCCTCAGTAGGTAAGAGAATACAGGATTCTTAGAACACTGAAATAAGGTCTAAAATATCATTTAACAAAGAGATATGTATCTTCTCTTTTAAAGCAGTATTTGGAATTTTTGTTTATTATAAATTTGTTTGAAATATGAATATCAATTTAATATGCCAGAGAAACATACTACTCTTGCCCCCTAAAGCAGAAATATGAATTCTCAAGAATCTATAGATAAGATATACAGTAAATAGTGCATTTGTGGATGTATGATTAGATTATAGCTATTGGTATTATCGATTGTCAAATAAATCAGAGTAGAGGCACACTGTTCATGTGGTGGTATAATGTGAATGGTTCTCAACCTCCAGGGGATACTTTTGATTGTCATGACCTGCGAGTGCTACTAGCAATGAGTGGGTAGAGGTCAGGGATGCTGGTAAATATCTCACAGTGTGCAGTACAGCCCTTCACAATAAATGATTATTTGCTCCAAAATACAAGTGCTGAGACAGAGAAATCCTATATTATGCCAATACTTTAATTGCTCTCAGTCCTACCCACTGTGTCTTAGATCAATAGAAAAAATAGGCAATGTTATTCCCTTCCAGGAAAAATGTCTTCAGGAAGCATACTGCTCATGGCTGGGAAATGCTTGTTTTCAACTGTGGTATTTTTACAGGAGTGACACACAATTCGTCCAAAAGGAGATAGAATGATAAACTGCAGGCAAAGAGGAGACCAAGTTCTTTTCAGAACTCTACACTGACATTTAAATCATATCGAAAAGACTGTAATAACTGGGAATTGGACCAAGATGGCACATTTTTTGATTTGCTACCAGATCCAGGAAGAGAACTGGGTCCAAATCAGTCCTCAAAAATGAGTTCCTTGTAAGTAAACATTTTATTTAGTTTGATTTATCCCATTAAACGTTTCACTTCGTATACAGCATAACAAGATGAAATTAAAATCAGAAAAAAACAATCAGCCCAGAAAATGATCAGTAGGAGGGAAATAGTAGGAAGTCAAACAAATAAGTAAAATGTACTATATAAATTTATGCAACCAGCCAGGTATGGTGGCTCATACCTGTAATCCCAGCACTTTGGGAGGCTGAGGTGGCTGGATCATAAGGTCAGGAGTTCGAGACTAGCCTGGCCAGCATGGTGATACCCTGTCTCTACTAAAAATACAAAAATTAGCTAGGCATGGTAGTGTATGCCTATAGTCCCAGCTACTTGGGAGGCTGAGACAGGAGAGTCGCTTGAACCCAGGAGGCAGAAGTTGTGTGAGCCGAGATTGTACCATTGCACTCCAGCCTGGGCAACAAAGTGAGACTCCATCTTAAAAAATAAATAAATTATGCAACCAATAGTCACCCCCCATGAAATCAAACTAGCTAACTAGGGCTCCTTTATCACATTGGCCCTCACATGTACACGGGACAATTTCTTCATGTGGTTACCCAGTTGTCTCTGAGACATATCATGACATACATTGATCATATATTTGTTTTCCCACTTGTTTTATTGTTTTCATGCTATTAAATCATGAACATGTGAGACTCTTGGTATGTGCTTTGCTGATCTATTGCTGTGTATCACATGACCCTACAGTTTATCAGTTTAAAATATGGATACATAGTATCTCCCAGTTTCTTTGGACAAGTAATCTGAGCATGACTTATTTAGGTCCTTGGCTCAGTCTCTTGCAAGACTCCAATCAAGTGGCAACTGGGCCTACAGTCTCTTCAGAAGACTCAACTGTGAAATGATCTGGAAGAGAAATACACGTAAGAAAATGTATGCTTAAGGCAGATTGTCTTGAAGAGGGGATATTATTAAATAGCTGACCAGAGGCAGTTGAAGGTATTGGACAAAGCTTGAAGGCCAGCCTCAGATAAATAGAAAGAAGGGAATGTACAAAGAGCGTGAATAAGTCATCACACGAAGAAAACAAAACAGTGTTTAGCCTGTTTGAGGACCACTAAGAAAATCAAAGGGCTTCTGTGGGGGACATAAGAGATAAAATAAATGAACCCAGTAACAAAAGCGGTTAAGATAGAGGCCTCTGAGGGCCACAGTGTCCAGTTTTAAAGTCTAGCTCTTCTTCCTTGATCCTAGGCAAATTATTTTGCCACACTGTGCCTTCAGCATCCTGTTGTAAGTGGGATGACAGTAGTACCTTTTTTTTTTTTGAGACAGGGTGTCGCTCTATCATCCAGGCTAAAGTGCAGTGGTGTGATCTCAGCTCACCTCAACTTCCGCCTCCCGGGTTCAATTTTCATGCCTCAGCCTCCTGAGTAGCTGGGATTACAGGTGTTCACCACCAGGTCCAGCTAATTTTTTTATTTTTAGTAGAGATGAGTTTTCACCATGTCGGCCAGGCTGGTCTTGAACTCCTAACCTCAAGTGATCTCCCGCCTTGGCCTCCCAAAGTGCTGGGATTATAGGCATGAGCCACTGCTCCCAGCCAGTACCTGTCTTAAGGGTAGGAGCACACGCTTGCTAGGGACTCTGCTCATCAGCTGTCATTCCTACTATAGTGACTAATGTCATTGGTACTTATTATTCTGCAGATAGACATTACAGGAGAACATGGGGAGAGGGAATAAAAAGCACAGAGTGACCATTTAGGGCGATTATGTCCTGAGTCTGTGTCCATGGTGACCAGCACAGGGAGAGGGTAGAGGCACTGGTCCAGGAAGGGGTTGACAGGACCAGCCCTTGCAGAGTTACAGTGAGGACCCAGAAACGTAGTTCAGGCCATAGAGAACTAGGGGGCTTGGAGGCCAGTCTGGATGACTGGACATGTGGGTTGAGGGCAAAGCAGGACTTAGGGATTGTCTGCAACAGTCAATGGTGACATTTTTTTAAAAGGAGTTTGCAAATCTTTTCAACACCTAGTTCCTTCTCCTGTCTGTAGAGAGTGCTCAGTAAATGCTGATGATTCAAAGTAAAATTAAATGCATTCCAGCCATCCTGTGGCCCCCTCTCAGCAGAAGGTAGCATTTTAAAAATCAATTCAGCCCCATCAAAATGTTTTTAAAGGTTCAACATTTTACAACTTATTAAGATTTCCAAAAAGAAAGTATTGTCATAGTACACACACACAAAAAAATACTCTTTAAAATTCCGCATCTGTCTCATTTGAAATGTTTCTCTCACATCTGCATTTACCCAAACATTTTGTCCTTTCTTCTCTAAGCTTCCCAAACACACACAAATCCAGCTTACACAAGCCCCTGTTTCTCCCCCTTCCCTCCTTGGTTTTTTAACATTTCTGTTTTTGTTTGAGATTCTCTTTTTGTTTTGTTTTGGATTATTTGGGGATTTTCCCCCACTGTTCTGTTCCCACATTCCCTGGATTCTATTGGAAAAAAAATAAAAGAGTAAAGCCCGCCGTCTGACCCAGAAATCTTTCTTCCTCTCACTCTCCCTGCCCCACCATCTGCCTTGCACCCACCCTTGTAGTGGGGATGGTGATAACAGGGGCCACAGACCCCTAGAAATTAGTATCTTTTCTCCTCATCACATAAGTAACCACTGATTCTTATTTCATCTAAATTGCTGAGCCCAAAACAAAATCAAATCCAATCCAAATACCTGTATTTACTTAACCTCAAATGGAAACTACTAAGAAAAAAACATCTCCAATCACCTTGTGATCATTTTTAACTATAGCCAAACCCATGAGAGAAAAGTCAGTTTCACGTTTTCTAACTCTCTGATTGCCACTCACTTTGGAATTTTCCAGATTGAAAAGGTGGGATATAAACAGTAGGGACACTGGGGTTTATGTCCAAAGCACTGGGCAGGGTAAAAGAAGGGAAATGACTTCGCAGTGTGCACAGTTACCTATGGGTGTGCTCTCACACATGCCACCACACACACACATGCACAAACCATACGCATCACACATGCCAAACACACAGGTACACACCACATGCCATACCCACATACCCATACACACACATACATATGCATATGCAGGCATGCACACATATACACAACACACACACATATACTACACATGCACAAAAGCTATGTGCCAACTCTGTGTATTGAGGCTTTGGCAACTAAATAACCAATATGGATTTTTTTTAAACTACATACAAATTACCAAGACAGTGCTTAAGCAGATCCCCATTAGCCACACAGAGATTTCCAGATTGTCTTTGCTCTTCAATCATGTCTGTAGACTCCAGTTGTTTGCTGTGAATACTGACCAGCTTTCACCTCATAGAGATTTTGCCTCAAAAGTTGGGTACATGAGCTCTATTGAAGTACCTCACATGGCTCCCCTTTTCTGTGGACATGGCCAAAACTGAGCATCCAGCCTCAGCAGTTACAGTCGAAGCTCTGTATTTAACTCCTTGTCACGTCCAGCCCATGCAAACTGTGCTTGAACACGTCATCATCATCATTGCCATTATTGCCACCATCATCACCTTTCATCAACACTGTTATCACCATCATCATCACCACCATCATCACCATCATTGCCACCACTACCACCACCATTCATCATCACCAGCATCATCATCACCATCATCACCATCATCACCTTTCATCAACACTGTTATCACCATCATCACCACCATCATTGCCACCACTACCACCACCACCATCACCAATATCACCACATCACCACCAACATCACCATCATCACCACCATCATCACCATCACCTATCATCACCTACAGTCTCAACTGAGCCATGTCTCATTCTAGTTCACCACTGCCTTTCTCCAGCATACTGAAACCCATTGCTTTGAAGGGTGGAAACTTCAGAGCAAAAACACTCACAAGGCAGGTCTGAAAATCTTCTCTTAAATATTATCTCTGTTACATGCCCAAGTACTCTAGCCCCCACAACAGTTGCCATTCCAAACCACACACTCATTTAGCTACTGTAAGTCATCCAAGGCTCCAAAAGGGCCATGAGGCATCTTCTTAAACGAGAAATTCAAGAGAAGACATGCCTTATATACCCCTGTCCCGTCTTCAATGACATGCTGGAGCCAGCTCATGTCAGTTGGTGAGAGCCAATTTTTAATTTGTCAGGAATTTTAGAAGCTGGTTCACATTGAGTTGGTAGCTTGAAATCAGCTATGGTGAGAGTATTTACACCACAGAAATTGGCAGGTTCTACAAATCATGGCTCCTCCACCTACCCTCTCAGGGTTGTTAAACATTGACCAAAAAAAAAAAACCTCTGTTTTCCTCCAAGAAACAAGGTATGAGGAGGGAGGAACTGCATTTTAATACTTAAATAAAAGCTTAGAAAATTGATTTTAAAAAATCGGCCAGGGTTCCACAATATTTCCTCCCAGTTTTTGTTCCAGGCAAATATATTTTCTATTTTGCCATCACAGCATAGCCATAATTTTAATTTTTTTTACATCATTTTATAGACATTTTTCCTGGCACTATACAGCTTTTGTTATTATCATACTAATGCCAATTCCTCTATTTGTTTATTTTCATTCCTATGAACATTTTGGAACTTACAACATTCTTCTTTTTTTTTTTTTAAGACAGAGTTCTGCTCTTGTTGCCAGGCTGGAGTGCAATGGTATAGCTTTGGCTCACTGCAACGTCCACCTCCTGGGTTCAAGGGATTCTCCTGCCTCTGCCTCCTGAGTAGCTAGGATTACAAGCGCCTGCCATCATGCCCAACTAATTTTTCTATTTTTAGTAGAGACGGGGTTTCACCATTTTGGTCAGGCTGGTCTTGAACTCCTGACCTCTGGTGATTTTCTTCTTCTTTTTAAATTTTACAAATGATACATTAGCAGATTTTTATAACATGACTCAAACAATCCAGAAGCCTGCAAGCTCATGGCTACTCTCTCCTCCATTGCCCACACCACCTCCAGCTGTCTCCACGCTGGTGGAGGCCATGTCTACCCAGGGGACTTACCTCCACACCCTTGTACTCCTCTATACACATGCTGACATATGTATGTATTTCACCAAAGACATTTTGGAGAACATTTACATACATAGAAGAAATACAAAGAACACTGCAAGGCATTCTGTGTAACAGTGTGGGGGAAAAAAAAACCCTCTGCTTTTTCCTTATAGTTGAGTTGGTTTTTTTTTAATACCACTGCATTATATTCCATATATGGAGGTGTCAAGATCTATTTAAGCTTCTCCTTTACTGGAGACTCTGAAAAGTGGAATTGATGTGTTCAAGGTGAAAATATTTTTTAATTGCAATATGCGTTAAAACAGGTCAGAAAAAAGCCAGAGAGCATATAGATGCCTCTTTCCCCATACATTTGCAAACCTTTCCATACAATGATTTTTTAAAAAAATTTCCCAATCACATGAGCAAATTACTAGGCAAATGGTAGTTTTAATTTGCATTTTATAATTAGAAATGAAGTAGATCATATTTTTATATTTGTTCTTTTTTTCTGTGAATATCTTTGTTTTATTCTTCACCTATTTTTTACCTTTTATTATTTTATTTTTTAAATATGTTGCAAATATTTTCTACCAATCTATTACTTGTCCTTTAACTTTGCTTATCACCTATTTTGCCATACATAAGTTCTAAACTTCTTTTTTTCTTTCTTTTTTTTTTTTTTTTTTTTTGAGACACGGTCTCACTCTGTGGCCGAGGCTGGAGTGCAGTGACTCAATCTCAGTTCACTGCAACCTCGGCCCTCTGGCTGAAACAATTCTCTTCCCTTAGCCTCCCAGGTAGCTGAGACCACAGGTGTATGCCACCACACCCTGCTAATGTCTACATTTTATTTACATATATATATATATATACATATATATATATATTTTTGGAGGTGGGATTTCACCATGTTGCCCGGCTGGTCTCAAACTCCTGACCTCAAGAGAGCTGCCCGCTTCAGCTTCCCAAAGTGCTGGGATTACAGGCGTGAGCTACCATACTTGGCCATCTAAATTTTCATGCGACCAAATCTGACAATTTTTCTTTTTATTATTTCTTAGTGCTGGCTGTGGATTTATTTGTGAACTCTATTGTCAGTGGCTTCACACGTGCACACACACAATGATGGTTAATTTCGGGTGTCAATTTGCCTGGATTAAGGAGTGCTTGGACCGCTGGTGAAGCATTGTTCCTGGCTGTGTCTGTGAGGGTGTTTCCTGGGGAGATTGACATGTCAATCAGTGGACTTGGACAGGAAAACCACACAATGTAGACAAGCACCATCCAGTTGGCAGGGGACTAGGATAAAGCCAGCTGGGAGAAGTGGTATTCAGCTTGCTTTGCTGTCTCTCTCTCTCTCACCCTTGGGGGATTTCTGGCTTTCGGCCTCTAGTTGGTGGCTACAACACCTGCCTTCCTGGTTCTGAGGCTTCCATTCTGAGCCATGCTACTGTTTTGGTTGCTCCAGTTCTCAGACTGCAGATGGCCTATCGTGGGACCTCTCCACCTCTGTGATCCTGTGAGCCAATTCCCTGAATAAATTTCCTTTGTATCTCCTGTTGGTTAGGTTTCTCTGGAGAACCCTGATGAATACACACATGCATACATGAGTTTTTATTTTTTAAATTTTGCTTTAAGTTCTGGGATACATGTGCAGAATGCACAGGTTTGTTATATAGGTATACATGTGCCATGGTGGTTTGCTGCACCCATCAACCTGTCACCTAGGTGTTAAGCCCTACATGCATTAGGTATTTGTCCCAATGCTCTCCCTCCCATTCCCCCCACCACAGGCCCCAATATGTGATGTTCCCCTCCCTGTGTCCATGTGATCTCATTGTTCAACTCCCACTTATGAGTGAGAACATGTGGTGCTTGGTTTTCTGTTCCTGTGTTAGTCTGCTGAAGATGATGGCTTCCAGCTTCATCCCTGTCCCTGCAAAGGACATGAACTGATTCTTTTTCATGGCTGCACAGTATTCCATGGTGTATGTGTGCTACATTTGCTTTATCCAGTCTATTATTAATGAGCATTTGAGATGGTTCCAAGTTTTTGCTATTGTAAGTATATACACATATTATTTTTATTTCTAATGCAGATGTTTCTGCTCCAGCAACCATTCTTGGCTAAGAGCCCTCCTCCAGGCAGTGACTCGGGGATCTGAGCTCTTTCTCTGCCATCTTAGAGACCTTCTCTATGGCCATGGGACACAGACAGAGCAAGTAATAGTTCTTAGAAGCCAGTGAAGACCATATCAGGCATGGTAGATATCCCTTTCCCCTACTTTCACCAGGCAGAACTCATTCACGTATTTTCACCCAGACACAGGGAAGGCTAGGAAATGCCGTCTTCCTGTGTTCCCAATAGAAGCAGGGCATCATTTGGTGAAGATGTAGCAGTCGCTGCCACAGCTTCTGGTTTTGTGTCTTGCTTCAGAAATCCTTCCCCACCTGCACAGGGTGAAAATGTTTCTCTCTGTATTCCTCTCTACTGTTTAGAGGTGATGTTCTCTAAATCCACCTGGAATTTATTTTTAAGACTACCTCTTCTTACTATTTTGATACACCTCTTGATCAAACAAAATTGCACACACATATATATAAATGGTTCTGTTTATGAACTCATTTCTATTCCATTTATCTATCTGTCCTTACTGAATCAATACCACAATGTTTTAATGTCTGGCTTTGTGGTATGTGTTCATATAACAAACCCCTTTCCTTTATCTTTCTCTGAATTTTCTTGGCTATTCATAGACAGTTGCTTTTCTATGTCTACATAGTTTAAATATTCCATCATATGACTATACGATAATTTATTGACCATTGGAATTTGGAACCTTTTTATTGCTATGAACTTCTTTGTTCTAAAACTCTGTTCATATCCATATTTTTTTCCCTGGAGTAATTTCTGGAAGTGGAACTTCTGGGTCAAAGAATATAAACATATTTAAGGTTCGAGGGATGGGCTACCAAATTGTGCTTTAAAATGGATTACCAAAGCTTTTCCCACCAGCAACATAGGATATGGCTGTTTTCTCCACATGGTTGTCAGCTCGAGTGTTACAATCTTTAAGTAATATTTAATAAAATAAATATCTTGTTTAAATACGAATGTATTTCATTTCAAGTAAGGTTAGCCTTATGTTACTGGATTTTTTTCTGTCTGGCACAAATTGCTTATTTATGTCTTTATTGCAAAGAATCATTAATTATAAATAATTTGATGTTTGAAAAAAAACCGACAAACAAATGTGGCTTTTGTGACTGATGGTCCAAGAGCACCAACTTTGTCCTAAGGTCCTATAATGGAATGCTGCCCACTTCACTAATATGAAAATTTATGGAGCATCTCAACCTCCTGGTCCACTCTCTTTTTGGATAAATTAATTAGGGAAAGATTCTGCTACATAAAGCATTGGGGTGGCGCAGCGCCAGCCTTCAGGAGCTTCCCCCAACAGAGACCCTCGATCGTTGGGCTGTGAACCATCCCGGGAGCCACACTAACCCTGCAGCGGCCAACCCATCCTGCCTCCACAGCGCAGAGAGGGGCCACACCGGCGGCACCGCACACCCTTTGCCGATGTCCTGTCCCCCGCCAGGCCCCGCAAGATGACAGGGTGGCACAGAGGCCCGCTTAGTTCAGAATGTGGCTGCTCCCAGCAGGCAGTGGCAGGAGGGCTTTGAGGAGCTGCCTGAAGGCTCTACTGCCTTCCAGCCTTCGGGGAGCGCCCACCACACACAAGGCAGAGGTTCCCTGGACCTCCCGCACGACTGATGAATTCACTTGGTACTAAAGGACACTGAAGGGAAAGTGTCAGAGGCCATGCAGGGAGCCTCCCACACAGCGCCCTTCAGCCAAAGCAGTGAGGGAGGGACACACCCAGGGCCTTTGTCCCTTCGAGTCTGCCGAGTGGGCGGCGGAGGTGGGCAGAATGGGGGTCATGTGAAGGCTGAGTAAACAGATGTGATTCCTCACCCGGAAAACTCTCTAGGGCAGCCGCTGACCCACTTAGGACTGCCCTTTGTCCGGTCGTGATGCACATTCTGAAAAGACCTGTTGTCGAATTCTTCTGCTATTCTGCAGTGTCAACAGACATGAAGCTCTGAAGTGGCAAATGAGGCACAGCTCTGACAAAACCCCTCTCATCCCCCGAGAGGCCGAGCGAGTCAGACGCACTTGGGGAGGTGAAGGGCCCCAGAGCGCCAGCGTGACCTGCCTGGTGCCAGGCATGAGATGAGCCGGGACTCGAATGTTCCCACCACTCTCACAAACGGACCAGTTGTACCTCAAAGCAGAGGCATCATCGCAGCAAAGGGCTGGTCTTTTTCTGCTAGGAAGCACTTAGCAAAACCCAGTGAGACTACCACTCTGTCCTGCATCCCATAAGGCTGCCAGACTTCAATGAATAGAGGCAACATCTAGTTAAATTAAGTTCAAACTTAAACAACAAATCATGGTTTCAGTATATGTCCCTCCCATGCATGTATTTTTAGTATGATCGTTTGTGCTAAAAACTCACCATATTGATAACCTATGTGAAGGCCCTTGCAGAAGGGCTGGTGGAGGCAGATTACAGTTTCCAGGAAAACCTCCCCCTTAGTCAGGAGCAAGTCTCAAAGCTTCTCCAGAAACCATTTGGGAGCCAGGTGTGGTGGCTCCCACCTGTAATTCCAGCACTTCTGGAGACCCAGGCTAATGGATCACCTGAGGTCAGCAGTTCAAGACCAGCCTGGCCAACATGGAGAAATTCCGTCTCTACTAAAACTACAAAGAATTAGCCAAGCTTGGTGGCACATGCCTATAATCCTAGCTACTCGAGAGGCTGAGGCAGGAGAATCATTTACACCCAGGAGGTGGAGGTTGTGGTGAGCTGAGATTGCACCACTGCACTCCAGCCTGGGCCACAAGAGTGAAACTCCCTCTCAAAAAGAGAGAGAGAGAGAGAGAGAGAGACCATTTGGGGCCAACTTCACTAGAAGCTCTAATCTTTGGTTTAAGGGCACCTGTCTTTGAGATCAACATTTTGGGATCCCTGATTCAGTAAGCTGTCATATCAATGCACTCATATGACGCACAGATTAATAAGAGTGCATAAACAGATCCCAAGGCCACATACACAAGTTGAAAAGAATTTTTTTTCAAACGACTGTAAAGAATATGAAAAAAAAATTTCAAGTGCAGCTATTAATAACAAATATCAGTGAATACATTTGAAACAATGATTTTTCATTATACAATATTATTACACATGCTTATTACTTTTGCCAATATACTAACTACTAAAATGACTGCCCCTGTGGATTTTTCTGTTTACCCATTTTGTATAAGGCCTCAAATGGCTACCAGCATCTATGTGAACTCCCAGCCCCAAAACCCAACACCAGAAACCCTGTTACAAATCCAACAGAAGAGGTCAGAGTGGTTTTACTTGTCCTTCTGAGCACTGCCACATGCATCTTGGGCTTCTGACCAGCTCATCCATGGGCCCCCAGCATGGTCAAACCCACCGCAAAACCAGGCTGTGAGAAGGGACGGTTGTTCTGAGAAGACACCCAAACAAAACCTCCCATAGTCCAATCAATCAGTTGCAGAATTACAAAATAAAGACACAGAAACTGCAGCTTGCACTTCAAGTAATGGCCAGGGAGATTTCATCAACAGTAAACTCAGAGGAGTCATCCACGCTCTGGGCTGATAAAGCTGCGTACTGGGATCATGTGAGGTGTCTGCTCCCAAGACAGGTTACCCCAGAAGCCCCAGGTTGGCCTGCAGGGCTGATTGTAATGGCCACCATATTGCAATCCACTGATTTGGCCACAAAAGGGTAATGTCCCTCTGTGCTTGATGAAGTTCACACCTCTTATAGTACCTGTTCTGTTCTAAGAACCCAAAGAGAGGCGAGGAGGTCTTAAGCACCATGCCACATGAACACGTTTGTAGAAACCGGAGACATTGGCCTCCAGGGAAGGAATGGGAGATACAATTGCTGGGTTCAACTATTTAAATGGCTGTTATGCAGAATCATCGTTCTATTTATAGAATTCAAGGGGCAGGGCCTCTTGTCACACAAGGGTGACAGCTACAAGAAAAAAGATTGCATTTTAAATTAAGGGTTATTAAAAAGTAGACTGAATAGTCACCAGCTAAGGCCCAGAACAAATAACATTTTGGAGCCCCTTCCCAGATATTCTGTTTTAATTCCCACCAATTGCTTGAATACAATCTTTTTTTAAACACCAACCTATCCCCCACCTCTCTACACTCATACTGTCTTTAGCATCTCAGCCACTCATTCTGGCATTTTTCACATCCTGTCCTGGATGTTTGCTCACTTGCAGCAGTCCAGGCTCTGTGATGGGCACAGGAGCACACAGAGACGCTGCCACAGACCCTGCCTGGTCTCCAGCCAGGAGCAAACCATTTCTTATTCTTCCTTACCTTACAATCCACTTGCAATGCTGATCACTGTTTTTTGTTTCTTTCTTATTTTTTTTTCCTAGACAGAGTCCTACTCTATCTCCCAGACTGGAGTGCAGTGGAGCAGTCTTGGCTCACTGCAACCTCCACCGCCCAGGTTTAAGTAATTCTTGTGCCTCAGCCTCCTGAGTAGCTGGGGTGAGTAGCTGCCTCAGCCTCCTGAGTAGCAGGCATGCACCAACACATCTGGCTAATTTTTCGTATTTTCATTAGAGGTCGGGTCTTGCTATGTTGGCCAGGCTAGTCTTGAACTCCTGGCCTCAAGTGATCCTCCTGCTGTAGCCACCCAAAGTGCTGAGATTACAGCTGGGAGCCACCATGCCTGGCCTGCTGATCACTCTTTCTATCATCTGTCATCGGTACTCACTTAACCAAGTAAAATTTTCTGCAGAATTCATTTTCTCAGGTGAATTCAGTGTTTAATAATAATCAGATGGGAAAATGACTATCATACTCACCTTCCCACTTTATTATAATACCTGTTGATGAGTTACAGTGTGTACAACTAGTTCTAAACCATTCTTTTTCCTTTTGTCTAAAAAGTAAATTTCTTTTTTTGCTTGAGTTTTTTAATTCGAAAGTTAAAGTTCCAATTAAGAGCAAGTTTCGTTTCAGAAAAAGTGCTGATGTCCTGGGCAGCTGGCCCAGGCATGGGGGGGGCCTCACCTTCCAATGATCCAGTGAACTTTGGCTGATGCTAAATTTTACCAGCTCTGGCCTTTCTATTTCAGCCATCAAGGTGTCAGCCCTTGCTGTTCCTCACTCAGGGACTGGGCTGTATTTGTGGCTTAATGACCCACTCTGAAGTCCATTTCTGGGTTATGCCTTTTGTCTGCATTCTGGCTTCCAGCCTGGAGGGAAATAAACTCTTATTACCTACCTCACAGTCAAAATGAACATTTTCTGTGGGTGCTGCTCCCCTGGGTTGCTCATTCCACTCACCAGAATTGTGACCTGTGTGCGTCTTCTTTTTCTTAACATCCTGAGCCAACACACCTAAATGATGTCAGTGATGAAATACTCCCATAAAAATCTTTTGTTCATTTAACATATTTATTACGCAGCCTTTTACAAAAAGTTGACTTACTGAAGCACTGATGAACACAAGCCAGGTTTTCTTCATCCTGTACCCCAAATCCCTTCCTCCACACTCTAGTAGTGGTCAAGGGCCCAGGGTGTGGTCCCCAGGGAGCAGATGCCCATTCAGATGCCCGTGACACCCTCCAGTTCTGTAGCCAACGTGGGCAGTATGTGGTATGGAAACCTCTCCTTCTAAGCATGCATTACCTTCCCCTTTCGTCTTTGATCCTAACCTAGCAGCGATTTCTTTCCATTAAGAGGACATTGTGGTCCCCATCTGGAAATGCATTTCTTTAATGAATATCATTCATGTGCTAGTTTACTCCACACTAAGGACATTGCTCTTTTGCTTCTGGAGAAATCTCATGTTGCTCTGTATATAAAATAGCACCTATTCTTCAAATGTAGCCCTACAGAGGGAGAAGAAGCAACAACAGCTCAAGCAGAAAGAAGGAAGAAGCTCCTTTCAAGCAAAAAGAAGGCTTTTTCTTTCCCTCACTGCCTGATCAGAGCAGACTATGTCTGAGCAAACTGTACCAGGCCACGCAGAGACCAAGACAAGAGAAACACCTGTCCCAGCAGCACTAGAATCACTCAGTTCCTGCTTTGATTTGGCATTCATTTTAGACATAACAACTGGATAGCTTTATAGATAAAATCTGATTGATAAAATCTGATTAACCTAATATTTATCCAAGTAAGAAGACCTAGAGAAGAAAAAGTAAGGTGGGCAGAGGAGCCAGCACCTTGCAGCTGAACTGGGAAGGGTTCTTAGATGCAGACAGATCCTAACTAACTTCAGCAATGTACTGGAAGACTAGCAGGCAACTCACAGAATTGAGGGGAGATCAGGAGAGCCAGGCTCAGAAGCAGAGCAGGAGCACAGAGGGGTCAGGAGACAAGGGCACAAGCAGGGAGAGGAGTCCGCTGTCTCCAGCGGGGAGGAATCACTGCCACCATCACAGCCTCCCCCCACTGCAGGCCACCCTCCTGGCTCAGCCACCTCCCCCAGTAACAGTCTATGTGACCCAGCAACTCTGCATCAGTAATCAAGAACCCCTGGTGGGGGCTTTCAGTTGGCGTGGCCTAGATTTTTAACCCCATGCCAGCTTTCAGGAGGCAGGAGAGATAGAGAATCTGGTTCCCTTCAGCTTGCAGAGACAGAGTGAGAATTTATGCCTTCAGGGAATAGGCATGCCCCATCCAGTATTTACCAATGTCACCGGGTGACAAGTGCTTGTGCATACTCCCCACTTTAACAAAAAATGAGTTAGAGGATGCAGGACTCTCAATCAGCAGCCAAGGCTGCATGGTTACTAAGATGTGTATTATTTTTGTATTACTGCATAACATACTTCCACAAATTTGGTGGTTTAAAACACTCATTTACAGCCAGGCGTGGTGGCTCATGCCTGTAATACCAGCACTTTGGAAAGCCAAGGCAGGCAGATCACTTGAAATCAGGAGTTCAAGACCAGCTTGGCTAACATGATGAAGCCCCGTCTCTACTAAAAATACAAAAATTAGCCGGGCATGGTGGCACGCTCCTATAGCCCCAGCTACTCAGATGGCTGAGGTAGGAAAAATCACTTGAACCCAGGAGGCAGAGGTTGCAGCAAGTAGAGATTGTGCCACTGCACTCCAACCTGGGTGACAGAGTGAGACCCTGTCTCAGAAAAAGAAAAAAGAAAAAGAAAACGCACCTTTACTATGTCACAATTGCTGTTGGTCAGGGTTCTGGGTAAAGCTTGACTGGAATCTTTGCATAGGCTCTCACAAGACTGCAGCTGAAGGACTAGCCAGGGCTGGGTCCCACACAAAGCTTGGCATCCTCCTCCAAGCTCTCACGGTTGTCAGCAGAGTTAAGTTCCTTGAAGCAACAAAACCACCTGCCGTCAAGCTGCAATGGTTCTGCATGCTTCAGCTGTCATGGGGCTGCCTTATGATTCCCTGTGGGATGGCCAGAAATTCCACACGGGACCCTAAGCCATGTGGACGTGCAATGTCTCCAAGGCCCATGGCAGAGCCATAGCTGCGCTGCCCTGTCCCACTGGAGATCCTGCTATGCCCCTGAGCTTCACCCATAGCTACCAGCCTCCTGGTGAACTGACACACATGCCCAAACTTTGTGTCTATTGTCACTGTGTTTTTAAACATTTTTTTTTTTTGTAGAGACAAGATCTCACTATGTCGCCCTGGCTGATCTTGAACTCCTGGCCTCAAGCCATCCTCCTGCCTCATTCTCCCTAAGCACTGGGATTGCAGGTGTGAGCCTTCACACTTGGCTTGCCACCACATTTCAAAGGAGCCAAACCAGTCTATTTCCTTCTTAGTGATGGGAGTTCGAGGACCAGAAAATTGTCCTTCCCTGTGGAGAGGATGTGCTGCCATTACCCTCAGCCAAGTTCACTCATGTGCCAAGCTTTACTGTCCCGACAGTCAAGGTTTTCCAGAGATACAGAACCAATAGGGTATCTAGGTCTCTGCATTTATATCTGTATCTGTGTCTAACCTATACCTAATCTATTTCTATGCTTATGTCTGTATCTACATCTGTATATCTAATCTATTTCTACATCTATGTCTGTATCTATATCTGTATCTATGTCTGATATCTGATCTATTTCTATATCTCTAGAGAGGTTTTAAGAAAATGTCTCCCATTATTGCTGAGGCTGGCAAGTCTGACATCTGTAAGACAAGGCTGGAGACTCAGCTAAGCATCAATGTTGCAGTCTGGAGTTTGAAGGCTGCAATGTTAGGCAGGATTTCTGTGCTGCGGTGAGCTTCCTACTGATTGGATGAGGCCCACCCACACTATGGAAAGTAACCTATTTTAATTAACATCAACTAATTGTAAATGTGAATGCCATCCACAAAGTACCCTCACAGCAACCTCTAGACTGGTGTTTGACCAAGTAACTGGGTACAATAGCCTAGCCGGGTCGACACATAAAATCAGCCGTCTCGCTGTCTTGTCATATTTCTCCTTCCTCCTCCTTAAGACACTTGCTGCTTTCTGCACCCTTAGCACAGGTTCATGCACCTATTCCCAAGATATCCCCTGTGTAAGCCAGCATTGTTGCACAGCATATTTGGTAAATGAGTGTCCCAGCTTTCCGAGTCCCAAAGAGTGGCTCCGAACAATACAATCACACACTATTATTACCTCTCCTGGTTTTGTGGCTTGACTTAGCTTAGCTGGACAGTTCTCGCCAAGGTCTCTCATGTGGTTACAGGCAATGGCAACTGAGGGACATCTTCAAGAAGGCTTTGAGGTTTCCTCATTCATATGTCTGGCTCCTGGGCTTGAAAGACTCAAACTTCTAGAAGCTGTCACCGCTGAGGCCTCCTGCTCGTTCCTCTATGTATTCCTTTCACCCAGCAGCCCCAGCATAGCTGGACTTCTTACAGGACAGCTGGAGGTCTCCAGAGCGAATGTCCCAAGAGAAACAGGCACGGCTGTGTGGGCTCAGCTCGCCAAGCCTCAGAAGTCACAGAGTCACAAAGGCCCACCCAGGTTTGAGGGGAGACCACATGAAACTGCAGATGTGTGTTAAAACTACCGCAGAACGCTTTCCGCTTTCTCCCATGTGATTTGTCTCTGAAAATCACCCCGCAAGGACTGAATATAATTGTAGACCTGTCCTCTTTCAGGGTAATGCTCTCTGGCCAGGACATGACAGCATCTTCAGAAAAATATGGGGAGCATATGCGTGCAGGTGGCTGGGTTCAGGTGCTCTGAGGTTTCCCTTCTCACCCCTATATCTCCCTTCCCCAGCATTCAATGCCTCTGCCTCCAGCTTGCCAAGCCACTGGATCCAAGTCTACTTTTGATTCTTGGCCACCATCACCTATGGGAACAAGAGAGAAGAGATTCTACAACACTCATTTTGGAAGACCTTGGTCTGGGGACATATGTTGGGATTTGAACTTCTTTGTCTTCCATTTGTCCAAATGCCTATAAAAGTAATCATTCTACATTAGAGACCTAGAGGCCTTGAATGGCTAATATGTCATATTCTGTCCTATAATGGCAGCAAATGAGCTGCAAAAACATTGACTTTACTGAATACTTCAGTCTAAGTAACCGCAGGCGAAAATGTAAGATGTAATTTTCTGTTTAGCCATTGAATTCTATTTTGGTTTTCTACCATTGTGTATAAAACCACCCCAAAACTTAGAGGCTTAAAAACAACCATGTGTGTTTCTTATAGTGGTTTGACCTGGGCTGGTTTTGCTTAGGGTCACTCATGTGACTGAACTGAGCTGGGGATGAGCTGAGCTGAAAGGGCTGGGGGCTGGGGGCTGGGGTGGCTAGGACACCCCCCCCCCACAGGACTCTCTCTCCAAACCTTCCTTGAACCCCAGAATGGTTCCCAAACCCTGTTTTATGTTTTAGTGGCTCTCTGCATTTCTTCTTTGTTGTACTTACTGTAGCTGCAATTTAAAGCTTATAGTTATATGTCTAACAGCAGTCCTCCCTACCGTAGTGTAAACTCTGCAAGGACAGGAACCGTGTCTTGCTCAGAATTGCGTTCTCAGCACTTGGCACAGTGCGTCTCACACTCCCACATAGCAGGGCTTCACATGGTGTAGCCACAGAATGAATGAAGTAATAAATGCACGGCAGACAGTGGACTCAAATCCTGGTTCACGCATTTAGTAGCTGTGCGGCTTCAACATCAGTTTTCGTCTACAGGACAGGAAATGTAGAAACTCTGTCTCTGGGCTGCGGTGATGATGAAAGCAGCAAGCATACACACATGTCTGGAGCACGTGCTGATCATGAGAAGCACATGGGCAGCCAGCCTGCCTGGGAGTAACTGTGTGGTGGGGTGTTTAATTCAGGGCCACTGGGCACATCATGGCACCTTAAAGGCAATCAATTCCTTCCGAGAAATTTAATCTCTTTCAGGGAAACTCAGAGGAAAGGGGAAGGACGATGGGGTGACTTTGAAGAGCAGTGGTTGGGAATGAGTGGATTCATCACAGAGGTGATGTTTGATGCAGGGGTAACCAAGAACCCACACAGTTGGTGAACATCAATCTATGGTTGCGGCAAGAGGCAGCTCAAGGGAACCAGTTCCGAGATCCCCGCAGACCTCACCAGGGATGGAGAAAATAGACACGCCCCCGAGTGAGATTGGCGCAGACTCTCCGGAGGACAACCTAACACTACCGCTCAGAACTGTCACATCCCCAACCCCCAGGGGTGACCTTGAGGAGCTCACTCCTCACCTCGCTGAGGAAGCACCGACCTGACCCTCTCAGTGGGAAAGGGCAGTGAACAAGTAACTAAAAGCGATCACTGCAGATGGGGGTAAGACTTGTTCCGAGAATAAAGCAGGTGTAATGTAGAGAAAGGGATGGAGGGCACAGGACCAGCTCTCCACAGTGCTAACAATTGAAGAGACAGGATGTCTCCCACATGGGACATGGAGGTAAAGGGGAGTGAGAACAACATTCAAAAGAAGGAGAGGAGGGCACGTCCACCAGGCCAGGGGATATGGGTTTCATACTAAGTGCATGGAGGGGCTTCAGCAGAATAATGGTCCTTTTTAAATGATGGCCCTGCCACTGGGTAGGAGACAGCCGTGGTGCTGAGAAGTAGAGGCAAGGACACGATGGTGACCTGAGTGGTCCAGAACAGGTGCAGCCCATTTTTTTTTCATGGTTCTATTCTTATAATTTTTTTCACCATGAACACATATTGTAACGAGAAAAAATAAACAAATGTTATTAAACAACATTGGAGCTGCAGGGCTGCCTCTACTCTTTGCTGTGGGCCGAGGACCCGTGCTATTCATTTATTGCCCCTCAGAGCCAGAGTTAAGGATCTGGAGGCCGAGACAGGCGGAGTCTGTGACCAGCAGGCGGGGGATTCCCAGGAGTAGGGTTGACAGGCCGCAAAGAGGGAGCCCAGCAGCCACAACAGCTGCAAATGCATTACCCTCTCACTCCCATCTCCTGAAGTTTGGGAGGCGGGCACTGCCGACACCATGAGGGGACCCTGGGAAACACCAAGGCGGCGCGAACCTTGAAACCCTCCCTTGTTTCTGAATGTTCCTTGCAGGTGGACTCCCTTAGCCTCTGCTCTGAGTTTCAGACACGGTAAGGTGGAAAGCACCAGGTGAAATGTCTCTGGTCCCCGTCACTGGGGAAGCAGAGTCCTGAGTGCTTTGGATGGTGAAGAGCTCTGCACGCCCAAATAGCTGTACCCAGCTCCATTCTTACACGTGAAAGGATGCATGATGGGATTTGCCTTCTAGAAGAGTCTGCATATCTTGGTTGGCACGTGTGTCTGAGAGAAGCACTAATTCAAGATGTTTTAGAGTCTCTTAAAAACCTACTTGTTCTGCTCCTATTCTTTTCCCATGAAGACCCTCAAAATTACCCAAAAGTAACCCCAGGTTTGTTCTTGCTGCTTTGTAAGGGTGGTAATGCATTTGCATCTGGAGGAAGCTGTGGGGTCCAAGACTGGGCCGCCAGCCCAGCTAGAGGAGGCTATGCCAAGGTGAGACATGCTCAGTCCGGAAGACGACGCCCAGGTACTGAGGCCACCAGTCCAGGGTTCACCAGTTGGCTTTGGAAATAGTTCTGTTCCACAGCCTGGTAGAGTAAACTCCACGAAACTAAACCCTACTTTTGCATTGATTTCTGCGATAAAATCAGACTTTTTTTCCCACAGAAAACAGCTTTAGCTACAAGTTACAATTAAATATTCAACTTTAAGTGTTGCTATTTTAGAAGAAAAATGATCATTTTCCCACAAAACTGACCAAAACTAAATCACACAGTGCACACTCTGCATTAAAAGTTTAGGAATCCTGTCAGAAGTTACATTCCCCTGGGCAAAACCCGGAGGAGGGTAGATATTCTCCATTTCAATACCCTAAACGACGAGCTCTTTCTTTGGAAAGAGTCATCTTTTGAGTATGAATCTTTTCATTGCTTCTCAAGTACATTTTATGGCTTTTGTTTGCTTTCCTCAGAGTTTTACCATGCCATCAGTCTCTCTTTTTCTATTATAATAATTGTTTCCATGGTTTATTTTTTTGAAAGTGTAGCTATTTGCACAAAATCAAGTTTTTAAATCCAGGTTAGAAGAAATGTTAAGGTAATTTAGTTTCATCTTTTAACATTAGAAGGAAGTCCCTTAGCAAAGGCTCTGGGAGACAGTGACCAGCCTCCACCTGGATGTGTTCTCAGAAAGGCATGCATGGGGGTCCTGACCGGCCCTTTGTTGTCATGGGACTGTCCCTTGAGAGAGCTTTTCTTACTTGGACTGGGCAACGCCTGCCTCCCGGGCAGGAGCCTCCCCACCTGCCATGACGCAAGACAGCAGCAAGCCATGCCTATGACAACGCTTGCTCTGCAGAGGCCCTCAAAAGTCTGCACTGTGTGCCTGATGAGCCCTCAACAGCAAAAGGAAGGACAGGCCTGAAATGAGAGCCCTCCTTTCTGCAGGACACATCCCCAGCAACTCCATCAGATCCTCATGGCTTCCCAAGCTCTTCCTTCTTCTCATTCAGCATTCTGGGCCTGTGGGGCTCTGTGGCGCCCAGAAAAACCACAATCCTCCAAGGAAGACGGAGCAGGGCAGAGTTCAGTGGGGTGCTGCACATCCTACTGGGGACAGAAAAGGCTGATGTTGGTAAAACCGAGCAGCGGGAAAGGCAAGCAGAGATGCTGCCCAGACGAACCCGCACAGGTTCCCAGGTTCTGGCCAAGTTCCAGGAAGCCTGCAAGGCGTCTGCTTCCTCACTATGTTGTCTTGGTTGGCGGGAAATGGATGTTGCAGATTATTCAAATCAAGGGGAATATTTAGAATACTCTGTCAAGGACAGACAGATGGTACAGAGAAGCCTTCAGTCCTGAATAATGAGAATTCCCCTGCTCCGTGCAGGACGTGGTCTGCGCTCCAAATCCCCTACCACAGACTCTGCTGCTTCCTGAAACCAGCTGGGAGAAGTGGCTGCAATTTGCTATTTCTGGTCATTTCTTATCCCGTGATGTTATTACTCATCCCCAGGGAATAGGCCAAATCTTCCTGTTACCACTGCTTGCCATGGACAGTGCTAACTTCTCTTATTTTTTTTTGTTTGTTTCTCAGCTTTATTAAGGTATAATTGCCAGATAAAAATTGTATATATTTAAGGTATACAATGTTATGATTTGATATACGCATATACTGTGAAATGATCATCACGATACAATTAATGAACACATCGATCACCTCACAAAATTACCATGGTGTATGCACATGGCGGGGCAGTAAGGACACTTAAGATTTAATCCCTTAGCAGATTTCAAATATGCAATATAATATAGTAACTATATTACCATGCCATACATTGGATCTGCAGAACTTATTCATCTTACAACTGCAAGTTTGTAAGATTTGACCAACATCTCCCCATTTCCCCCAGTCTCCAACCTCTGACAACCACCATTCTTCCCTCTGCTTCTATAAATTTAACTTTTTAAGATTTTCCATGTAAGTGAGATTATATGGTATTTGTCTTTATGTGTCTGGCTTATTTCACTTAGCATAATGTCCTCCATGTTTATCTGTGCTGTTACAAATTTCAGGATCTCCTTTTTTGTGGCTTAAAATTATTTCATTGTGCATATATGACACATTTTCTTATTCATTCGTCTGTCGACGGACACTTAGGTTGGTTCCATATCTTGGCTATTGTGAATAATGCTGCAATAAAAGAAAAACAATCCTAACATTCATATGGAAGCACAAAAGACCCCAAATAGCCAAAGCAATCTTAAGAAAAAATAGTAAAACTAGAGTCATCACCTGCCTGATTTCAAACTATATTACAAAGTTATAGTAATCAAAATGGCATGGTACTGTTAAAAACAGACACACAGACCAACAGAACAATAAAAACAGACATACAGACCAATGGAACCAAAATGAATGCCCAGTAACAAACCCACCCATATAAGGTCAAGTACTCTTTGACAAAAGTACCAGGAATACAATAGAGAAAAGATGGTCTCTTCAATAAATAGTTCTAGGAAAACTGTTTATCTACATTAAAAAATAAATAAATTGTACCTTCACCTTACAACATATACAAAAATTAACTCAAAATGGATTAAGTACGTATATGTAAAAACCTGAAATTGTAAAACTCCTAGAAGGAAACATAGAGGAAAAGCTCCTTTAGATTGCTCTTGGTAATGACTTTTTGGATATACACCAAAAGCACCAGCAATATAAGCAAAAATAGCTTTTTAAAATTGACAAGTTTTCTCTCTAAAAGCAGACTTCTGGGCTAGTCTTTGGTCTGTTTTACTAGTCTTCACAGTTGAATTCTCCTCTTTGCAAAACTTTAAGCTTTTTTTTTTAAAAAAAAAAAAACTGTCTCTGGTTGACTTGACTTGGGTACAGAGGGGTTCTGTTGGGAGGCAGCAGGGAAAACTGTTTCCCCTGAGCCACCCACTAGCTGATGTCAGGAGGTTGGACACTCACACAGGGAGAGGATATATGTTCTGTTCAACAGAGTCACTATGTCCTGCACAGTCACACACCAGACCAACAGCACAGGCATCACCCAGGAACTTGTTACACACACAGATGATGCAGCCCAGCCCACATCCGCTGTGGCAGAGCCTCTGGCTGTACCCATGCAGGGGGATCTCCTGTCTCAGGTTTGAGATCCACAACCCCAGACAAGGGTTTTCTGCTGCATAGCTTCACCTATCACCTTTGCTTGAATGAACATGCTTTCAGAGGCCAAATCAGGATGACAGTCTCAGTTATTTCTGGCAGGCAATCACAGGCTCTGATATGAAGCAGTCTAGAATTTCTCCTTTTCCTCAGGGGCACTGCTAACCTCACTGCACCTGCCACCCTTCCCAGGTATGTGAGCAGAGGAAATGAGGCTTCCATGGAGAAGGCAGCATTTCTCCCTCCTCTCTGGTTGATATACTCAGCTCCCTCCATATTTGTTCATATGGTTTCACTTCTGAACTTCATGAAAGTTTGCTTCCAGTCTTTACATATATCATAAATGAATAGTTGGACAAATGCTAATAAAAAAAATACATGAAGTTATTACTTGAAAGGAAGCCTGATCATTAAACCTAATAAACAATGAAGGCCTCTCAAAAAAAAAAAAATAAGTCTTCTTTTGCTGTTTTTTCTCATGCAAACCAGCAACAAAATGTTTCTACCTCTTGTATTTTTCCTTATTCCAAAAAGAAATGAAGAGGCTTGAGGAAACATATTCATCATAATGGAGAGACCCAAAGATAGAGAAATCAGGAAGACAGGAAAATGCAAGTTCAAGGCAAGGAGACAGCATGGAAGGTGAAGAGCTGAATGACTGGGTGGGCAGGTGACCAGGGTGGCCTGCCTTTGGTCACCAAGTGGGCACACATGGATTCCAAGCTGACTACTGGCCAAGAAAAACCAACTAATTACAAGCACTATAGAGACCACAAGGCAAACCAACCTGGTCTTTAAAAGAAGGGCAGCTTTGCCAAAGATGAGAAGTGATTACCCCCAATAGGAGTCAGAATCCCAAGTCCAGAGGCTGCCACCTCAACATTGCCCGTGATGGAAACTCACATCTGCGCAGTCTGTGCACACTTACACACCTCTCTGCCAACCAGTGGTGCTTCCCAACACAATGCAGGTGCTCAGCTATGACTCAGAATGTAAGACTGCTTTATGGATGGTGACTTATTTTTTGCTATAATGAGTTTTTTCACCTTAAAACATACTAAATTAATGTGTAAAAGATTTTGACATCACAGTTTCTAGCACAGGTATAACACTTGCACCAATTTTTGCTGACATCAGTGTCCAATCAGAAAATATCACATGAAACCAGTTTGGATGGTAGGGCCTTGATGACGGAACTCAAACATTTTGCTTTGCATGTGAACACCAAGCCCCAGGGCCCGGGGGCAGAATCCCCACGACTCCTTCATTTGTCAGGTGCTCTGTGCTATCATCACCTGTTTTTAAGCACTCTGGTGTGCACCCTTTATTTTGCCTTCTTTTTTTTGTTTTTTTGGGCTGCTATCTTGCTATTTTTTTAAGTGAAAGCAAGTTTATTAAGAAAATTAAGAAATAAAACAGTGGCTTCTCCATAGACAGAGAAGCCCCGAGGTTGCTCATTTTTATGGTTATTTCTTGACCATATGCTTTAAAAAGGCGGGGTGCATGCCTCCCCTTTTTAGACCATATAGGGTAATTTCTTGATGTGAAGTGGCCATGGATTAACTGTTGTGGTGCTGTGTTAAGTGCAGCAGGAAGGACAACCAGAGGTCACTCTCGTCATCAGCTTGGTTTTGGTGGGATTTAGCTGGCTTCTTGACTGCAACCTATTTTATCAGCAAGGCCTTTATGTCCTTCATCTTGTGCTGACCTATCTCATCCTGTGACGGAATGTCCAACCATCTGGGAATGCAGCCCAGTAGGCCTTAGTCTTATTTTCCTCAGCCCCTGTTCAAGATGGAATTGCTCTGGCCCAAACGCCTCTGATATTTCCCCCTTCCCTTTTACAAGGGAGCCCTTTATCCTAAAGGTTACAGAGGGATGAAGATCCATCTTCTGTAACTTTTTCATGCTAATAGGGACAATGATATTCCTCCCTACCTAGTAAGCTCTCTTGTAAGCCAGGTAGAGAGGAGCTCAGTCAGAAAGTGTCAGTATGCAGAGGGTCATTCCTGACTCTTGAGTTCTGACAAAAGGTGATATCTGGAAGATTAATAAGTGTTCAATTTAAGAAAACGTTGAGTAAGCTTATTCTGCATTCCTACACAAAGAGTATAATAGCAATACATTCCACAGTAAAGCAAAATAAAGTAAAATTATTCCAAGTAAACTAAATTAGAAGGCTTTCCATGAACTAAACAATTGTTGGAACCAAATAGATATGGGGTTGCTAGCTGATTACAATGTGCCGAGAATTAGAATATTGATCCAGATTTTTATATTACCCAACCCTCTTGTTTCTTCTGAGCTGCAGTCATAGATCACTGATGAGGGCTGGAAACGGTGGCTCATGCCTGTAATCCCAGCACTTCGGGAGGCCAAGGCAGGTGGATCACCTGAGGTCGGGAGTTTGAGACTAGCCTGGCCAACATGGTGAAACCCTGTCTCTACTAAAAATACAAAAGAAACAAATAGCCAGGCATAGTGGCACATGCCTATAGTCTCAGCTACTCAGGGGCCTGAGGCAGGAGAATCTCTTGAACCCGGGAAGTGGAGGCTGCAGTGAGCTGAGATCGCACCACTGCACTCAAGCTTAGGAGAAGGGCAAGGCTCTGTCTCAAAAAAAAAAAAAAAAATACTGATGAGACTAGAGTCCAATAAGGGGGGTACATAGTTTTTGAATCACAATATTTCTCTCTCAATTTTCTCATTTTTACTAAAGACAAATTATGGTATGATCAATTTGCTTTATTATACTTGGCCTGATTATTTTCAATAATAACTATTTTTCACATAAGCATTTTTTACATTGGTTTTGATGGAACTCTGTTCCACAGAAGGAATCTGAGTTAAAACTTTTTTTTTAAGCTAAGCCCAGCCCTGTTTGTACCCTCAAATACCTATGAGTTGCATAAATTCCTTTCCTCCTGAGGTCTCAAGATAATGTGGAGTTCCTGGACATGTCAGAAAGTGAAATTCTTTACTTATTACAAGTCAGAAGCCCTGTACAAGGACTGTTGTAGACAAGGTATGAGGCCTGACTTCAAGCAATCCACCTGCCTCGGCCTCCCAAAGTGTTGGGATTACAGGCATGAGCCACCAGGCCTGGCCTAGAATCACTTTTTTGTTTCCCAAGATATTCTGCTAGGATTTTCATTGTAGTTATATTAAACATTTGAAAAATCGGCTTCTTGATAAATGATGTCTTCCCCTCCATTAATATGGCTTATCTTTCCACTTTTTCAGCTCTTCTTTCATGGCCTGTAATAGGGAGTTTAATTTTTTCTCCATAAATCTCTTGTACATTCTTATTAGATAGTGCCTAGGTAGTTCATTTTCATGTTGCAGTTTTATTTTCCAGCTGTTTATTGCTGACAAATAAGAATAATGATGAGTGTTCTTATTTCTTGATCTTATATACCTGGCCATCTTTGAGGCTGACATTTGTAGTTGTTAAAACTTGTCATCATTTTGCTCTCAGGGTGGCTCTAAGCAATGTTTCAGTGATGTCTGTCTTCATTTTCAGGAAGAGATCCTCCCACAATAACAGCCAAATGCTTAGGCCGATAAAAAGGAGTCCTCAGAGAATTTCCGCCCCACCCAACAAGTGTTTACATCAGGGGCTTTTGTGTAGATGAGGGAACCTGCCCAGGGTCTTGTCTCAGGTTGCCCACATGAGTACTGAGGGAATGGGACAGAGCCACAGGCAGGAGGGAGGAGGCTTTCCTCTTCCCTTCCTGAGTAGTGGCCTAGGATTCAATCTGTGAGGTGAGGGGCCTGAAAGAAATTGAAGAGGACACCAAAGATGGAAAGATATTTCATTTTCATGGACCAGAAGAATCAATATTATTAAAATGTCCATACTATGCAAAGCAATCTACAGATTAAATGCAATCTCTATTAAAATAATAATGATATTCTTCACAGAAATAGAAAAAACAGTCTTAAAATTTATGTGGAATCACAAAAGACCCAGAATAACCAGTGCTACCCTAAGCAAAAAGAACAAAACTGGAGGACTCACATTATCTGAATTAAAATTATAGTACAGAGCTGTAGTAACCAAAACAGCATGGTACTGGCATAAAAACAGACACATAGACGAATGGAACAGAATAGAGAACGCAGAAACAAATCCACACACCTACAGTGAACTCATTTTCAACAAAGGTGCCAAGAACATTCCTTGAAGAAAGGTCAGTCTATTCAATAAATGGTCTGGGAAAACTGGATATCCATATGCAGAAAAATGAAACTAGACCCCTATCTCTTACCATCTACAAAAATCAAATTAAAATGGATTAAAGACTTAAATGTAAGACCTCAAACTGTGAGACTACTACAAGAAAACATTGGGGAAGCTCTCCAGGACATCGGTCTGGGCAAAGGTTTCTTGGATAATACCCTACAAGGGCAGGCGACCAAAGTAAAAATGGACAAAATGGGAACACATCAAGTTAAAAAGCTTCTGCACAGCAAAGGAAGCAATCAACAAAGTGAAGAGACAACTCACAGAGGGGATAAAATATCTGCAAACTACCACTCTAACTAGGGATCAATAACCAAAATATATAAGGAGCTCAAACAACTCTAAAGGGAAAATTGTACTAATCTAATTTTAAAAAGGCAAAAAAATTGAATAAACACTTCACAGAAGAAAACATACAAATGGCAAACAGACATATGCACAGGTCGTTGATCATCAGAGAAATGCAAACCAACACTACAATGAGCCATCATCTCATCCCAGTTAAAATGGCTTTTACCCAAAAGTCAGGCAACAACAAATGCTGGCAAGAATGTAGAGAAGAGGGAACCCTTGTACACTGTTGGTGGGAGTGTAAATTAGTATAACTACTATGAAGAACGATCTGGAGATTCCTCAAAAAACTAAAAACAGAGCTACCACATGATCTAGCAATCTCACTGCTGGATACATGAAACAAAATCAATGTATCGAAGACATTAACTGTACTCCCGTGTTTTTTGCAGCACTGTTCACAATAACCAAGATTTGGAAGCAACCTAAGTGTCCATCAACAGATGAACAGGTAAAGAAAATGTGGTACATATACGCAATGGAGTATTATTTCAGCCACACAAAAAAGAAAAAGATTCTGTCATTTGCAACAACATGGATAGAACTGGAAGTCATTCTGTTAAGTGACATAAGCCTGGCACAGAAAGACAGATATCGTATCTTCTCACTTATTTGTGAGATCTAACGAGAGGCTGGGAAGGGCATTAGTGGGTTGGGGGATGGGAGGGGATAGAAAGAATGAATAAGACCTAGTATGTACTAGCAAAACAGGCTGGAGGCTGGAGTGCAGTGGTGCAATCTCAGCTCACTGTAACCTCCACCTCTTAGGATCAAGCCATTCTCCTGCCTCAGCCTCCTGAGTAGCTGGGATTACAGGCCCACTCCACCATGCCCAGCTGGCCCATGCCCAGCTAATTTTTGTATCTTTAGTAGAGACAGGGTCTCACCATGTTGGCTAGGCTGGTCTTGAACTCTTGACCTTAGGTGATCCACCCACCCCAGCCTCCCAAAGTCCTGGAATTAAAGGTCTGTCGTGTGTATTCCAAAGGTAATTCCCAGAAAGGGTTCCAGCAATGCTGTGAGCCATGCCAGCAGCTTTGGCAGGTAAACTCAGCCTCCCAGAGAGCCACCTAAAGGAGAAGCATTCATGGGCATGTGTAGGCTTACGGATGCTTATTAGCAATCACTCATTTCTGTACAGGAACAGCCATAAAGAATACTATCCCAAATACCGCCCCCCTCCTACATTAACACAATAATGGAAAGAGCACATGAGTGCAAAATTATTTAGAGTGTATTTATTTCCATAATTGATAAGCCAAATCAAACTGATAATCTAGAATAAAAAGTTGAATTATTCTCTTGATCCCAATGTTCTTTCTTTGTTAAACACTTCTATTCACTAGAGAAAACACCACAAATTGCATCTATAAAGAAGTATGCTTACATTTACCTTTTAAGCTTACGTATGTAAACCTTTCATAAATATCGATTATTTTAAATGTTGTAATAACATGTTCTCAAAAAAAGCTGGATTATTAAAGTATCTACAAAGGACTTAACCTTCTGTGTTGTATAACCTACCTGGAAGCTACCTTCAGTGCCCCAACTGAACTTTCCCTAACTGCTTAGCCTCCCTCATGTGTGGGTTACTGTCGGCAGGAGGGTTTTATGCAAAAAGGACATCAGGGGCCAGGTACGGTGGCTCATGCCTGTAATCTCAGCATTTTGGGAGGCCGAGGCGGGTGGATCACGAGGTCAAGAGATCGAGACCATCCTGGCCAACATGGTGAAACCCCGTCTCTACTAAAAATACAAAAATTAGCTGGGTGTAGTGGCACATGCCTATAATCCCAACTACTCAGGAGGCTGAGGCAGGAGAATTGCCTGAACCCAGGAGGCGGAGGTTGCAGTGAGCCGACATCATGCCATTGCACTCCAGCCTGGGTAACAAGAGTGAAAACTCCATCTCAAAAAATAATAAATAAATAGATAGATGATAGATAGATAGATAGATAGATAGATAGATAGATAGATAGATAGATAAAGGACAACAGGGTTACTCCACACTCATCCCATTTTCCCTGCTCACAGACCGAGGCTGTCCTTACAGGTTAAAATGCCAACCTCCCCTTTGTCTTGACTAAACACAGTGAAGCTACTCCCTTAATGCTTTCAACTGACTTGCATGGTTGACACCCTGCCATATCCACCAAATGGAACCAAAAGAATACAAACTCTTGACAAGCAAATCTCCTTTTGGATGAATGACATTGGATGGAATGACACTGGGAGCTGGCCAAAAATTATTCTTTAATTTGTGTGTCATGTTTTTTGCCATTAAAAACCCAGGTTTTAAGTAATAACTAAGTCCACAGAGCATATGATAGAATTGTTTATTATCTCCAGACCAAAGAAGTAATTCCAAGATCATTAATGAACATGTGCCTTTCCCTGAACGTCTCAAAAAGCAATAAGTATGTGGAAATGTTGCTGTGTTCCTTGCATGTGAGCTTAGCACAGCAGACTATTTTCTCCCTAATTTTAAAGCACACTACAGAGAAAGAAAACAAAAGGGACAGTCGCTTCATTGAGGATGTTTTCAGGCTAGCTCATCCATAACTGAATCAGTTCCCTGGGTTCAGATGCCAGCAGGCCCTGGTGATGTTAATGAGGCCAGTGGCTTCAGGATAATGATGCTGACATGATTGTCCCAGGCTGTGCCTCTTGGGTGGCCAGAAGCTTGGAGGCTGAAGTGTTTCCTGAAACTTTTGACCCCAAGCCTTTACGTTCACCATGCATTCCTTGCACATTCCTTGTGGGTCCCATGTTCTTGTTTACTTTTCTACATTGGAATCCCATTCAATCTGATTAGTAGTAACATAAAGGCTTGAAGAATGGTGTTTGAGAAGCAATGAATTTTCTATAAAACTGCAAAGGAATAAAAATACTTGTCTTGAGAGAAGGGAATTGACGTTCTTTTCTCAAAGGCTTTTCTCATTTCCACTAGCTATTATTGGTAGAGAGTGTGTGTGTGTGTGTGTGTGTGTGTGTGTATGCACATCTACCCCCAACCAATTACATATATATATACACACACATACATATGTGTATATAATTTACAAACTTTGGATTTATAGTGACAACTCCATGCTTCAGGTCACCACCAGTGATAATTGTCCGTGGACAGAAATGTGACTATGCAAGGTGTCAGAGCATTGACATAATCTGGGCATTGGTATTGGTATTTTTAGGTTTATGCTCATTTTTGCATTATTAACTAACAGGCCTACCTCAGAACTAGAAATGTGTTCACGCATCACACAGTGCCCAGAACCTGGTCAGTGCCTGCTGTATGATGAATGAGATGGTTCATACATTCACTATTTTCGAAGCTAATTGTCTCTTTTGCTCATTTCTGAAACCCAACAAGTAGTTAAGTCAAATTCATGCTGAACTATTTTATTGTTGTTTTGAAACGGGATCTTGTTATAATTCTCAAACTCCTGGGTTCAAGCAATCCTCCCACCTCAGCCTCCTGACTAGCTGGGATTATAGGCATGTGCTACCAAGCCTGGTTCATACTGAATTATTCCTATAAAAATTATTTATTACATCTGTTATTTTACCTTGCTTGTACTGATGACATGCATGTTTTAAAAAACTTAGTGCCATAATTTTTTCCTTTGGTTTATTGAAGCTACTTGTTCATTGGTTTGTAGTTGTTGTTCTGAATATACTTGGAAAACAAATAAGAGGAAAGGAACAAGTAGCATTTGGTAGAGATTTTTTTAATGTGTGAGTGTTGTACTAGGGTCTCTCTCTATATCCTCCCGTTTAATCCTCTCTATAACTCTCTGAGAAAATTAGTAGCTATAATAGTAAGACTATGGGCCGGACATGGTGTCTCATGCCCATAATCCCAGCACTTCAGGAGGCCAAGACAGATGGATTGCCTGAGCCCAGGAGTTTGAGACTAGCCTGGGCAAAATGGTGAAACCTTGTCTCTACCAAAAAATGCAAAAATTAGCTGAGCATGGTGGCATGCACCTACAATCCCAGCTACTCGGGAGGCTGAAGTGGAAGGATCCCTTGAGCCCAGGAGGCCAAGGCTTCAGTACACTGAGATCTGCACTCTGGCCTGGGCAACAGAGTAAGACTATGTCTTAAAAAAAAAAAAACTGTGAAGGTATTTTCCCCATCAGCCTTATTTATGGCATTACTTTTTCACTATGGAAAGTGAACTTAAACCTATTCCAAGTGCATACTATATCTCTAGAGAAGAGCAAATCTTAAGGTAACTAGTTGGAAGTGTGGTTTTAAAAGAATAAAAGTCCTAAATTCATTCTTCTTGCGTTGTATTCAATTATGCATTTCATTTTAAGAAATTATAAACTTCTAAAGGCAGATGAATGTTTTGTGATGTTATAATGTTACTGAGAAATCCAACCACAGCAGCAATAACAGAAATGCAAATTACACCAAAACCCTCTTTTGCCACCATTGGATTGGGGATGTCGAAGTCTGACCACAGTCCCTCATCGCTGATGAGGCTCTTGTGAACCCCACCCTTGCTGCTCTGTGGGAGCGTTCACCACATAGCAGTTGAGGATGACAGTCTATCATGGTGGCAGCATCTTCATAGGCATTGACCTTTTTTCTTTTTTAAATTGTTTTATTTTATTTTTCCATAAGTTATTGAGGTACAGGTGGTATTTGGTTACATGAGTAAGTTACTTGGTGGTGACTTGTGAGATCCTGGTCCACACATCACCTGAGTAGTATACACTGCACCATATATGTTCTCTTTTATCCCTTGTCCCCTCTCCCACCCTTCCTGCCAAGTCCCCTAAGTCCATTGTTTCATTCTTATACTTTTGCGTCCTCATAGCTTAGCTCCCACATATCAGTGAGAACATACAATGTTCAGTTTACCATTCAATAGGCATCAATTTTGATCCAGAGGGCCACTTCTAGTTTATTCAAAAAAAGATGATCAGATGAGTCATAAAAAAAGAAGTCGTTTTCATTGCAGCATTGTTCTATAATAATCTTTAAAATGAAGGAAAGCTACATCTCAAAACTATCAACATTTTTCTAAATTCAGTTCCACCTTGTTGATCTAACCCAGTGTCATCATCCCTCACCTGATACGCTCACGAGGGTTCTCTCACACTTGCGTCCAAAACCCCTACCTCCCTTCCTCAGCAACAGGCAGGTTCAAGATCCTTGAAAGAACAAGGCCAAACCTGGCCTGTCCCCTCCACTGCTGGGCTTTGGCCAGGCAGACCGTTTCCCTGTTCCAAGAAACAAGCCAAGGTCCTAACACTATAACACTCCTTCTGTCCGGAAGGCTCCCTCCCTCCCATTTCTAACCAACCCTAAACTCCATTAGGGCTTCTGTGATTGTGACCCACCCCAGATCGCTCTAGCTCCCATCATGGCTTCGTGCCACCTCATCTTGTACCTACAAAGCACTTACATATTTCATGAAGCCAGGGAACTTGTCTCTTTCTTTTGTATCTCTATCCTTCATTTTCTTATTTGTATAAATTCAAGGAGTACAAGTGAAGGTTTGTTATATGGCTACATTGCGTAGTGATGAAGTCTACGTTTTTAGTATAGTAAAACGTAGTGAATAGTGTAGACTGTGCCCATTGAGTAATTGATCATTCCTCACCCTTCTCACCCTCTCGCCCTTCCCAGTTCCAGTGTCTATTATTCCACACTGCATGTCTACACATACACTTTAAGTCCCACTTACGTGAGAACATGTGGTATTTGACTTCCTGTTTCTGAACTGTTTCACTTAACCGCCTCTAGTGCCATCAATGTTGCTGCAAAAAACTGGAGTTTCTTCTTTCTTATAGCTAAGTAGTATTCATATGTATATACATACATCCTACATTTTCTTTATCCAATCATCATTAGTGGACACTTAGAATGATTCCATATCTTTAGATGCTCAAAAATACTCGTTGGAACACGGCTAAATCATAGATACCAGGCTCCTTCTTTCTCTCTCTCCCTCCCTTTCTCTCTCTCTCTCCTCTGCCACTTTTAGCAATAGTTGCATTACAAACAGGAAGAAAGAGGTACAGGTTGACTGTGTATGCTTCATCCAAAATGCTTGGGACCAGAAATGTTTTGAATTTCAATTTTTTTTCAAATTTTGGAACATATGTTTTATACTTACTGGCTCAGCATTCCTAATCCAGAATCTGAAATGCTCCAATGAGCATTTCTTTGAGCATCACATCAGCACTTAAAGCGTTTTGAATTTTGGATTTCAGATTTTCTCACTAGGCATAGTCAGCCTGCATCAGAAGAGGCTCAGCCAAAGCCACTTCCCTGCCTTAAACTGAGCACCATGGCCATTCTCAGCTCTGAGGGCTCAATCAGATTAAGTTTTATCTTTGCAGCCCCTACAGCAAATACAGATGAACAAAACAGGTTAAACCAAAAACTAAAATATCTACATTCACCTGCATCTACCCCACTGCAGTGAAAATGCAAGGATCTGACCATTATTGCCACATTGTTCCCAATGGCAAAAAAATTGGAACTCAAATAAATGCCTAATGACAGAAGAATGACTAAATAAATTCTGACTCATCCACTCCACAACCTATTACACAGCCATTGAAAAGAATGAATTAGAGCCACACTGATGACTTTGGGAGATTTCCATGAGCAGTTATGGAGTAAGTAAAACCAAATGCAGGGAAAAAAAAGTCTGTTCTATTATCCCATTTCTAAAAAAGATGAAGAAAAGCTCTCTAACATCTGTACACAGACATTCAGGTAAGCACCAGTAAGCTGACCATTATAGACCATATACTGTTATCATGAGTGACCTGTGCAGGAGGCAAGGAGAAAGTTTGGAAAGGGAAAGAGGGGAAGAAGAGCAAAAAACAGAAAATTTTTGAAAAGAAATGTTACGATATGATCCATTAATGTATTAACATAAAGATATATGTGTGTTCCCATGTACAAAGAGAAACTTTATATGTTGTCTCTTCTGTTTTTGTCTCCTGTATCAGACTTGCAAGACTTTGGCAATTTCCCACTTGTTTTAAATCCTCAGAAAATGTCATATCTCCAGAAAGTAAACAAAAATTCACCAGGTACCATTTCCTTAATGGACTTGCAGTGACTGTTTCAGATAAACAACACTTCTACATTCAATCCCCCAATTTCCATTTGTATCTCATCAAATCAAATTTTAGTTTTTCTTTCGAGCTTGTGTTTTTACCTGGAGAAATAAGTCCATAAATGTTTAAAATTGGCACTACTTCTCATGGTGAATAAAATATTGTTGTGTAGAAAAATTGGCTCCAGGAAATTAAAAATCAATATACTTTGAGAATTAAAATAGGATGGGGAAAGTTGCTTTGTCCAGATTGCAATGGCCAGGCAATACAAAGAAAAAAAAAAGAATTACTATCATAAAATGAAAATTATAAGAGAGCATTTTTCAGCTTTGTATGAGAAATGCAATGGACCAAGTGAAAAAAATTAACCATGAGGCTGGGTGCGGTTGCTCATGCCTGTAATCCCAGCATTTTGGGAGTCCAAAACAGGTGGATCACCTGAGGTCAGGAGTTCAAAACCAGCATGGTCAACATGGTGAAACCCCATCTCTACTAAAAATACAAATGTTAGCCAAGGCACGGTGGCAGGTACCTGTAGTCCCAGCTACTTGGGAAACTGAGGCAGGAGAATCACTTGAACTCAGGAGGCAGAGGTTGCAGTGAGCCAACATCACGCCATTGCACTCCAGCCTGGGCAACAAGAATGAAACTCCATCTCCAAAAAAAAAAAAAAGAATAAGAAAAGGAAAACAAATTTTTTTTAACAACCCTGTGTGTGTTTTACTCAAGTGGCCATCTCTGCAACTTGCTGCTAATTTGCCTCCTTTGAATTTACTGTTCCTGATGGCAAAATCATTTGCTCTGAATTTTTCTAGTCTCACCCAGTCCTACTTTTCTAATTAATATTCCTCAAGGAATGTTCTAACTTTGAACTCATTTCAAAGGTACTTTAATTTTAAATCTTGACTCAAGATCTTCAATTATTATATCTTAAAAATCTTGAATGTTTTCTGTTTCTGTTATTAACTGTCCTAGGTTAGGGATATTTAAAATAACAGCTGATAATATGTTTTTTTTAAATTGTAAAAATGATTGTTAATGTCTGGCTCTCACTTTTTTAAGAGGACATGGGAGCCTTTGAAAGATGGCTTGCCTGTCTACCTAGGGGTGGTCCCCAGGTCCAGATTTGAGAGTCTGGGCTGGCTGACTGCTGGTAGGAGCTGGCTCTTCTTCTGGTTCCATTTTTCTCTGCACCCCAGTATCTTGGCTTACTCTGGATAACTATGTGATGCCCATGTGCATGCCCAGTTGAAGGGCATTTGAGTCTTTCCCCGTGGAAATTTCATAAATGGAACGTGTAGTGAGCCATGCGTGACTTATTGCTAAGGAATCTGAGGGAATGTAAAACTTGGATGACAGTGTCTCTTATGGGTCTTTCCTTCTCATATCTCTTGATACAGCACGCCTACCTTGAAGTCAGCAAATGACCAGCAGAGGCGGTCTTTCCATCTGTTCCAGAAAACCCTGTGGCTTGTGCAACCTGGGAAACTTGCCCACAGCCATCCCACAGAGTGAGTCAGCTCTCTGGCTCCCTTATCTACTGCCTCTTCCCAGACATGACTCCCTGTTTAGGAGCAGGCAAAGTTATGGGGAACAAGGGGAGAAGCAGACACTCACCTAATGCACAATCCGGATGAGAACTTACCCAAACCCAAGGAGGTGGAGATGGAACAGAGCTTGAGTCCTCTCCAGGACTGTTAACTGAAGATTTCTGTTGTGATATCTTGTAGAATTTTGACCAGCATTCGTCAAGGATGAATTGAAAGCAGGATCTGTCCCTCCATACACTGAGAACTGCAGAATATGCAAGGTACATGGAACTTATTTTCTTACGTGTAAAAGCTTATACATGTTCATTATACATCTGTCCTAATGCTTTCCAAACAGTCTCACTCAAAGCCTCACCAAGACCCAGATGAGAAAATAAAGGCACAGAGGAGTGGATGAGTCACTTGCCCAAGTCACAACACTGGAAGGGACAGAGTTTTTGTGTCAAATCCAGGCAGTTCACCTCTTGGCTATAGGGCTTCTGATTAACCAGTGATTCCCACACGGTGGTCCCTGGGCCAGAGGCATCAAAATCACCCAGGAGCTTGACAGAGAAAGAAAGTCACTGGCCTCAACCCAGACTTACTGAATCGGAAACTCTGGGGAATGGACCCAGAAATCTTTGTTTGAACAAGCTTGTCAGGTGACTCCCATGCACACTGCAGTTTGAAGAATATTGAACTAGGCCTTTGGAATGAGATTTTTCATTACTGAGTGTTTTAGAGGAATTCTTGGGCAAATATCAGAACAGATTCACTAGAGTCCTTTCTGGGTACAAGTTAATAAATAGGTTTCCTTTCTGAGGTACTAAGCACAATAGTTAGATCTGTAAGAAGAAAGTAGATTTATGAACATACAAATGAAAAATGTATTCACTCTGTGAAAATAATATTCCCTTTAGAAAAGTGTTCACATAAACTTGGTGATTAATCTGATAGGGTGCAGTCAGGAAAGGTCAAGAGTCACCCCACATCTTGCATCTCAGGTCAGCCCACCTACTTCCATCTCTGCTCCCATTCTGGCCCCAATTATGCTCATCTCTCACTCAGAAATCTACAGTGGCTTCCTAACTCAACAGGAATCCTTCTATTCTGAAACTCATTCAAGATGTTCTTCACAGCCAGAGTGATTTTTCTGTGAATCTGAGCTAAGTAAAGCCTTAAAGAATTGCTAGTGCTCACAGGATATGGAACAAAATGCCTAACAAGGCCCTTGAGTCAGTGGGGCATGGTCTGCCCATTCCTTCACCCCAGGACACATAGAATGCAATTCTCCATCTCACTGCTTCCTCCAATCACCCCAGCAATCCCTTATTTTCTCAAAAACACAAAGGCCTGTATGCCTCAGCTACTTTCGTATGTTTGGCCCTCCTCTTTAAATGCTTTTCCCCTCATTTCACTGTTTAAGCCATATATACTCTTCAAAATTCAGTTCAAACCTCACTTCGAGAAAATCTTTATGGATTCACCCAAGAGCTTACAGTGTTTGGCATCCCATCAAATATTACCAGGCATGCAAGGAAGGAAAAAAATCCCGCTATGAAGAGAAAAATCAACAAATCGAAACAGTCCCAGAACTGGCACAGGTGTCAGAATTAGCATACAAGGACATGAAAACATTTTTATAACTGTATTTCAGAAGTTTGAAAACTTAACTAGACACATGAAAGATATTTTTTTAAACACCCAAACTGCTGGTGTGTGTTGGCTCACACTTGTAATCCTAGAACTTTGGGAGGTCAGGACAAGAGGATCGCTTTAGCCCAGGAGTTTGAAGCTGCAATGAGCTATGATAGCTCCACTGTACTCCAGCCTGAGGGACACAGTGAGACCCTGTCTCTTAAAAAACATTTTTAAAAAGATCCAAATTGAACTTTTAGTGAACTGGAAGACATAACAGTAGAAATTATTCAAAATGAAAAAGAGAAAAATAATTTAAAAGAAAAACGCAAGAAAGCAACAGTAAGCGGTAGGACAATTTTATGCGACATTCATGTCTCGTGTGCAAAGGGCTCATTAAGCGTATTTAATCTGTGGGTTTATCATTTTATCAAAATTGGAGATGTTTCAGTCATTATTTCTTCAAATATTTTTTTCTGCCCTCCCTGCAACCTCTCTCCTTTAGGGACTCTAGTTACACATATATTATAAGAAATATTGGAAGAAGTCTTCTAGGCAGAGGGAAAGTGAAATAAAATGGGAGTGAAATAGAATGGGAGCAGAGATGGAAATAGGTGGGCTGACCTGAGATGCAAGATGAAAATGAATAAACTGTACTAGAAATGTTGACTATTAAATACATTAGTAAATATATATACTTTAGAATTTAAATCACTTCAAAATATAATTGTTTGATGAAGAATAATACCAATGCACTATGCAGGTCATAACATAAATAAAAGTTAATGCATGACAGCAAAACCATAAAGACTGTATAGGTAGAAAAAGGGCAGATAGAAGTTTATTATTTAAGCTTCTTATACTGTCAGTGAACCTGTGTAATATGACTTAAAGGTAGAGTATGTTAAGTTAAAGATGTTAAACCTTACAACAAATAGTAAAAGAAGAAAACAAGGAGTTACAGCTAAAATTCAACAAAAAAAGATAAAATGGAATCATGGAAAAATTCAATTAATTTTTAAAAAGGGTAAAATAGAGGAAAAGGGTAACACAGAATAAATCTTACAAATAGAAAGCAAATAGCAAAAGGAGATACTTAACCTAACCATAGCAATAATCATATTCAGTATAAATGGTTTAAAATACCACAATAAAAAGTCAGAGATTATCAGATTGACTCAAAAAAACAAGACCTAATAAAAACAAGAAATTCTCATTAAATATAAGTAGATAAACTGATTAAAAGTAAAATGTTCAAAAAGGATATACTATGCTAACCCTTCTCGAAAGAAGACTGGATGGCCGGGCGCAGTGGCTCACATCTGTAATCTCAGCACTTTGGGAGGCCAATGCAGATGGATGACTTGAGGTCAGGAGTTCAAGATCAGCCTGGCCAACATAGTGAAATCCCATCTCTACTAAAAATACAAAAATTCGTCAGGCATTGTAATGGGCACTTGTAATCCCAGCTACTCAGGAGGCTGATGCAGGAGAATCACTTGAACCTGGGAAGCAGAGGTTGCAGTGAGCCAAGATGATGTCACTGCACTCCAGCCTGAGTGACAGAGGAAGACTCTGTCTCAAAAGAAAAAGAGACTTAAATAGCTATATTAATATCAGACAAAGTTGATTTCAGAGTAAAGAATATTGCCAGTGATAAAGAAGGAATTGGAAATGACATTATACACTCCTGTATTATTTGAAAAAATTCAAATAATACAATATGTACATATTCATGCATCTGAACATGTACCTACTTAGTAATTTAAACATTCAATACACTTTTCTTTAGGCTACTCCCTATGCCTACCACCATTTAGGTATTTTAAAAACAAGGGGGGATGAAGTTGGACACAGCCCTAGATCTAGAGGAGCACAATCTATTAGGGAGACAAGACAATAAGTTTGTTTTTTAAGCTAATAAAAGATGTGTCAGATGTTAATTGAAAAATGGGAGTTCAGAGAAAAGAGTATTTCCAGCATCTTAGCAATTAGGGAAAGTTTCTAGAAGAGAGCTAAACCCCAAGAGTATGCACAGATCAAGAGAAAGAGGGAGGAAGGAAGGCATTCTATAATAATTGAGAAAATTTTAATTTATGTGGCTGGGTAGGTTTTTACTTTGCTTTATACTTCCCATACTCTCCATTTTTATTCCTCCTACTCGAGCAGAGAGACCATTTTTGCCTCATGGCTGCCAGGCTTTATGGCTTTTGTGAAGAGTGGTTTGGGTGAATGCAGAGGAGCTGCCCTGGTGAAGGAGCCATGGCTGTGCAGGAGTTCCAGCAACCTACAAAGAAACAGCAAGGCCCAGGCCACATGGAGGCCTCCTGCCTTGGCGTCCTTGGAAAGATTGGTGCGCCTTCATGTGGGGCATAAAACAGCACATTTGTTACACCCCATTCTGGGACAATGACCAAGACCAGGTTATCACCTGTGTGGAGGGATGAGAAAGATCAACCAGGCACCAAGCACCACCTTGAGAGTAGGTCACTAAGCAAGCCCCACAAACTTCACACACCTCCGAAGTGAGGGGACCCCAAAAGAGATGGAATTACCATGCTCCACCAGCTCAGGGGAATGAGGCCTGAAGTAGGTACTAAGTTGAATTATGGGTGATTTTTTAAAAACCTACACATCTGAGTTTTAGGGTTGAGATTTGTGTTCATAACACACATCAGCAGCTCAACAGTTAGAGTCATTTTCTGGTAATAACATCATTACTCTTTCTTCTTTGTTAGGTACATTGAAGGAGGTCAGTTTGCAGAACCACGGTGTAGACACTTACTCTCTCCCTTTGTGTTTCAGATAAACTCAGAGCAGGAGGGCAGCAAGGAATAGCAGTGAAAGCTTAATCCAACCCCTTACTGTCTGCTGAGACCTGGAAATGGAGTTCATCAGCTATAAAATAGGAGTGATGATACCTCATTATGTCTGTGTGATGATAAACAGAGTCAGTATATTGAAGAGCTTGTATGAGTGGCAGACATCGGACATGCTTCCCTGTGGCTGGCCAGCCTGTCATCTTCTCCACCATGTGTCCAGAGAAAAGCTTTGCAAATCAGCTTCTCAATGAATGATGATGGCACCAGTGAAATCAGAGGAGGCAGGAAATCATGTTAGTTTGGTTCATAATGCAAGAAGTTACAGAATACAGAGTCCTCAAAACTGAGAATGTGCTAGTTGTGTGAGTATAACAGGGTCTTTCTTGGGACTCAGCCAGGATTCAAACTATCACGGAAAATTGGGGGAGCAGGTAGGGTAGTCACGTGATTCTATTTGCATGAATAGATTTGTGAGATGATACCTACTTGTCCAGGAACATTGAGTGGTGCTTATGCTGGGAGGATTGTGATTTGGACACCCTGGTAGATGTCATGCCTGACATCAGCTTTCTCCCAAGTGACAACTGCACCCTCTAAGGGCTTCTCAGGTGGCAGAGCTCAATGAGAGTAGAAAGGAGAACTATGAGGATGATTCGTAAGCACAGGACGGACAGCCTCTGGGGTGGCCAGTGCACTAGTAAGGGAGAGACATTCTGCATTATGCAGGTGTGCGCAAGAACCAAAGAAAATAACTGTCATGAGAATTCTGACCTCATTAATATCCACAGACTAGAGACACTAGGAATCTAAGCTTGAAAAGCATAAGGGAACATAAAGGCTGTGTTCTCTTGCCCTTGGGACACAGCTTTTCATTACATGTTGTACTAATTGAACCATGGTGGAGATCGAAGAGCCCCAGTGATTTCCCAATAAAATGCTCCAGCTGCATAAACTTGCTTGACCTTCAGTAGACCCTCATTCCCTATAATCCACATCTACCACAGGCTCACATTCTGGACAGAGAGAATCCTCAGTGTGACTGAAGCAAGAGGTCCCCCATGACTTACTTTTTGCCTGGCATGGAGGCATTGTTTGCCCTGGTGACTAAGGACACATAGCCCTGTCTTTCCTCTGGAGGATGCTGGATTCATACTCAGCTCTGGTATTGCTTTGCATTAATTAAGACCTCCTAACATGTCTCTATTTTGAAAATGAAAAGTATGCTGTGATGAGGTGCTCAAGGTCTGGCCACAGCTTTCTCTTAATATGCACGGGATGTGGCAGTGCTCAGCTTCTGTCTTGGCTTCGGTGCTGTGTCGAGACAGGCACAGCAGCAAGTGAGCACACCTCCTGAAGTCCTGTGGCTTTCCCCATTTTCTCTCCCTGTCCCATCCCCTTCTCTTTTCTTTCCCCTCATCTCCATTCTTTTCTTTCTTTCATTCCTGTCACTGTTTCACTGTTTTCCTCTTTGCTTTTGTTCTGTTTCCAGTTTTCAAAACACATTTATAAAGAGGGCATCCTCTGAGCCAAAAGGAACAAAACTGTTTGACATTCTTTATTGGTAGCAGGCTGCCGCCTCACGGGCATTGTAAACACTTCACAGACTTTCCCTCCCTAAGGGGACTGCCTAATTCTCAGTTTTAGAATGTCATTAGCTCTAACGAATGCTCATTTCCCCGCTAGAAAATAGCAACTAACAAATTATAAAATATCTAAATTCATACCAATAAACTGTCTTGTATTTGCAACATGAATAAATTGGGCTATCATAATTTTCAAGGACACAAAAAGCAAAAACAACATACCTGATTAAATGATATTTTCCAATAATTTCTTAATTTAAAATATACAAGTAGGCAAACAAAAAGAATACATTTCCCAGGTTACATTGCAGTTAGGTTGAGACTATGTGACTGAGTTCTGGCCAGCGAAAAATAGGTGAAAATTATATATTTCCAGGTGCGGTTTTTTTGAGACAGAGTCTCACTCTGTTGCCCAGGCTGCAAGCTGGAGTGCAGTGGCAAAATCTTAGCTCACTACAACCTCCACCTCCCAAATTCAAGCAATTCTCCTGCCTCAGCCTTCTCAGTAGCTGAGACTCTAGGTGCACACCACCATGCCTGGCTAATTTTTGTATTTTAGTCGATAGGGGGTTTTGCCATGTTGGCCAAGCTGGTCTCAAACTCCAGACCTCAGGTGATCTGCCTGCCTCAGCTTCCTAAAGTGCTGGGATCATAGGCATGAGCCACCAAGCCCAGCCCAGGGGTTCTCTTTAAAAATATCTCTCACAGGCTTTTTTCACTCCATGCTACAAGATGTAGGAGGATTGTCCAATCCATATTGTATTGTGTGTCAAACATATAATTTTAAATTGTGTTAATATCCTGAGATTTGTTCTAATTTAACCATGGTGGAGATCAAAGAGCCCCAGTAATTTCCCAATAAAATGCTCCAGTTGTGTAAACTTGCTTGACCTTCAGTAGATGCTCATTCCCTGTGGTTCACATCTACTGCAGGCTCACATCCCGGACAAGGAGAATCCTCACTGTCACTGAAACAAGAGATTTGCAAAACGGTATAACTTATCCTGACTCATACAGTGGAAAATTATAATTGAATGAAGAAACTGTGTCAACTAATGGGCAAAACACCCAGCTAGCATCTAAATGGCAGGATCAAATTCACACACAACATATTAACCTTAAATGTAACTGGGTTAAATGCCCCAATCAAAAGACACAGACTGGCAAATTGGATAAAAAGCCAAAACCCATTGGTATGCTGTATCCAGGAAACCCATGTCACATGCAAGGACACACATAGGCTCAAAATAAAGGGATGGAGGAAGATTTAACAAGCAAATGGAGAGCAAAAAAAAAAAAGCAGAAGTTGCAATCCTAGTCTCTGATAAAGTAGACTTTAAACCAACAAAGATCAAAAGAGACAAAGAAGGGCATTACATAATGGTAAAAGGATCGATACAAGAAGAAGAGCTAACGATCCTAAATATATACACACCCAATACAGGAGCACCCAGATACATAAACCAAGTTCTTCACAACTTAGAAAGAGGCTTAGACTTCCACACAATAATAGTGGGAGATTTTAACACCTCACTGTCAATATTAGACAGATTACCTAGACAGAAAATTAACAAGAATATCCAGGACTTGAACTCAGATCTGGACCAAGCAAACCTAATAGACATTTACAGAACTCTCCACCCTGAATCCACAGAACATACATTCTTCTCAGCACCATATCACACCTACTCACAACTGACCACATAATTGGAAGTAAATCACTCCTCAGCAAAGGCAAAAGAATGGAAATCATAACAAACAGTCTCTCAGGCCACAGTGCAACCAAATTAGAACTCAGGATTAAGAAACTAACTCAGAACCTCACAACTTCATGGAAAATAAACAACTAGCTCTTGAATGTTGATTGGATAAACAATGAAATGAGGCAAAAATAAAGAAGTTCTTCGAAACCAATAAGAACAAAGACACAACATACCAGGATCCCTGGGACACATTTAATAGCATGTCTAGAGGAAAATTTATAGCAATAAATGACCAAATAAGAAGCAAGGAAAAATCTAAAATCGACATCCTATCATCAAAATTGAAAGAGCTAGAGGAGCAAGATCAAAAAACTCAAAAGCTAGCAGAAGATAAGAAATAACTAAGATCAGAGCAGAACTGAAGGAGATAGAGAAACAAAAAACCTTTCAAAAAATTAATAAATCCAGGAGCTGGTTTTTTGAAATGATCAATAAAATACACCACTAGCCAGACTAATAAAAAAGAAAAGAGAAGAATCAAATAGATGCAATAAAAAAATGATAAAAGGGGTATCACCATCGATTCCACAGAAATGCAAACTACCATCAGAGATTACTACAAACAACTGTATGTACATAAACCAGTAAACCTGAAAGAAATGGATAAATTCCTGGACACTTGCACCCTCCCAAGTCTAAACCAGGAAGAAGTCGAAACCCTGAATAGACCAATAACAAGGGCTGAAGTTGAGGCAGCAATTAATAGCCTACCCACTGAAAAAAGCCCAGGTCCAGATGGGTTCACAGCCAAATTCTACCAAACATACAAAGAGGATCTGGTACCACTCCTTCTGAAACTATTGCAAACAATCCAAAAAGAGGGAATCCTTCCCAAATCACTTTATGAGACCAACATCATCCTTATACCAAAATCTGGCAGAGACTCAACAAGAAAAGAAAACTTCAGGCCAATATCCATGATGAACATAGATGCAAAAATCTTCAATAAAATACTGGCAAACCAATTGCAACAGCACATCAAAAAGTTTATCCATCATGATCAAGTAGGATTCATCCTGGGGATGCAAGGCTGGTTCAACATACACAAGTCTATAAACGTAATTCACCACATAAACAGAACCAAAAACAAAAACCACATGATTATCTCAATAGAGGCACAGAAGGCTTTTGACAAAATTCAACAGCCATTTATGCTAAAAACTCTCAATAAACTAGGTATTGACAGAACATATCTCAAAACAATAAAAGCTGTTTATGACAAAAGCACAGCCAATATCATACTGAATGGGCAAAAACCAGATTTCCCTTTGAGATCTGTCCCTAGACAAGGATGCCCTCTATCATCACTCCTATTGAATATAGTATTGGAAGTTCTAGTCAGAGCAATCAGGCAAGAAAAAGAAATAAAGGGCATTCACTTGGGAAAGGAGGAAGTCAAATTGTCTCTATTTACAAATGACATGATTGTAATGATTGTATATTTACAAGACCCCATTGTCTCAGCCCAAAATCTCCTGAAACCGATAAGCAACTTCAGCAAAGTGTCAGGATACAAAATCAATGTGCAGAAATCACGGGCATTCCTAGACACCAATAACAGACTTAAAGAGAGCCAAATCAAGAACGAATTGCCATTCACAATTGCTACAAAGACAATAAAATACCTAGGAATACAACTAACAGAGGAGGTAAAGGACCTCTTCAAGGAGAACTACAAACCACTGCTCAAGGAAATAAGAGAGGACACAAATAGATGGAGAAACATTCCATGCTCATGATTAGGAAGAATCAATATTGTGAAAATGGCCATATTGCCCAAAGTAATTTATAGATTCAATGCTATCCCCTTCAAGCTATCTATGACCCTCTTCTCAGAACTGGAAAAAACCAAACCACCTTAAACTTCATATGGAACCAAAAGAGAGCCCACATAGCCAAGTCAGTTCTGAGCAAAAAGGACAAAGCTGGAGGCATCATGCTACCTGACTTCAAACTATACTACAAGGCTACAGTTATCAAAACAGCATGGTACTAGAACCAAAACAGAGATATAGACCAATGGAACAGAACAGAGGCCTCAGAGGCAACACCACACATCTGCAACCATCTGATCTTTGACAAACATGACAAAAACAAGCAATGGGGAAAGGATTCCCTGTTTAATAAATGGTGTTGGGAAAACTGGCTAGCCATGCAGAGAAAGCAGAAACTGGACCCCTTACTGACACCTTACACTAAATTTAACTCCAGATGGATTAAAGACTTAAACATAAGAACTGGCACCATAAAAACCCTAGAAGAAAATCTAGGCAAAACCATTCAGGACATAGGCATAGGCAAGGACTTCATGACCAAAACACCAAAAGCATTGGCAACAAAAGCCAAAATAGACAAATGGGATCTAATTAAACTCCAGAGCTTCTGCACAGCAAAAGAAACAATCATTAGAGTGAACTGGCAACCAATAGAATGGGAAAAAAAATTGCAGTCTACCCATATGACAAAGGGCTAATATCCGGAATCTACAAAGAACTAAAACAGATTTACAAGAAAAAAAAATTCAAACATGGGCAAAGGATATGAATCAACACTTTTCAAAAGAAGACATATATGAGGTCAACAAACATATGAAAAAATGCTCATCATAATGCAATCATTAAAAAATCTGGGGACAACAGATGCTGGAGAAGATGTGGAGAAATAGGAGTATTTTTACACTCTTGGTAGGAGTATAAATTAGTTCAACCATTGTAGAAGACAGTGTGGCAATTCCTCAAGGACCTAGAAATAGAAATTCCATTTGACCCAGCAATACCATTACTGGGTATATATCCAAAGGAATATAAATTGTTATATTATAAAGATACAAACAGAAACTGGCCCCTGACTGGCCCCTCTTTCCTGACCAATTCCTGCTCTCTGAGCCTCATCACCTTTATGAGGCTGAATGCCAGTGCTGCCATGCTGCCAGCTAAGAACTGGGGTGGGCATGGGTCTTTCCTTCTCCTGGCTGAGAATGAATATGCCCAATGTCCCAAATCTTCCCTCACCCTGTGCCCTTTACTGACACATAGGGACTCAAAGCCACTTTGTCTCTGGGCACCTTACTCCTACCTACAGGGAGATTTTCATAAGCTAGTGACCATGGAGCAATACTGGAGTCACTCCCAGCCCAAATCACCATGCAGAGATACAAGCCAACTCCTTCTCTCACACAAGGGAAATTTTAACTCATTGAGATAGTCAAAATGGATGCCCTGGGCTTATCAAAACTTTGATGCAATAGTCAATTTTGTTTAAAAATCATACATACAGATATGCATGCATGTATATACTGTATACAAAGATAGGGTTTGAAAAAGTTATTGAAAGAACATACACTAAAACATAATTTTGAGCAGTAGTAGGTTTACAAGTGTTTTTAATGTCCTGTTTTATCCAGTTTTGGTACAATAAATATGCAACAGTTTTAGAATCAGGAAAGATGATATAAAAGTTGCTCATCAGACTAGAACAAATAGAAGAAAGAATTTCAGAGCTTGAAGACAAGGCTTTAGAATCAGAAAAGACAAAGAATTAAAATAAATGAAGTCTTCAAGAAATATGGGATTATGTAAAACAGCCAACTCTAATTGGTGTTCCTGAGGGAGAAAAGAAGTCTGTAAGTTTGGAAAACTTCTTTGAGAAAATACTTAAGGAAAACTTCCCTGGTCTTTGATACTTCCTTGGTCTTAGAGATATAGATATCCAAATATAAGAAGCTCAAAGAACTTCTGGAAATGTATTGCAAAAAAATCATCACAAAGGCACATAGTCATCAGGTTGTCTAAAGTCAACATAAAGGAAAGAATTGTAAGAGCTATGAGACAAAAGCATCAGGTAACCTATAAAGGAAAACCTATCAGTCTAACAGCAGGTTTCTCAGCAGAAATCTTATAAGCCAGAAGAGATCCAGGACATATCACTGGCTTTCTTAAACAAAATAATTGTCAGCCAAGAATTGTGTATTCAACAAAACTAAGCTTTATGAATGAAGGAAAGATAAAGATAAATTGTCCCTCAGACAAATGCTGAGGGAATCTGCCACTACCAAACCAACACTACAAGAAATGCTAGAAGGAATTCTAAATCTTGAAACAGAAGCTCAATACCAACTAAGATAGATGTTCCTTAAAGCATAAATCTTAAAGGGCCTATAAAACAATAACACAATGAAAAAACAAAGTATTTAGGTAACAACTAACAGAATAAATAGAACAGTACCTCATATCTCAGTATTAAAGTTGAATGTAAATGGACTAAATGCTCCACTTAAAAGATACAGAATGACACAACGGATAAAAAAAAATCTCCAACCAAATAGCTGCTGACTTCAAGAGACTCGCCTAATACATAGGGATTCATATAAACTTAAGGGGTGGGAAAAGATATTCCATGCAAATACAAACTAAAAGCAAGCAGGAGTAGCTATTCTCATATCAGATTAAGCAGACTTTAAAGCAACAACAATAAAAAAAGAAAAGAAAGACAAAGAAGGGCATTCTATAATGATAAAAGGATTAGTTCAACAGGAAGATATTACAATCCTAAATTTATATGCACCCAACACAGGCACTCCCAGATTTACAAGGCAATTACTACTGGACTTAAGAAATAAGATATACAGCAACACACTAATAGTGGGGGACTTCAATTGTCCACTGATAGCACTAGACAGATCATCAAGACAGAAGGTCAATAAAGAAACAATGTACTTAGTCTATACACTAGAACAAATGGACTTAACAGCTATTTACAGAACATTCTATAAAACAACTGTGGAATATATATTCTTCTCATTAGCACATGAAACATTCTCCAAGATAGACCATATGATAGACCATGAAACAAGTCTCAATGAATTTAAGAAAGTAGAAATCACATAAGTATCTTCTCAGACCACAGTGGAATAAAACTGGAAATCAACTCCAAAGGGAATTCTCAAAACTATACAAATACATGGAAATTAAATAATCTGCTCTTGAATAATTTTTGAGTTAACAATGAAATCAAGATGGAAATTATTTGAAATGAATGATAGTAGTAACACAACTTACAAAAACCTGTGGGATACAGCAAAAGTGGTGCTAAGAATAAAGTTCATAGCATTCAATGCTGACATCAAAACATCTGAAAGAGCACAAATAGACAATCTAAGGTCACACAACAAAGAACTACAGAAACAAGAACAAACCAAACCCAAACCCAGCAGAAGAAAAGAAATAACAAAGACCAGAATTAAAAGAAATTGAAAGAAAACAACAACAATTAAAAAAAAATACAATGGCTGGGTGCAGTAGATGAAGAAAATGTGATATATACATAACATAGAATGCTTCTCAGCCATACAAAGGAATGAAATAATGTCTTTTGCAGCAACTTAGATGGAGCTGGAGGACATTATTCTAAGTGAAGTAACTCAGGAACGGAAAACCAAATATCATATTTCTTGCTTATAAGTGGGAGCTGAGCTATGAGGACTCAAAGACAGGAATGATATAATGGACTTGAGAACTCGGGGGAAGGCTGGAAGGGGATAAGCAATAAAAGACTACATTCTGGATACAGTGTACACTGCTCAGGTGACAGGTGCCCTAAAATCTAAGAGATCACCACCAAAGAACTTAATGTAACCAAGAAGTACCTATTCCCCAAAAACTATTGAAATAAAATTATTTTTAATGGCTCATCATTTTAATTTAATTTAAAAAAAAATCATGTTGCATTTTAAAGTTTATTTTAAGGAAAACATTGACCATGACTTTATCTTCATTCCATGAAGGTTCAATGAGAGGGTAATGATCATAAAAATAGTGGCTATGTCCAAATAATGTCTGGATGATTGGTATCACAAGCTGGTACTTTTCCAAAATATTTCTGAAAACTGGGCTAAGGCCCATGGCTTCGTGAAAACAAAACAAAACAAAACGTTGATCTTTTAGAGGACTTTGATTCCAAATAAGGACTTTGATTTATAAGAAGGGTATTGCAAAAATTTGTATTATCTTGAACAGTAGTTAGCTTCTCAATGAATATGTTCATATTTTCTGGGAGAAAAGAATTTTGCCTTATAATCAACTTTAAAACAAATACTTCTTGAAAGAAACTTGCAAAAATACTTTGAGTCATATGAAAACCTCAGTGATAAACAGGCAAACGGTACAATAACATGGTTTACATTCTCCTGGTAAACATGCTAGGGATGGGCCAAGGGCATTAAAATGTGTGAATATTCACAATGAGCTCACTCGTCCCACCCAGGAATTCTTCTTGGACCACTGTCTACAACTTCGGGAAATACATGGAAACTGATCCCAGAGTCTGGTGAAACTGCTTCCAAGGTCAATCTCTTCTGAGCCTATACACATAACTCCAGAGCATGCTCCTTCACAGTAAATGGGCTCTGGGGTCTGCAGACAGATGCTTGCACCAGTTACATTCCCTGTTTCCTCTTTTTCCTGTCCCTGTTCTTTTTCTAGCCCTCTTTCTCTCCAATTCTTTGGCCTCTTACTGTTTAGTATCTGCCGAGACAAAATATTGTAGTGATTTTCTTGCAGTGGTCAGGACAAATACCTGAATTAGTCAAATAATGGAGCCATTAGCAGGTCGTTTGGACTTATATTATCCAGATCATTGCCTCGGGGATTCACTTGTGGATAGCCATAGACTTCATAGCTCAGAGGTCCTCAGTGCTTCACCAAAATATTTCTCCAGTTAAACAATGCATTTTTCTTCAGTAAAGTGGTTCTCAAAGTATGGTCCAGGGACCTGGGGGGTCTCCAAGATCCTTTCAAGGGATTCATGAAGTCAAAACTATTTTCATGATAACACTGCGACATTATTCGTCTCATCCCCTTATGAGTCTAGGATGGAATTTTCCAGAGGCTACATGATGAATGATGTCATGACAGATTAAGTACAGAGGCAGCTATGAGAATCCAGCTGTCTTTGATTAAGGTATGCATTAAAGATATTTTTAAAACGTACAACAATGCCATTCTTCTTCCTAAATAGCCTTTATTTGGAAACTGTTTATATTAACATGTAATGGTTTGTTATTCTTATTTTTAAATAAATTAATAAGTTGATTTTTAGATTTATTTGTTTTAATTTCTAAAATGATACATATCAATAGCTATAATCCACATAAACAAAAGCTGTCTGGGATTCTCAACTATTTTTCAGAACGTCAAAGAGGCATGACACCAGAAAAACTGATTACTGCTTTTCTAGTACACTTTAAAACAAACAATGTTATTAAGTGGGCTCATTTTATTTTGGCCTTGTCTGATAGAATCTCTTTGGGGCTAGATGTGGCAGCTTTGTAAGGTGTCCACTTGGCCAGGCTGAACTACATTCCCACAATTGCCTTTCTGTTGTGTTTCTGGCCAGAGGCAGCCGAAGAAAGTCTCTAGTGCAGTATTTGAAGCTGAGACATGAAGCAGCCACCACCATGTAACTCACCATGTAGTATCTGCTTCCAAGAAATAGCCGCTTCAAGTCATTCACATGCCGTTGGCTTTCGCCCTTCATCTGTGGATGCACCTCCTTGGTGTGAGGCACAGCCAGGCCTCCTGCTGCTCCACCTTCTCCCCAGTCCTCCTTCGGATACTCTGACTGCTGAGCCAGCTGCGTGTGTTGAAACCTGGCTTCTGCAGGACATGTACACCATCAAGGGCAAAGAGAACACAAAAAAGGGCCTGAGTTTCCATCTGTTCTCCCGGGCTCCAGCTGGGCTCCATCTTCTTGCTCTCCCCATTTTATATCCATCTTATTTTCCAGGTACCCTTTCTATGGGTACCTTCAAGCTCCATCACCAAATATGAAGGCACTCTGTTCACCAGCTCCCACACCTACATGAGGTCAAATCCCTGAATGGTACATAACACACTAGAGCAATGAAGAGGATCTAACTGAAAACGGGGAAGGAAAAGTGTGTGTACAGAGACAAGAAGTCATAGGCATAGTTATATGGAAAGATACAATAACCTCCTCCTCCTCATTGTGATATTATCACACCTTTCCACACTTGGGCTTCTGAGGTTATTACGCTAAAAGTCTCCCCTAACTACAGAGTCACACACAGAACTGCATCCACAAAGAGGTAGATCGATTGTGGGATGGTTTCATGGGTGTGTATTTATCTCCAAATTCATCAGATTGTCTACGTTAATTAAACACAGTTTTTTGTGTTACAATTATACCTCAATAAAGTGACAGCCTTTTTAAAAAGAGAGGGGAAGAAGGCTGAGCTCATTTGAAATAATGGCTCAGTCTGTCACACCTGGAAGCACATTTGTTATCAGGCCAAGGAAGTTGGAGAAAAGACCTTCATGGCATCATTCTGGCCATCTGTGCAAGACAAACAGCCAGCATCCTAGCTGGGAATAAATGGCAAGTGTGCCTGCATACATTCTGCCCCCCTGTCATTCTTCCCTTTAATTTCACTTTTGTTTTTCAAGTATTTGTTGAATTGCATGCCCTCCATGTGACCAGCACTGGGTTGGATTCCATGAGCAAATACATATATTTTTGAACTTGGGGAATTCGTTAGTTACCTATTGCTGCATAACAAATAACCCCTAAAACTTAGCAGCTGAAAGCGACAAATTTCTATTAACTCACAAAGTTCCTGACAGTCAAAAATCTTGGGCTGACTTATCTGGGTCTTTCTGACTCAGGATTTCTTATGAGGTTTCCGTCAATTTGTTGGCCAAGACTGCAGTTATACCTAGGTTTGACTAGGGCTGGAAGATCTGCCTCCAAGAAATAGCCATTTCAAGTCATCACATGCCATTGACAAAAGGCCTCAGTTTCTCATTATGTAGGCTTCTCCACAGGTGATATGGTTTGGATGTACATGCCCTCCAAATCTCATGTTGAAATATGATCCCCAATATTGGAGGTGGACCTGGTAGAAGGTGTTTGGGTCAGGGAGGTGGATCCCTCATGAATGGTTTAGTGCCTTTCTTGCAATAATGAGTGAGTTCTCATTATGATTTCACAGAAGATCTAGTCACTTAAGAGAGCCAGGCAGTTCTCTCCTCCCTTTATCTTGCTCCCTCCCTCACCATGTGACATGCTGCTCCCTCTTGTTTCACCATTATTAGAAGCTCACTGAGGCCCTCACCAGAAGCAGTTGCCAGCACCATGCTTCCTGTATGGTGCCAAAATATACCATACAGGAAGCATGGAATGATAAGCCAAAATAAACCTCTTTTTTTTATTGCATTTTAGGTTTGGGGGTACATGTGAAGAACATGCAAGATTGTTGCATATGTACACACATGGCAGTGTGATGTGCTGCCTTCCTCCTCATCACCTATATCTGGCATTACCTCTTTTCTTTATAAACTACCCAGCTTCTGGTATTTCTTTATAGCAACGCAAGTGAACTAACACAGAAAATTGTTACCAAGGAGTGGGATGTTGCTATAAAGATACTTGAAGATGTGGAAGCAGCTTTGAAGCTGGGTAACAGACAGACACTGGAAGAGTCTGGAGGGCTCTGAAGAAGACAGGAAGACAAGGAAAGTTTGGAACTTCTTTGAGACTGGTTAACTGGTTGTGATCAAGGTACTGATAGAAATATAAACAGCGTTTTTCCAACAAGAAGCTATAAGAACAAACAAAATTTAAAAAAAAAAAAAAAAAAACAGAAAGAAAGAAATATAGACAGTGAAGGCCAAGCTGATAAGGTCCTAGACAAAAATGAAGAAGTTATTGGGAACTAGAGCAAAAGTCACCCTTATTATACCCTAGCAAAGAACTTTGCTTCATTGTGTCCATGTTCTACAGTTTTATGAAAGGTTGAACTTAAGAGTGATAACTTAGCATATCTGACAGAAGAAATTTCTAAGCAGCAAAGCATTCAAGATGTAGCCTGACTTCTAACAATCTAAGATCAAATATGGAAGCAGAGGAATAACTTGAAGTTAGAACTTGTCATTAAAAGGGAAGCATAGTATAAAAATTTGGAAAATCTGCAGCCTGGCTATGTGGCCGAGAAGAAAAGAGCATTTTCAGGAGAAGAATCCAAGTAGGCTAAGGAACGACCACTTGTTAGAGAGACTAACATAACGAAAAGGGAGCCAAGTGCTAATTATCAAGACAACAGAAAAAGTGCCTGGCATTTCAGAAGTCTCAGAGGTAGCCACTCCCATCACAAGCCCAGAGGCCCAGGAGGCAAGAATAGCTTCAGGGCCAGGCCCAGGGCTCCATTGCCCTGAGCAGTGTCAGGATGCTGCTTCCAGAATCCTGGTACTCCATCTCTAGCCTCAGTGAAAAGGAGCACAGATACAGTTCAGGCCACAACTCCAAATGGCACAAGCCATAAACCTTGGTGGTTTCCACATGGTGTTAAACCTGCAGATGCGCAGAATACAGAAGAGAAGGAGGCTTGGAAGCTTCCTCCTAGAGTTCAGAGGATGTATTGGAAAACCTGGGTGCCCAGGCAGATGCCTGAAACAGGGTTGGAGCCCCCACAGAAAGACTATACTAAAGAAGTGCTAAAGAGAAATATGGGTTAGGAGCCACCACACAGAGTCCCCACCACCAGGGCACCACTTAGTGGAACTGTGGAAAGGAAGCCGCTGCCCTCCAGAATGGAGAATGGTAGCACCATCAGCAGAATACACCCTGAGCCTAGAAAACCTGCAGGCATTCAACTCCAACCCATGAGAGCAGCCAGAGAGGTTGCACCTTGCAAAACCAGAGGGGCATAACTACTAGGGCCTTGGGAACCCACACCTTTCACCACTGTGCCCAGCATGTTGGACATGGTGTCAAGGAAGATTATTTTGGAGCTTGAAGATTTAATGTCTGTCCTGCTGGGTTTGACTTGTGTGGGTCATGTTGTCCCTTTCTTTTGACCAATTTTTTTTAATGGAAATCTTTACCCAATATTTGTTCTATCATTGCATCTTGTAAGTAAATAACTTGTTTGTTTGTTTGTTTTAATTTTATGGGCTCATAAGCAGAAGAACTTTCCTTGAGTCTTTGATGAGACTTTGAACTTTGAACTTGAGACTTTTGAGTTAATGCTAGAATGAGTTAAGACTTTCGGAGACTGTTGAAAAGGGATTATTGTTTTTGTCAGGAGAGGACAGGAAATTTGGAGGGCTGGTGGCAGAATGATTTGGTTTATCCTCTCCAAATCTCATGTTGAAATGTGATCCCTAATGTTGAAAGTAGGTCTAGCAGGAGGGTTTGAATCTTGGAGGTGGATACCTCATGAATGGCTTAGTGTCCTCCTCACAGTAATGAATGAGTTCTCACTTTGATTTTACACAAGATCTGGCTGTTTAAAAGAGTGTGGCACCCTTTTTGTCTCTTGCTCCATCTCTCATCATGTGACGCTGCTCCCCTTCACTTTCTGCCATGATCAGAAGGTCCCTGAGGCCCTCACCAAAAGAAGATGCTGGCACTATGCTTCCTATACAGACTGCAGAACCATGAGCTAAATAAACACCTTTTCTTTATAAATTACACAGTCTCTGGTTTTCTTTATAGAAATGCAAATAGACTAACATGATAGACTGTTAGTGAAGTGGCAGTTGGCTTCTCCCAGAGCAAGTGATCAGAGAGAGAGAGAAAACAAGACAGAAGCAGCAGTCTTTTACAGCCTAGAACTAGAAATGATATGTCATCACTTCTGCCATATTTTATTGGTAACACAGAACAATTCAGAAAGTAACCAACAAAGGCATGAATCTCTGGAGGTGGAAATCTTGGGAAGTTGAGAACCACCATGATGTCTGTCTATCATAAGGAACTCATCATCTTATGACCCAGGAAAAGACAGAATAGAATCCTTAACAACTCAACTAATTCTTCTTTATATTTATTCATTGGTTCATTTTATTTTCATGGAAAAAAATAATGTGATGTCAGCAAGAAGGTATTTCTATCTTGTGGACAAGAAAAATAAAGCAAAAACCATTTCTGACTTGCCCAAAGTCAGCAGGTAATGATGCAGCTGAGACTAGATCTTAAACTTTTAATTGACTATGTTTTCCTTTTCTGCTTTTCCCTTACAGAGTGAGGCAACAAGGGTTCAGATGCAGTTCCCCATGGGATGGAATAAAGAATGACCAGCAGGCAGAAGATTAAGAGAAGATTTCTGCTGTTTCAGAAGAATTTCCTATATGATCCTCCTCCATGATTTTCAAATTAGTAGTTTTCAAATAATGCTCTTTCTTTCTACCCTGAACAAGGTGTCCTGCTGCTAAAATTAAATTCATTTTTTTACCAAATACTCATACATACACAATATTGGATAAAATTTTCTTTATTTTAATTTTTTCTCTCCTAAATTGTTCTCAAATTTAGAAGCTTGGAACCAATTATCCACTGAGAACTTGTAGAAAACAAAATAAATAAAGAACAAATGACTCATAGAAAAAAACAGAAGCAGACAATATGTTCAGTTAACGCTTTGTGGCATTTTGAATGTATTTTCACATGCACTTAAGATTCTTTCACATTATGCAAATATATTTTCATAATTATTCCCAACTTGCATGTTTCATTAAATGAATTGAGATTTCCACTGTCTTACCAAGGCATACTGTGACTATCTGGAGGTTAGCTTCCTGAACAAAAACAGTAGCACTGAAGATGAGATCCATTCTAATTCACCATCTCTCCTGATCAGTAGAATTCAGATCTTTGTCTTCCATAAAAATATATATTGGAGGAAAAAAAATTTAATCTTCCCTGGAAGATACAGACTAGGAAAATAACTTCTTAGTGGCATCCAGTCAGCTTGATTTTCTGGAGGGGGGCCGCTATGCTCTCCTCTTAGTGAGACATCTAAGAGGAAGAAAAGTCTTCCATCATACCTGGAAATTATATCTCTCCCTCTCTGATCATGTGTTCAAACTTGTCATTAGCCATGCCTATGAGGCTGTTAGCCTCTCCAGGGTAGGAATCCTGCATCCTTAGCCTCCCACAGTACCTTGTCATAGAGAAGTGGTAAATAATTATCTGTTGAATGAATGACTGGCCCAGAAGTCTCAGAAGGCCTGATCCTATTCCCAGAGCTTTTCTCAGCCAAGGATCCACAGGAGAATTAACCAACAGACAAGATTTCAGGAGCCATTTTCTCTTTTTTACCAAGAATTCTACATAGCCAGTACCATTGTAGATGGAGAGGAGATGAGCTAATTTATTATATATGGGAGTTACCTTAGAGGATTGGAGCTTTATTCTATCAGGAATCCTCATTGAGAAGGATTAACTAAGGTTTTAAAGATAATGGCTTATAGCAGAAGTACACAAATTAGAAGGTGGATATGAAGCCTGCAGCTCTACCTGGGAAGACACATCTAGGTGCATTTGAGCTCCCTCAATGGCATAAACCTAAACTTCATGAGCATAGAAAGTAGGTTAATCATTTCTAGGGACAAGAAGACTTTAGGGATGGAGTGTGACTGCAAATAGGCATGAAGGATCTTTGTGAGGCAATGAAAATTATCTAAAATTGGGTTGTGATAGTAGTTATACAATTCCATAAGTACACTAAGAATCATTGTATTAGACACTTAAAATAGTAAATTTTACAGTATGTAAATTATACCTTAAAAGCCATTTAAAAATATATTTATCCATAAACATCTCCTATAGGGACAACTAAAAACAGACATGAAAAGAAAAAGTCCACATAGAAGTGAAACACAGGCTGACTCACAGCCAGTAGTGTCACACTATTGTTAAGAATAAAGGTGATGAACACAACCATATGTTAAAGATTTTTAAACTTTCCCTCTTTAATGGTATATTTCTCGCATCCTATGAACATGTTCAATTGTAAAACTCCTTCAGTTGTCTCCGTTTTCAATTCCCACTGACTTACATATTCGTTCATGAAACAAATATTCAGCAAAAACCTATCATGTGACCAATAGTTTTTTCAACACATAGATAAATAAAACATAAGACCTATCAACCCTTAAGAAACACACTCCTGATGATAACAGAAAAAATCACAGAGTCAGGAACTCTAAATTTCACTCATCCATAAAAGCAATTACAAAAAAAAAAAAAAACAACACAGACAAAGTCAATGTTTTCAGAAATCTGGAAACTACCAAAACTTTGCTGAAATCAGGGAGCACTTATTCAAAAACGAAGCCTAGATCTTCAGCAAAATCAATGAGGGTTGTAGCCTTTTAACTTACTCTATTTCATCACCCATGACCCAGCTGAGTAGTCTTGAAAATAACAACTTGCATTCCTAGCACAGGTCCCAGAGGGAGTTAAAAGGACCTTATTTGGAAGGAATAGTCATATTTAATGTGTCCGATGGTTTCCTGGAAGACATGCTCAAAAGGTTTGTATTTATATCACCTGAATGTGAAATGAATCCTGGCCCAGTGCTAAAGCTGCTACCAGAGAGCTATGTCAAAAACCTTTATAGGCAAAGATTTTAATTGCTGCTGCATGAGGCAATGGATAATAGCACACAATAGACTGAGCAAAAAGCTTGGGGGAAAAAGCAGGGAATGAGGAGCTTTAGGGGGAAAAAAGAGGACTTTGAAAAGCTCCCCATATTTATCAGACTACGGAAAGCCACATGAATATCTAGGGTGTGTAGACACATATGTACAAAACACCTGAAGATATCATAAACTCTCACCTCTAGCTGACCTTGAGGATCTGTGAAAGGAGGAATTGAAGGCTGTCAGATGTAAACTGCCTCACTGAATATTAAATGTGTACTCCAACACACAAACATACACACACACACACACACACACACACACACACACAGCCCCTTACCAAATACTGTGAGGTATTTTTTTGTCTAAGGCATTGGAGGAATCTTTGTTGAATCATTAGCTGAGCATTAAGCTAACAGAAGAAAGACTTCAGTGACCACATATGACAAAGAACACAGACTACAAAATTTGTTCAGAAAAATCACCAAACACAAAAACAACTACTCTACAAGAAGAAGCAACAACAGACTCTGAGGAAGAAGACATATTTAGCATTTCCACATTGTAATATACAAAATGTTAAATTTCCACTAAAAAAAATGAAGCATGCAAAGAAATAAGAAAGTATGACCCATACACATGTGGGAATGCAGTCAATAGGAACTCCTGAAAATTCCCAGATACTGGACTTATTAAGCGAAGACTTTATATAAAGTATTTTGAACATGCTCAAGGAAATTAAGAAAATGCTCTTTAAAAAAAACTGAAGGATAAGCCAGGTACAGTGACTCATGGCTATAATCTCAGCACTTTGGGAGGCAAAGGCAGGTGAACAAGTTGAGCCTGGAGTTTCAGAGCAGCCTCAGCAACATGGCAAAATCCTGTCTCTACAAAATATACAAAAATTAGCTGGGCATGGAGTCTGGGACTAGGTGCCTGTAGTCCCAGCTACTTGGGAGGCTGAGCAGGAGGATCACTTGGATCCAGGAGTTTGTGGCTACAGTGAGCCATAACCACACCACCGCACTCCAGTCTGGGTGACAGAGTGAGAGTGAGACCCTGTCGCGAAAAAAAAAAAAAAAGTAAGAATAGTATTAAAATAAATAATGTGTCATCCAATAGAAAATATCAGGAAAGAGAAATTGTAAAAAAAAAAAAAAAACTAAAAATTCTGGAGCTGAAAAGTACAACTGAAATGAAAAATTCACTACAGAGGCTAAACTGCAGATTTGAGCAGGCAGAAGAAATAATTAGCAAACTTGAGAAGGCAATTGAAAACATCTGTCTTAAAAAGAAAGAAAAAATAATAAAGAAAAATTAACAAAATCTCAGATACCATTGGGACAACATGATGAATACCAACATACATATATTGAGATTCCGTTGGCATCACTTTGCCAGGGGCCACAACCTGCAACCCCACAACCAGAGGCAATTGTGGAGCCCAGTCAGTGACATCATGCAACCATGAAGCCCAGCCAGTAACCTGCCTGAACTCAGAGCCCAGCCAACAGCCTTGCCTGACTATAAGCCCCACTAGCAGACCCAACTGACTTCAGAGTCCCTCCAGCAGCCCCATCCAAGCTCAAAGTACAGACAGTGGTCCTGCCCAACTAGAAAATTAACAGCAAGACCCACCTACCCGAGGACACAACCAACTGGTCTGTCCAGACCCCAGGTTGGAATGATGGTTAAGGTATATCCGTGCCAAAGTGAACTTGTAAAGGCTAGACAAGGTGAGCACTTCTGCAAATGCACAGCAACAAACACAAGAATACAAAAATCACAAAGAGTCCAGGAACATGACACCATCAAAGGAAACTGATAAAGCTCCAATAATTTACCCAAAAAAGATGGGGATCTAAAAACACTCTAATAAATAATTCAGAATAATCCTCCAGAGAAAGTTTAATAAACTACTAGAAAACATAGCTAAACAATATTCAGAAAACAACACATGAACAAAATGAGTAGTTCAACAAAGAAACAAAAAAAAAAACATAAATTTTTTGAAAATCCCAAATAGAAATCCCACAGATTAGGAATGCAATGACTGAACTGAAAAAGTCAATAGAGAATTTCAACAGCAGACTCAGTTAAGCACAATAAAGAATCAGAGGACTAGAAGATGGGTCATTTGAAATGATCTGAACAGAGGGCAAAAAAAAAAAACAAAGGCTGTGAAGAAAGCCTACAGGATTTATGGGACACAACCAAGGAAACAAATATACATCATAGACATTCCAGGAGAAGATGGAGAGAGAAAAGGACAGAATATGTTTCTAAAAATAATGACTGACCAGTTGCAGTGGCTCACACCTGTAATCCCATCACTTTAAGAGACCAAGGCGGGAGGATCACCTGAAGTCAGGAGTTCAAGACCAGCCCAGCCAACATGGTGAAACCCCATTTCTACAAAAAATACAAAAATTAGCCAGGCTTAGTGATGCACACCTGTAATCCCAGCTACTTGGGAAGCTGAGGCAGGAGAATAGCTTGAATCTGAAAGACAGGGGTTGCAGTGAGCTGAGATTGTACCACTGCACTCCAGTCTGGGTGACAGAGTGAAACTCTGTCTCAAAAATAAATAAATAAATAAATAAAAACTGAAACAGTATTCAGAAAATTAAAACTGGATCCCTTCCTTACACCTTATGCAAAAATTAACTCAAGATGGATTAAAGACTAAATGTAAAACCCAAAACTATAAAAACCCTAGAAGAAAATTTAGGCAATGCTATTCAAGACATAGGCATGGGCAAAGACTTTATGATGAAATTTCCAAAAGAACAAAAATCGACAAATGGGATTTAATAAAACTAAAGAGCTTCCGTATATCAAATGAAACTATCATCAGAGTGAAGACAACCTACAGAATGGGAGAAAATATCTGCAATCTATCCATCTGACAAAGGTCTAATATCCATAATCTACAAGGTACTTAATCACATTTACAATAAAAAGAACAAACAAACAATCCCATCAAAAAGTGGGCAAAGAATACGAACAGACACTTCTCAAAAGAAGGCATTTATGCAGTCAACAAACATGAAAAAAAGCTCAACATCACTGATCATCAGAGAAATGCAAGTCAAAACCACAAGAGATACCAACTCATGTCAGTCAGAATGGGAATTATTAAAAAGTCAAGAAACAATAGATGCTGATGAAGCTGTGGAGAAAGAAAAATACTTTTACACTGTTGGTGGGAATGTAAATCAGTTCAGCCATTGTGGAAGACAGTGTAGTGATTCCTCAAGAATCTAGAACCAGAAATACCATTTGACCCAGCAATCTCATTACTGGGTATATATCCAAAGGAATGTAATTCATTCTACTATAAATACACATGCACATGTATGTTTACTGCAGCAGTATTTAATAGCAAAGACATGGAGCCAACCCAAATACCCATCAATAATAGACTGGATAAAGAAAATGTGGTGCATATGCACCATGAAATACTATGGAGCCATAAAAAGTAATAAGATCATGTCTTTTGCAGGGACATGGATGAAGCTGGAAGCCATCATCCTCAGCAAACTAACACAGGAACAGAAAACCAAACACCACATGTTCTCACTCATAAGTGGGAGTTGAACAGTGAGAATGCGTGGACACAGTAAGGGGAAAAACACACACTGGGGCCTCTCAGAGGGTGGGAAATGAGGGGAGGGAGAGCATTAGGACAAATAACTAATGTGTGTGGGACTTAGAACCTAGATAATAGGTTGATAGGTGGAGCAAACCACCATAGCACATGTATACCTATGTGACACACCTGCAGTTTCTGCATATGTATCCCAGAAATTAAACTGTTAAAAAAAAAAGAAATAAAAATAGTTCAACATCACTGATCATTAGAGAAATGCAAATCAAAACCACAATGAGATACCATCTCACACCAGTCAGAATGATGATTATTAAAAAGTCAGGAAACAACAGATGCCAGCAAGGTTGCAGAGAAAAATAGGAATGCTTTTACACTGTTGGTGGGAATGCAAATTAGTTCAACCATTGTGGAAGACAGTGTGGCGATTTCTCAAAGATTTAGAATCAGAAATACCATTTGACCCAGCAATCCCATTACTAGGTATATACCCAAGGGAATATAAATTATTCTATTACAAAAATACATGCACATGTATGTTCACTGCAGCACTGTTTACAATAACAGAGACATGGAATCAACCCAAATGCCCATCAGTGATAGCTGGATAAAGAAAATGTGGTACATATACACCGTGGAATACTATGCAGCCATAAAAAGGAATGAGATTATGTCCTTTGCAGGGACATGGATGAAGCTGGAAGCCATTATCCTCAGCAAACTAATGCAGGAACAGAAAACCAAACACTGCATGTTCTCACAAGTAGAAGCTGAACAATGAGAATACATGGACACAGGGAGGAGAGAGACACTTACTGGGACCTGTTGGGGTAGGGCAGGGGTGGGAGAGCATTAGGGAAAAGAGCTGATTCATGCTGGGCTTAATACCTAGGTGATGAGTTGAAAGTTGCAGCAAAACACCACAGCACACATTTACTTTGTAACAAATACACATCCTACACATGTACCCCAGAATTTAATTTAAATTCTTTTTTTTTTTGAGACGGAGTTTTGCTCTCATTACCCAGGCTGGAGTACAATGGCGTGATCTCAGCTCACCGCAACCTCCACCTCCTGGGTTCAGGCAATTCTCCTGCCTCAGCCTCCTGAGTAGCTGGGACTACAGGCACACACCACCATGCCCAGCTAATTTTTTGTATTTTTAGTAGAGATGGGGTTTCACCATGTTGACCAGGATGGTCTCGATTTCTTGACCTCATGATCCACCTGCCTCGGCCTCCCAAAGTGCTGGGATTACAGGCATGAGCCACTGCGCCTGGCCCTAAAATTTTTTAAAGTGTAGAATGGACAATAAAAAATGACTGAAAACTTCTAAAATTTGAGAAAAGAAATGAACATCCACACTCATGAGGCCTAGAAGTCCCCAAATAGGTTGAGCTCAAAAAGTCTTCACCAAGACATATTATAATTGAACTGTCAAAAGTTAAAGACAAAGAGAAGCTTGAAAGCAGCAAGGGAAAAGCAATTCGTTATATACATGTAAGCCCCAATAAGACTACTGGTAGATTTTCTTAATAGAAACCTCGCAGCTCAGGAAAGAGTTGGATGATATACTCAAAATAGTAAAAGAAAAAATACTGTGGACCAAGAATACTATACCTAGAAAAGCTATTCTTCAGAAATAGAGATAAAGAGTTTCCCAAACAAACAAAAACTGAAGGAGTTTATCACCACCAGACCTGCCTTATAAGAAATAGTAAAGTTTTTCAAGCTGAAATAAAAGAACAGGAATGAACAACATAAAAACATATAAATGCATAAATCTCATAATAAAGGTAAATATATAATCAATGTCAGAATTCCCTAGTCTTTTAATAATGATGCATAAATCACTTTTAACTCTGGCATAAAAGTTAAAAAACAAATATATTAAAAATAACTGTAACTACAATAATTTGCTATTGGATGCACAATGTAAAAAGATATAACTTGTAATATCAATAAGCTAAAATGTGAGGGGGAAGAATTAAATATATAGAATGTCTGTATGCAATCAAAGTTTAAGTTGTTACCAGTTTAAAATAGCGTAACGACTATAGTTAACAATAGTTTTTCCTATACTAAAAATTTGCTAAGAGAGTAGATCCTGAATGTTCTACTACACAGAAATGTTCTACTATCACAGAAAAAAAGATAACGAGGTGAGGTAATAGATTAATTAACTTGGTTATAGTAATCATTTCATAATACATATGTAAATCAAATCAACATATTGTACAGCTTAAATTTATGCAATTTTACTTGTCAATTATACCTTAATGAAACTGGGGAAAAAACAAACGCTGGTAAGGATGTGTTGTAATGAACAACAGAAAGTCTCATTTATTGCTGATGAGATTGCAAAATGGTACAGTTACTTTGAAAGACAGATTGGCAGTATCATACAAAGCTAAACATACTCTTACCATATGATTCAGCAGTCACACTTTTTGGTATTTACCCAAATGAGCTGAAAAATGTCTACACAGAAAGCTCTTCACAAACATGTACAGAAGCTTTACTTGTAATTGCCAAAAAGTTGGAAGCAACAAAGATGTCCTTCAATAGGTGAATGAATAAACTGCAGCTTATCCATACAATGGAATATTATTTAGCAGTAAAACGGAATAAACTTTTGAGCCATGAAAAGAGATGGAAGAATCTTAAATACAAATTACATAGCCAGCTCTGTTGTTTAATCAGAAGATAGAAATATGGTCTCAGAAAAGCAATGGACTTAAGTACCAATTAAGTAAAAAAAATCAATCTAAAGCAGCTACAGACTGTATGATTTCAACTATGTAACATTGAGCAAAACTGTATAAACTGTAAAAATATCTGTGGTGATAAGGGTTTTGGGAAGAAAGACAGGGATTAATAGATAGAGCACAGGATATTTTTAGGCAGTGAAACTATTCTGCCTAAGATACTGTAGTGATAATACTGTAGTGATGGATATAAATTATCCTGTTTGTCAAAATCCATAGAATATACAACACAAAAAATGAGTCCTACTGACTTTAGTTAATAATAATGTGTATCAATATTGACTCATCAATTGTGAAAAATATACCACAGTAATCCAAAATGTTAATAATAGGGGATCCTAAGGGTGGAGGAGTGAGGGGATAAATAGAAAATCTCTGTATTTTCCACTCAATTTTTCTGTAAACCTAAAACTGCTCAAAAGTAAATTCTATTTTTTAATAAAACAGAAATTAAAACATTCTAATATATTTTTAAAAAACTGAGTTTGTCACTAGCAGACCTGTCCTATAAGAAATTCTAAGAGTCCTAAAGCTGAAATAAAATGACACTAAACAGTGAATTAAATATTATGAAGAAATAAAGAACACCAGTAAAAGTAACTACATAGATAATGTGAAAGACAGTGTTAATGTATTTCTTGTTTGTAACCCCTTTTTTATATATAATTTAAAAGACAATTGCATAAAGCAGTAATTATAAATATATGTTGTTGAGCATGCAATGTATAAAGATGTAATTTGTGAGAATAATATAAAATGAGAGGAAATTGAGCTGTATAAGAGCTAAGTTTTGACATACTATTGAAAATTAAGTTGTTATTAATCTAAATAAATTATTATAATTTAAAATGTTATTTGTAATTTCCAAGGTAACCACTAAGAAAATAAATTTTAAAACATTGTAAAAGGAGTGACAAGAAAATAAAATGGTACACAAGAAAATATCTATTTAACAAAAACACTTAATGAAGGAATTGAGGAAGAAAAAAGATATATGATATAGAAAACCAATAGCAAAATGGCAGAATTATTTCCTTAACAGTAACTCTATCAAATATAAATGGATTAAACTATTCAGTTAAATGGCATAGGCTGGCAGAATGGATTATTTTTAAAACGTAGTCCAACTATATTCTGTCTACAAGAATTCACTTTAGATTTAAAGACATAAATAGGTTGAAAGTAAAATGTTGAAAAATATTCTATGCAAATAGTTATCAAAGGAGAGCTGGAATGGCTATACTCATATTAAACTAAATAGACTTAAATATAAAAATTGTTAAAGAGACAAAAAGGATATTATAAAATTATTAATATAAAAGTGTCAATTTGTCAAGAAGGTGTAACCCTTATAAACATACATGCACCTAAAAGCAGAGCTCCACAATACACAAAGAAAAAATTGACACAATTGAAGGCAAAGAAAAAATAGAGTTTAACAATAATAGTTGAAGACTTTAATACCAACTTTCAATGATGTCTAGAAAAACTAGATAGAAAATTAACAAGAAAAAAGAAAACCTAAACAATACTATAAGCCAATGAAATCTAACAAATATCTATAGAACACTCCACCCAATAACAAATGAATATACATTCTTCTGAAGTGAACTATTCTCCAGAATGGGCCATACATTAATTCAGAAAAACATATCTCAACAAATATAAAAATATAAAATTATGCCAAGTATATTCTCCAACAATGGAATAAAACTAGAAATTATTAATTGAAGAAAATTTAGAAAATTCACAAAGAGTGAAAATTAAACACTCCTAAATAACTGATGTGTCAAAGAGGATATCACAGGAGAAACTAAAACATATTTTCAGGTGAATTAAAACAAAAACACAGAATACCAAAACACTGCTGAAAGAAATCAGCGATGACACAAACAAATGCAAAAACATGCTGTGCTCATCAATAGGAAGAATCAATATCAGTAAAATGGCCATACTGTTCAAATTTACAGATTCAGTACAATTCCTATCAAATACCATTGTATTCTTCACAGAGTAGAAAAAAACTGTTTTAAAATTCATGTGGGACCAAAAAAGAGCTTAAGTACCTCTTTAAGGCAGTTCCCCCAATGCCCCCCAAAAAGACAAAGCTGGAGGCATCATGTTATCTGACTTCATTTTTTTTTTTTTTTTTTTTTTTTTTTGAGATGAAATCTTACTTTGTCACCCAGGCTGGAGTGCAGTGGAGTGATGTCAGCTCACTATAATCTCTGCCTCTGAGGGTCAAGTGATTCTCCTGACTCAGCCTCCTGAGTAGCTGGGATTACAGGCATGTGCCACTATGCCCAGCTAATTTTTGTATTTTTAGTAGAGACAGAGTTTCGCCATGTTGGCCAAGCTGGTCTGGAACTCCTGATCATAGGTGATCCACTGGCCTCAGCCTCCCAAAGTGCTGGGATTACAGGCATAAGCCACCGCACCCAGACACGTTACCTGACTTCAAAACCTAGAGTGACCAAAACAACATGATACTGGTACAAAAATAGACATATAGACTAATGGAACAAAATAGAGAGCCCAGAAATAATGCTGCACGCCTATAACCACAAGATCTTCAACAAAGTCAACAAAAATAAGCAATGGAGAAAGGACTTTCTATTCAGAAAAGGGTGCTGGGATAACCAGCTAGCCATATGCAGAAGACTGAAACTGGACACCTTCCTTGAACCATATACAAAAATTAACTCAAGATGGATGAAAGACTTAAATGTAAAACCCAAAACTATAAAAATCCTGGAAGAAAACCTAGGAAATGCCATTTGGACATAGGACCTGGCAAAGATTTCATGACAAAGACGTCAAAAGCAATTGCAGCAAAACCAAAAATTGACAAATGGGACCCAATCAAACTAAAGAGCTTCTGCACAGCAAAAGAAATTATCAACAGAATAAACAGACAATTTCACCTACAGAATGAGTGAAAATATCTGCCAACTATACCTCTAAAAAGGGTTTAATATTCAGAATCCATAAGGAACTTAAATTTACAAGCAAAAAAACAGACGATATCATTAAAAAGTGGGCAAATAACATGAACAGACATTTTTCAAAAAAAGACATGTATGCAGCCAGCAAGCATGTGAGAAAATGCTCAATGTCACTAATCATTACAGAAATGCAAATCAAAACCACAGTGAGATACCATCTCAAACCAGACAGAATAGCCATTATTAAAAAAGCAAAAAATAACATGCTCTGGTGAGGTTACAGAGTAAAGAGAACATTTACACACTGCTGGTGGGAGTGTAAACTAGTTCAGTCATTGTGGAAAGCAGTGTGGCAATTTCTCAAAGAACTGAAAACAGAATTACCATTCAACCCAGCAATCCAATTGTTGAATATACATCCAAAGGAATACAATTCATTCTGCTGTAGTGACACATGCACATATATGTTTACTGCAGCACTATTCACAACAAAGACATGGAATCAAACTAAATGCCCATCAACAGTAGACTGAATAAAGAAAATGTGGTACATATATACCATGTACTCCTACACAGCCATAGAGAAAGAACAAGATTATGTCCTTTGGAGCAACATAAATTGAGCTGGAGATCATCATCATAAGCAAACTAACGCAGAAACAGAAAACCAAATACTGTATATTCTCATTTATAAGTGGGAGCTAAACAATGAGAACACATGAAAACAAAGAGAACAACTGGACACCAGGGCCTAACTTGAGGGTGGAGGGTAGAAGAAGTAAGAGGATCAAGAAAAAAATATCTATTGCGTATTATACTTACTACCTGAGTAACAAATAATTTGTACACCAAACCCCCATGACATAAAGTTTACCTATATAACAATCCTGTACATATACCCCTAAACCTAAAATAAAAGCTTTTTAAAAAGACGCTAGAAAAAGAGCAAACTAAACCTAAGCCAGAAGGAATAAAAGTAAACATTATAGGAGAGATAATGAAGTAGGAATAGAATGACAATTTAAAAAAATTAATTAAAAAAATGAGTTCCTTGAAAAGATCAACAAAGTTGAGAACGTTTTGGCTAGACTAGCCAAGAAAAAAAAGAGTAGACAAACTGTTAAAATCAGGAACAAAGGAAAAGATGTTGCTAATGATGATAGAGAAATTAAAATCATTTTCAAACAATTGTATGCCAACAAATTAGATAATCTAGATTAAATGGACAATTTTTGGAGACATATAAGCTACCAAAATTGACTTAGGAAGAAACAGAAAATCTGAATAGACTTATAACAAATAAAGAGATTGAGTCAATCATCCAAAAGCTTCCAATAAACAAATCCCAGGATGAGATGATGAATTCTACCAAATTTTAAAGAAGAATTAGTAGGAATGCTTCTTAGACTCTTCCAAAAAAAATAGAATTGAGAAAACTTCCTAACTCACTCCATGAGGTCAGCATTACCATGATACCAAAACCAAATAAAGACATCACAAGAAAAGAACACTACAGACCGAAGTCTTTTATGAATGTAGATGCCAAAACACTCAACGAAATACTAGCAAACTGAAGGTTGGGCACGGTGGCTCACACCTGTAATCCCAGCACTTTGGGAGGCCAAGGCAGGCATATCACTTGAGGCCAGGAGGTTGAGATCAGTGTGACCAATATGGTGAAATGTCATCACTACTAAAAACACAAAAATTAATGAGGTGTGGTGGCACACGCCTGTAATCCCAGCTACTCAGAAGGCTGAGACATGAGAATCATTTGAACCCAGGAGGCAGAGGTTGCAGTAAGGCAAGATAGTGCCATTGCACTCTAGCCTGGGCGACAAGCAAGACTCCACCTACCCCTCCCAAAAAAATAAAATACTAGCAAACAGAATCCAGGAGCATATTAAGGAGATTATACATTATGACCAAGTGAGAGTAATCCCAGGAATGTAAAAGTGGTTCTAACATATAAAAATCAAAGTAACACACCATATCAATAGAATAAAGGAAAAAACTGATTCCTCAATGTGTTACATTCTGGACTCAGGGCTTTCCACACTCCAATAAACTGCCCTAAGATCACCAATTACAAGTTCACGGCAGAATTTAATAGATTTTAATCTTTCGGTCACTTGAGCCCTCAAGGACATGAGACCTGTTGGTCACATGCTTCTGGTTCTCCTCGTGCCATCCAAGCATTTCTTTCCAGTCTCCTTCATGAGCCTTCCTGCTTACTCTTTGACAAATGACCTTCTCTGTTCATACTCTAACATCTCCCTGAACACAGTCATTCACTTTTTGGTCTAACTGCCACCTTATATCTTATCCCAGGATTCTCCCCTGACCTCCAGACCCATGTATCCCTTTGCCCACTGGATAATGCAAACTGGATAATTCTAAGCTGTTCAAGTTCCATGTGGCTAGAATTGGATTCCTTATCTTCTACCCAAAACCTTCTGCTATGCCATGATTATTTGATATATTTAAAAGAATAACCACAAGTCTGGTTATTTAACTATTTAACTATTATTTATTTAACTATTATTAAATAGTTCAACCCAGTTGTCCAAAGCACAACCTTGAAAATAACTGCCAACCTCTTCTTCAACACTCAGCATTCAAGAGATCACTAAATCCTGAGGATTAGTGACAAAGCTCTTCTGTATCTGACACAGCTCTGCTGAAATGTGTACCGTCTGTTTCCTAGAATATTACTTTAGGCCCCTAAATAAATGTTCCTCATTTTTTTCCCTTCAATCCATTATCCACCAAAGTAATCTTTCCATAACTAATATAACCCCATAACTCCAAATAATACCCAAGATATACAAACATATACACAAATAACAGTAACAGCATTGTTTCAATGCTTAAACATTGCTGGATTCTTTCAGATCCAGCTAAAACACCCCACTTTTGGTTAAAAAATGACTTAAATTTTCTCTTAAAATCCCATACATATGAGGACACACTCTTTTGTGCCCCAATGCTTCTCCCCAACACACATAACATGCACACCGCATACCGCCTACCTAGCTATGGTCAACCACTCAATACACATCTCTCCTGCATGACTTCAAGGTCTTTGAAGAATGAATCTTATTGTTATTCATTTCCATTTCCTTAGCGTATATATCACTGTCTGATATGCTATGAATTAAGAGCTTAAGAGCTATTTCTACATAGTCAATGGATTATTATGAATTACAATACTATCCCAGACAGTATTAAAGTCTGCTACTTATTCTGAGACCAGCACAGGACACCATAATTTAATTTACACATGGAGAAAGAGGAGAAAATATGAGGAAAGCATCTAACGTTTGGAAAATTATACTTATTGGGAAACTAAATAATATCTCAATTTGAAAAATGGAGGCTGAGGAGGGATTTAAATATATCCTCGAATATAGTGATTACAGTAGAAAAGAAATCCTTGCAGGCCAAAGAGACCAAGCCTCTATTCTACTCTTGACTAGCTGTAGGAACCCGCTCTTTCTAGGCCCAAGCTTTGGTTCCTGTTAAATTCTATAAGGCTAGGCTCTACGCTCCCTTACAGTACTAGTGCTCTATGATTCTAAAGTTATACATTATATTAAAGCAGAATAAAGAAACACTTGTGATGACACAGGTGTCATCACAAGGGATTTTGTTAAACCCAAGAAAGTATTTTCCCAGACCAGAACTGATTTCAGAGTGGAGTGACTGTGAGCAGGGCTATGCAGACTTGTTTGCTGAACGCCCTGATCCACAGGGGAGTCTTCAGTCATCCTGCAGGATTCATGTTGTGTTCTTCCTGGAGAGAGCAGAGCAGCTGGAGGGAGAGTTTGAGACAGATTACCCAAACCTGGACCTCTGATATTTTCATAAACATAGTGTGTCAAAGAAGGTCTTCTTTTCTGGAAAGATCACACCAACTCCTCGGGGCATGTAGAAAAAAATCAATAAGATGAGTCATCATCAATGCTTCCTGTCATCAGAATAATCATGAGTAATAATTCTATCAAGAGTGTCATGTTATGGTATGTGAGGGCAGGGGGGTTTTGGTAAAAAGATAGCAGAATTTTATCTTAAAACTAGAAATCCAGATATAACTGGGAATATATTTTCATAGCAGTGTGAACTTCCCTCCACAAATCAGCAGCCAATGACCTCCATGTTTGATCTAAAGGAAGCTAAATGCTGGGGTGAATTCACTGTTTGCTGAAAAAAAGGCAGAAAAAATCCAGATGGCAGCTTATGGCCTCAGTCAGTCTTCTGCCATGAGTTCTCTCAAGTCTATATTTAGCATGATCTGATTGAGTAAGATCACATGCTCAGAGTAAACTCAGCCCAGAATATCAGCTATGATTTACTTCCAGAGACAGTAATAAATCTCCCTGTTGGAATTTTATTCAGTTGCTGATGGCTAGGTTCTTTGTCTGTTTGTATTATGCCCTGAAGCTATAAATATGTAGAATTAAAATGGGCAAGAGATATCTATATTTATATCGGTTTCTATATCTCTATATCTATCTGCTCTACTGCTTGCCTCCTGCAGAATGAGATTAATCCCTTTGAAATATTATTATTAATCATGCTCAGTTGCTCAAGACAATAGAATAGGGGGAACGAACAGCTTCCAAGAACCACCTACTTCACTATGGATTTCCCACCAAGAAAAATAAATATTGAATTTTTCTTAGCTACTGAAAATGGCAATTCCACCCCAGCAGCAGAAAAATAACCTTAGCAGGTAAAGACATTTGAGCCAAGTTAGACTTTGGGAACATAGCAATCTAGGCTGAGATGAAGCCAGAGGAAATTAGCCTCTTTCCATTTATGGGAACTGAATTTGAGCTGGTGAAGAAGAGTTGGGCACATCTTGGAAGTGACAAGTTTAACGTTTGTATTCCAGGGATTATAGCCTGCCCTACCTCAGGACGAGGATGTGTGTCTGTCCTTCCCAAAATAACCCTGAGTCTTCTGCCTTCCTGGATAAGCATCCTCACCCAATGATTCAGGAAGGGCTGGATGGGAAAGGGGCATGTCTAGCCCGTATCAGATGAGGTCACACCATTTTACTGGGCTCATGGGGCTCAGGTTCGGTGCCCATTCAAATATAGCCAGATATTTCTTCCCAGATAGAGCAGAAGACTCCACATCTACCCTGTATACTCCCACCATAAACCAAGTTAGATTGGAAACTTCAATTGACCTTTCTCAATAAGGATTATTGATAGAATAAAGCTCCAGTCCACTAAGGCAACCAAATATGTAACAAATTAGCATATCTCCTCTCCATCTATAATAGTACTAGCTATGTTACAATCTTGGGAAACGGAGAATTAGTCATCAAAAACACTTGTCTGTAGCCTAATTCTCTTTTGGGACCCTTATTGGAAAAGGCTATAATTAGAAAGCTTCGGGGATAAGACGAAGCCTTCTGAGACTTCTGGACCAGACCTGTAGACCTCAGTCTAGAACATATAGTTGGAGACTGTTGTTTTTCTGGATCTTATCCAGTCTTGGCATGGGAAGCATGCCTTTTGCCCCACAGTGGGGCCTGTCAAGATTTAATAGCAACTGCTGACCTTGCTATTGTAATGCAGGCCTATTACCATGTTACTCCAGCTGCCTACAATACCTGTTCATACAGAGGAAGCATGTCAGTGATTCACCTTGGTTTTTGTCCTGTATCTAAGAATTCAGAGTGAGTTCCATGATGACACAGTGGGCTGAAAATCTTAGTCAAGGGCATTTTAAAAACTTGCTTATACTATTTCTTTTTTGGTTAAAATACACTCTCATTGGCTTTATTTTGTGAAGATTACAAATGTGGGTGGATGAAAAAGACAGACCTGAGTCTAGTATTGCTTTGTGTCTTAAAAGCTATGTGTCCTCAGAAATGTTACTTAGGCTCTCTAGACTGAATGTAAGGCAGTGAAGGACAGTGATCCCTGGGGAATGGAAAACAAACAAGGTGAGTCCTCCAGTTGCCCAGCTTCCCACCTGAGAGAGTTGCCAGGCTACAGGGAAGGAAAGAGGAACTCAGGAGTAATCCAGTGGATGCCCTGAGTTGAAGATATAGAATTGAGAGTCCAGGGGGATGAGGCTCTAGAGTTCACAGGACAGAATGCCAGAAAGAAGACAGCTACATGGAGAATTCTGGATACCTGCAGATGGTCACCCTGATAACTCAGCAGAGTACTTATCACCTGTGTGGTAGGACTCCAATCAAGGCAAATTAGAAAATTAGAGGATGAGAGAGAATGGAACCCAACACTCACACAGGGCCAGTTCTACTGTGTGCTTCCACCAGCAAGACTGAAGGACCTTACAAATCATAGATGCAAAGGTGGAAAACTCACAGAAACTCTGCCTCAGTAGTGTGGAATAATTACTCTTAGACTAAACATTGTTTTGTCTGTGACTAACAAATCTGAAAAAGACTTGAAGGAATCAAACTGTGTCTGTGAATGTTAACTGTGTCCCAAAATAAAGCTCATGTATATTTATAGGAATATAAAAATATCCATCATACGATAAGGTTAAATTCACCATGTCTTGCATCCAATCAAACAATACTAAGTGTGCAAAAAAGCTTGAAAATACAACCTATCATGAGGAGAAAAACCAATCAATCCAAACCAACACAGAACTAACACAGATGGGAAAATTAGCAGAAAAGAACATTAAAAGTTATTATAAATGTATTCTATAAGTTTTAAGAGTTGAGTAGAGACATGGAAAATATTTTAAAACACCCAATTCAAACTTTTAGACATGAAAACCATAATGTCTAAAGGAAACAAATAACCTAGATGAAATTAGCAGAAGTTAGGCATTGCAGAGGAAAAATTTAGTGACCTTGAAGGCATCACGGTAGAAACCACCCAAATCAAAACAATGAGGAGGGAAATAGCCCAAGAAAATGAAATGTTAACAGTAAGTTGTAGAACAACTTCAAAAGGTCTATTACATATTTAATTGGTGTCTCTGAAGAATAAAAAAGTGAAGAGGACAGAAAAATACTTTAAGAAACAATGGAAATTTTTTTTCCAAATGTAATGAAAACCCACAGATGCAAGAAACTCAATGAATACCAAGCACAAGAAACATGAAGAAAATATCAAGGCATTTCACAATCAAATTGCTCAAAACCAGTTGACATAGTTTGGATATCTGCCCCTGCCCACATCTCATGTTGAACTCTAATCCCCAGTGCTTGAGGTGGGGCCTGGTGGGAAGTGTTTGGGTCATGGGGGCAGATCCTTCATGGCTTGGTGCTGTCTCGATGATAATGAGCAAATTCTTGTAAGATCTGGTCATTGCTCCTGCTTTCTTCATGTGATGTGCCTGCTACCCCTTCACCTCCCACCATGACTGTAAGCTTCCTGAGGCCTCCCTAGAAGCTGAGCAGATATTGGGACCATGCTTCCTGTGCAGCCTGCAGAACCATGAGCCAATTAAACTTCTTTTCTGTATCCATTACCCAGCCTCAGGTATTTCATTATAGCAATGCAAGAACTAACACACCAGTGAAGATAAAAAATCTTAAAAGAAGTCAGAGAGAAGATAAATATGGACAGAGGGAAGAAGGTAAGTATGACAGCAAACTCCTCATCTGAAACTATGCAAGTGAGTAAATAGCAAAGAAACATCATTAAAATGCCAAAGGAAAAACATGCTGGTTAATCTAGAACTTAACACCCAGCAAAAATACCTTTGGTTTTAAAAAGGTAAAATTCAAACTATTTCACATTTATAAAAATGGAAATAATTTGTCACAGCAGACCCAGAGTTCAAGAAATGTTAAAGGAAGTCTTCAGGCAGAAAAATGTGATACCAGATGGAAACATGAATACAGCCGAGGAATGAAGAAGACCAGAAACGGTTCCCTTCGGATAAATATGTTTTCTCCTATTATTTAAATGTTTTTAAAATGTAATCGTTTCAACAAAATAACATGATCTATTTTGAAATATATGACATATGTATTAAAAATATGCCGTGACAACCACATAAAAGGTTGGAAGGGAGTCGTAGAAGCATACTACTTCAACAATCTTGAATTATTTATGCAGTGCTTTAATACCATTTGAAAGCAGCGCCTAACAAATACATCAAAAACCTTGAAGCAACCTCTAGACAAACAAAACAAGGAGCTACTGCTATTTATGCAACAAAGAGAGAGAAGACATGAATTACCCAATACTGGGAATGAGAGAAGTGGCATTGCCACAGATTTCACATACCTTAAAAAAATAATAAGGAAAAACTACAAACAACTTTGTGCTAAAAAAAAAATTGACAACCTAAATAAAATAAGCAAAGCTCAGGCAAGAAGAGAGAAAAAAATTGATAGAAATAAAGGAAATATAGCGAAAACAATTAAAACTCAACTCTTTGACTAGATTCAGAGACTCTCTGGAGTTTGCCCAGAAAGTCAAAAAGGGATAACTGGATTCTGCATTCACTTGTTATCTAATTTCAATCTTATAAGCAATCTCATTACCATAAAGGTTCACCAAAGCACTCATGTATTTTTAAAAAAGAAAAAAAAAAGGAATTTGTAGTTAACACTGTTCCAACAAAGAAAACTCTGGAAAATTTAAGAGGAGAGAATATGTCCTGATCTATTCTGTGAAAACAGCATTAACCTGATATCAAAACTAGATAACAATACTACAAGAAAAGCAAACTAAACACCAATATGCCACACGAACGTAGATGCAAAAACTCTAAACAAAGTTTTGACAAATCAAAGCCAACAATGTATTAAAAGGATAATATATCAGGAACAAGTGGAGTTTACCAAGAATGAAAGGTTAGTTTAGTATTTGAAAATCAGTGCAATTGAACATAACATTAAGCTTTAAAATGTAAAAAATTAAAAGCAAAAACTACATGATCATTCAAAGGTACAGGATAAACATTTGACAAAAATCCCACATCAATTCATGATCTTTTTTACTTAAAAAATTAGAACTAGAAAGTCCCCAATCTGATTAAGAAAAACAAAACAAAACATCGCTATGGTGAGTATGTCCTCACCAGACTCATATGTGGAAACCTAATCCCCAATGTGATGATATTTAGAGGTGGGACACTTTGGAGGTTGTTAGGTCTTGAGGGTGAAGTCCTCATGAGTTGGATTAATGCCCTTATAGAAGAGGCCCCAGAGAGCTCCCTCATCCCTACCACCACATGAGGACATGGCAAGAAGACAGCAGTCTAGTAAGTGGCCCTCGCCAGCCACCAGATCTGCTTGTGCTTTGATCTTGGGCTTTCAGCCTCCAGAACAGTGAGAAATAAATTTGTGTTATTTATAAGCCACCCTGTTTATGGTACTTTGTTATAGCAGCACAAATGGACTAAAAAGACATCTTCAGGAAACTGATAGCTAACGTACACTCAGTGGTGAAAGACTAAATGCATTTCCCCTAGGATCAAAAATAAGACAAAGATGCCATGCTCTTATAACTTCCATTCAACATTGAACTGGAGGTTTTAGCCAGTGTAAGCAGTGAAGAGAGAGATAGAAGACATCCAGACTGAAAAGGAAGAGGTAAAATTATTCTGTTCACAAATAACATTATCCATGTATAAAAACTGGTGGAATCCAAGAAAAAAAATTAAAAAGCAATTAACAAAAACATAAGATCTAGTGATATACCTCCAGAATTTAAACAAAATGTTTCCATATGGTAGCCTCAAGAAACTCAAGCAACATAATTAAACAAATAGTAATGATAAAACTCACTATTCCACCTGTCTGACATTTCAAAGTTCTAGAGTTTGCCCAGGAACTCAGAACGTCATGACTGGAGTCTGCATTACCCTACATTTAGTAAGCCCATCCCCACGAAGATCATCGGAGGAACACAAATGGAACGCCCTCGGCTGGGCGCGGTGGCTCACGCCTGTAATCCCAGCACTTTGGGAGGCTGAGGTGGGTAAATCACGAGGTCAAGAGATCGAGACCATCCTGGTCAACAAGGTGAAACCCCGTCTCTACTAAAAATACAAAAAATTAGCTGGGCATGGTGGTGTGCACCTGTAGTCCCAGCTACTCGGGAGGCTGAGGCAGAAGAATTGCTTGAACCCAGAAGGCGGAGGTTGCAGTGAGCCGAGATCACGCCATTGCACTCCAGCCTGGATAACAACAGTGAAACTCTGTTTCAAAACAAAACAAAACAAAAACAAATGGAATGCCCTCCATAGACAAGGAGCATGCATCTGGCCCAGGAAGGAGTTCACACCGACTATGAACTACCTCAGGCATCTGCACCTGTCTCTTCTCCTTTGCCCATCTTCACCTGTATATTTCGGGTTAACAGAGGGGCCTTTCCAAGGAAGAGCAGTTTGCTGAAGTAGATGCCCAAAGGGCCCTGCTACCTCTAACACATGCTCCTTTGAACATCCTTTGCTGGGCTTTGGGTCAATAGAGCAGAGATGGATTTCCAGAGACATATGCTAAAAACATACCTTTTCTCCATTCTTTATCGTCATAGACTCAACCCGTGTCAACAGGTCTGTGTTTTGTTTTCTTTTCCTTGTTTTGTTTTGTTTTTTTTTTCTTAACAGAGTCTCACTCTGTCACCCAGGCTGGAGTGCAGTGGCATGATCTCAGCTCACTGCAACTTCCACCTCCCGGGTTCAAGTGATTCTCCTGCCTCAGCCTCCCAAGTAGCTGGGATTACAGGTGCCCACCACCAAGCCCAGCTAATTTTTGTATTTTTAGTAGAGGCAGGGTTTCCCCATGTTGACCAGCTGGTCTTGAACTCCTGACCTCAGGTCGTCTGCCCACCTTGTCCTCCCAAAGTGCTGGAATTACAGGCATGAGCCGCCAAGACTGGCCTTTGTTCTTTTTTTTTTATTTTTTAGTTAAACAATTTAATTTGAGATAATTGTAGATTCACATGCAAATATAAAAATATGTAACACAGAGAAGATCCATGCACCTTTATCCATTTTACTCTAAAGCACCATATTCTGGTACATCTACAAGTTCATTTAACCACAGCTGTAACTTTTAGCAAAATTTCCAGATGTTCAATGGCCTTTGGGAGTGAAAGACATTAATTTTTTCTTCTAGACATTAATTTTTGTGGTTGTTAGGCAAATGAAAATCTATGGAGCCCTCCTTGATCTTAATGGAGAATCCAGGCAACTGTGGCGGACATCTCAGACATCTGCCATCCATGCCTGCCTGACAGCCTAGGAATACTTAAGTGTCCTCTAATGTGAGTCTGCTCAAAAAAGAATCCAGATTTTTTTCTGAATGCCTTGCTCAGCTTCCCTTGCAGCTAGGGTATGGGAATGTGACTAACTTGTACCCATTGGATGCAGGGACATGAGACTCTCCTGCATAAGCCAGTAGTGTGAGACCCAGCTGGGCACAGGCCATCCTCACCTGTCCTCTTCAATGACGCCAAGGTCATTACAGTAGGGAAGGACAGAGGAAGCGTTCCAGTTGAAGATGTGACAACAAAATGCAAATATGCTCTGATGAGATTCCAGGTCTATGAGGAATATTATGGGATAATGTGTGATATTTGACTGTGGTCTGTGGATTAAATGATCGTATTGTATCTGTGTTACCTTTCTGATTTTTAATAGTTGTGCTATGGTTATATAGGAAAATATTCTTTTTTTTAGGAAATACACACTGAAATATCTAAGGGGTAATAGGATATCAGCTCTTGCATCTCACCTTCAAACTGTTGAGAAAAAATGTAGAGGGGTCAGGGGGAGGGTTGTGATGAGATAAATTTTAATATTTGGTCTTTGTCCCTGGTTCCTGAAACTGACTTCTAAGTCCCTTATAATTTCTTGAGTGACAGAAGCATCTTCTGTTCTAATGAGGCCACTCTTGGTGGCCCCTAGATAGCTTGAGGATTGGAGCTAGTGGCCAAAGAGACCAAGTCTTCATTGGAAACTTGGAACTTCTGTCCCTACCCCTAACCTTTTAGGGAGGAAAGAAAAGCTGGAGGGTGAGTTAGTCACTAATGGCCAATGATTTATCAATCATGCCTATGTAATTGAGCCTATATAAAGACCCCTAAATTATGGGGTTCAGAAAGCTTCAGGGCTAGTAAATACATGGAGATGGTGGGAGGGTGAGGTGCCCAGACAGGGCATGGAAGTTCCCCGCCCTTCCCCCATACCTTGCTCTGTGTCTCTTCCCTCAGGCTGCTTCTGAGTTGTAACCTTTATAATTAACTGGTAACACTAAATGAAGCACTTTTCTGAGTTCTGTGACTCATTCTAGCAAGTTATTAAACCTGAGTGGGGGTGTGGGAACCTGAATTTTGTAGCTCAATTAGAAGTGTAGGCAACCTGAGGACCTGGTTCTTGCAACTGGAATCTGAACTGGGGACTATCTTGTGGGACTGAGCCCCTAAACCTGTGGGGTCAGCTAACTCCAGGTAGTTTGTGTCAGAATGATGGAGTCCTGATCAAGGAAAAGCAGTTAGCCTGGTGGGACCAAGGGAAAGCAAAAAAAGAAAACAAATAAGCTCTAAGTCTGCCTTTCTTCTTAGTCTAGGGCACATAACCCTCCTGTGCAAATACCTCACAATCTTCCTGTGTCCAGCTGTCACTAGATACCTGCAAGCCGGTTCACTGCAATCTCAGTACTGCACAAACCCTTCTTCAGCATATAGCATAAACACTATTCTATAAAATGACCACCAAGCCTTTGTCTCCTTGCAGTCAGCTCCTCTCTTGCTGATTCTGCCTGTTGCTTTTTTGCAAAGTATTTTCCACCTCCTCTAATAAATCTGCCTTTCTTTGCCTACAATTGTCTTGGCAAATTCTTTTACCCCTGTACCACTGGCCCAGACGGTCACTGCTCACCCACAACAAGAATAAGGCTGAGTGGAAAAAACCGACACACTGGTGTAAGTCAGAAGTACGAATTTTAAAAAACGTGTTTGTGTGTGCATGAGCGTGTGTGTTTGTGTGTGCGTGTTTGTGTGTGTGTCTCTGTGTGCGCTTGTGTGCGTGCATGTGTGTGTGCATTTGTTTGTGTGTGTGCACGTGTTTGTGTGTGCATGTGCGCATGTGTGCGTGTTTGTGTTTCTGTGTGCACGTGTGCATGTTTGTGTGTGCATGTTTGTGTGTGCATGTGTGTGCATGTTTGTGCGTTTGTGTGTGCACTTGTGTGCATGTTTGTGTGTGCACATGTGTGCATGCATGTGTGTTTGTGCGTGTGTGTGCACGTTTGTGTGTTTTTGTGTGTGCATGTGTGCATGTGTGTGTATGTGCGTTTGTGCGTGTGTGTTTGTGTGTGTGTTTATAATTACATCTCTACAGAGACAAGGAATGATGAGGCAAATATGGTAAAATGTGAAAAATTGGAGAATCTGGCTGAAGGGTGTCAAGAGCTCTTTCTATGCTTTTTGTAATTCTGGAAAAAATGCTGTTTTGCTAATATCCTTCTAGTATGACACACTGCTCCCTCTCATGGAAGGAACCACTTCTTTCACCCAGTTTGTCCACTGGCAGTCACTTGGTATTCTTCACATTTAATTTGAACACGTTATACCAGGTGTATATATACCAGGATATGCAAGTGTAATAGTTCTCAATGCCGTGTAACAAATTACTGCACACTTAGGGTTTAAAACAACACTCACCAGCTCACAGGTCTATAGCTCAGAATTCTGCAATGGCATAGCTGGGTTCTCTGCTCAGGGTCAAACAAGCATGAAATCAGGGTTTCGACAGGCTGAGTACTCATCTGAAGTCTGGGAAAATATTTGCTTCCCAGCTCATTATTCTTGTGTCAGAATCCAGTTCATTGCAGTCATGGGCCTGGGGTACCTGTGTCCTCACTGACTAATTGATTACAGGCGCTCTGCTGTCTTCTGGCCAGTGGAGGCAGAGAAGGGCTGGAGTGACTAGTTTAGCCCACCAGACAGTTTCCCTATCTTAAGGTCAACTAAGCTGCACAACCTAACCTAATCACGGGACTAGAATTTGTCACAATAGACATTAAGTGAAAATTTATAGTCCCAGGATATACATAATCTTCAAGGGTGTCTTATAATTCTGCCCACCACATACTTCTATAGATAATAACTTAACATACTTTAAAAATCACAAACCAAACTGTAATAATGGATTAGTCAATACTTGCTGCTAGGAAAATTATTAATCTCATTGCAGAAAAAAAATCTTTATTCTAGTCTAACTTCATGTTACATATCAAGGTAAAGAATGAATTAAAAGGTAAACTATAAATCTGAAATCATAAAAGTATTAGAAAAACGAGGTGAATAGTTATCTTCCTTTGCGTAGGGATAGGAGATTTTGCATGAAAAAAAAGCAGCAAAAAACTAATAGAACTGAAATTACCATAAACAAAATTAAATAGAGCAGTAAGCAAAGGGGAAATGTTTACATCAAGTAGGAGAAAGGTTAATATTCATAATATTTCAAGAGCTCAAAAATTGGTGAGAAAACCCTAATTGAAAAATAGGCCTAGTGTGATGGCTCACACCTGTAATCCCAGGACTTTGGGAGGCTGAGGCAGGAGGATTGCTTGAGTCCAGAAGTTCAAGACCTGCCTGGCCAACATGGCGAAACCCTGTCTCTAGTAAAAATACAAAAATCTGCTGGGCATGGTGGAACACACCTGTAGTCCCACATACTCAGGAGGCTGAAATGAGAGAATCACTTGAGCTAGGAAAGCAGAGATTGCCGTAAGCCAAGATAGTGCCACTGCACTCCAGTCTGGGCAACAGAGCAAGATCCTGTCTCAAAAAAAAAAAAAAGAAAGAAAGAAAGAAAAAGAAAAAAAATAAACAAGAGACAGAACCTTCAAAAAAGAAGAAATACAAATGTATAAACAAGTGCCTGTATGAATGTTTGCATTCACAGTCATTAAAGAAGTTCAGATTTGAGCCACACTAGAATGGCATGTTTTACCCACAAAATTGTAAACATTGAAAATGCTAACAGCCTATGACAGCGAGGATGCCACAGGATGCCCACTCCACTCACCCTACTGCTGTTGAGATTGTAAACTGGGACAGCATGTGTGAAAATGAGAATTTAACGATGTGTATCCAGAAATTAAAAATAATTTAAATCTCTGACCTAGTCATTCCACTTCTAAAGATATATACAAGGGAAATTAAATGAAAAAGAGACAAAATTATATCCACACAGTGATGACAAAAGGGCTGTTCCTAATGGTCAAAAAAGGGGAACAGCCTAAAAATCCAAGTGAACTATGGCTCAGAGACGGAGTATTATGTAGCCATCAAAAAAGAGTTTGTGAAGAATTTTTACGGAAAAGGGCTCTTTGAAACCATAAAGGTTTAAGAAAGACCGAAAGGAAAAGCAGAATGTTAACTGTGGTGGCTGTGGAAATTCTCTCGGGGTATTCTTAACTCGGAGTTATGTGCCCCCTGGTGGTGAAGGGGATCTATAAAAACCCTCAACAATCATGTATTTTGGGTATATGTGCAATTTTCCCACTTGTAAAACTACCCCTTGAAATGAGATTACGTGGGCTCTAAGCACCAAGAAAGCTGAGTCATTTTTTTCCTCAAGAAAGCAAAGAGCCTGAGGACCTACACATTCTTTTCCCCACCACAGCCTCCCCTTTCCAGGGCAAAAGAGAACCATGGTGCCCACAAATCCCACCTGCCAAGAATCTGCCCAGGCAGTTCCTCTAGAGCTTCTGGACAGGTGGAGGAGGCTGCAGGGTGCTGCAAAGAAAAACCCACTTTCCGTTTGGCATTTGCAAAGCCTTCACATGGGCCGGGTTTGTCTTTGCTTTTTTGTCTGTCTGTCTGTTTGTTTGTTTGCTTGCTTTTGCACCTTTTTGTTTGTACGTTTTATTTTCCAAAGGGCAGAGAATTTCCTGGCTCCTGCCCGAAAGATGCAGATGGAATGTGTATCTGCATCCCCAGTGGAGATTTGTTCAGGGTCCTGAGCCTGCAGAATTATCTGCACTTTTTCCTGCTTCATGAAATCACAAGAATAAAATTGTTAGTAATCTCATCTTCTTTGTCTGTGAATCGGTTACTCTGAGAGGGTCCTAGGTAGAGGTTTTTGGATCTCCCTTTTGCCCTAGAAGCCCCTTACTGCACAAGTGTGCACCCCACATCCGCCACTGTTGCTCCTGCTGAGCTGCCAGCCCTGGGCGTGAACAACCAGAGGCTGAATGACCAGACAAATCAATAAGATCTGATGGGCCGAGGGGACACATAGCCCCCAGTGCCAGTCTACAGCCTCTGCACAAATGCTGATAGGTCATTTTTAAACAAGACTTTTGATTTTTCCACCCCAGAATACATTATACACCCAAGTCTCACTGTGTGCAGATTTCTTTCTTTGGAAATTGCAGAGCTGCATGGAAAGAGGCTGCCGGCAGGCTTGTGCTGCCTGGGTCAGCGTCCTCCATGTGCCACTGATCAGGGCTCAGAAGGCTTTGAAGCGTGTGTCTCGGTGTGTTTCCAAAACCCCAAAGCTCTGTATTACGAGGTATCCTAAGACTGGAATAGGAGACCCCAGAGCTCCCCAGCTCCTCCTGAGATCAGCTTTTCTGGGATTGAGGAGGAAAGCACGACACTGAAAAGCATGTAACTGACAATAATACCCTTCCTCTGCTGGTAGCTGAGGCCTGAGAAGGAATTTGAATAGTTTGGGAATGCCCCTGACCCACGGACCTTTCACCTCGCCGCAGGTGACGCACTTTTATTTCTATTTTTAGCAACTCCTGCTCCTACTCCTGATCATTTGAGCCCCATCCTCCATGTTGTTCCCCTCTGTGTGCCCATTGCTGCAGGTTCATTATATGGGTAAACGTGTGCACAGGGGTTTCGTGTACAAGTAATTTTGTCACCCAAGTACTAAGCATAGTACCCACCAGTTATTTTCCGTAATCCAGCCTACACCTAAGATAAAAGTTGGAAAAAAAAAAAAAAGACTACCTATCAGGTACTATGCTCACTGCCTGGGTAATTTTATCGTGGTCGTAGCCATACCCCAAACCTCAGCAACATGCGATTTGCCCATTTAACAAACCCGCATACACACTCCCTGAATCTAAAATAAAATGAACAAAACAACTCTGTCACAGATGGATAGAAATTATTTCAAAACATACACCAAAAATGCCAGGGCCTCATGCCCGTTTGCCACTTGCTTAATCCAGTTAACCTGTGTGACTATTATATGAGTTTCCTTCTAACGTGAGCCCTGCTCTTAACAGAGAGTTGTTCTTGACCTGGAAACTCTGCTTTTCAGTGAGTGACGAGGTGCCCCTCACTCATTTCCAAAGCACACGATGCTTCATGAGATTTCATTGCTGGCACACAGCAAGGAATTTCCTCCATGAAAAATATATTGTTTTATATAAAAATAGATAAATTTTATTTATGATACATAATTTTTAACTTACAGAAAAGTATAGCTGCATAATTGCATAATGGGGTTTTGTGACGACAGATGAGGTAAAAGTAAAGAGCACAAAATTGAACGACCATCCCTCCAACAGCAACACTGCCCACATGAGGGAGCTGGTCCACAGTCACAAGTGTGACACGTTCGTGGCCTCACACCAACGACGCAGCTTCTGAGCTCCATCCTCTGCCTGGAATCGAGTCTATTCTACTGCTAATGGTAAGGCCCATCTCAATTTCAGAACTGATTTTAAAGAGTGAAAGAATTCCGTGTGAAGACTCAACAAAATACTATTCTCAAACTGTGCATAGCTGCCTTGGGATCCTGGTTCACTGGCCTTGCCAGGAACCCACAGAGTTGGCAGGTAGAACATGATGCCCACATGGAGTGGAGAATTCCTGTTTCTAATGAAATCTTCCACACAGTCGATGACCTGCATACCCTGGCCTATTTTCCACAGCAAACAGAGTCCTTCCAGAAGATTAATCAACTTAGCGGCATGCATTACACATGCACACAACAGACCCTTTCCCTCTCCATTACCACTTCTCAGCTAACTGCATTTGGCCTAAGACAACTTGATGGCTAGAAAAATCAATAGTGTGGAGGCCAGCCACTCCCTGCCAGTGGATCCATTATCTGTCTCTTTCCTACTTCCATTTGTAGAGGGAAATGCTTTCTTAGTGTTACGCGAATTAGAGAAAGAAACGGTGTCTGCCACAGAATGCTGTATTTGTCAAAATTGCCTCTTTGGTGGAAATTTGTCATAAAGTGTCTCTGACCAAAGGCTAAAAATCACCCAAGACTCTGGATTCACTTTCCCTCTTCCTGCTCTGAAGACAGCATCAGCATGGGAGGTACATGCTCTCCAGGGGATGCGAGTGAGAGTGAGGCAGAATATTTTCTTGACCCCTTCACAGGACTCATAAGAAGGGTGCCCCTTTTATTCAGCCGACCATGCTTAACCCCTTGCAAGATGGAGCACACAAGCAAACCAGTGCAGGAACCAGCCAGCCACTCTGGCTTCCATGCAGGCAGAAGCAAATCTGTTACTCCAGCCCACCACACTCCACCCCTCATCAGAGGGAGCAAGTAGGTGAGCCAGTGCAGGAACCAGTCAGCCATTCTGGAGCCAGCAGAGGAAACTCCGTGGGACAGCATCCAGGTGGGATTGCCCGCCCTCCCACAGGCCCCAAAGGGCATGTTGCAATACTCTTAGCTCTGCCGTCCACAGACAGCAGTGTGTTATCAGCTCAGCAGGCCTTTTGCTTCATTGCGTGGGGCAACTGCCCTTCACTAGTGAGGGCAAAGGACCAGTGTGACAGCCTTTTTGGGTACCCACATTTGGTGAGTCTTGAATTCTTGTGAGTGCCCAAGAAGAATGAGGTCACATGAACAAATTGAAGAATGGTGAATGTAGAGAATTTTATTGAGCAAAGAAAGTGGCTCTCAGCAGAGAGAGGAACTGGAAAGGGGATGGAAAAGGCAGGTCACTCTCGCCTGAAGTCAAGCTGCCTCTCTGCCTCCCTCCTCTGAAATCAAGTTGCCTCTCTCTGAAGTCCAGTCACTCCTCTCTACCAGGTAAATCTGGGGTGTTTATAAGCACAGAATGGGAGGTGATGCAGGCCATAAGTAGTTTTGGAAAAGGAAACATTCAAATGGTAAAAGGACATTATTCAGAAAAAAAAAATAGAGAGCAGACAAATAGGGATAGAAGTTATCACTTCGAGCAGTGGGTGTTGGGCATTTTGGCTTGAAGGTGGGGCTTTGCCAGGGACTGACCCCTGTCCACCTAGAGTTTCTTTGCCTCCTGTCTCTATCAAGAAAAAATAGTAACAGTAAGTGAGGTGACAGCCATGCCCTATTCCAGGTGTCAATGTACAGTGGGGCATGGGCAAGGCAGTGGGGCCAGGGCTGCCCACTGGGCCTTGTCCTCAGATGGCCACAGTGGGTGGCTCACAAGGAACTTGAAAGGTCTTCCTCACTGCCTTCCATTGATTCTGGAGCTTGTGTGTGCCAACCCTCAATGCCCTACAAGGCCACCCTCCCTAAAGGCATCTAGAACAGGGGAGATGCTGTGGTTGTCCCACACCACACTCAGCCCTGCCCTCAACCAGGCTCACTCCAGGAGGACAGGGTATGCAAGAGGGGTGCCTACACCAGGCCAAGCTGGTGGGGACTTCTGGAGGCATCACAGGTGTGCATGTGGGTTCTAGTTGTGCAGAGAAGAGGAAACTGGAGCCTCTCCCCTGCGCCCTTTGTGTATACAGCCCCATTTTCAACCTTGCTTACCAGCCTTGACACCATCCCTGGGAACATTCCAGTTTTTAAGCCTCTCTGCCTCTCTGTTTAACTCTGGCCCCCTCGTCACACCAGAGCAAATCCTGGGACACAAGTTATCCTAGCAGGACATAGGATGGACAGAAAGAGGCTACAGAGTGGGAGAATAGACTAAGATTTGGAGCCCAAGCTCAGTTCCCCTCAAGGTTTCTCCATGGAACCAAGTGAAAATGATGCCCCCACCCCAATCTCTCTGCTCACACTGTTCCAGTGTGGACATACACACCACGATCTGCCTTGAGCAAAGGAAAATTCTGGGCAGCACAAGCTGCTGTGGCGAAATCCAGAATTAGGGCTCATTTTCCTAGGGTGATATCCCCCTGCCCAAAGCTGGTGGCCTTCCCTGCTCACACGTAAAGCAGGGACTGAAGCCCAAAGCACTCTGCTCCAAAGCCCAGCAGGGCAGACAGATGCAGATCAAATCTCTCTTTCCTTTGTGTGATGCTCTTGAGTATCTTTTCTCACTAATTTCTGTAGGCAGAAAAGGGATGGCGTAGAAATGTGTCATCTCCCACTCACAAGACCTGCACAGTCAAGAGAAAGGTAAGGATTGTTCTGCCAGCTCCTGTTCACTTTGTTCATTATTGAAGACTTTAAATATGAGGTAATGAGACAACCTGGACCCTGCTGAAGTATATGAATAGTAGAATTTAAAAAGCAGAGCACGGCCCCTCTGCACGAAACCCTGCATGGCTGCCGGGAGAGAATAGGCAGGACTGACAGCACTCCTGCCGTTCCACCAATTAACCTCCCTGGCCAGGCGCTGCCTTCTGGGAAGCTCAGCCCATGAATGGTATTAGTTCCTGTCTTCATCCATTCAGGTTGTTGTAATGGAATACCATAAACCAGGTGGCTTATAAACAAGAAAAATTTATTTCTCACAGTTCTACAGGCTGAGAAGTTCAAGATCAAGACACAAGAAGATTCATTGTCTGGCCAGATGAAGGCCCCTTTCTCAGAGATGGTGCCTTCTCACTGCATCCCGTTCATGAGAGCTCCACCCTCGTGACCTCATCCCCTTCCACAGTCCCCACTTCTTAAGGCCATCACACTGGGGAATCAGTTTCAGCATAGGAATCTCAGAGGACACAAACATTCAGGCCATAATAGTTCCTTTCCCATGATCTCTAGTGCATTGATCACTGAAGATCACCAAACTAATCATTTCCATCTGTCCCCTACCTCCACCTGTCCCTGTCTTCTCTTGCCCTCCATCTCCTGCTTGCATAAGAGGGACCTGCTTAGCAGCCTGGAATCTAGATGGAAACATCTTCACAGAAGCAATACACCTAGCAAGAGCCAGGGCTCCAGCCATGGAGGACCCTTCAGAACCCCTAAAGGCTGTGTTTGGCCCAGGACACTGCACGACCACCATGAGGGTGAAAAAGGGGTTCTGAGAGGACCTTGTGTGTCATCCTGAGCATATCCACACCCTGCAGATGACCCCTAAAAAGGACCAGATCCCACCACCTGCACCTGGGGAACCCTTGGACCAGCCCTGCCTGCATACCCAGGGACAGTCCAGACCAGGTCCTGACCCACACGTGGGGTCATGGGGACCAGAGGCCCACCCCTCACACTCAGGGACATATGGACCCAGCCAACTGTCCTTGTTCTCTTCTGCCATGTGCCTCAGGAGCTTAAGGCAGAGGCTTGTGTGCCTGGAAAAGCAGAAGATTGCAGGAATCGTGTCTTGGAGGGAAATGAACTTGCAGGGGCTTTTTGGTGACAGGAAATGCTGTTCTCTACCTGAATCTTAAATTTGTTTGCGAAGCATCTTTCTGAAGGTGGTCTGTCTTTCAAGGGTCAGAGCCTGGTTTTCTAAATTCAAAATTATAATTGCTTTTGATGCTATCACACAGGCCACGTTTTTTATCCTTTCCTCCCTCCCTTCAGCAGTGGGCCAGAACCTGACACCAGCCTGGTGCCTGGGCTCCATCACTGGGCAGAAAGGACCCGAGAGGGTGTTTGAGAGAGTTAGAATGCAACCAGGAGCACATCCTCATGCCCACTCTTCCTCTGCTGCTCCTTAATTTCCCTATCTCAGCTCTTGTCTCCACTGCAGCTCCACAGAGGAAACATGCAGCCCTCACCCAAACACACCCTACAGTCCGGCCTCAGTGTCACCCTGTGCTGTTGGCACCCAACCCTGGCTGGCTGCCAGAAGAACTGAGGAGGAAACCACAACCCACAGCAGTCCTTCAGATCTCCTGAGAAACAGATGAGTCATTCTGATATGGAAGGAAAGTCAACCACAAGTTGGTGGTATTGGTGGGGGCACTATCTTTTAACAAAAAAGTTAACAGAAAAATAAACCCACTGAGAAAATGACAAAACACTATTAAAAAAAATAAAAGAAAGACATTCAGATGTAATGATAGACACAAACCACCTGGGCAAAGACCCCTAAGCCTGTAAAGAGTGACCACTGTGAAGCAAACAGGTGAATGGGTTGTGTAAAGGAGGTGGAACTAGGGGCATCTTTAAATCTTTAACTTGAAAGTTAAGGCCTTCATTTACCATCTCATTATCAGTGAAGATGATATGTTGCTTTTACCTTATTGAAGACAAAATTAGTTTCATCCTGAAACTATACATTTAGCAAAGTATTCGTCACATGTAAAGACAGAGTAAGGAAATTTTCATACATATAAAGATTCATAAAATTGACGTTTCAGGCTAGGTGCGGTGGCTCACGCCTATAATCCCAGAACTTTGGGAGGCCAAGGCGGGTGGATCATGAGGTTAAGAGATCGAGACCATCCTGGTCAATGAGGTGAAACCCCGTCTCTACTAAAAATACAAAAATTAGCTGGGCATGGTGGTGCACACTTGTACTCCCAGCTACTCGGGAGGCTGAGGCAGGAGAATTGCTTGAACCCAGAAGGCGGAGGTTGTGGTGAGCCGAGATCGCACCATTGCACTCCAGTCTGGGTAACAACAGTGAAACTCCGTCTCAAAAAAAAAAAAAAATTGACCTTTCTTGCCCCTTCCTTAAGAAGCTACTGAAAACAATCTCCAGTAACATTAGGAAGACAAGGAAGCAAAGAAACAATAGGGCCCACTCAGGAGAGTAAGAAGCAGCTCCAGGGTGAGAAATGTGCCACAGGCCTAAAGCGCAAGCAGTCCAGATGTGATGGGTTTATAGAAGTAGGCCAAAGGGAAGACTTGGGGAAAGGGAGAAAGTTAGTAGAACAAATTATCAAAACTGAACATGGACGGGCACGATGGCTCAAGCCTGTAATCCCAGCACTTTGGGAGGCCGAGGCGGATAGATCAAGAGGTCAACAGATCAAGACCATCCTGATCAACATGGTGAAACCCCGTCTCTACTAAAAATACAAAAAATTAGCTGGGCATGGTGACGTGTACCTGTAATCCCAGCTACTCAGGAGGCTGAGGCAGGAGAATTGCCTGAACCCAGGAGGCAGAGGTTGTGGTGAGCTGAGATCGGACCACTGCACCCCAGCCTGGGTAACAAGAGCAAAACTCTGTCTGAAAAAATAAATAAATAAATAAATAAATAAATAAATAAATAAATAAATAAAAACTGAACATTTAGGGACAATATAAAAATATGTGGTGATCGGCGAATTTCCAAGATGGCGCAGTAGGAACAACTTGGGATTGCAGCTCTCAGTGAAGGTGCAGAGGGTGAGTCCTAGCCGCATTTTCAGATGGACCTTTGTTGCCCACAGAACGGGGAAATTCCCAGGTGTAGGAGAGACAGGGGACACCAGCGCAGCCCTTTCGGCTTGTGCGGCTGTTTCTGCCGGCGCTGTGGCGCAGTGGCACCCCGCACAAAACTCACTGGTCTGGGTGCCCTGTTAAACTGGCACTCTGAGATTTGGGAGGGCAGATTAACATATCCATCTGATTAAACGGGACTTGGACAGTGAGCCAGACCAGGAGATTCCTGGGAAGCGTGATTTGAGCCGGTGCAGTGGGCCACGGCATGGGAAATCACACAGATCCTGGCACCCTATCAGCAGGTGACTGAAACACCTGTGAGAGAGTCAACCATTCAACTTAAAAAGAGAGAGAGAGAGAGAGAGAGAGAGAGAGAGAGAGAGAGAAAGGACTCTGAGGCAGGGAGCCAGGTGATCAGTCTCGGTGGGTCCCACCCCCACAGGGACAAACAAAATGGCGATTCGAAACACTTGGGGTTGAGAGTTTTACTGCGGGCTCAGCTGAATACAGGATGGTGCAGCTCGGTGGGGGAGGGGCATCCACCACTATGGATGCATCCTACCCCTACTGAGGTACACGCCCATTGCTGAAGCAGCCTGCCATTGCTGAGGCAACCCGCCATAACAGAAAGACTCAGCCAATAGGGCAGAGTGCACCACAGTAAGGCGGAGCCCTGTGGCAGCAGGGCAGACCCCGCGGTAGGAGGGTGGAGCCTCGGCAGGCAAATAGTGACTAGACTGCCTCCTAGCTGGGCAGGATAGTGCAACGGATACTCATAAAGAAAGCCCCAACTCCCTGACACAGAGCATCTGAGGGAAAAGAAAGGGGGGGTTATAAGTTCTGCTGCAGCAGACTTAACACACCTGCCCAACAACCCTGAATGAACAACGGAGATTACAGCTCAGCACTTGAGCTCATATAAAGTACAGACCATCTCCTCAAGCAGCTCCCTGACCCCTGTATATCCAAAAAGTCACCTCAAAAAAGGACTGATCAGACTGACATTTGGTGGGCATCATTCTGGGACAAAGCAGCAGAAGAAACTGGTAGCATCCCTCACTGTTCCGCAGCTGTTACAGGTGTACCCCAGACAAGCAGGGCCTGGAGTGGACCTCAGCAGTCGTACAGGAGAGGGGCTAGACTGTTAGAAGGAAAAATAAGTAACAGAAATACTTCATCATCAGCAATCTGGGTGTCCACTCAGAGACCCAATTGAAAAGTCAGCAACTACTAAGACGACAGGTGGATAAATCCACAAAGATGGGAAGAAACCAGTGCAAAAAGGAGGAAAACACCTGAAATCAAAACACCTCACCTCCTACAAAGGACCAAAACTCCTCACCAGCAAGGGAACAAAGCTGGACAGAGAATGAGTGTGACGAAATGATGGAATCAGACTTCAGAAGGTGGATAATGAGAAACTTCAGTGAGCTAAAAGAACATGTTCTAAATCAATGCAAAGAAACTAAGAACCTTGAAAAAAGATTTGAAAAAAGATTCCAGGAAATGATAACAAGAATGGACAACTTAGAGAGGAATATGAATGAAATGAAGGAGCTGAAAAACACAACACGAGAACTTCGCGAATCATGCACAAGTTTCAACAGCCGAATTGACCAAGCAGAAGAAAGAATATCAGAAGTTGAAGATCAACTCAATGAAATAAAATGAGAAACCAAGATTAGAGAAAAAAGTGCAAAAAGGAATGAACAAAATCTCCAAGAAATGTGGGACTATGTGAAGAGAACTAACCTATGTTTGATAGGTGTACCAGAATGTGATGAAGAGAATGAATCTATGCTGGAAAATACTCTTCAGGATATTATCCAGGAAAATTTCCCCAATTGGCAAGGCAGGCCAATACTCAACTCCAGGAAATACAGAGAACACCACAAAGATATTCCTCAAGAAGAGCAACCCCATGGCACATAGTCGTCAGATTCACCAGGGTTGAAATGAAGGAGAAAATACTAAGGGCAGCCAGAGAGAAAGGTCGGGTCACCCACAAAGGGAAGCCCATCAGACTCACAGCAGATCTCTCGGCAGAGACTCTACAAGCCAGAAGAGAGTGGGGGCCAATATTCAACATCCTTAAAGAAAAGAACTTTCAACCCAGAATTTCATATCCAGCCAAACTGAGCTTCATAAGTGAAGGAAGAATAATAAAATCTTTTGCCAACAAGCAAGTACTCAGAGATTTTGTCACCACCAGGCCTGCTTTACAAGAGCTCCTGAAAGAGGCACTACACATAGAAAGGAACAACCAGTACCAGCCATTCTAAAAACATACCAAATGCTAAAGAACATCAACAAAATGAAGAATCTGCATCAACTAATGGGCAAAACAAACAGCTAGCATCAAAATGGCAGAATCAAATTCACACATAACAATATTAACCCTAAATGTAAATGGGCTAAATGCACCAGTCAAAAGACACAGACTGGCAAATTGGATAAAAAACCAAAACCCACCGGTGTACTGTATCCAGAAAACCCATCTCACATGCAAGGATACACAAAGGCTCAAAATAAAGGGATGGAGGAAGATTTACCAAGCAAATGGAGAGCAAAAAAAAAGCAGGAGTAGCAATTCTCGTCTCTGATAAAATAGACTTTAAAGCAACAAAGATCAAAAGAGACAAAGAAGGTCATTACATAATGGTCAAAGGATTGATACAACAAGAAGAGCTAACGATCCTAAATATATATGGACCCAATACAGGAGCACCCAGATATATAAGGCAAGTTCTTAACAACTTACAAAGAGACTTAGACTCCCACACAATAATAGTGGGAGACCTTAACACTTCACTGTCAATATTAGACAGATCAACCAGAAAGAAAATTAACAAGGATATCCAGGGCTTGAACTCAGACCTGGAACAAGCAAACCTGATAGACATTTACAAAACCCTCCACCCCAAATCCACAGAATATACGTTCTTCTCAGCACCACATCACACCTACTCCAAAATTGACCACATAATTGGAAGTAAAGCACTCCTCAGCAAATGCAAAACAACTGAAATCATAACAAACAGTCTCTCAGACCATAGTGCAATCAAATTAGAACTCAGAATTCAGAAACTAACTCAGAACCGCACAGCTTCATGGAAACTGAACAACTGGCTCTTGAATGTTGATTGGATAAACGATGAAATGAAGGCAGAAATAAAGAAGTTCTTCGAAACCAATGAGAATGAAGACACAACATACCAGAATCTCTGGGACACATTTAAAGCAGTCTGTAGAGGAAAATATATAGCAATAAGTGCCCACATGAGAAGAGTGGAGAGATCCAAAATTGACACCCTATCGTCAAAATTGAAAGAGCTAGAGGAGCAAGATCAAAAAAGCTCAAAACCTAGCAGAAGACAATAAATAACTAAGATCAGAGCAGAACTGAAGGAGATAGAGACACGAAAAACCCTTCAAAAAATCAATAAATCCAAGAGCTGGTTTTTCAAAAAGATCAACAAAATAGACAGACCACTAGCCAGACTGATAAAAAAAGAAAAGAGAGAACAACCACATAGATGCAATAAAAAACGATAAAGGGGAAATCACCACAGATTTCACAGAAATTCAAACCATCATCAGAGAATACTACAAACAACTCTATGCACATAAACTAGTAAACCAGGAAGAAATGGATAAATTTCTGGACAACTGTGTCCTCCCCAGCCTAAACCAGGAGGAAGTCGAAACTATGAATAGACCAATAACAAGGTCTGAAGTTGAGGCAGCAATTAAGAGCCTACCACACAAAAAAAGCCCAGGTCCAGATGGGTTCACAGCCAAATTCTACCAGACACACAAAGAGAAGCTGGTACTATTCCTTCTGAAACTATTCCAAATAATTCAAAAAGAGGGAACCCTTCCCAAATCATTTTATGAGACCAACATCATCCTTATACCAAAACCCGGCAGAGACTCAACAAGAAAAGAAAACTTCAGGCCAATATCCATGATGAACATAGATGCAAAAATCTTCAATAAAATTCTGGCAAACCGATTGCAACAACACATTAAAAAACTTATCCATCATGATCAAGTAGGATTCATCCCGGGGATGCAAGGCTGGTTCAACATACGCAAGTCTATAAACGTAATTCACCACATAAACAGAAACAAAAACAAAAACCACATGATTATCTCAATTGATGCAGAGAAGGCATTTGACAAAATTCAACAGCCCTTTATGCTAAAAACCCTCAATAAACTGGGTATTGATGGAACATATCTCAAAGTAATAAAAGCTATTTATGACAAACCAACATTCAATATCATACTGAATGGGCAAAAACTGGAAGCATTCCCTTTGAAATCCAGCATGAGACAAGGATGCCCTCTCTCACCACTCCTATTCAACATAGTACTGGAAGTTCTAGCCAGAGCAATCAGGCAAGAAAAAGAAATAAAGGGTATTCGAATAGGAAAGGTGGAAGCCAAATTGTCTCTATTTGCAGATGACATGATAGTATACCTAGAAGACCCCATCACCTCAGCCCAAAAACTCCTGAAACTGATAAGCAACTTCAGCAAAGTCTCAGGATATAAAATCAATGTGCAAAAATCACAAGCATTTCTATACACCAATAACAGACTTAAAGAGTTCCAAATCAAGAACAAACTGCCATTCACAGTTGCTACAAAGAGAATAAAATACCTAGGAATACAACTTACAAGGAACATAAGGGACCTCTTCAAGGAAAACTACAAACCACTGCTCAACAAAATAAGAGAGGACACAAACAGATGGAGAAACATTCCATGTTCGTGGTTAGAAAGAATCAATGTCGTGAAAATGGCTATACTGCCCAAAGTAATTTACACAATCAATGCTATCCCCATCAAGCTACCATTGACTTTCTTCACAGAACTGAAAAAAGCCACCATGAACTTCATATGGAACCAGAAGAGAGCCCGCAGAGCCAATTCAATTCTAAGCAAAAAGAACACAGCGGGAGGCATCACACTACCAGACTTCAAACTATACTACAAGGCTACAGTAATCAAAACAGCATGGTACTGGTACCAAAACAGAGATATAGACCAATGGAACAGAACAGAAACAACACAACATATCTACAACAATATAATCTTTGATAAACCCGAAAAAAAACAAGCAATGGGGAAAGGATTCCCTGTTTAATAAATGGTGTTGGGAAAACTGGTTAGCCACATGCAGAAAGCAGAAACTGGACCCCTTCCTGACCCCATACACTAAAATTAACTCCAGATGGATTAGAGACTTAAACATTAAGACTGTAAAAACCCTAGAAGAAAACCTCGGCAAAACCATTCAGGACATAGGAGTAGGCAAGGACTTCATGACCAAAACACCAAAAGCATTGGCAACAAAAGCCAAAATAGACAAATGGGACCTAATCAAACTCCACAGCTTCTGCACTGCAAAAGAAACAGTCACTAGAGTGAATCGGCAACCAACAGAATGGGAAAAAATCTTTGCAGTTTACCCATCTGACAAAGGGCTGATATCCAGAATTTACAAAGAATACAAACAGATTTACAGGAAAAAAACAAACAAGCCCATTCAAAAATGGGCAAAGGATATGAACAGACACTTTACAAAAGAAGATATACATGAGGCCAACAAACACATGAAAAAATGCTCATCATCACTGGTCATTAGAGAGATGCAAATCAAAACCACATTGAGATACCATCTCATGCCAGTTACAATGGCGATCATTAACAAATCTGTAGACAACAGATGCTGGAGAGGATGTGGAGAAATAGGAACACTCTTACACTGTTGGTGGGAGTGTAAATTAGTTCAACCATTATGGAAGACAGTGTGGCAATTCCTCAAGGACCTAGAAATAGAAATTCCATTTGACCCAGCAATCTCATTACTGGGTATATATCCAAAGGACTATAAATCGTTCTACTATAAGGACACATGCACACGAATGTTCATTGCAGCACTGTTTACAATAGCAAAGACCTGGAACCAACCCAAATGCCCATCGATGATAGACTGGACTGGGAAAATGTGGCACATATTCACCATGGAATATTATGCAGCTATCAAAAATGATGAGTTTATGTCCTTTGTAAGGACATGGATGAATCTGGAGAACATCATTCTCAGCAAACTGACACAAGAACAGAAAATGAAATACCACATATTCTCACTCATAGGCAGGTGAGAAAAAATGAGAACACATGGACACAGGGAAGGGGGTACTACACACTGGGGTCTATTGGGGGGAATAGGGGAGGGACAGTGGTGGGGGGGGAGATGGGGAGGGATAGCCTGGGGAGAAATGCCAAATGTGGGTGAAGGGGAGGAAGGCAAAAAAACACACTGCCATGTGTGTACCTATGCAACTATCTTGCATGTTCTGCACATGTACCTCAAAACCTAAAATGCAATAAAAATAAAAATAAAAAAGAATAACAAACCAAATATATATGTGTGTGTGTGTGTGTGTGTGTGTGTGTGTGTGTGTGTGTGTGTGTGGCTAGAAAACTATACAAGTGAAAAATGAGGCAATTTAAAACTCCAGGAGAAACAAAAAGCTCTGCAAAACAGGAAGTGGACACATTGTGTATTCACCTCTTGGGGGCCTCAGTGAACAATATGTAAATAGGTATCCTAGTAATAAAAATATTGATTATTGATTTAACTGTCTAAGATGTGAGAGGAGACAAAAACATGAGGCAAGAAAATCTGTCATTACAGAAAATCACTTCACAATGACTTTCTAAAATCGATCAAATCAAGAAGTAATTATGTGAGCACGCTGACTAAAAGCCTGGCGGTGACTACCAGAAGAAACTGCTGAGAAGAAGTTTAAAAGTGAGTGACTCTGAGAAGCTGAGCTGGGGGGCTTTGGGGAGGGCCAACAAGACATGCTTTTCATTGTAACATTTCAGTTCTGTTTGATTCTTTGAATAATAAGTATGTTTTACATTAATAAATATGAATGTATTGATTTTAATAAGTAAATATTCCCAATGGATGAACACACCACATCTGGCCTGTGAAAGGGCAGAAAGAAGTAGGGCAGAGATTCGTGGTGAATGTGATGCAATAAATAACTGAGGCTGGAGGGCAGGACCTCCAAAGGACAGGTGCAGGCAAACCCTTGGAGACAGGTGCAAAATTCAGGTGGAAGGGGGAAGGTGAGAGGGGCCTTTCATTCAAGTCCAGTCCAGTCTCCACCCTACCTGGAAAGGTTTATTGTCCAATGTGGTATCAATTAAAGTTGAAATGTTTTCACTTTCATCACTCCTTTTTTACTCTCCTGAGCAATACTAGGAAATATTTGCTTTTGGAATTCCTGGACACTTGGCAAGGAGTAGAATTTGTTTGTAACACTACGGCTGTGTTTATGCACATGGCTGGAACACACTCAGGGAAACTGTGCCACAAATCCCAAGAAATGTAATTCCCAGTGATGTAAATAAACATGGTTTCTTGAGAAAATGCTACATATAGTCATCACATGTTTGTCTGGATTGAAGTGAATGTCAAAATAACTTCTCAGGGGAAAAAAAATCATCTAGGATAAGTGCACAGGAATTGACAGTTTTCCAAGACAATGATGGTGGAATTTCAGCTCTTTCTGGTATTATTGGTGTGTCTGTCTCAAAAAAAAAACTTAAGAAAATAATTTCTCTATGGAAAACTGAGTTGACATGCTGGGGTGTGTCTTTACTTCTGATGTACATACATGTGAGGAAGGACATAGCTATGTAACCTATATTTCATAAAATGAAGCAAGAATTTGCTTTCTCTTTAATTTACTAAGGGTTCGGTGCTTAATGACATGTAAGCAGTGATCTTTGTGTCTCACCATTCAGAAACGAGATGTCATGAGTTAAGTCTTCAAATAAAGCTGAAGCTATTGCCTCTAACCCTTCACCTTCTTCACCAGGATCCACTTCTGAACTGACTTAGAAACACCACAGGAGAGGCAGGTGCAGTGGCTCACACCTGTAATCCCAGCACTTTGGGAGGCCGAGGCAGGCACTTCACCTGAGATCAGGAATTTGAGGCCAGCCTGACTAACATGGTGAAACCCCGTCTCTACTAAAAATGCAAAGATTAGCTGGGCATGGTGACACACACTTCTCATCCCAGCTACTCAGGAGGCTGAGGCAGGAGAATTGCTTGAACTCAGGAGGTGGAGATTGCAGTGAGCCCAGATCGTGCCACTGCACTCCAGCCTGGGCATTGCAGCAAGAGTCCGTCTAAAGAAAAAATAAAAATAAAAAAACAGAAACAGAAATGCAACAGGAGAAGATACACACCCACATCTCATTGTAGCACAGGAGACTAATCACAGGTGAACTCCCCAGTACTGCGAGCCTCTAGGAACTTGAGCTGATAGCTCAGACGGCTCAGACTCAGGAGGATTGATGACCCATCCTCCCTGAGTTGATGGTGGTCTCTTAGCCTCAAGCATGTTTTTTCCCTCTGGACATTAGATGACTGTTCAGGCTGTCATAACAAAAACCATAGGCTGAGTAGTTTAAACAACAGACATTTATTTCCTGTAGTTCTGGAGGCTAGAATTCCAAGATTAAGATGCCCAGCAGGATTGGTTACTAGGCAGAGCTCTCTTCCTGGCTTGCAGACGGCCACCTTCTTGCCATGTCCTCGCAGGACTTTTTACTGGTGAAGGTGCATACTTCTTCTTATCAGGACACTGCTCCTACCAGATTAAGGTCCCACCCTTATCATCCCATTTAAACTTCATTACTTCCTTACTCCAAATGCAGTCAGTGATGAGTTCTAGGACCTCAGGCAAATCACCCCAACAGGCCTTGGCTTCTTCTGAGATGCTTTCGTATTTAGAAATACTAGAAACAGACTGGCTGTCAGGTTAAAGAATTGCTTCTTAGTTCCACCAGCTTCTTCCAGTGGTGTTTTCAGATGATTCTGCAGGCAATTGGACTGCTTCCACCCGATGGCTTGGAACAGAAAGTGCAGGCATGCAGGGAAGGTGGCGGCATGTATTAGTTGGCTCAGGCTGCTGAAGCAAAACACCATTGACTGAGTGGCTTACAGGTAAAAGACAATCATTGTCTCGTGGTTCTGGAGGTGGAGAAGTCCACATCAAGGTGTCAGCTGATTTGGTTCCTGGCAAGAGCTTTTCCTGGCTTGCAGACAATTGCCTTCTCAGTGTGCTCTCACATGGGGGAGAGAAAAGAAGCTCTTTCTCTTCCTCTCCTTATAAGACCACAGTCATACCAGATTAAAGCCTACCCTGTGACACACTTAACCCTGATTGTATCCTACAGATCCTGTCCAGACATATGACATTCACTTCAACATATGAATTTGGTAAGTGCAGGATACAATTCAATCCACAGCAATGATAAACTACCATCAAACCACCACCACCATGACCAAAGTCTAGCTTTCATCCCAAAGCATCAGAGCAGCACCATCTCAGCATCATCCTAAGATTTCATGTCCCCGAAGTGGGGGTGTCTGTGTAGAGTGGAGTCATCCATGAACAGTCAGACCCCTCATATGCTGACCAGAGACCAGTGGGGTAATAGAAATCCATTTTAAGGCCAGATTACCAAATACCATTATTCCTGCTCAGACCTAAGGAGAGTGAAGTATGGATTGGGGGAACTCAGAGGATGTTTCCTCTCACTCTTGGAAGTTGTGCCCTGCTGAAAGAGGGAACCCTGATATTCCAAAGGAACTAGGAAGGTAACAAGGAGCAGGTCTCCGTGAGCATGCCAGGCACCAGGGCATGTTTGCGGTCAGCAGTAACGAGTGCAGCACCAGCAGAGACTTGCACAGTGCTGCACACGCTTGGAACCCCAAAACCACCAGGGGAATGAGCCCAGTCAGGCCTGCCAGGGAACAAGAGGCCACCGGGAGCAGCGTCAAGGTGCCCCAGCTGCCTGGTTGCCCACTGGCCACAGACAAATGGAATTGTCCAGAAGAGACCATCAAACTGGCCCAAACTAGAAGAAATGCCCAGTCAGCTCCTAGACTGGTAAGCCAAAGATAAGGGGTATTGTTGGGCCAGGTTCAATGGCTCACACCTATAATCCCAGCACTTTGGGAAGCCAAGGCAGGAGGATCACTTGAGGTCAGTAGTTCGAGACCAGCCTGGCCAACAAGGCAAGACGCCATCTCTACTACAAATACAAAATTTCGCTGGGTGTGGGGCACATGCCTATAATCCCAGCTACTCAGGAGGTTAAGGCACAAGAATTGCTTGAACCCTGGAGGTGAAAGTTGCAGTGAGCCAAGATTGTGCCACTGTGCTCCAGCCTGGGTGGCAGAGCAAGACTGGCCAAAAAAAGAAAAGAGAGAGGGAGAGAGATGGGGGGGGAGAGAGAGAGAGAGAGAGAGAGAGAGAAGGAAAGGAGGGAGGGAGGAAGGGAGGGGAGGGAGGGAAGGAAATGGGTATTATTTTAAGCCTCTAAGTTTTGAGATACTTTGTTCTGAAGCAAATGGAGCATAACATTGGCTAATGGTGCAATCTCCCCACTTAGACTGCTTTTCCAATGAAGTTCCCTCCTCAAACAAAATTCCATTTCTTTGTACAAATATAGAACTAGAGAATAGCAAAACCTCCTGCAACTCAAATATTCTTCCAGAAGCCGATCAGGGATGACAGAAGTAGTGAATGAGAACCCAGAATGAGCTCTGGGGTGGGGAGTGGTGACAGGAAAGGAAGCCGAAGCCCACAGGAGATATGCCGAAGCTACCCCTCTCCACAGGCTGTGGCCACCGGAACCAGCCACAATGTGGCCTTCTTGCCCATGGTTAGGCTTACCTTGAAAAACAGAACCTTCTCAACTGTGGACAAAAGCACAGACATCAGCAGGTGCTTGTGTGCAGCGAAGTCCATTCCACAATATGTTCTTACTGATCTGGAAACAACACAGTCACAAATAAATGAGTTCAGAAAGTGGTTGTTTCATTTAAAATCACTCATACTCACTATCGCCAAACTCCCCCCGAAAGTAGTTGCACTGGCTTTGTCTTTGGACACACTGGTGTTGGAGCTCATTAATGGGGAACTCCATGTGGACCCCCAGCCGGCTTTGTCCTCTTGGTTTCAGTGCAGCTCCAGTTAGGCCTCGCCCCTCTCCTGCAGTGGGCACCTGCAGACAGAAGCTCCTTCCGAGGCAGTGGCTGGGACAGCAGCTGAAAGACTTAAGTTGGTGAACACTGTAAGCCAGTGCATGAAAAGACCAGTGTGGGGATACAGATTAATTACAAAGAGAAAAATAGCAACTGTCCAGAGGAGAAAACTGCAGACAGCACCTTCACCAGGTGAGCCAGGTTAGCATCATCAGTCATGCCACATACTGACCTTATATGCCCTCTGATACCATGCACTGAGGAGGACACCATGTCACTCTTATGATATTCTTGCAAAAAAAAAAAAAAGGCATAAGCTACATTTAATCAGGAGGAATGTGCCACAAAATGATGATCAGTACTCTTCAAAAGTCTGAAGTCCACTAGAGACAAAGAAAAGTTGTGGAACCATCCTGGACTAAAAGACACCAAGGACGTTTGATGACTTAAATACAGCATGAGATATTAGACTGGGTCCTGAATCAGAGAAAGACATTTGTAGGACCATGGATGGAATTTGAAGAGGATGGGTGGATTAGTTAACAGTGCTGCATCAATGCTAATTTTCTGGGATTGACCATCATAACATAATTATGTGAGGTGTAAACCCTGGGGAAACTGGAGTCAGGCATATGGAAATTTTTTGTACTATTTTTTGCAACTTTAAGTTCAAAGTTTAATCCCAGTACTTTGGGAGGCCGAGGCAGGTAGATCACGAGGTCAAGAGATCAAGACCATCCTGGCCATCATGGTGCGTCTCTATTAAAAGCTGGACATGGTGCCATGTACCTGTAATCCCAGCTACTTGGGAGCCTGAGGCAGAAGAATCACTTGAACCCAGAAGGCAGAGGTTGCAGTGAGCCAAGATCACGCCACTCCACTCCAGCCTGGTGAACAAGAGAGACTCTGTCTCAAAAAGGAAAAAAGAAAGTTCAAAGTTATTTCAAAATCAGGTTTAAAAAGAAAAAAAAAAAAAAAAAAACAACCTCTGTAGGCCGGGTGTGGTGGCTCAAGCCTGTAATCCCAGCACTTTGGGAGGCTAAGGCGGGTAGATCACAAGGTCAAGAGATCAAGACCATCCTGGTCAACATGGTGAAACCCCATCTCTACTAAAAATACAAAAAATTAGCTGGGCATGGTGGCACGTGCCTGTAATCCCAGCTATTCAGGAGGCTGAGGCAGGAGAATTGCCTGAACCCAGGAGGCAGAGGTTGCGGTGAGCCGAGATCCCGCCATTGCACTCCAGCCTGGGTAACAAGAGTGAAACTCCATCTCAAAAAAAACCTCTGTAAAATTTAACAAGAAGGGGTAAAAACAAGAAAGTTAGCACCACTGTTGGCTGACATCTATCTTCTTTAAATTTAGTAGGAAAGAAATGATCATTTTTGTTCAGGCATGGTGGCTCATGACTTTGGGAGACCAAGACAGGTGGATCACTTGACGTCAGAAGTTTGAGACCAGCCTGGCCAACATGGTGAAACCCCATTTCTACTAAAAACACAAAAAAATTAGCCAGGTATGGTGGCTGGCACCTGTAATCCCAGCTACTTGGGAGGCTGAGGCAGGAGAATCACTTGAACCCAGGAGGTGGAGGTTGCAGTGAGCTGAGTTGGTGCCATTGTACTCCAGCCTGGGCAACAAGAGTGAAACTCTGTCTCAAAAAAAAAAGAAAATCATTTTTAAGTTCATTTGGCTACCGGCCCTCAGAAGGTTAAGAGACAACCATGTGGTAGACATTTGTTTGGGGCCACCCTACAGCCCCCACTCACCCCCTTCTTTTGCCCCAGGTTTTCATTGAGGAGTCTGTTCTTCCCTTGACTTGCAGCCATAAGATTCTGGGGAAGGAGCGGCTGACTCCAGCCGTAGGAAAGAGGCGTGTGGCCCAAGCGTACTCAGCAGCATATTCTGTCTCCTTGGCCCTGGTGACACTCCACGGAGGGCATGTGAAGCAGGAAGACTTAACTCTGAGAGTTTGGCTTAAGCATCAGGAGGCTGACTCTCATGACCAACCCCACCTCCACTGGACTTGAACAAGCACAATGGGGACCAAAGCTACCTCTGTGACCAACTGCTACCAGGCGAGAGTCTATCCCAGCAAGGAGCCAGCCCTGCAGCTGCAGAAATGAGTCTTGCCACAGCACCCCATCCCTGGTCAGGCCATGCCTGACTCCATCCTGTGGACTCTGTAGCTAGAAGAGGTCAGGAAGCTCCCCGCTTTTCAGGCATTCTGGATTGCAGGGACCTCTGGCAACAAGAGAGCCATGTTTAGCTGAGCTCCGTCTCCTGCTGAGAAAGTCAAGATCCACCAAACCACATGCAGCAGTATCAGAGTCCTGGGTTAGGAAAGGCGGCATCAGTGTGGTAGTGAGGACAGGAGGAAAAGGCAGAGAGGCCACCAGTGTGCCTTTCCACTGCTGCCCCAGATGGCCTGAGCATCCCTGAACGTGGTCAGCCCTTTCCCTTTGAATCAGCTCCCTGCATGCAGTCCAGGTTGGTCAGAGAGGCCTGAGCTCCAGTCGAGGCTGAGCTTTTCCACCAGTACCTGTGCTGTAAGGAAGACAGGAGATGGGGCTGAGCGTCCAGCCTTCCGGAGGTTGAGGCCGGCTGCCTAGCGGATGACCACGAGGGGGCAGTGTGGAGCAGCTGGTGGACCGGGCTACGGCGTCCTGGCTGACCAGCCCGACCTGACTTCCCAACCTGAAATCCAGCTCGAGGGAGGAGGAGATACACAGCCAGCGGGCAACAGCCAGCGCTGAGTGGCAGGGTGGTGGATTATGTTTATTTCCAAAATTTCCTGTAATTGATAAGTAACTGATTACCAAATAAATTTTATTAATAGAAAGAAGCCAGGTCAGTAGATAGCTGTTTTTCAGCATTATTTGGATCGAGTTTTCCAAATTTACACATTTGTCCAACTACCAAGATCCTGGACAGGCGGCAGGGACCACTCCAGGACTGGCAGGGACTGCTTCAGGCAAGGGAGATTTGTACCCCTGGGAGCTGCTGTGCCCACCACCACCTGGGGTCCAGGAACCCTTGCCTTGAGGACAGGTGTCTCTTATCCTGCGTCCAGTTATTTTGGTTGTCATGGAACTCCATTTTCTCCTGTTAAGTACGTGCGCTTTGCGTGCTTGAAGATGTTGCCAGGGCTTCCCTCTACCACCCCACCCTTAACTTGTCTTCATAGTGATATTTCCCAAATTCTCAGTCATTTCACGTGAAGCCTTCCCAATTAATTCACATCCACCTCAACCGTGAAGACTGTGGACACGGAGTGCAGTGAGGACTGAATATAACGGTGGGTCCTGCGCCGAAGGTCCCACAGCAGGACACTGCGGTTCCAACAGTGGCTCCTTGCTGCGGGACCCGCCGCTGGACCCACGGTTTCTAAGCATTGATGACTCCGAACCCCCAGGATGCTTGTTACCGACAGGATCATGTGCCCCGTAGTTCATATGTTGGTGTCCTAAACCCCAATGTGTCTTGGAAATGGCACTTGGGAGGTCATATTGGATTAGAGACTCACACTTTTGAAATGAGGTCCTAAGTGTGAGTCCCTGATCCAATATGATGCATCCTTAGAAGAAGAGCAGATGCATGGTGCTGCACTCACTCGCTCTGCTCTCCTTGCTCCCTCACAGCCAGGACGCCTCTCAAGGACTCCCTTACCCTCTACCTGGAAGGCAGCCATAAGCAGTAGCCTGGGGCTTGGGGGATGGGAGCTGGGACCCCCTACCTACCATTCTATGGGGGATGGCTCACCCCAGCCGGGGATAACACTGCAGGGAACACAGTATCGGAGCCCCATAAGCATGGCCAAGAAGAAACACTCCATGGAGAGCTCAGGCAGGAACATGGCAGTGGCTGTGTCTGGTGCTCAGGCACATTTGATTGTACATTTAAAAATAACTATAACAATAATTGGGTTGTTTGTAACACAAAAGATACATGCTTGAGGGGATGAATACTCCAGTTCTTCGTGATGTGATTATTGCATCCTTGTATCAAAACATCTCATGTACCCCATAAATATATCACCTACTATGTACCCACAAAAACCCTGAGAACCCAGAGGAAAGCAGGGCCGACTTCCCTGCCTGGGGCTGCCTGTCATCCACCCCATAGTCCCAGGAAATGAGCTCTGCCCCTTCCCCTTGAGGGGCTGGCGGGGAAGGGAGCAGTCCCAGCCAATTAGACAGGAGTTGAAGAGCATCCTCCCGGCCCTGTGGGCCCCAGGGAGGAGCATGGCTGCCCCTCCAGCACCTCCATCTGCCATTCTGCCTCTCCCCTTCTCCTCACCCTGCAGGACAGATGACCGTCTCCCTTGTCACCTGCTGGCAAATTGGAAGTCTCTCTCCCTCCTTCACCAAGCACCCCTGGGAAACTTTATCTTTGTAGATAAGCTCTTTGCTCACCCTGCATGGTGAGAATTTGAGGAGCCTTGGAGGTCACGAGGAAACCTGGCCCAGAGGGAGCTGGGGATCCAGGGTCACTGCACAGCTGTGAGCCCCCAGCATGAAAAAGAAGCAGCCATTTGTTAAACCTGGCATAAAAGGAGCCGAGAAACCTTGACAAGTCCAGGTCCGTCGCTGTGGGCTTGCATGTCGGGAGGGCTCCAGCCCATTAGGTTTTTGTTTGTGTTTTTTAATTTTTTAATGTTTAATTTTTGAGGGTACATAGAAGGTGTATATATTTATGGGGTACATGAGATGTTTTGATACAGGGCTGCAATGCGTAAGTATCACATCATGAAGAATCAGAGAATTCATCCCCTCAAGCATTGATCTTTTGTGTTATAAACAATCCTACTACAGTTATAGTTATTTTTAAATGTATAATCAAATGATTATATTTGACTGTAGTCGCACTGCTGTGCTATCAAATACCAGGTCTTATTTATTCTTAGTATTTTTTGTACCCATTAACCATTCCCACCTTCTCCCCAACCCCACCCCGCTTCCCAGCCTCTGATCACCAACCTTCTACTCTATCTCCATGAGTTCAACTGATTTGATCTTTAGATCCCACAAGTAAGTGAGAACATGTGATGTCTGTCTTTCTGTGCCTGGCTTATTTCACTTAACATAATGACTGACCTCCAGTTCCATCCATATTGTTACAAATGACAGAATCCCATTTTTTAATGACTGAATTATACTCCGTTGTGTGTACGTGCCATATTTTCTTTACCTGTTCATCTGCTGATGGACACTTGGTTGCTTCCAGATCGTGGCTGTTGTGAACAGTTCTGCAATAAACATGAGACTGTAGATATCACTTCACTATACCGGTTTCCTTTTCCTTTCTTTTCGGTTTATACCCAGCAGCAGGATTGCTGGGTCACACTGTTGATGAGCAGACTCTCAGAATGCAGGACAGGGATGGTGCGGGGCGGGGAGAACAGCTGCATTCTCGGATGTCCAACTCCTCTTCAACATCTTTCCCTCACCTAATTCACAGCAACGGCATCAAAGGAAGAAGCGGGAGGGTGAGCTTAATGCCAGATCCTGTAATGACCTCTTTTTAAGCTTAAAATGTAGTTTCAAAATCAAAGAGTCCTACAAAAAGAAATGATTTAAAGTAAGTTATGCAACATGCGCCCTTTGGAAAAGCAGCACTGTCCTTGAAGTTACACCCTCAGGATGGCAGGGGACAGGCCCTACATCTGTGAACACATGTGCTCACCCCCACCCCGGCCCTCTGCAAGCGTCCAGTCTTCGAAAAAGTCCATTCAAGTCTGGAAAACGTTCCTCTCACCCACAAGCTGGTTCCTTCCCTCTATTTAGATCAACTAAAAATCCTCCTTCTTAGGACCCAGCCCCAAATGTGCTGAGTAAGGAACTCCCACCTCAAAATCTCCACCACTCCATTTCTTACTTAAATTCCTGTGGATAAAAGACAGACAGAGCTCAAAGTCTTCCCTCTGTGCACTGACATAAATGCCTACCTGATTGCCTCCTTTGGAAAGACTAATCAGAAACTCAAGAGAATGCAATCATTTGTCTCTTATCTGCCTATGGGCTGAAGCCCCCTTCCTGCTTCAAGTTGTCCCGCCTTTCTGGACCAAAACAATGTTCATCTTACATATGTTGATTGATGTCTCACATCACCCTAAAATGTATAAAACTAAGCTATGCCCTGACCACCTTGGGCACACGTCATCAGGACCTCCTGAGGCTGCGTCACGGGCATGTCCTCAACCTTAGCAAAATAAACTTCCTAAATTGATGGAGACTTGCCTCAGTACTCTTTGGTTTACAGTGTGGTACCACATTTGTGTATCTACTCATCAATTGACAGGCGTATGTGTTGCTTCCAGTGTTTGACAATGGTGAATAATGTTGCTGTGAACATTTGTGTACATGTCTTTCTGGGACATATGTTTTCAGTTCCCTTGGGTAAAAATATATACATACATATATGAGTGGAACTGCTGGACCATATGAAAACATTTAACTTTTTAAAGAAACCACTAGACTGTTTGACAAAGAGCCTGCACCATGTACAATCTCAGCAGGAATACAGATGTTCCAGAGGCTCCGCATCCTCACCAATGCTTGTTATTAACAGCCTTTCTCATTGTAGCCATGCTAGTGGCTGGGAGGTGATATCTCACAGCTTTCTATTTGCGTTTATTTGATAACTACTAATTTTAGCACCTCTTCACATACTTTTTGACCATTTGTATATTTTCTTTGGAGAACTGTCTATACAGATATATTGCTTCCTTTTTAAAAATTGTGGCAAAATGCTCATAACATAATACCACCCTAAGCGATTCAGTGTACAGGTCAGCAGTGGTAAGTATGCCTGTACTGGTGGGCAGCCCATCTCCAAAGCATCTTCCTACCCACTGAAAACCACACCCATTTCCCTTCCCCCTGCTCTTGGCAACCACCAGTCTACCACTTCCATGCATTCAACCACCCGCTCGTAAGTACAATGAGTAACTCTGTTCAGTCCCCCGGTGTCACGATCCTGTATAAAACATGTCCAGTTTATTATGAAACTATTTGGGGCACTGATCTCTGTTAGAGTATTTTTCCAGTATCACCCAAGATATGAGTATTTTGGGTTTCAAGACTACTGTATGGCCAGGTACAGTGGCTCACACCTGTAATCACAGCACTTTGGGAGGCTGAAGCAGGGGGATCACTAGAGCCCAAGAGTTCAAGACCAACCTGGGCAACATGGCAAAACTCCTTCTCTACAAAAAATACAAAAGTTAGCTGGGCATAGTGGCTCATACCTGTAGTCCCAGCTATCCGGGAGGCTGAGGTAGGAGGATGACTTAAGCCATCTCATGGCTGAGATCTCACCACTGCACTCCAGCCTTGGTGACAGAGCAAAACCTTGTCTCAAAAAAAAAAAAAAAAAAATATTATTTTATGTCCTTCAATCAATCAATCATAGGAATAATTTCAATTCATCTTCAATAGCAGGCTAGTAATTGCCCCTCAAGAGGGAACTCCCTGGTAAATCTGCCTTCCGGCAATATTAACTGGACATACTAATGGGAACCAGCAAGGTTAACCAGGCCCACACAGGGTGCTAATTTCAATAGTGCAGAACAGAGGCTGCAGTGCTGGCACCAAAGTCTCTGCACACGGCCTCTTGTGGGACATGGACTGAGGCTTATGGTGCCAACCTGCGAGCACCTCCCAGCCACACCTGAGTTAGATCCATCTCTGTCTTGGGCACCTCTTCACAAGGAGGACTGAAGAACAATATTGAGGGTGCCATCAAAGTGCTGGGCTTCCTTCTCCTAACTCAGCTACTCAGGGTGACACAGAGGATGGAGATCTAAGGTGTCCCTCATTAAAGCAAAGCTCAGCCTCACCTGGGAGGGAGGCTCAGGATCCTCCTTCATCTCCCATGACCCAGGGCATGGCACAGGCTGATCACCCTGGGTTTTGCCAGGGTCAGCTGCTCGTTCCGGCCAACAGGAGCTTCCGATGCTGAGCGTAGCGTATGGCCTGGTGGGGGCACAGCTCACCCGGCTGAGGGCATCTATGCATGCCCATCACCCATCACACATGTGACTACCTGCAGGCTGTGTTGCATATGTTTAACACCCAGCTGCAGGAGGAGCCGCTGCTTAGGAGTGTTTTCTGATTCTACTCTGTGAATACTCCCCCACGGCTGTTTCAGGCCCGTTTCCTACTGTGACATGGTAAAAGCCCCATAAAACTGCATACCTCAACCATACTATTTTCTAGTTTCTATTGAAACTGCTCTCTGTAATCCAAATGTGAATAAGTAATTAAGGACTGTCATTTCCGCCCTACCCAGTGTGTAAACAAATGCTGATCTTGACTTTGTGAATCACTTAGTAACAATCAGATTGTCAAAAGTCCCCTGGCCCTTGGAGTGTCCAGAGCCCCTCACCCTCATCTCCGCCCAGGAATCCACTGGAATGTTCAGAGCCCCTCACGCTCATCTCCGCCCAGGAGGTGATTTACAGAATCCACTAGCACTCAGAACGTCTGAAGCCCCTCACCCCCACCCCTGCCCCTCACCCTCACTCCCCAGGTGGTTTTGCGGGTATTAAAGGTCTTGACACCCTCCTTTCGGGGCCACGGGTTGGAGACACGTGAGCCCTCCGTGGCCACCGGCAATAAAGACCCTGCAATTTGGCATACTTTTGTCTTGGTGTTGACCTTCTATGCTCTGGCCACTTGGGCCAGTACAACAATACTGTGGGTGGGAGATCAAAGAGGGGTTCGCAGGAGAGCCCTAGGAGTGGTCTCCACCTGGGCTCCACCTATCCACAGAGTCACAACATGTTCGTTCCCAGGGCAGGCACAAGGGCTGAGATAGAGAAAGCCCCCAGTAATCCAATAGAGGGAATGAGTGCACACACCAGAAACGACAGAAACAAGTGTTCAAGATTCTAGTGCTCTTAGAACTGAACTTGGGGTCAGTCATTTAGAGACATGCCAACAGGAATCAGATGCATTCTGTCTGGAGGTGGGCTACGGGGGACTAAGGGAGGGAGAACCGAAATTCTCTGGGCACAAGCCCCTCATCCTTGGGACACCTACTCACCTTCTCCATTTGTCTGGGGACCAGCGGCCACTTAAGTCTGTAAGGAAGAGATAAACACAGGTCCTGTGTGGCCAGGACTCAAAGTCAGGAACGCTGTAACCAAACTGTGTTTCCACCCACTTCCTGAGTGCCCTCTGATGATGAAAATGTTTCTCTGAATAGATGTGGCCCTAGCTCTCCTGGCTGAAGGTCTCGGGAAGAGACATTAAATCAGCAAGGCACAGTTCTGAGGAGGACCGGCCTGCATCCCTGTCTTGCCCAGCAAGATGCCCCCAGGTGCTCAAGGCTTCATGGTGGGACTGGACCCCTCCTCCTAATGGAGCAAAGCCCTTGGTGAATTACACAGGACTGGACTAAACCCACTGACACAGGAATTTGCCATTGAGTTTAATCCAACCCTTGCTTGGAAACAGGAGCTCTTGCCATAGCAACGGTGGAATCACAAGGTTCCCTGCCCACTCCACACACTCAGCACAATTACCAGAGCCAAACTGTGGTAGGAGAGAAAGAGAATTTCAAAGGGAAAATAAAACACTAGTTCTGATTCTGCCAGGCAGCTTCAAGATTATTAGAGTCTTTAAGATTTTCCCATGTACAGGCTCAACATTCTTCCTGCACAGTGGAGGCATCTTCCAAGGCACCTATAGCTTCTAAGCTCTGATCATTTGAAAGCATCAAAACACTGCCAGGCACCGTGGCTTACGCATGTAATCCTAGGAGTTTGGGAAGCCAAGGGGGTGGATCAGCTATAGGTCAGGAGTTCAAGACCAGCCAGGACAATGTGGTGAAACCTCGTCTCTACTAAAAACATAAAAATTAGCCTGGTGTGGTGTCATGCACCTGTAGTCTCAGCTACTCGGGAGGCTGAGGCAGGAGAATCTCTTGAACCCGGGAGGCGAATGTTGCAGTGAGTCAAGATTGTACCACTGCACTCCAGCCTGGACAACAGAGGGAGACTGCATCTCAGAAAAAAAAAAAGAAAACATCAAAACAGTATTGGGACTGGTCCCAGTGGCTCAAGCCTGTAATCCCAGCACTTTGAGAGGCCAAGGCAGTTTGACCACATAGTCAGGAGATCGAGACCATCCTGGCCAACATAGTGAAACCCCATCTCTACTAAATATACAAAACTTAGCCGGGTGTGGTAGCACACACTTGTAGTCCCAGCTACTCAGGAGGCTGAGGCAGGAGAATCACTTGAACTTGGGAGATGGAGATTGCAGTGAGCCAAGACTGTGGCACTGTACTCTAGCCTGTGCAACAGAGCCAGACTCCGTCTCAAAACAAAACAAAACAAAAACAAATAAACAAAAGAAACGGGCTCTTCCTACTAATCCTGAGATTCTCTGAAGCTAACCAATGACCCAAATGCTTGCCATCATAATGACAAGCATTTACATAATGTTTGCTGGATGCCGGGTGCTCTTCTAAGAAGTCAGCATATATTCACAATCCATCTATTCCCCCAACAACCTTCTGAGATAGGTTTGATAATAACCTCCATTTTACAAATGAGGAAACTGGGGCATGATGAGGTAAATAAAGTTTGCATCTAAATAAAGGATTGAAACCCAGTACATCTCCATACTCTATTCACCAAAAAGAAAAGTACATATTTGAAAATTAAAAACAAGTAAAACCTGTCAGTCATGGTGACTCATGCCTGTAATCCCAGCACTTTGGGAGGTCAAGGTGGGGGGTGGGGATCGCTTGAGGTCAGGAGTTTGAGGCCAGCCTGGCCAACATGGTGAAACCCCATCTCTACAAAAATACAAAAATTAGCTAGGCATGGTGGCACGCACCTGTATTCCCAGCTTTTTGGAAGGCTGAGACAGGAGAATCACTTTAACCCAGAAGGCAGAGGTTGCAGTGAGCCAATATCATGGACTGCACTGCACTCCAGCCTGGGCAACAGAGCAAGAGTCTAAAAAAAAAAATTAAAATCAAAAAATTAAAATAAATTAATTTTAAAAAATAAAAAGCAAAACCAAGAGTGACAACCTATGAAAAACTACCGAGCACACTGCAAACTACACTGTGGGTCAATGAAGCCCTGATGGGCATGGAGGTTTGCAGACAGGAGGCACCCTGCAGAAGTCTGCAGAAAAGGCAGTGCATTGCTGGGAATGAATGCACAATCTGGGTGCAGAAAGGGCTGAAGAAAAGTGTACAAAAAATCTCTGCAAACAGCTTAAATAAAATATTAGCAAGTATAATTCTAAAACTCATTAAAATAATAATAAACTATGGCCAAATCGAATTTATCCTGCAGGAATGCAAGGAACATTCAAGTTAAGAATCTATTAACATAATTCACTATTTTAATAAGTCAAATAAGAAAAACCACATAATTGTCTGCATACAGCTAAAATGGCATTTTAAAAATTCAGCATTCCTGATTAAATTTTTAAAACACTTAATAATAAGTGGATATTTTCCTATTATGATGAAAAAGCATGTCTTAAACCAAAAATAAGTACTAAACTTGATACCAAAACATCAGACATAGTCTCATTATGTCTGTCGTTATTAAATGTTGATTTAAGGCAAGAGAAAAATGCAAGAGACGAAAAACTGCACAAAGGAAGGCAAAATTGAAAGATGGCACCTCCATGTGCTTGAGAAATCCAGATACAACTGAAGTGCCTTAAAAACATTAAGGTGGCTGGCAAGAAACTACATGCTATGCAGAACTTCTTTTCTATATATAAAGCTTCAAGGAAGAAAGGATTATCTTTACAATGGTAACAGCAAAAACATATGTGAAAAATTACAAGCCATGCAGACTTGTGTGGAAAAAACATTAAAACTCCAGCAAGTGGGCCAGGCATGGTGGCTTACACCTGGAATCCCAATATTTCGGGAGGCCGAGACAGGAGGACCACTTGAGGCCAAGAGTTCAAGACCAGCATGGGTAACATGGTAAAAATCCAGTCTCTATGAAAAAAATACAAAGCATTAGCCTGGTGTGGTGGTGCCCACCTGTATTCCCAGCTACTGGGGAGTCTGAAGTGGGAGGATAGCTTGAGCCTGGGAGGTTGAGGCTGTAGTGAGCCGTGACTGTGCCACTGCACTCCAGCCTGGGTGACAGAGTAAGACTTTGTCCAAAAATCAAAAAAATTCATCAAGAGTTGTAAAGTAAAATTTGAATAAATGATAATTAAGGTCTTCTTTTCGGATCGAAGCCTCCATAATGTAACCAAGTCTGTTCTCATCAAACCATATTATAAATGTATTTAGAATGAATGTAGATTCATGTAAAAGCAACAGGATTCTCTTCTGAACTAGATACTGACACTTAGTTTATTGCAGAAAAACTAAATGTGAGAATACGCAAGAAAGTTCTGCAAAAGAAGAGAAATCAGGGACAATTTGCTCTACCAGATGATAAAACATTATAATGATACAGAAATTAAAATAGCTTGAAAGACAAACAGATTGATGGACTACATGGAAAGACCAGAAAGAAGCCCTTGTAAACATAAATTGGAAAGATAACGCCAGATGCAGATGACTCAGCGTTCGAGGTTGTGGCCCCCACTGTTGATCCCCTGTGGTGGCCCAGAGTTCCCTCAGTCTTTTCAGTAGCACTAGGCCTGCCTCTCACCCTCCCCACTGCGGAGCTGGGTCCATGACTGTCCAGCCAGAGGTGACACCCCTAGGCTCACTCAAGTGCAGATACGTGACCAAGTCTTGGCCAGAGAGAGAAAAGCTGAAGTTTTGAGTGTGGATCCCATGTGCCATCCCATTCAGTAGCCACTAGCCACATGTGGGCACTTAAATTTAAATGTAAATTAATTAAAATTAGATATCATCAAAGACATAGTTAGTTGCACGAGCCATATTTCTTGTGCTCGAAGAGTTGCGTGTGCCTGTGGCTGCAGTGTTGGACTATAGGGAATTCTGTGCACTTGATCTTCCTTAACTTAAAAGCAAGTCACTTCCCCTGGGTATCCCCCAGACCAAGGCCTGGCTCCACCCATGGTAGTAATCATCTGTGGTCACACAGTAAGAACACCATCTTAGGGGCAGGGCTGGGACTGGGTGAGGCAAGCCATGTAGCTAGGTTGCAAAATTTCAGCAGGGACTGGCACCCAGCATCACCCAAGTGAGGGGCCCTCTGAATTCTGAGCATCAGTGCCTCCCTCAACTCAGGCTGGTCTTGGTCCTGCTGTAGGGAACAGAGAACAATCGGATGGAGAGAGCCCAGGGGCTGGCCTGGAGTCTGGGCTGTTCCCTACGCAGAGAAGAAAGGCCCAAGGACTTAAGTCACACCCTAAGATCTTTATGGTATAAATGAGAGATTAGTGTAATATGTATTAATGTCTTATTGTATTAGTGGAAGAAAGACAGATTATTCCCTAAGTCAGGATGGGACAACTGGTACACCATTTAGAAAAACAGAAATGGGTCACTTATCTTACTCCTTTACCAGTTCATTTACAAGTTAATTGTAGTCCAGTAAAAGTCCTGGTTGGCATATATACAAGGACATTAATTGCAGTAATAGTTGAAGACTGGCATCAATTCTACCAACAATTATAGAATAAATTATAGTATGCCCACTTTAACATGCTGCATAGACATTAAAAAGAATTCAAGGCCAGCTGCAGTGGCTCAAGCCTGTAATCCCAGCATTTTGGGAGGCTGAGGCGGGCAGGTCACTTGAGGTCAGGAGTTTGAGACCAGTCTGGGCAACATGGTGAAAGCCATCTTTACCAAAAATATGAATATTAGCCAGGCATGACGGCAGGCACCTGTAATCCCAGATACTAGGGAGGCTAAGAAAGGAGAATCATTCGCACCTGGGAGGCACAAGTTACAACAAGCCTAGACTGCACCACTGCACTCCAGCCTGGGCAACAGAGCTAGACCCAAAGGGAAAAAAAAATTCAGTAAGTCAGCAAATAGTTATAGAGAATCTGTTATGTACCACTTCTATCAACCAGACAGATGAAATTTCTGCTCTCAAGAAGGTCACAGTCTATCTGTAGAGAAAGAAAACATATTAGAAGATAGATAGATAGATAGATAGATAGATAGATAGATAGATAGATAGATAGATAGATAGACAGATAGATGATAGATTAGAGATGATAGGTAGATGGATGGATGATAGAAAGGTGATAGATTACAGATGATAGCTAGATAATAGATTAGGTAGAAAGATAGATAATAAACCACTTTAAATAGCATCAAAAGTAATGAAATCCTTAGGAATAAACTTAACTAAAAAGATGAACATGAAAACTGCAAGACTTTGATGAAAGAAGTTCAGTAAGTGTTGTCAGGAAAACCAGAAAAGAATGAAAGATACAAAAGAATGAAATGTGTCCCTTGCCTTACACCGTACACAAAAATCAGCTCAAAATGGACTAAAGACTTAAATATAACACCTGAAACAGTAAATCCCTTTTTGGATTGTTTGGAATAGTTTCAGAAGGCATGGTACCAGCTCCTCTTTGTACATCTGGTGGAATTCGGCTGTGAACCCCTCTGGACCTGGGCTCTTTTTGGTTGGTAGGCTATTAATTGCTGCCTCAAGTTCAGCCCTTGTTATTGGTCTATTCAGAGTTCCAACTTCTTCCTGGTTTAGGCTTGAGAGGGTGCAAGTGTCCAGGACTTTATCCATTTCTTCCAGGTTTACTGGTTTATTTATGTGCATAGAGTTGTTTATAGTAATCTCTGATGGTCATTTGTATTTCTGTGGAATCTGTGGTGATATCCCCTATGTCATTTTTTATTGCATCTATTTGATTATTCTCTCTTTTCTTTTTTATTAATCTGGGTAGTGGTCTGTCTATTTTGTTGATCTTTTCAAAAAAAACTAGCTCCTGGACTTACTGATTTTTTGAAGGGTTTTTTGTGTCTCTATCTCTTCAGTTCTGCTCTGATCTTAGTTATTTCTTGTCTTCTGCTAGCCTTTGAGGTTTTTTTTTTTTTTTTTTTGAGACGGATTTTCGCTCGTGTTACCCAGGCTGGAGTGCAATGGTGTGATCTCGGCTCACTGCAACCTCTGCCTCCTGGGTTCAGGCAATTCTCCTGCCTCAGCCTCCTAAGTAGCTGGGATTACAGGCACGCGCCACCATGCCCAGCTAATTTTTTGTATCTTTAGTAGAGACGGGGTTTCACCATGTTGACCAGGATGGTCTCGATCTCTTGACCTCGTGATCCACCCGCCTCGGCCTCCCAAAGTGCTGGGATTACAGGCTTGAGCCACCGCGCCCAGCCGCCTTTGAGTTTTTTTATCTTGCTCCTCTAGCTCTTTCAATTTTGATGATAGGGTGTTGATTTTAGATCTTTCCTTGCTTCTCATGTGGGCATTTATTGCTATAAATTTCCCTGTAGATACTACTTTAAATGTGTCCCAGAGATTCTGGTACATTATGTCTTCTTTCTGGTTGGTTTCAAAGAACATCTTTATTTCTGCCTTCATTTCATTGATTATCCAGTCAACATTTGAGAGCCAGTTGTTCAGTTTCCATGAAGCTGTGCAGTTCTGAGTTAGTTTCTGAATTCTCAGTTCTAACTTGATTGCACTGTGGTCTAAAAGACTGTTTGTTACGATTTCCATTCTTTTGCATTTGCTGAGGAGGAATTTACTTCCAATTATGTGGTCAGTTTTAGAGTAGGTGTGATGTGGTGCTGAGAAGAATGTATATTTTGTGGATTTGGGGTGGAGAGTTCTGTAAATGTCTATTAGGTTTGCTTGGTCCCAGTCTGAGTTCAAGTCCTGGATATCCTTGTTAATTTTCTATCTCATTGATCTATCTAATATTGACAGTGGAGTGTTAAAGTCTCCCACTATTATTGTGTGGGAGTCTAAGTCTCTTTGTAGGTCATTAAGAACTTGCTTTATGTATCTGGATGCTCCTGTATTGGGCACGTATATATTTAGGATTGTTAGCTCTTTGTGTTGCATTGATCCTTATGTAATGCCCTTCTTTGTCTCTTTTGATCTTTGTTGGTTTAAAGTCTATTTTATCGAAACTAGGATTGCAACTCCTGCTTTTTTTCTTTATTTTTTTTTTCTCTCCATTTGCTTGATAAATCTTCCTCCATCCCTTTATTTTGAGCTATGTGTTTCCTTGCATGTGAGATGGGTTTCCTGGATATAGCACACCAATGGGTTTTGACTTTTTATCCAATTTGCCAGTCTGTGTCTTTTGATTGGGGGGCATTTAGCCCATTTATATTTAAGGTTAATATTGTTATGTGTGAATTTGCTCCTGCCATTTTCATGCTAGCTGGTTGTTTTGCCCATTAGTGGACACAATTTCTTCATTGTGTTGATGCTCTTTACCATTTGGCATGTTTTTGGAGTGGCTGGTACTGGTTGCTCCTTTCTATGTTTAGTTCTTCTTTCAAGAGCTCTTGTAAGGCAGGCCTGGTGGTGATGAAATCACTGAGTAATTGATTGTTCCTAAAGGATTTTATTTCTCCTTCACTTATGAAGCTCAGTTTGGCTGGATATGAAATTCTAGGTTGAAAGTTCTTTTCTTTAAGGATGTTGAATATTGGCTCCCATTCTCTTCTGGCTTGTAGGGTTTCTGCTGAGAGATCTGCTGAGAGATCTGCTGTGAGTCTGATGGGCTTCCCTTTGTGGGTAACCTGACCTTTCTCTCTGGTTGCCCTTAGCATTTTTTCCTTCATGTCAACTCTGGTGAATCTGATGATTATGTGACTTGGGGTTGCTCTTCTTGAGGAATATCTTTGTGGTGTTCTCTGCATTTCCTGAACTTGAATATTGGCCTGCCTTGTTGGTTGGGGAAGTTCTCCTGGATAATATCCTGAATAGTGTTTTCCAACTTGGATTCATTCTCTCCATCACATTCAGGTACACCTATCAAACATAGATTAGATCTTTTCACATAGTCCCATATTTCTTGGAGAATTTGTTTGTTTCTTTTTACTCTTTTTTCTCTAATTTTGCCTTCTCATTTTATTTCGTTGAGTTGATATTCAATCTCTGATATCCTTTCTTCTGCTTGGTCAATTTGGCTATTGAAACTTGTGTATGCTTCGTGAAGTTCTTGTGTTGTGTTTTTCAGCTCCATCAATTCGTTTATATTCCTCTCTAATCTGTTTATTCTCATTAGCATTTCATCAAACCTTTTTTCAAAGTTCTCAGTTTCTTTGCATTGTATTAGAACATGTTTTTTTAGCTCAGAGAAGTTTGTTATTACCCACCTTCTGAAGCCTGTTTCTGTCAATTCATCAGACTCATTCTCCATCCAGCCTTGTTCCCTTGCTGGTGAGGAGCTGTGATCCCTTGGAGAGGAGATGCTTTCTGATTTTTGGATTTCATTCTTTTTGCACTGGTTTCTTCCCATCTTTGTGGATTTATCTACCTGTGGTCTTTGTAGTCGGTGGCTTTCAAATGGGGTCTCTGGACATCCTTTTTGTTGATAATGAAGTTATTTCTTTCTGTTTCTTAGTTTTCCTTCTAACAGTCAGGCCCCTCTGCTGTAGCATGCTGGAGGTCCACTCCAGACCCTGCTTGCCTGGGAATCACCTGCAGCAGCTGCAGAACAGTAAGGGTTGCTGCCAGTTTATACTTCTGTTATCTTTGTCCCAGAAGGATACCCACCAGATGTCAGCCTGAGCTCTCCTTTATGGGGTGTCTCTGGATATACAGGGGTCAGGGAGCTGCTGGAGGAGACAGTCTGTCCCTTATAGGAGCTCAAGTGCTGAGCTGTGAGCTCCATTGTTCTGTTCAGAGCTGCCGGGCAGGTACATTTAAGTCTGCTGCAGCGGAACTCATAACCACCTTTTTTTCTCAGGTGCTCTGTCCCAGGAATGTGAAGCTTTATTTATAAGTTCCTCTTGTGCTTCTGCCTTTTTTCAGAGATGCCCTGCCCAGCGAGGAGGTAGCCTAGTCACACTCTGCCAGTGGAGGCATTGCTGAGCTGCTGTGGGCTCTTCCCAGGGGCTGTGTGAACTTCCTTGCGGTTTTGTTCATTGAGGTATAGTTAGAACTGCCTCAGTAATGGCAGTCTACTTCAGTGATGGCGGACTATCTCTGTAATGGCAGACTGCCTCGGTAATGGCAGATTGTCTCAGTAATGGCAGACTGCCTCGGTAATAGTGGACTGTCTCTGTAATGGCAGACTGCCTCAGTAGTGGTAAACTGCCTCAGTAATGGCAGATGCCCTTCCCCCAACAGAGCGGGACCATCCCAGGACCATCACAGTGCTTGCTGTGAAACTCTTAATCCAGAGCGTTTCAGATTGCTGGTCTTTGTGGGGGTGGGACTGCCAAGCCAGACCACCTGTCTCCCTGTTCAGCCCCCTTTTTTTTTCAGTTGAACAGGCAACTCTGTCTCCCAGGCATTCCAGTTGCCAATTGAAACAGCACCCAGATTTGTGTGAGTTTTTGTGCAGAGACCCGCTGCATTGGCTGAAACAGCTGCACTGGAGATTTGTGGTGCTTTTACACCCAGAAATCTCCTGGTTTGTAGGCAGTAAAAATTCATTTGGAAATGCAGTGATCACTCACCCTCTGGGTTTTCACTGGGAACTGCACTCCAGAGCTGTTCCTGTTCAGCCATCTTGGATCATCCGCTATGGTTGGTTTCTAATCCTCTGGACGGAGGTTCTCAGCACATTGGGGTTTCTGTCCTCACAGGGCTCCCCTCTTGTTATTGTTGACTGCTTATTTATACCCCTTTGTCTCTCCACACCCCTACCTTTCCCCTTCCTCCATTTGTCTCTCCACACCCCTACCTTTCCCATTCCCCATTAGGAATTCACTCAGATGCTTTTATTGTATAAACTGGTTTGTGTGTGTCCTTTTCCCATGTATTAGGGTTCTCTTAGAGGGACAGAACTAACTAGATAGATAGATAGATAGATAGATAGATAGATAGATAGATAGATAGATAGAGGAGTTTATGACGTATTAACTTACATGATCACAAGTTTCCACAACAGGATGTCTGCAAGCTCAGGAGCTAGAAGAGTCAGTCCGAGTCCCAATACTGTATAACTTGGAGTCTGATGTTTGAGGGCAGGAAGTATCCATCATGGGAGAAAGACGTAGGCTGGGAGGCTAGGCCTGTTCCGTCTCTTCACATTTTTCGGCCTGCTTTATATTTGATGGCAGCTGATTAGATGGTGCCCATCCAATTAAGGGTGGGTCTGCCCTCCCCAGCCCACTAACTCAAATGTTAATCTTCTTTGGCAACACCCTCACAGACACCCCAGGATCAATATTGCATTCTTCAATCTGATCAAGTTGACACTCAGTATTAACCATCACACCCCATGTGTGTTTTCTTGTGAGTGTACACATATTTTTAACTGCATAAATGATCATGTTGCCCACCTCTCTCATGTATCATCCTGTGTTTCACTTTCTCTTACAATGCAGTGCTCTCAATATCCATCCCTGCTGCCATGAGGTCACATTCCAGGTCTCAGCCCAAGGCTACCTTCTCTGCTCTACACTGCAATGCTGGGAATGAAAACCTAGAGTCAGAGTCAACATTCCCACATTCATTGTCAGCAGCTTCCTGGATCTTTCTTTTTTTTAGAGACTGGGTCTTACTATGTTGCCCATGCTAGACTTGGACTCAAACTCCTGAGCTCAAGTGATCTCCAACCTCAGCATCTGGAGTAGCAGGGATTACAATGGGTAGGCCTGGCCTGTGTCTTCTTTGCTCTCCAACTTTGCATAGCCGAGATACTTCTGCATGCTCTTCTCTCTGACACAGGTAGTATGGTTTCCCTTTTCCAACTGATTCTGTTCCACTGCATAAACATCTACTCCCTGAATCCTAGATGCTGCCTCCACCACATGGACCTCTGCATCCACCATGTGGACCTCACCCAGGCCCCTCCAATTCCAGAGATGCCCCGGCAATCCATTTCTCAGATGACTAGTGAGGTTTAGCATCTCCTCGTGGGGGCGTCAGCCTTTCCATCCCTTTTCTGTGTCTGCCAGTTTGTGTCTTTGTCTAGTACTGAGTAGGAACTCCAACAAGTAGAAGGGCTGAAAGGGCAGTGAAGGGATCTGAAGGGAGGGCCTCCCACTAGCAGAGAGATGCATCCACATCCTAGAGGTCCGGGAGGAGCTGTCTTGCAAAAGTGACTGCACCTGTTTTCATAATCTTCACTGAGGCAAGAATTTACTGGGAATTGTTTAAACTGCTGCCCTAGGATGTGCATTAGTTTCCTGATGGTAAAAGACAGGGAGACCCTGCAATCATTCCCAGGGAAAACTACAGACTATCTCTTCCACAAGCCCCACCAGATCCTTGTTCCCAGGTTTCTGCGAGCTCTAACTTTCACCCATAAGGGTGTTCTTCTGCAGGTGCCCCACCTCCCTCCAAGGTCTGAGCAGAGGTGAAGGGGCCATGACATTCCAGGAGGATGATGCAGCAGGACCAGGACAGAACAGGGCAGGCCATGAAAGTCAACCCAAAAGGGTTGACAGATTCTCCAGACATGCACATTCTGTGTTCAGAAATGTCCCATTTCAGCCAAGTCTTTTATGTTCTCAGGACAGACTTCATAAAACCTGCCACTTGGTGGCTTTGCTCTGTATGAGGAGTGGAAATGGCCAGGAAGGGCACCAGCCTGTCCTGAAAGATGGACACACACTCTTTCTAGTGAGGCTATTTGTTTTGCAATTTCAGGGTAGAGGGACTGACTCGTTGTGATTGTTCTGAAGTGCAGGATTTAAACAAACTAGACGAGTAGAATGAGGCTCTCACCACAGGCAGTGCATGGAGTGTGGAGTCTATGCTCAGAGTTTGGCCCAGGGGCCTGCTGCAGTAACTGGCCACCTAGGCTATCAAGTCCCCATTCAAGGGACAGAGCACTCAGCTCCAGACCTATGGAGGGCAGAAATGAGGTCGAGAAAGTGAACATAGTTGGTAGCAAGGAAGCCCTTTGCAATTTGCTTACTAGTATTGCTGTTGTTGCTGTTGGAGGGGCAAATACCAGAGGCTAGCTGGTCTTGAAGGACAGAGCCTTGTCAGGGACAAAGCTCCGGGTCTCAGGGAATGAGCTCCCATTGCAGCCTCCTCTCTGGGCTGTCATTAGAGAATCCTGGGTGCCTAGAATTAGCTTCCAGCCTCCAGAGAGCCACTGCTATTCCTGGTGGCATAGATCATACTTGCCATGTTATCTGCAGCCCATGGGCCATATGCAGGCCTCCTTGCAAGCCTGAGCACATGCTGTCCCAACAGAGCAAAGTCACCAAGCTCTTTGTCACCATCCCTCCAGAGACCACCTAGAAGTGGAAGCAAATGAGCGCAGGCAGTGGTCCCTATGGGAAAGGGGTGGGTTGAGGGCTACCTGGACCCTCTGGCTCTTCTTTGTTGTCTGTGTCTGTTGGGAAACACCGTGGGTATTTGTTGCATGCAGAGGTGTCTTTTGCTGAGCATGGACAGCTTAAGGGAGGTTGAGTGTTGGGTACCATAAGGGGGAAGATGGGGACAGGGACCCCATCAATGCTGAGGGGCCTGCTACCTGGCATAAGAGGGGACTATCTCCACCTGTCATCTCTCCCCTTGAGACCCAAGCGCCTACAGGCAGAAGGAGGCTAATAGGAAAAATCAAGGTGTGTTTCTCCTACTCTCACTACCACTCACCACTCACTTCTGACATTAGATGTTGGGGAGTTTTCCCTACACATCAACCAATTCTCCAATGGACACCAGCTGGGAGTCCTATAATTCAATTCCATTTTGACACAACCTGCCCCTGTAGTTAGCGTCATATCCCACAGGTTAAGGGATGAATCTCACAAGACTGCCTCTTCTACTTCAGACATCAACCAAGCCCCAGGTTGTTTAACCTGTGCTTTTGACCCACTGGCTGTATATAGGGGTTCCCATGACCCTCTCCTTAAGTTTGTTAAATTTGCTACAGAAGCTCACAGAAATCAAGGAAACACTTCATTATAAAATATATGAAAAAAGATACAGATTATGTAAGGCTGTCCGAGGATGAAGAGAAGCTTAGGGAGATATATACGAGAGAAGGGGTACAGAGCTTCCATGCCATCTCCGGAAACACCATCCTCCAGGAATCTCCACATGTTCAGCTAGCCAGAAACTCCCCAAACTCTGTTCTTTTGGGGTTTCATGGAGGCTTTATTATGTAGGCATGATTGATGGCATCAATGGCCATTGATGGTCACTCAATCTTCAGCCCCTCTCTCCTCCTAGGAGGTCCCGTTGGAGGTGAAAGGTCCAACCCTCGGACAACATGGTGGGTTCCCCTGGGAACCAGCCCCATCCTGAGGCTATTCAGGGCCCCTGAACCAGCAGTCATTTCAATGACATACAAAAGACTCATCATTTGGAGATTCCAAGTATTTTATGAGCCATGTGACAGGAAACAGATGAAGCCCAAAATATATATATTTCATAGTGTCACAGAGGCACAATCTTTTTCCCACTGAACACATTCTCGGCAATGTCTGCTGAATGAAGCAAGGGTAGAAAAACTGCTGCAGGGTAAATTTCCTGGAAAGAGAGAGCAAAGGCCCTGCATCCAACTGTGTATGCTCAAAGGGGAGAGTGAAATAATCCCTCCTGGAAATTACGCTCTATCTAACCTGCAGATTCTTGAGTGACTGCAGGGATTCTGATGAGTGGCTGCTGGTTGGCTGGTTTTCTGGGCTCTTCCATTTGCCCCCTCTGTGCGGTGGAAAGCACAACTGTAAACCAAGGTTGCCAGTCAGTGCTCATTTTTGGACAAAGGCCAGTTGTTTAGGAATTAGATTATTCCTGCCTCCCATCTCAGCTGTTGGTGGCTCCACTCCACCTGAACACAAGGTGTAGAGAAATCATTTTAAGCCCAGTGATTCTGCAAATTGTAATGACTCTGACAGCAAAGGTTGTTTGTTCATGTTTTTGTGCATTTGCTTAATCATGTTTACCTTAAGAACATGCTCACCATGTGAGCTCTCCATTGGAAAATTTGATGCCCAGCATGAAAGGAAAGCCACCCAAGCCTGTGATTTCTCAGGTCTCTTTCAAAGCTGATGTCCCAACAGTGTTGTCAAACTGAAATAATCAAAAGGTTCAGAAACTAGTTAAGAGAATTTATACTAACAGTACAAAGTTGAGGACAGCCCACTTGGGAAGAATACATTCAAAGAATGAAAGTCAGTTATTCAAAGTATAGTAGAAGTATGGGATTGCTTATATGGACAACACTGAGGTGTAGTGGTGCAATCTTGTCTCACTGCAACCTCTGCCTCCTGGGTTCAAGCAATTCTCCTGCCTCAGCCTCCTAAGTAGCTAGGATTACAGGCATCAACTATCATGCCCAGATAAATGTTTTGTATTTTTAGTAGAGACAGGGTTTCACTATGGTTGGTCAGGCTGGTTTCAAACTCCTGACCTTAAGTGATCCGCCCACCTCAGCCTCCCAAATTGCTGGTATTACAGGCATGAGCCACTGTGCCTGGCCTAACATTTTTCTATGGAAGATATAATGCATAGTTACAACAATCTGATGAGCCAAAGTGTTGATAGCAATAGGAGACAGACAAATTCCTAGGCAGACAGGGGCAGGTCCCCAGTGAAACCTGACCTTCAAGCCAAAGACAGCCTGAAGCCTGAAAACTGGGCTGCCTGTTCTAAGCAGAGTCCATGACCTGAGTGAGAACTTCCTTGATGCCTTTTTAGCCAATCAAATGGTGCTTTTTCCAGGCCCAGTCATGGACCAATCAGCACACACTCCCCCATTTTGAGCCCATAAAAGCCCCGAACTCAGCCACATGTTGGGACTACCCACCTCCTCATGTCAAAAGCTATTCTGTCACTCAATGAAATTATTTTCTGCCTTGCTCACTCTCTGCTTGTCCACATAACCTCATTCTTCTTGGACACAGGACAAGAACCCAGGACCCACCAAATACTGGGTGAGAAAGGAGTTGTAACACTGTAGCCCTCCTGCCCTCCACCAGTGCCACGTGGCAATCCCATGTAACGGGAAGTGGCAGGGGGCCAGGCCAGCCCAGGAGCCACAGGATGAAGTGGCTGGGCAGGACCAAACAAGCTGTAATGCAAACGAGCTGAAACATATTTATTCCAACTGTGTATGCTCAATAATTTCCAGGAGGGTGAAATAATTCCTCCTAGAAATTATGCTCTATCTAACCCACAGATTCTTGAGTGACACAGTCTTTGTCAGCTCACTCTTGAATTCCTTCCTGTGCAAAGCCAAAAACCCACATGGCCTCCTGGACTAAGCCTCAGTTTCAGGGTTTACCCTGCAACATCAATGGGTCTTGAGTGCCTTCTGGTCTGAGTTAGGTACAGAACAATAAATGAGGCAGTCAATCTATAACAAAGATCAGTGATTGGAAGGTGGGTAGATCTGGTATCTGGTCTCTCCTAGTCATTTCTAGGAAAACAACAATGAGTAAGAGAGTTAAGCGATAATAAGAAGCAGAATTGCAAACATGCTATGTGACTCAGTCTCCAAGGCTTCACTTCCCCCATGGCATAAAAATTTATAGGGACCTGAAATTTTGTTTTCTTTTTCCTTTTTTTTAAAAAAAAAAAAAAAAGGAGTGAGGGAGAGGAAGAAAGAGGAAGAAAAAGAGGGAGAGAGAACGGGAATATTGCTTTATTCTAAAAATGGGTATTAATAATGGCAGTCAATATTTTGTGTATTTAAAATGGAGAATGTATACTTTGTGTATTTAAAATGGAGAGCTCTATAAATATTTATTGAGTTTACTTGTTCTGGATCTGAGTTCAAGTCCTGGTTGTCCTTATTAATTTTCTGTCTCGTTGAATCTAAATCTCTTTATGGGTCTTATGTATCTGGGTGTTAGCATCGTTAGCTCTTCTTGTTGCATTGATCCTTTTACCACTATATCTTTGTTGCTTTGAAATCTACTTTATCAGATGCAAGAATTGCAACTCCTGCTTTTTACTTATTTATTTTTGCACTCCATTTGGTTGGTAAATCTTTCTCCATCCCTTTGTTTTGAGTCTTTGTGTATCTTTGGATGTGAAATGGGTCTGGATGTAGCATACCATTAGGTTTTGGCTGTATCTTTTGATTGGGGGATTTAGTCAACTTAAATTTAGGGTTACTGCCATTTGATGTTAACTGGCTATTTTATCCATTCGTTGATGTAAATTCTTCTTTATGTTGATGCTCTTTACTTTTTGGTATATTTTTAGAAAGGCTAATACTGGTTGTTCCTTTCTATGTATAATGCTTCTTTCAGAAGCTCTTGTAAAGCAGGCCTAGTGGTAATAAAATCTCTGAGTACTTGCTTGTTCATAAAAGATTTTATTTTTCCTTCAATTGTGAAGCTTAGTTTGGCAGGATATGAAATTCTGGGCTGAAAGTTCTGTTCTTTAAGGAGGTTAAATATCGGCCCCCACTCTCTTCTGGCTTGTAGGGTTTCTGCTGAGAGATCTGCTGTAAGTCTAATAGGCTTCCCTTTGTGGGTAACCTGACCTTTCTCTCTGGCTGCCCTTAGTATTTTCTCCATTTCAACCCTGGTGAATCTAACGATTATGTGCCTTGGGGTTGCTCTTCTTGAGGAATATCTTTGTGGTGTTCTCCGTATTACCTGGGGTTGAATATTGTCCTGCTTTGCTAGATTGGTAAAGTTTTCCTGAATAATATCCTGAAGAGTATTTTCCAGCTTGGATTCATTCTCTTCGTCGTATTCAGGTACACCTATCAAACATAAATTAGGTCTTTTCACATAGTCCCATGTTTCTTGGAGACATTGCTCATTCCTTTTTATCTTTTTATCCTTTTTTCTCTATTCTTGTCTTCTAGTTTTATTTCATTAAGTAGGTCTTCGACCTCTGATATCCTTTCTTTTGCTTGATCAATTCGGCTATTCAAACTTGTGCATATTTCGCTAAGTTTTCGTGTTGTGTTCCTCATCAGCAACTGAACAAGCCCTGATGGAGAAGAACTGTGTGCCATTAACAGAAGTAGGCTTCAGAAGGCGGATGATAAGAAACTTCTGGGAGTTAAAAGAACTTGTTCTAACCCAATGTAAAGAAACTAAGAACTTTGAAAAAAGGTTTGACGAAATGCTAACAATAATAGACAATATAGAGAGGAATATAAATGAACTAATGGAGTCGTTTTCTTTTACAGTGTCCAGGGAGAGGCAGGAAAATGAGGAGCCTCATTCAGGTGAGATTTGTAAACAAGATGGCACCCTGCTAAAAACACTTGTTGCAATTAATATTTGTTCCTGCAATGCTGTTTTATCCAGGGCTCTGCAATACAGAGAAATATTCCTAAATGATTTCCTCCAGGGCAGATATATAATTATTGGTTCAACTCACAGCAGATGATCATTATCAACATAAAGAAATAAATCACTCCCTGCCAAAGGCATCAGATTTCCTCTCCAGGAAGGAGTCATTGAAGTCTTTAAAGGGCCATGGCTGGGTGCCGTGGTTCACACCTGTAATCCCAGCACTTTGAGAGGCCAAGGTGGGCAGATCACTTGAGGTCAGGAGTTAGAGACCAGCCTGGCCAACATGGTGAAACCCTATCTCGACAAAAACTACAAAAATTAGCTCCTGGGATGGTGCATACCTGTAGTCCCAGCTACTCAGGAGGCTGAGGCAGGAGAATTGCTTGAACCTGGGAGGTGGAGGTTGCAGTGAGCCAAGATCTTACCACTTCACTCCCGCCTAGGCGACAGAGCAAGACTCCATCTCAGAAAAATAATAATAAAAATAAATAAAGGGCCATGGTGTCAGAATGGGCAGCTGTCCTTACAGGTTATCCCAGCCCCATTCTGTCTTCTCCCTCTGAGCCTCATCCCTGCCTATGGCCCCGACTCCAAGTTTCATGTCAGCCCAGGCCCAGAGAGACAAGCACCAAATGCCTGTTGAATGAATGGATTAATTAATTAATTGATATCTAAAACATTGTACTGATATAATACATTTATCTGAAGATGATTATTTGTAACAAATAAAATCATGACAACATATACATAAGGAAAGAATAATAAAGATCTTTACTTTCCTGTTTCAGAAAGTAAAAATAGAAAAGCAAAAAGAACATAGGAATGAAAAATGAGGTCTCTTATGCCTTGTCACTGCAAATGCTTACCCAAAAATAAAATAAAATAAAATAAGGCTTTAATCTTGAGGGTTTATTCCAGGTAAATATACCTGGAATTAAATGAGATATTTTACATGAAATATAAAGGAGATATGATTTGTTATGTCCCTAGCCAGCCCTCTCTCTGTCACTCCACAGTTAGATAAGAAAAATGTTCTTTTTATCCTGCTGGACTCTCCACCTCCCCCACCCACTAGAAAGAGCCTCTGGGTTAGACCCAGCAGGAGCTGCAGGGAGGAAGGAGACCCCCTTCGCTTGGCCTGGCCTGTGCTTGAATAAAAGGAGGAAATGAAAGTTTACAGTCAGCCAAATGTGGTCAGTGGAAGAACCGGTTGGCGCTGCTGACCAGGTCTGGAGGTTAAAAATTAAACCCCCTACTCCTAACCACAATCCTATCTATAGACCACAGGCATGGTATGGAAGAATCTTATCCCAGAAGGCATTGTTCTCATTCAACTGCTCAAGACCCCTTTCTTGCTAAATCACATCCCCCACACTTGCTAAATCAATCACGACTCTCTCACATGTGCACCTTTTAGACTGTGAGTCTTTAAAACGGCCAGGATTTTCTTACCTGAGGAGCTCGGTTGTCGAGGTGTCTATGCCTGCTGCCGCTCCTGGCCGAGTAAAATTACCACTTCCTTCCCTGTTCAGTGTTCGAGAGCACTCCTGCTTCAGTAGCACCAGGAGAAAAACATAAAGCAATGCAGATTCAGTCAGACATGCTGCAACATTTATGTAGCAAGGAGTTCAGAGACAAGGAGGGGAGGGAGCACAGCCACATGGGCTGGGCGTCAAGAGGAGAGCATGGAAGGCTCTGGTGGGATATTTGGGGAGAAGAAGCAAGGGGGTTTTTTTGTTTGTTATATTTTTGCTTTTTTGGTGTTTTTGTTTTGTTTTGTTTTGTTTTTTTCTGAGACAGAGTTTCACTCTTGTCACCCAGGCTGGAGTGCAATGGTGCGATCTCAGCTCACTGCAACCTCCACCTCCCAGTTTCAAGCGATTCTTCTGCCTCAGCCTCCTGAGTAGCTGAGATTACAGGCCCACACCCATGACGCCTGGCTAGCAAGAGAGGGGAGGTTAGTTGGGTATCCTTGGGTTGTGAAGTGGATCTCCTCAATTATTTTTCTTTTTTCTTTTTTTTTTTTTTCTGAGATGGAGTTTCGCTTTTGTTACCCAGGCTGGAGTGCAATGGCGCGATCTCGGCTCACTGCAACCTCCGCCTCCTGGGTTCAGGCAATTCTCCTGCCTCAGCCTCCTGAGTAGCTGGGATTACAGGCACGCGCCACCATGCCCAGCTAATTTTTTGTATCTTTAGTAGAGACAGGGTTTCACCATTTTGACCAGGATAGTCTAGATCTCTTGACCTCGTGATCCACCCACCTCGGCCTCCCAAAGTGCTGGGATTACAGGCTTGAGCCACCGCGCCCGGCCTCCTCAATTATTTTTCAAATGATGAAAGCAACAGTTGGAGTTTGCTTTTTGCAGTTGTTACGGCATTCATTGAAGGCAGGACTGGGCCCCATGGGACATTAGATTATAGATGGGTTTTATTCATGTGGAGTGGAAGGATATTACCCAGCATTTTAGATCTAAGATTCCTAGCTAGCTGCACCCAGTTTAAAATTATCCTCTTAAATCTTAGTCATGGACGATTTTGCCACCTCTTCCTACCTCTGGTGTAAACTGGTCAGGTTCAATTGGGCAAAATTGTTCTCATTCTCATACTGAAGCAGGATCAGCCACGAGAAACAGACCTCTGGAACACTGAACTGGGAAGGAAGAAACGACCAAGCTCCCCTAGCAAAGAGAAGCTCTGCCTTTATATAGGCTTACACTCTAGATATTACACGTGGGGCCGGGCGCGGTGGCTCACACCTATAATCCCAGCACTTTGGGAGGCCGAGGTGGGTGGATCACGAGGTCAAGAGATCTAGACTATCCTGGTCAACAAGGTGAAACCCCATCTCTACTAAAAATACAAAAATTGGCTGGGCATGGTGGCGTGCACCTGTAATCCCAGCTACTTGGGAGGCTGGGGCAGGAAAATTGCTTGAACCCAGGTGGCGGAGGTTGCGGTGAGCCGAGATCGTGCCATTGCACTCCAGCCTGGGTAACAACAGCGAAACTCATCTCAAAATAAAATAAAATAAATATATACTACATGTGAAAGGATCTTAGGTTCACAGACTTAGAAATTACAAGTGAAAGGGTCTTGGCTTTACAGCTTTAGAAATCACATATGAAAGCATCTTGGTTGATGGAGGAGTGGGTTGGGGGTTTGATCTTGTTTAAGTAAAAACAATGTCTTCCAGAGAGATTCCCCCACACCATGTCTGCTATTTACAGGAAGGTGATTTTAGGAGGCGCCAGTCGGCCAGCCTTTTCTTCTATTGAAATGCAGTGTGGAAGTCAAGGGGAAGGTGATCCTGGATGCCTGGGTCTCCTTCCTCAATATTCCAATGACAAAGTCAGATACTGTAGAAATAAGTTTGAACTTGTCATTACAACTGTGGAGGTATCGCACAGGTTAAGAATGCATGTTTAAAGCAGAAAACTGGATTGACATGGCACTTTGTCAGTTCACCAAATTCAGTAAAACTTTAAAAGGAATCTTACTTGTAGAATTACAAACATAAAATTAACTTTTCTCAACAATCAAGCAAATAGGCAGTTTAAACACATGCATGTAATTTCATTCCCTAATAGAGCCATTGAAATGACAGCAAAGGGATTTTTTTTTTTAAATATGGGAAAATCGAAAGGGTAAACAAAACAAAAACATGTTTGGAAGCTGTAGAAGTGGAAGGGGAATGCAGGCTGACTCCATAGACACGCAAGCATGATCTGGGCCAGAGCTGGAAAACTCGGGAGTCAACAACTGGTTTATCCCAAGGAATCCTCAAACACCTGTGGCCAGTGGCTCCAGAGGCCCCCTGGCAGCAGTAATACAGGCACCTATTAGGAAGAGTGTGATGTGTTTACAAAGTGGTGCGATCTCCAGATTCCTTTCCACCTCCACGTGCTGAATGACTGAACTTATCACCCCCTGAGTTGGCAAACAGGCTCTCTTGGTTGGGAAATACATGGCTGAAAGTAAAGGTGCCAGGGTGAAATCAGGGTAATGTCATGGAAATGTATGCTGCTACCCAGCTCCCAGAACACTGAGCTAGTCATCCCTCCTCCTGATACGAGATAAGAGGATGCTTTCTAGTAAATGTGACAAGCCAGAATGAGCAATCTTGCTGACAGAATGGCCCCAGCAGGATCACTCTATAGGGGAGCTCAGAGTTACCAAGCCCCACTGATGTTCTGCTAAATCCCTCCCAAAATAAACAGGAGGGAGAAGCAATAGGGGAAGAGGAAGCCACTTGGGGTGAACAGAAACTGTGCAGAAAGAAGACATTTAAAAAATATGAGCTGGGTGCGGTGGTTCACGCCTGTAATCCCAGCACTTTGGGAGGCCGAGGCAGGCAGATCACCTGAGGTCAGGAGTTCAAGACCAGCCTTGTAATAACCTAACTTGCATTAGCTTAACTGACTCCACCTTAGCTGCAAACCTGACAAGCTCTCTCTGGCCTCTCCCTCCCTGTGGAGGCCCCTCAGGTTCATAACTGGGTCATGCTGTACTCAGAGCTGTGAAGCATTGAGATTTAAAACCTGCTGTTCTTAGCACCTGTGACCATTGTAACTGAATCCTGCTTGTCAAGCCCACCAGCTAGTGTGAAAAACTCCCCTTTGATTATTGTGTAGAAAGTACCTGGACACCCCCTTAGTGATTGTATGGAAAGTTCCCCCTGCTACCCTCCTTAATGCTTCCCACTAACTTGCTCTTTCTGTTTCTGTAAAATTCCACTTCAGCTAGGCTCCCCAACCCCTACCTAAATCAAGATATAAAGGAAATTAAGCCCCTTCCTCAGGGCCGAGAGAATTTTGAGCGTTAGCCATCTGTCAGTCACTGGCAAATAAAGGACTCTTAATTTGGAACTCAGAGAATGACACTTTCCTTCTGACTTGCTTGGTTACAACAGCCTGACCAACATGGAAAAATCCCATCTCTACTAAAAATACAAAATTAGCTGGGTCCATGGTGACACATGACTATAACCCCAGCTATTCAGAGGCTGAGGCAGGAGAATCACTTGAACCTGGGAGGTGGAGGTTGCAATGAGCTGAGATTAGGCCTTTGCACTCCCCACTGGGCAACAAGACCAAAACTCTGTTTCAAAAAATATATATATGGTTAATATCCTTAGAGAGGTATGAGGAGATATTGCTTTCATGGAACTAGAACAGAATGCTATGAAAGAAAGAGGGAGGACAGAAAAGAGGGAGAGAAGAGAGACAGACACAGAGAGAAACTGACTCCAACAACAAAGAATTCTTTATATGTATTAAAATCATAATAGCAGATAAAGGGCTAGAAGATACACTTAAGGAAATCTCTCAAAGTAGAATAAAAGTAAAAAGAGAATGGCAGATAGAAGAGAAAAATATAAGGATGTTGGAGGTCTAATCTAGAAAGTCCAAAATTCAAATACTAGGAATTGCAGAAAGACAAATGCCAACAAAACAGAAGACAGAAGATTAAAAAAAATAATTCGGAAACATTTCCCAGAAGTAAACTAGTATGCTTCCAGATTGAACAGCTCACAACAGCCAACAGGCACTGTGTAAAAATAGAGGCTTGCTAAAGCATCATGACAGTATATAACCACAGGCAAGGAGAACATCTGACAAGTTCTGAGAGAGAACAGACCACACTTGAACTGCAGCAAGGACCCCTCTTAGAGGCTGACAGCCCCCACAAGCACGGAAATAAAGGAACATCTTCAGTTTCTTTCTTCCCCCCACCACCGAGACGCAGTCTAGATGCAGTCTCACTCTGTCGCCCAGGCTGGAGTGCAATGGCACAATCTCAGCTCACTGCAACCTCTGCCTCCCGGGTTCAAGTGATTCTCCTGCCTCAGCCTCCTGAGTAGCTGGGATAACAGGTGCATGCCACCACACCAGGCTAAGTTTTGTATTTTTAATAGAGATTTCACCATGTTGGTCAGGCTGGTCTCGAACTCCTGACCTCATGATCCGCCCACCTCGGCCTCCCAAAGTGCTGGGATTACAGATGTGAGCCACTGAGCCCGGCCTTGGGTTTATTTAAGGGAAATTCCAGGCACCTACCTAGCCTTGAGAAGTAAATAAGCAACCTAGTAAACAAGAAGGTGACAAGAGCCTCACACAATAGCCAAGGAAGTCAGAGCTACAGAATGTTTGGTTCCCTACAGAAACTAAAGATTACCCCTTGGCAATGTTCTTGAGTTGCTTTTCAGAAACCTGGACCATATCACATGGAAAATGTCATCTACTGGCATGCAGACCTTAGATAAGAGAGAATTGAGGACCAAAGTGTGACCACTGTTCTCTATTCTAAATTGCTTCCTAAGGGACCTGGAGGAAGCCATACCCATGGGCCAGAGCTCAACATTCCTTTCTGCTGACCCCAAGTTTTTAGACAAAGCTTAACCAATCACAAATGGGAAAACCTTTGAATCTACCTATGAGCTTCCTCACTTCAAAATGTCCCACCTTTTCAGGCCAAACCAATGTATACCTTCCATGTATTCATTTATGATTTTGCATGTAACTTCTGCCTCCCGCCTTTAAAAACCCTTACACATAAGCCCTCAAGTTTGTATCTTAAGCCCGAGCTGCCTAATACTCGTTGGCACCCTGCAATAAATTCCCCACTTTCACTGCAATCGCAATGTCAGTGTTTAGCTTTGCTGTGCTGGGTGGGCAGACCAAGGTTCAGCTTAGTAACTGATGTAATTTGGATGTGCGTCCCCTCCCAAATCTCATGTTGAATTGTAACTCCCAGTGTTGGAGGTGGGGTTGGTGGGTGGCGATTGGATCATGGGGGTGGATTTCTCATAAATCGTCTAGTGCCATCCTCTTGGTACTGTCCTCGCAATAGTGACTGAGCTCTTGGAAGATCTGGTATAATTTGGATTGAAAAGAGGTGTTTTAATCACCTCCACTTTGCCAGCTATCCAGAACCGTTGAGCCACTGGTAAACTGGATTATCCTTCTCTCCTGCATTTTTGTTTAAGAATTATCTTATCTGGCTGTTTGCTTTGTGTGTATTTTTTTCTGTGTACTTGCCATGGTCTGAATATTTCTGTCCCATGTAATTTATGTGTTGAAGTCCTAACCCCCAGGCAATGGCAGTGTTAGGAGGTGTGGCCTTTGGGAGGTGATTAGGTCAGGAGGGTGGGGTAGAGCCCTCATAAATCAGAGTAGTGTCTTCCTAAAAGAGGCCATCACCCCTTCCAATACATGAGGACACAGTGAGCAGGTGCCATCTGTGAACCAGCTACCTGGCAGGCTGAGGCAGGAAAATCACTTGAACCCAGGAGGTAGAGGTTGCAGTGAGCCAAGATGGTGCCACTGCACTCCAGCCTGGGTGACAGAGTAAGACTCCATCTCAAAAAAAAAAAAGAATGTGTCTTCAGGGAGCAATAATGTTTCAAAGGACACATCACCCTCCCACACCTGGGTGATGCAGGCCCACGTCCTACAAGGCCAGCCCAGCTGACGTGGACCCTGCCTCTCCCTCCAATCATCCCAAAGCAAGATCTTCCAGCCCACAAACACCAACAACAGTTCTTGGCAATTACAAGCATGTTTACCAGGAAGGCTGTTTCTCTACCTTTTAAAAGTCTGTGGTTGTGGTTCTCACACAGACACACACACACACACACACATGCATGCATGAGCACACACTTTATGGATACTCTACATGCAAGAGATGTCCACCCAGTTCCCAAGAACATGTGATTGAAAATACCATAATTAAATAAATATGCCATCTCTGAGTTTTGGAAGAAAACTGCATTCCTACATGACTTACTTGGGGCACAAATAACAATCAGGTTAGCTTAAATGCATCCTTAGTCAACCTACAGGGCCCCCAGGAGGCTGGGTCTCAGTGTTCGGGGGAGGGAAGTTAACTGACAGCACAGGGGATGAGGCAGATTGAAGAGACTAATTAATCCACAGCTTACATCTCAGTGGCACGAGTTCACCAAGGACCACCCACTGGGCTTCTTTACTCTGCTATTTCTGGTCCTATTGGTGTCAGCTTTGCTCCAGATTCCCTGCTGAGGAACCCAAACCCAGCAAGCTAACCAGATCTGTAGGTGAAGACTTGGCTACAGATTTCCACAGTCCCTTCCACAGTCCCAGCTGATCAGATCAGAATGAGGCTGGAAAGAAACAGGGAAGAATTACCAGCAAGAGGCCACCGGGGAAGCTGGGACAGTAATCTGAACTACTGATAGCTTTCCCCATCATTAACAAAGATTGTGAATGGGCTTTTTGTTTATTTCAATGGATTATTAACTTTCAGATAACACTGAGGTTTGATCTTGAAGATGAAAGCACACCCTTGAAAATTTCATTGCTTTCTAGGATATTGCAATGCTATTACAAATAAGTGTAAAGAAAACAAAGAGAAGAAGGATATTCCAAGCTGACACATAATTAAAAACTACCACCTGTGACAAATAAAACATATTTAAGCATGCTATTTGTCAAGAGACTCCTTTTCTTCCTACTGGCACTTGGACTGGAATCAGAAAGAAGGCAATAGGCTTGTTTATTAAAGCACACAGCTTGCAAATTTTATTAAGATACTTATGAAAGTATATCATTAAAATAAACAGATCACCAGAAAATGTTATCAATAAATATATTATTTGACCTGAAGAGACGTGTACAAATAAATGTCTTGCATAGATTTCCAACAGCTCAGTATGAATATATGAGGATGCTTCCTTAAGCACAGGTGGATAAAGATATGCAAAGAGTAACAAAAATAACTATAATACAAACAAGCTGCATGAACAAAATAGGGAGTGCATTATTTCCTGAGCAATAGTTGCTGTCTACCACAGCTTAGTGCTTCTGCTCTGAAATACAATGGAATCACACCAGCAGAGGAAGGAACCCAACATGCTCCTCTTTGCCCCAGCATCTGCGGTAGAGAAACAGGACCTGTCCTGGCCCTCTGAGGTCCCTCCCACTTCAACCGGAGAAATTCTGGAAGACATCAGCCGCCTCCAGCCAGTTCTGCAAGCAGGTCAGCCCCCGCTCCCGGATCTGCTTCCGCCCTTGGTTGGTGATGACCTCCCCATTTTGTTTCACAATCACAAGTTTGGGGGTCGCTGTGACATTGTACCTCTTCCTCAGCTCGCTGCAGGAGAGAAGAGTGGTACTGAAGTTAGCACTTCTGCATGCACATCTGAAGGGACAGGCCCCCTCCCTCCGGCCTGAGGTATGCCAACGTGGAGGCAGCCATCAGGTGCCCCATTCTGACTGCTCCTGCTCACCCTCCGGCTAGAGTGGAGGTTCCTTTCTTCTTGGTGCTACCATCTCTTTTCTTTTTTTTGTTTTGTTTTGTTTTTGAGACAGTTTCACTCCTGTCGCCAAGACTGGAATGCACTGGTGCCATCTAAGCTCACTGCAACCTCCGCCTCCCAGGTTCTCCTGTCTCAGCCTCTTAGTTGACCGGGCTGGTCTTGAACTACTGGCCTCAAGTGATCCACTTACCTCGACCTCCCAAAGTGCTGGGATTACAGGTGTGAGCCACTACAACCAGCCTTGTTTCTAACCCAGTTCCGCCCCAGAAAGCTGCCTGCAGCAGTGAACTCTCCCTATTTGTGCTACCCAATCCGGCAGTCACCAGCCACATGTGGCTGGGAGAGCTCAGAATGTGGCTAATGTGCCTGAGGAACTGAAGTTTTCATTTTAATTAACTTTTAATTTAAATGTAAGGAGACACTAGTGGCTAGCAGCTACCAGATTGGATAGTGCAGGTCTAAACCCACAAATAAACCCAATAATTTTTTATGTCCTCCACATCTCAAATGCTTAAAAAATATCAGGTACATAAAATGGTAAAAGTTAACATTGCAGCCAGGTGTGGGTGCTCACAGCTGTAATCCCAGCGCTTCAAGAGACTGAGGTGGGAGGGTTGCTTAAGCCCAGGAGTTCAAGACTATCCTGGGCAACATAGTCTCTACAAAAGTTAAAAAATTAACTGGATGTGGTGGTGCACACTATAATCCCAGCTACTCGGAAGGCTGAGGTGGGAAGATCGCTTGAGCTCAGGAGGTCGAGGCTGCAGAGAGCCTCATTAGTGCCACTACATTCCAGCCTGGGCAACAGACCCTATTTCTAACAAAAATAATAAAAATAAAAAAGTTAAAATTCCATGAGTTTTAAATACATCTAGAGCCTCATTTGACTTTCCACCCAACAAATTCAATGATGCATCGATTGCCACTATAATGATGAGAGGTTTCTTAGCCTCATTTTACATCACTGACATTTACAGCATCTGTAACCTGATGAGTGGTCTTTTTACAAAATAATTTGCATTAGTTTAGGGAAAGGAGGATCTGCCTTCTTGGTTTTGCAATTCTTGTAACCTTCACTGGAATTACTCTCTCAAGACAAGCAGCCAAATGAAATCCCCTTCTTGTTTACCACAGCCAGGTCATGAGGGCCTCACATTGACAATAATCGGATTTCCTCAATCTGTCACCCTCAGGATTGTGAGGACTGTGAACCTGAGTGGAAGGAATAACCCATTAGAGACCCTCCTGTTACCAAATCTGCCTTTGACATGTCCATCAAGGTCTTTCTGCCACTTTCTGACATCCACATCAAAGACACATCATCACCCAAACAGGAAAAAATACAGGGTCCCCTACACTCAACAGGGAGAGAATACGCTTTGTTTCCAAACATCTATAAAACAGCAACAAGGCCGGGCGCAGTGGCTCACACCTGTAATCCCAGCACTCTGGGAGGCCGAGGCAGGTGGATCACGAGGTCAAAAGATCATGACCATACTGGTCAACATGGTGAAACCCCATCTCTACTAAAAATACAAAAAATTAGCTGGGCATGGTGGCGCGTGCCTATAATCCCAGCTACTCAGGAGGCTGAGGCAGGAGGATTGCCTGAACCCAGGAGGCAGAGGTTGCGGTGAGCCAAGATCACGCCATTGCACTCCAGCCTGGGTAACAAGAGCGAAACTCCGTCTCAAATAAATAAATTAATTAATAAATAAAACAGCAACAAAATCAATTATGTCCTCAGTCAAGAAGGAAGTCTCAATGAATTTCAAGTGCTCAATAATATATAGATCACTTAATCAGACCAAAGGTAAAAGAATTGGAAGCCAATAAGAAATCATTTTTAAGAATGAGTTTTAAAACTAACTATATGTTATATGGGAAACATCAATGCAGATGACAAAATATTTAAAGAACAATATGGAATATACTACAAATCCCTAGCTGTAAACACAATTAAACACACTTAGGAAGCTGTAGCCTTAAACACGCTTGTCCAAAACTTGTAGGTAGATGACTTATGGATCTAATTCAAGAAGCTTAAAAAATAAATATGGCACAAAGAAAGTAGAAAGAAGTCAGAATAAGACTGAGAACAGAAATTAGTGAAAGAGAAAATAAACCAACGAAAACCAACATGGGGTAAGCAATAAAACCCAATCTGGTTCTTAAGAAACACTAAAATATGAAACAAATCTCTACCGAGCCTGGGCATAGTGGCTCACGCCTGTAAAACCAGCAGTTTGGGAGGTCAAGAAGGGAGGATCACTTGAGCCTAGGAGTTCAAGACCTACCTGGGTGACATGACAAGACCCTGTCTCCACAAAAAATTTAAAATATTAATTAGGTGTGGTTGCATGCACTTATAGTCCCAGCTACTCGGGAGGATGAGGCAGGAGGATCACTTGAACCCGGGAGTTCAAGTTTGCAGGGAGCTGTGATCACACAACTGCACTCCAGCCTGGGCAACAGTGTAAGACCCTATCTCTAAAAAAAGAAAAAAAATCTAGGGAGATTGAGCAACAAAAGAGAAGGCACAAGAATATCCAAAATCAGTCCAGTCTGACGATTACACAGGCCCAGTGTGGACTGAACCTCCTTAAGGGAACACTCGTGGGAGGGCTGTGGTCTTTCTGGGGTATATGACTCCTGCCAGGAGAGGCCTGTTCTTCAAAGAACAAGTGCACACCCAGGCAGCTATGGACCTACTGCCCATGGGGTCCAATGACTCACCTGAGGAGGGAAAGGAAAGACGGGAAAAATAAACATGTCAACTATTCTCTAAAACCTATCACGCGGAGTGAAAAAAAGACAAGGCAGAGACTTCTCTGCCAAAACTACATTCGCAGAACTGACAAAGTAAAGTCTCAAACAGCAAGCAGATGCAAATTCATGTCGAACTGCAGGTTTAGGGGACACCAACTCTGTCACAAACAGCCATGAGTGCCCACAACAGGGGAGGCTCGTGTGGAACTCAGCTGGACAGAGCTTGCACAGATGCGTGGCAGTGGACCTGAAAGATGTGGCAGACATGTCCCTCTCTCGAATCTTAAGAATCCTGTACAACACCTAAAATCTGAAGTGCCTACGCAATGAGCTTAAGAGGCATGAAACAAAAATGTGTGGCTGGGCGTGGTGGCTCACACCTGTAATCCCAATACTTTGGGAGGCTGAGGTAGGTGAATCACCTGAGGTCAGGAATTCAAGACCAGCCTGGCCAACATGGTGAAACCCTGTCTCTACTAAAAATACAAAAATTAGCTGGGCGTGATGGTGGGGGCCTGTAATCTCAAATACTCAGGAGGCTGAGGCAGGAGAACCGCCTGAACACAGGAAGGAGAGGTCGCAGTGAGTTGAGACAGCGCCATTGCTCTCCAGCCTGGGCAACAAGAGTGAAACTCTGTCTCAAAACAAAAAAAGTGAAGAAAAGAGAAACAACCAAGTAGCTCTATGCATAAAGACTGCAGCAAAATGGCCAGCAGCCTGATTTAAGCTCTTTATCCAGAAGTTTTGGCAAATGAGTTATTTCAGCATCTGTACTTTGGGCAGTGGGGACAGGGCAAGGCAGCATGCATCACTTTCATAAAGGGAAGCAGACCGTATGGCTGGGACCCATGAGGACTCCTTGGAGGGCTGCTGGTGGGCCATGAAGGGGTTGGGATGCCAGCAGCAGCAGCATCTCACCTACAGATTCCTGCACTCCTCAGCTCGGGCAGCATGTGCACTCCAGACAGATTCCCAACTGGCGTGAGTCTCTGTACCAGCCTTTGACCAGCACTGTCAGGAACAATGTGGGAGAAACAATGTCCCAGAAACAGCCAAACCAGCATCACCGGAAAACTCATCAGAAATGCAGTCTCCCTGCCCCTGACACTGGGGTGGTGCCTGAGATCCAGTGGTTCATGCTCCCCCAAGTTGGCCAGCCCCGCAGCAGTCTCCCAGGGCTTTCTGCATTCCCTGCACCAACTGGGAGGAAGAAGGAGAAAGCAGGCGGAGGGGACGCTGGGCAGGGTGCCCCTGACAGCACAGGGAGTACAGGCCTGTACTGTGCAGAGGCTGCTCAGCATCTGTGACCCTCCTTGGGAAACCATGTTTCTTCCATTTCTGGCAGGAACTAGTTGTGTGTTGTGGGCAAGCTAGTTCACTTCCCGCACCTCAAATTCCTCATCTGCACCATGGAAACAACAGAACCCACCTCCTGAAGTTGTCAGGATTAAATAAACAGCTCAATGAAGAATGAGGCTTGGCACATAATAAGTACTTGATAAATACCAGATGTCCTTACTGGGCAGGAAAGACCCACCTCCAATTCCACCTGGGCCGACTGCTCAGTCAACATATCTATCTGGTGGCCCCTGGCTACACTTACTAATACGGGAATGGAGAACTAGCAGAATCAGAATCAGTGAGGCTTGGTGCAGCAGCTGGCTGTGTGCTGAGAAAGAGGAAGCTATGGGAATGTGCAGTCTGAGACACAGCAGCCATTCTGCCACCATGAGGAGACACAGGATTTGCCAGGCAGCCGCTGCCGGCAGCCTGAGCAAGGGGATGACATTGCAGAAGGCAAGCCACAAAGCTGAATCTTCAGCGGCCTCCAGCTTTCCCTTGAGACCATCTCCTGGCAGATGGGTGTTTCATTAAAGCCAGCCCATAAACTTCACTGTTTAAGTTCTTTGAGTTGTTGTCATCGTTGTTTTAATCGCCTGCAATATTAAATCAAGCTCTGACACAGTCAGGGGGATGCAGGGCAGGCTGGGCTTTGAGGAATGAAGAGGCTTGAGGTGGTCGTTTCAAAGAGACACCCAGTACCTCAAATCCCCATGCTGGCAGCCTCTGCCTGGGGACAAATGTAACCTTGGAGCTGCACAGGAGAGGAAGAACCACACTTTCTTCCTAATGTCATCTCGATCCCCTCTGGGCCCTGAGCTGCTTCCACAGAGAAGAGGACTTGCTTTTGGAGGAGAAAATGCTATCATGGTAATAACTCAGAACTTCAAGCATCTGGGGAAAATCCAAGAGCCCAGTTCCTCCTTGTCCTCAGCGCTGTTGCAACCAACGTTAGTCCCTGCCTTCAACTAACAGAGCCGCATCCTTGTTGCTGGCATAACCACACTTCTGCGTTGCCGTGGCAACTCCTGACTCTAGTCTCTGTCATCTCAGCCAGGAGCAGGCCGTAGCCAAGCAAATATCTCTGCAGCACTGTCTTTTGCTCACTTGCTCCAACCACCCACCAAACACACTCCGTGAGGATGCCGGGCACTCAGCCATGTCTGGCTCCATCCTGTGGGCAACGGAAACTCAGGAAACCCTCGGAGAGCTGGCACAGGGCATGGCTAAACGAGATTGGTCTTTGAACAGAGTCAATTAGAGGGGAACACCAAGGCCCTGTACACCACTTAGGGGAATATTCTAAAGCTCCAGCACCTGAGTTAAGGAAACAGCAATGATCAGAAAGGGAAGGATCTGCGAGCTGCAAAATCAGTGGATTCAGTGGTTATGTTGAGCCCAGGGGGCCCAGGAAGCAGTGGGAACATAGAGCTGGAGAGAGTCAAGGGTTGGAAAGGTAGAGTCAGGAATTACTGGCACAAGCGCTGATTCTTCTCCCACTGAGCCATTCCCTACGCAAGAAATGAAGCCCTAGCCAGTTTTTCCTTTTCCATCAGATCTAAACTTGTCGGGCCTGGAAGCTGAGGGACTGCAACACCAGCCATGGCCAGAAGGCAGTGTTAAGAGCTGAGCAGGCAGGAGGAGGGGACAACCTTCTCCAGGGCTCTTTGGGGTCTGCTGAAGTTCTGGAGGCCAAGTAGGGTGAGAGCTGTTAATAAAATCATGTAAAAATCACCATTGATCATGTCTTTTGTGAATAGCAGCATGTCATAGGAATTCCTGCTGGTGAATCAAGAACTTTTTACTTCATCCTGGACAGATAATGAGTTTTACTCATAAACCCGCTAATGCAGGAAAGGAAGACAGGGCAGGATGGAACCTCATCCTGAAAACACACCTCCAGAGCGTGCTGGTATGTGTCACCAAAGCTGTCCCCACATTAAGGCTTGGCACCTCCTCTCAGCCCACCTGCACTGGGCACTTAGACAGGGAACTGCCAGCCGCAGCCACACACCCAATTCTTTAGTTTCAGGGACGTTAGTAAATGGCTGCCTCTCTGGGGGCTGAAGGCAGTCCTCACTGCTGTGTTGAGCGCACGGTGCAGGGTACACTGGAAAGCTGAGCTCTACACAGCTTGGAGGACAAGGGAGGGCCCCAGGCCTCCTCTCCCTGCAGGTACATCTGCAGCTGTCCTCTGCCTCCAGCCATGCCAATAGTAACCCCCAAGGGTGCCACTCTGTGATCTCTTTGGAAGCAGCTGTTTTTCTTCTCCTCCCTTGACTCAGCTGATTTACCAGAAATTCAGTGGAGGGAGGGTGATGAGCTCGGGCCTCTGAGGAAAGAAAGCACAAGGCCCCATTACCCCACACCTGCCAAGTGGAGCTCCCATAATGCCACTATCCCAGGCTCCACCTCTCCACAGCACCAGCCAGAAAGTATTGCGTTCTGCACACATTAGCAACTTCCCAAGTGCCCATGAAGGCTTTGTACATTTTTTTGTTCTTCTTGGCTGTGGCTATTTCCATTTTGCTCATGATCCGATTCCACAAATCCAGGATAGGATAAGCAGAATTTAGGATGTAGCTCCAACAATTCCCACAGAACATCCCACTTCCTAGCTTACACGTGACAACCACAGGGTGAAGGAAGTTCCGTGTGGAAAGGGATAGAGACAAACAGCTAAGTTTACAAAAAGAAAGTTCTCTCCCAGGCCAGCCAGGCTGAGAAGGTAGGAGCGCACTGCTGACCCACGTCAGGCAGCTCACTGCCTCCAGCTGGAGCTCACAGGTGTGGCCAGAGCATCAGAAACAGAAGAGAGGTTTGCATGGCCCCAAGCAATGACCTCCCCAGGCCAGTCTGTGTGCGCCTGGGGGCCAAGGCTCACCATCCCCTCAGAGAGCAAGTAGGGCAAGGCAGAAAGAGGGTATCCAGAGCCAGGAGAACTCAACTCTATGCCTCAATGGCACATCTGTAAAATGGAGCAATAGACTAGTGAGATGGGACATAACCAGCGGACACATGAACTCTTTTGTGATCAGCTCAACCCTGACAACAATCACGTGATGTATCATATGCTCAGTAATAAAATACCTTGCCTACCATCACCTAGCAAGTAAATCCCAGAGCTGAGCCACAGCTCTGTGCCTAATTATTATAATAACACTGCCATTGTCTCTCGATTTCAACCCTGTGTTCTTTCAAAAGCTTACAAATAACTTGAGTATTAAGCAAGTCCAATCTTGTTTTTAAAAGCACCACTGGAATTGATTCTATAAGAAATCCTTTTGCAAAGTGAACCACTTGTCTTTGAGATTCATTATCAATAGGACTTTCAGAGTCCCAATGTGAGTGAGGCTCCCAGAAACAGGTCACTCCCCCCGCGACCCAAGGCTGGGTGGCACCCTGCCTGGGCCTCCTCTTTCACTGAAAATCACCAAAAGTCGTGTTTGGGAGAACAATCAGATTTCTTCCAGTTAATTACTCATCAACAGAACTTTCCAAAGTTGGCTTCCAGTTTTCATAAGGAATGTCATCTCATGATAATTAGCTTAGGGGGTAATCCCACAATTTAGTGATAATCCCATGAAATGTGAGGCTGGCCTCTGTAAAGCAAAATGCAGAAATTCACACTGGTACTTAGAAGCGGGTGGCCGGGACAACACACCTGAGGCCTGCTTTAAACCTAAGTCTGGACTCTTAGCACACAGGAGACCACGGGAGACCAACCCCAAAAACAGAACAATCAATCCCGGTCGGTTCCTTCTCTGCCAATCCCTACCTGCTCCTTTCCAAAAGTTAAGAGTAATAAAGTTTAGTAATGAGTTTCATGTCTCTCTAGTGATGAAATTCCATCAGTGTCAGTAAAAATGAAACCGCAAAGGTGGCCAGCACCTAGGTTCCTGTCAGCCCTGGACCCTGTCCCTCCCTCCCAACACACCAGCCACAGCCTGCTCTGTGGGTGCCTGTCACAGAGCTGATGTCCTCGCGGGTCACCCTTCATCCCCGTGTTCCTGTGCTTCCTGCCCACTAACTGGGAGAACCATACAGAGGTGCTGGGAGCCCAGGGCTGCCTGGGTGGGTGGTTCCTGGAACCAAGCCCGGGAACCCACAGCATCAACATCACTGGGAGCTCCTTAGCAATGCAGATTCCCGGACCTCCAAACCCGAGGCAGAAACTGCCCGCGTCTGTGCTCCACGAGCCCCTCGGGGGTCCTGATGCCCTGGGTTTTCTAATCTGGTCTCGACCCTCCCTGATTTCTAAGAGAGACTTAGAGAAACAGACTGTGATTTACCAGAGTCAGGATGTGAACCCAGAGACTGGGAGGTGGGAGGAATAAGCTGGAGGTGGGGCGTCATAAAGAGCTCCCAAGTATATAGAGGGAGGCCTGGGGGGACAAGAGGGCGACGCGCCGGGAGGCCCCGGCCCCCCAGGGCCCCACTCACTGTCGGTAGGGGTCGTGGAAGGGCAGCGCCAGCCAGGCGCCATGCAACTCGCGCATGAAGTCCAGCATCTCCTGGCCGCTGCCGTCGACCGACACGAAAACCACTTCGAAGGGTGCCGGCCGCGGCGCCCCGGCCACCAGCGCCGTGTAGAAGTCGCAGAGCAGCGGCGTGAAGTCGCGGCTCGGCGCGCACCGAGCCGCCGCGAAGTACAGCGCCACCACCTTGTTCTGCAGCGCCACCTCGGCCTCCACCGCCGCGCCCTTACAGGTCACCAGGTGCCGCCCGCCCAGAACGTCAACCATGGCGCGGGCGCCCGGCCACCAGCGGCCCGAGGACACCTGCAGGAGAAATGATCACCAGCGGGCGGCGGCAAGCGCCGCGGTGCCTGGACTCTGTCCGCACCGCCGGATCTCTCAAGACCTGCCCCGGCGGTGCCCAGACCTCGGCCCCGGCCTCGCCTCTGGCTGGAGCAGGGGTGTCCGCGCTGACAATGGGACACTCAGACACCCGAGACCCCAGCTGTCTGGGCCAGAGCGCAGCACCCACGTCTAGGAGCTGAGCCGGCTGGGCAACCTCAAGCCCTAAGGTCTCTGCACCCTCCCCCAACTGCACCCCCCCCCCCACACACACACACACTCTCTCTCTCTCTCTCTCTCTCTCTCTCTCTCTCTCTCTCTACCACACTGGCCCCGCCCACACTCCCGCGCCCTCCCCCACTGCGCCCCGCCCACATCCCCCACACTCTCCCCTCACTGCTCCCCGCCCACACTCCTGCACTTTCCTCACTGCTTCCCGCCCACACTCCTGCACTCTTTCCTCACTGCTTCCCGCCCTCATCCCCGCTCTCTCTACCCTCTGAGCCCTGCCAGCATCCCCTCATTCTACCCCACTGCTCCCCGCTCGCATTCCCGAACTCTCCCCCCGCCCACTGCACCCCGCCCATACTCCTGCACTCTCCCTTCACTGGCCCACGCTCGCATCTCCGCACTCTCCACCCATTGCCCCCGCCCGCATACCCGCACTCTCCCCCGCCCCGCCCACATTTCCGCACCCTCCCTTCACTGACCCCGCCCACATCTCCGCACTCTCCACCCACTGTGCGCTGCCCACATCCCCCACACACTCCCCTATTACGCCCCGCCCACATCCCGTGACCCGCCCACACCCACTGCCGCTCCCCCCGCCCACATCCCACTGCCGCCCCGCTTCCCCCCACCCCGCCCACATCCCCACAGCGCCCGGTCTCACTGCCTGGCCCTACCAGCCCTGGGCTCTATCCTCGAGGCTCTCTCTCCGACGCCCTTCCACTTTCTCCCGACGCAGTGCCCTCCGTCCTGCCCCACCTACTGCCCTCTGAGCGTCCCCAACACCGTGCTCTTCCACCTCTTTCACTTCATCCCACTCCTCGCGCTCCCCTTCAGCGTCCCACGCTGCTCCTCCCCGAAAACCACGCGTCGCTGTCCTTCCCTCCTGGGCTCTCTTCCAGTCTCACGCTCCCAGCCGGGCCCTCCGTAGGTGTCCCACAGCCATCTCCCCAGGGCATTTGAACCCTGCTTTGGAGTCCTAGCCGAGGCCCAGCACCCTGGAAGGGGCCTGGGGAGGATGGGGCGACGAGGAAGGGGAAGGATAGTTGGGCTTGGAGTGGACTTGGGCGAGGCGGTAGGGAACCTGGGCTCCGTTGGTTCGGGGTGTTTGCCCCTGACATCCTGTGTCCTGGCTGGGAGGGTTTGTGGAGTTCAGGAAGAAATTGGGGGCGGTGCTTACGGGATGTTTCATCTGGAGAACCAAGAGAATTAATTTTGTGACGAGCACTATTGTGGGCTCTGGAAATTCAGCAGTGAGAAAATCAACTCCTGCCAGACCGGGGCTAGAGGGGAGAGAGCGAGGCACTCTCTTGGGGACAAAATTTAAATAATGTTTTAATACAGTGTCTTAAAAATTCTGAATGCAAAAAAAAAGTTTATAATGAACAAAATATCAAAAACTTAAACACAGTGAAGGAAACCAGAATATGCCATCCTAAAATGTGCCGCTTTGGGGTATTGATTATTTTGAGCCAGAGGCACTTGAAAAACAGCGAATGCAGAGAGACTTTCTCCTCTAACCTGTCTTAAAGACAGAGCCTCCAAAAGAAATCGACTTATCCTAAATTCCCTCCCGGGAGTTTTGTCACACAGGGAAAACGGAATCTTATCACAGCAGAAGTCCACACCACACCTAGACAAACTTTGTCAGAAATTCGTAAAGACCTAGTCATCTTTCCTAAAAATCAGTTCCTCTCCCCTAAGTGGCCCACACCCCCTTCCAGTTCCCCTATTTTATAAGCTCTCGAAGCTCACTGGTTTGGGGGTTTTCACCTTTTTTCCTGCAATGACCCCATGCAGGTAATATTAAGATTAATAAATGTGCATTCCCGTTCCTCTGTTCATCTGCCCCTTGGCAGTTAATTTCATACACCCAGCTATGGAACCGGGGAGGATACAGAGAAGGTCTTTCCTAAGACAGGTTGGATCCCACACAGACTTTGGACTCCTGTCGCGAACACCAAATCTCCTGAGTCCTGCACCTGTGCCTGCCTGGAGCCTACGTTCTAATGGACACAACAAAAAAAAATAAGGAAGATATTTTGCAGGTGCTATGCCAAGAGAAGAGCCATGAGGAAGAGTGCAGGTTTTTCTTGTTTTGTTTTGTTTGAGAGGAGTCTCACTCTTGTTACCCAGGCTGGAGTGCAACGGCCTGAACTCGGCTCACTGCAACCTTCGCCTCCCGGGTTCAAGCAATTCTCCTGCCTTGGCCTCCTGAGTAGCTGGAATTACAGGCGCCCGCCACCACGCCCAGTTAATTTTTGTATTTTTAGTAGAGACAGAGTTTCACCATGTTGGCCAGGTTGGTCTCGAACTCCTGACTTAAGGTGACCCACCCACCTCGGTCTCCCAAAGTGCTGGATTTACAGGTGTGAGCCACCGAGTCGCTCAGGGTTTTTTTGTTTGGTTGGTTTGCTAGTGTTGTTGTTTTGTTCTTGTTTTTAAGACGGAATCTCGCTCTGTTACCAGGCTGGAGTGCAGTGGCACAATCTCGGCTCACTGCAACCTCTGCTTCCCGGGTTGAAGCGATTCTTCTGCCTCAGCCTCCAGAGTAGCTGGGACTACAGGGGCGCCACCACACAAGGGAGGCAGTTTTAATTAGCGGTGAGAGGAGTTGGGGAAGGTGAGATTTGCGCTTCCTGAGGAGCTGCCTGCCGGCGGAGCCTCCCCGTCTCGCAGTTAAATGAACGGAAATTGGCCGATGTGCTTTGCCTGCCGGCACAGCCTGTCTGCTCTGGTGCATGAACGTACTTAGCAGCCAAGGCTTAGTGGAAACCCTGAGGGAGGATTGATTGTCGCTGTTATGTGAAGCAGGCTGTCAGAGCCCCGCTTCACTGTCCTCTGGGAAGACTGGGGAAAACGGATAGACAAATCGGAGGAAAAAATTGAGAGGAGCTGTGAGCAGTATAAATCTTGCATGAGGAGGCCCGACTTATGTTAAAACTCAGAGATAAAAGGAATGAAATGCAGCTAAGCTCTAGAAACCATCCAGACTATTTTGATTTGTCGTTTTATCCTTGAACACACCATGAGCCAAAGTAGACAGCATTCCTAATTAGCTGATGGTGTCACCGTCCTGAGAAAATCAACAGTCATTCATGTAAATACTGCCGGCCCTCCTGGGGAACTCACCCAATCTCCATCCAGGAAGGGATCCTACTTCCTGCTGCCAATGTTGAGGGCAGTGTGGCTTCCCAGGCATGCAGCCCCACAGAGGCACGGGGCCCTGCACTCACTTGGGGCTCAGTGTTCCGTGGTTGCAGTCTTTGTTGTTTTGTTTAGAAACTGAATCTCACGGTGTTACCCAGGCTGGAGTGTAGTAGTGGGATCATAACTCACTGCAGCCTCGAACTCCTGGGCTCCAGGGATGCTCCCGTCTCAGCCTCCTGAGTACCTAGGACTACAGGCACATGCCACTATGCATGGCTAATTTTATTTTATTTTGTTTTATTTTATTTTATTTTATTTTTTGTAGAGATGGGGTCTCCCTATGTTGCCCAGCCTGGTGAATTTTTCTTTTTTTTTTTTTTCTTTTTGAGATGAAGTTGCTCTGTTGCCCAGGCTGGAGTGCAGTGGCATGATCTTAGCTCACTGCAACTTCTACCTCCCGAGTTCAAGAGATTCTTCTGTCTCAGCCTCCAAAGTAGCTGGGACTACAAGCACGAGCCACCGCGCCCAGCTAATTTTTGTATTTTTAATAGAGATGGGGTTTCACCATATTGACCAGGCTGGTCTGGAACTCCTGACCTCATGATTTGCCTGCCTCAGCCTCCCAAAGTGCTGGGATTACAGGCATGAGCCATTACGCCCGGCTGAAATTTTTCATTTATCTTTGAATTTGTGTAGTATACATGAGGTCTGATTGGACAGTGGTGCTTAAGTCGGTGTTTGTACTCTAGCTCACGTGTGCTTCCACCTGCCACTGCCTCCCTACCTCCCCAAGACAGGTTCTTATTATTATCATTATTGAAACGGAGTTCCACTCTTTCACCCAGGCTGGAGTGCAGTGGTGTGATCTCAGCTCATTGCAACCTCTGCTTCCCAGGTTCAAGCGATTCTCCTGCCTCAGCCTCCTGAGTAGCTGGCATTACAGGCGCCTGCCACCAGGCCTGGCTAATTTTTGTATTTTTCAGTAAAGACAGTGCTTCACCATGTTGACCAGGGTGATCTTGAACTCCCGACCTCAGGTGATTCGCCTGTCTTGGCCTCCCAAAGTGCTGGGGTTACAGGAGTGAGCCACCACACCCAGCCCAAGACAGGTTGTTGACTGGTCAATCCTCCCCTCCCATTGGTGTCCCAGGCCACACCTGGGCTTTCCATCTGTACCTATCTCCACCCAGGAACCACTAGTGTCCTCTACGGTCGGTGAGGGAATGGGTGGTGGGGGGAAGACTGACTATGCCTTTGCCCCACAAGGTCTCAGGGTGGGTGCAGCATAGGAACAGCTGGTAGCCTGTATGCCCCCAAGTCAATGGGCAGGGCCCCCAGACAAGTGTGAAAGTTCACATTCACCTTGTGCCCAAGAAAGTGTGACATTCCATGGCAAATAAAAGACCAGGCTAGAAACAGAAAACTGTTTGCTGGCACACAGTTTTCCTGCTTATTGAACAAAAGGCACTGCATTTCCATTGCTGGGGAAAGCAGCCCACTCAGTGTTAATGGAAAAAACAAACTCCATAAACCATTTGAAAGAGGTTTATTCTGACCCAGCATGAACGACTGCAGCCCAGAGAAAGATGCAAACCGAGAAAGCCTTGAATAAGTGGTCTCAGGGCAGTCAGGTCACAGCTCTGCTTTACACATCTTAGGAGAGTAGAAGTTACAAAAGGATCATAAATCCGTACATGGAGATTAGACATTGATTTGGCCCCAGAAGGCAGGATATCATAAAGTAGGGGCTTACTGGTCATAGGTGGGTCCAGAGTCTTTCATTTGCAATTGGTTGAAAGATTAAACTTTGTCTAAAAATGTTGAGTCAGCAGAAAGGAATGTTTTCAGTTGAGGAAGTCTGCTAACCAAACCACTGTGTCACAGTGACCCGTGGGGTGTGTGACTTAATCTTTGCCGGGCATGGACTCAGGTCCTATTTATCATTTGGTGCCTTATTGTCACAAAGAGTCTGTTTTGTTAGTCTTATGATCTCTACTTTAACATTTATGCTGGTCAGTTCTGCCTAAACTCCAAAGGGGAAGGCATGTAACAAAGCGTGTCCGACCTCCCTTCCTGTTGTGGCCGGGAATTTGGTTTTTAACTTTTTTCTGGGGTCCCCTTGGCCAACAGGGGGTCTGTTCAGGGAGGAAAGCCTTAGGATTTTATATTTAGTTGACATCAGGGACCTGGGTGAAGTGAGTAAGTCCTCCAAGGAAGGGTGATCATGGGGGAACGGAGTCAGCCACCCCCATCCCAGATTCTCCTTGGACTGCCTGCTCTGAGCAGCTGTGTATAGACAAGAAGGAAGAGCACTCTTCCTCAGGTGCGTGCACCAGAGACTCCAGAACTGCTCAGTCTGGTTCACTCAGCTCCACGTGTAAAGGTCATTCTCAAGGGTCATTGCTGAACAGACTTTCCCAAACCCCTTCCTATTGCCGAAAGCTTGCACCATTGCCTCCTACTGCATCCCCCTGACCTCTCCCTGGGAAAGGGTGTGGGATGGGAGGGAGGGAGAGAGTGGGCTGCAGGTGCCGTGGGATGCAGAATAAAGCCCTGCACCCTCCCACCGCTGCTGGAACCAAGTTCTCCTTCGTGTTTCCCTCTGCAGAACACACACAGGAACACACAAATGCAGTCCTGGAAACAGGATTAGGTGTCCCCTACTTTCCTAGCTGGGATATGCAAGGTCGCTTTCATAACAAACTTCCTTCCAGGGCATCTAAAGGTGGCATGAGTGTGGGCATCTGCAAGCAGCTTTAATTGCCTTGGACAATCACAGAGACTGGCCAGTGAGTTGCACTCCAGATGCTGGCCCAAGAGACCCCAGTGAAGGCTCCCTCAGGCCTGCCCTTCCTCCCTGAGCCCCTCTCCCCTCCCCACTGCCCCTGATTTAAGGGCAGTCTTTTCTGCATTTCCTCCGGTGAGCATAATAACTCATTGCTTGACCAACTTCAGACAGGCTCCTCCTTCCCTCTTTTCACCAAGGCCTCATCCTTGGGCCCAGCTTTTAGCCTGCCTGAGCCAGTCTTAGCAAAGAATCCCATAAAGTCCCCCTCTCCCCTTGGTATCCGACCATCCCGGCCTGCCTGCAGCAGCATCCTGTTAGATTAGTTTAGTAAGACACCCACTACCGTCAAGGTCTTCTCCATTTGCCATCTGCCAGCGCCCCACCTCCACCCTGCTCCTCGGTCCCCATTTGTCCTTGAGTTGGCAATCATGCCTGCTCTTTGCTTTTGCAGTAGTACTGAAGACACCCTGTCTTTTTGCCTTGGATAGTGTTCAGCTCTATTTCTCATTAAGTTATGAAGCGCTGTGACACCTTGCTTGGCTTCTAGCCTTGATGTAGACTAAAAGGCAGAATGTTTCCAGAGCTCATATTAGCTAGCTGGGCAGATGGGGTCTTCAGAGACTCTCCAGGGAAGGACGGCTCTGCCTTTCTATTCAGCGTGCAAGCTCCCTGGACTTCCGAAGAGGGGCATTTCTCCTTAGAGAAAGTCTCCTTGAATGTGGGGATTTCATAAGTTCTTGGACCAGTTTAGCTCTTCTCATTCCTGCTTTTTGTTGACATACATTGAATTGCTTCTCCCCGGCAAAAGAGCAGCATGTGAAGAAAATGTGATCCTTCGTGGTTTGACGTGAAATTAACTGACTCTTCTAGCAACACTTAAGAATATTCAAATACAATTATGGAAAAAACTTTTTGCACTGATCACTGTAACAAATTAGACATTCCAGTGTGCTAATATAACATTCTGAATTTCCTAGTTTTAAATATTCCAGTGGCCAGGGTACCCTATCCAGAGGGAGCAGGACCTTCTCAACTGACCAGGGCCCTTGCCTGCTGACACCATCATGCACACCTTGTTTCTTCCTGAGGCTGCTTGCCCGGGTTCCAATCTACAGGAATTCATCTTGTATCATAGCTGATGGATCCCATGTCTTGATTCTAAGTTGGAGCATCGTTTTGCAGCTCCTAACCAGGCCCAGCAACATAATTTGAAAGGCCCAGTGCAAAATGAAAATGCAGAGCCCCTTGTTCATAAAGCAGGAAAAGAATGAGCCAGCAAAGGAACTAAAATAAACAAAAGCTTTTCTCTTTCTTCATGATCTCTCTCTTGATCTATCATGGTGTTTTGTTTTCATTTTTGTTTTGAGATGGAATCTTGCTCTGTCACCCAGACTTGAGTGCAGAGGCGCGATCTCAACTCACTGCAACCTCCGCCTCCCAGGTTCAAGTGATTCTCCTGCCTCAGCCTCCCGACTAGCTGGGACTACAGGCGCTCGCCACCATGCCCATCTAATTTTTTGTATTTTAGCAGAGGTGGGGTTTCACCGTCTTGCCCAGGCTGGTCTCGAACTCCTGAGCTCAGGCAATCCCACCCGCCTCGGCCTCCCAAAGTGCTGGGATTACAGGCATGAGCCAACACGCCTGGCCCATGCTGTTTTTCTTTGCTACTGAATATCATGCTTTCTTGGGACAGGATGAGTGTCAGCTTTCACACTTACCCAGGGGTCCTTCCAAGTGACTTGGTGAGTACACAGCCCACCAGCTGCTCACATGGCCATACCCATTCTGAGATACCACGGGGCAGTGCAGTAAAAGCATTTAATGTCAACCCCCCACCCCCACCCCACCACACATACACACTCAGGTTCCCACTGACCATGGAGTGCACCAGTGATTGCTGAGTGAGGGTGGGGAGGCGGAGGCCAGATAGGGCTCAGGACACCAAAGGGAGGGAGATGGGCTGTCAAGAGTCTGCCTTGGGGAGGTAGCGGATCAATAGCAGATGGGAGCACATATGAGAGAGGCTCCAAGTGCTCACATATGCTCCACTGTCCAATCAGACCTCATGTACACCACACAAATTCAAAGATAACATAATTAAGAATTTCTTTTTTTTTCTTTTTTTTTTTTTTTTTTTTTTTTTGGAGATACTGCCCAGGCTGGAGTGCAGTGGCACAATCTCAGCTCACTACAACCTCCACCTCCTGGGTTCAAGCGATTCTCCTGCCTCAGCCTCCCGACTAGCTGAGACCACAGGCACCCTTCATCATGCCTGGCTAACATTTTGTATTTTTAGTAGAGAAAGCATTTCTCCATGCTGGTCAGGCTGGCCTCGCACTCCTGACCTCAATTAATCTGTCCACCTCGGCCTCCTAAAGTGTTGGGATTACAGGCATGAGCCACTGCACCCGGCCAGATAAAATAATTAAGAATTTCAAGACAGCAACCACAGAACACTGAGCCCCAAATGCAGGGCCCTGTGCCTCTGAGGGGCTGCATGGCCACGAAACCGCACTGCCCCCAGCACTGGCAGTAGGAAGTACAATCCATTCCTGGATGGAGGCTGGGTTAGTTCCCCAGGGCTGCAGGAAAAGAGACAACCTGGGTGACTCCAAACAACAGAAATGGCTGTCTCCTAGTTCTGGAGTCCAGAAGTCTGAAATCAGGGTGGCGCAGGGCTGTGCTCCCTCTGAAACCTTTGGGAGTCCTTGCTTGACTTTTCCTGCCCTCTGGAGGCTGCCACAATCTTTGGAGCTCCTTGGCCTGTGGCTGTGTCACTCCAATCCTAGGTCTTCTCCCGTGTCCTTTTTATAAGGACATTGTCACAGTGGGTCAGGGGCCCGCGCTATTCCAGTGTGACCTTACTTTCACTATTACATCCGCAAGAACCTGTTTCCAAATAAGATCACATTTGGAGGTCCTGGGGGGTAGGACTTCAGGATGGTTCATCTTTTGGGGGCATGCAATCCAACAGAGGTGTGGAGGAAGGAGAGTTTCTTCAAGGGGCAGGGCTGGGAAAGACTTTGTAGGGGGTCTGGACCTTGAAAGAGGTGGCAAGAGTGGGGCCAGAGAGGGTTGGGAGAGGGAATAGTGAGCTTCTCAGTTCAGCCGCCGTGGATGTGGTGTTGGGAGCTAGATAGGACAGTGGGAGGGTGGCTTATGGCCAGGTGGGCCCTGGATGCCTGGTGTATAATAACTGATGATGTTTATTGAGTGTCAGGCCCCCTTTTAGGTACTTTACCTATTTTATGTTAATTTAGTAAATCCTCAAAATCATCCTGTGAAGTATTTCAGAAACTAAATAATATATGTAACTCCTTGCTTTAAAAAATAAACCGTGAAATCAGAAATGTGGATGCTGGATTTATTAAAAATGAAAAACAGGCTGGACACAGTGGCTCATGCCTATAATCCTGGCACTTTGGGAGGCTGAGGCAGGCGGATTGCTTGAGGCCAGGAGTTCAAGACCACTCTGGGCAACATAGTGAGACTCCTCTCTACAAAAAATAAACCTAAAAATTAGCCAGGCTTGGTGGCACATGTGTGTGGTCCCAGCTACTCATGAGGCTGAGGTAGAAGGATCACTTGAGCCCAGGAAGTCCAGGCTACAGTGAGCTGTGATCATGCCAGTGCATTCCAACCTGGGCAACAGAGCAAGACCCTATATCAAAAAATATATAAATAATAATGAATAAAAATATAAATATAAATGTAAGAAAATGTGAAGTCCAAAGGCAGTCTGCTTGTTCACGCACTATAGCTCTCCATGGCTAACCCTGCCTGCCACCCTCCATAGAAGCAGGACAATACACTTTTTTCCAAGCCTTCCCCAGGTCTCGCCAGTGAAAGGACGTATGTACCTGAAGTTTGAGGCTGGTCTTGAACTCCTGACTTCAGGTGATCCTGACTGATGTACCTCTTTCTGATACAAGAGAAATAAGAAGAATCCTCTGCCTGGTGCTGCCCGCTCTTCACCACTTTGAATGCTGAATGAGGACATGATGTCTGGAGCTCCTGCAGCAATATTAGCATTGTGGGAAAAAAGGCCAAGAGGATTTCAGAGACATCTGCCTAAACTTCTGATCCTGCTATATCTCCAAACTCAAACCAGTAATAACCTACCTCTAGACAGCTTACCAGAAAAACACATCCCAACTGTAAACAGTTCTCAGAGTGTGTTCTGTAGAGCCCCAGGTGGTGACCCAAGACCCAGAGAGGTGGTTTGCAATGTCAAAACTGTTTTCTTAATAACACAAAGATGGTATTTGTCTTCTTCACCGTGCTGACATTTGCCCTGATGATGCAAAAGCAATGATGGGTAAACTGCTGTGTATCAGGACCCGAATCAAGACATTGGCACCAAACTATACTCAGTAGTCACTGTATGCTTCTCTGCCAGATACACAATAAAAATAAGCCAGTTTCACTTAAGAATGTTCATAATGGGCCGGGCATGGTGGCTTATGCCTGTAATCCCAACACTTTCAGCACTTTGGGAGGCCGAGTTGGGTGGATCACCTGAAGTCAGGAGTTCGAGACTAGCCTGGCCAACATGATAAAACCCTGTCTCTACTAAAAGTACAAAAATTATCTGGATGTGATGGTGAGCACCTGTAATTCCAGCTACTGAGGAGGCTGAGGTAGGAGAATCACTTGAACCCAGGAACAGGAGGTTGCAGTGAGGTGAGATCACGCCATTGTACTTCAGTCTCGGCAACAAGAGCAAAACTCTGTCTCAAAAATAAATAAATAAACGTAAATTTTTTTAAAAAACAATGTTCATGAAGACGCTCAAGAGTTGCTCATTTTATTAAATCTCAAACCCTGAGTACAAGTCTTTTTAATATTCTGTGGGACAAAATGGGGAGTTTACAGAAGGCGCTTTTGCATAACAAAGTACGTGGGTTTTCTTGAGGAAATGCAGCTGTATGATGGTTGGAACATCACTTCTTCTTGAAGGAATAATTGAGGCCGGGCGCAGTGGCTTACGCCTATAATACCAACACTTTGGGAGGCCAAGGCGGGCAGATCACTTGAGCTCAGGAGTTCAAGACTAGTCTGGCCAACATGGTTGAAAACCCATCTCTACCAAAAAAATACAAAAATTAACCAGTGTGGTGGCAGGCACCTGTAGTCTCAGCTACTCAGGAGGCTGAGGTGAGAGAATTGATTGAACCCCCCAAAAAAAGAATTGATTGAACCCAGGAGGTGTAGGTTGCAGTGAGCTGAGATCGTGTCACTGGACTCCAGCCTGGGCAACTGAGTGAGACCCTGTCTCAAAAAAAAAAAAAAAAAGAAGAACAATTGACAGACAAACTATGAATATTTAGACATAGGTATGTGACAGACATTTTCTAGACATGAATAACTTGAACCTGTCCATTTAAAAGAATCAACTGATACTATTTATTACCAGTGATACTATTAAAGCTTTTAAGCAAAAATTAGAATTTTGAAAGGCTTCTACCCAACACCAAGAGCTTCACAGTTTCCCAGTACTTATAGACTTCTCCTGAGAGACTGGTGGTATTAACAAATGTGATTTATGTTTTATATTATATATTTTCATGTTTTAGGTTATATGAACTAGGTCAACATTTGAAAGTTCTGGCTGGGCACGGTGGCTCACGCCTGTAACCCTAGCACTTTAGGAGGCCAAGGTGGGTGGATCACCTAAGGTCAGGAGTTCAAGACCAGTCCGACCAATACCGTGAAACTCCATCTCTACTAAAAATACAAAAATTAGCCAGGTGTGGTGGTGCGTGCCTGTAATCCCAGCTACTTGGGAGGCTGAGGCAGGAGAATCACTTAAACCTGGGAGATGGAGGTTGTAGTGAGCCGAGATCACGCCATTGCACTCCAGCCTGAGCGACAGAGTGAGACTCCATCTCAAAAAAAAGAAGAGCTGGGCGCCGTGGCTCACACCTGTAATCCCAGCACTTTGGGAGGCCAAGGTGGGTGGATCACGAGGTCAAGAGATCGAGACCATCCTGGTCAACGTGGTGAAACCCCGTCTCTACTAAAAATACAAAAACTTAGCTGGGCATGGTGGTGCGTGCCTGTAGTCCCAGCTACTCAGGAGGCTGAGGGAGAAGAATTGCCTGAACCCAGGAGGTGGAGGTTGCGGTGAGCTGAGATCGCACCATTGCACTCCAGCCTGGGTAACAAGTGCGAAACTGCGTCTCAAAAGAAGAAAGAAGAAAGAAAGAAGAAGAAGAAGAAGAAAGAAGAAAGAAGAAGAAGAAGAAGAAGAAGAAGAAGAAGAAGAAGAAGAAGAAGAAGAAGAGGAGGAGGAGGAGGAGGAGGAGGAGGAGGAGGAGGAGGAGGAGGAGGAGGAGGAGGAGGAGGAGGAGGAAGAAAAGTTCAGTGAACCAGTTATTTTCCAGATAAGCACATCTTCTTAATCACTTCAGATGTAATTACATGGAGGCTGGGCTTGCTGGTTTCCAGTGCCATTTACGAGGCTCACCTAAAGCCCAGCATCCTTGTTCTCCACCCCCATGTAATTCCTGCTCTGGAAAGCAGCCCTTCATGAGTGACTGAGGTTATCCCCATTTATCAGAATCGAAGACTGAGACTCGCCCAGAGTCTCAGTCCTGCATGGACCCTTCATGTCACCTTTGGCCAGGTGCTGTCCTCCTCTCCCCAGATGGTTCAGCATCCACCAACGGGCTCAGTGGTTCTTGTCTTTTTATTTCAAGGTACCTGTAACCTAAACAGGACCAGGAGGATGGCTCAGTGCAAAACAAAGCAAAATGGCAACTTTCCTAGAGCAGCCGAGCGTTGAGCATCTCCTGCTCACTCTCCTGCTCTTTCGGGGTTTTTCTCTACATGGCTTTAAGGACCTCATCGACCCCAAGCCCTCTCTAAGTCATGCCATAGGGCATGTGTGGTTACTCAGTGAGGATGCTCTGTGTGTATCCCTCAGCTTTCCTTCCCATCCAAGAGAACAGAGCCCTCCCTACCCACCTGCAAGCCCTGTCCAACCCTTTCCTACCAATTCTGCTTTCCTAGCAATGTCCTCTTCCCAGTAATTTGCAAATCTGTCTCAAAATCTTGCTCTGGAACCTTCAAAAAATCAGCTACTATCACTGGAGTTAAGAAGAGCTTCCATGTGGGAACACTCCCATGTGAGACCCCCAAGAAGTGGGTCACACCATGTTGTTGAGCTTGATCCCCATACGGGCCCCCGTTGGAGGTGGTTGAGCTATGAGGAAGAAGGACTGCAAGAAAGCTTATGTGATATACAAAAAATAACATGAGTTATTACTCTATTGTGCTGAGGTGATGGGAGGCACGGTGTCCACTTTTGGTTCTCATGGCGTCCACTTTTGGTTCTCATTGCGTCCACTTTTGGATCTCACGGTGGCTACTTTTGTTTCTCTATTCATTATAGTTTCTTCTTAAAGTTATGACTTAAATCTTCGAAGCAAGCTGATAGTAAAAATTGCTTTGTTTATGTCTTTCCTGCACCTGGACCCTTGATATGGTATTTACAATACTGCTTGTGACTTAATGATTTGTAATGTAGCCTGTGATTTTCTTGTGAAACTCCTGCCCTAGATAAATAGTTTCTTTTAAACTTCTAAACTTAGATATTGCACCTGGACTCTTGTGACTGATAATTGCACCCTCCGCTTTAACCTGATTATGTATCTCCCTGTTCCCAGCATATTTATCCAAAATATGGTGACTTGTGATTGTATTGTAAAACTTTCTGTTCCCCTTTATCTCACAAAACACTGATCCCATGACGTAAACACTTCTACCTGTGATGTATATAACCAGACCCTGAGTTCAATAAAGCTGTTGGTGAAGCATCTGACTTCTCAACCCTCCAGACCCTGTCTGTTCTTTCTTCTTCTCTTCCACGCACCCCCCTTTCCAGGTTGGGACCCTCTTGTTGGCCAAGAGCCCCCCGGCAGACGTGCTGGCACCTACACTTCAAACTCATTTTAAGAAATGTGGACCCAGTTGCAGGGTCCAGCCCTGCTGGGTCTAGAGGGTATTCTCTACTGGTGCTGAGACCAGAGACTAGAATAAAGACATGATACACTGAAATCAAGAGAAAGAGAGTTGGGCCCAGGGGTCCACTACCACCAGTGCGTGGAGTCCGGTAGTGACCCCAAGTGTCTGGACACTTTGATTTTTATTAGGTACAAAACAGGGGGCCCAGGGTTGCTAGTTGCCGAAGCAGGGGGCAGCAAGATGAGTCAGCACTTCATGCTATGCCTGTCAAGTAAGAAAAAGGCTTCAAGAATTATGCTACTTCTTACTATCTACAAAAAAGGAACCAGGTGCAGAAGTAGGGAGTGAAAGCAGACACAGATGTAACCCATACAGCAGAGCACCACATAGAGATAGTTAAGCCCCTGGGTAGCTGCAGGTTGGGCTGACTGATATCAGTCCTTCCACAAGAGTGTTGGGGAGTGGGGTGTTCTCCAACCCGCCCAAAGACAGGGATGTTCCCTTCCATGGTTTGCTGAGTAGTGGGTGCTTCCCCAAGCACTGGCGCTACCGCAGAGATTTTAGATGTGCTTCAACAACCCTTATGCGGGTGTGATAGAGGGCTTGGTTTTGGCATTCAACAGGTTGTCCCTGCTGATCGCCACCAGTCGATGTTTGACAGGTATTAATGATCTTGCCTCATGGCCACATTCCCTAGCGTCCCCTATCAGTCCCTGACCTCAGCAACCCGAGGTTCCTAGATAATCATGCATAAAGTACAAGGAGGCTTGAATCAAGGCTTAATGTTCAATAAGATTGATATCTAATTACTCATGCTACTTATTCCTTATTCTTCTTTCTATAGTCTGTTTATTAAACAGGAACTGGCTGAGGCTTCCGTCTCCTGCCTCAGCACTTATGAGACTTTCCACCCACACCTGGTGAGCAAATAAATGCCCGCATTCACTCACTTGTGCATTTACCGCCAAATTCTTATGGCGGAGTACGCTCCTGAAGCACCAGCTGGCCAGGATGCAAATCAAGAAGTCAGAGAGTACCTGCCCCCAGGTAGCTCCCACCTAGAGAATTGACAGATATACAATATCAACACACTGTGGCAAGACTCTGAAAGAGGTTGGCTGTCACTGGCTGCAGGAGCCTGACCCCACTGTCAAGTTCTAGGGCTGGGCACACTCGCCCAGAGAGCAAGAGCTGGTCAAACGCCTGGGGTGGTTTCCTAGGCGATACAGTCCAGGCAGAGCAAGACAGAACAGATTGTACAGGAGCAAGAGGTTCAGCTGACAGGACTCCTGGTAACACAAGGAAGAGTGGGAAGTCAAGTGGAAAAGCAGAGGAACAAGCCATGACCATCTGCTCTGCAAATGTAACTTGTCACATTAAAATCACCTGCTCTCCTTTTAGCAAAATATAAGCCCAAATATTCAGAAAAACCTACCAGGGCACCTGAAAGATGCTTTGCTATGACATAGAACACAATTATATCTCTTGTTTTTGTTTTTGTTTTTTTTTGAGATGGAATCTCGTTGTGTTGCCCGGCTGGAGTGTAGTAGTGCTATCCCGGCTCACTGCAACCTCCACTTCCCGAGTTCAAGCGATTCTTCTGCTTCATCATCACCCTCCCCAGAACTAACTACACCAGCTACTCCTAATGACAACAGCAGCAAGCCACCCAGCACAAAGGCCTTTCATTTCAGAACAAAACCCTTGACATAGACCCCATTCAGTTGTCTGTTAAGCCTGATGGGAGAACTAGTGTCACCAAATCAAAAAATCACAAAACCCCTATAGTCCTAACCCACGGTTGAAAATTCAGACCTGGGCAGGTGCGGTGGCTCATGCCCATAATCCCAACGATTTGGGAGGCCAAGGTGGGAGGATCACTTGAGCCCAGGAGTTCAAGACCAGCCTGGGTAACATACCAAGACCCCATCTCTACAAAAATAAAAAAGAAGAAAATTCCATCTTTAACTTAGCATCCATCTGTATATGAGCATTTATGTGTATGTGTGTGTAGTGGTGTGTTTATATGAGTATTGTGTGTGTATATGTACATATGCATAAGAGTTATATATATGAGACTCATATATATGAGTGTATATGTATGTATGTGTGTCCCAGCTTCCAAACCCCATGAATGGCCCCTCTGGGACTTGGGGCTAGGTCTTGCCTGCCCGTGGAAGCCTCCTTTGCTCCTCCCTGACTCTGTGGCCACAACCTCGCACAGTCATGGGCTCAGCCCATAAGAGACTTCTCTCCCCCAAAACAGGGAAAAGAGGTCACTCAGTGGGAAGGGCCAGGGTGGCAGCTTGCAGAGTACAGGGAAGGACCCCACCCTTGGGTTATGCCTGTTTCTGGAGCAAACTGGCTCCTGGACCTTTTAAAAAGAACCTATATGCACCCCCGCCCCCATCCCCTGTCCCTGATGAGAAAGACTTTCTGTTGCTTGGAGCCAAGGCAACTGACTGCTGACCCAGACGGGATGTTCACGCCCCACGTGCTATCACATCCTCATAAAATGTACTATATTTCCAGAGTAAACCATCTCCAAAGACCTCATTTCATGTGAGGGGAAATTTGAAGAAAGAAGAAGCTGTACAATAGGAAGTAGCTGTTGATGTCGGGGTGAGGTGGGGGACTCCACTGACCCACACAGCTTTTGACTTGAAACTTTTTCCTTTAAATTTGTATCCCCTGAGTATAATCCAATGGTATTCAACTTTTGAGACCTGTTGTTTTATCATTTTGTCAGAATGTTTGTCCTTGTCCCATCCCTTCCCCACTCCTGGCCAGGTACTTGCTTTTAAGAGATTTGGGCAGGGCACAGTGGCTCACACCTGTAATCCCAGCACTTTGGGAGGCCAAGGTGGGCGGATCATGAGTTCAGAAGTTTCAGACCAGTCTGACCAACATGGTGAAAGCCTGTCTCCACTAAAATACAAAAATTAGCCAGGTGTGGTGGTAGGTGCCTATAATCCCAGCTACTCAGTATAATCCCAGCTACTCAAGAGGCTGAGGCCGGAGAATCACTGGAACTCGAGAGGCAGAGGTTGCAGCGAGCTGAGATTGTGTCACTGCACTCCAGCCTGGGCAACAGAGCAAGACTCCATCTCAAAAAAAAAAGAGAGAGAGATTTGATAAATTCTTAAAGACCAGCCCCTGGGATGGAGGGTACCGTGGCCAAGATGACTCAATGCCACAGCAAAGGTCATCAGATATGTAGGAGTCCCTGGGCTCCTTCCTGGGCCATTTTTAACATGTGCAAATGCCCAGGGTCTTAGTATCTCACCTGAGAACACATGACCTCACATTGGGCCAAACCTGGAGGTCTCAAGCTGCCTGCATTTGGATGATAAGAAACCACAACATTATCAATCTCATTCATCTTTGTACCAACATGAGCAAAAAGCAACTAAACCAGGAAGTGGGGCATAAGTCATATTTACAGGAAATCATTTCAACTCTTGGGTACCCAAGTCAAAGACAAAAGGCAAGAGCTTTTTGTGTAAAATCTCTGTAGTGTAAAAAGTCTGCTAGACCTCCCTAGAAAGGAAACATTCCAGCAGCCTACACAGAGACATTTTCTCACGCCTCCCCATGATTTTTTCCTGATCTCGTCCATGTGTTTCTTCCGGCTTTGACTGTAAAATAAAAATGAGATTCAGAAAATCACACAAAACAAACATACAGCTGAATGAGTTACCTTAAGAGGAACACCCCTGCACTCCTCACAGGGGTCATGAAGAAACTCTACCCCCACCCAGAGGCTTTCCCAGGCTCCCTCCCGCCCCAGGAAGGTGGCCACATCCCAATGTCCCTGGAAATTGTCCCTCACATTTCTTGCTGGTGCATCACCCTGGCTGCATCCCTAGACACTGTTTCTATCCATTTGTCCAAGTCCATCTGTTTCTTTGCCTTACAATTACCTGTTGAAGGGAATCCCCCGTCACTGGCCCCCCTGCCCCACTTCTGGTTGTGCTACCTGAGATTACTCCAAATATTAATAATGTATACTCAGCCATGTGCAGTGGCTCATGCCTGTAATTTCAGCACTTTAGGAGGCTGAGGCAGGCGGATCACCTGAGGTCAGGAGTTCAAGACCAGCCTGTCCAACATGGTGAAACCCCATCTCTACTAAAAATACATAAATTAGCCAGGCGTAGTAGTGGATGCCTGTAATCCCAGCTACTCTGGAGGCTGAGGCAGGCGAATCACTTGAACCTGGGAGGCGGAGGTTGCAGTGAGCCGAGATCACTCCAGTACACTCCAACCTGGGCAACAAGAGCAAAACTCCATCTCAAAAACAGTAATAATAACAATAATTTATACCCAAATGCTCATCTCAGGGACTGTGTGACAGGGCAGGGGTCGCTTCTAACCAGCCCAATCCAAGGCGGCCCCTCCAACCACAGCCCCAGGTCAGGCACCGCTAGCCTGACCTAGCCCAGTGTGGCCTAGGTCGGCGTCTAGATTGGGCCCTCAAGAACAAGACCAGTGTACTCCCTGTCTTCGTCCTAACTGGCCACACAGAAGGGAGGGTGCAGTCAACTGTGGAGCAGACAGGATTTGGGGCTGCGCAGAGCCACACAGCTGAGTGACCCTGCACCTTCCCAGAGGGAGGATCTCATGGTCTGACCAGGATAAAGGGGAGTTAGAGGCCCTTGGAGAGAGTGAGATGGTCACAGACGCTCCTCACAAAAATGGACATTTGTAAAGCAGTGAAAGTTAAATAAATAAATAAATAATAGATGGGCCCTCATCTAGCTCTGCCTGTATTTTAACTTGCTTTGAAGATGAGTCAAACCCCAGGGAGTGACCAGTTGTCTGAGAAAAATAAGAAAATGAGAGCCCCCTCGGGTCATCTTTCCAACATATGACCTGGTGTGGGCCCCCCGACCCTGCCCTGCTCCTTCCCAGCACTCAGGTTGAGAACCTCCTTCTCTCCTTCTTCTTTTGGGTGTGATTTTCTAGAAGACACTCAACTGGCCTTTCTTAACTGATGTGAGGCTTCCTGTATGTTGTCCACGCCAGTATGCTATTTGACACTTCTTTGTCCCCGAATTATAGCTGTTGTAAAATAGTCCCATTTTTTTTTTTTTTTTTTTTTTTTTTTTTTTTTTTTTTGCCAATCAATGAGAGCTTGTAAGGTTGCTGAGGTTGGTTGGCCTTGAACTCTTGGCCTCACCTTCGCAAGCGCCACGATATCCGGCCGGAGCCACTTTGGGCCCCAGTCCCATTTTTCAAAAAGAGAAACCCAGCTGGGCGTGGTGTCTCACGCCTATAATCCCAGCACTTTGGGAGGCCGAGGCGGGCAGATCATGAGGTCAGGAGTTTGAGACCATCCTGGCCAACGTGGTGAAATCCTGTCTCTACTAAAATACAAAATTAGCCAGGTGTGGTGGCACACACCTGTAATCCCAGCTACTCAGGAGGCTGAGGCAGGAGAATCGCTTGTACCCAGGAGTAGGAGGTTGCATTGAGCCAAGATCCTACCACTGCACTCCAGACTGGGTGACGAAGCAAGACTCTGTCTCAAAAAAAAAAAAAAAAAGAAAAGAAAGATAAACCCATATTTATATGTCTTTGGCTTTGGGTTTGAAGGATGCTTGCTTTTAAGAGATTTGGGCAGGGCACAGTGGTACACACCTGTAATCCCAGCACTTTGAGAGGACAAGGTGGGCAGATCACGAGTTCAGAAGTTTGAGACCAGCCTGACCAACATGGTGAAACCCTGTCTTTACTAAAAATACAAAAATTAGCTGGGCATGGTGGCGGGCAAGTGAGCTGGTTCAGGGGTGGATGCACTGAAAGCTCCTTCCTCGCTGTGAAGTGCTGGGCTCAGCTCAAAGCTACGGCCTCTGTGGGGGCATTTCGCCAGCTCAGCCACATGTACAAACTTCAGCTTTCAAAGCAGTATTTAAGCCCAGGCAACAGGGCTTCTGGAGAGCCGCTCGGGGTGATCACGAAGAAATCACCCCCTAATTAGCAACCTGAGAGAGGATTACGTAAAAGAAACAAGATAACACGGTGCCCTTTTTGAAGGTAAAAGAGAAAACTAAACCATAATATCTTTTTTCCTTCTCTTTATATCAGAAATCATTGCGGGAAGCTCATTCCTCTTCCTGCAGGTCCCCATTCCCCTTTCCAATCAGCCCTCCTCCCGCACCACAAGCGCTTAAAAATTCTGGAAATATCACTGCTTTGAGAAAACAAATAGGTTGTCAGGACTAGTGTCTCTAAGAAGAAAATGGTTTTCCCTGGAGGGATGAAAAGCATTAAATCACAAGAATTTCTGTGTGCTACCACCTGAAATGGAAAAGCTTTGTTTATTCCACCAGCCAAACAGCTGATGTTTGAGTCCTGACCCCCAGTGCTCTAGCAGAACCATTGGCATGGCCCATTGTTGGGTTGTGGGGAGGAGTGGAGACCAGGACCCCATGTGCACTAGGGCCTGGGGATCACTCAGCCAAGTTGTAACCATCCAAGTGGTTTCTTCCTGCCCATTGTATAAAGAAAGAACACAGCACTGCAGTAAAGAAAGAGTTTAGCCGGGCGTGGTGGCTCACGCCTGTAATCCCAGCACTTTGGGAGGCCGAGGCAGGTGGATCACGAGGTCAAGACATCGAGACCAACCTGGTTAACTTGGTAAAACCCCATTTCTACTAAAAATACAAAAAATTAGCTGGGCATGGTGGCGCGTGCCTGTAATCCCAGCTACTCAGGAAGCTGAGGCAGGAGAATTGCCTGAACCCAGGAGGCGGAGGTTGCGGTGAGCCGAGATCGCGCCATTGCACTCCAGCCTGGGTAACAAGAGCGAAACTGCGTCTCAAAAAAAGAAAGAAAGAAAGAAAGAAAGAGTTTAATAGACATAAGGCCGTTCACGACGGTGGGAGATAGTTCATATTCAAATTGTCTCTTCTGAAGCTCATGGGTTAGGAGTTTTGTTTTGTTTTGTTTTTGAGACAAAGTCTCACTCTGTTGCCCAGGCTGGAGTGCAATGTCGCGGTCTCGTTTCACTGCAACCTCCGCCCCTCAGGTTCTGCCTCAGCATCCTGAGTAGCTGGGATTACAGGTGCGTGCCACCACGTCCAGCTACTTTTTTTTGTATTTTCAGTAGAGACAGGGTTTTGCCATGTTGGCCAGGCTTGTCTGCAACTTCTGACCTCAGGTAATCCACCGACCTTGGCCTTACAAAGTGTTAGGAAGGATTACAGGCGGGAGCCACTGCGCCCTGCCATGGGTTAGGGGTTTTTAAAAGGCAATTTGGGGAAAGGGGTGTGGGCGGCCAGGTAACAGGTGCTTGCTGCTGATTAGTTGGGGCTGAGATGAAATCATACGGGTTGAAGCTGTCCTCCTGCTGCTGAATAGCTTCTGGTGGGCCACAGCAATGGGGTGGTAGGTCCAGGTGGAACCATGGAACCATCTGTCAGACATGTTGTAAGTAAAATTTCAATGCCACAAAGAAATAGCACTGGAAGATAAGTCCTCTCAGCAAGGCAGTTTACTTCTATAGAAGGGTGCGAGAGCAGGGGTCCGAGCTAGAGTGGCAGGGTGGGTGTTCTGGCAGAAAGGACAATTACAGGTGGGTCAGAGAAGGTAGCCAGAGGTAACCTGGGTCAAAGAAGGTGCCCAGAGCCGGTGACTGGGATGAGTCAGAATGGAGCCCGGGGCCGGAGGAACAGATGTGAACTGATTAGAACCAGTGGAAAAGGTTGTTTACTGGAATTACAAGGAAGTTAAACTGTAAAATAGAGAATTAAAGAATAAGAGAGCTGAACATACTGACATACTGATTCTTTGAAGAGAAACTTGGGGTTCACTAAAACAGACATGAAATAGAACTGAAAAGATATCTTAGGTTCTACAATAGTGATATTATTTTCAGGAGTAATTGGGGAAGTTGCATATCTTACAACCTCAAGAATAATGGCTGATGATCATTTATGTCTGCGCCTTAGCAGGATTCAAGTTTCTTCGGCCTCCCAGCCTGATGGCTTCCCTTTAGCTTTACAAAAGCGGTTAAATTTGGGGGGAGACCTATAGTCACGATATCCTAACAGTCTCTCCAAGCCCCGTAGCCCAGGAATAATTAAGGGAAAGGCAAGATTCAGGGTAGGTTAGCTCAGATCTCTTTCACTGTCATAATTTTCTCAGTGATATAATTTTTACAAAAGCAGTTTCAAGATCATAGCAAGGGGCAGAAACCAGCTCCGCCCCACATCTGAGCCCCCAGAGGAATTCAGGCGAGGAGTTAGCATCCATGGCCAGGGTCACTGGGTAATTCAGGCTCAGAAATCCTGCACCTGGGTGTCTAAACATCTGTAGTTGACTTTACTTCTTATGGAACTGAAGACTTTTCTGAAGGGGAAAGAGGCCCCACGGTGGACATTCTAGGATAACCAGCCCCTATGCTGTGCTGCTGCTGAAACGGCCCCTGGATGCCAGTGATCAGGCCAGAATTGGGAACCACTAGTAGGGACATCCTGTCACCAGAAAGCAGGGATGTTCCTAAATGTTCCCTGGTCCCTTTCCTGATGGTTATGTCTAACCCACAGCTCTACTTTTAGATCCAAGCAAGGGATTGGCTACCTGCCCCCACCAGACATTCAATTCATCTGCCACGTCTTCTCAATAGAGATGAGCCCTTTTTTAACCATCCATAAACACATTCGTGTGCCGTATGTTTCCACCAGCCACGGATGGCATAGCCAACAGTGGTCCCATAAGATTATGTTACCGTATTTTTAATGTATCTTTCTATATTTAGATATGATAGATACACAAATACCACTGTGTTCCAACTAGTTATGGTATTCAGTACAGCCACAAACTGTACCGTTCTGTATCCTAGGACCAATAGTCTTTACCATATGTCCTCCTAGGTGAGTAGGAGGCCATACCATCTAGGTTTGTGTGAGTACACCCCATGATGTTCACAGGACAACACTGCCTGGCACCACAGTTCTCAGAACATATTCCTGTCTGCCGGGTGCAGTGGCTCATGCCTGTAATCCCAGCACTTTGGGAGGCTGAGGCAGGCATGGCAGTGTACACCTCTAATCCCAGGCACTCGGGAGGCTGAGGCAGGAGAATCACTTGCTCCAGGGAGGCAGAGGTTGCACTGAGCTGAGATCACACCACTGCACTCCAGCCTGGGCGGCAGAGCCAGACTGTCTCAAAAAAATAAATAAATAAATAAAAATATTCCTTCATTAACTGACGCTTGGCTGCTCCAGTATGTTAAACATATAAGAGTTTTTTAAAAAGTCAACCACAGTGCCATTACCACACTTACTAAAAAGTAAAATAATTTTTTAATAACATTTAATGGCAAACTAGGTTCCAATTCACTCAATGCAAATTTCTCATGTTCAGATTCTCCGACAGTCTGGATTTGGCAGATTGTTTCCTTGTGGTGTCATTAATTTATCCTTCCATGCCTAGTTTCCTGTAAGACATTGGTTTAAACTAGAGGGTCGATTTTTTTTTCTTTTTTTGGTGAGACTACCTCTTCTGAGATGCTAAGCATCATTTCCATCAAAACTGATCAATGGGTCCAGGTGTTGTCAGCCTGATCTGTCCTTTAAAAGTTTTCCATCAAAACTTCCCCTATGGCTTTGGCATCCACTGATTATTTTTGTCTCAATCAGTTATTTCAGCCTTTTTAACATGGTGACTTCCCAATCCAATCCTCCCTTCAGCTTTCTGTGCGATGTTTTCCATAAAGAAGACCTTTCCCTCTTCTGGTATGGTTTCCCTGAGGTGCAGTTCATGCAGAAAAAGCTGGATACACATTTGATTCTTATTTATCAATTTTCAAAATGAGTGACACCCATCAACCTTAAAAGGAAGCTAATACATTTTATTAAATATTTTACTAATACGTATGGAATTTGATGAATTTGATGCGCTTTGATCCATCATAGCAGTTTTTCTTTCTAATGCTCAATTTGTCATTTCCTTGGCCAGTAAGACTCCTTTCAAATTAACTGTGTCCTTTTAAAGTGACCCAGGGCTGGGAGCCAAGACTCACCCCTGTAATCCCAGCACTTTGGGAGTCCGAAGCGGGTGGATCACGAGGTCAAGAGTTTGAGACCAGTCTGGCCAACATGGTGAAACCCCATCTCTACTAAAGATACAAAACATTAGCCGGGTGTGGTAGCAGGCGCCTGTAATCCCAGCTACTGGAAGGCTGAGGCACGAGAATCACTTGAAACTGGGAGGCAGAGGTTTCAGTGAGCCGAGATCGCACCATTGTACTCCAGCCTGGGAGACAGGGCGAGACCCCATCTCAAAATAAATAAATAAATAACAAAAAATAAAAAAATAAAATGACCCCATAGTTTTTGTTTTCTGGCACAAAATGTGCCCCGGGTTTGTCTCATGCATTTCCTGCCACAGACCGGAATCAGCCATTGCACCAAAGAGCCTGCTGTTCTTTAGAGAAATATGGTATTTAGCAATCAAATCATTAGAGAATTAGAAGTGTTACAGAGCAGGGGTCCCGATCCAGACCCCAAGAGAGGGTTCTTGGATCTCGCAAAAGAAAGAATTCATTACGCCTGTAATCCCAGCACTTTGGGAAGCCAAGGCGGGTGGATCATGAGGTCAAGAGATCGAGACCATCCTGGTCAACATGGTGAAACCCCATCTCTACTAAAAATACAAAAAATTGGCTGGGCATGGTGGCGCGTGCCTGTAATCCCAGCTTGTCAGGAGGCTGAAGCAGGAGAATTGCCTGAACCCAGGAAGCAGAGGTTGTGGTGAGCCGAAATTCCGCCATTGATTGCACTCCATCCTGGGTAACAAGAGTGAAACTCCGCCTCAAAAAAAAAGAAAAAAGAAAAAAGAAAAGAAAGTAAAAGGAATAAAAGAATGGCTATTCCAACAGCCAGTCACAGTGGCTCATGCCTATAATCCCAGCACTTTGGGAGGCCGAGATAGGCGGATCACTGGAGGTCAGCAGTTCAACACGAGCCGGACCAACATCGTGAAACCCCATCTCTACTAAAAATACAAAAATTAGCTGGGCATGTTGGCATATGCCTGTAAATCTTAGCTACTTGGGAGGCTGAGGCAGGAGAACTGCTTGAACCTGGGAGGCAAGTGAGCCAAGATTGCGCCATTGTCCTCCAGACTGAGTGACAAAAGCAAAACTTGGTCTTAAAAAAAAAAAAAAAGGCAACTACAGAGACAGAGCAGCCCCTACTGGCTGCCCATTTTTATGGTTATTTCTTAATGATATGCTAAACAAGGGGTGGATTATTCATCCCTCCCCTTTTTTAGACCATACAGGGTAACTTCCTGACATTGCCATGGCATTTGTAAACTGTCATGGCGCTTGTGGGATTGTAGCAGTGAGAAGGACCAGAGCTCACTCTCGTCACCATCTTGGTTTTGGCCGGCTCCTTTACTGCAACCTGTTTTAACAGCAAGGCCTTTATGACCTGTTATCTTGTGCTGACCTCCTATCTCACCCTGTGACTTGGAATGCCTTAACCGTCTGGGAATGCTGCCCAGTAGGTTTCAGCCTTATTTTACCCAGCTCCTGTTTAAGAGTTGCTCCGGTTCACACACCTCTGACAGAAGTGCTCATTGCTATGCGGTCATCATGGCTTCTAGGTGTTTACATGGCCAGAGCTAGGAAGTATTTATGCTGTAAAAAGAGGAAAATAAATCCTGAGTTCATTCTGATATTTCTAACTCAGATCTAAAATTACAGAGGCTTTACTAAAATTAACCCCAATTTTTTTTTTTTTTTTTTTTTTTTTTTTTTTTTTTTTTTTGAGACAGGGCCTTACTCTGTTGCCCAGGCCAGAGTGCAGTGGCACAAAAGGGCTGGGCCGGTCTTGAACTCCTGACCTCAGGTGATCTGCCTGCCTCGGTCTCCCAAAGTGCTGGGATTACAGGCGTGAGCCACCGTGTCTGGCCCTAAAGTTAAAATTTTATATCTGTATCTGTCTTCTTTTACACTGTAAAGTTTCATTCCAAATGATGAAAAATTACTGGTTATTTTATTCCACAGTATAAATGTAATAGTTTCCAAATAACAGTAACGATCTTACTACTAAAATTAAGTCATCAGAATACAACTTAAAATTTCTTTGTGGTTCTTTAGTCCTTAGGATCTATCTTACTGTGGATCAAAATATTATTTCCAAGAGATGAGACTTTAGAAGTCTTTTACTTAAAAAAAATTCCAACCCAACTGAAATAAAAACTTTAAAAAGTTTTTACTCATTTCTTCTTCCCCTATAGCTTCTCAACCCTTAGGTTCAAATCGTTTGTAAGCAAAGATGTTCAAAGGCTATTAGCACGTCTGTTTATAAGGAACGAAAGAGGCTGTCCCTGCACTGTCACTGTTCACTTGGCATCAAGAACATCGTAGCCTCATGAATGAATTGGAAACCTCCTTTGCAGAAATTATGACTGAGAAAATCATGATAGTGAAAGATTTCTGACTTAACAGACTCTGTCTTGCTTCTAACCTCTAAGCTGTCCTTGTTCAGTCCTGGGAGAAGGCTGAAGTAACTTTGGGAGAAATTTATAGCTTAACTTTGAAACAAAGAAAATAACAGTACTTTCCCAAAATAGACCCCCTTCTTGCCTGGGGACTCGTCTGCCTCTGTAGGACTAACAAATTAGCTACAAGATTAGAAATTGCGGTTTAGGAGCCATGCAGCCTCCAGCTGCAAAGTCCGACCCTCCCCAAATTGCTCTTGGGATGTTAATCACTGTTGTAAAATCTAAGATCAGTGGTTGAGATATTTTGCAAACCCTGAATTTCAATGCACAAACTGAGGCCACCCAGACTAGCAATCTGGCTCAACCTGTTCTGCAATCCCACCCAGGAATAGAAGACAGCAAGGAAAACTCACTTCAACCCTCTATGATTTCATCGCCAACCCCACCCATCAATTCCCCAGTTCCCCACCCCGTACCCACCAAACTATCCTTGAAATTTCCGATCCCCAAATCCCCAAATTCTCTAGGAGACTGATTTGAATAAAAATAAAACTGCAGGGATCCCAATTATTCCTTCTGCAGCTTCAAGATCCCTTTTGGTGCAGGGATCTATGCCTGTCCTTATATCAAGCTCATTAATTGTATGTAGCTCATATGTTAATTATATGTAGGTAACAAATACAGTCATCCCTCAGTACCCACAGGCTACCAAAGTCAGGCAAGTTGATAAAAGAGAAGAAACAATTTGAAGAAGAGTATCCAGTTATGGATAAAGTAAATATTTTAATAGTTATGAGAGACTACCATGAACATTTTATGCCTTTGAACTAAAGCCTTAGACAAAACGGACAGCTTTCTAGAAAAATCAGTGCAGGGATCTATGTCTGTCCTTATATCATGTTCATTAATTGTATTGTTCAAATCTTCTGTGCTCTTACTGATTTCTCTCTGCTCATCTCTCAATTTCTCAAAGGATTATATTCCATTTTCCCATTGTGATAGCTGACTTGGCAATTTCTTTGTATTCTGCCCATTTTTGTTTTATATATTTTATCAGATTTTTTTTTTTTTTTTGAGATGGGGTCTTGCTCTGTCGCCCAAGCTAAAGTGCAGTGGCGTGATCTCGGCTCGCTACAACCTCTGCCTCCTGGGTTCAAGCGATTCTCCTGTATCAGCCTCCTGTGTAGCTGGGACTACAGGTGCACACCACCACGCCCAGTTAATTTTTGTATTTTTAATAAAGACGGGGTTTCAGCATATTGACCAGGCTAATCTTGAACTCCGGACCTCATGATCTGCCCACCTCGGTCTCCCAAGGGTGTGAGCCACCAAGCCCAGCCTGTTTTATGTATTTTGAAGGTATATTTTGTATCTACAGAATAGGGTTATTATATATTCTTTACAAGGTGTTCCTTTTTATCATCAACTAATGAAGTCATTCCTTTATTCATTCTTTTATGCTTATTGATGCTTTTTACTTTAAGGAATACACTTTTCCTGATGTTAATTTTGGGTCACCGTGCTATCCCTTGATCCTCTTCACCCCAGTCCCAGCCTGCAGAGTCCTCCAGGGTAGATGTGGCTTGAGAACATGGCTGGGGACTGAGAAACTGGGTGGGAGGTGTCCTGGGAGTTGGCATTGTGCTCTGCACATGGCAGGCATTTAATAAATGTTGTTAAGGCTATTTGGAAATTTTACCAACATGCACAAAAGCAGAGTGAAGGGATCCCAGTTATTCCTTCTGCTGCTTCAACCACCATCCATACTTTGCTATATGGCTTCATCTCCTCTACCCCCGCCCATCCTGGACTCCTCTTGTGTACTCCTGCACCATTTATGTATCTGGTTATTGATGTATTTTGTTGGAACACTTTGTTTTTCTTTTCTGGTTTGTTTTTTTTTTTTTTTTGAGACAGGGTCTCACTATGTTGCCCAGGCTGGTCTTGAACTTCTGGGCTCAAGCAGGAATGAGACCAGGCCCCTCTCTCTGCCTTGGATTCTCTCGTAGCTAGGATTAAAGGCACATGCCAACATTTTGCTAAAACATTCTAAAGCAAATCCCAGACATGGTGTCATTGCACCCATTGATACTTCTTATAAAACCATTAACTGTTCACACATAACAAAATGAGCCAATAGTTCCTTATTATATTATTGCCACAACTGTCTGTGAATTATGTTTTTACAATTGGTTCATTCAAATTAGGATTCAGACAAGGTCCACCCATTGTGTTTGGTTTGTATATCTCCAAAGCCTCTTTTTTTAGACTTCTAATCTATTAAAGTCTCCACAGCCCCCATTACCACGCCCCCTCGTTATTTATGCCACAGAATCATGGACTTTTTTTGGTGGTTGCCCAAAAGCCTTTTTCACACTAGGAATCTGGCCAGTTACTTCCTTTAGGTGGCCTTTAACCTGTTCCTCTATCCCCATCCTTAGCTTTTCACTAACTCACCAACTACCCGGCACTAAGAAAGAGAAGCCACACTTTTCTGGTATCAATGACCAGGACAACTGCCAGACAACTGGCAGCCTGGCAGGAGAGGCCAGCAGTGTCTTCATACTGGAGGTTAAACTGAAGTTCAATTGTTTTGTCACAAATGGGGATTTTTATTAATAAAAATAACCAGGACCCTCATTCTGGCCATCGATTTAATTCCTATTGGATTCATTTCATTTCGGTCTTGTTGAAAATACCATACATAGCATTTGGACTTTAAACGGGTGGTTTCTTCTTAAAACAATGGATTACTGCATATGTGCATTAGGGTAATTTCATATTCTTCTGTTTGTAAAATGAAGTGACAGTTGCTATAAAAATTTCCCTTCTGTATATTTAAAATTACTATTATTTTGTGGTATTAACATACTTTGGGAATTTTTATTTTCCCCACTCCTTTTCTTTTTTCTTTTTTTTTTTTTGAGATAGAGTCTTGCTTTCTTACCCAGGCTGTAGTGCAGTGGTGCAATCTTGGCTCACTGCAACCTCCACCTCCCAGGTTCAAGTGATTCTCCTGTCTCAGCCTCCTGAGTAACTAGGGTTACAGGCATGTGCTACCATACCCAGCTAACTTTTGTATTTTTAGTAGAGAAGGGGTTTCACCATGTTGACCGGGCTGGTATCGAACTCCTGACCTCAAGTGATCTACCTGCCTTGGCCTCTCAAAGTGCTGGGATTACAGGCAATGAGCCACCACACCTGACCTCCCCACTCTTTTTGTATAAGACCATGATTAACGCCGGGCGCGGTGGCTCACGCCTGTAATCCCAGCACTTTGGGAGGCCGAGGCGGGTGGATCACGAGGTCAAGAGATCGAGACCATCCTAGTCAACAAGGTGAAACACCGTCTCAACTAAAAATACAAAAAATTAGCTGGGCATGATGGCGCATGCCTGTAATCTCAGCTACTCAGGAGGCTGAGGCAGGAGAATTGCCTGAACCCAGGAGGCGGAGGTTGCCGTGAGCCAAGATCGCGCCATTGCACTCCAGCCTGGGTAACAAGAGCGAAACTCAGTCAAAAAAAAAAAAAAAAGACCATGATTAACAGCACATTGAGATGAAAAACACTGACACATTCCTCTGGATGCTAGACATAAAGATAACAAAAATTCCCTGAGTGTCTTTATTCTTAAGAATGTCATGAAAATAAACAGGATTTCTTTCCATTTGCAAAGCTCCAAAACCAGAGCCCAAGGCTAACAAGCTCCCTGAACTGTGTCCACTGTGGGGGAGCCCACTGCACAATCCCAGTGCCCTCAGGATGCACCCAGGGACTTCCACACATTTGAAGGGGCTTCTAGATGAAAAAGGGGCGCACTGAATGGCACACTTTGTTTATTTTTTTCATTTGTTTTTTTGAGATGGAGACTGGCTCTGTCACCCAGGCTGGAGTGCAGTGGCGTGATTTTGGTCCACTGCAAGTCCACCTCCTAGGTTCAAGCGATTCTCCTGCCTCAGCCTCCCAAGTAGCTGGGACTGCAGGCATGCGCTACCACATCTGGCTAAGTTTTTTGTATTTTTAGTAGAGACAAGGTTTCCCCCTATTGGTCAGTCTGGTCTCGAACTCCTGACCTTAAATGATCTATCTGCCTCAGCCTCCCAAAATGCTGGGATTATAGGTGTGGGCTACTGGGCCTGGCCAAATGACAGGTTTTTTTTTTTAACACAGAGATAATTCTCCTTTAGGGGTCTTCTTAAGTGCACAGGAAACCTAAACTGAAGTAACAGTAAGTATTTAAGACCAATTTGTAATCCCAGCTACTCAGGAGGATGAGGCAGGAGAGTTGCTTGAGCCCAGAAGACAGAGGTTGCAGTGAGCTGAGATCAACACTTCAGCCTGGCCAATAGAGCAAGACTCCGTCTCAAAAAAAAAAAAAAACAAATGGAGGACATTCATCAAAGCATTTTACAATAACAAAATTAAATGTCTATTAGTGGAAAACTGATTAAAAATTGGGGGAGGAGAGTCCATTCACACTATCACAGAGTTGTGTTTTTGTTTGGTTGATTTTTTTTTTTTTTTTTTCTGAGACGGAGTTTTGCTCTTATCACCCAGGTTGGTGTGCAATGGTGTAATCTCGGCTCACTGCAACCTCTACCTCCCAGGTTCAAGTGATTCTCCTGCCTCAGCCTCCCAAGTAGCTAGAATTACAGGCATGTGCCACCACACCCAACTAATTTTGTATTTTTAGTAGAGATGGGGTTTCACCATGTTGGCCAGCCTGGTCTCGAACTCCTGACCTCACGTGATCTGCCTGCCTTAGCCTCCCAAAGTGCTGGGATTACAGGCGCGAGCCACCACGCCCGGCCTATCACAGAGATTTGATCAGAAGAGAAGAGAAATCTGTTGTATTTCAGCAAAAAAATGCCAGAGTGAGTTGGTAAAAATGGAAGGTGAACAGTCAGAATTCAAGAGGCTGGCCGGGTGCGGTGGCTCAAGCCTGTAATCCCAGCACTTTGGGAGGCCGAGGCGGGTGGATCACAAGGTCAACAGATCGAGACCATCCTGGTCAACATGGTGAAACCCCGTCTCTACTAAAAATGCAAAAAATTAGCTGGGCATGGTGGCGCATGCCTGTAATCCCAGCTACTCGGGAGGCTGAGGGAGGAGAATTGCCTGAACCCAGAAGGCGGAGGTTGCGGTGAGCCGAGATCGCGCCATTGCACTCCAGCCTGGGTAACAAGGGCGAAACTCCGTCTCAAAAAAAAAAAAGAAAAAAATAATTCAAGAGGCTACACCCAGGTCTTCGTAGACATCCTAGACAAGGTCAACAAGAGGAGGAGGGAGAGAGTGTACAACATTTGCATTCTTGCAATAGCGAGGGACAGGACAGGCAAGACTGCAGGTGGTGTGAGGCCAGCAGGAACAGGAGACGTGGCTGCACAGCCCCACGCAGGCCCCTCTCAGCAGCCCAGGCAGAGACCTTCTCTTCAGGGTCATGGTCTCCTGCTGAGCAAAGCCACTGGCAACTGAAGCAAATGAAGAGAGGGGACTGGGGCTCAGGTTAGCTCCTCCTAAGGAAGCACGGGCTGGACAAGGAGTAGTTTGAGAAGGATTTGTGTACCAGATGAATGAGAAAGCCACAAAGGGGCTGGCACTGGGCTGCAAACAAAGACAGTCATGTGTCTGCGGGCCCATCTGTTAGCAGATAAACATCACCCAGTTATATGGACACTGTGGCACAGCCCCCCAGAAAGAGAATGCAAGCCACAAATGGAAATTTAAGTTTTCCAGTAGCCACATTAAACACAGAGAGGTAACACTGATTTTTTGTTTTGTTTTAATAAAGATGGGGTTTCACCATGATGGCCAGGTTGGTCTTGAACTCCTGACCTCAGGTGATCCACCCACCTCGGCCTCCCAAAGTGCTAGGATTACAGGCATGGGCCACTGCACCCGGCCTCACTGATTTTTTTAAAATATAGCACAGGGAGCCTAATGTGCCAAAAATAGGATCATTTAAACATCTAACCAATAGTAAATAACTACTGGGATATTTTGTGTGCCGAGTCTTCCAGTTCTCACATTTACAACACATCTGCGTTCCGATCAGCCACATTTCCAGTGCTCACTGGCACACGTGGCTCTGGCTACCATGACGGATGAGGCGGGTCTAGAGGCAGTGTAAGTTGGTTATCATACTCCACAAAATTATTTCTCTGTATTGGGATAGGGCCTCTAGACCAGCCAGATCAGCTGCTCTCAACGACATCCACGTGCACCATCCACACGCATCCTTACATAATTCTCTGAAATAGCCAAGACCGAACATACTCATTCAATCATCTGTGGGTGAGCATCTTTATGGTAAACCCAACCATGTTCATTCCATGCACAATGATTCAACTGTAGCACTTTTCAAAGGTTTTTGGAACATGACCCCAGTGAGAATTTATGTCAATCCCAAACACACAAGTGGGTAATAAACCTTGGTGGGGACTCTCTACCCTTCAGAGCTCTCAGTCACCTGCTGTCTGTGAGGCACTAGGTGCTTTCTCAATGGGCTTGAGGTCTACTGACTCCACACAGGATCCAGCAGGGGATCATTGCGGATCCCCTGTGAAAGCCGGGGTCATGCTTGGGTGTGTGGCGTGAGCTCATTCCCTGAGGGAGAGGCTCCCGGGGACGGGGAGGGGAGAACAGGTGGAGAGCTCCTCGAGATGGCGGGAAGGCCTCATGAGCGGCCAGTCACCACCGCCCTTCTGCGAACTATCCTCGCAGGGTCTGCTCCACGCCTCCTTTCAGCCTCGGGTCTAAGAGAAAACGTCCTGCGCCAAGAGGGTTCACTACGCATAGGGTCGGTTCCCGTGGAATTCGACTCTCCGTGAAGGAGGGCAGCGCGCAGGAACCGCTGAGGCGGGCAGAACCAGGGTCGGGTCTCTCTGAAGGCCGGCGGACCCCAGGCGTTCCCCGCGGCTCCCTGGGGGCAGCAGCGCCTCCGCAGGAGGAGGCGCAGGAGTGGCCGCCCCAGCCGCTTCCCGCTTAGAGACAGCAGGATCCCGCGACGGCTCTGAGCAACTCCAGCGTGTCCCCATCCAGCGGCGCCTGGATCCTCTATCAGCTCCGACTCCACACAGGCCCGGCTGGGCAGGCCCCACCCGAGGGGCCGTCACCGCGAGGCTGTGACACCCACTGCAAGCTCCGCAGGGCAGCTGCAAACAGCAGGGCTTCCTAGACGGCCCTTCCTTTCCTGTGACCCCACACACACCCCACGCCCCACACATACACATGCCACACACAGCACACCACATGCACCACACAACACACCACACGCACCACACAACCACACGGACACCACACACAATACATACCACACACCGCACATACACCACACACAATACCTGCACACCACACAGACACCACACACGCTACATACCACACACCACACACACACACCACACAACCACACACACCACACACAATACATACCACACACTGCACACACACCACACACAATACCTGCACACAACACAACCACACATACACCACACACAATACATACCACATACCGTGCACACACCAGATACAATACCTACACACCACACACCACAGACACCACACACACTACATACGACACACCACACACACACCACACACTATATACCGCATACCACACACAATACCTATACACCACACAACCACACACACACCACACACAATACATACCACACAACACACACACACCACACACAATACCTACACACCACACAACCACAGATACCACACACAATACATACCACATACCACACACACACAATACCTACACACCACACAACCATAGACACCACACACAATACATACCACACACCACACACACACCACACACAATACCTGCACACCACATGACCACACAGATACCACACACAATACATACCACACACCACACATACACCACACACCACACACAATACCACATACCACACATACATCACACACAATACATACCACACACACCACACATACACCACACAATACATACCACACACCACACACAATACCTACACACCACACACAATACACACCACACACCACACATACACCAGACAGTACATGCCACACACCACACAACCACACAGACATCACACACAATACATACCACCCACCACATATACAATACATACCACACACCACACATACACCACACACAATACATACCACACACCACACACCACACATACATCACATACAATACATACCACACACAATACACACCACACACCACACACATACATCACACACAATACATACCACACACACACCACACACAATACATACCACACACCACACACAATACCACACACCACACATACATCACATACAATACATACCACACACCACACATACATCACACACAATACATACACCACACACCACACAATACATACCACACATCACATATACACCACACACAATACCTACACACACATACACCACACATACACCACATAATACCACAGGCACCACACATACATACCACACACAATACATACCACGTGCACCACACATACAGGCCACACACAATACATACCACATACCACACATACACCACACACAATACCTACACACCACACACAATACACACCACACACCACACATACACCACACAATACATACCACACATCACACATACACCACACACAGCATACACCACACATACATACCACACACAATACATACCACACACACCACACATACATGCCACACACGACATACCACACACCACACACAATACATAACACACAGCACACATACACCACACACAATACATACTACACACACCACACCTACATCACACACAATACTACACATAACACATAATACCACATACACCACACATACACTACACACACCACAATACACCACACACACCCACATATATACCACATATAATACATACTACACATGCTACACATACAGCACAAATACATACCACACACACCACACATACACCACACATAATACATACCATACAGACACCACACATACAACATACACAATCTCACACCACACATACACCTCACACAATACATTGCCACACATACACCACACAATACATACCACACACACCACACACAATACATACCACACACACACCACGCACACAATACATACCACACATACCACACACAGCACATACACTGTACATGCACCACACACAACACACACAGCACACAACCACATATACGTACACCACACAATACATACACAACATATGCACACCACACATGTACCACACAACCACACATACACCTACCGCATGCACACCACACACATGCCATGCATGCCGCACACACCACACAATACACACATGCACCACACAACCACACATACCACACACACAACACATTCACCATACAACCACACATACCACACACAATACATACAGAACACACCACACCACACACACACAACATACACACCATACACATCACATGTGCCACACACACCACACATAATATGCACCTCACACACATGCCACTTACCACACACCTTATGCCACATGCACATACAACACACACCAACACAAATACACATGCACCACATACATGTGCCACACACACCATAACAACACATACACACCACATGCCACACACACCACACACAATATATACACAACACACACAGCACACATACACATACCACATACACCACATATACCACACACACCACATATACCACACAGCACATATACATACCACACGCAAATACCACATGCACCACACCACATATACACATACCATATACACACCACACATCACATACACACCACAAGCACAACACAACATCAGATACACCACAAACATCCCCCTCCACGCACACACACACGCACACCACACACCACCCAAACACACACACCCCACACACCGGAAACGGGGCGGAGGGCCGTGGCTGCACAATCTCCCAAGTGCTTTGCCTGCACTGAGCACAGGTCCTTCAGCTGCCCTGCTGCTCACAGGGTCCAGCTGTCAAGTCTCCCACTGCAATGAATTTGTCAGCTGGGGTGCTGACCTCCCGAACAAGAGAATGGGTGGCCTAGTCCCCAGCATTTGTGATGACAAGTTCACATACCTGCAAGGCCCTTGAATGAGATGGCAGAGTGCATAAAGGTCTTCTTTTGTGGGTAACATCCCCAGGGGCACCGAGGAAGGAGAACTGTGCAAACCCCAGGCACACTTAGTGCCTGAAGCATAACTCACTGCTTACTATATCTAGCTTATATATATAATCTTACTTAGTCCCATATAATCTTTCTATGTAATCGTATAGGTATTGTAGTCGGAGCTGTACTGACACATTTAGTGCTGATTTATATAATCCTTCCATATAACCATATAGCAGTATGTAGTAGGAGGGGTGCCTAGAGCAGTCACAGAACCGAAGCAGTACATGGGAAAACAGCCAGACCAGGACAAGAACCAAAGACCCAGGCGATGGCGTCCCTGCCTGAAAGGGCATACACCGTATGGCAGGCTTGGAGCAAGAGCCTCTCCTCCTGTTAAAGGAGTTGCAGTACCTTGCATCCAGTTCCTGTGGAACGTAGGCCTCAGGCCTGAGATCCTGGAAATAATCAAGGGAGAAGAACCCCTCTGGTGTGACCAGTCATGGCGGCTGTAAACCCTGTCAGACTTTTCTTGCTTCTGTGCTAGCTCAAATCATCCTCCCATAAATACCTTAAGAGAAGAGCACAAGCCTGTCAGCTCCCACTGCATTAAGCTTACAATATTCTTCTATTAGAAATCCTTTGAAGTCTCCAGCCCCCAGATAAGAAGTGTTGCACACGACACCTATTGCACACAGCCCACCTCCTTGCCTTGGTGACCTAATGGGGGTGGACCCCTTTTCTGTACACGACCCTCTACTACTGTGCATGGCACGGCCCCCTAATGCACACGGCCCACCTCTCTGCCCAAGTAACATAATGGGGTGGCCCCCTCGCTTGTGACTCACGTGATTATGTATGCCCTATTAGTAAGCCTATAGATGATGACCTCACTCACGACCCTGCCCGCTGCTTGTACCTAATAAATACAGATGCTCTTGGGCGTTTAGGGGCTCTCGCTGATCTCCACTTACAGGTTGCGTGGCCCCCCAAGTCCAGATGCTCTTCACCAGTTCTTCAGTGTCCTGTCTCTTTACTTCTTGGATCCTGCACCTCAGCACAGCATAAGGGACACCCCACGACCCTGTGATGTCCAACAGCCCTACACTCTCTGGCAGGCGCAACTGCACGCCGTCACATAGTGGGGACACCTGCACAAGAAGACCTCACAAGGAAGTCTGTCGGTGGCAGAATGAAGAAAAACACCAGTGCATGTGCATGCATGCTGTGTGCATGCGCCTGTGTTTGACAGGGAGGAGAGGGTACAAGGACAGGAGCTCATACACATGACACACACACACACCATGCACCACTCTTGCCTCCAGCGCTGAGCAAGGCCAGGCTCCCTGGGGGTGGCCCTGCCCTTCTCCTGGCCTCGATCCCTCTAACCTAAGCAGCTGTGGCGGCCCAGCCAGGGACCTCTGCCCCTTCCCTAGCCCACCCATCCCGTTCCCTGGGCCTCGCTGCAGCGTCCTCTCCACAGGTGGATCTTTCTCCCTCGCCTCTGTCAGGCTGGTTTAGCTTGAGTGGCGCCCGATACTGTTGGCACTCGGCCTATTCTGCACATGGAGCGAAGCAGCCAAATCTCTCTGTTACATGTGTTTATCTAAGGGTTCCCACATGTGCAGCATAATGAGGAGTGTGACATTCATCTCCCCATGGCTCTGAGCATCACGAAGGGGCTGCTGGCTGTCCCTCGGTGCTGGCCGGGTGGCATGCTGTAGAGCCTCTGGTGAAAGTGGAAAGGCCCTTCCCCTCCTGCTCTGCCTGAGGATACCCAGCTACAAAGCTGGAACATTTGAAATGACAGCAGTGAGGACGAAGCAGCCCACTGTGACCTGAGGGCCTGAGTCAGGGAGACGCGGACACCCTCAGAGATGAGAGCCTAACAGTGGCTTGCTGGACATGACATTCATGTCTCTCTCAACAATGCTGTTTCCAGGGAAACCGGCCTTGGCCACTCTGCAGTCCAGTCCCGCTGTGGCCCCAGCCACACAGGCCTGCTTTGCTTCAAGCCTGTCAACACACTGCTGCACTTAATTTTACCCCAGCTCCATCCTTCTCCCAATCCTAGAAGGGTCGTCTCTTCCTGTTTCCTAAAGATGCCAGAGGTTCTGTTAGTGAGCGGCCTCCCTCAGTCTCACTGTCATAGGTCAATAAATCAGGGGACAGCCTTGTCATGGAGCAAGGCTCGAGGGCTCCCAGTAAGAGTCTCAGATTGGATGTCACCTCCCCAGGAAGCTTGAGAATGCACACCCCAGAGTACCGTGCCCACCGCAGCCCGCTGCCCTCCTGTCCCTCTTGCTTGTGACTTGCTGAGTTACTGTCTCCTCACCACACCATGAGCCTCAAGGGAGGGGCCCACATCCCACTCACCATGTACCCAGGTCTAGAGCAGAGCCCAGCACATCGGAAGGCCCCAGTCAACCCGGAACTTTGGGTGGGCACATGTGAGTGTAAATGGAGCAGCAAAGTGAGGAACAAGGGGAGGAGGCGAGGGCTGGGGGACACGAGGAGTATGGCAGCCTCCTGTGTGCAGACTCGGCTGTCCAGGCCACAGCGGGCATCCGTTCAGGTCCCCAGGACACAGGCAGCACCAGTTCAGGGGCTGCAGCCTTTGTCCTCCAGGCTAAACCATGTAGAACTTAAAAACTGAGAGACAATTCACACCCGGTAGAATTCCCCCATTGAGAGCATTATTCAATGGGTTTTAGTAGATTCACGAAGTCATACTGCCATCACCAGCAACTATCTCCAGAGCGTTTTCATAGTTCCCAAGAGAAACCCCAGGCACACTGGACAGTCTCTCCCTTCCCATCTGCCCCTCCCAGGCCCCAGAAACCACTGACCTACTTTCTGCCTCTATAGATTTGCCAGTTCTGGACATTTAATATCGATGGAGTCACATATAAAATGTGGCCTTTGGTGACTTCTTTTACTTGGTACTTTTTTTTTTTTTTTTTTTTGAGACACTGTTGCCCAGGCTGGAGTGTAGTGAAATGGTCTCGGTTCACTGCAACCTCCGCCTCCCTGGTTCAAGAGATTCTCCTGCCTCAGCTTCCTGAGTAGCAGAATTACAGGCGCATACCACCACGCCTGGCTAATTTTTATAGTTTTGGTAGAGACAGTGTTTTGCCATGTTGGGCAGGCTAGTCTCGAACTCCTGTCCTCAGGTGGCACTCAGCAGGTTCTGCACCTGGGCCTCTCAGGTGTGAGCCACCATGCTCGGCCACTTAGTATGTTTATAAGGTTCATCCATCTTGTAGGATGTATCAGAATGTCGTTCCTTGTTATGGCACAAATAATATTCCATGGTACATATAAACCACTTACCCATTCATCAGCCAATGGACGTTTAGCCTGTTTTTGCTTTTTGGCCATTGCAGATAATGCTGCTGTGAACATTTGTGTGATGTGTTTTCATCTCCACCTGGGAGGGAATAGCATTGCTGGGTCACATGGTAATCCTGTGCTTAACTTTTTGAGGAACCTCCTGTTTTCCACAGCAGCTGCACCACTTTATTTTTATTTTTAAAATTTTTACTTTTTTTTGAGACAGAGTCTTGCTCTGTCACCCAGGCTGGAGTGCAGTGGCGCAGTCATGGCTCACTTGCAGCCTCGACCTCCCAGACTCAAATGATCTTCCCACCTCAGCCTCCCTGGTACTATAGGCACATGCCACCACACCTAGCTAATTTTTTTTTCTTTTTTTGAGATGGAGTCTGGCTCTGTGGCCCGGGCTGGAGTTCAGTTGGCATGATCTCAGTTCACTGCAACCTCCGCCTCCTAGGTTCAAGCGACTCTCCTGCCTTAGCCTCCCAAGTAGCTGGGACTATAGGTGCACCACCATCATACCTGGCTAATATTTTTCTATTTTTAGTAGAGACGGGGTTTCACCATATTAGCCAGGATGGTCTTGATCTCCTGATCTCATGATCCACCTGCCTTGGCCTCCCAAAGTGCTGAGATTACAGGCGTGAGCCAGTATGCCCAGCCCACACCTAGCTAATTTTTGTATTTTTGGAGAGATGAGGTTTCACCATGTGGCTTACAGTGGTTTCCAATTCCTGGGCTCAAGCCATCCACCTCCCAATTACTGGGATCACAGGCATGAGCCACTGTGCCCGGCACAGCTGTGCCACTTTGCATTGGTTCCCACCAGCAGGGTATAAGGGTGCCGACTTCTCTACCTCCTCGCCAGCGCCTGTTACTGTCTCTTTTTACTAGAGTCATTCTAGAGGATGTGAAGTGAGTAGGGATACATATCTTCTCAGAGCAAATCTATTTCTTCTATCATACCAAAATTTTAAAGTCCCTTCAGTGACACATAATAAGAAACAGACTCCAGTGCCCCACAGGTGCTGTGTCTCAAGAGGTGTGGACACATGGGTGAGTGTGGCAGACCAGTCCTTCCTACTAGAATGACTGTGTGCTAGTTATTTACCATCCCTCTGCCTCAGCTACCACATCCGTAAAAAGAAGACAGTAATATCTGTTAAGTGAGGACTTAGTGAGATGACACACATAAAGCATCCTGAAAAGTGCCTGCAAACAGTAAACTGTTGTTTCTTCTTATTACTTTGATATAAGCTCCTATTAGCAACAGAGACTTTTTTTTTTTTGAGAGTCTCGCTCTATCACCCACACAGCATTCAGTGGTGCAGTCACGGCTCACTGCAGCCTCAACCTCCTAGGCTCAAGTGATCCTCCCACTTCAGCCTCCCAAGTAGTTGGGATGACAGGCATGCACCGTCATGCCAGGCTAATTTTGTTCTGTTTTGTTTTTGGTAGAGACCGAGTCTTGCTGTGTTGTCCAGGCTGGTCTTGAACTCCTGGCCTCAAGTGATCCTCCTGCCTCAGCCTCCCGAGTAGCTGGGATTACGGACATGAGTCACTGTACCCCGCAGAGCGACTTCATTTGTTGCAGCAAATTAGAAAGACCACAGCAATCCACTGGCTGTCGTGTGATCTAATCAAGTGATAAACCAGTGACAATCTCAAAGACAGCTGGCTGGGGTGCAGGGCCTCGGTCACTGTCTTATATAGGTGACTGACTTCAAATCATGGCATTGCTGAGCAAGATGGCCTGGACTGATCTGAACAGAAGCCACCAAAAAAGTCATCCTCAGTGACTAATGGGAGAGCCTGGAGGAAGCCACCACAACCTTTCAAAGTGTAGGATCTACCGTACATACTAATGAGCATCAACACTTGGCTGCACAGCTGAAGTGCGGCAATGAACAGACAACCCCCATGTTAAGACGCAGAATACTGCTGGCACCTTGCCTGCACTGTCTGACACAAGAGCTACTGGCCACACATGGCTATTTAAATTAAGTGAAATAAATCTTAAAATTCAGTTCCGCTGTCTCATGAGCCACATTTCCGGCTCTCTGAAGCCACATGTGGGTCGTGGCTACCATCCTGGGCAGTGCAGATAGAACACTTCCTCCGCTGCAGGAAGCTCTATGAACAACCCCGCCTTAGATCCTCAGACCACAGGCTAAGCTCCTCACAGGACACTCAGCCTGCCCCTTCTGTAAAATGGGAGCAGTCACAAAGCCTGTCAGGGTAAGGTGACTGTGAGGAATTTATACTCTATAGAAAACATACACATGGATCGAAACCCCTGTGTGTGCCTGTGTTCTGTGGTTCATTAAGTATGAGCTCTTACTACAAAGAGAAGGGCATGACTTGGATTCCTGCCCAGTGCCCTCAGGCAGGCACAGTTCTCTTTGAGTCCTTACTTTGTTGGTTGTTAGTAAGATGTGCTCAGCTAAAGGGCTGAGGTGGTCTTTGACTCCCAAGGGTTTGGAACGTTCCTGGCTTACACAGAATTTGTCTCCATCTTGGCTTCTTCTAAGAAGTGCTCCTAAAATCCAAAGCTGAGGCAGCTTTCTCCTAGGGAGATCCAGCCGGCTTGGTACTCACTTGGAGAGTGTTTGTGAGCAGCACTGTCTTGACAGTAGCTATCCGCAGACAACATGAGGGAGGAAGTTGTAACTGAGGTTCAGCTCCGCTCCCCGGTCACTCCATGTCAAGACATTTCCCTGTGTGAGAGGTTCTAAGTTTCTTTCTAGGTCCCCATGCCCCCAAATCCAAACAATGCTTTATTCTTAAGAGACATTCATTCAAAGATGCCCTGATAGTTTCCACTTCTTTTTTTTTTTGAGACGGAGTTTCGCTCTTGTTACCCTTGACAGCTCTTGACAGTAGCTATCCGCTACTCGTGACCCACCCGCCTCAGCTTCCCAACATGCTGGGATTACAGGCGTGAGCCACCGCGCCCGGCCCTGGAGTGCAATGGCGCAATCTCAGCTCACTGCAACCTCCTCCTCCCGGGTTCAGACAATTCTCCTGCCTCAGCCTCCTGAGTAGCTGGGATTACAGGCACGCGTCACTGTGCTCGGCTAATTTTTTGTATTTTTAGTAGAGACGGGGTTTCACCATGTTGTCCAGAATGGTCTCGATCTCTTGACCTCGTGATCCACCCGCCTCGGCCTCCCAATGTGCTGGGATTAACGGCGTAAGCCACCACGCCCGGCCCAGTTTCCACTCATTAACAGCAACTCTCAAGAAGTAATCACAATTCTAAGAACTTTTTTGGATCAGTTGTCAAATGCAGATTTAAAAGGGCAATCTCAAACTTATCACAAAGTTGCTGGGGCAGGGGTGCACTTTTGAAGGCAGCCTCCCAATCCGGCATGGACGTTATGTATTCATTAACTATTATTCCTTACTGCTATAACCACAGTTTCTCTAAAACAGAGAGCAAAGCACACTGCCTGGGCCAGACACTTGGCTTTATTCTTCAGCATGTAATTTAGAAAAGAGTATCAGTGATTCTCAGTGGGGCTAGCACACACATGCAGACATACAATCAACCAAAGTAGGTCTAGAATGGCTGCTGCCTGAGTCTTCTGTGACACGGGGTATAAAGTCCAGGTTAAGTTTTCCTCTGTCACAGGCAGAGAGTGGCATCACTCTAATTGCCTTTTCCCTTGGCCTCAAGCCCATCTCATAGTTCTTCTGCTGCACAAAGAAAGTAACCAGTTCCCAAGCACAGACACTGCACCTTCACTGTAGTGCAGGCATTCTTCTTAAGGCTTGAATTTGCACATGACACTACAGATTTTCAAATATATACAGAGCATTTGGGGGAAAGCAAAGCTCTCACAACAGAATGAGTGTGGTTGGCATGACCTTGAGCGGATCTCCTGGAAAACTGAGAAAGCAAATATGGACATAAGAATGGAGAGTAAGGCCCACTGGAGCCCCAAAGGCACATCTTCCCTTTAAATCTGGACCCTGCTATCATTCTTGGCTGGATCCTGGAGAAAGATGCATGTCCCAAGCCTGAGAGGAGACAGGGAACTGGTTACTTTCTTTTTACCCTGTGTCACAGAAGTCTGGAGGCGAGATGTAATGGAGGCTGTTGGGGTAACAATTTTTTTTTTTTTTTTTTTGAGACGGGGTTTCACTCTTGTTACCCAGGCTGGAGTGCAATGGCGTGATCTCTGCTCACCGCAACCTCCGCCTCCTGGGTTCAGGCAATTCTCCTGCCTCAGCCTCCTGAGTAGCTGGGATTATAGGCACGCGCCACCATGCCCAGCTAATTTTTTGTATTTTTAGTGGAGACAGGGTTTCACTATGTTGACCAGGATGGTCTCAATCTCTTGACCTCGGGATCCACCAGCCTCGGCCTCCCAAAGTGCTGGGATTACAGGCATGAGCCACCACGCCCGGCCTGGGGTAACAATTTGTATGCCTTTCAAGAGTCTCTTCTGCGAGAATCCCTTACTGGAGGGAGCACCTTATTTTGGCTTTTTGTTCTAATGCCTTCCATGTGTGTTTTTGATGACAAGGTTCATGTCAGGTTCCACTGCAGTCATTCAAGGGATATTCTCACTCCACTGTTGTGACTAGGGGCCCCCTCTGTATTTCACTTGGGAAGTTTGATGTCCTTTGCAAGCTGCCCTATGCCCTCCCACTGTCTCCATGGACTGCATATTGTTTGTGTAAACTAGCGATCGTCCAGTGCCAGCTCTGGCCTTGACCCCATGGGCATTTTCCATTACATCTCGCCCCCAGACTGTCCCCGCTAGCGTCTGCTCCTGGATGGCACGGTTTCTCAAATGACTTTCCCCTTCCCCGACCCAAAGGCCTCCATCATGTTTGATCTGTTTCTCCCTCAAAGTCCAGGGACTTTGGCAGGAAAGGACTAAACATTTCTTTTGCTCCCTTCTCTCATCCAAGTCCATTTTGGACAAGGGAAGGAGGCAGCGCAAAGGAATATGAAGAGCTAGGCCTGACTCTTGCGTGAACCCCTTGCACGGGCTGGTATCAGCGGACGTGCTACAGAGTGCACTCAGCCCCATGCAGGGCTTTGAAGCGACATTTTCCCGTGTGAATTGACGCTGGTGCTGGGCTGACTTGTAAGATCGCCTCCATAGCTAATTTTTCTCAAAACTACTTTCAAAAGCCAGAGCAATCAGGCAAGAAAAAGAAATAAAGAGTATTCAAATAGGAAAGGAGGAAGCCAAATTGTCTCTATTTGCAGACGACATGATAGTATATCTAGAAGATCCCATCGTCTCAGCCCCAAATATCCTGAAACTGATAAGCAACTTCAGCAAAGTCTCAGGATACAAAATCAATGTGCAAAAATCACAAGCATTCCTATACACCAATAACAGACTTAAAGAGAACCAAATCAAGAACAAACTGCCATTCACAATTGCTACAAAGAAAATAAAATACCTAGGAATACAACTAACAAGGAATGTAAAGGACCTCTTCAAGGAGAACTACAAACCACTGCTCAACGAAATAAGAGAGGACACAAACAGATGGAGAAACATTCCAGGTTCATGGTTAGGAAGAATCAATACTGTGAAAATGGCCATACTGCCCCAAGTAATTTATAGATTCAACGCTATCCCCATCAAGCTACCAATGACCTTCTTCACAAAACTGGAAAAAACCACCTTAAACTTTATATGGAACCAAAGGAGAGCCCACATAGCCAAGTCAATTCTAAGCAAGAAGAACACAGCAGGAGGCATCACACTACTGGACTTCAAACTATACTACAAGCCTACAGTAATCAAAACAGCATGGTACTGGTACCAAAACAGAGATATAGACCAATGGAACAGAACAGAGGCCTCGGAGGCAACACAACATATCTACAACCATCTGATCTTTGACAAACCTGACAAAAACAAGCAATGGGGAAAGGATTCCCTGTTTAATAAACGGTGTTGAGAAAACTGGCTAGCTATGTGCAGAAAGCAGAAACTGGACCCCTTCCTGACACCTTACACTAAAATTAACTCCAGATGGATTAAAGACTTAAACATAAGACCTAACACCATAAAAACCGTGGAAGAAAATCTAGGCAAAACCATTCAGGACATAGGAGTAGGCAAGGACTTCATAACCAAAACACTAAAAGCATTGGCAACAAAAGCCAAAATAGACAAATGAGACCTAATCAAACCCCACAGCTTCTGCACGGCAAAAGAAACAGTCATTAGAGTGAATAGGCAACCAACAGAATGGGAAAACAGTTTTGCAGTTTACCCATCTGACAATGGGCTGATATCCAGAATTTATAAAGAACTAAAACAGATTTACAAGAACAAAACAAGCCCATTCAAAAGTGGGGAAAGGATATGAACAGACACTTTACAAAAGAAGACATACATGAGGCCAACAAACATGAAAAAATGCTCATCATCACTGGTCATTAGAGAGATGCAAATCAAAACCACATTGAGATACCATCTCACACCAGTTAGAATGGTGATCATTAAAAAATCTGGAGACAACAGACGGTGGAGAGGATGTGGAGAAATAGGAACACTTTTACACTGGTGGGAGTGTAAATTAGTTCAACCATTGTGGAAGACAGTGTGGCGAGTCCTCAAGGACCTAGAAATAGAAATTCCATTTGACCCAGCAATCGCATTACTAGATATATATCCAGAGGATTATAAATCATTCTAGTATAAGGACACATGCACACGAATGTTCATTGCAGCACTGTTTACAATAGCAAAGACCTGGAACCAACCCAAATGCCCATCGATGATAGACTGGACTGGGAAAATGTGGCACATACACACCATGGAATATTATGCAGCCATCAAAAACGATGAGTTTGTGTCCTTTGTAGGGACATGGATGAATCTGGAGAACATCATTCTCAGCAAACTGACACAAGAACAGAAAATGAAATACTGCATGTTCTCACCCATAGGTGGGTGTTGAACAATGAGAACACATGGACACAGGGAGGGGACTACTACACACTGGGGTCTGTTGTGGGGAATAAGGGAGGAACAGTGGGGGCTAGGGAGTTGGGGAGAGAGAGCATGGGGAGAAATGCCAGATATCGGTGATGGGGAGGAAGGTAGCAAATCACACTGCCACGTGTGTACCTATGCAACTATCTTGCATGTTCTTCACATGTACCCCAAAACCTAAAATGCAGTAAAAATAAAAATAAAAAAATTTAAAAAAATACTTTCAAAAAACTCCACAGGCACCATCTGATGTCAGATGACCATCACTGTTTCTGGCCCTTCACACTGTCATCTGTGTACTCTGACATTTGCGCCAGCCAGCACACTTCAAATCCATACAACATGGTGGGGGCAGATATGGACAGAGCATGCACATAACTGTGGAAGGTTCTTCAGCAGAGCTAGTTCCTCACAGGAGTAGCCTGATTTTTTTTTCTTTTTTGAGACAAAGTCTTGCTCTGTCACCCAGGCTGGAGTGCAATGGAATGATCTCGGTTAACTGCAACCTCCACCTTCTGGGTTCAAGTGATTCTCCTGCCGCAGCCTTCCGAGTAGCTGAAATTACAGGCACCCACCACCACACTCAGCTAAGTTTGTATTTTCACTATGTCAGCCAGGCTAGTCTCGAACTTTTTTTTTTTTTTTTTTTTTTTGAGAGAGAGTTTCACTCTTGTTGCCCAGGCTGGAGTGCAATGGCATGATCTCAGCTCACTGCAACCTCTGCCTCCCAGGTTCAAGCAATTCTTCTGCCTCAGCCTCCCAAGTAGCTGGGATTACAGGAATGCACTACCACACGTGGCTAATTTTATATATATATGTATTTTTTGAGACAGAGTTTCGCTGTTGTTACCCAGACTGGAGTGCAATGGCACGATCTCGGCTCACTGCAACCTCCACCTTCTGGGTTCAAGCAATTCTCCTGCCTCAGCCTCCCGAGCAGCTGGGACTACAGGTGCGCACCACCATGCCCAGCTAATTTTTCTATTTTCAGTAGAGACGGGGTTTCACCTTGTTGACCAGGATGATCTCGATCTCTTGACCTCGTGATCCACCCGCCTCAGCCTCCCAAAGTGCTAGGATTATAGGCATGAGCCACCATGCCTGGCCTGTATTTTTTTAGTAGAGATGGGTTTCACCATGTTGGTCAGGCTGATCTTGAACTCCTGACCTCAGGTGATCCATCTGCCTTGGCCTCCCAAAGCGCTAGGATTATAGGCGTGAGCCATGGCATCCAGCTTGAATTTTGATGGAGGGAAATCCTGATGAGACCTCTCAATAGTAATAAAAAGGGGGCTCTTGGCCACAGCCCAATGACCCAAGTCCATCTCCTCCCATGTTCCCACCCTGAGGGTGGTGTCCTCCCTGTCACAGCCAACTTAATTCCCAGCTAAACTCACCTAAAGCAGATTTCGGATAAAGGACTACAGGAAGTGAAAATAAACTGCACAAGGGTCTCATACCCGGTCAGCTTAGCTGTTTTGCTTGGATTCTGGGTTTTGGTTTCGGCCTTTTGCATTCTCTGGTCTGTGGGCCGCCTCTTTGGGTTCTGGCTTTCTCAATGGCAAACCTTCCTCGAAACTGAGCCCTTCCCAGTCTCTGGGCAGGATCGGACTTCCAGCATCAGGAGGGCCTGCCCGGGGCCGAGGTACTTCATAGAGTGTTTGGTCACTTTTGGGCCTTGCAGCACAGTCTCGCTCACTGAGCCCTGTCCCCTGCAGTGCCCACAGGTCGAGTGATAAGTTGCCTCCTGGAGCACATCTCCATGGCTGTGCCTGGATTGCCCAGCTCAGCCAGCATACGTAGCTTCTTTACTCGTGTTCCTGCCCTTGCTCTCAGCTACTCCTCCTGTGCTTTTCAACAAGAGCTTTGCAGCTCATGACAACCTCCTCCTCAGGATTCTTTGGTTCTCACCATTTTTTTTCCCTAAAAGAGAAACCTTAAGCTTCTCAGGACTTCAGCCGTGTCACTGGTCACCAGCTTTTACCCAGAGCACAGTGGAAATCAGGGACCCCTCAGGCATCCATCTCATTCAGACACAGGCGGGTATCCTACCACAAGAGGCTCTGGGTTTAGCCTTAGAGCTTTGACTGGAAGGAACAGGCCATTTCAGAGCTTGTTAGAAATACAAGTGCTAAAACCGGGCGAGGATATGGTGGCTCACACCTGTAATCCCAGCACTTTGGGAGGTCAAGGTGGGCGGATCACCTGAGGTTGAGAGTTTGAGACCAGCCTGGCCAATATGTTGAAAAGCCATCTCTACTAAAAATACAAAAATTAGGCAGGCATGATGGTGCGCCTGTAATTGCAGCTAGTTAGGAGGCTGAGGAGGGAGAATCGCTTTAACCCAGGAGGTGGAGGCTGCAGTGAGCTAAGACTGCCCCTCTGCAATCCGGGCTGGGTGACAGAGCAAGACCCTGTCTCAAACCAACCAACAAACAAATTCTAAGGCACCAGCCCACAGCCACAGTCATAAACTTCTTCCCACGCTTTCCTTTTAGAATTCATGTCTCATCTCAGGAGCCTTGAACAACTTTATTGAGGTGGAATTTACATACATGCCATAAAATCACCTACTTATTTTAGTAAATTTTAACCAACCTTAAACATTGCCCTCATCCCAAAAGGGTTCCTTGTGCACATTCACAGCTACTGTCCACCCCCAGCCCAAGTCCAGCCCCCTGCTAAACCACTTCCTGCCTCTAGTTTTCCCTCTTCAGGATATTGCATATCAATGGAACCATACAACACATGGTATTTCCTCCTTGGCTTCTTTCATTTGATCACATTTGAGGTTCATCCATGTTGTAGCATGTACTTTGTCCCTTTTCACATCTGAGCAATATTCCATTGTGTGGATGTAACATACTGTGTTTAGCAATTCACCAGTTTATGGAAATTTGGGTTATTCCCAGTTTGGCACCAAGAATAGAGAGATACAAAGATCTACATGAGCTACATGATGCAGCTACAAGTATTAGTTCACAAGTCTCCTATAGACATATTTTTTTTTAATTCACATGGGTCTATTCCTAGGAATCTATGGTTATACATGAAATTTGTATTTACCATAGGAAACTGCCAAAGTGCTATCCAAAGGGGCTGCAACTAGCTTCTCCACACCCTGACCAACACTTCTTACTGCCTGGCTCTTTCATTACAGCCACCCTAGTGTGAGACACGTGGTATTTCTTAGCTTTAATTAGTATTTCTCTAATGGCCAAAGATGTTGAGTATCTTTTCAATGTGTATTGGCCATTTTATATCTTCTTTTAGAGAAATGTCTATTCAAATCCTTTCCCCATTTTTTACATGGGTTTTTTGTTTGTTTTTCTCCTTGAATATATTTAATAGCTGCTGTTTACATGGGTTCTTATTGAAGATTTCTTTATACATATAAATCTTTTATCAATATGATTTGCAAACATTTCTCCCAACTGTGACTTTTTCCATTTTTTGAATGTTGGCTTATGATACACAAGTTGTTAACTTGGATGAAACACAATTCATCAATTATTATTATTATTATTATTATTATTATTATTATTATTTTGAGATGGAGTCTTGCTCTGTAGGCCAGGCTGGAGTGCAGTGGCACCATCTTGGCTCACTGCAAACTCTACCCCCCAGGTTCAAGTGATTCTCCTGCCTCAGCCTCCTGAGTAGCTGGGATTACAGGTGCCGACCACCATGCGTGGCTAATTTTTTTTGTATTTTTAGTAGAGATGGGGGTTTTGCCATGTTGGCCAGGCTGGTCTCGAACTCCTGACCTCAGGTGATCAGCCCACCTCAGCCTCTCAAAGTGTTGAGATTACAGGTGTGAGCTACCCCGCCAGCCCAATTCATCAATTTTACCTTTAAGAGATTGTGCTTTTGGTATCACACAAGAACTCTTTGCCCAACCCAGAGTGATGGATTCTTGCCTGTGTTTTCTTCTAAGTTTTAGAGTTTTAGGTCTTACATTTGTGTGTATGGTCCATTTTAAGTTAATGTTTGTGGAAAATATAAGGATCTAAATCCATTATTTTGCATGTGGATTTCAAGCCTCATTTGTCGAAAGGGCAAATCTTCTCCACATTGAAATGCCTTGGCACCTGTGAGCAAAATTGATTAAGAATGAATCTAAGGGCTAATTTCAGGAGTCTCAAATCTTTGATACATATATATGTCTATTCTTAATCCACACTGTCTTGATTTATAGTAAACTTTATCATTTGGAAATGATCCAAATTTGTTCTTAATTTTACAAGATTTTTTTTTCTTTTCTTTTTTTTTTTTTTTTTACTATTCTGAGTCCTTTGCATTACCATAAAAATTTTAGGATCAGCTTGTTAATTACAGAAAAAAAGCTTGCTGGGATTTTGACCGGACTGCCATCTTAACAATCAGTCTTCCAACCTATGAACATGGAATATTTCTCCATTTATTTAGCTAATTCCTCTCAGCAATATTTTGCAATTTTCAGTGTACAAATATTGCACTTTTGTCAAATTTGTTATCAAGTACTTTGACTTTTTTTTTTTTTTGAGACGGAGTCTTACTCTGTTGCCCAGGCTGGAGTGCAGTAGCAACGATCTCTGCTCACTGCAACCTCTGCCTCCCAGGTTCAAGTGATTCTCCTGACTCAGCTTCCCAAGTAGCTGGGACTACAGGCATGCACCACCACGCCCAGCTCCTTTTTGTATTTTTAGTAGAGACGGGGTTTCACCATGTTGGCCAGGCCGGTCTTGAACTCCTGACCTCAGGTAATCTGCCTGCATTGGCCTTTCAAAGTGCTGGAATCACAGGCTTGAGCCATCTTGCACAGCCCTATTTTCACCTTTTTCATGCTACTATGGATGATATTGTTTAGTTTTCACAATTCATTGCTATATTGTGTATAGCCACATACAACTGATTTTTGTATATACATCTTATATCTTGCAACCTTGCTGAACTCATTAGCTCCATTTTGTGCACACGAGTGTGAGTATATGTACCCTTTAGGATTTTCTACATAATAGAATTATGTCATCTGCAAAAAAAGACAATTTTATCTCTCCCTTTCCAATCTGGATGCTTTTCCTTGCTTTATTGCACTGGTTAGAAACTGTGGTATAGTGTCAATACTAGGTGGTGTGTATAGACACCTTTGACTTGCCACTGATCTTATGCGTATATTCTCTCATCCTAAGTATGCTGTCTGACTCCATCACCCAGGCTGGAGTGCAGTGGTACCATCTCAGCTTGCTGCAACCTCCACCTCCTGGGCTCAAGCTATTCTCCTGCCTCAGCCTCCTGAGTAGCTGGGACTACAGGCGCCTGCCACCATGCGCAGCTAATTTTTCTATTTTTAGTAGAGTCAAGGTTTCACCATATTGGCCAGGATGGTCTCAAACTCCTGATCTCAAGTGATCCATCCTCCTCGGCCTCCCAAAGTGCTGGGATTACAGGCGTGAGCCACTGCACCTGACCTGTGGATGTCTTTCATCAAACTGAAAAAAACTCTCTTCTATTCCATTTTCCATTTTTATCATAAAAACGTATTAGACTTTGTCAAATGCTCTTTCCCCATCATTTGAGATGACTCAAATACATTAATTGCTTTTCTGATATTAAACATGTCTCACTTGGTCAGGTGTCGAAATCTATGTTATTTGACTTGTTCATGGTTTTTTGTAACTATGAATATATTTAAGAGAGATTTTCTATCAATCAGGGTAATACTGGTTTCACAGAGTGAGTTGGTAAGTATTCCTTACTCTTCTACTTCCTAAGTCTGTGAAAATGGTATGATTGCCTCTTTAAATGTTTGGCAGCATTCTTCGTGTATCCTCTCAGGAATAAACCGGAAGTCATCTAAAAGTGACTGAGCTTCATTTCTGATGAAACTACCAATATCATTTGTACTGAATGAAGCCTGAAGGTTTTTCCCCATCAGGAATCCCCATCCTCTTCTTAATGGCCAAAGGCAGGTAAGAGTCACCTGGCTGGGGCCATAGGTAAAACTAAGCCTGGCTCATGAATGGGCAAGTCGTAGTACAGCTGGTCTTCCACATCTGTGGATTCAACCAATCATGGATCAGAAATATTTGGGAAAAAATTAGAACAGAAATAATATTCATTAAAAAGTACAGTAGAACAGCTATTTATATAGCATTTATGTTGTATTAGGCATTATAAGCAATCTAGAGATGATTTAAAGTACATGGGAAGATGTGTGCAGGTTATATGCAAATACTACACCATGTTATATAAGGGACTTAAGTCTATGTGGTTTTTGGCATCTGCGGGGGTCCTGGAAACTGAGAGGCAAATGTAACACTATGTGCTGATAATCTCAGTAATCTGGAAGACACATTCGCAGAACTCCAAACTCAACAACTTTAATATTTCCCACAGTTCCAGAGTCTTTTAAGAATAAGATTCATATAGTGATATAAAACTTAACCTGCAGGTTTATAATAGGAAGGTTCACGTCATTAGGAACATAAAAGCATCTTCTTCCTCATCCCTGAGATACAACCTTGCAAATATTAAGGAATAAAAAACTCCACGATTTTGAACTGCCTCTAAAATCTAAGAAGATAATTCTCAAACCTGAGTGACTGTAGGTTTGTGCCTCGAACAATATTCACAGGTAGGGGAAAGTGCTTCTTAAACTGCAGTTTCCTGGGCTCTAATTTCAGTCTGGGTTAAGCCCAGAAACTAGCTGCTGTAGCCGGCACTCACGCTGCACTCAGCACTCACCAGAGGTGGATTTAGAGTATTTGGCCTGAGGACGCCTCAGTCCATAAGTCTTTAGGGTAATGAACTGCAACCTAACTTAGTATGTAACTAACTGAAAACTCAATTAGGAGTACAGTCATGCATAGCAACATGATATTTCAGTCAATAGCAGACAGCACATATGATAGTGGTACCATAAGATTAATACTAGATCCGGGTGTGGTGGTTCACGCCTGTAATCCCAGCACTTTGGGAGGCCGAGGCAGGAGGAACATGAGGTCAGGAGTTTAAAACCAGCCTGACTAACATGGCGAAACCCTGTCTCTACTAAAAATACAAAAATTAGCTGGGCATGGTGGTGTGTGCCTGTAATCCCAGCTACTCAGGAGGCAGGAAAATCACTTGAACCCAGGAGGCGGAGGTTGCAATGAGCTGAGATCACGCCACTGCACTGCAGTTTAGGCAACAAAGGGAGACTCCATCTTTAAAAAAAAAAAAAAAAAAATAGAAATTCTAATACGGTATTTTTACTGCACCTTTTCTGTTTAGTATGTTTAGACATACAAATATCAACTGCTTACAGTATTCAGTACAGTGACACACTGTACAAGTTTGTAGCCTTACAATAACAGGCTATTCTAGACAGCCTAGGTGTGTAGCAGGCTACACCTTCTAGGATTGTGTAAGAATACTCTAAGATGTTCCCACAACAATGAAATATAAAATTTTGGGCAGGGCATGGTGGCTGATGCCCATAATCCCAGCACTTTGGGAGGCTGAGGCAGACAGATCATGAGTCAGGAGTTCGAGACCAGCCTGGCCAACATGGTGAAACCCTGTCTCTACTAAAAATACAAAAATTGACAGGGTGTGGTGGTTCACACCTGTAGTCCCAGCTACTTGGGAGGCTGCAGCAGAAGTAATCATGTAATCCCAGCTACTCAGGAGGCTGAGGCAGGAGAATCACCTGAACCCAGGAGGCGGAGGTTGCAGTGAACCAAGACCGTGCCATTGCACTCCAGCCTGGGTGACAGAGTGAAAATTCGTCTCAAAAAAAAATTAAAAAAAAATTTTTTTTTTTTTTTTTTGCAAAAAGTATCCCCATCAAGAGAGATGCATACCAAACAGTACCATGCATAACGGTATACTTTTGTATACTTTTATATCAAACAGTCTCAGACAATCACAGCAGCCAAGCTTCAGGCAACAAAGGCACCAACTTTAAATTGTATAAAAAGCCAAACATCGAGCTGTAATCAATGAAGCTGTCTCTGTGTATCAGTTTTTTTTCCTCTACCTCATTTCTGTTTTCTGTTCATAAATGCTGCCTGGCCAGGTGACAGACAGGAGTCCTGTGAACCTATCCTCGTTCTGAGGGCTATCCAATTCTAGAATCATGAATAAATGCCAGTTAAGAACTAAGCTAAATTTGTAATTTTTTCTTTAATGGAGATAACAATCTCACATTCTTATTGATCACTCTTAAAGACCATCATCCCTGATGAGCAGCAAACTTAATGTGCAATAAATTCCTGTCTCTTGGATCTTTAATTTCTTTCTGCCCCAGAGGAGTAACTTAATGGTGAGTTAGAAGCACAATGGCAGTTACTGATGAACAAAAAGCATACAAAACACCACTTTTTAAGGATCTAAGGTAGCAACTGAATTTCCTGGAAGGGCTTATTTGGCTCATGACCTTTTAGAAAGTGTTAACTGTTGATAAGGAAGGGAAATAAAGGTATGAAAACAGTGGGGAATAACTTGTATAAGAGAAAATGGCCATAATTAAGTTACATGATACCTAGCTAGTTGCTGACTCCAACAAGCCACCTGAGGCTGGCCGATACCTCTTCACCCTGCAATCCTGTCTCCAAGAGGTGGTTAAACTAGAAGCAGGCAGCTGGTCCTTTAGGATTCAGATTTGGCTCTTCTGTCTGTAAACCTTCTGTGAGGCCCTTTACCACAGTTCTCCTGACTATCCACAACAGGAGCATAACCATGGAAAGGTCTGGCCTTCCATTTATGACTCAGTGAGCACCATTTCTCCCACTAGAAAGTAGCCTGGCCAGGCACAGTGGCTCATGCCTATAATCCCAGCACTCTGGGAGGTGGAGGCGGGCAGATCACCTGAGATCGGGAGATCGAGACCAGCCTTGGCAACATGGCGAAACCCTGCCTCTATAAAAATACAAAAAATAATAGCAGGGCATGGTAGCACATACCTATAATCCCAGCTAACTCAGGAGGCTGAGGCAGGAGAGTCGCTTGAACCCAGGAGGTGGAGGTGGTGAGCCAAGATTGTGCCATTGCACTCCAGCCTGGGCAACGAGAGAGAAATTCCATCTCAAAAAAAAAAAGAAAGAAGAGAAAAAAAAAAGTAGCCTGAGGGGCGGCTGGCTATCTTGTCTTTGAGGTTTGTAAGAGTCATTCCTGCATCCAGCTGACAGGACAGTATAAGCTAAGAGCTGCATTTCTTCACCAGGGACTATGATCCTCATCAGCTACCAGGCCTGGATGACTTCTTGGATCTTAGAGGCCTCTGAAGGCAAAACTCACCAATGTTCAGGCGGCCTGTAACACCAATCATCACATCACAGGAAATGCTATGCTTCACCAACTCCGCAGTTGGCCAGAGAACCACGACGGAAGGGACCTGGGGTGCCTTGATCAGCACAGCTGGAGGTGCCCCTTAACCCAACCTGGGTCTCAGTGCCTGAAAGCCTGACATGGAGACCGATTTAAAGACGGACTTCGCTGAACTTGAGATGACCTTGTTCAGAGCACTTCTTCTAATGCTTAAAGGTACTTTAGGCACTGTATGAATTAACTTATTCCTTTTTTCAATTATGTACACTCATACATTTCTTTTTGGGAGATTTGCTTCTCAAACTCATTCAAACCCAGAATGTTTTTAAAACACTGGATAGTATTTTCCAAATACTGAACTAAGACTTAATCTGAAACAAATTCTTGAGATTCTTAAAACTGTTCCTTTAAAGATCATTTTTTTTTTAAATACAGCATAAAATTATACTATCACAAGAATCCTCAATGAAAGTACGACAATTTTACTTTAAGACATTATGGTTTTTACAAAGTGCAAAGGCAGCTGACATTATGGTTAGTTATAAAAGGAACTTTAAAGTCTCATTTTAATAGTTTCTTTAGGAAAATTCTGTGAATGTTTTTGAAATCCATTAAATCCCCACAATATGCCCATTAAAAAGATAAAGCTGGTATTTTCTCAAAGGAAGTAGAGCTCAGAACACAAGACTTTCAGTTAGTGATTCATCCAGTTCCCTTCAAGACGGTGTCCAGCCAGAATAACATCAGCACCTCATTCCCCTGTTCTAATTTGACACTGTAACTATAGCTATTGCTAAAGGGGGAAAAAACACATAAAAATGATTTTAGGAGCTGATTTTATATTATTAAGACATAGAAACTAGGAAAGTTTTTGGATATTTTTCTGTGGTAATGGAAGGAACCTGAAACATCACCTTTCAATTCATGATAAAACTACACAATAGTGTGCGCATAAAACATAACAAGTAGTACATACGGTACCTGACCAGCCACAGTCTTGACCGGAGCTAAATGAATCCTGTGCATCTGTGTTGTTCTGGGGCAGATGCAGAATCAGCCTTGGTGGATTCCAAAGTATTAACATTCTGTCCAGTAATGCTCAGCTAGGAGAATTATGACTGTAAACTGAGAATATGCTTCAATTTGTATTTTATTTTTCATTTTCTCTTCCTAAAAGCTCTACCAAAATGGCAATCTTTAGACCCAAGCTCCTCAATGGATCATCACAGAACACAAGAAAAAATGCCTTATCAATTTGACATTTCTAGTCCAAAGCCCAAATGTCACTGTTAGTTCTAAGACACCAACAGTAGAAAGTATCTAGCTAAACTAAGTGAGCAGCCAAGGGCAGTGGCTCACGCCTGTAATCCCAGCACTTTGGGAGGCTGAAGCAGGTGTATCACTTGAGGTCAGGAATTCAAGAACAGCCTAACCAACACAGTGAAACCCCATCTCTACTAACAATAAAAAATTAGCCAAGTGTGGTGGCACACACCTGTAATCCCAGCTACTTGGGAGGCTGAGAGTCAGGAGAATCGCTTGAACCCAGGAGGCAGAGGTTGCAGTGAGCCGAGACTGCTTCACTGCATTCCAGCCTGGGCAACGAGAGTGAAATGCCGTCTAAAAAAAAAAAAAAAATTTAAGTGAGCAATGGAAGGCTTATGACTACTCATACTTAGAATAGACACTAACCATTTACAGACTACATGTCAGTGATTCAAATTATGTTGCTAGTTTTACAGGAAATGTACTGTCACTGATTGTGACAAAAAACAAATTAATCTTTCCAAAGTGTTTTTTAAAAATTAGGAGATCATACTATTGTTCTAGATAAAGAAATTAGTTTAAACATGTTAAGAAAATCATTCAAGGAAAGAATCTAAAGCACACATACATTTTAAAACAGAGAACAGAACCGACTCCAAAATCCCTATCCAAGGCTAATTTTTACCAGAATCTAAGTTCAACTGCCACCTGGCATGGTACTCCGAAAATCCCTCAAATCAAAACCATCATATAACTTCATTTATAGGCAATTTTTTTTTTGAGACAACATCTCACTCCGTTGCCCAGGCTGGAGTGCAATGGTGCCATCTCGGCTCACTGCAACTTCTGCCTCCCAGGTTCAAGCGATTCTCTTGCCTCAGCCTCCTAAGTAGCTGGGATTACAGGCATGTGCCACCGCGCCCAGCTCATTTTTGTATTTTTAGTAGAGATGGGGTTTCAACATCTTGGCCAGGCTGGTCTCCAACTCCTGACCTTAAGTGATCTGCCCGCCTTGGTCTTCTCCAAAGTGCTGGGATTACAGGTGTGAGCCACTATGCCTGGCCTGGCAAATTTTTATAATGTAACAGTGACCACAAATTTTAGAAGCCATTTCTGCTAACTACATCTCTGATGGTAAGTGGTAGAACACCATACCAAATTACATTTACCTAGGAAGAATGAATTATTCAACAGGACAGTTTAAACATTTGTAATTACTGGCCAGGTACAGTGGCTTACGCCTGTAATCCCAGCATTTTGGGAGGCCGACGTGGATTACCTGAGGTAAGGAGTTCAAGACCAGCATGACCAACATGGCAAAACTCCATCTCTATTAAAAAAAAATACAAAATTAGCTGGGCGTGGTGGTGGGCACCTGTTATCCCAGCTACTCGGGAGGCTGAGGCAGGAGAATTGCTTAAACTTGGGAAGCAGAGGTTGCAGTAAGCAGAGATTGTGCCATTGCACTCTAGCCTGGGAAACAAGTGAAACTCCATCTCAAAAAAAAAAAAAAAAATGTGTAATTATTCCTTTTGGCCCCAACCACCATCTTCCAGCAAATTGCCAAAATTACAAACACGAAGGGAAAGAGAAGAGGCATCTGATGTATTTTTAAAACTTTTTAGAAAACAGGTTGTTTCCTTTGCCCACATACATGTGAACCTGTAAGAAAGGTAGTAGTATTGCAGACATCAGGGGAATGGGTACTGTTCAAGAAGGAATGCCCACAAATATTACCAGGGTGAAACTGGGGCAGTCTACAGTGTTACCCAGCATGCTGTTGGCATTGTTGTAAACAAGGTAAGGGCAAGATTCTTAAAACAATTAATGTGCATATGCATACAGTATACTGAGCCCTGAGCCCTCTAAGGGCCAGGATAGCTTCTGGAAACTCGTGAGGGAAAATGATGAGAAAAGAGGAAGCCAGAGAAAGGTGCCTAGGTTCCAATAAACACCAGCCTGCTCCATCCAGAGAAGTGCACTTTGAGAGAATCAATGGAAAGGAGCCTGGGTTGTTCGAACCTGGTCCCTATGAATTCACAGCATAATAGGTGTTTTAAAAAATCACAATTAAATGGCAGAGAACTTTCTAAGAACAAAATATTTATATCCACTTTATTCCATAGGATAAGTTTAGGTGGGTTATGAAGTTATTTAAATATACTCCAATTTTTAAAATATACTAGAATATACATTTTTGCTACTATCTAAATAGCACTGAAGCCAATTTAAGTTGGAATTGACATGCTTATAAGTTACAATAAAAACCTGAGGACTGAGCATGGGTGTCTCATGCCTCAAATTCTAGCACTTTGGGAATCCGAGGTGGGAGAATCACTTAAGGCCAGGAATTCAAGACTAGCATGGGCAACATAGCAAGATCCCATCTCTGAAAAATGAGCAGGCGGTGGTGACACCTGTCTGTAGTCCTAGTTACTTGGGAGGATCACTTGAGCCCAGGAGGTCAAGGTTACAGTGAGCTGTAACTTTACCACTGCACTCCAGCCTGGGACACAGAGCAAGATCCTACGACTAAATGAACAAAACTAAACAATACTTGGAAGGTATAAACGTGAAATTTCAGTCTAAAGAAGTTTAAACTTTCATCTGCAGTTAAATTTTCCTTTTTCTTTTTCTTTTTTGGGACAGGGTCTCCCTCTGTTGCCCAGGCTGGAGTGCAGTGGTGTGATCTTGGGAAGCAGAGGTTGCAGTGAGCCGAGTTCAAGCAATTCTCATGCCTCAGCCTCCTGAGTAGATGGGATTATAGGCATGTGCCACCATACCCAGATAATTTTTCTATTTTTAGTAGAAACAGGGTTTCACCATGTGACCTCAAGTGATCTGCCTGCCTCGGCCTCCCAGAGTGCTGGGATTATAGGCGTGAGCCACTGCACCCAGCCAAGTTACATTTTCTAGACTAGCAGTCTAGAAATGTCCCTTAAACTGCTAACCCTTTAGGAAGGCAGCCTACTACCTTTACCTTCTCAGGACTAAAATATGCAAGTTTTCTCCTTGCCATACTATCTGCCTCATCACAAAGCTCCACATGGAAGAACATACAATGACCCACCCAACTTTAGAAATCACTCTTGCAATCTTGAAAGTTACTTCTTTTGAGCACACATCAAGAGAATGAGATTCTGTTGCAATTTATAAAGCAGCTAGCTTTACTTAGAATGTAGGGACCAATGTTATAAATCCATACCAGAAACTGAATTAGTGATGGATATCAAAAAATTCAACGTGAATTTTAATATGTGCAAATTTCTCCCCCTAGAAACATATCAACTTTTAAAAGTTCTCCAAAGACCAACCATTTCAGATTATATTTGAAAGGAAAAGACTAATTAAATACATCATGCATCTAAAGTCTAAAAGCAGAAACAAAGATAATGATGGTTACTTTCCTGTGGTTTTCAACAGATAAACTTCATTGGGCACAGCTGTCCTTCTTAAAAGAATGCAGCATCCCTCTCCACAGGAATACGTTTTAAAAGCAGACCTGCTATTTAGGTCACTACTCATCTAGTCATGAGCTTAGACTGCCAACTCCAGCACGTTTTACAAATGAATTAAGAAGATACTTCAGTGTTCATGAACACTAAGACAATACAAAAACAAACGTAAAACACAGATGTGTCCCTTTGGGCCGGGCACGGTGGCTCACACCTGTAATCCCAGTACTTTGGAAGGCCAAGGAGGGCAGATTACTTGAGGTCAGGAGTTCAAGACCAGGCTGGCCAACATGGTGAAACTGTTTATATTAAAAATACAGGCTGGGCGAGGTGGCTCATGCCTGTAATCCCAGCACTTTGGGAGGCCAGGGTGGGCGGATCACAAGGTAAAGAGATCAAAACCATCCTGGCCAACAGGGTGAAACCATCTCTACTAAATATATAAAAATTAGCTGGGTGTGGTGGTGCACACCTGTAGTCTCAGCTGCCCGGAGGGTGAGGCAGAATAATCACTTGAACCCGGGAGGTGAAGGCTGCAGTGAGCAGAGATTGCGCCACTGCACTCCAGCCTGGTGACAGAGTGAGACTCCTCCAAGAAGAAAAAAAAAAGCCAGGTGTGGTGTCAGGCACCTGTGATCCCAGTTACCTGGGAGGCTAAGGCAGGAGAATTGCTTGAACCCAGGAGGCGGAGGCTGCAGTGAGCCAAGATGATGCCACTGCACTCTAGCCTGGGTGACAGAGCAAGACTCCATCTCAAAAAAAAAAAAAAAACCCACCATAGATGTGTCCCCTTATTCATAGATGTATAGTCTTCTCAGCAACAATAAAGTAGAAAACGTGAAACATTCTACTAAACGTTTAACACTGCTTATTATAATTTTTATGTATGTTGTAAGATGCTAGTGTTCTAAAAAATATATGTAACTACTGAAATCTTCCTAACATTATATGACAAGCAAAATTGACTGTGAAACTGAAAGTGTAATCTCAAACATCAAAAATAAAGCCAGCCAGGCGTGTGACTCACACCTGCAATCCTAGCACTTTGGGAGGCTGAAGTGGGAGGATCACCTGAGTCCAGAAGTTTAGGACCAGCCTGGGCAACACAGTGAAACCCCATCTATGGAAGAAAGAAAAAAGAAAAAGAAAAACACAGTAAGGCCTTAAGTGATGCCCAATGATGACAGGCCAGCAGAACGGCAGCACGCCCTGTGCCAGGCATAGGACTGCACCATGCTTACTTGTCTTACATTGCTCTCCCCTACAGGACTGCTCTGAAAATCACCATAGTTTTGTCCTTACTAGCATCCATCAGATTTAGATTAAACTGAAAATCTAGTGGCTAATCCAGTAGTTAAAGCTACTTTACCACAATATTACAGAAATACTAGAGGTAACGTTTTGTTAAAACCAGGTCTCCAATAAATAAAACAGAGTGAACACAGTACAGGATAAAGACTGACTTTAGGAAAAAGAGCTATTGCTGACATCATCTCTCTAATAGTCATCAGAGTTTTCTATGAGAAGGCCAGAGGCTCACACCTGTATACACAGTGTGCGAGTGCAGGAAAGACCAAGGAAAGCAGCTATCCAATTTCTTACAAAGGCGGATAAAGACAAGTTCAAGGAAAAAGGCTTTAGAGTTATTTTCACAATCTGTATCTGAAGACAATTCACAATGCTGCAACTCAACCCTGTGTTGTTAACAACTGTTACTTATGTTAACACGAAGACATGAAGGTTTTTTTTTGAAACACTCTCATTCTGTCGCCCAGGCTGGAGCGCAGTGGTGCAATCTTGGCTCAACGCAATCAGAGCCTCCTGGATTCAAGCTATTCTGCCTCAGCCTCCTGAGTAGCTGGGATTACAGCCATGCACCACCACACCCGGCTAATTTTTTTGTATTTTTAGTACAGACGGGATTTCACCATATTGGCCAGGCTGGTCTCTAACTCAACCTTGTGATCCACCCACCTTGGCCTCCCAAAGTGCTGGGATTACAGGCATGAGCCACTGCGCCCGGCCCAAATCAAGGTTTTTAAAAGGCCTTCTGTCTTTTCATATTATAAGCTGCTTCAGTCATTCCAACATAGAAACAGACAATTTTAAAGTTTATATATAATGTGTCTACCCTGTTCAGGATTTTAAGTAGTTTGTGTGGTACTTAAAAGTACTTTAAGTAGTTTGTGTGGTACTTTATGTGGTACATAAAGCTCTTAACTTTCCCCCCAGAAAGCATAAATTGAATATAATGAGAAAGAGGATGGTAAAAGCAGAGCCAGGAGTAAGCCTACTCACCCACCGGAACAATCAATATAAAAACACAAATACAGAGTGAGGCCCTGTACTTCTGTGTCAGATCAGAGCTGGCAGGGGCCAGTGCACCACTTGGTCCAGTGCTCTCACTCAAAAATTAAGCAGAAAGAATGTCAATGTCATGTTTAGGCATACTTATGTGCCATGACATTTTTCAAAAACCATATGCTACATGGTTTACCAAAACCAATCATAAGGGCAGACAGAGACTCTAGGAATGGCTGGAGAAGAAACTTAAAGATTCAATTAATTCTCTCAACTCTGCAGCCTAAAAACTTAAAGTACATGACACAGGACAAACCAATTACTATAAAAATTAAGTATGAGATTGTAGATCATAAGCAAAAGAAATTTAGGCTTTTTAAGTCTCCTGTGTGGTTAAAAAAAATAGATTTATGAAGATTCTACTTCCATGATATATTTAAAGTGTCTTTAAAATATAAAGTTATCTGGCTGAGTGCCGTGGCACATGCCTATAATCTCAGCACTTTGGGAGGCTGAGGAAGGTGGATCTGTTGAGCCTAGGAGTTCGAGACCAACCTTGGCAACATGGTGAAACCCTGTCTCTTCCAAAAGTACAAAAATTAGCTAGTCTCATAACCCGATCTCAAAATAAACAAATAAGATTTAAAAATTAAAATATCTGTATTCTTTCATCTATGATGAAAAATTAAAATTTCTTCAGCATACTTTCTTTCCAAAAAGAGACATCACTTATTCATTTAGTTATGAAAAATTTTGTTTTTAAATTTTAAGTTCCAGGATACATGTGAAGAACATGCAGGTTTGTTACACAAGTATACCTGTGCCACGGTGGAGACATCATTTATTGTTTAAGCACAAAAATAATTTTGGGTTATAATTCTTAGTATACAGAGACACAGATGCCTACATTCTAATGACTAATATAAAACCATTTATTTGGCAATTTGGAAATAAACACTTTTAAGATATTAACTTATGAAATAAGGTTACAGAAAATTAGTCACAGAAAATATTATACTATAGATTACTCAAATCACTCCACTGAAGTAATTTAATTGAGGCATTCAGAGAGCAGCTCAGTGTCTGGGCACAAAATAGAGATAAGTCTTCCTTCCTCGGTAATCCTGCATTGAGATAATCTCTATGCTTCCTTATTTGTAGAACAGAAAAGTGGTGCCTTCCTCAGAAGACTGTCAAGAACTAAATAAAATAGCGTGGAAAATGTTTGGCAAGGTAATTAAGCATTTATGAATGCTTTATTAGTGTCAAATGCTTTTAACATCACAAGAGTTTAACTGTACCAAGAGAAGAAATAAAAATTCTCCAACAGAGTGATGACTGCTTTAAATAGGGGAGTTGATTCATTAGTTTACAAATACTAGTCATCAACTTCCGAACTTCAGACTAAACTTGCTTTGTTATATTTTTGGGCAATATTTACAGAGCCATACCTGTGATAAACACTATAGACATACATCGAAAATACCTTCAGCAAGGAAGGTCAGAAAATCCGGACTCAACAGGGGCGCCAGTGCTTCCTAATGGCTCGTTCCCTCCCCAAATGCAGCCTTCTTCCACCAGAGCCAGAGTAGATTCTGCATCAGTCCACCTCAGTAACCTCCATGGTCTTGGGGCGCAGACATTGCACTGACACAGCCCTAGAAGCCAGATGTCCCAAAGCTCAAGTCTGCATTCATCCCTCAGCAAGTATCAACATTCTCTCAAAAGCAGGCAGAAGCTTATCCTAGACTTAAGCATGAAATCACTTGGCCAAAATGAGCTGGGAAACATTTTAAAAATATAAAAATAAAAAATAATTAAAGCTTTGCCATAATTCCACTTTTTACCTCATTGATCAAAATAATCAAGGAAGATAAAACATATATAAGTGTTATTAGGTTGGTACAAAAGTAATTGCAGTTTTTGCCATATGAGTCTTCCTTCCTCCTTGTAGAACAGAGTGATGACTGCTTTAAATATGGCAAAAACTGCAATTACTTTTGTACCAACCTAAATTACTTTCATTTTTCACATCCTTAGCACTGACAAATAGTAATTTTTCACTATAGAATCCCACTGTTAATTATTTCATATCCTGTATTACTTTCATTTTTTCATATCCTTAGCATTGACAAATAGTGATTTTTCACTATAGAATCCCGTTATTATTTAAGTATGAGCAAAAGCATGATAAGAAATATTCAAAGCAAGAATAGATGTGAAAGTATAAAATACACATTATTTAATTCTATTTAAAAGAATTTTTTTAAGTTTAGGATCTTGCAAGTTAAACTTTCTCAATGTCAAATTGCAAACTTTAATATTTAATATACGTGGGATACTGATGATGGCCTCCTCTTCTTTCAGGTATTATTGAATGTTATCGATCTAATAAAAATTCTGTTTCTTTCTGTTTCTATGCATATCTGACATTTACATGTGATGAAAAAGTTAATTGGCCCAAAAACTTTTCAGAATCACATTTAACACATCACATTTTGCTCATGAGCACAAACTTTACAGTCAGGAGTTGCACATAAAGGGTTTATTTTAAATGTTTTAAGGATAAGATAGAGTTACATCATAATTATAAAAATTACTTACAGAATTAACAGATTTATATTGTGTATACTTCTAAATGCAGAGAACAGGGAACTGTCTACACATTGTATAAAATAAAATTAAAATTAAAAATGAATTCAAGCTCAAAAGATGAGGTCATTTACCTAATTTTAAAATGTGAACACGAAGACCTCTGACCTATACACATTCATTCCAACTGCACTAATGATGGAAAAACACAAAGAGCGCAGCATTTCCAAGGAACCACAGACATTTCAACCATAATTATTGTGTTATAATAATTGTTCCTGTTTTGTCTTTGGAGAACGTTCATTTTTTTTTTAAGACAATCAGCTTAAGAGTGTTTTCAGGCACTACAATTTGTGACAATCGGAACAGTCTTCTAATGGGTCTACAGTGTTCAGAGATTCAAGCCCAATGCACTTCGTGGTTTGGCACATAAAACGATAAAAGAAACGAAATCTGATTTAGAAGTAACTGTGATTTTTTTTTAAGAAAACACAGTCCCTTCAAATGCTGCATGACATTTACAACTGGAAAGTCACCTTCTGTTGGCACTACATTTGCTTCACCAGTGCATTTTTATCCTAAAACCACTAAAACGGCACAGTAAGCAAATATACAGGAAACTGAAAGCAAATAAAAATAAAGAAAACAAAAAAACCTAAATATCTTTAACATGCAATTTTAGTCAGTTACATTGAACATTCTACTTAGAATAGAGCATGCAAAAAAGGATGGTCTGCTTTTAAGATTTTTCTCTGAAGTTTTACGTGGCAGCCTGACATCACACACACACGCACACACAATACAATAATACTAGAGCAGGTAAATGAGAAAGGCCAATAAATTTTATACATAGATTCATGTCTTGTGTTGTCACAAGTCCCATGATACTTTTGGAAATTAATGTTGAATTCCTAGAACAAGGAACCAACATTCTGATACCAGAAAAATGCAAGCAATGCATGCAGATCTGACACATGAGCCTAAAACGAAGCCCAAGATACAAGGGCTTGGGAGCAGAATTAGTCATAGCGTCATTAAGTGTGGTGTAAGCCACCAAAAGAAAGACAGAATGGGGGAAAACGCAATAAATGGAACAATGATTAAACTCATCGTTGTCATCACCATCATCACGTTGCATTCATCTAGAAACGGGAGATCATGTGGTATTAAAAAAAAGTCATTAAAGTTGCTTGCAGAAAAACCACAATGCAAGTCATTAAGTAATGCTAGAAATGTCTCAATTGACCCAACCCTCAAGATACTTTGACATGAACTTTATGTTTCCACCCAAAGTTACCGAGCCAAGTGCTGCACAGTCCATGCATGCTGGACACACTCGCACATTCTTGCACTGCAATGTCAGTCTGGACTCTGGGAGCCAGGCTCAGCTTTGAGATTTACATGCAGGGACTTTTAAGAGTCAACAGGAAAACACATAGTACACCTGTTCACACAAAAGAGAAGCACCTATGACTTGGGTATCACACTGCTTTCGAAAGCTTGTCCCTGGCTGCCCAAGGTGAAGCAACAGGGACAGAGCGACTATAGCTGTGGACAGAAAACTGAGGTACTGTGTTTACATGGTGAGTGGTCCTTACCATCCAACAGCACAAGGCACAAAAAATGGGCATCAAGCAAACCATGCATAATGAGGCCTGGAAACCATCAAGAACAGCCACAACAGAGGCCACTTGGATCTCTGATTCAAACTTCTGGTGTCTGAGCGACAAGCATACAAGTTTCAGCTCTGCCCAAATATCAGGGAGGATTTTCAATCTCCACAAGAGACTGGTTTTACATATGGCCTTTCTCCTGGCTGTCAAACCACCAGGGTTCCTCCAAAACAAAGTGAGAGCAGTTGTTTCACTGACCAATCAATCACACTAGCAGTTCTATTTCAGTTTAGAACAACCTTACAAGAAGAAACCATGTAACGACCGTGTCAAAGGGCTGCTATTACTTACACCCACCAAGCGAACACAAACGGCTGGCTCTTCTATGGTAATGCATCACTGACATGCAAACCCCAAGGGGCCACTGAATGGAATGAATCCACATTAACAGCACACCTGGAGCAGAAACATGCACCCCACAAAAGGTGTCAAGAGACTAAGCTGCTATTTGTCTAGACATTCTCTGTGAGGAAAAGCCAGGGGTAGGGGGAAGGGGTGGGGCAGAAGTTTCCAACCATAATCATACATTAGCAATAATAGTAATAAAAATTTAAAAGTCCCAGAGAGCTTGTTAGAAGGCAATAATGCCACTCAAAACTTAAACTTCCAATATAAAAAGATTGTATTCCTCCAGAAATTTACCAAAAACACACAAACCAGTGATGTACTGTTGCCTTTTAAATCCATGTACTGAAATCCAGATTACCGATTTGTACAAACAACAGACCATACATGCTGTCCAAAATACACCTACATGACGCTGTGTGGAACAAGGACCTGGGCTTTGCTAAAAAAAAAATCATGATTAAAATGTAACCAAAAAAACTCAAAGCTTAGAATTAAAGGTAGCCTTTTACCCAGATTTCTCACCAGATTGTAAAATCCTAATGTGGGTCATTAACTGTTCACAAGTAATTCTCATTTGGACTTACGGTTTAAGGGCTCCAGATTGAAAAGGTGCTCTGAACTTCTGATTTTTTGAAACATGCTGAATGTTTCTATATGCTTCCTGTGCCCAAATTTTAATTTTAAATAAAGAGCAGTAATCTCATAACCATGACTGACTTGGGTAAAGCACTCCTGTTAAACTGAAGAAAATTATGTCATCCCTGTCCCAATCCCACAAAGAAAAGACTGCCAGTGGGGTGTGTGTGCGTGTATGTGTGTGTGCGTGATATCTATGTGTATATATTATATATGTATACACACATATAGATATAGGTAGATACGGATACATATATCTCAAAAAAGGCGAAAACGAAAACACCAAACTATGCTTGCATTGTGGCGGCAGAATAAGAGTGTTAGGGTAAAGGGGAAATGATTAAGATCTATTACAATTTTAAATGACTATGATACTAGCTTAACTTTTATCAAACTTGCCTGTAACTCCCCTCCAAATAGACAGACTTCTTTTAAGAGAAAGGAGTTCTCCTTACACAAAATGCTTTGTGTTCACATCAATCTGTACTATTCAGAACAAAACCAGTTCTGCTGGCAGAGATTGTGGGTTCGCAGGGACATTTAAGCTTTCATTAAACTGGAAAGCAATCAAGTCTTTATGTCTACAAATAATACATTTCACAGTTCCACAAATTTGGCAGTTTGTGATGACATCTAGGATGTTTTCACCAAATCGTAGACATAAATATGGAAATCATCATCAAACTTGATGAAATAGACGGAGGGCTTGGCTTCTACTTGATGAATGACCATGCCAGTCCTTTTCGAGCCATCTTCTTTGGCATATTCCACTTGTTTGCCTACCAGGCTGTCCACAACTTCTCCTGGTTCCCTTTCTGCTGGAGGTGAATCATCTATATTAAAAAAGAAAAAAAGAGAAAATTTTAAAATCAATTTTTAGATATAAATCAACTAACATATTTTCTTTTAGACAGAGTTTCACTCTTGCTGCCCAAGCTAGAGTGCAATGGCGCAATCTCAGCTCACCACAACCTCCGCTTCCTGGGTTCAAATGACTCTCCTGCCTCAGCCTCCCAAGTAGCTGGATTACAGGCATGTGCCACCATGCCCAGCTAATTTTGTATTTTTAGTAGAGATGGGGTTTCTTCATGTTGGTAAGGCAGGTCTTGAACTCCCGACCTCAGGTGATCTACCCACCTTGGCCTCCCAAGAAATCAACTCACATATTTATTTTCATAATTAAAAAAAATCTAAATACCCTAAACTGATGATTATCTAGACCAGGAGTCAGCAAACTTTTTCTTACAAGGCCACACAGTAATTATTTCAGGCTTAAGGGTATGTGGTCTCTGTCCCAACCGTTCAACTCTGCCACTGTAGCATGAAAGCAGCCACTGATAATATGTATATAAATGGGTGTGGTTATGTTCCAATGAAACTTTTTCCATAAAAAGTTTGCCGACCCCAATCTAGATATATGAACAATTTTGAAAATCATATCCCAAAATTCCTTTGGTCCATGTTTAATTTGTAGCTGTAATTAACTGAAAGTAAGTCTGAGTGGCTTTGAAATATAATTTGAAGGCAGACAATTCCTACAGGGATTACTGAGAATATGGTATACATTTAAAATGCCTAAGTACCATCGGTTTTAGTCTGTGAATCCTTAAATCTTCTTATCCCTCAACTTTACGGCATTTCACATCATCTTACTCAGATTTGAAATTTTAAAAAATTTTCCATGCTTTAAAAATTGGTGTTGAATGAACTTCAGCCCAGGCCAAGTACAAGGGAATCTCTGAGGATGGCCCAGGCATCTGTACTATCTAAAAGGTCCCCAAAGTTGGCAGGGTGTGGTGGCTCATGCCTGTAATCACAGCACTTTGGGAGGCAGAGGCGGGCAGATCTACACCATCCTGGCCAAAGTGGTGAAACCCCTTCTCAACTAAATACAAAAATTAGCTGGGCATGCTGGCACATGCCTGTGATCCCAGCTACTCGGGAAGGTGAGGCAGGAGAATCGCTTGAACCTGGGAGGCAGAGGTTACAGTGAGATGAGATTGCACCAAGGTTAATGCACTGCCTCTGGCCTGTAACAAAACACACAGAAATAGCAAACCACTACCAACAACAAAAAACAAAGTAAAAGAAAAAAAGAGGGATAAAGGTAGGCAATTATACTTCTATTTTTTAAAAAAATTGCATGGGTTCTGAAAAACTCAAAGCTCTTTTCCTTGTAGTAATCTTCAGATAGGGCACCCAGGGTTGCAGCTGCTTAAGATGGTTCCTGTCATCCTGGCACAATTGGTAGTAATGCCATTTTACTCTCACAAGTATCCTGGTGTGGACCATATAAATGTATATGTATTAACAGTTGTCTGCCTCTTTGGTTACAATAAATTCTCTCACTGAATGATAATCCAAAAAGTGCGACTGATCTCTGGTACTAAGAATCACAAGCAATAAAAATAAAACGCCTGAGCATAATCAGCTCTTTAAAAAGTAATAAAAAAAATAAGCTAAACTTTTTTCTTTAAAAATTCTCTTCCCTTAAGCAGTATCATTATACTGTCATATTTTTGTGGCACTTTTGTGTTTAAGAAGGAATTACAAATACACGATCACGCGTGAATTTTATAGTAAATGAGCTAACCAAGAGACTCATGTAGAGTCCCGTTTTATCATCAGGGCAGGTAGTCGAACAAGATCCTTTCAGAACTCATTAGATCAGAACATGACCACTGTTTCTAAAGGTAAATAAGCTTCCACAGCACACACGCAATACGTATGAGTTTGGAGAATTAAAGGAGTGGAAAGATCAAAAAGCGGTTAGGAAAAGCGATGGGAGAATTGCAAATACCCTTGTATTTCCTATGATTAGGTTAACAGTACTTGCTCTGACCAGGTATTTATCTATAAAAAAATGTTCAAGTAACTTCACACAGGTTGGAAAAATGCTTTTTAAAGGAGCATTCTCATGACGAATTCCTTAGTATATAAATAATTTGTATTACCTCTTTATTACCCCTTTATACACAATTTTTTTCTTAAAGACTGAGTCTGGCTGTCTCCCAGGCAGGAGTGTAGTGGCATGACCTCGGCTCACTGTAACCTCTGCCTTCTGGGTTCAAGCCTCCAGAGTATCTGGGACTACAGGCGTGTGCCACCACACCTAATTTTTTATTTTTAGTAGAGACGGGGTTTCACCATGTTGGCCAGGATGGTCTCCAACTCCTGACCTCAGGTCCATCCGCCTTGGCCTCCCAAAATGTTGGGATTACAGGCATGAGCCACCACACCCAGCTCACAAATCTTAAAATATATATATATAAGAAGTAGAAACTCAAGACCAGATGAACAAATTAGTAAGTTCATTAACTGACTTATTCAGAGGAGAAACTTAAAAAAACAAACAAAAAGGAATAGAGACTCAGGAGGCTGAGGCAGGAGAATTGCCTGAACCCAGGAGGCGGAGGTTGCGGTGAGCCGAGATCGTGCCATTGCACTCCAGCCTGGGTAACAAGAGCGAAACTCCGTCTCAAAAAAAAGGAATAGAGATGACTGTCACATGGCTGATGTATGGAGGGTCTACTAGTTACATTTACATCTGTCCAAAGCACGAGATTCCTGTGTGTGAAGGCCGTCAAGTAGTTTTTAAAAGAATGAGCTTATCCAAAGTGAAATTAAGAAAACAGTTCAATTCATATGTATATCAGCATCAAAAAGAACAAAATCCTTAGAAGTGAATTTAATAAAAGAAATGCAAGGCCAGGTGCTGTGGCTCATACCTGTAATCCCAGCACTTGGGAGGCTGAAGTGGATAGATCACCTGAGGTCAGGAGTTCAAGACCAGCCTGCCCAACATAGCAAAACATCTCTACTAAAAATACAAAACTTAGCCAGGCATGGTAGCAGGCACCTGTAATCCCAGCTACTCAGGAGGCTGGGGCAGGAGAAGCATTTGAACCCAGGTGGCAGAGGTTACAGTCAGCTGAGATCGCACCACTGCACTCCAGCCTAGGCAACAAGAGTGAAACTCCTTCTCCCAAAACAAAAGAAAAAAGAAAAAGAAAACAAAACAATAAATGTTTTCAAAGTGTTGAAATCAATCAATGAAAAAACACCCCATGCTCTTAAGGTTAAGTATTGCCCTCTTAATGTTAACTAACAAGTCTTCATGGATTAGAAGACCTGTTAACATTAAGAGGGCAATACTCTTTCAAACTCATCTACAAATTCAACATAGTCTCCATCAGAATCCCAGTTGACTTCTTTGTTCTGACAAGTTGATTCTAAAATTCATATGAAATTGAAAGAGACCCAGAATAGCCAAAGAATCCTGAAAAAGAAAGCAGGGGCCTGGTGCGGTGGCTCGCACCTGTAATCCCAGCACTTTGGGAGGCTCAGGCAGGTGGATCACTTCTCCCCAAGAGTTTGAGACCAGCCTGGCCAAGGCAAAACCCTGTATCTATGAAAAATACTAAAGTTAGCCGAATGTTATGGTGCATGCCTGTAATCCCAGCTCCCTGGGAGGTGGAGGCTGCAGTAAGCTGAGATTGTGCCACTACATTCCAGCCTGGGCAGTGGAGTGAGACTGTCTCAAAAAGAGGAGGGAAAAAAAAGCAGGACTCAAACGTCTTGATTTCAAGCTCATTACAAAGCAATGTAATCAAGACAATGCAGCACTGGCATAGTGACAGACATACAAACTAATGGAATAAAACTGAGAGTCCAGAAAAACACCCACGTATCTGTGGTCAACTGATTTTCAACAAAGGTGCCAAAAACATTCAATGGAGGAAAGAATAGTCTTTTCAAAAAATGGTGCTCAGACAATTGGATAGGCAGTCACATGTAAAAAAATGAAGCTGGACCCTTATCTTGAATGTCAGACAAAAATTAACTCAAAAATGCATCAAAGACCTATATTTAAGAGTGAAAACTATAAAACTCTTAGAAGAAAACAAGTGTAAATCTTCATGCCCTCAGATTTTGCAAAAAAGATTCTTAAGACACAAAAAGCACACTAAGCAAGAGAAACATAACTTGAACTTCAAAGTTTAAAACTTTTGTGGCCTCAAAGATCATCATCAGGAAAGAAAAAAACAGATCCCATGGAATGGGAGAAAGTATTTGCAACCTATATCTGATAAGGGTCTTATAATGTAAAAAAAAAAAATCATCACAATGCATTAATGAAAGACAGATAATCCAATTTAAAAATGGGCAGGGGATATGAATAAACATTTCACCACAAATGATAAAAATAGGGCTAATAGGCTGGGTGCAGTGGCTCACTCCTGTAAACCCAGCACTTTGAGAGGCCAAGGCAGGTGGCTCACTTGAGGAGCCAGCAATTCCATACCTAGGTAGAATAAAACCAAAGGAAATAAAACATGTCCATACAGAAACCTGTACACAAATGTTTATAGCAGCATTATTCATAACAACCAAGAGATGTGAAACAACTCAAATGTCCTTTATCGGATAAACTGACTAATCAAAATGTAGTATATCTATACAATGGAATCATACTTGGCCAATAAAAGGAATGAACTACTGATATATGCTACAGCGTGGATGAAATCTGAAAACATGCTAAGTGAAAAGAAGGTAGCACAAAGGACCTCACACCATATAGTCCATTCATATGAAAGTCCACAACAGGGAAAATGAACAGCAAGTATTATTGGTTCCTTAAGGCTAGGAGGAAGACAGGTTGAAGGAATAAAGGACTGATACCTAACAGATACAAGATTTTCTTTTGAGGTGATGAAAACGTTTTAAAATTGACTGTGGTGAGGACTGTACATATCTGTTCACGTATTAAAAAGCACAGAATTGCACATTTTAAATAGACTAACTGTATGGTCTAGAAGAAATTCTAACATGGTGGGGCACAGTGGCTCACACCTGTAATCCTAACACTTTGGGAGGCCAAGGCTGGCAGACTGCCTGAGCTCAGGAGTTCGTGACCACCCTGGGCAACCCTGTCTCTACTTACACACACACACACACACACACACACACACACACACACACACACACACAGAGAGAGACACACACACACACACACACAGAGCCAGGCATGGTGATAGGCACCTGCTGTTCCAGCTACTTAGGAGACTTGATTCAGCCTTGGTGGGGAGGGAAAGGAAGGGTTGCAGTGAGCTGAGACCATACCACTATGTTCCAGCCTGAGCGACAGAGCAAGACTCTGTCTCAAAACAAAACAACAACAACAACTAAAGAAATAACAGAATAAAGCTTTTCTAGGCCTAATGAAATTAGCCCAGGTACATCCTTTTCTACCGTCCCTTTGTGAACAGACTACTTGTGGAAATAGCTAAAATGATCTGTCTCCACACTGACTCTGTACTTCAGTTGCTACAGAAAAGCTCCCTCAATTAGCTGTTTTCTAAAACTGATGTTCTCTAAATCAGGAATCCCCAAGACCTGGGCCATGCCACACAGCAGGAGGTGAGCAGCAGCAGAGAGCACTACCATCTGAGTTCCGCCTCCTGTCAGATCAGCAGGGGCATCAGATTCTCATGGGGTGCAAACCTTATTGTGAACTGCGCATGTTAAGAATCTAGGTTGCGTGTTCCTTGTGGGAATCTAATGACTCCAAAACCACCATCTCTACACCCAACCCCCAATCCGTGGAAAAACTGTCTTCTACAAAAGTAGTTGGTCCCTGGTGCCAAAAAAGGCTGAAAACTGCTGCTCTGAAGTTCAAGTATTTATAGATAAAATAATCAATGTCTTGGGGCTAGCTTCAAAATAATTGCATTGGGGGGACTAACAGATAAAACTAGATAAGCAATGAGATAGTAACCGTTAAAGCTGAGGACATGTTTTACTGGTCCCTATTCCATCATGTTTTTAAATATAAATAACATGTAGTAGTGTTAACAATTATAAAACAACTTGTATTTTATTATAGAAGCCAAGCAGAACTAATTATCAAACATTTTCTTAACTAAAATTCATGACAAGATGAAAAATTTCAAAGCCTGTGTTTGTGTATGACTAAAAGAATAATTATATATCCAAAAATAAAAATGTATCTGCAAAATAGCCAATCAAATATCTTGTACTAAAATCCAAATCCCTTTTGAATTATCCAAAATAAAAGTTGTCAATATATACTTACTGGAATCAGGCATAATGCGAAGGTCGCCTTCTTTGTAATCATCTAAGAGCTGGTACATGTACAAGACAGGGTCTTTCTCATAGGTAATGTAAAACCATGTGTTCATAACAGGTGCACGTGCTAAGACCATTCCCCTCCACTCGTCTTTAGAACCATCCTCTGTCTCAAACATATGTTCCACTGCTTTGCCAATCATTGTGTCTGCCAAGTGTGCATCGCTGATTCGAGATGTTGCTGGGGATTTAAAAAATAAAAGTTGACAAACTGTTTCACTGATTACCGCCTATGAAGACTGAATTTACTATAGAAGACTATCTGAAATTTTGTCCATGCAATGTATTAGCAAGCATCAGAAATCTGGGAAGGCTTTAAGAAGTACAAAAACCCAACACAAACTATTGGGCCCCAGCTCAGAGTTGAATTCAACAGGAATAGAAGTATTTTGTCATAAGTCAGTTAATTGAAAAAAATATGATTTTTAAAAAAAATCTTCTGGACTCATCTGCTCTTGGTTCTGTACCCACATCAAAAGTGTTAATTGTTCATTCAAGGTATAAAATATATTTTTTATTGTTTACTTAAATTTTGAGATAACTTCAGACTTACAGAAGAATTACATAAATAGTAGAGTTCCTGTATATAGTTCACCTTGCTTTTCCTGTATTAGCATCTCACATGACCACAGAACATTTATTTAAAACTTAGAAATGAACCTATTCAAGGCACAGACTTTTTTTTTATTTTAAAGAAACTGGTGTTTGTTTTCCTTTAGTCTTATTTCCATTTTTATTAAGGCATAGGTTTTACTCTTGCTCCTACAATCCTTATTCTCCACTGAAACCAAAGTAATCACTGTGTCACTGATACCAGATTGTGTGATTTACAATGTTCCCACACCTTATCTTTGTAATTTGAAAAACAACCAAACTGCTTGCTCACTATGGCCCCCAAGCCCTAAGCCATCACGCCTCTGCCCTCAAGTTTTGCCATCTGCTTCCTCACTGCCCATGCCTCCTCTACTCTGCTCTTCTTCCTCGCCCATTAGGACACACTCTCCTCTGCCTGTTAAAAAGTTCTTCCTCACACCTTCAGAAGGCCGGTTCCTCTTGGGGTTCTCCTGACCAACAAGGTGAAGGTAGCCCCACCAATCCCAGTCACATTACTCAGTTTTACTTTTAATAACATTCACCATGATCTAAAGTTATCCCACTTTATGTATCTGTGGTACTTGTATGTTGCTTGTATATCCCCATGAAAACAGACACCTTCCCTTTCTTCTTTTATACCTAGATCATAGCAGGTCAATATTTGTTGTATGATTTAATCAAATGTATGATTTAATCAGTGTGATTGGGGCTCAGGTATCTGTAGTAATAGATTAACAGTCCTAGCCCTTAATAATTTTCAAAAGTGGGTGAAAATTATCATCTTTGTCTTTTTAATACTGGAAAAATTATAAAGGATCCTATTAAGGTTTCTCCAGTCAACAATTTTAGATAATTGTCTTTACCTAAAATTTAAACAATTGTCTTTTAAAAATAAAATTAAAAAAAAATTTGAGACAGGCGCAGTGGCTCACACCTGTAATCCTAGCACTTTTCGCTCGCCAAGGTGGGCGAATCACTTGAGCCCAAAAGTTTGAGACCAGCCTGGGCAACATGACAAAACCCCGTCTCTACTAAAAATACAAAAAATTAGGCAGGTGTGGCGGTGAATGCCTGTAGTCCCAGCTACTCAGGAAGCCAAGGTCGTAAATCACCTAAACCCAGAAGCCGAGGCTGCAGTGAGCCAAGATGGCAGCATTGCACTCTAGCCTGGGCTACAGGAGTGAGACCCTGTCTTAACAACAACAACAACAACAAACAATTAGCACTCCTATTTTCCTCATTCATCAGACTTCTATTTCTGTTAAATCAAAAGAAACAAGTTAGATTTTCTTCACAAATGTATTGCTATTAATTTTATCAGATACTCTAAACATATATGGTTGGTTTTAAGTGTGCAGTAATAATAAAAAATTATAAATTCCCCCATGTGCGTGACATTAAAAAAGAACCCCACTAGTTTCTTAAAAGCCAGTAGCTCTCAGACTACTAGATCTCAGAACTGTATTTGCATTCTTAAAAACTACTGGCTGGGCACAGGGGCTCACGCCTATAATCCTAGCACTTGGAGGCCCAGGCAGGAGGATTGCTTGAGGCCAGGAGTTTGAGACCAGCCTGGGCAACATAATGAGATCTCATTTCTACAAAAATTAATATTAGCAAGGTATCATGGTGTGCGCCTGTGGGCCTCAGCTACTCAGGAGACTGAGGCAGGAGGATTACTTGAGCCCAAGGTGTTGAGACGGCAGTGAGCCAAGATCACACAACTATATTCCCGCCTGGGTGACAAAGCGAGATCCTGTCTCTAAAAACATAATTTAAAAATAAATAGAAATTACTAAAGACCTAAAAAAGCATTTGTTTACACAGACAATTCCTACCAATATTTACTATTTCAAAAAATAAAAAACAAATCCAGAAACGTTTATTTAAAAATACCTGTATAACAATGTAATTTAAATTAAAAGTTACTATTTCCTATCAAAATACGGTAAAAAGAGCGGCATAATTTTACATTTTTGCAAATCTCCTAATTGTCTAGGTTTCAAAAAGAACAACTAGATTCCCATATCTGTTTTAGTGCTCAACCTGTTATGATCTGTTCTTTTGATGTATAAAATCTAGCCTTACAAAGTTATGATACTGAAAAAGAAGAGTATTCTGTCTTTCAGTAATTCTAGATAGTCTTATATGAAACTACAAAATTCAACAGCTAACTCTTTAAAGATTAGTTACGATGCAGAATCTGAAACCATTAATAAATTTGTCATACTCTTACATTAAAACTCATGCCTCCAGAACACATAAAGAACTCTCACAACTCAAAACCAAAAATCAAATAACCTGATTAAAAAATGGTCAAAGGACTTAACTAGATATTTCCCCAAAGATGATATACAAGTGGCCAACAAGCAAAGGAAAAGATGTTCAACATCACTAATCATCAGAGAAATGCAAATCAAAACAAAATGAGGTATCATCTCACACCCATGAGGATGACCACTATGACAAAAACAGTAAATAACAACTGTTGACTAAGGGATGGAGAACGGGAACCCTCGTGTTCTGTTAGCAGGAATGGAAAATGGTACAACTGCTGTGGAAAACAGTATGGTAGTTCTACCTAAGAAATTAGAATTATGATATTAAAAATAAAATTGTAATTACCATATGATCCAGCAATCCCACTCCTGTGCCTATAACCAAAACAATCGAAAGCAGGATCTCAAAGAAACATTTGCAAACCCATGTTTACAGCAGCACTATTCACAATTTTACACTCTACTAAGACGTAGAAGCAATCCAAATGTTCCTTAATGGGTAAACAGATAAACTGGTATACAGATACAATGGAATGTTCTCTTCAGCCTTAAAAGGGAAGGAAATCCTGTCACACATTACAACTTGAATGAACTTTGAGGACATTATGCTAAGTAAGTTATTCACACAACAAATATGTATGATTCCACTTCTATATCCAGAGTAGTCAAATTTATAGAGACAGAGTGTAGAACAGTGATTGCCAGGGGCTGGGAATGGGAAGAAAGGCACATTGTTTTGTTTAACAGGTAGATTTTCAGATTTGCAAAATGAAAAAGTTCTGGAGATCTGTTTCAACAATGTGAATGTACTTAATACTACTGAACTGTACACTTAAAAATGGTTAGGACAGGGCTGGCGTGGTGGCTCAAGCCTGTAATCCCAACACTTTGGGAGGCCGAGGTGGGTGGATCACCAGGTCAAGAGATCGAGACCATCCTGGTCAACATGGTGAAACCCCGTCTCTACTAAAAATACAAAAAATTAGCTGGGCATGGTGGCGCGTGCCTGTAATCCCAGCTACTCAGGAGGCTGAGACAGGAGAATTGCCTGAACCCAGGAGGCGGAGGTTGCGGTGAGCCGAGATCGCGCCATTGCACTCCAGCCTGGGTAATAAGAACGAAACTCCGTCTCCAAAAAAAAAAAATGGTTAGGACAGTAAATTTTATGATACACATTTTTTTTTTTACAATTGAAAAGTAGTTAGTCTTGCACTTTTTACAGCTCTACCACCAGTGCATGATCTGGTACTATGCATTACTCATAAAGAAAATTTTGTGTTCACTAAGTTATGCAAATCTTCCAAATAGATAGTGGGAAACTCCACTGTGTAACTGAGGAAAAAGAGACAGAGTGAAAAGCGCAAATTATAACTTATCAATATGAAAATATTTCTGACCTTGCAAATCTCCTGAATGGGCTTCAGAGAACCCAAGGGTCCCCGGACTTTGCTTTGGGAACCACTGCTCTGTGACATCACATGCATTTTGGCTGACTGACTTTTTTCTCCAACTTTAGCTTAAGAAAAACATAATTTTAATTATACTCTAATGTACTGCCTGAAGCAAATTTCTTCCTATGTAAAACATAGGTGAAAAGCAAGTAATTTTTTAGACTAAAGTAGGTTGACGCAAAAGTAACTGCTGTTTTGGCCATGACTTTCAATGGCAAAAACTGCAATTACTTTTGAACCAACCATAATACAGTGAGTACTAAAATTAATAGCAACTATTAGCTGAATTAGGCATATATATTGCTGATTTACATAGAAGCTCTTGGATTTCTTTTTAAATTGCTTTATTGTTTACAAAATCAGTATTGTTGGAAACTGAGATAATCCCAAACTACAAACAATATGGAACCCTTAATACCATCACCAGAGATACTCGCAGTTTCCATCCTTCAATGACAAAAAGACTAACAACCACAGGTCACGCACCAATATGCAGGAACCAAGTGAGCTATTTGTCCTGTCTTAGAAGGGGCAGAGGCTAAAATTCTGCTGTTAAAATTCTTAATGTGTTAAAGTTTCTTATGTGAGAAATGGATTAACGTCATGATCAAGAAGAAATGTAGGATGTACATCAAGAGGAAGAGCAGGTACAGTCACACTTAAGAACAGATGAGAATGTTGAAAATAACAGATTTAATATCACCTTTAGGAGTAATAATAAAGATTTATATTTAAAGAAAGATTTCTTTGAAAACTGAACCATATTTATGCAGATGAGCAAAGATTTTGGATTTGATATCTAAACAGAAGATTAACAAAATAACTTGCTACTATGGCAGAATTTAACTTGCTAGGGAAACTGTTATATCCCAGGAATACAATGGCACAGTCTGAAGAAAAACAAAGTGAGGAGACTCAATTAATTTCTTCCCGTGAAATCTGATCCCAAAATTCCTACCTCCAAAGTTTAGATCTGCTGAAGCTTTATTATTTAATGGTATAGACTATTAAAGACAATTCTCAAAGTACAAACCAATATTTTAAACAAGAGCAGCATCACTGTAATAAGAAAATATTTCAAAATAAATACTGCAAAAAAGTAATAATTTGGGTGTATCCCACCCTACTAAAAAATAAAGTCAGTAATTATTATTTACCTTAGACCTTACGTCTTAAGGAACATTTGTAAGGCAAAACTGGCACTATATGACATTTTAAAAGAGCCATTCATTTCCACAAATACTGTTCAAATAAGCTCTGTGTACAATAAAGATCACGTTTTGGTTGCTTAAATTTTGGCTCAAAGTACAATTATCATTTACATTGTATACAATCAAAGATACAGTTTCACATAAAGATTGTAAAATAAATGCACATTCTCTTAGCTTTTGTATCTGATGAGATCAACACACAGGAGATTTGAGCTACTGATAACCTTACCCACCAGAGTCCAGAAAACAGTGAGCAAACATGTTAGAATAACTGTATTATAAATTATTAAGTTGCAAACTTCTTGGGGGAGGGGGGAATATACATCTCTGTATCCCCTACATAGTTCCTTCAACTGCTTTGGATACATTTTTTGTGGTTGTCAGTGATTTAATATAATGTTTATCAGGAGGGATGCTTGTGTTCCAATAAAAGTGAAAGTATTAATATAAAATAATAAGCATCAATTTTCAATATCATTTTTAAAGCATATAATGCACAAATAGTAAAAAGAACTTACCAACTCTATCAGGGAGGACTTCAAGCGCAGAAACTCTTTCATCTTTATTAAGTTCTAGTCCATAAACACAGTCAAATCCATCGTATTTTATAAGATACAAAGAAGGATTTACAGGCACCTGGTCCAGAACGGTTCCTTTCCACTGGGTAACAGGGCCATTCCCCTCTTTCCACCCGTGCTGAATCCTGCAGCCTACGATGTTCCGCCGGGGCTGGGAAACAGGTTTGCTCGGCCCCACACTGCTCCGATGTTTTCTGCATTCACACATATACACATATAAGGTATTATCTCAAAAGTATGCATGTCTAGATCTAACATAACTGGCTAATATGCTCTCATTACAGATGGTCCCAAAATCTGTACAAACTCCTGTTTGCCATACTCCTGCTTCAGATGACTCAAGGTGGTTATCTTCTACCTGTGTACCAGTGGTGGTGAGTGTGTAACATGGTATGTTAGTAATAGGAACTTGTTGTGCACCTCAACTGTATACAGACAGGGGCAAAAAAAAAAAACTACTAGTCAATAGCAACTTAAGCCCTACTATTAATCATCAGGTCCTCAGCTTTCTAATTCAATCAACTCAAAATTATCTAAATTAATTAAAGAAGCAGAAGGGCTGACCCATTAAATACATTTTACCAATAATCACACAGGTATATAGCTTTACATAATATGAATCCATTTCAAGTTAAAAAGAAATGTATGATTATTCAATTTAACCCACTCTAGTGCCCAAGTAATTCTGCCTGTACAGGCTTAAACAAAAATAAACTAGACAATTTTCTCTTAAACTGAAGTCCACACTAGCTTATATCAATGCACTACAGAAATATTACTTGCCTAGGAAACATATAATCTTAAAACTGAAGTTTATAAAAAATAATGTAATATTAAAAATTATTAAAACATCACACTATTTTTTTTCTGATTATTCGCAACTGAAAAATCTATATAGGATGTTTATAAATAATACATCTGGCTCTTGATATCAGGAAAAAAATCTTCATTTCACCTTGAAACCTAGGCTTCTTGGAAGCAAGCTGAAGGCCAAAACCAACACAATGGATGGTGATATATGCCAAGAATGAAAACAGCTGAAAGAAATTCCCTTCCCACAGTTCTATGGATATAAAGCTCCCATTTCATAAACCATGAAAAAAAGTGATTAATGTCTGACATATAACACAAACAAGTTTTTTAAAGAAACAATTTATTGTAGGTTGTAATGTTTAAAACTAAAATTATCTATTTTCTAAATAGAAAGAATTTCCTCTAGACTGGTAACATAAAATGCAGCTAAGTCAGAGGGGAACAGGCCATGAAAGACGATAAGGAGTATTCACCACAGAAGGGAAGCTTCTCCTTGGTGTGAAAAACTAAGCAAGAGGATCGGAGCCTAACCAGGGAGACTGGGAAGGAGATTCACAAGGTTAAGTGCGAGACTGTGAGGCCAGAAAACCCAGGTCTGCCTAAGCCCCTGGGGACTGTGCAAACACCCAGGAAACCTGCCTTCCTGAAGGACAAAGCCCTTCTGAGTACACAATTCTCACTTAGCAGGACAGGACCACAGAGGAGGAAAGCAGGATTCAGGCACAAATGAGGGTGGCAAGTCTCACAAAGTATGACAGAGGCGGCTACACAAGAGAGAGGTCTTAAGCTACGAAAGCCTTCCTGGAATCCTCTTATTCACATGAGTCTGGAAGCATCATGGTTGGACAAGACAGAAAGTTATTCTGAGGAGAAAAGAGACTAACAATGCGAAGGATGTTCTGACAGGCAGAAGCAGGCCTCAAAAAACAGGCTCATGAAGTAGATGAAAACTACTAACACAGAGCAAATGGCAGAAGCCATGAAAGAGAAACTGCGATGATTAATTTTGTGTGTCAACTGTGCCACAGAGTGCCCAGATTAAACACTATTCATGGGTGTGTCTGTGCATTTCAGTCAGCAGAATGAACAAAGAAGATGCCCTCACCAACGTGGGTGGCCATCATCCATTCTGTGGGCTTGAATAGAACAAAAGATGAAGGAGGGAGGAATTTGCTCCTTTCTTCCTCCTGGCCTGCCTGAACTGGGACATGGTGGGGTCGCCCCATGTTGGCCACCTCTGTCAGGGTCACCACCTGGGGAAGGGAGGGAGGTGTGCAGCGGTCTGTCCTGCACACCCTGACTCAGGGACAGATGAATAAAGTACACTGACATACAGATATTATGCTTGCCAGTTTGGCTTGAGGGTCCATGGCTGCTTACAGACTCCCTGGAGAGTGCTGTAAAAAGACAGAGCGACCAGCCCCCACTACTCAGTGAGACTCGCACTTATTTAGTAAAGTTTAACTGACAAAGGCTTGAGTCAACACCACTAGACTTAAAGATTAAAGGACAGGTTCCAATGCCCAAAGCAAACACAATCAGTGGGTAATAACCCTGGTCAACCTCCCCCAAGACAGCCATCCAGCTCAAAGGTTAGTTTTAAGACCACATTAGTAAACAAGCTAGTTAGGTAAACTACTCACATTCCTTTGTCTTTGTGCCCTAATCTCTGGCTCCTGCAAAGAGACTCTGGCTGTCTTCAGCCAAGAACTATAGAAAAAGCCCTTAGGCCTTCCAAAAGGGTTTGAGACTATATGCTACAACTTTCTCTAGTATTTTCCCCTTAATATTTTTGCCATCATCCTGAGTAAATTCCCACAGGACATCCGTATTCTCGTACGCTGTGACTGAAACAGACACCACTGGCTCCCCTAGTTCTAGGCATGCAGACTGATTTCCACATCCAGCTTTCCTGGGGCTTGGCTTACAGATAGTACTCCATGGGACTTTTCAGCCTCCAAAACAGCATGAGCCAATTCCTCATAATAATTCTCCTTCATATTTTATCTATCTCCCAACGATTCTATTTCCCTGGAGAACCCTAACTAATCTAAGAACATGTATCACAAATAGAAAAGATGAAAAATGAGATAGCCAGACAAGAAAACATGTAAGAACTACCAGAGAAAATAAAGAACCAATAGTAATTTGAATTTTTTTTTTTTCCAGAAACAAAGACTAAACTAGAACATGAGAAGAAATAGACACCATGAGAGCATGTAAGGGAAGTGTACAATGAAAAGGGGACAGATGGGGACAAAAGCAAAAAGAATTAAGAGATGGTAACAAATATTCCAACTTCTGTATAACAGAAGAACTAAAAACTAAAATCAAAGTTCACAAAAGAGAGTACGAAAAACCGCAATTCAAGAAAACTTTCCTGAAACAAAACAATTGAACATACAAAGGCACCCCATGGGAAAACACAGAATGACTGGAGCTAAGGCATATCCAAGTCAAATAAATGAATTTTTAAGAAAATAACACCCTTTGGGCATTTAAACAAAAGAACCAAATCATGTGTAAGGAAAAGACTCAGAATTTGACATTAACATTCTATGCCAGAAGGCAACAGAGCAATAAACTTAAGGTTCTAAGGGAAAAGAACATGTGAGCCAAAGATTTGTTCATCAGCCAAGAATGTACACTACCTTCAAGTATAAAGGCCACAGACAAAAACTGTAATGAGTGTGTCAGAAGACAGGGGATACTGTTCTTACAAAATTACATGACGATGAGCTTCAGATAATCAAGGAACTCACAGAGAAGGTTCAGCACAGCACTGGGAGAAAGCAATAAATAAATTTAACTGAATGATGGCAAGGAGAGACAACAATAGTGTGTAACCATTATCTGTTCTGATATTACAAATTTAACACAACTCTCAAAAACAGGAGGAAAGCATACGTTAAGTAGAGTAAGTATATTGACTGTCTTACAACACTTGCATTAAAAAAGGATTAAAATTAGGATTGTAGAGAGAAAGGAGATGACAAAGAGCTAAATTTAAAACTGTTCACCGTAAGGAACCAATATATATCACCTAAAAATAAATGAAAAGTCTGTAACTTTACTACTCAGAGGTAGAAGAAAGGAGATTTTTTTAGACATTTGCATAATCTCTTGGAATACAGAATAATATCCAATTGGCCTCTTCAGGAAAACAGCTGATGAAGGAGATAACATTTCCACTTTAGAACACAAGAATCCTTTTTAGCAATACTTTTCTCCTTAAACTGACAACCAGTTACATATCTTCTTTTGGTTTCTAAGCAAAAGACCCAGTGAGTTACTCCCTGTACAGGATCAGGCTTTCTTCACATTTAGCGCAAAGGCTAAGGTTAGTTCCCAAGCCTCACTAAGGACAGAATTCAGTCATGTGTCCCATTTTGTAATTTACACAGACATTCCATGATTACTACTAAAATTATAAGCAAATACATCATCTTCACCAGTATGGTGGTTAACTTTACGTGTCAATTTGGTTACACCACAGCACTCAAATACGTGGTCAAACACTAACTAGTCTAGATGTTACTCTGAAAGCATTTCTTAGTGGGAATGAAACTTTGGATCACAGACTATGAGCACAGCAGGCTGCCCTCATAACGTAGGTGCATCTCATCCAAGAAAAACAATGGCCTCCGCGGAGAAGGAAGGGATTCTGCCTCCAGACTGCCTGTTCGTGCTGCAGCTTCAACTCTTCCCTGGGTCTCTAGATGGCTGGCCTCCCCTGCAGATTTTAAACTTGCCCATAACTGCATTAGCCAATTCTTTAATATAAATCTTCCCCCTTCCCTGTCCATGTGTTCCCCTCTCTCTAACAGCATGAAAGTTTCTACCTTTGATTTTATTGATTGATTGATTGAGACAGAGTCTTGCTCTGTCACCAGGCTGGAGTACAGTGGCATGAAATCAGCTCACTGCAACCTCTATCTCCTGGGTTCAAGTGATTCTCCTGGCTCAGCCTCCCGAGTAGCTGGGACTACAAGTACGTGCCACCACGCCTGTCTAATTTTTGTATACTTAGTAGAGATGGTGTTTCACCATGTTGGCTAGGACGGTCTTGATCTCTTGACCTTGTGATCCTCCAGCTTTGGCCTCCCAAAGTGCTGGGATTACAGGCATGAGCCACCATGCCCAGCCTCTACCCTTGATTTTCAACAAAACCAACATAAACTTGACCTATATGACAGCAGAATTTTTACTTGTTGCTGCTCCCTCCTACACTTGTTAGCAGCATTCCTCTGTCAATGGGAATTATCTGCAGTTGCTCCTGATAATGTCTAGAAACGTATTTCAGAATAAACAGTTTTAATACTGGACACCTCCAAGGAGCAAAGAAGGTCTCCTCCCTTTGGGCATTATACAAGGGGCTTGCATCTGGCCAGAAGTCCTCCTCAAACTGGACCCAGGGTCCTTTAATTCTGAAGATGCATATTCCTCCTTTTTGAACTGATTTTATTTCCTCATCTTAATAAAAAAGCTTTTGCTGTGGTAAATCATACTATGAGTCTCAAATTAACATTTTGTTCTATGTTATATACTTGTCTTCTGTTTCCTTTTCCTCACTTTCCTCTCTTCCTTTATCAGTGCAGCTAGAATGATTGAAGTTTCTTTTCACTAAATAAAGCTTCTAGTGCAAATGATGTATCCTACTTCTAGTCTTCCAGCAATTACCTTTAACTTTACAAACATCATACCTAAACTCTCATTTTTCTATTAAAATCTATGATTAATCAAAACCTATACTTTTCACCCCCTATCCAAAGCGACACTAACACCAAACAAAAATCCTTAAAAGAAAGACTTTAAACCTTACCTGGCTAATTCTCCTGTATTGGTGAAATGTAGGCTTTTGTTCCAAACCATTATTTTTCATTTTGCTACTTTCTTTTTTTTGAGACAGACTTTTGCTCTGACACCAGGCGCCAGCTGGAGTGCAGTGGCGAGGTTCAAGCATTTCTCCTGCCTTAGCCTCCCAAGTAGCTGGGACTACAGGCATGTGCCACCATGCCCAGCTAATTTTTGTATTTCAGTAGAGACGGGGTTTCACCATGTTGACCAGGATGGTCTCGATCTCTTGACCTCGTGATTCTCCCGCCTCCGCCTCCCAAAGAGCTGGGATTACAGGCATGAACCACCATGCCCGGCCCATTTTGCTACTATCTTAATAGTAACTTTTCAAACTGCTGCATTATTTAGAAACAAGAAAGGCTTTTTGCTCAATATTTTCATGTTTTCTTCTCACATATATTCTGTCCTCCTAGACACATTCTCTGATAATTCTTTGAGATGAAGTTCAGAAATATAAACTTGCTAGATTCTTCTAAACCTCAAAATATTATTTTGCCCTCATCCCTGAATTGCCTATGTATGCAAATCAGTTTCAAAATCTTTTTCCCCTCAGTACACTTTGAGAGAAAAAAATTTTTTTCTTTTATCATCTAGAATTACAGACGGTAGAAGCCAATCTGATTCTTGTTCTATTGAGGGGCAATTTTCTCTTCAAGGTGTTTTATATTATTTTCTTTTGGGGGAGAGAGAGAGAGTCTCACTTAATCACCCAGGCTGGAGTGCAGTGGTGCAATCTCAGCTCACTACTACCTCCACCTCTCAGGTTCACATGATTCTCATGCCTCAGCTTCCCAAGTAGCTGGGTTACAGATGTGCACCACCATACCCAGCTGATTTTTGCATTTTTAGTAGAGAAAGGGTTTTGCCATGTTGGTCAGGCTGGCTCAAACTCCTGTCCTCAAGTGATCTGCCCCAGCTCAGTCTCCCAAAGTGCTGGGTCTTCAAGGTGTTTTAGAATTTTCTTTATTCCTAGATTCTAAAATGTCAGGAAGACCTGTGACATGTGTTTTTAATTATCCCTCACAAGAATTTGGTCAATCTGAAGAGAACAAAGAAATATTATCACCCATATGTAGTATGGATTATTCTTCTCCTTCACCCCCTTTTGGAATCTCATTTGACAAATACTAACACTTCTAGATCAATCCTCCATGATTCAACTGCCCTCTCATACTTTTTATCTTGAAGAAATCTTTAGTTCAATTGTTAGTGAATTAAGTAAACTCTACTTTCAGCCTATTAAATAACTTGCAAAATATTTTTAATGTCTAAAAACTGGTTGTTTCATTGTCATCATATCTTGAATGGTTTTTCTTTTTAATGAACATGCTTTCTGGTATCTGAAGATAAGTTTCATTTTTTTCCTGATTCTTCCAGAAACTCATTAGGATCAGGTCTCCTCTGTTTCCTACACATACATAGTGACTGTTGGCTTGTTCTGTTTTGACTAGTGACTGTCTTTTATGTGTTTAGTGCTCTAAGATGCCTCATGATTCTTGGTGTCAGTATTAGTAGATGTAAGTCAAGATGAAGTGCCATCTGCAGATACAATGCATGTCTTCAGCACAAGTCAGACTCTCTGGCCTCTGAGTAGTAAATGCAGGTTCTGACGACAGAAGCCACGACCCTGGTAAATAAATGCACAGAGGCTAAGAAGTGACAGGTATCTTTAAGTCAAGAAGAGGTAAGCTGAGCATCTTCTGTTCCAGTAACAATTGTGCACAATTAATTTTCTTACCCTTTTAATTATTTTGGTGACTGTACCTAAGTCATTCTATTGTTCAGCCCTTATTATCTCTGATCCTGGCAGCATTCTAAATCTAATTTGATTATTTACTTTTTGGCACCAGAGTTCCTCGGTGGAATCTTGATATAAATTTGTTCCTATCTGCTTGAGATCTAGAAATTTCTTAAGTGTTCTGGTCTGCCAGCAGGATGATCTTTTCGTATTAACAATAACAAAAACTTAGAATTTTGATGATTTTAATGTAAATTGTGATGAAGTACTATTTTCTACCTCTGTATAAAATGAATAAAACCTTTCTAGTGATTAGTTTGGCAGTATCTGTCCGAAGTCTTACCATTTGGAGTTTCCATTGTTCCAGTGAGTCCATATCTACAAATTTATCAGAAGAAAATAATAATGGATATGCACAAAGATACTGCTAATAGGGGAAACTAAACATATAAAATGTTTAACAACAGGCCCCAATAATTAAAAAGTTCAGAGTATATATCTCCATGATAAAATAACTATATACGTACTAAAAGCATTAAAAAGAATTTAATTTTAAAGAAATGGGGTCTTGCCATGTTGCCCAAACTGTCCTCAAACTCCTCAGCTCAAAGAATCCTTTTGCAAGCCAGGCATGGTGGCTCATGTGTGTAATCCCAGCACTTTGGGAGGCCGAGACGGGTGGATCATGAGGTCAAGAGATCGAAGACCATCCTGGTCAACATGGTGAAACCCCGTCTCTACTAAAAATACAAAAAAATTAGCTGGGCATAGTGGCACGTGCCTGTAATCCCAGCTACTCAGGAGGCTGAGGCAGGAGAATTGCCTGAACCCAGGAGGCGGAGGTTGCGGAGAGCCGAGATCACGCCATTGCACTCCAGCCTGGGTAACAAGAGCAAAACTCTGTCTCAAAAAAAAAAAAGAATCCTCTTGTTTCAGCCTCCCAAGTAGCTGGACGTATGGACGCCTGCCACCATGCCCAGCTAATGTTTTATTTTTTTGTAGAGACAGGGTCTCACTGTGTTGCCCAGGCTGGTCTCAAACTCCTAGGCTCAAGCAGTCCTCCCATTTTGCCCCCCGCAAACTGCTGGGGTTACAGGTGTGAACCACTGCACCCAGTCTCAGAAAAATTTTTAAAACCCACAAGTGTATAAAATATGATCACATGAAAAATTTTTATATGCAATCCTTATAGGTATGTAAGAAAAAGTTTTTGACAATATACATTAAATTATTAACAATCTTTCGGTGATGGCATTATAAATAAGTTTTCTTCCTCTGTGTTTACCTGTTTTCAAAATTTTCTACAACTTAAGTATTTCAGTTTTGTAGCCACATAAAACACAATTTTAAATTATTGCTTTATTAATGCAATGTGTATACTAATTCACCAAGAAATTATATATAAAGACAGATTTACATATTTTAAGGATAGCAATTCCTACATTAATTTCTATTGCCTTTTTGTGGTTCAAGAGCAGTTCTTCTTTCAGAATATAATTATACTATTTCCAAAAGAAGAATTAAAGAATATCTGTTACACATACTATTTCTTTCCAATTTACTTAATAACTAAATTTGACTGAAAAGGCAAAGCAAACAAAGGTAATTTTCCCCTGAAGGCAAAAAACCAAGTAATTAGAATAATATACTACTCGTTAAAATTACTGGGCCTTGAATGCACAAGCTGCTCAGCAGCCAAAGTTCACAAGTATGGGTGTTTAAACAAACCTAGACTGTGTTCACTACTAAGAGTATTGAAATATGGAAGCTGTTAATAAATTATTTTCAGTTCTTCCAACTAATACCTACTTCAAGACAGGTTTAGATACACTAAGAATATCTGATATTTGGCAAAATGTAGATTACTGAAGCTAGGTGAGGAATGCCAAGACTTACGATATACTACTCTATATTTTTGTGTATATTTAAAATTTCCCAAAGTAAAAGGTTATTTTTATAGTGAACAAGTTTCAAGAAATTTTAATTTCTAATCACCTGCTAGGAGTTCTAAAAAAAAAAAAAAATCAGGAAAAACTATTAATAGTAAAAGTTAAAGCTTATTTACATCAGTTGAAATAGCGTATATAAAAGCAAACTATTAGGAATTACTAGAAAGGGAATAAAATGAAAACAAACACCCTTTAGTTATCCAGATACCAAAGGGTGTATCTTTAGTATCATACATTCATTCAGAATATTCCCAACAGAGAATCATTCAGAATATTCAGAATATAAAATGTTTATATTCTGGATATAAACATTCAGAATATTTATATATTCTGATTTATATATAATCATTCAGATTTATATCTGAATCATTCAGAATATTCCCAATAGAGAAGAGTGATTAGCAACTCCAATGTGATTTTTCAAATGAAGGTTTTTTGAATACAGTGATTTTGATTTAAAAACTCTCTCAATATACGTATTTCTAAAAGCCCTTCAATCTCTTGTATTTTCTTGGGAAAGAGTCTAAAATATTCTTAGCTCTCATTTACCAGTTAGTAACATCCCCTCACAGAGCAATACTGTAAAGCAAATACCAAGATACTTCATTCAACCTATGACATCTTGAAATGCAGCCAGAATTAAACATCTATAATCTCTTTTCTTGTTTCATAACTCCAGAAGCTATTTCTTGAAACATATAATTGAGGAACAAAATAAAGTGAACGAAAGGTATTTAGCATCATTAGAGATAAACTGATATCTGTGTAATGGCTAAAGAGAACTTTTCTTATAATTTGAATTTGAGTAAATGGTAAACAATTACACAGCACTGCAACCACCTTTCATTGCTATAGTTTTGTGTGCTAATTTCCAACCACAATTTAACTTAGTTCTCCAATGTGCTTACGATATCATTTCAACAATAATTTAGGACAGTGCTTCTCAAACTTCAGCATGCATCTGAATCACCTGGAGAGCCTCTAATGAGATTCCCCAGATCAGCCCCCAAAGCCTCTTGGATTCAGCAGCCTGAAGAGAGGAACCAAAGAATTTCTAGAAGTTCCCAACTGCTGAATTGATGCTGCAGCCAATCCTTGAACCACACCTTGGGTAGCACTGATTTAGAACGAACACTATGTCTTCATGTTCCCGAAAAAGAAAACTGAGACTGTAGGAAACATTATGTACTCTGCTCAACACTTAAAGAAGTTCTGAAAGTACTATTACTCTGTGCTGACATCTTGTGTTGAAAAACCTTTTTCCGAGAGCAAAGGCTTACTGGAGGTGGGGGGGGAAGGGAAAAAAAAGAAATTAAATGAAAAGGAAAGGAAAGAAAAAAGAACCTATAGTTCTGTTTTCTTGTATTTGGTTTCCATAAAAACTGCATTTTAGAAAGGAATCTAAGCTAAAAAGCTTCAAACCTCATTGTTCTAGTCCAATACCTTGATTTTAAAAAGGAATAAGCCAACCTCAGACACATTAAGGAACTTCCACAGGCCTAACAGCCAAACTCCATCAGGCTTCCTAACTCTAAGACCAGCACCTGGGAGAGCCTCTTCAAAGCTCCATAAAGCCATCCCTGCTCACTCCATGTGAAAGACATTAATGATCATCATTCGTGAATGTGGAAACTTGTGTTTCAGCCTTTCCTTCTATCCATCTTCAGATGTGCATTGAGAACAGGAAAATGGGACTGACAACTTTTCCTTTCAATTTCTCCCTTTTGCTAGACAGTAACGGGTTCAAGGCTTCCAGTCTTCAAGATAAGTATGTATGCCTGTGAAAGCACTGAATCAAGGTCCCCAAATGTGGAACACAGAGGATGAAAGATTCTTTCAGTTACTATACATATAAACTTTAGGTAGGTGCTTGTTTCTTATGCTTTAGGGAATCAAACCTATGAATTAATAAATAGTATTGCTTATTAGGATGAGGCACACAGAATCTTCTTGCACAAAACCCAATTAACAACCCAAAAGCCCCATTAATATCTGAAATCCAACGTAAATGAACTTTAAATCATAGATAATATGAAAAAATGATTAGGACGCATACTAACATTCTAAAAGCCTTTAACTTAATTTGCAAAATCCATTTTGAATGAACTGTTCTGGTCTTGCAAAGTTAAGGTTTAACTTGCCTTTATCTCCAACTGTATTTAAGTTTTTGATCATTACCTAATATTTACAGCTTATATTTGTTTTTATTGTTATGTTCTATTTGTGGCAAGACATGGCTTACCATTCATGGTAATGACATGATAATGAACAGAAACGTATCACTGGATATGGCAAAACCATGAAGGTGATGAGCACATGGATAAAATTTGAGAAACTACTAAATCTCAGAGAAACAAGAACATATGTAGCTTACTTTCACATTTTTACTTTACAGGCAGTTTCTTAAGCTAAATATTACAAATATTTACATTATGTATCAGGTACACATTTTGGAGATTTTTGTTTGGTACAATTACTAACAATTACTGAAGGGCATACCTATTCATCAGACCTTCTGTAACAGCCAAGAGGCCTCTCATCAACTTCAGCTATTACAGTGTGGTGGCAAAGGAGCATACACTTTCAATATAAATATTTTGGGGGAAAAATGTTTTAAAGAGTGCCTCAAATGGTGCTAGAGTCAAGGAGTGTCTTCTCCTTATTTAATAATCTATGATTAAGAGGAGTCTTACAATCAGAACAGATTGTTAGAGTGACATTTCCAGTTTGTAGTGGCAAAGGTATCAGTAGAGGGTAGTTGTCAAATCTATTGTATATAATAAAGTAAAAGTGAATATTATAATTGAAGATATTAATAGAATCTTAATTTTCTTTTTTGGATGTAACTATGTCACAAACAAAAAAAATTTAGGGAAAAAAGTGGATTCTGTAAGCTGGTATCTAGAGAATTTAGGATTGAGAGCACACTTGTCAGTTTAAATACATGGTTATTGCATTGTCTTTTAACATGGATATGCTTTCCTTAAGTTCGTAAGCTTTTCCTTCATTTAAAAATGCTATAAAGCAGTGAGCGTGTGACAGCATCCTAGGCAGGCCCTCCCAGCATAACACACAGTCTCTGTCCAAAAGGAGCTCCTTGTCAAACAGTGGACCAAGACCAGGAGAGGAAGCCTGCACACCAGGCCCACACAGTCATTCCAAGGAGAGAAGAGGGAGAGGTTCACCACACACCTGCCACATGTGCCAGAACGGTTTTCCTTCCATTGGCCCAGTTCCCATTCATCTGAAGAAAAATCATATCCCAAAGCCTTTTAATAGTTACAGGTAGACCTGGCACACTTCAGCCAGACCAAGGAAAAGGGAAGGGACAGAGAAGATGACTAGATACTATTCCTCATCACACACTACATCTCCTGTGAGCTAGGAGGCCCTCAATCACAAGGGAGGGGATCTTACCTAGGTGATCTTATATGCTGTGGACAAAAGGTCACAAAACACTATCTAGAATCAGGTTTCAGAACTGCTTACTTGTGGGACGTCCTCTTCTTCATCATGTTGGCAGATACTCCAGAATGGCCTGTAAGAGAGATGAGTATACAGTCAATGGAAACCAGATATAAAAATACCTCATAACTCAAGAAAATCTTAACTTCTGCAAAACTGCTATAAAGAACATGAAAAGAAAACACACAATTACCAGCAAACATGTAAGAAAGCTATTTGTTTACTGAACTTTTAAAAAGGAGATACACAGAAGAGATTCTTGAAAGACAATTATAGAAGCAAAAGTTCTCTACCCACTCAAATTAGCCATGAAAGCACAAAACCAGAACTGCACGGACAAGAGCTACAAGAAAAACTAAGTGTCAGCCTGGCGTGGAGGCTCATCCCTGTAATCCCAGCACTCTGGGAGGCCAAGGCAGGAAGACTGGTTGAAGCCAGGAGTTTGAGACCATCCTGGGTAACACAGCAAGACCCTGTCACTACAAAAAAAATAATGAACCAGGTGTAGTGGTGTGCGCCTGTGGTACCAGCCACTCAGGAGGCTGAGGTGGGAGGAGTGCTTGAGCCCAGGAGGTTTAGGCTGCTGTAAGCTGTGTTTGTGCCACTGCTGTCCAGCCTGGGTGACAGAGAAAGACTTTGACTCAAAAAACAGAAGCAAACAAACATAAAACCTAACTGGGCAGAGTGGGTCATGCCCATAATCCAAACACTTTGAAAGGAGGCCAAGTACGGTGGATCACTTGAGGTCAGGAGTTTGAGATCAGCCTGACCAAGATGGCGAAACCCTGTCTCTCCTAAAAATACAAAAAATCAGCCAGGCATGGTGGAGTATGCCTGTAATCTCAGCACTTGGGAGGCTAAGGTGGGAGGATCACTTGAACCCAGAAGGCAGAGGCTGCAGTGAGCCAACATCTCACCACTGCACTCCAGCCTGGGCAACAGAGTAAGACGCTGTCTCAAAAAATAAAATAAAATTTAAAAAGACCAGAAGACCAAAACAAGACTAAGTGACAATCCTAGCCATAAAGTGCTAAATGGTACACAACTGTCTTACTGTCATAAACAACTGAAAAACAGGATGAAATACATAAAACACCTGGTTTTAGACACTGGGCGATAGGCAGCACAAGTGCGTGGGACGTGGGAGCAGAAAACACAGAAACCGTGCACAGGCCCAAACATCATTCCTGGAAGCAACTTTTGGGCAATGGTACATGAAGAGGGAACCAAGAACACCATCTTTTTACCATGTTGTAAGTCAGTGGCAAGGGTGGGGTGGCTGGAATTTGTGGAACTGCATGTGGGCAAGAAGGGATCCACTCAGAAGGAAAACTCGAAAAGTCAGCATTTGGGGGAGGATGTCTTAAGTCTTTGGCTATACACAGATCTGCACATAATTCAGAGAAGTCACAAAGGGGTATAGTTGTTTAGATCCCATCGTCACCTCTTAACACTTGGGGAAATCAATATGCTATGATTAATATGCTAAAGTCTCTAACATAGTGTAGACAACGTGAAAGAATAGATGGACAATATATACAGAGATGGAACTTCTAAGCATCAAAAAATACTATGGATAAACACTTTAACAGAAATGAAGAATGCCTTTCGCAGACTGGACAGAACTAAGCAAAATACCTCTGAGCTTGAGAACATCTTAATGGAAACTTCCAAAACTGAAAAGCAGAGAGAAGCACCCCAGAATATTAGGAACTATGAGACAAGTACAAAAGGCATAACTGACACATTATGGAATTTCAAGTAGGAAGAGAAAGAAAGGAAGAGACGCAATGTGAAGCAAACACTGATAATTTCCCAGAAATTAATAACAGACACCAAACCACAAATCCAGGAAGCTCAGAGGACACTAAGCCAAATAAATGCCTGAAAAAAATTACACCTAGGAATATCAAATATTCAAACTGTAGAAAATCAAAGGTAAAGAAAAGAAATCTTGGCCAGGTGCGGTGGCTTACGCCTGTAATCCCAGATCAAGGTGGGCGGATCACTTGAGGTCAGGAGTTTGAGACCAGCCTGGCCAACAAGGTGAAACCTCATCTCTACTAAAATACAAAAATTAGCCGGGCATGTGACATGTGCCTGTAATCCCAACTGCTCCAGAGGCTGAAGCAGGAGAATTGCTTGAACCCAGGAGGTGGGGACTGCAGTGAGCTGATGTCAGGCCACTGCACTCCAGCCTGGGTGACAGAGCAAGATTCCGTTGGAAAGGGAAAAACAGAAAGGGTAAGGGAAGGGGAAAAGTAAGACATCCTGAAAGAGAACTTCTCCTCAGAAACCATGCAAAGTAAGAAGATAGCAGAGGAAATTATCTAAAGTGTTGAGAGGAAAAAAACTACTATCCTACAGTTTTATATCCTACAGAATTATACCTCAAAGGGAAGGAGAAATAAAAGACTTTTCCAGGCAAACAAAAGGGGATAAAATTTGTCACCTGCAGACCTGCCTTGTAAGGAATGTTAAAAAGGAGCTCTTTAGAAAGATGGAAAACATAGCCAGGCTTGGTGGTGGGCACTTGTAATCCTAGCTACTGGGGAGGTTGAGCCAAGAGAAGTGCTTGAACCCAGGAGGCAGAGGTTGCAGTGAGCCAAGATCACACCGCTGCATGGGCGACAGAGCAAGACTCCATCTCAAAAAAAAAAAAAAAAGGGAAAACATAGGTCAGAAGCTCAGATCTATATAAAGGAAAAACATTAAAGAATAAATAAATAAAAATAACAAACACTTTTATTTATTCGTTTATTTTTGAGACAGGGTCTCACTCTTTCGCCCAGGCTAGAGCAGTGGTTAACATTATGGATCACTGCAACCTCAAACTCCCAAAACTCAAGTGAACCTCCCGCCTTAACCTCCCAAGTAGCTGGGACTACAGGAATGCACCATCATGCCAGCCAATTTTTTTCATTTTTTTGTAGAGATGGAATCTCACTACATTGCCCAGGGTGGTCTCGAACTCCTGGGCTCAAGTGATCCTCCCACGTAGGCCTTCCAAAATGCTGGGATTACAGGCATGAGACACAGCATCCTGGCCTGGCCCATTTTTCTTGTCTTAATTGAGCAACATTGTATGTGTATATACACACACACACACACACACACACACACACACACACACGTGCACGCATGCCGCATGAAATGAATGGCAGCAGTGATACAACCAGCCTTGAGAGAGGAATTGGGAATACAGCCATCCTTCCGTATCTGTGAAGGACTGGTCCCAGGACCCCCTTCAACACCAAACTCCATGGATGCTCAAGTCTCTTAAATAAAATGGTGTAGTATTTGCAACTAATCTAGGCAAACCCCCCCATATACTTTAAATTCTCTCTAGATTATTAGTAATACCAAAATACAAAAGCTATGTAAATCGATGTTATAATGTATCATTTAGAAAAAAAAAGACAATAATGTACATGTTTAGTACAGGGACAGTGGTGTTTTTCTGGATATTTTCAGTTTGTGTTTGGTTGAATCCACAGATACAAAACCCATGGATACAGAGGGCCAACTATATTTTATCGTTATAAGGTAGGTGGCACTACCCTTGAAGCAATGTAATGTTATTTCAAAGTAGGCTTGGAAAGGGGAAGTTTCTTTTAAGAAAAAAGCAGGGGCGAGGGGAGGAGGGGAGGGCAGAGGAGGGAAAAGGAGAGAAAAAGAGAAAGAAAGAAAGGGAGGGAGAAAGAAAGAGGCCAGATGTGGTGGCTCACGCCTATAATCCCAGCACTTTGGGAGGCTGAGGCAGATGAATCACTTGAGCACAGGAGTTCAAGACCAGCCTGGCCAACATGGTGAAACCCCGTCTCTACAAAAACATAAAATTTGGTTGGGCGCGGTGGCTCACACCTGTAATCCCAGCACTTGGGAGGCTGAGGCGGGCAGATCACCTGAGGTAAGGAGTTCAAGATCAGCCTGGCCAACATGGTGAAACCCCGTCTCTTAAAAAAAAAAAAAAAAAAAAAAAATTAGCCAGGCGTGGTGGCAGGTGTCTGTAATGTAGTCCCAGCTACCGGGGAGACCAAGGTAGGAGAATAGCTTGAACCTGGGTGGCAGAGGTTGCAGTGAGCCGATACCACACCACTGCACACCAGCCTGGGTGATACAGCAAGGCTCCATCTCCGCCCCCCCACCTCCAAAAGAAAAAAAAAGCAGAAAGAAAGAGAGAGATAAAAGAGAAGGACAAAGAAATAAAGTAGACTTGAATTTCTTGTAAATCTATATTGCAAACTACAGGGCAATCACTAAAAAAGTTTAAAAACTTAAACTGGCTGGGGATGGTGGCTCACACCTGTAATCCCTGTAATCCTAGCACTTAGGGAGACCAAAGCGGACAAACCACTTGAGCTCAGGAGTCCAAGACCAGCCTTTGTGACATGGCGAAACTCTCTCTTTTTTCTTTTCTTTTGAGATAAAGTCTCGCTCTGTCACTCAGGCTGGAGTGCAGTGGTACGATCTCGGTTCACTGCAACCTCCTCTTCCAGGGTTCAAGCGATTCTTTTGCCTCAGCCTCCCAAGTAGCTGGGACTACAGGTGCCTCCACCACACCCAGCTAATTTTTTCTATTTTCAGTAGAGACGGGGTTTCACCATGTTGGCGAGGCTGGCTCTGTCTCTATTTTTAAACATTAAAAAAATATTAAAAATTAAAAACAACGCCTGTAATCCCAGCACTTTGGGAGGCCGAGGTGGGTGGATCACGAGGTCAAGAGATCAAGACCATCCTGGTCAAAATGGTGAAACCCCGTCTCTACTAAAAATACAAAAAATTAGCTGGGCATGGTGGTGCATGCCTGTAATCCCAGCTACTCAGGAGGCTGAGGCAGGAGAATTGCCTGAACCCAGGAGGCAAAGGTTGCGGTGAGCCGAGATCGCGCGATTGCACTCCAGCCTGGGGAACAAGAGCAAAACTCCGTCTCAATAAAAAAAAAAGAAAAACAAACAACAAAAAGATTAAAAACAAAAAATATCCTTGATAAGCTAAAACAGGAAAAAAGTGGTATCATATAAAATGCTGTTAAAACCACAGAAGGCAAAAAAGAGAGGAAGGCAAAAATAGGAAAAAGGAACAAGAGCAAAAAATTGACAATAGTAACATAAATATGATACGATATTACTCCACCTACATAAATAACCATTATGTAACCATGTTACAGATTTAAATAAATTAAAAGACAGACTCAGAGTGGATCAAAAACAAGATGTGACTTTATGCTATATACAAGAAATCCACTTTAACTATAAAGATACACAGATTTAAAGTAAACGGATGAAGAAAAGATAAAGCTTGCTACCGACAATCAAAGGAAAGCAGAACCTATATTAACTTTAGAGAAAGCAGAGTTTGGAGGAAGAAAAGTTAGCAAAGATAAAGAGAAGCATTACATAAAAAAAACTAATGGAACTATAGGAGGAGTATGTAACTCCAGTATAGGTTGAGTATCCCTTATTCAAAATGCCTGGGACCAAAAATGCTTTTCACATTTTTCAGAATATTTACATATACAAAATGAAGTATCTTGGGAATGGGATCCAAGTGTAAACACAGAATTTAGTTACGTTTCATATAAACCTTCTATACTCCCTGAAAGTAATTTTATGTAATACTTTAAATAATTTTGTGCCCGAAACAAAGTTTATACTCATTGAAGTATCAGAAAGCAAAGATGTCACCAGCTCAACCCATGTGGATATCTGTGCTTGTTATCGTCATCATTCCCAACATTGAATATATGTGCTACTAACAGCAACCACTCTCTTACACTAATTCACACACAAGTTCTTAACAGTAAAAAAATATGGCATGCCATTAATACAGTGAAAAAATAATGTGTTCAGCCACACGGTAGCAGTACCAGAATATCTGTATCAACTGTTAACAGCAACAATAAACAACAGCTTGCCTTTGCTCCCTACCTACAATGTTGTGCTTTTTTGTGTTTGATTTTTTTTTTTTAGGTGAGAAAAAAAATAGAAGTAGTTGAGGGACCAGGAAGTGGGTCCTTAGGAATGAGCAAGCATTCTACTGGATTGTTTTTTTGAAGTTTTTCCTCCAGTCAGCTGCCTCATGAACAAGTCTTTTGTCTTTAAAGTCTCTATTTGTACAAACTGACATGATTCCTTGTTCTGTTACAAATGCACCCTGCTCTACTCCTTCAGTAAGCCCATCACACATTTTCCCCATGTGGTCAACAGACACTTTTTCTTTAGTATTAATGTCATCTTCATCACCCAATTGTGGCATCATGTAAGTTACTCAGAAAGTTTCAGATTTAAAATATTTCAGATTTTAGGTTTTTGGATCAGGGATGCTCAACTATATTACAGTTATGGATTTCAACATCCTTCTTTCAGTAAGGGCCAGATCCAGAAGGCATAAAATCAATAAGGATATAGATGAACTCAACAGCACCATCAAATTCCATTTGACTAAAACTTTGATCTATGGTCAGATCTATAGGTTACTTCACCCAACAGCAGAATACAAACTCTTCTCAAGTTCACATGGAAAATGTATCAACACAGACCACATTATGAACTATAAAACACAGCTTCGCAAATTTAAAAGAAATCAGTATAGCATGCTGTCATACAATGACAGAATTAAACTAGAAATCAGCAACAGAAAGATGGCTGGAAAATCTCAAAATCTCAAAAATGGAGATTAAACAACATATTTCTAAACACACGGGTCAAAGAAGAAATTGCAAGAGAAATTTAAATATATTTTGAATTAAAATGAAAACGTAACTTACCAACATTTGTAGGATGCAGCAAAAGCAGTGCTTACAGAGAAATTTATAGCAATTAATGCATGTATTAGGGAAAAAAAATTTTTTTTTTTTTTTTTTTTTTTTTTTCTTGAAACAGGGTCTCTGTCACCCAGGCTGGAGTGCAGTGGCATGATCTCAATGCACTGCAACTTCCGCCTCCCAGGGCTTATGCAATTCTCCTTCCTTAGCCTCCCAGGTAGCTAGGATTACAGGGGTGTGCCACCACGCCCAGCTAATTTTTCTATTTTTAGTAGAGACAAGGATTCACCATGTTGGCCAGGCTGGTCTCAAACTCCTGACCTCAAGTGATCCACCGACCTCGGCCTCTCAAAGTGCTGGGATTACAGGCCTGAACCACCATGCCCAGCCAAAGAAAGATCGAAAGTCAATAATCTAAGCTTCTGTTTTAGGAAACTAGAAAAAGAAGAGAATATTAAATCCAAGGTAAAGAGAGAAAAATAAAATTATAAAAATTAGAGCAGAAATCACTACGACTGAAAATCAAAATCAATAGAGAAAAATCAATGAAACCAAAAAGTAGTTGCTTGTGGAAATGCAAAATGGTATAGCCGCTTTGGAAGACAGTCTGGCAATTTCTTGCAAAGTAAACACACATTTAACCCCAAACCAGGAGTTGTGCTCCTTGATATTTACCCAAGAGTTGAAAATATTTTTACACAAAATCTGCACACAGATATTATAGCAGTTTTATTCACTTTGTTGTGTTGCTTTTCTTTTTCTTTTTTAATTGAGACAGGATCTCATACTCTGTTGCATGATCAGTGCTCACTGCAGCTTCTCCCTGCTTGGCTCAAGCCATCCTCCTGCCTCAGCCTCCCAAGTAGCTGGGACCACAACTGTGAGCCACCATACCCCTCTACTTTTTATATTTTTCGTAGGGAAGGGATTTTGACATGTTGCCCAAGTTGATCTAAAATTCCCAGGCTAAAAAGATCAGCCTTTAGCCTTTAGCCTGTAATCCCAGCACTTCGTACTTCCAAAGTGCTGGGATTACAGGTATGAGCCACCACTTCCGGTCTATAGCAGCTTTATTCAAAACTGCCAAAATATGGAAGCAACCAAGATGTTTCTTCAGTAGGTAAACAGATAAATAAACTGGTACATCCAAAGAACCAGAATATCATTTGGTGCTAAAAAGAAATGAACTCTCAAGCCATAAAAAGACACAGAGGAAATTTATGTGCACATTAATTACTAGGTGAATGAATCCAATCTGAAAAGACTTCATGCTGTATGATTCCAACTGTATCTTATGTTATTCTGGAAAAGACAAAAGTACGGAGACAGTAAAAAACCAGCACTTGCCAGGGGTTCGAGGTGAGAGAGAAAAATAATGGGAAAATAAGGGATTTTCAGGGCGGTGAAACCCCAAGAATAAACCTTAATGTAAACTATGGACTTTGGGTGATAATGACTTGCCAATATAGGTTCATCAACTTTAACAAATGTACTACTCTGTGAGATGTGGGGTGGGGATGGGGGAGGGTGTGCTGCGAATATGAGAGGGAAAGGAATATATGGGAACTCTGTTATTTTCCACTCCATTTTCCTGAGTACCTAAAACTGCTCTAAAAAAATAAAACCCATTATCTCTTTGCAACTTTAAAACTGAATCAAGATTATAAATTTAAAAACTTTTAGTCTACACTTACTCTTCTGTCATCAACACTGAGCTATAAAGCCAGGTGCCATGGCGCACACCTGTAGTCCCAGCTATTCAGGTGACTGAGGCAGGAGGATCATTTGAAGCCAGGACCTCAAGTTCAGCCTGGGCAACACAGTTAGACCCCATTTCTTTAAACTAAACCAACAAAACTGGGCTAGAAAACAAGAAGACAAGAGAGTAATATCTTCAATATTGAAGCAAAATGATTTTGAACCCTGAACTTCCTACCTGGCTAAATTATTAACTGACATTATATACATTTCCACATATATATGGGCTAAAATTTATATTTCATACACATCTTCTCTGGAAGTTATTGAAGGATACCCCTCAAGAAATAAGAAAAGCAACGTAAACATAGATCTGAGAAACCAAAGATATAACCTAGAAGAGCAGAAGTTTCCATTATGACTTAGGTAATGTTACATGTGAATTTTTGGTGCTGCAAGAAGTAGCACTCAAATATTAATTTTCTCAGCGAGGCAATTCACTTCTATAGAAGGGTGCATCTCACAGATGGAGCGATGGAGAGCACACACCTGATCAAGGGAGGGGAAGGGGTTCTTCTTTCTGATGCAGGTAGCCCCTACAGCTATGTTGTTCCCCTATTGGCCAGGGTTGTAGTGCACAGTCTAAACTAATTCCAACTGGCTATTTTTAAAGAGAGCAGGGGTGTGAGCCAGAGTGGTGGGGTGAGTAGTTTGGCAGGAAGGATGGTAATGAAACAGGTCAGACCAGGTGATTGGGGTACAGATGTGAACTACTAATTAGAACCGATGGGAAAGCTGTTTACGGAAACTAGAGGCCAAGAAGTTAAACTTTAAAATGGAGAATTAGATAATAAGAGGGCTGAACATATTGACATACCAATTCTTTGAAGAGAAACTTGGAGTTCACTATATCTAACAGTAACATAGGCTGACAAACCCATATAGGCAGAAATGAGAGACCAGGGACTCAAGAAAGGCTGTTTCCAAGAAACTGACTCCACAAAACAGAAGTGTAAGAAGGTAAATCACCCCATCACAGATTAAAAAAAAGCTTATGCAAGTAATGAGGAAAAAATAGATGTAATAACAGAAAAAGAAAGGTAAGATCACAAATAAAACTGAACAGAGACACCATTTCTCACCCATAAAACGGACAAAACCACATATTTGACAACATATGTCACTGGCAAAACTGTGAGGAGAAAGAAACATTTTACATATCTTAATGCTGGTAAGAACGCAAAAATGGGCTGGGCACCATGGCTCACAAAGCTCAGGAGTTTGAGAACAGCCTAGTCAACATGGTGAACACTGTCTCTACAAGAAATACAAAAATAAGCCCGGCATGGTGGCACATGCCTGTAGTCCCAGCTACTTGGAGGCTGAGGTAGGAGACTCGCTTGAGTCCAGCAGGTCAAGGCTGCAGTGAACCGTGATCATGCCACTGCTCTCCAGCCTGGGCAATAAAGTGAAGATTCCATCTCCAAAAAAGAAAAAAGAATGCAAAATATTACAGAGTCAATGGAGGGGAATCTGCTGAGATCTCACAAAATTATACATGAACTGAAGATTTGACTCAATTCTATTTCAAGAGATTTAACCAGTGACACAACAGCAAGACATATTGACAAAGGTAGTCACTGTAGCTTCTTTTTTTTTTTTGGAGCCAGAGTCTCATGCTTTCACCCAGGCTGGAGTAAAAAAAAAAGCTTATGCAAGTAATGAGGAATCGTGCAGTGGTGTGATCTTGGCTCATTGCAACCTCTGCTTCTCGGGTTCAGGTGATTCTCCTGCCTCAGCCTCCTAAGTACCTGGGATTACAAGTGCCCACCACCATGCCCAGCTAATTTCTGCATTTAAAGTAGAGGTCGGGTTTCGCCATGTTGGAAACTCCTGACCTCAAGTGATCCACCTGCCTCAGTCTCCCAATGTGTTGGGATTACAGGTGTTGAGTACCCTGCCCAGCCCACTGTAGCTATTATCTAACAACAGAAGACTAGAAACAACTCACATGTCCAGTAATAATGGATTACCAAATGAACTAATATGGTACAGCCACACAATGGAGTACTATTCATCTGTAAAAAACAAGAAGAGCTCTACATACTGCTAAAGAGTGGTCACCAACACACATTGTTAAGCAGAAAAAGCAAGTAAAGAGTAAGTCAAGTGGGTACATATTAACTGGATAATGATTACAGTTTGTCACCAAAAGTGGAGTTATATCACCCATCACTGACTTTCCAGTGGAAAAGAGAAAAGATCCTTTACTATACAGCTGTATTATATCTATCTGTTGAAGAAAATAGAACCATAATTTATAAAATAAACTATTCTATTACTCTAAACCAGCTAAAACTATACTAAAACATAATATGCAAGAGAAACAAAATATAACCAAAACTGTTTAACAGAGGCTTACTCAGACACATGTTCCAAAATAAGACCATCTATTTTAAGTGAACTTTGTGTAGATTCAGATGCTCCAATGATAAAGACCAATGTCTGACCCAGCAGCTCATTTGGATTAGAAATTCTAAACCAATCCCCATCTACATCATACTTACTGACTTCCAACCCTATGACTCACTCCTCCCCTTGAGTTCTCCCTTAAGTGTCAATAGGTTCTTGAAACTGAGACTTTACACAAAACAATGTAAAGCAGGTCCTCGAATATTGTCAGTTTACTGTTCAAAGTTGTTTCCTTATAACACTGATGTGGATAAAACAACTGGTTTTGTTTTCCGTCAAGTCACAGTTTGCAAGAACTTACAGATGGCATTAAGAGAGTACTCACCATACCTTTGTTTGAAAATGTCACAGAGAGTCTACCAAGATGATACTCTCCTGTTGCTCTGCAGATTTTATTTTTAATTTTATTTATTTATTTATTTATTTATTTATTTATTTATTTATTTATTGAGACAGAGTCTTGCTCTATCTCCAGGCTGGAGTGCAGTGGCTATCTCGGCTCACTGTAACCTCCACCTTCCAGGTTCAAGTGATTCTCCTGCAGCAGCCTCCCGAGTAGCTGGGATGACAGGTGCACGCCACCATGCCCAGCTAGTTTTTGTAGTTTTAGTAGAGACAGGGTTTCACCATGTTGGCCAGGATGCTCCTGATCTCTTGACCTATGATCTGCCCGCCTAAGCCTTCCAAAGTGCTGGGATTACAGGCGTGAGCCACCACACCCGGCTGCTCTGCAGATTTTATAAGCTCAGCTTTGTATGATACACAGTCGTCTCTGGGTATCCAGCAGGTAGAGAAATATGACAATAGGGCTGGGCGCGGTGGCTCACGCCTGTAATCCCAGCACATTGTAAGGCTGAGGTGGGTGGATCACGAGGTCAAGAGATTGAGACCATCCTGGTCAACATGGTGAAACCCCATCTCTACTAAAAATACAAAAAATTAGCTGGGCATGGTGGCACGTGCCTGTAATCCCAGCTACTCAGGAGGCTGAGGCAGGAGAATTGCCTGAACCCAGGAGGCGGAGGTTGTGGTGAACCGAGATCACACCATTGCACTCCAACCCGGGTAACAAAAGCGAAACTCTGTCTCAAAAAAAAAAAAAAGAAAGAAATATGACAATATAAACTTGAAAGAGAAATAAGAAAATCTGAGAGATGAGCGATAATTATCTAAGGAGGACACATGACAATCCCTCTCCAAAGAAAACACTCACAGACAAACTCCCCAGTAAGGCAGGAGAAGTCTACCAGGCAACAAGAGCCATTTCCTCACAGACAGCTTCCCACTGTCTTGGTGACTTCCTAGAGGATCACCCTAGGATCCAGAAACTCAAGGAAAGCCTCCAAATGAAACAGATGAATAACAGAGACATAAAGAAACTTATAAGCAGTACGACTAATATTAGAAAGGGTTTTTTAAAAAGCAATTTATAGGCAGGAGCAGTGGTGCACGCCTGTAGTCCCAGCACTTACGAAGACCAAGGCCAGCTGATCACTTGAGCTCATGAGTTCAGGACCAGCCTGGGCAACATGGCAAAACTCCGTATCTACAAAAAAATATAAAAATTAGCAGGGCATGGCGGTACTTGCACCTGTAGTCCCAGCTACTCAGGAGGCTGAGGTGGGAGGATCTCTTGAGCCTGGAAGGCTGAGGCTGCAGTGAGCCAAGATCATGCCACTGTGCTCCAGACTGGGTGACACAGCGAGATCCTATCTCAAAACAAACAGTCCTGACCTCCCCACCAGTCTCCCGGTGTAGCCCTCCCAGCTCTTCACTCTGGGGGCCTCGGGGCACAGCCACTCAAGACACCCTCCTTTGATGCTGGCATCTCATCCACTGAGCAGGAAATGCCTTGATACCATGAGCTGCCCACCTTGGAAGAACAGTTGGGACTCTTACACCCTTGAGCCACAAGCCTGGGATCCCCCATCCTGGTACCTCCAGGGCCACCTGCTGTGGAAGGTGCTTCCCTGGATCTAGAGGACAAGGAGGGAGAGGAGTTGGAAGACTATCTGGATAAGATCAACCCCATCTACGATGCCCTGTCCTACAGCAGCCCCTCTGATTCCTACCAGGGCTAAGGCTTTGTCATGTCCCAGGCCATGTATGTGTAAGCTGCCACGTGCCTGGCTACTCGCATCTCACCTGTGGATCACTTAGCTTTCTCGCAAAGGATCTAGTGCCCCCTGACCTCTGGCCAGGCCACTGTCAGTTAACACACATGCATCCCATTTGTGACTTCTATCTTGGTGGCTGCATTATGAACCCTGACCCGTGAGTCCAGAGAAACACAACATGATAATGCAATCCTGGTAACCTTATCTCATGAGGCAGGAGGTGGGGAAAGTGCTTCTGTACAACCTCTGATCTCAAGGACTCTTCTCTCAGACTGTGACCTTAGACCGTATCTCTTTCCTCCCACCAAAGCCCCGACCCCCAAATCACAAAAAAGACCCTAGACCTATATTTTGTCTTCAGGTAGTAAATTCCCAGTAAGTCTGCTGGAGTGGACGCTAAGGGCTCCCTGCTGCTCAGACCTGAGCCCTCCAGACAGCAGGGTCCCACTTACGCCCTCCCCACCTGTTCCCCAAAGAGGGGAGAGGGGACTCCCCAGCCCAAGGCAGAGTTTTCCCAGCACCCTCCTGCCAACAGAAGTCTTAGGGTCCAGACCCTTCCTTGAACTCCCCACCCACCACAATTCCTACCTACAGAGCAAGCAACCCCACCCTAGAGCCAGACAGGGTGAGCCTCATGCAGACTGTGCCTTGACAGCTCCAGCCTTGGGAGAAGAATTTACTGTTAACCTGGACAACTAACGAATCATTTTACCCCTGCCCAGAGGAATAGGATCTAAACGTCCCCCTTCAGGGGAAGTGCATCAACTGGATTGGCGGTAGCGACTGCTACTGTTTTGTAAACCTACATTTCCTACAAAATATAAATTTATACATTGGGGGGAAAAAAAGTAATTTATATCTCCAGAAATGTAAGCTGCTTCAATCTATGAAATAAACAGGCATGAGAATAAAAAAGCTGGGTGCAACGGTACATGCCCCTGTATTCCCAGCTACTTAAAAGGCTGAAGGAGAATGTCTTGAGCCCAAGAGTTTGAGACCAGCGTGGGTAAAAGAAAAAGAGGGGGTAAGAGGGAAGGCACTTAGAAATTAAGTTGCTGACTGAAATGAAAAACACACACACACACACACACACACACACACACAAAAAAAACCACACAGAAAAGGTGAGGAAATAAAAAGGCAGTAAGCTCCCCCAAAGAATGGGAAAATGGGCTGGGTGCAGTGTCTCACACCAGTAATCCCAGCCCTTTGGGAGGCCTAAGGTGGGCGGATCACAAGGTCAGGAGTTCAAGAGCAGCCTGGCCAACACACCGAAATCCCATCTCCACTAAAAAATTAGCCAGGCACGGTGGCATGTGCCTTTAAATCCCAGGCAGGAGAATTGCTTGAATCTGGGAGGTGGAGATTGCAGTAAACCAAGATTGCACCACTGCACTCCAGCCTGGGCGACAGAGCAAGACTCCATCTCAAAAAACAAAAAAGAATGGGAAAATGAAACAAGTAACTGGGTGGGGGAGGGCAGTGGGAGATCAATCTAAGAGGCCGAATATCCAAGTATCATGCATTTCAGAGAGAAAGGAGGAAACAGGAGATAAAGAAGTAACAAAAATTCCACATTGTTATAGAATAAATCTATTTTTTTGTTCACACCACCATACCCAGGTAATTTTCGGTAGAGGTGAGGTCTCACCATGTCACCCAGGCAGTCTCACACTCCTGACCTCAAATGATCCTCCCACCTCAGCCTCCCAAAGCCCTGGGATTATAGTTTAAGAGGTGTACCTGGCCTAAAGGATTAATCTGAGGACTGAAAGCCTAGAACAATATGAAAAAGATACACACTAACAGGCATTATATTATCATAAAGTTTCACAAGACATAAAAAGACAATTCTAGAAGTTTCCAAAGAATGGAGAATAAAACCCACTGGACACACACAAAAGATGAGAAATAAAAATGTCACCCAAGTTCCCTAAATAGCAACAATGGAACCTCAAAGACAAGAAACAGTAAATTTTGACTCAACAAGATTTCCAATCTAGAATCTTAACCAACCAAAGGATGGACCATCAGGGTAGAATAAAGACAGTATTAACACAAAGTCTGAAAACACTATCTTCCATGTACATTTTCAAAGATTGTTATAGACAATTTCAAAGACACACAAAAGTGGAGAATATGAAAAAACTACCCCACTTGAGCTTTAGCAATCAATTCATTCATTGCCTATTCACCCAGATAAGAGTACCAACCAAAAAACAAAAGACAAGGCATTCATGAAACAAGGAGAATCCAACACAAAAGAGAGAAAAAAGGAATTCTCAGAATGGCACTGTTGCACCAGTCTAGACAGCAATCAACACAAATTAGAAAAAAAAAAGGTGCTAGAAAAACATCTAACAGATAAATTATCACATTTGACGTTGCAAGAAATTATGCTGAGAGAAGTCTTACAAAGCTATTGGGGAGTTTGACGTCAAGTTTCTGAGAAATTTAAGGAAATAGAAAAAGAAAATCACTAAACTCCAGGAAAAGCAAACTGTTGTACCAACCAAAAAAAGTAAATATACTACATTACAGTATTCAGTATGTATACATTAATTCTAATAGAAACAATACATACAATTTTAGCCAAAAACATTATTAGAAGGCTAGTAGAAGAGGAAGAGCTAAAATCCTCAAGTCAATATGTAAGAGAAATTCATATACTCTTATTATTTATAAATTTGGAAAGTAAAAATAAAAATGAGTTAAAAATTGTTACCTCTAGAGTACATACTGTTTTTTGTTATAAGACATTTAGCACTACTTTACATCTTCAATTACAAACTTTTATTAATTTGATAAAAATAAAATCAACTTTTTTTAAAAGAAAAAGTTCTAATATGGCCGGGTAAGGTGGCACACCTGTAATTCTTGCACTTTTGGAGGCCAGGGCGGGTGGATCAGATGAGGTCTGAGACCAGCCTGGCCAACATGGTGAAGCCCATCTCTACTAAAAATACAAAAACTAGCCAGGCATGGTGGTGGGTGCCTGTAAACCCAGCTGCTCGGGAGGCTAAGACAGGAGAATCACCTGAACCCAGAAGCAGAGGTTACAATGAGCTAAGATCATGCCACTGCACTTCAGCCTGGGCAACAGAATGAGACTCCATCTCAAAAAAAAACCAAAAATGCCAGGCACAGTGGCTCACGCCTATAATCCCAGCACTTTGGGAAGCTGAGGCAGACAGATCACAAGGTCAGGAGTTCAAGACCAGACTGGCTAACATGGTGAAACCCCATCTCTACTAAAAAAAATACAAAAAGTAGCCAGGCGTGGTAGTGGTGGTCACCTGCAATCCCAGCTACTCGGAAGGCTGAGGCAGGAGAATCCCTTGAACCCAGGAGGCGAAAGTGGCAGTGAGCCAAGATCATGCCACTGTACTCCACCCTGGGCAACAGAGTGAGACTCGTCTCAAAATAAATAAAATAAAATAAAACAAAGAGAAAAATATGTGTTAAATTTGAGTAGTAGGTACATGACACCATCTATGACTACCATGCCTTATACCATCAATATGATTAAAATATATCATAAAAGGAAAATACTGCAAAGTTTGTTAAAAAAAAAAACTAAAATGGAAGCTAACACTGGGGAAAACATGTGAAAAAAATTTTACCATATATACCCTAATAGTACTTGCTACCCAATGTCCTTAGGCATAAACTACTACTCTAGCAACCAATTAAATTTCAACACAATTATAGATAAACCTAAGTTATTTTCAAAACAGAAATTCCTGATTATGTTGAATGAGAGAAAGAAAACATAAAATTCTAATTTTCAAATTTTTCCTCAATCATTCACTCTCTATATCAGACTTGGAAGTTGCCTACTCAATCTATTTACCACTGTAGCAGTTTTTCAAATATAGCCACAAATTCCTTGATACTTCTCCCATCAAGCATAGTGTCTATGCTTCCCTCCCTGGAAAGTTAGCGAGGCTTTGTGACTGCCTCAATGAATAGAATGCAGCAGAAGTGAACCTGTGTAAATTCCAAGTTCCAAGGCTAGATAAGCCTCTACTTATAGGTCCGCATAAGAAAAGAGATGCCCCAGGAGGCTGAGCAACTAAAGCTCCCAGCTATTTAAGTCCTAAAGACACATGAGTGAAAAACCCTTTGAGATAATAACTGCCTGAGGACATAAGTGAGCCACCTAAACAACTCTGAAATGCCTATCTGGACTTCTTGCTTCCTTGAGACAAAACCCTTTTTGATTTTTCTTTCATATGCAATACACACATTGGTAGCTGATACAGGAACTTAAAGCTGCAAAGCATTTATCTATGTTATCAGGAAGAATGATTAAGACTTTATTTTAGGTGGGTGAGGTGGTTCACACCTTTAATTCCAGCACTTCCGTAGGCCCGTGGAGTTTGAGACCACCCTGGACAACATGGTGAAACCCTGTCTTTACTAAAAATACAAAAATTAGGGCCGGGCGCGGTGGCTCAAGCCTGTAGTCCCAGCACTTTGGGAGGCTGAGGCGGGTGGATCAAGAGATCGAGACCATCCTGCTCAATATGGTGAAACCCCACCTCTACAAAAAAAAAAAAAAATTAAAAAAAATACAAAAAATTAGCTGGGCATGGTGACGTGTGCCTGTAATCCCAGCTACTCAGGAGGCTGAGGCAGGAGAATTGCCTGAACCCAGGAGGCAGAGGTTGTGATGAGCTGAGATCGCGCCACTGCACTCCAGCCTAGGTAAAGAGAGCGACACTCTGCCTCCAAAAAAAAAAAAATTAGCCAGGAGTACTGGTGTGCACCTATAGTCTCAGCTACCAGGAAAACTGAGGCAGGAGAATTGCTTGAACCCAAGAAGTAGAGGTTGCAGTGAACTGAGATCATGCCACTGCACTCCAGCCTGGGTGACAGAATGAGACTCTCTCTCAAAAAAAATAAAAAATAAAATAAAAAAGGCTTTATTTTATAAACAATATCGATCCTGGGGTCAGCAATCTTTCCCAAATAGGATATACTTCTGCGATACTGTGAAATATATACATTTGGTCTTCCTCCTCCTCTTGACTTACAGCTTCCAATACCCTTGGAAACTCGGGAGTGGTAAGTGTCTTCTGGATGCTAATGGGATAACCAGAGACAGCTTCAGGATGAGGACTGGTCTCTAGTAGGACCAAGGCATGACTAGAGGATCAGGACTTTCAGCCACCTACTGGTATCCAGGAGGGGATGGGGGCTGAAGGCTGAGTTGATCATCAATGACCACTGATGTAATTAATCATGACTACACAATGAAGCTTCCATAAAAACCCAAGACAGGGTTTAGAAGAGCTACCAGACAGCGTAACACTATCTGGAGTTTCCTGGAGGGTAGTAGGTGCACCAATGCCCCTTCCTGCAAGCCTTGCCCTATGCATCTCTTTCTTCCATTTGGCTATTCATCTGTACCCTTTGTAATATCCTTCATAATAAACTGGTAAAAGTAAACTGTTTCACTGAGTTCTGTAAGTTTCTCTAGCTAATTAATTGAGCCCAGGGATGGGGTGGTAGAAACTTCAATTTACAGATGTTCAGTCCAGAAGTTCCAGAGACACAGTTGTGCACCTGAACTGGCATTAGAAGTAGGGGACAGTCTTATGGGACTAAACCCTCAACCTATGAGATTTGATGCTGTCTCCTGGTAGTATCAGAAATAGATTGAAGTGAAATGTTGTCTGCTGCAGAACTGCTTGGTTGCTGGTGGGAAGCAACTCCTCCTCTTCCTACATTTGGGTGACTAGAGGTGCTGTGTTCTATTGAATTATATAAGAGAATAGGTGGAGGCCGGGCACTGTGGCTAACGAGTGTAATCCCAACACTATGGGAGGCTGAGGAAAGAGCACTGCTTGAGCCCAGGAGTTCAAGACTAGCCCGGGCAACATTGCAAAACCCCGCCTCTACAAAAAAAATTAGCCAGGCTAGATGGCACACACCTGTGGTCCCAGCTAGTCAGGAAGCTGATGCAGAAGGACTGCTTGAGCTCAGGAGTTCAAGTCTGCAGTGAGCTATAATTATACCACCACACACCAGCCTATGAGAGACAGAGAGAGAGAGAAAGGGGGCGGGGGAGGATGCAGAAGGACTGCTTAAGCTCAGGAGTTCAAGTCTGCAGTGAGCTATAATTATACCACCACACACCAGCCTATGAGAGAGAAAGAGAGAGAAGAGAGAGAGAGAAAGAGAGAAGAGAGAGAGAGAGAGAGAGAGAGAAAGAGAGAGAGAGAGAGAGAGACTGACTGACTGACTGACTCTGACTGTCTCTTTTTAAAAATAAAAATAAAGAGGGACTTTCCAAGATGGCGCCGTAGAAACAACTCAGGATTGCAGCTCTCAGTGAAGGCGCAGAGGGTGACTCCTGGCTGCATTCTCAGACAGACCTTTGTTGCCCACAGAAAAGGGAAAGTCCCAGGTGTAGGAGAGACACGGGATGCCAGTGCAGCCGGTGTTTTGTCTCGTGTGGCCGGTTCGGCCAGCGCCGCAGCGCAGCAGAACCCGGCACAAAACTCACTGGTCTGGGTGCCCTGTTAAACCGGCAGTCTGAGATTTGGAAGGGCAGACTGACATGTCCATCTGATTAAACAGGACTTGGACAATGAGCCAGACCAGGAGACTCCCGGGAAGCGCGATTTGAGCCAGTGCAGTGGGCAGCGGCACAGGAGATCACACGGATCCCAGTGCCCTCTCAGCAGGTTACTGGGGCGCCAGGGAAAGAGTCAACTGTTCAAATTGGGGAGAAAAAGACAGAGAGAGGACGGATTCTAAGGCAGGGAGCCAGGTGATCGGGCTCAGCGGGTCCCACCCTCATGGGGACAAGCAGGGCAGCCACTGGAAGCGCTCTGGGTTGAGAGTTTTGCTGCAGGCACATCTGAATCTAAAACCATGCAACCCGGTGGGGGAGGGGCGTCTGCCAGTACGGACGCAATACGCCCCTACTGAAGTACCACCCAGTACTGACACAGCCTGCCGTTGCCAAGGCAACCCGCCATAACAGAGAGACTCCGCCAGGAGGGCGGAGCACACCACAGCAGAACGGAGCCCCGCCGCAGCAGGGCAGACCCGTGCTAGCAGGGCAGAGCCTCGGCAGGCAAATAGTGAATAAACTACCTCCTAGCCGGGCAGGACAGTGAAACAGATACTCATAAAGAAAGCCCCAACTCCCTGAGACAGAGCATCTGAGGGAGAAAAAAAAGGGGGGGGGTTTGTAAGTTTTGCTGCAGAAGACTGAAACACAGGTGCCCAACAACCCAGAATAAACAACGGAGCTCACAGCTCAGCACTGGAGCTCCTATAAAGTACAGACCGTCTCCTCAAGCAGCTCCATGACCCCTGTATATCCAAAGAGTCACCTCAAAAAAGGACTAATCAGACTGACATTTGGCGGGCATCATTCTGGGACAAAGATAGCAGAAGAAGAAACTGGTAGCATCCCTCACTGTTCCGCAGCTGTTACAGGTGTACCCCAGACAAGCAGGGCCTGGAGTGGACCTCAGCACTCATACAGCAGAGAAGCTAGACCATCAGAAGGAAAACTAAGTAACAGAAATACTTCATCATCAACAATCTGGACGTCCACTCAGAGACCAAATTGAAAAATCAGCAACTACTAAGACGACAGGTGGATAAATCCACAAAGATGGGAAGAAACCAGCGCAAAAAGGAGGAATACACCTGAAACCAGAACACCTCACCTTCTACAAAGGACCAAAACTCCTCACCAGCAAGGGAACAAAGCTGGACGGAGAATGAGTGTGAAGAAATGACGGAATCAGACTTCAGAAAGTGGATAATGAGAAACTTCAGTGAGCTAAAAGAACATGTTCTAAATCAATGCAAAGAAACTAAGAACCTTGAAAAAAGATTTGAAAAAAGATTTGAGGAAATGATAACAAGAATGGACAACTTAGAGAGGAATATAAATGAATTGAAGGAGCTGAAAAACACAACACAAGAACTTCGCGAAGCATGCACAAGTTTCAACAGCCGAACTGACCAAGCAGAAGAAAGAATATCAGAAGTTGAAGATCAACTCAATGAAATAAAACGAGAAACCAAGATTAGAGTAAAAAGCGCAAAAAGGAATGAACAAAATCTCCAAGAAATGTGGGACTACGTGAAGAGACCCAACCTACATTTGATAGATGTACCAGAATGTGATCAAGAGAACGAATCCAAGCTGGAAAATACTCTTCAGGATATTATCCAGGAAAATTTCCCCAACCTAGCAAGGCAGGTCAATACTCAACTCCAGGAAATACAGAGAACACCACAGAGATACTCTGCAAGTAGAGCAAACCCAAGGCACATAATCGTCAGATTCACCAGGGTTGAAATGAAGGAGAAAATACTAAGGGCAGCCAGAGAGAAAGGTCGGGTCACCCACAAAGGGAAGCCCATCAGACTCACAGCAGATCTCTCGGCAGAGACTCTACAAGCCAGAAGAGAGTGGGGGGCAATATTCGACATCCTTAAAGAAAAGAACTTTCAACCCAGAATTTCATATCCAGCCAAACTGAGCTTCATAAGTGAAGGAAAAATAAAATCCTTCGCGAACAAGCAAGTACTCAGAGATTTTGTTGCCACTAGGCCTGCTTTACAAGAGCTCCTGAAAGAGGCACTACACATAGAAAGGAACAACCAGTACCAGCCATCCTAAAAGCATACCAAATGCTAAAGAGCATCAACAAAATGAAGAATCTACATGAACCAATGGGCAAAACAGTCAGCTAGCATCAAAATGGCAGTATCAAATTCACACATAACAATATTAACCCTAAATGTAAATGGGCTAAATGCACCAATCAAAAGACACAGACTGGCAAATTGGATAAAAAACAAAACCCATCGGTGTGCTGTATCCAGGAAACCCATCTCACACGCAAGGATACACAAAGGCTCAAAATAAAGGGATGGAGGAAGATTTACCAAGCAAATGGAGAGCAAAAAAAAGCAGAAGTTGCAATTCTCGTCTCTGATAAAATAGACTTTAAAGCAACAAAGATCAAAAGAGACAAAGAAGGTCATTACATAATGGTCAAAGGATCCATACAACAAGAAAAGCTAACGATTCTAAATATATATGGACCCAATGCAGGAGCACCCAGATATATAAGGCAAGTTCTTAATGACTTACAAAGAGACTTAGACTCCCACACAATAATAGTGGGAGACTTTAACACTCCACTGTCAATAGCAGACAGATCAACCAGACAGAAAATTAACAAGGATATCCAGGACTTGAACTCAGACCTGGAACAAGCAAACCTGATAGACATTTACAGAACTCTCCACCCCAAATCCACAGAATATACATTCTTCTCAGCACCACATCACACCTACTCCAAAATTGACCACATAATTGGAAGTAAAGCACTCCTCAGCAAATGCAAAACAACTGAAATCATAACAAACAGTCTCTCAGACCATAGTGCAATCAAGTTGGAACTCAGAATTCAGAAAATAACTCAGAACCGCACAGCTTCATGGAAACTGAACAACTGGCTCTTAAATGTTGATTGGATAAACAATGAAATGAAGGCAGAAATAAAGAAGTTCTTCGAAACCAATGAGAACGAAGACACAACATACCAGAATCTCTGGGACACATCTAAAGCAGTCTGTAGAGGAAAATATATAGCAATAAGTGCCCACATGAGAAGAGTGGAGAGATCCAAAATTGACACCCTATCGTCAAAATTGAAAGAGCTAGAGAAGCAAGATCAAAAAAACTCAAAACGTAGCCGAAGACAAGAAATAACTAAGATCAGAGCAGAACTGAAGGAGATAGAGACACGAAAAACCCTTCAGAAAAATCAATAAATCCAAGAGCCGGTTTTTCGAAAAGATCAACAAAATAGACAGACCACTAGCCAGACTGATAAAAAAGAAAAGAGAGAACAACCAAATAGATGCAATAAAAAACGATAAAGGGGAAATCACCACAGATTCCACAGAAATTCAAACCATCATCAGAGAATACTACAAACAACTCTATGCACATAAACTAGTAAACCAGGAAGAAATGGATAAATTTCTGGACTCCTGTGTCCTCCCCCAAGCCTACACCAGGAGGAAGCAGAAACTATGAATAGACCAATAACAAGGTCTGAAGTTGAGGCAGCAATTAAGAGCCTACCACACAAAAAAAGCCCAGGTCCAGATGGGTTCACAGCCGAATTCTACCAGACACACAAAGAGGAGCTGGTACCATTCCTTCTGAAACTATTCCAAATAATTCAAAAAGAGGGAACCCTTCCCAAATCATTTTATGAGACCAACATCATCCTGATACCAAAACCCGGCAGAGACTCAACAAGAAAAGAAAACTTCAGGCCACTATCAATGATGAACATAGATGCAAAAATCTTCAATAGAATACTGGCAAACCGATTGCAACAACACATTAAAAAAACTTATCCATCATGATCAAGTAGGATTCATCCCGGGGATGCAAGGCTGGTTCAACATACACAAGTCTATAAATGTAATTCACCACATAAACAGAACCAAAAACAAAAACCACATGATTATCTCAATTGACGCAGAGAAGGCATTTGACAAAATTCAAATTTTGTCAAATTTTATGCTAAAAAACCCTCAATAAACTCGGTATTGATGGAACGTATCTCAAAGTAATAAAAGCTATTTACGACAAACCAAAAGCCAATATCATACTTAATGGGCAAAAACTGGAAGCATTCCCTTTGAAATCCGGCACTAGACAAGGATGCCCTCTCTCACCACTCCTATTCAACATAGTACTGGAAGTTCTAGCCAGAGCAATCAGGCAAGAAAAAGAAATAAAGGGTATTCAAATAGGAAAGGTGGAAGCCAAATTGTCTCTATTTGCAGACAACATGATAGTATACCTAGAAGACCCCATCACCTCAGCCCAAAAACTCCTGAAACTGATAAGCAACTTCAGCAAAGTCTCAGGATATAAAATCAACGTGCAAAAATCACAAGCATTTCTATACACCAATAACAGACTTAAGGAGAACCAAATCAAGAACGAACTGCCATTCACAATGGCTACAAAAAAAATAAAATACCTAGGAATACAACTCACAAGGAATGTAAGGGACCTTTTTAAGGAAAACTACAAACCAGTGCTCAACAAAGTAAGAGAGGACACAAACAGATGGAGAAACATTCCATGTTCGTGGTTAGGAAGAATCAATATTGTGAAAATGGCTATACTGCCCAAAGTAATTTACACAATCAATGCTATCCCCATCAAACTACCATTGAATTTCTTCACAGAACTGGAAAAAACCACCATGAACTTCATATGGAACCAAAAGAGAGCCCGCATAGCCAAGTCAATTCTAAGCAAAAAGAACACAGAGGGAGGCATCACACTACCAGACTTCAAACTATACTACAAGGCTACAGTAATCAAAAAGCATGGTACTGGTACCAAAACAGAGATATAGACCAATGGAACAGAACAGAGGCATCGGAGGCAACACAACAGATCTACAACCATATAATCTTTGATAAACCAGACAAAAATAAGCAATGGGGAAAGGATTCCCTGTTTAATAAATGGTGTTGGGAAAACTGGCTGGCCATGTGCAGAAAGCAGAAACTGGACCCCTTCCTGACACCTTACACTAAAATTAACTCCAGATGGATTAAAGACTTAAACATAAGACCTGCCACCATAAAAACCCTAGAAGAAAATCTAGGCAAAACCATTCAGGACATAGGAGTAGGCAAGGACTTCATAACCAAAACACCAAAAAGCATTGGCAACAAAAGCCAAAATAGACAAATGGGACCTAATCAAACTCCACAGCTTTTACACGGCAAAAGAAACAGTCACTAGAGTGAATCGGCAACCATCAGAATGGGAAAAAATCTTTGCAGTTTACCCATCTGACAAAGGGCTGATATCCAGAATTTACAAAGAACTCAAACAGATTTACAGGAAGAAAACAAACAAGCCCATTCAAAAACGGGCAAAGGATATGAACAGACACTTTACAAAAGAAAACACATGAGGCCAACAAACACATGTAAAAATGCTCATCATCACTGGTCATTAGAGAGATGCAAATCAAAACCACATTGAGATACCATCTCACGCCAGTTACAATGGCGATCATTAAAAAATCTGGAGACAACAGAAGCTGGAGAGGATGTGGAGAAATAGGAACACTCTTACACTGTTGGTGGGAGTGTAAATTGGTTCAACCATTGTAGAAGACAGTGTGGCGATTCCTCAAGGACCTAGAAATAGAAATTCCATTTGACCCAGCAATCCCATTACTGGGTATATATTCAAGGGACTATAAATTGTTCTACTATAAGGACACATGCACACGAATGTTCACTGCAGCACTGTTTACAATAGCAAAGAACTGGAACCAACCCAAATGCCCATCGATGATAGACTGGACTGGGAAAATGTGGCACATATACACCATGGAATATTATGCAGCAATCAAAAATGATGAGTTTGTGTCCTTTGTAAGGACATGGATGAATCTGGAGAACATCATTCTCAGCAAACTGACACAAGAACAGAAAAGGAAATACTGCATATTCTCACTCATAGGCGGGTGAGAAGAATGAGAACACATGGACACAGGGAGGGGGTCTACTACACACTGGGGTCTATTGGGGGGAATGGGGAGGGACAGCGGGGGGGAGCTGGGGAGGGATAGCCTGGGGAGAAATGCCAAGTGTGAGTGAAGGGGAGGAAGGCAGCAAAACACACTGCCATGTGTGTACCTATGCAACTATCTTGCACGTTCTGCTCATGTACCCCAAAACCTAAAATGCAATAAAAATTTTAAAAATAATAAAAATAAAAGAGAGAGCAGGTAGGAAAAAGCACTTTGGTTTATTTTTCTTGTATCTTCTTAATTACATAACACTGAAAAATAACCTCATGGTCTCTTATGCTAAAATATCTAACAGGTCAACTAGGATTAACATAGACCTACTTTGGCTTTAGGTCTATGCTATATGCTATAAAATATATCAAAGAATAAGAAAATGTAAGATCAAAGTACTTGTTAGGATTAACAATCTCCTTAAAAAAAAAAAAAACCTCTTGGTTTCGTTCCTTCAGTTAATAATACCATATTACACATCACCTTATGTAGCCAGCTATTTTCCTAGGAAGATGACTTCAAAATCGATAAAGGAAACAGCAATGTTCACAGCTATAAAAAAGAATGAAATCAAGTCCTTTGCAGCAACAAGGATGCAGCTAGGGGCCATTATCCTAAATGAACTAATGCAAAAAGGAAAAACCAAACATTGCATATTCTCACTCATAAGCTGGAGCTAAATCTTGATTTCACATAGACATAAAGATGCAAACAATCAACACTGGGAACTCCGAAGGGAAGGAGGGATGTAACAAGGGCTGAAAAACTGCCCACTAGAACTACTATGTTCACTATCTGGGTGATGGGATCAATAGAAACCCAAACTCCAGCACCGTACAATATACCCTTGTAACAAACCTGCACATTTACCACTGAATCCAAAATAAAAATGGAACTTTAAAAAAAGAAGGAATGGGCCAGACGTGGTGGCTCACGCCTGTAATCCCAGCACTTTGGGAGGCTGAGGCGGGTGGATCACGAGGTCAAGAGATCGAGACCATCCTGGTCAAAATAATGAAACCCCGTCTCTACTAAAAATACAAAGAAAAAAAAAATTAGCTGGGCATGGTGGCACATGCCTGTAATCCCAGCTACTCAGGAGGCTGAGGCAGGAGAATTGGCTGAACCCAGGAGGCAGAGGTTGCCATGAGCCAAGATTGCGCCATTGCACTCCAGCCTAGATAACAAAAGCGAAACTCCGTCTCAAATAAAATTAAAATAAAAATAAATAAAAAATAAAAAAGAATGTTGAATTTGGAATGCTGTATGCTGTATGCTGTATGCTGTACATAAATGAACTTTGGAAAAGGAATTACTATTTCAAATGAGAGGCCTGGGAGGTTTCACCAATCAATAAACACCTGACAGCATTTCTGTCAATAAATGAGAAGAAATAAAAATACTTTATTGTAAACATTATGATCAACAATAATAACAGTATTAAAAGTGCCAGGCACCTACCGAAACATTTGACTCACAGCTCATTTAGTCCTTAACCCCAACAGGTACATGAATAAATTGTCCCATTTTTTAGCCAGACATGGTGGCTCACGCCTGTAATTCCAACACTTTGGGATGTCAAGGTGGGAGGATCACTTGAGGTCAGGAGTTTGAGTCTAGCCTGGCCAACAAGGCAAAATCCCATATCTACTAAAAACACAAAATGAATGAATGAATTAATTAATTAATGCTAGATATGGTAGCACATGCCTGTAATCCCAGCTACTAGGGAGGCCAAAGCAGGAGAATCGATTGAACCCGGGAGGCGGAAGTTGCACTGGGCCAAGATCACCTGGGCGACAGAGCAAGACTCCCTCTCAACAACAACAACAAAAAGAGTCCCATTTTTTTTTTAGATGAGAAAAACTAAGGCTCAAGAGGACTAAACAGTGTGTCAGTCTTTACATGCTAATAAGGACTAGGATTCTGCATAAACTCTTAGATGCCTTAAACTTCAGTCATCACTAGCCCAAATTAATCTTACTGACAAATATTAAATATTTAAATGAATATTATCTTCAAAAAGAGAACTAAGAGCCGGGCGCAGTGGCTCATGCCTGTAATCCCAGCACTTAGGGGGCCGAGGCAGGCGGATCACAAGGTCAAGAGATCAAGACCATCCTGGCCAACATGGTGAGAATCTGTCTCTAAAAATAATTTTAAAAGTTTAAAGAAAAAAAAGAGAAGCTAAAATAAAGATAAGGGGTAGAAATACAGAAATCTTAATTCTTGTGGTTTTTCTACAAAGGAACTCCAACTACCATAGTAAATAAAAGAAAATTACCAAAATCTGTATTAGGGAAAAACAAACAAAATAAATAAGTAAATAAATAAAAGAAATTGTTCTAAATCATGTAAACAAGTTTGTACTATTAATAATAATTTTTCTAGGATAATTCTCTGATTCATTTGTCAAAGAACCCTAACATGTTATAACAGACTTTTTTCAACATTCAAATCTATGTCTAAAATGGAGAAGAATGTTTTCAAGTCACAAAGAAAGTATGACTTACCTATTTTATAGAGTATCCTATAAGATTCTGTTTATCTTTATTTTGGGGGAACTAAAAATCAGGCAAAGACTAACTTCTATTCAAGTTGTATTAACTACATACCATAAAAATAAGAATTAATGTAATTTTAATAAAAATTTCCACACCAATGAAGTTCTTTCAAATAAACACAAGAAATTCCAAGTTTATCTTTCTTCCTTAAAGTTACTCTCAATATACTAAACCTCACTAAATCCAACTCATGTCACCTCACTTTAACTCTTTCAAAAGAAATAACTCCTTTCACTATAATCCTATTAACATATATTCATAATTCACTTGCTAAATTTAGTAAACATTTGTAACTTACTAGAGGATTATACATAAATTTTGTGTGACTACCTCCTTTTCAAGAAACTTAAATCTGCTTAACATATGCATGCGTGTATAAATTACTAAAAAAGGACAAAGTTTTTCACTAGCTATTATGTGAAAGTATCCAATTTTACACTTATTTGAAATGTATTGTATTTAAATATGTGTAGAACCACAATGCCTACCTGCATCAGCTCTGGACCGCTGGCCAGGTGTCTTTCCGAATGGGGTCTTCATTCATCTGTATTTAAGTGAGCAGCAGAGCTGCTGGACTAGGGTGAAAATTCAATATTCTCCAATTTGAAATTTTTCACAGAATGTTAGTGTTCTCGTTAATCCACCATCCAAGTGTCTCTTTTACAAGTTCAGCAAAAATACTTGAAATCACAAGCACTCTGTAAAATAGTGAAACAGTTCATTACTACAGCATCAAGAAAGCAAAATTATGCCTAGTGAGCCTTTAAACATAAAATTTTAAGCAAAAGTATTTGCTGTCCCAAAGTAATTAACTTTATTTCCTAAGACCTGGTTTCTCAGGACATGGCAAACTAGAAAGGAGAAAAAGAGGCAACAGACTCTTTAAAAAAAGAAGCCTGGGACAAATACAAGACGCAAAAGTAAAGTTCTTCCAACATCAACTGGAACACAATACGGCTGTTGTCTAGCATCCCCATTATTATCCTAACGCATCCTGCTGCTAGAAACCAGAAAAAGGTGGATGCTGGAACCTCACAGAAGATTTAGACAGCATGGCCCATCTCTCTGATGGACACAAAGAACTGCCGCGGTCCAGCCGGGCAGGGTCCAAGGGATCCCAAAGGTGAGCTAGGCGTCGGCGGAAGGAGACATCACGACTTGCAGGTTGTGTCAACCAAAAGATGTGTGTGTTTATTACAGGCAATTCATGGTTTTTATACTTTTAATTGTGGCAGGTGAACAGACAAATCAGGAAATTCAAACATCAACAGGGCTTTGTAGTTACAGTTCTGTGCTTCAGAAAATTACATTGTACTATAATTCACCAGAATAATCAGAAGAGTTTGTTTCAAAGATGATTCCAAGGAAACGTTAGATTATCTATATTCTACTGTTTTTAATTAACTTTCCTTTTTTCTTAAAGGTTATTAATTTATGATTAACTTATGTTAGATATTATGCTTTCATAACTAAATGTTAAAGAAATTATAAAACAGGTTAAGAGCTAAATATTGACCAAGTGATAGACATTGTCTGTTCTATCTTCAGGGATGAGTGGATAGTCCCTGGAGACAATAACAACAAACACTGGCAACGTATATTGTTAACTATGGTTACAAGTAAGGGTCAATGTAGTTTAGACTACGAGGTACAGCGTGGAAATTCATGAACTTACTTTAACTGTTTTAGTGTAAATATTTTTTGTTGTTTTGTTTTTATATACCAAGGAGATCCTGTTCTAGCAAGCCCTTCCATAAATGTTAGGGAATGATAAAGGACATGGACACTGTTTATATTAACGATTTTAATTCCGTCCTTGTTATTTACTTCTGTATAAGGTAGAGAAGGATCAGTAAGTCTAATTATTTTCTAATTAACATTTGCTCCTTCAGGGGGATACCAAAATTTATTCCCTAGCTTATAAACTACCCAAGGAAGCCCCTGGGCAGTGGGAAGTAGGTAGATTCCTAAGTTTCTGTTCTTCTCTTATTTTTCTTAATTCTGGGAATAGGTGTAGGGGTGACTGGCTCCTGGAGTATTTCCACCTGTTGCAATTCAAGCATAAACTGCTTTACGTCTTTAGTGAATTTAGGGTCTTTTCTCAAGATATTGACTATACTGTGGCGACATCTGGAGCCATTAGTAGTAATGGGGATTTCTGAGGTACTAGGAGTGTCGGTGGAAAATTAGGACTCTAAAGTGACATCAGCCGAGTACACAATTTTTTGATTAGCAAGAAAAAATGATTAAGCAGACGATTCCCAAGAACCCACTGATCCACCCAAGAAATTGTATCCCCATGCCTCGTCCTTTTCCAGGAAAGAGTCTTCCTTGAAGCTCGTCTCCCCATATTCGGATTTTGTCAAGCAATACGGTCAGAAAAGTACGCGGCAAAGAACCAGACTATGGGGGTGGGTGACAGGGGTGTGAGGTCACTGGGGAGGCAAGAGTGGAAGGACAACATGGAGGCAGCACAGGAAATCATGTTCAAGACAGAGCAACAGCGAGGCTGAAGATCAGTAAGTAGTCCAGGGTCTTAGACAAAAGGAAGAATTATAGCCAACAAGTCTCTGTGTTTCCCTTTCTTCTCACAAGCTTCCAGAAACTAAAGAAAAAGGTCCAGGAATTCCGGAGAAGCCTCAAAGAAAGTTCCTCACCTATGTAAATGCTAAAGTCATTTTATGAAAGCAAATTATCTTTTAGGCCAAATTTAGTTCCTAGAGATACAACAGGTCTGTCTCACTACTCAATGAGCTACAGAGACTAGGCCTAAGATGAAGACTATCAGGACAACTGGTTGCTTACTGGCCTTCCCCTGAGAGCCTATCCAACTGCCACATCAAATCTCATATCCCTGTTTTCCCTCATTCAACTCTCTTTCCATTCAGACCTATCTAATGGGCCCCTATGACTCTCTTCCCTGCCTGCCCAAACCTCTCCAGAAGGTAAAGTGCTTTGACCACAAACTTCTTAACATATGCATATTACCCTACTGGCCAACAGCTCCCCTAAAAGGTGGTTGTTTATATTTCTCACCGCACACCCTAACACAATCTCTCCTACCTCAATTCCTCACCTTAGAAGCACATGCCATAACCCTAGTTATAACAGCTATCCCTTTTTGTTAGTTGTCTACCTGTTAATCTTCCAGTCATCTACACACATTTGCTGAAGATTATGGTATCTGGTTTACTTCTTTTCCTCCATGATTCCCATTAAAATTCTTGGCAACCTCAATATGCACACATATGATCCATTCAACCTCCCCACCTTGGTTCTTTAGACACCCTCCCTTCAACCCACTTACCCTACAATTCATCTATTCTCATAGTACCAACAGAGACCTTTTGATCAACAATAACTGTAATAACCCCAAAACCATTATTTCACACTCAAACCACCTCTCATCATTCTAGTTTTCTTAAAGTGACACTCCCATTCCAATAATTACTTGATGCCACCAGTACCACGTATCTACAGCTTTACTGTTTTTCAGTATCGCATTATCTCCTCAGGGACTAACTTCCCTCATTACTCTGCTTAAATTTTCATGGATGGTCAATCACATCATGATGATTATTATTCCACTGCCTTTCTCAATTTTCTTACCCTTCTCTTCCTGTCACTGTTGTGTGGGAAACCTAAACCCAAATCCCTTCCTAGAGTGCTTACTACATAAAGCAGTTAAACATGGATGAAAAACATACAAATTTTCACTTCAAATTTGTCATCTCATATCTCACGTGAGCATTCAACAAATACCCACAGCCTCAGCAGATAGGCTTGCTATTGGCTATGAAAACAAATGCAAAGAGAACTACTCATCACATTACCAGCAAATTGACTAACTGATCAGTACCCTTTGTCTCCATAATAAAAGATGCACTATCTCTGAGACATGTTCAACCCGTCACTTGCCTAATCAATCCCATCCTTTTTCCTCTGTATACATTTACCACTAGCATAGTCCCATCAGCATACAACACATGATGTAAAGGCCAGGTGCAGTGGCTCACAACAGTAATCCTAACACCTTGGGAGGCCAAGGTTGGCAGATCACTTGAGCTCAAGAGTTCAAGAGCAGCCTGGTCAACATAGCAAAACCCTGTCTCCACAAAAGATTAAAAAAAAAATAGGCAAACGTGGTGGTGTGTGCCCTTGGTCTCATCTACTGGAGAGGCTGAGGCAGGAGAATCATTTGATCCTGGGAGGCAGAAGTTGGAGTGAGCCAAAATTGTGCCATTGCACTCTAGCTTGGGTGACCGAGTGGGACCCCATCTCAAAAAAATGCAATAATAAAGATCAAGAGCTTTTTATTAAAAAAAAAAATACATGATGTAGGCTGGGTACAGGGGCTCATGGCTGTAATCCTAGCACTTTGAGAGGCTGAGGCAGGAGGACCACCTGAGACCAGGAGTTTGAGACCCCGTAGCTACTAAAAATGCAAAAATCAGACAGGCATGGTGGCGCACACCTGTAATCCCAGCTACTTACCAGGCTGAGGCAGGAGAACTGCTTGAACTCGGGAGGTAGAGGGTGCAGTGAGCTGAGATCACACCACTGTACTCCACCCTACGTGACAGAGTAAGACTCTGTCACAGAAAAAAATAAAAAATAAAAAAATAATGTAGTATTTCCAAATTTCAAAAAACATCCCATGACTCCACTCCCTTTCTGTGCTCTTTACAGAACTACTTCAAAGACTAAGAAAAAAAAATTTTTTTGAGATTACAGGCATGAGCCACTGCGTCCAGCCAGATTAAAGAATTTTTTTAACTATATACAATCAATTTATCCTAACAAATTCATTCGATCAAATAAAAATTTTAACTTACTGATATTCTGAACTATGCACCCTCCTATCAGATTTAAGCTTATCTTAGCAATATTTTCTGCTGCTTTCCACTTCATTAAAATTTCAAGTTGAACTTGTTAATAAACCAAAAATTTTTTTTAAACAGGAGGTGAAGGAAGAGTTGCAGTGGGTGTAGGATACAAGGTGGCTATTTGAACAATATTAGAACGCAAAACTCCAGATGAGAGTCCTTCCCTTGGCCAGGCACAGTGGCCCATGCCTGTAATCCCAGCACTTTGGGAGGCCGACGTGGGCGGATCACCTGAGGTCAGGAGTTCCAGACAAGCCTGGCCAACATAGTGAAACTCCATCTCCTCTAAAAATACAAAAATTAGCCAGGCCTGGTGGCGGGCGCCTGTAATCCCAGCTAATCCAGAGGCTGAGGTTTTGCACCAGGAAGGCAGAGGTTGCAGTGAGCCAGGATCATGCCACTGCACTCCAGCCTGGGCAAAACAGCAAGACTGTTTCAAAAAGAGTCCCTTCTCTCATGTTTAGATGTTGTCTAAAAAATAACAATAAAATTTTAAGAAGAGTCCTTTCTCTTTTTTGAGTCGCAATTAATAAATACTTCAACCACCTGATCTTATCCTAACTCCTGTTAAGACCAGAAAGAAATGCAGAAACAGATCAAAAAGAAAACACTGAGTGCTAACTAAAACTGGTTTTGTTTTAACAGCTGCCATGTAAGGCTTTCAAAATTCAGATGAACTAAAGCTTTCCTAAAACAAATCCCACTCTACTTTGGCTGGAAAAGGCTAAACTTACTGTGCTCAGGTTTTTTTTTTAAAGACCTTAAGTTATTCTACTAAGTAATTAACTTCGTAAATAAAAACTGAAGGAAACAAAATTTTAAATTCAGAGTTAGCATTATTTCTAGGTTAGCAGAAGTTATAAAATATTTCTTCAAGTGTTATGAAGAATATTAACAAACTGAGCTTAATTATAAGGCCATTAGGAAGAAAGTCCTGCATTCAGAGACCCATCAGAAGTTGCTAAAACCATCAGGAGAAAGGTTGCTGGAGAACAATAATTGTATGGTATCAAAGGATCGCTCCAGAGATTACTTGTTAATTATAAAGAGGAAAATGTTGTTGCTTTACAATGGAGCAATCTTGGCCTATACTACCAAGGAATTGAAAGATCAAACAATTTGGCATCATTAAAAGAGAATCAACCTCGCTTCATCCACTTCTTAACGTGATATGATACAAAGCAGACCACATCACTTATAAAGTACTACTCTTGTCAAAAATTTTTTATCTCCAGGTGAGGTGTGGCAATATAAAATATATTCAAAAGGTGTAAGGCGCAGCGCCTTACACCTGTAATCCCAGCACTTTGGGAGGCCAAGGCAGGTGGATCATGAGGTCAGGAGATCGAGATCATCCTGGCTAACACGGTGAAACCTCGTCACTAAAACAAACAAACAAAAAAATACATATATTCAAAAAAATCTAGTCAAGCTTTCAGATATAATTTCTAGTTTATAGGAAATACAGGTGATGCAGAAGAAGCAAGTTAGACAACACCATGAGGAAATAGACAAATTAGAAAGGTAGAGTTTGGGGCCGGAGGTAGATGTTTGGTGGCTCACACCTGTAATCCCACCACTTTGGGAGGCCGAGGTAGGCTGATCACAAGGTCAAGGGTTAGAGACCAGTCTGGCTAACATGGTGAAACACCGTCTCTAAAAATACAAAAATTAGCTGGGCCTGGTGGCGCGTGCCTGTAATCCCAGTTATTAGGGAGGCTGAGGCAGAACTGCTTGAACCCTGGAGGCAGAGGTTGCAGTCAGTTGAGATCACACCACTGCACTCCACCTGGGCAACAGAGCACGACTGTGCTTCGGGGGAAAAAAGAAAAAGAAAAAAGAAAGAGAGGTGGAGTTTGTACATGAAAAGTGGGCCATACTCTTCAAAAAGTCAATGTCAAAAAAAAAGAAAATGGTAGACATACTGCTCTAGACTAAAAGAGACTGAACAATAAGACAATCAATAAACCCTAAGCACATGGTTGGTGGGGAGAGGTGGGTCAAAGCTACCAAAGACACTTAAGGCCAGGCAAAGTGGCTAAAGCCTGTAATCCTAACCCTTTGGAAGGATCACTTGAGCCTAGGAGTTCAAGTGATCAACATGGTATGGATAGCTGGCCGTGGTGGCGCACATATGTAGTACCAGCTACCAGCTACTCAAGAGGCTGAAGCAAGAGGATCACGTGAGACCAGGAGGTGAAGGCTGCAGTGAGCCGTGATGGAGCCACTGCACTTTAGCCTCGCCGACAGAGTAAGACCCTGCATAAACAAACACACACACACTAAAAAAAATTTTAAAAATAATAAAAAATAAAAAAATAAAAAGGCCGGGCGTGGTGGCTCACGCTGCAATCCAAGCACTTTGGAGGCCACAGCGGGCAGATCACCTGAGGTCAGAAGTTCAAGACCAGCCTGACCAATGTGGTGAAACCCCGTCTTAAACACACACACACACACACACACACACACACACACACATTCTTAAGACAACTGGGGAAATTTAAATGTAGACTAAATAATAGATACTGTGAGATTATCATTACATTTTAAAAGCACGATGATGATGTGGTTACGCCTGAGAATATATTCTTTGGAGAAACATGCTGAAATGTCTAAAGAGGAAGACTCACAATTTCTGTACGTTAACTTCAAATGATTTGGGGGAAGAAAATACATACACGAGAAATAACATAAGTATCGAAAGACAAAATTACAACAATGTGGTTTAAGGATCTAAAACAGCTTTATTTACGATTCTGGAATCAAACAACGCTTTGTTCCATAAAATAGAATGAGCATTCAAGTGAGCAGAGCAGAAGCTCCTTGTATAGACAGAACAGGCCTGAAGAAAGCAGAAACAAAGAACTGGGAAAATAATTCAAAATCAAATCTACTGGAAGCTTAAATTATTTTCAGCCTTAAAGAAATGTGATTATGGGACCTGAGTCACATGACAGGCAACTTTATTCCTCTGATTATAGATCAGCCTCTTTACCGACAGTGTTCTGTAAAATGTTGTAAAAGACTAAAGGGCTCCAAAGAAGACCCCTATCCCTCTAAACTTGATCTTCATTATAGATTAACTTCCTCTTACTTCTCTTACCCATAGACCAAGACTACAACACTAAGATGGAATGTTAAATAAAGTCTTTTAAATTGGAAAAAGAAAAGAAAAGAACAGTAACTAAGCAAATTGCTATAACTCATAAACCAGCCTTGTATGGAAAATGTGGCAATCCTGTTAAATTTGTTTTCTGCCCACATAAGCAAGACCTTAAACTTTTCAGCTTCAGAGGGCTGGCTCCATTCCTCTGGATTCTGTTACCCAGTTGGCTACTCTCAGCTTTGCACTTGAATAAAATTATTTTGTTTTTGGTTTTGTTTATTTGAGACAGAGTTTCACTCTGTCACCCAGGCTGGAATACAGTGGCACAATCTTGGCTAACTACAACCTCCACCTCCTGGGTTCAAGCAATTCTCCTGCCTCTGCCTCCCAAGTAGCTGGGACTACAGGTGTGTGCCACCACACCCGGCTAATTTTTGTTTTTTTTTTTTTGAGACAGAGTTTCACTCTTGTTGCCCAGGTTGGAGTGCAATGGCGCAATCTCAACTCACCGCAACCTCTGCCTGCCAAGTTTAAGCAATTCTCCTGCCTCAGCCTCCTGAGTAGCTGAGATTACAGGAATGCACCACCACACCCAGCTAATTTTGTATGTTTATTAGAAACAAGAATTCTCCGTGTTGGTCAGGCTGGTCTCGAACTCCAGACCTCAGGTGATCTGCCCGCCTTGGCCTCCCAAAGTTCTGGGATTACAGGCGTAAGCCACTCTGCCCAGCCTGAGTAAAACTTTTAAACTTGACAATGATCCTTTTGATTATTTCAGGATGGCAGAACAAAAGGTGAATTGGTCATTTCAAAGTAACTTTCCTTGTAAGAAAGGAAAGAGAAAACAGGATAACAGAAATAACTGATTGGGAAACGCAATATCATGCCTATTGGAACTGCCTGGTTTGAGAAATTAAGGCTATTTCTCTCCTGATTTCTGGGAAGGTCTGATAACACCTCAGTTTAGTGGTCTGGAACCTCGGCATGGGTGGCCCCATTTAGATTTTAGTCTGGTCTATTGTGGCCTAGTGCAGGCAGAAGACTAGCTCAAAGCAATGGCACCACCTACAATTTTTATTCAACATGAATATGGCAAAGTTATCTGTTAATGTAGGTGAAGAGCACATTAGTATTCACTAACATTATTCTGTGAACTTTTATTTCAGTTCAAATTTTTCATAAGCAATTAAGAGGAAAAAGATGCTGAATTATCCTCTGCTAAGTCCAACTTTATTAAATATAGTTACGTGGCTGGGCGCAGTGGCTCATGCCTATAATTCCAGCACACTGGGAGACCGAGGCGGGTGGATCACGAGGTTAAGAGATCAAGACCATCCTGGGTCAACAAGGTGAAACCCCATCTCTACTAAAAATACAAAAATTAGCTGGGCATGGTGGTGCGCACCTGTAGTCCCAGCTACTCGGGAGGCTGAGGCAGGAGAATTGCTTGAACCCAGAAGGCGGAGGTTGCAGTGAGCCGAGATCGTCCCATTGTACTCCAGTCTGGGTAACAGCAGCGAAACTCCGTCTCAAAAATAAATAAATAAATATATATATATTAATATATATATATATGTATATATATTTATATATATATATATATAGTTACGTATGCAGGCTTGCACTTTTACTAAATAATGTCAAATGTGTCATGAACTTAAATTCTGAAACTCAAAATTCTCATTCTATAATAATCTCAAAGGATATTGGAAAATTCTCCAACTACTTACCAGAAAAATGACTGCTTACTAAGCACTCACTATGTGTCATAAACTCCTCACAAAAACCATGAGGAGGGTAGGTACTATAACTATTCCATCTTGGAAATTGAAAAACTGCAGCACAGACATTAAAATAATTTGGTCAAGATCCCACAGATTCCAACTAGCATTGTCAAGATAAACTTCCTATTTTAAAAATAAACACATAAATTGTTTCAACAAAGAAATAGGGTATCACAAAATGAATGACAATGTATTGTCTCCAAATAGGCTAATACATGAATATGTCAACATTTCGGACATAAAAGCAGTAATTCTCAGGAAGTAGAGTCTACATATCAAAATATTTGTTGCCTGCTACTATCACTGAACAATACTACTTATAAAAAGAAAACAGGGCCAAGCACAGTGGCTCACACCTGTAATCCCAGCACTTTGGGAGGCCAAGGTGGGCTGATCAACTCAGGGTGGGAGCTTGAGATCAGCCAGACCAACATGGAGAAATCCCGTCTCTACTAAAAATACAAAATTAGCTGGGCATGGTGGCAGGCGCCTGTAGGAATTACAGAATCCCAGCTACTCGGGAGGCTGAAGCACGAGAATCACCGGAACCCAGGAGGTGGAGGTTGTGGTGAGCCCAGATCACACCACTCCCCTCCAGCCCGGGCAACAAGAGCAAAACTCCATCTCAAAAAAAAAAAAAAAGAAAAGAAAAGAAAGAGAAAAAGAAATAGAGCAAGGCGTGGTGGCTCACACCTGTAATCCCAACACTTTGGGATTACAGGCCGAAATGGGCAGATCACCTGAGGTTGGGAGTTCGAGACCAGCCTGACCAACATGGAGAAACTCCGTCTTTACTAAAAATACAAAATTAGCCAGGTATAGTGGTGCATGCCTGTAATGCCAGCTACTCAGGAGGCTGAGGCAGGAGACTCGCTTGAACCCAGGAGGCAGAGGTTAAAATGAACGAAGATGACGCCATTGCACTCCAGCCTGGACAACAAGAGGGAAACTCCGTCTCTAAATAAATAAATAAAAAGAAAATAGATTCCTAAAACTGTTTACACAAAAATACTGAGTCCCCAAATCTTAACATCAGGAGCACTAATAGTGAAACATGTCAAGTGTAAACTGAAGCTTGGGCTGTCAACAAGTTGTCTTAAAACTGTGGTGGTGTGCATCTGTAGTCCCAGCACTCAGGAGGCTGAGATGGGAGGATCCCATGAGTCCAAGAATTTGATGTTGCAAAGAGCTCTGATCAAGTCACAGTGCACTCCAGCCTGGGTAACAGAATGAGACCCCCATCTCTAAAAACAAGCAAAATAAAAATAGGGTAAGAAAGGATGGGTTAGCAGAACAGAAATTAAAAAAAAAAAAAAAAAAAAAAGGAAAAGGATAGAAACATATCTGCAACTCCTGAATGCAGGTGTTGAGCACAAGTATTAACTGCCCATTTCAACTTTTCTATGTTTGAAAATTTTCACAACAAAAATTTCAGGGTCAATGGTTTTAGGTTTTGTATTCTGGAAAGAAAAAAACACTCAAGAGTACAACTCGAAACCTTCCTGGGTAACTAAGAGAATTTACTAGATATTCTTATTTAAGATGATACAATGGGTGGGGTGGGGCTCACATCTGTAATCCCAACACTTTGGAAGACTGAGATGAGAAGATCACTTGAGTCCAAAAGTTCGAGACCAGCCTGGGTGACACAGTAACACCTCATCTCTACAAAACATTAAAAAAAAAAAAACCCAAATGTGGTGGTCCACACCTGTAGTATCAGCTAACTGGGAGGCTGGGATGGGAGGATCACTTGAGACTGGGAAGGAGAGGCTGCAGTGAGCCAAGATGGCATCACTGCACTGGGTAACAGAGCAAGATCCTGTCTCAAAAAATAAATGTTACAATGGATGGCACCTCAGGACAATGTTCTAGGGCCCACCGGTGTAGGTTGTGCCTTTAGCTAAAACCTCAAAGATTAAAATAAAGATCTCAATCCTTATAAAGCATTGCTAATTACACAACGTTCAGCTACTTAAGGATACTGGCAAAGCAGCTATCACATATACCAAGTAGATATCTGAAGACCTTCAGAGCCCCAAATTCTCCTATCAATATAACAATTATTAAACACCCTGAACATGTTAATACCAATTTTTAATACAATTATTAATACATGGTCAAATTCTATAAGGACCATGGATTAGGACAGGAGAAAAATTTTACTGTCATCTTTCTTAACCTCTACTTGGAGTACAGCACTTCCTTCCATCATGAATGTATGCAGCAAACCAGTGTTAGTAGTAGTACTTCCAATTTCTCAACAATAGAAATCACATCTTTCCATCCCATTGCATTTATTGTAGACCTCAAAATACCACTTAAATTGATTAACTGACACTTAACTACACTTGCTACCAGCACAGACAGAGTACACAGTGTTCTCACACAGCAGCTCAGGCACAGCTCAGGTCAGCCATGTGATATCACTAGGTCTGGTCCTTAGGCATAAAACTGATAGCAGAATTGCTGACTATGATATAACAAAGAGCTTGGATGGCCTTTCTCCCAGCTCTGGTTGGTACCCTTTAAATCTCTGAAGCAATGTCCTGCGAGGGACAAGGCATCTCCACAACTCATGGTGAGCACCTAGTTTATGCTAACAAGATGTCTCAGGATGTGGGGGTGACGGTCAGCCAAACCAGAAAGACCAACCATGGGATTAGAAGGTTGGGGCTCTGAGCCCCAGGATAGCAGCCCCAAAGTTCAGGGAGGGGAGCTAGGAATTAAGTTCAAGCTCAAGGTCAATGATTCAATGGACCATGCTGATGTAATGAAGCATCAATAAAAACTTTGGACACAGAGGCTTACGTGAGCTTTCCTAGTTAATACTCTGTGCATGTAGTAACACATGAATATGCCAAGATGATCCACACTGTCTTCATGGGAGGGCATGAACACTTCACATCAGGGACCTTCCAAGACACTATCCTATATGTACTACTTCTTTTTTTTTTTTTCTATATGTACTTCTTATGGCTGGTCCCAATTTGTATTTTTTGCTGTAATAAACTATCAGTACTGTACTTTCTTGAGTTTTGTGAGTCATCCTAAGTGAATTATCAAACTTGACAGTGATGGAAACCTCCACATTTGGACTCAGTCAGAAATGGAAGTAACATGGGAGCCCCTCAAGATTGCAGTTGCTATCTTACATGAGGGCAGTCTTGTAGAAACCGATTAACTTTGACCTAAGTCAGACTGTATCAAAATGATACACACATCTACAATGCTCAACAGAATTCCCCATCAACAATTATCTGTTGATGAATATGTCAGATATAATGGGTTGCTCTTCAAAGTCTAACTTCCTTGTTCTTTGTTCTCAAAATCAACTTCCTTGTACCTTCTCACTCCTAGCTACTCTCTGTAAACAACTTCTCCTGCCAGTACCAATCTTTAACTCATATCTCTTCCTTATTTGGAAACAGCCCTCTTCGCTCCTACCTACCTGCTCTGTAACCAATCTTCCCACCAGTCCTAATTTAAAATAGCCAGTCAAGTGTAGCTTAGATTGGCTACTCCAACCAACAGGGGCAGGACACAGAAGAAACAGAAACTGTGTTAGGGATAAAAATCCCTTCCCTCCTTTGTTCAGTGTGCTCTCGCAGTAGTTAGGTGAGCAGAACCCTTCTGCAGAAGTAAATCTGCCTTGCTGAGAAATCTTCTGAGTGTTAATTCTCTTTGCAACTTTGAGCATCTGTTTCTAAAAAATATATAAAAGGAGATGAGCCAAAGACTACCCCACAATTGATTTATCTCAAATAAGTATCAAAACCTTAACTTTGGCTCAGTGCACTGGCTCACACCTGTGAGCCAAGATAAAAGACGGGGTGAAACCCCATCTCTACTAAAATATTAGCCAGGTGTGGTGGTATACACCTGTAGTCCCAGCTACTCAGGAGGCTGAGGTACAAAAATCACTTGAACCTGGGAGGCTGAGGTTGCAGTGAGCCAAAATCACACCACTGCACTCCAGCCTGGGCAACAGAGCAAGACTCCATCTAAAAAAACAAATATGTGTGTGTGTGTGTGTGTGTGTGTGTGTGTGTGTGTGTGTGTGTGTGTGTGTATATCTCGCTTTGTTGCCCAGGCTAGACTGCAGTGGCATGACTGTGGTTTACTGCAGCCTTGGCCTCCTAGGCTCAAGCAGTCCTTCTGCCTCAGCCTCCCTAGTAGCTGGGACTATAGGCATATGTCACTATGCCTGACTAATTTTTTAAATTTTTAGTAGAGATGAGATCTACCTATGTAGCTCTGACTGGTCTTGAATGTCTGCAATCAAGCAATCCTCCCTTGCCTGCAGAGTGCTGGGATTACACGTGTGTGTATATATATATGTATGCCAGGCAAGTGGATGATGCCTGTAATCCCAGCACTTTGGGAGTCTGAGGCAGGCAGATCACCTGATGTCAGGAGTTAGAGACCAGCCTGGCCAACATGATAAAACCCCATCTCTACTAAAAATACAAAAATCAGCCAGGTGTGGTGGCACACATCTGTAGTCCCAGCTACTCAGGAGGCTGAGGCAGGAGAACTGCTTGAACCCGGGAGGCAGAGGCTGTAGTAAGCCAAGATTGCACCACCGCACTCTAGCCTGGGTGACAACAAAACTCGATCTCAAAACAAACAAACAAAAACCCTTAATTTTATTATCTTAAAAAAACAAAATCTGAATTATCTATACATGAACAATATTGTCTTGTCACTTAAATTACTAACAAAGACGTCATAGTCTTCTGTTTAACAAGGTAGTAATATTTGTGTAACTGTTTCAATGTAATTGTTTTCTGTTGTGATCCTGTGTATTTCATTCATTGTGTTCAGAAAGATTCTGAAAAGGCATCCATTGGTTTCATAAAACTGCCAAACGATTCATAGCACAACCCTCTCTATTTAAAACTATGGATAACAAGCAATCTCTCTGGGTCTTTGATAGGTTTCTGAAGGCCACCTGCAACTGTCAGTGTAAATGGTCAACTCTTGGTAATAATAAACTGGTAATCCTCCCAACAGCTACAAACTTAAAGTGAAATTTACAAGGATATCTCTAGCAAAAAACCATCAGAAGCCAGAGTTTCTTAGAGAAATAGCCAATTCCAGATGAGAAGAGGGACATTAGAGGAGCTTCAAATATCCTGTTATACCAGAAGCAAGGAAGCTACATCAATGACTACTGTGTGTAAAGGAAACAAACAGGGTTCTTTTGCACTATGTTCTTGACTTCTGAAAACTATCATGAGAAAAAGTTGAACACAAGCCAGGCACAGTGGTTCACACCTGTAATCCCAGCACTCTGCAGGCAAGGGAGGATTGCTTGAATCCAGACATTCAAGACCAGCCAGAGCTACATAGGGAGATCTCATCTCTACTAAAAATATAAAAAATTAGTCAGGCATAGTGACATATGCCTATAGTCCCAGCTACTAGGGAGGCTGAGGCAGAAGGACTGCTTGAGCCTAGGAGGCCAATGCTGCAGTAAACCACGGTCATGCCACTGCACTCTAGCCTGGGCAACAAAGCGAGACCCTACCTCACCAAAAAAAAAAAAAAAAAAAAGTTGAGGCCGGGCGCAGTGGCTCAAGCCTGTAATCCCAGCACTTTGGGAGGCCGAGGCGGGTGGATCACGAGGTCAAGAGATGGAGACCATCCTGGTCAACATGGTGAAACCCCGTCTCTACTAAAAATATATTAAAAAATTAGCTGGGCATGGTGGCATATGCCTGTAATGCCAGCTACTCGGGAGGCTAAGGCAGGAGAATTGCCTGAACCCAGGAGGCGGAAGTTGCGGTGAGCCGAGATCGCGCCATTGCACTCCAGCCTGGGTAACAAGAGCGAAACTCCGTCTCAAAAAAAAAAAAAAAAGTTGAACACGCACTAAATATATACATAAAAGCATCAAATAACTTGAAAGATAGTAAGGTACCAGAGAGACAGAATCTAAAGAGGGAAACCCTACATTTATAACCACTTGGTCCCTGAGAGCAACTGCCAAGTGTTAAGGGGCAGCTGAGAATCTGACAGCTTGGTAAGATTAGGAGAAAATAACTAACATTCAGAAAATACCAACAGGGATTGCAGAGTGACAGGTAAACTCATCTACCTTCAAGATGGAATCCTGAATTGCTGCCCATAGGAAGTGGAGGAAAAGGAAAGCAGCCAGGCTCTAAGATGTGTAGCTCAACTTCAACTCATCTTTATCACTAAAACTGAACCAAGGTGATCCCAGACTGCCTATTCCCTGAGACACCTGGGGTAGAAAAGTAGCATACATCCTCTCTGGATATATCATCCTAGACACCAAATTTTTCAAACGATATTTAAAACGTAATCTACTAGATGTGCATATATATATATATATACACACACATACGCGCGCGCACACACACACACACACACACAGCCAAAAAAGAGACAAAATGAATAAAAACCAGCAGAAAAAAAACAAACAAGAAAAATGAAGCAGAGCCCGGCACGGTAACGCATATTTGTAATTCCAGCAACTCAGAAGGCTGAAGTGGGAAGATCACTTGAGGTCAGGAGTTAGAGACCAGCCTAGGCAACATAATGAAACTCCCATCTCTAAAAGAGATGTAAATAAGAAATTAGCCAGGCATGATGGCCCACACCTAAAGTCCCAGCTACTTGGAAGGCTGAGGTAGGAGGATCCTTTGAGTGCAGGAGTTCAAGGCTGCAGTGAGCCATAATTGCACCACTGCATTCCAGCCTAGATAACAGAGAAAAACAACTTAAAAATTAAAAAAAAAAGGCACACAGGCCTGCTAAGTGTTAGAACTGCAAAATCATACTTTAAGCTAGGAGAATAGGGTACCAATAAATGAAATTATTAAATGAAAACTAAAGTCGCTATAGTTACTATGTTCAAATAAAGAAAACACAAGATAAAAACTTCAACAGAAAACTATAAATAAATCAGATACTCCAGAAGCCAAAAAAAAAATACAATGGGTATTCCAAAAGTTAAAAAAAAAAAAAAACTAATGGATAGGATTAACAGCAAGTTAACCTTGTTAACAATTACTGAATAAAGAGAGATCAGATAAAAATATCCAAGATGGCCGGGTGTGGTGGCTCAAGCCTGTAATCCCAGCACTACAGGAGGCAGAGGCAGGTGGATCACAAGGTCAAGAGATCGAGACCATCCTGGTCAACATGGTGAAACCCCATCTCTACTAAAAAAAAAATACAAAAAATTAGCTGGGCATGGCGGCGTGTGCCTGTAATCCCAGCTACTCAGGAGGCTGGGGCAGGAGAATTGCCTGAACCCAGGAGGCGGAGGTTGCGGTGAGCCGAGATTGCGCCATTGCACTCCAGCCTGGGTAACAAGAGCGAAACTCCATTTCAAAAAAATAATAATAATATCCAGACGAGGATGGCAAGATGGCTGCCTGCGCCTTTGCTGGTGTGGTGAGAACGGCTTCGGGAATCCTACGACCCCTAAATATTTTGGCATCTTCAACCTATCGAAACTGTGCTAAGAATGCCTCTCTTATTTCTGCATTGCCCACTGGACGTTTTGGTCACATTCAGACACCAGTTGTTTCCTCCACTTCCAGACTTATCACATCTGAGAAAAACCTGACATGTGGGCATACTTCAGTGACCCTTAATAGAGTGGCCCCCTTACTTCCAAATGTCCTGAAGCTACCAGTCAGATCTCTAACATACTTCAGAGTAAACGAAAAGGCAAGAGAAAGACTGTGAAAGTTGTCATCTACAGGTTTCTTCGACTTCATTGTGGCCTTTGGGTGAGAAGAAAGGCTGGTTGTAAGAAAAAACTATGGAAAAAGGAACCTGTGGAAAAAAAGCGACTGAGGGAATTTGTATTCTGCAATAAAACCCAGAGTAAACTCTTAGATAAAATGACGACGTCCTTCTGGAAGAGGCGAAACTGGTATGTCGACGATCCTTAACAGAAGTATCATGATAGAACAAATCTGAAAGTATAGTCAGAAGTTTCACTTGTTTCTCAGTTACTGAATTGTATCTTTGTGTACATGGTATCTTTGCAAAAATGAATAAGCATAAAACTTGATGTAAATTGTACCAATGAATATGTAAAGATACGGTGACAACATTAAACTTGTACAAGATTAAAAATATATATATATATAATATTTTATATATATTTTATATATAAAATATTTATACATATATTTATATATATATATACATATATATATATAAATTATATATATATATATATATATATAAATTTTATATATATATATATATATATATATATATCCAGGATGAAGCACAAAGAAGGTAAGAGACCAAGGTCTAACATGTGTTTAAGTGGGCTCTCAGAAGACAGGGGAGGAGGGGTAAAGGGGGAATAGCAGATACAGTTGAGAAGATAATCCCTGCCAACTTTTCAAAACTCACGAAAGACATCCCCTCATAGGTTCAGTAAAATCCAAGAATCCAAGCAGGGTGAATAAAGAACTATATACCCAAGGCCAGGCACTGTGGCTTGGGCCTGTAATTCCAGCACTTAGGGGAGCCAAGGTCGGCGGATCACAAGGTCAGGAGATTGAGACCATCCTGGCCAACATGGTGAAAACCCGTCACTACTGAAAATACAAAAATTAGTGGAGTGCAGTGGCACATGCCTGTAATCCCAGCTACTCAGGAGGCTGAGGCAGGAGAATCGCTTGAACCAAGGAGTCAGAGGTTGCAGTGAGCCAGGATAACACCACTGCACTCCAGCCTGGTGACAGAGTGAGACTTTGTCTCAAAAAAGAAAAAATGAAAAAGGCCGGGCACAGTGGCTCACGCCTGTAATCCCAGCACTTTGGGAGGCCGAGGCGGGTGGATCACAAGGTTAAGAGATCGAAACCATCCTGGTCAACATGGTGAAACCCCGTCTCTACTAAAAATACAAAAAATTAGCTGGGCATGGTGGCATGTGCCTGTAATCCCAGCTACTCAGGAGGCTGAGGCAGGACAATTGCCTGAACCCAGGAGGCGGAGGTTGTGGTGAGCCGAGATCGCGCCATTGCACTCCAGCCTGGGTAACGAGTGAAACTCCGTCTCAAGAAAGAAAGAAAGAAAGAAATATATATACCCAAATACATCATAGTAAAACTGTTGAAAACCAAAGACATAAAAAAACCATAAAGCCTGAAGTACCAAAAAAGATTCCAGGCTGGGCACGGTAGCTTGTGCCTATAATCCCAGCACTCTGAAAGACTGAACAGGCAGATCCCTTGAGCCCAAGAGTTCAAGACCAGTCTGGGCAACATGGTAAAACCCTGCTTCTCTCTACAAAAACTATAAAAAATAGCCAGGCACAGGGTGGCTCGGGCCTATACTCCCAGCTGCTGCTCAGGAGGCTGAGGAGGAAGGATCACTTGAGCCTGGGAGTGACCTCCCAGGCTGCAGTGAATCGAGACTGCACCACTGCACTCCAGCCTGGGTGACAGAGCAAGACTCTGTCCTCTGAACACCCCTGACCACGAAAAATTGAGAGAGATTCCAGTCATGGGAACAAATATTAAAACTAACAGTTTACTTCTTATAAAAAGAATGAAAACGGAAAATAAAATTCAATAGCTTCCCTTTTAATTAAAAAAAAAATAGAGATGAGGTCTCACTATGTTACCTAGGCTGGTCTCGAACTCCTGAGATCCAGTTATCCTCTCCCCTTGGCCTCCCAAAGTGCTGGCATTACAGATGTGAACCACTGCACCTGGTCAGAATTCAATAGTTTATTTTAACACCTTAGAAGAAAACTGACAACTTACAATTCTGCACACATGAAAAGTATCCTTCAACAAAAAACATCAGGCCAGTGGCTCAAGCCTGTAATTATCATTATTATTTTTTTCTTTTTTGAGATGGAGTCTCACTGTTGTTACCCAGACTGGAGTGCAATGGCACAATCTCAGCTCACCGCAACCTCTGCCTTCTGGGTTCAAGCAATTCTCCTGCCTCAGCCTCCCGAGTAGCTAATCTTTTGTATTTTTAGTAAAGACAGGGTTTCACTACATTGGCCAGGCTGGTCTCAGAACTCCTGATCTCAGGCAATCCACCCGCCTCAGCCTCCCAAAGTGCTGGGATTACAGGCATGAGCCACCATGCTCAATACATCTCTTTCAATCAGCTTCTGCACAGCAAAGGAAACAAACGACAGAGCAAAGAGACAACCTGTTGAATGGGAAATGATGTGTGCAAACTATTCATGACAAAGGACTAAAATCCAGAATATGTAATGAGCTCAAATAACCAACAATTAAAAACAACAAATAATCCCACTAGTTTGGCCAGGTACGGTGGCTCATGCCTGTAATCCCAGCACTTTGGGAGGCCGAGGCAGGTGGATCACGAGGTCAAGATATCGAGACCATCCTGGTCAACATGGTGAAACCCTGTCTCTACTAAAAATACAAAAAATTAGCTGGGCATGGTGGCACGTGCCTGTAATCCCAGCTACTCAGGAGGCTGAGGCAGGAGAAGTAAAAGCTGAGATTACACCACTGCACTCCAGCCTGAACAACAAAACAAGACTCTGTCTCAAAAAAAAATAAATAAATACTCAAGGTGATGAATACTCCAGGTACCCTGACTTGATCATTACACATTCTATGCATGTAACAAGTATTCATATGAGGCCGGGCATGGTGACTCACGCCTATAATCCCAGCCCTTTGGGAGGCTGAGATGGGTTGATCACCTGAGGTCAGGACGTCAAGACTAGTCTGGCCAACATGGTGAAACCCTATCTCTACTAAAAATACAAAAAATTAGCTGGGTGTGGTGGCACATGCCCGTAATCGCAGCTACTTGGGAGGCTGAGGCAGGAGAGGGTTTCAATCTGGGAGGTGGAGGTTGCAGTGAGCTGAGATCGTGTCATTACACTCCAGCCTGGGCAACAAGAGCAAAACTCCGTCTCAGAAAAAAACAAACAAAAACAAGTATTCATCATATGTATCCCATAAAGATGTAAAATAGTATGCATTAATAAAAGGAAAAGACGGCTAGGATTTCAAGTATTAGCCACCATGCCAGGCCAAATATATACTCTTATACAAGATGAGTGTTCAGTGGAGTACCTTGTTAGGCCGGAAAAAATCTAATTGAGGCATTAGTCCTCACAGGATGGGCCTCAGCCAATAAACTCAACTGTTAGAGCCTTTTCTAACTCTTCGAACTGTAACACTGAATCCAGAATCTCTACATAGTGAGCCCATATCAATAAATTCTGCCTGATCCAACTTTATGTTCCTTCCACTATTATACTATGCTCCTAAGATCCACTGCCACAAATACTCCTTGAGGGTCCTGACCATATGGTGGCAAAACTATACAATCTTTTCGAGTGTAGCATGCCTTTCTCATGGGTTACCTCACTCTCTGGGACCTGCCGCAAGAACAGTCCAGTCACAGATCTACAAGAAAGGAGGATTACAGGGCAGATTCCCAGACAGACAGTACCCTACAAGGCAACTACCCAAAGAGAGGCCAGTTACAGGGTTTTCAGGCAAAGGGAGATTAAGTTCCTCTGGGAAGGGTTGGAAAATCTGCTTCTCCCGCAAAGGTAGCTGAGCAGCATTTAAAGATTTAAGGTCTCCAGTTTGAACAGAATCTGATCATATGCCTCCAATCCAATTTTCAGGATTCCATTCCTACCAATCAATGATCTCACTCACAAACTGAGAATTACATTTGCACTTTTAGAGCAGTCACAGAAACCTTCAGGTTCCTTATGTGTAACCTGAGCTAAAAATCTAAAAGCCTGAGCTGCTCATTCTGCTTTGTATGGTTTGAACTTGGCTGAGTTGAACTACATTCCTCAGAATTTCCTTTCCTTTATGTTTCCAACTTGCAAGGCTCAAGAGATTCTTGCGCAGCAGTTGAGGGGTGCAGGAGATACAGCAACCACCCTGCAGCTTGCACACACTGTTGCTGCTCACCTTCTGACTCGCCCCAGTCCCGTGAGGCAGTGGCTGGCCTAGAACCACAGCCGCATCCACTCTACCTTCCTCTGGGTTCTCCTTAAGCTTCTCCGCCTCCTGGGCTACATTTGCCAAGGATCCAGCTCTTACAGGCCACCCACACAAGCAGAACACAGACAGCTAGAACTAGCATGGCCTTCCATCCCCCCTGCCTATGGCTTCTTCCCCACTTTACATCCATCTTCCTTTCTCAAACGACTGCCCTGTGGACTTCAAACTCAATTATGAAGCACAAAGACAACAGCCTGACAGAAACTGCTTAGCCAACTCCTACACTGTGTGAACTGAAATCCCTGTAACAAATGCCTTAATACATACATACTCACCCCATATACTTTTTTCTTTATCCATCCTAGTGGATTTATTTTTCTAAACCATATGTGATCCTGAAAGAAAAATTACAATTAAAAGTCACCAAATTGTTACTTACTAATCACTATATGACAGATATCTGTGCAGCAAACAAGACATTTAATCAACTGCACAAGCCTCGATTTCCTCATTATTTAACTCTAGCTACTGCACACAGTAGCTTGAGCCCTCACAATCCAGTCACTGAGCTAGGTACTAGAAAAGTAATTATGGTCAGAAACAGGAACGGTTCTGCTTTCATGAAACTCAGCCTTTGTGGGAAAACTAAAATTAATTAAATTACATAAACTAATATAACACTGTAATTTTGGTAGGCACCAAGAGGACTTGACTGCAGAAAGGTCAGGAAAAAAATTCAAGAACTTCAGACAGCTAAGCACAGTAGTTCATGCCTGTAATCCCTGCAGTTTGGGAGGCTGAGGCAGGTAGACTGCTTGAGTCCAGGAGCTCAAGACCAGCCTTGGCAACAAGGCAAAAACCTCTCACTACCAAAAATACAAAAATTAACTAGCCAAGCATGGTGCTAAGTGCCTGTAGTCTCAGCTACTGTGGAGGCTAAGATGGGAAGATCACCTGAACCCCGGGAAGGTCGAGGCTGCAATGAACGAAAACTGTGCCACTGCATTACAGCCTGGGCGACTGGAGTGAGACCTTGTCCCAAAAAACAAGTTCAGGCCAGGCGTGGTGGCTCACATCTGTAATCCCAGAACTTTGGGAGGCCGAGGCAGGCAGATCACTTGAGGTCTGGAGTTCAAGACCAGCCTGCCAAGAGGGTGAAATCTTGTCTCTACTAAAAATTTAAAAAAAAAAAAAATTAGCCTGGCATAGTGACACACACCTGCAGTCCCAGCTCTTTGGGAGACTGAGGAAGGAGAATCACCAGAACTCAGAGAGTGGAGGCTACAGTGAGCTGAGACTGCACCACTGCACTCCAGCCTGGACAACAGAGCAAGACTGTCTAAAAAAAAAAAAAGAAACTTCAGACAACTGACACTTGTTGGAGTTGGTGATGAATATCGGCACGTCCAATCTCTTACGAAAATTTGCAAGCACGCACACAGAAAAGTTCATTAAAAAGTGATGCCTGAGCCAAACTCTAAAGACTAAGGAATAACTGTTAACAAAGAAAGGCATTCCAGGCAGAGGGAAAGAACAAGTGCCAAGATTCCTGGTGGAGAAGACGGTGAGCACAGGAGAATGAAGGAGGCCCCACACAGCTGGAGCAGACGGCAAGGGGGGAAATGGTACAAGATGAGGCTGAGGCCCAAAGTAATTAGCCATGAACCACCTAATGAGGGTTCTGTCAACAACAGACCACATGTACCACAATGGATCCATAGTATAATGAGGCTGTTTTAAAGTAAGTGCTATTTAAAGAGACAAGAAGTTAAAAAAAAAATTAAAAGGCTTATTAAGTTAAAAAGTTACAGTAAGCTAAGGTTAATTACTGAAGAAACTTTTTATAAATTTAGTGTAGCCTAATCGTACAGTGTTTATATACAGTCTACAGTAGTGAACAATAACCTTCTAGACCTTCCCATTCACTCAGACTCAACCCAGAGCAACCTTCAGTCCTGCCAGCTCCAATCACGGTAAGGGCCCTATACGAGAACCATTTATCTCTTGTACCACGTTTTCACTGTACTTTCTCTGTGCTTAGATCTGTTTACATACACAAACACTTACCCCTGTGTTACAGGCCTACAGTACTCGGTTCAGTCACATGCTGTACAGGTTTGTGGCCTAGGAGCATTAGGCTGTATTACACAGCCTGGGCGCACAGTAGGCTGTCCCATATAGGTTTGTGTAACTGCACTCTATGATGTTCACAACGAGGTTCTCTGAATGTATCTGTTTTTAAGGAATATTAAACTATATGTACACCAACTATATATGTATACCCTTTAGACTACATGATAAACTTTTGTCTTTAAGGCACCAGGAAGCCATTTAGTTTTCAGTAAAAGCTGGCATGGGATCTGCCTTTTAAAAATGTAATTTTAATTTTCTTTTTTTGAGATGGAGTCTCGCTCTGTCACCCAGACTGCAGTACAATGGAACAATCTTAGCTCAAGCAGCCTCCGCCTCCCAGGTTCAAGTGACTCTCATGCGGGGTAGCTGGGATTACAGCGTGTGCCATCTTGCCCAGCTAATTTTTGTATTTTTAGTAGAAATGGTGTTTCACCATGTTGTCCAGGCTGGTTTTGAACTCCTGACTGCAGGGATCCACCTGCCTCAGCCTTCCAAAGTGCTGGGATACAAGCAAGAGCCACCGCACCCAGCGTGAAAATGTAATTTTCTAGGCTAAGCAACAAGGCAAAAACCCGTCTCTATCAAAAATACAAAAATTAACTGGGCCTGACGCCTGTAATCCCAAGATTTTGGGAAGCCCAGATGAAAGGACTGCTTGAGGTCAGGAGTTCAAGATCATCCCGGGGCAACACTGTGAGAGACCTCATCTCTACAAAAAATTCAAAAGTTTTAAAAAGAAAATGTAATTGTTTTGACACGAACAAAATTACAGATGTGTTTACATTCACCCAACAATCTACCTTAAAGCCGTATCTGCACAAATACAAAATACTATATGCACAAGGTTATTCATTGTCACAATATTTGTTAACAGCCAAGAGAACATAAACAACCCAAATGTTCCTCATTAGGCATGAGCTGCAAGCACAAAATACACAGCTTCTATGAAGCGATCTCCAGAATATATGAAGCAAAAGGAAGCAGAACAGTGTGCATAGAATGCTGCCTATTAAGACAGGGAAATAAAAATATACATATGTGCTTACATTTGCAAAAATGAAATATCAAAAGAATAAAGCAGAAACAATTATCTGGGAAAGGAGAAAAATATGTGGTGGGACAGAATGAAAGTGAGGCTGTGGGCCAGGTGAGGTGGCTCATGCCTGTAATTCCAGCACTTTGGGAGACTGAGGCAGGTGGATCATGAGGTCAGGAGTTCAAGACCAGCCTGGCCAAGATGATGAAACCCCGTCTCTACCAAAAATACAAATATTAGCCAGGCACACTGGCAGGGGACTGTAATCCCAACTACTCAGGATGCTGAGGCAGGAGAATCACTTGAACCCGGGGCGGGGCGCAGAGGCTACAGTGAGCCAAGATGGCGCCACTACACTCCAGCCTGGGTGACAGAGTGAGACTCTGTCTCAAAAAAAAAAAACAGAAAGTGAGGCTGTGAACATAACTTTTGACACAGCGCCGACCTTTGAACTACATAAATGTTCACACACACGTTCTACACATTTAAAAATACACTAAATAAAAAACACAATTCTTAAAAGAATTTCAGAAAAACAAACCAAATTCATTATCACATAACATCATCAGAGAAAATCTTTTCAGATGGCCTTACAAATCAGAATGTCAACTGTACATGCTTATGTAGATACATCTGAAGAACAAAAAGAACCAAAACCAGCTGGGCGCGGTGGCTCACGCCTGTAATCCCAGCACTTTGGGAGACCGAGGCGGGTGGATCACGAGGTCAAGATATTGAGACCATCCTGGTCAACATGGTGAAACCCCATCTCTACTAAAAAAAAAATACAAAAAATTAGCTGGGCATGGTGGCGCATGCCTGTAATCCCAGCTACTCAGGAGGCTGAGGCAGGAGAATTGCCTGAACCCAGGAGGCGGAGGTTGCGGTGAGCCGAGATCCCGCCATTGCACTCCAGCCTGGGTAACAAGAGCGAAACTCTGTCTCAAAAAAAAAAAAAGAACCAAAACCAAACATAAACCTATAGTTGCTTTGTTGTTATCAGTTGCTTTGTTGTTATCAGTGTTATTTTCAAACTACAACATTTGTACTGTAAGATAAAGCAATTACATTAATGTTGCTAAGAATGTTAATTTTCAATGTTAGAGAAAAAGGATAAACTCATAGTAAAAACTGTGAGGTTAAATTTGAACTAGAAACAGCAATATAAAAATCCACATCTGTACGTTTCCCATGGCTGTCCAATAAAAGCATGGGCATCCTAACAGTAAGAACATGTAACACTCAGATTTTAGTATCTAAACTCTATTCATCAATAAAACAAGCTGAAAGAAATGACTTACCTGAATTGAAGAAGGAAAAAAAGAAATGACTGAAAGATATTTGGCAGGAAAAGCACAAAGTGAACCTCAGACACCTTGTGTCAGAAAGCAAGAAAAGCTTCAGAGTTAGGTGTCACGTCAAAGGAAAGAGAACTAGATTGAAAGGACCTCAACATGTCCACGTTGTGACAAGCTGAGGAAAAACAGTGAGTATTTCATTAAAACACACTGGATAAAGTCAGGCATGGTGGCTCACACCTGTAATCCCAGCACTTTGGGAAGCTGAGGCGGGTGGATTGCCTGTGATCAGGAGTTCTGAGACCAGCCTGGCCAATGTAGTGAAACCCCATCTTTACTTAAAATACAAAAAATTAGCTGGATGCGGTGGCGGGCGTCTGTAATTCCAGCTACTTGGGAGGCTGAGGCAGGAGAATCGCTTGAGGTCAGGAGTTTGAGACCAGCCAGACCAACAGGGTGAAACCCCATCTCTACCAAAAATACAAAAATTAGCCAGGCGTGGTGGTACACTCCTGTAATCCCAGCTACTTGGTCAGCTGAGGCAGGAGAATTGCTTGAACCCAGGAGGCAGAAGTTGCAGTAAGACAATATCACACCACTGCACTCCAGCCAGGGTGACAGAACAAGATTGTCTCAAGAAAAAAAAAAAAGGGCGGGTGCGGTGGCTCACGCCCGTAAACCCAGTGCTTGGGAAGCCAAGGCAGGCAGATCACGAGATCAGGATTTCGAGACCAGCCTGACCAACATGGTGAAACCCTGTCCCTACTAAAAATACAAATATTAGCTGAGCGTGGTGGCACACGCCCGCAATCCCAGCTACTCAGGAGGCTGAGGCAGGAAAATTGCTCGAACCGAGAAGCGGAGGTTGCAGTGAGCCGACATCACGCCACTGCACTCCAGCCTGGGTGACAGAGCGAGACTGTCTCAAAAAGAAACACACAAGGGATACATAAAAATCTATGGGTTGGCCAGGAGCGGTGGCTCAAGCCTGTAATCCCAGCACTTTGGGAGGCTGAGGTGGGTGGATCACGAGGTCAAGAGATCGAGACCATCCCGGTCAACATGGTGAAACCCCGTCTCTACTAAAAATACAAAAAATTAGCTGGGCATGGTGGTGCGTGCCTGTAATCCCAGCTACTCAGGAGGCTGAGGTGGGAGAATTGCTTGAATCTAGGAGGCAGAGGTTGTGGTGAGCTGAGATCGCACCATTGCACTCCAGCCTGGGTAACAAGAGCGAAACTCCATCTCAAAAAATATATATAATGGTAATAATAATAGTAATAAAATTAAATTAAATTTAAAAAAAACTATGGGTCTACAATTACACTCTAGAGAAAGCAAAAACAAAGTAATTCAAACCCCTCCCACCAAAAAAAAAATATCTGGCCAGGAACGGTGGGAGGCTGAGTCACAAAGTCAAGAGATCAAGACCATCCTGGACAACATGGTGAAACTCCGTCTCTACTAAAAAATACAAAAATGAGCTAGGTGTGGGGGCACATGCCTGTAATCCCAGCTACTTGGGAAGCTAAGGCAGGAGAAGCACTTGAACCCGGGAGGCAGAGGCTGCAGTGAGCTGAGATCACGCCACCGCACTCCAGCCTGGCGACAGAGCAAGACTCCTTCTGGGGGATGGCGGAGGCCGGGCACAGTGGCTCACACCTGTAATCCCAGCACTTTGGGAAGCTGAGACAAGCAGATCATGAGGTCAGGAGTTGAAGACCAGTCTGGTCAACACAGTGAAACCCTGTCTCTACTAAAAAAAATGCAAAGAATTAGCAGGGTGTGGCGGTGTGCTCCTGTAATTCCAGCTACTCAGGAGGCTGAGGCAGGAGAATCATGTGAACCCAGGAGGTGGAGGTTGCAGCGAGCAAGGAGCGAGATCACGCCACTGTACTCCAGCCCAGGCAACAATGCAAGGCTCCATCAAAAAAAAAAAAAACCCAAAGCAGAGAAAAGCATTCTTTTCTCTCCTTATGGCTGTGTCAAGTCATCCAGACAGGCCCAAACATATACAACTACAAACAAATATAATCTAGTTTTTAAAAAAATTCTGCCCATTTTGTTAAGATGCCACTATAATCTACATCTCAAATGGTACAAAAATGCCTTACCAATCTCTTCATCTATTCTCTCAACATTTGGATAAAATACTATTTACATTAAATAAATCCTTTCTCCCTTCTCCCTTCAGGAAAAAAAAAGTACATTTAACATAACATTAAATATTCTGACTTTGTCTTCTCCACCCTGACCAGAGAAAATAAAAATTTTAAAATTAAAAAAAAATTACAATATTCTGACTTTAGACTTCACCAGCTTCTCTAACAGACTAGACTCTGGAAATTAAAGTTCCTACGTGGGCAGATTTCTCCAAATCCCCTTTAATACTGTTCTAAAACACAGGTCCAATCCTGTCCCTACCTTTCAATGGCTTCCCCCTAAGTACAAATTAAACACCAACCACCTTAATGTTATATGCAGAACTTAAAATGTGGCCTCTAGATTCGTCCCTAGACACACCAGCCATAGGAAACTACAGGTGGTGTTGGCAGTGGTGACTTCATCAATATCAACTGGGCATTTACTGTATACCAGGAGCCGATGAATCATCTCACTTCATTTAGGCTCACCCCTGATGAGGTAGGTATTCCTATCCCACACTATACATAAACACACTCACAAAGACAGAAGATGAAAAGGAAGGAAAGTAAGGAAAAAAGGGAAACAAGCAAGGGGCTAACTTTGGCTGGGACTGAAATCCCCCATGGTCTCTTTAACTTCTTTAATGCCTCTGCTCCTGCTTTCCCCTCCAGCCAGATGTCTTTCCTCTCCCATTCAGCTATTCTGTAGAATCACCTTCTCTTCCCAGATACCCTTCAGTGCAGAATTCCCTCACTATATGTATTTGTATCTCCTCTATCAGACTACAAAGTCTGTAAGGATACATCTCTGGGTTTTTTTATTTTTATTTTTCCTCAGAATTTCACTCTTGTTGTCCAGGCTGGAGTGCAATGGCATAATCCGGCTCACTGCAACCTCCGCCTCCCGGATTCAAGCATTTCTCCTACCTCAGTCTCCCGAGTAGCTGGGATTACAGGCATGCACCACCATATCCGGCTAATTTTGTGTTTTTAGTAGAGATGGGGTTTCTCCATGTTGGTCAGAGTGGTCTCAAACTCCCAACCCCAGGTGACCCGCCCACCTCAGACTCCCGAAGTGCTGGGATTACAGACATGAGCCACCATGCCTGGCCCTGTTTATATATTTAGTCAAACACGACTTGTTCTATAAAGGGTTAATGTCAATTTTAAGGTCATGAAGAGGCTCCCATAAAGACCTAATCTGAAATTAAATTGGACTGAATACTGATGCACAACTAAGCCAATTGTTTACTTTAACATTAAAAAATGCTAATAACTACAGCAAAGTTCAAAAGTAGAAAAGGGAAGGAAATCTACTGGCATCAGCTGCTGTATTTCAGGAACTGTACTGAGAACTCTATAAATCCATTTCATGTAACTCAGAATAGCCTTATACAATAGGTTTTATCCCAGTTTATAGATAAGGAATTGAAGGTTTTAAAAGGCTTTTCGGGTTGGTTCTTTCACCATTATTTGCTGGAGTTTGGGTTTTCAGGCTCTTTCTGAGTTATAGATTTTCTTGTAGCAATTTGAGAGCTGGAATCACTTTCCACTGGGTCCCAAAAATCCAGGAAGAGCTTAGTGCTGTTGACTAGACCTCAGATGGACCCACTCCAAAAGTTTAACCCAACCTTGACCTCAGAGTCTTCATAACTGCTCACTGAAGAAAATTTCCAGGATGACTCAGGGGCCTCTTTTCTGCTCAGAGATGTCAATAAAGAACCTTATAATACGACTTTCAACCCTAGGACCAAATTCACCGCTTCCCTTCTACCAGAAGATCCATTCCAACAACTGGATAGAAAAGAATCTTCCAGGCCATCAGAGATGGCTTACCTTAGGAGTAGGTGAAGTAAGAAAGCTGCTATGTATGCAGAAAGGAAATAGGGTAAAACTGAGATACCTGTTACTCAACAGATTTCCTTGGCTTGAAAAAGAACTAGTAGACACTGGCCTAAAGGGAGTTCAAAATGCATCAAGAAGGGAACCATTCCAATGTGGCTGCAGTTTCTGTGTGTATCATAGCCTGAGAACACTAGAACAGTGAATCATGACACCAAGCCAATTCAACCATGAACTATTACTCTTGTACTTTTCTTGCTGGTAATTTTATGCACCAGGTTGAGAAAGCTACTCTATGCTAGGACAGCCTGTATACCAATAACCTTGATAAAGAGTTCTGTGATGTCTTTTTTGTTATCTTTTCATTTCTACTATGATACCAGTAATTTATAAGAGATCTATGTAGCTTAAATGTGTCTGAATAACTTCAACATACTTTAGCTCTCCTCTCTGATGTGACCCCAAGAGCTAGTAGGTCCTAAGATTCCCATGTGTATTAGAAGGCTGAAGTCAGTGAGATGAAGCCCAACATCAAGAATCGAAGTAAAGCAACTTGTGGGGCAGGAATGTAAAGAAAACATTGGGTAGTTTGGCTACAGCATAATTAAATTTTCTGGTTTTCAAATGTTCAAACTCCAATAAAAGGACCTTCAATGTGCTATTTTCTCAATTTTCAGTAACAAATGTGTGTATGGAGAAAAAATAAGACATATTTGAGTAGCATTAAAAAATTTTTTTTCTTTAACAAAAAGGCTGCATGATGAATCAGTTACGTGGCTTTGGCCCAGTACGGAGTGAAGCTCAACTTCAACCCAGATGCTTCTGACTCGGAAGGCCATTCTTCCAAGCATCTTTTTTCTAGTATGTTAGATATACATTCTGACTCCAGGTCTAACTCCAGAGACTACACTGTTTTCACAACACCATGTCTTCTAAACTGAACAAAATACTTGCACAAAATAGTTGATTCTCTTCTTCCAATTTCTTTTCATTCAGGAAAAGGGAAAGAAAACACATTTAATTAAGCATCCAATAAATATAAACAAATAGAGTATTAACACCTAAGTGTTTTCTCAGCAAATATTATTTTAAAGGACAAAACAAAAGAAAGCATATCTAACATACTAGAAAAAAGATGCTAGCAATTAAGGAGTGCAAGCAGTAATATTGTAACTATGTGCAATCAGGTAAGTCACTGGGAAGTGAAAACCACCTAAATTTCTTCCAGTTAAAACCAAATTAGTAACCCTCATCTTCTCAATATGATAGCCAAATGTGAGACACTAACCACAAAATGCAGAGGGGCACACACAAGCCACAGCAATATCATGACGCCTCAGTTCACAAGGGAGACACACCATTATCTGAAATACACTGTAAGGACACCAATGACCAACATATGGCATTGCAATGTCTGTTCCAAGGAACATTCATTTACACTGTTTCCTGGATTTCAGGCATAAAAAGGTAACTGAAGACATATACCAGCCCTATTGCCTTGACAATTCATAACCATTTTATCAGTAACCATTTTGCTACTCAGAAGATTATAAAGAAATTGTATTTTTCATAAGACTCTACGACCTACTACCTATAACTCTCACATACACATATTGTACAACTTTAATATGTAATTATCAAATCTGATCATGAACGTTCTGTAAATTACCAGCTACTACAATATTTTGGCGTTTGCCTTTTAACCAAACTGAGAGGGAGAAGGGGAGGTTGGAATAAGCCTCATTTCATCTGCCCTTTCCAAAATTTCACTTCAAAAGTGTTCAAAAACTCAGTATGTCCAAGTATAAATCTCCAAATTTGTCTAATTTTTACTGCTTAACAACAGCGATGTAGAAAACAATTACTGTGCTCTCCATCAATCCTTTCAGATTGCATAGAATTCCTTCCAGAAAATTCCAATTAAAAAAAAAGTTAGACAGGTATTCCCGTTTTGGGGTGTACGTCGTCTTTGGCACAAGTCACTGCAGAGTGAAAGCCTTTAAAACATGTAAATGTTCCTGGTATTGCTTTCTGATGAACGTGATAAAATAGCCAAACAATCCATATTTACCAAGATTAAAAACACTTCCACCAGGTACGGAAAATCTCTCCAAAACACAAAATCTAATTCAAAAATTATAAATAAAAAGAGAATAAATGTAAAAACAATTGTATAAACAAACTTTGAAATGCGTATGGGTTGACATTACTGAAGCCATTACTCAAAACGAACCTCTGTAAATTTAAGAAGGCACAATCAATGCAATAAGATGCTGGAGAAAGCCAAACCCGAGGCGCTGCGCAGTTCTCGCATCGCACATTTCAACACATTCATTCCTTGACGAATACATCCAAGGTCACTCACGATGGAGAGGAAAAGTGCGTGTCTCCCTCCAGAGCACGCAACCCCTTCGCCGCGCCCCCACGGAGGGCGGCGAAGAGACGGGCGCATCTGGAAGGGGGCTGCGCCGGCGCGAGGACTGGCCGGTGGGCGTTCCGGCAGCCTACAACTTGCAAGGACCACGGCCATCCCCCGGGCCTGGGAGGGGTGGCCCGAGGGCAGGCCCGCGTCCCCGGGGTGACCCGACCCGCCGCGCCGGGGTCCCGCCCCTCCCCCCGCCCCGCCCCCGTCGCCTGCCCAGGATTATGCAACGCTCCCCCTCCCCGCCCGCATTCTGGCGCAGCGCCCCCACCCCGCGCCCGACTGCGCAGCGCCGCCGCCCCCCGCCCGTGGGCCTCGCAGCTCTGCTCCAAACAAAGCGCGCGCTAAGGGGCCGGCGGCGGCCGGGGAACTGGGGACAGGAGGGTGGCGGCCATGTTGGCGGGGGGCGGCGGAGATGGGGGAACGGAGGAGTGGGGGCCGGCGAACAAAGGAGCGCGCGCCCGCCCCGAGGCCCAGGCCCGCCCCGCCCGGGTCCCCACCGCGGCCCGGCCGGCAGGGGGCGCTGTGCGGGCGCCGCCCGCTGGACAATGCTCCGCCGGGCCCCGCGCGGGCAGCGCTCACCTGCGCCCCCGGCCAGGCCGCCGCACTCCTGGTCCGCCCGCAACCCGCACCCCTTCACGGCCCTGTACGACCCACGCCCGCGCAGCGCCGGCCTCACCTGCTGGCCGCTGGGGCCGCAGTCCACAGGCTCCCGGTTACCGCCGTCGCTCGTTCGCGCTCCCGCCGGCCCCAGCCCGAGCCAGACGGCGCCTCCCCGCCCCCGCTCCCTCGCCGCGGACACCGCCCGCCCCCCCAGCAGCCAGGGCGCACGCGCACTGCGCCCGCCGAACTGCGACGGCCGCGCCGCCCCGGCGCCTGGCGCCGACGGCCGACTGCGCAGGCGCGGTGGAGCGGGGCGGGGGAAGCGGGGGCGGGGCCTGGCGCCGCTCACCTGGCGGGCGGCAGGGCGGGGCCCGAGCTCGGGAATTCCAGGTGCGCGCCGGGAATGGGCGGTGGCAGCGCCGGGAGACTTGGAGCCTGAGGGGGCGCAGCTTCTCCCGGAGGGCAGGCAGCCAGAGAAGGGCTTCGTTTTCGCGCAGTAGGACTTTCAAGAAACGACAAGCCCCCTTTGTCCTGGGACGTAAGCCTCAAGTCGTCCTGAGTGGTGCACCGCGAATACTGAGGAAGCTGGATCACAGGGCTGGGCTGCGAGCCTTGTGAGCCATGAACCTCGGGGAGCGCCGCAGCTCTCCTCCAGCGCGCGGGTTCAGGGCCGCGGGACGCGAGCCCTTTAAAAGGATGGATTTGCTTCCTGTGACTCCCTGGAAGAGACGTCTTCACCACCGCACTGCGTAGAGGCCGGTGTCGTCGCCCGCTCACCCCGCTTGCTGCCTCCCCGCACAAAGCTCTGCCCAGGTAGCTCAGGTTAGCTGGAGCCCCGGAGCCTCACCTACAAACACCTGGCCTGGCCTAGGCTGTGCGGGGATGGGATGTGGCTCTGGAAGCCCAGAAACCTGTTTCCAGTCCCCCACCACGAATGGAACTCACCCAGCTCCACTCCTAAGGTTAAGAGCCAAAAATTCCCGTGATCGCACGCGAATTCATTTGACTTCCGTTTCAGTTAAGATGCATTTTCAGCATTTTGTTGTTTGTTTACAGGAGAAGGGAGAGTGATAGCATGAAGAACAGTTTTTATTCCTGCAGAATCGAGTGCGGGACTTGGAGGCTGAGTCCAGCCGGCCTCTCTCCACTCCCCGCTAGCCCCGTGTTCTGGAGCAGGTCACTGACGCGGTTCCTCGAGTGCGACAGGGCAGCCGCTTCCTAATAAACCGCCTCCCAAAGCGCTGTCAGATCAAATTTCAGAACATGTTATTGGAAAGCACCTTGAACACTCCAAACTGCAGCACAGTTATTAGGTAGCAATACTTAACACTTTGGGCTTTTACTGGCACCTTTTCTTCCAGATAAGATTGATATGTGCCTGCTCAAACAAATTGAAGTGCTTGTCTCAGATGACACACTTGGCAGGCATGGGACGTTCACAGGCCAACTAGAGGGCTAATTTCAACACCGGGATATAAAAGTGTATCTCTGTACTTAAGTTTCACAAGTGTTGAGAGATTATTCACTTTGATTTGTTTATTTAATGTCTTTTTTTGTGTGTTTGAGACAGTCTCACTCTGTTGCCCAGGCTGGAGTGTAGTGGCGCAATCTGGGCTCACTGCAACCTCGCCTCCCGGGTTCAAGTAATTCTCAGTGCCTCGGCCTCCAGAGTAGCTGGGACTACAGGCATGCACCACCATGTCCAGCTAATTTTGTTTTTGAGACGGAGTTGCCCAGGCTGGAGTACAATGGTGCAATCTCTGCTCACCTCAACCTCCGCCTCCCGGATTCAAGCGATTCTTCTGCCTCAGCCTCCCAAGTAACTGGGATTACAGGCATGCGCCACCACGCCAGGCTAATTTTGTATTTTTAGTAGAGTCAGGGTCTCTCCATGTTGGTCAGGCTGATCTCAAAACTCCTGACCTCAGGTTATCCACCCACCTTGGCCTCCCAAAGTGCTGGGATTACAGGCGTGAGATACCATGCCCGACTCAGCTAATATTTTTTTAATATGTTTAGTAGAGATGAGGTTTTGCCATGTTGGCCAGGCTGGTCTCAAACTCCTGCCCTCAAGCAATCCGTCAGCCTCAGCCTCCCAAAGTGCTAGGATGACAGGTGTGAGCCACTGCATCCAGCCTGTTTAATGTCTCATAGTGGACTAATCTCAGAAACAAGGGGAGGGATGGGAAGAAGGTAGGTGCCGAGAAGTCTGCTGGTTGGAACATTTCACTGGTTCACTGGTAAGAACCCTGGGTTTCTCCACCTAAGCACTGTTGACTTTTGGGATGAAATAATCCTTTTGTGTGGGGTCTGTTCCATGCTTTGTAGGATGTTTGACAGCATCCCTGGCCTCCACCCAGTAGATGCCAGTAGCACACCCACTCCTCCAAAATTTACAGAAAATGTCTTCAAAGTCAAATATGTTGCGCCACCTCCATCTCCATCCCCAGCCCCTGATTTAAATTTTGCCTCTAGTAATGGTCACACTGGGAGCTACGGAGAATACACAGGACTGTAGCTCACGCCTGTAATCCCAACAGTTTGGGAGGCCAAGGCAGGAGAATGGCTTGAGCCCAGGAGTTTGACAAGGGCAGCATAGCAGTACCTCAACTCTAAAATAAATAAATAAAATAAAAAAATTAAAGACTGAGCACAGTGGCTCCACCTGTCATCCCAGCACTTTGGTAGGCCGAGGTGAGTGGATCACTTAAGGTCAGGGGTTCGAGACCAGCCTGGCCAACATGGTGAAACCCCATCTATACTAAAATACAAAAATTAGCAGGGCGCGGTGGCACGTGCCTGTAGTTCCAGCTACTCGGGAGTCTGAGGCATGAGAATTGTTTGAACCCAGGAGGCAGAGGTTGCAGTAACCAAGATTGTGCCACTGCACTCCAGCCTGGGTGACAGTGAAATTCCATCTTTAAAAAAAAAATTCTCTTTCTTTATAAATTACCCAGTTTCAAGCAACAGAAAATAGAATGAGACACCTAACATGTGAATTCTGATGAGATGGTGGCCTCATTGAGACAGAGGCATCTCTTCTGTGTTGGATGTGTTGAGGCACTGAGGCCAGATCTCTGACTGAGAGCCACAATTGATACAGAATCCATGTGAGGAAGTGTGGAGTCCAGGCTGTGGGTTAGAACTGAAATGACCAGCATCTACCTGGATGGTCAGCATTGAGACCAGAGGAGGGGAACAAATAAGGAAAGCACAGAGACAGGGTCAGAAACAAACTGAGCACACACAGCCCTCCTGGGAGCCTCTCCAGGTGTTGCCTGCTCGCCTGGGTTCCAGGAGGCTGGCAAGGGTGGGAGCGTGCTCTGTGCCTCCTCTGGCCCTCTGTCACATTATCATAGTCTTGTAAACTCCCAGAGCACACATCCTTTCCTCTATTCTCTGCTGTATCTCCACTGCCTACACAAGAGTCTGTGAGAGTAGAGGTCAATAAAGACACTACAAGGCTGGGTGCTGTGGCTCACACCAGTAATTTCAGCACTTTGTGGAGCCTTGGCAGGAGGATTGCATTAACCCAGGAGTTCCAGACCAGCTTGGGCAAGTTCAAGACTGGCTCAGGGCTTACTGATGGCTTAGAGTCTATGGATGGCGTCCCCATGTTTGCTCCACAACTGCAATACAGAAGTTATTCTTCCATGGGAAGTAATTGGTTTTAAAAAGAAAAAAAAAAACCCAGATGTTCTCTGGAGGAGCCACACCCAGTCCCAGGTGCAGCCCCCATCCTCTGACCCTTTATCCCACCATCCCATCACCTTGCTAGAGTGTGAGTCTTGAATGGTGGGGGCCTGTTTAGTTTGCTTCTCAGGAAGCCTCAGACCACTGGACTCCACACTAAAGCTTCTTCCTGATAAAGAAAAATATCAGACAAGTTTAACAGAGCTTATTTGAGCAAAGAGCATTCACCAATCATGGATATGTTGAGAGTAAATTTTTTTTTTTTAAGACGGGGTTTCAGCATGTTGGTCAGGCTGGTCTTGAACTCCCGACCTCAGGTGATCCGCCCACCTTGGCCTCCAAAGTGCTTGGATTACAGGCGTGAGCCACCGCACCCGGCCGAGAGTAAATCTTTAAGAGATTTATTCTGAGCCAAATATGAGTGACCATGACCCATGACACAGCCTTCGGGTGGTCCTGAGAACCTGTGCCCAAGGTGGTCAGGGTACAGTTTGGTTTTATATATTTTAGGGAGGCATGAAACATCAATCAAATACATTTAAGAAATATGGCCAAGCGCGGAGGCTCAAGCCTGTAATCCCAGCACTTTGGGAGGCCGAGACGGGTGGATCACAAGGTCAAGAGATGGAGACCATCCTGGTCAAGATGGTGAAACCCTGTCTCTACTAAAAATACAAAAAATTAGCTGGGCATGGTGGCGGGTGCCTGTAATCCCAGCTACTCGGGAGGCTGAGGCAGGAGAATTGCCTGAATCCAGGAGGCGGAGGTTGCAGTGAGCCGAGATTGCGCCATTGCACTCCAGCCTGGGTAACAAGAGCGAAACTCCGTCTGAAAAAAAATAATACATTGGGCTGGGCATGGTGGCTCACGCCTGTAATCCAAGCACTTTGGAGGCCAAGGCGTGCGGATCACCTGAGGGGGGAGTTCAAGACCAGCCTGACCAACATGGTGAAACCCCGTCTTTAAAAAAAAAAACTTTCACCTGATTTGGTGAAGCCCACTATTAATAAGTAAAAAAGGAAGAAAAAAAATAAATACATTTGTTTGGTTCTGAAACATAGGACAACTCAAAGAGGGGGCTTCCAGGCTATAGGTAAATTTAAACATTTTCTGGTTGACAATCGGTTGAGTTTATGTGAAGATCTGGGATCAATAGAAATGTTCAGGGTAAGATAAAGAATTGTGGGGACCAAGTTTTATTGTGCAGAGGAAGCTCTCAGATAGCAGACTTCAGAGTGAATAGGTTGTAAAATGTTTCTTATTGGACCTAAAAGTGTGCCTGGCTCTTGGTTGATTATCTCCTGGATCTGGAAAGGAAGGAAAGTTTAAAAAAAAAAAAAAAAAGGTTGAGGGGGAAAGGGGATTCTCTGGAGAATGTGGATTTTTCCCATAAGCGATGGCTTTGCAGGGCCATTTCAAGATATGGCAGAGAAACATGATTTGGTGTAAATATTCTTATTTTCTTCCTTGTTATGCCAGAATCAGATTGGAAAGTAAGTCATGATATACAGTGTTAAATAAAACCCATCTGATGAGAATTTATGGTTTGTAGGGCATGACTCCCCAGACCTTTTAGATAGGAATTTGGGCAAGATAAATATATATATATATGTAAGTATACATCATAACTTAGTCCTTAGATAAAAGGCTGAAGGAAGCAGAAACAAAGAACAAAAAGCAAATTGGTAGTTTGAAAGTTGCTTTCCTTGTAAAGGTTAAAGCAGAGGAGACTCCCTTGTCATGCCAGCTAAAGCTGGCCTGTTTGGAAATTCGACTTTTATCTCTCTCCTGATTTCTCAGGTCAGTTAACTTAGTTTCAGTTTGGTGACAACAATCTTTAGCAGGAGGGACTTGGTTTGGTCTGTTGAAGCTGGTGCAGGAGCTCAATGGAAATCAATGGCCTCCTATAAATCTTATTTGCATTCCTATTAAAGGGAGAGGAGGCCAGTGGTGAAGTTCAGCAAGAGAAACTTACTCTATAAAGAAAATCTGCATCTGTAATGGTGTCTTCCTCTCTGTACCAGGAAGAAAAGGACGAGTAAATCACTGGAAACTCTTAATGCAAAAAGTGCAAGCTCAATCTGCATCACAGACCTGGCTTTTGTTTACCCTGCACCTCTTGGCCAGGCAGTCCTAGGGGAGGATGAGGGTGTTTTGGCCTATGCTTTTCATTCTTTGTCAGGGAATGATGGTAAGTCTGAAGCTAATTCTTTGATATCTACTCTTGAGATTGTCTCATTTCTCTGAGTTATCTCCCATGTAGTTGTAAGGTAGTTATGTTAATTAACTTGTTTGCTTTTCTCTTGTTAATCTGTCTTTTGTTCTAGCAGTCCATCTCAAAGAACTCAGAGAAGATTGAGGAAAAATACATTTTTTTTCTCCCCCAAATTAGCCTGCCACCATCTGCTGGAAGCCAGGCAGCAGCAGTGAGACTACAAGGGGCAAAGAGAATTCGAGAACTGTGTCTCTCAGAAGGCACCCTCTCTCCATACTCATTTATACTATGGCTTAATGCCATGCTCCTGGAGCCTCAGCAAAATCACAGATTACAGTGCATGGCCTTCCAGGCTTCTCTCAAACAACTGAAATTGTCCCTGTCTGTATAAAGAAAACCAGAACAGCCCTTTCATTCACTGGTTCAGCAGATACCATTATTCATTATCCTCTGGAGGGGGCACAAAGTCTATATACATCACGAGGTGGGGGAGGGGGAGACATCACATAGTGCTCAAGAAATCTTTACTGAATGAAGGACTTGAAACAGCAGGAGCAGAGTTCAGCCATCTGGTCAACTACCAGGCTTCTTTCCATTTCCCTTGGCTGACACCCCACACCTCCCTACAGGTCATTTTCTGCACAGCAGGCAAATAAATGCTTTTAGACGTCACCTCCTCAGAGAAGCTTCCCCTGACCACTATTGCGCAGGTGGATTGCCCACTATTCTCTTTTACTTAGTCCTTATCGTTTCTATTTGCAATATCAATCCCTTTTTGTAATTGCACGGGTATCAGTTTGTTTACTTGTGTATCCTCTGTTGTCTTACCCCATTATAAAGTCCAGAGGGCACAACAAACTCTGTTTTTATCAGTATACTCTTAGAGCACAGTCAGAGTTCAACAGCTGCATATTATGAATAAATGCATGATGTGGTCTGAGGATACTGGGTCGTGTGGATTTATTAGGACACAGGGGTTGTGAAGCTCCAGGATATTAGGGGTATTTAAACTCTCCTTACCTATTCTTACAGAGTTATGTCAAGAATCAAAACAAGTTCTGTAAAGAACTACATACATACAAAGGAGTTTCACCATACAGCTGGAAACCATTCGAGATGTTTGGTCAGGTTTGTCAGGTAAACTTTGCTGAGTTAGTCTGGTGCTATACAGAGGAAAATGTAGAAGAGGAATTTTGAGATATAGGAGACGATGTAGAAGACTCCTGTAATAAACCTTTCGAGACAGGACTTGACCTGATGTAGTGTTCATGAAAAGGATAGTATAATAATAATTGTCAGGATGGGTGCAGTGGCTCACACCTGTAATACCAGCGCTTTAGGAGGCCAAGACGGGAAGATCACTTGAGATCAGGAGTTCAAGACCAACCTGGCTAACAACATGGTGAAACATGTAGTAGAGGCTAACAACCTGCCTCTACTACAAATACAAAAATTAGCTAGGTGTGGGGGCAGGTGCCTGTAATTCCAGCTACTCGGGAGGCTGAGGCAGGAGAATCACTTGAACCCAGGAGGCAGAGATTGCAGTGAGCCAAGATAGCACCACTGTACTCCAGCCTGGTGACAAGAGTGAAATTCTGTCTCAAAAGTAATAATAAGGCTGAGCATGGTGGCTCACACCTGTAATCGCAGCATTTTGAGAGGCCGAAGCAGGTAGATCACTTGAGGTCAGGAGTTTGAGACCAGCCTGACCAACATAGAGAAACCCCATCTCTACTAAAACTAGAGCAGCCTGGGCAACAAGAGCAAAGGCAACTCTGTCTCAATAATAATAATAACAATAATTGTCAAACAGCAAGTAAACTGGGTACTTGACGATCATGGATAATTATTTTATTGAGGAGCAGGATGATGGCAACATTATGGTTAAGTTGAGAAAGAGGATATTCTATAAATTTATAACCACCCAACAGATTCACCTTGCCTGCTGACTAGACAGAGCTTATTTATCAAGACAGGGGAATTGCAATAGACAAAGAGTAATTCACACAGAGCCAGCTGTACGCAGATGGTAATTTTATTATTACTCAAATCAGTCTCCCCGAGCATTCAGGGAGCAGAGATTTGAAGGATAATTTGATAGGTGAGGGGTGGGGGTCGGTGATTCTGGAGTGTTGATTGGGTCGGAGATGAAATCATAGGGAGTTGAAGCTGTCCTCTTGAGCTGAGTCAGTTCCTGAATGGAGGCCACAAAATCGGATGAGCCAGTTTATTAATCTGGGTGGTGCCAGCTGATCCATCAAGTGCCAGGTCTGCAAAATATCTCCAGTACTAATCTTAGGTTTTACAATAGTGTTATACCCAGGAGCAATTTGGGGAGGGTCAGAATCTTGTAGCCTCCAGCTGCATGACTCCTAAATCATAATTTCTAATCTTTTCACTAATTTGTTAATCCTACAAAGACAGTCTAGTCCCCAGGTGAGAAGGCAGTTTTTTTTTTGGGAAAGGGCTGTTATCATCTTTGCTTCAAACTATAAGTGTGAAAAGTAAGAAGTTCCTCTTCAAAGTTTCCTTTTTTGTTGAAGAATAAATAATATGATAGAAATAATAGTTTCTCAAAAAAGAAAAAAACTAACTTCCTTCAAGTTTCCTTGCTTTTTGCTAGTAACTCCTTGCTAAGCCCTATGCAGCTGCTAAATATAGTAAGGGAATAAGTAAATTCTATGTCCTTGTACTTTAACCAAGTTATTTGTTCTGACCTATAGCCTGCTCAGACATGTCTGAATATGCCCAGGCATCTCCTGGCTTAAAGCCTATGCCTCTTCCTTATTTGGAAATGTTATTACTCTCCTAGTTTCCTGTAAACAACCCCCTTCCTTTCTTTGTTCTTCATTGTGTGTTTACCTATTTAGGAAAGTTTTAAGTTATTAGTAAATCGGGATCAGTCTAGATAGTGAAGTCCAGCTCCAGCCAATGGAGATAAGACATAGCAGTAAGGATCCAACGAATCAGGGATAAAAACTTCTGCTTTTCTTTATCTCATGTGCTCTCTTGGCAATCAGACTTCCAAAAAGCACCCTTTCAGTAGAAAGTAAAATCACCGGGCCAGGCACGGTGGCTCAAGCCTGTAATCCCAGCACTTTGGGAGGCCGAGGTGGATGGATCACGAGGTCAAGAGATAGAGACCATTCTGGTCAACATGGTGAAACCCCATCTCTACTAAAAATACAAAAAATTAGCTGGGCATGGTGGCACGTGCCTGTAATCCCAGCCACTCAGGAGGCTGAGGCAGGAAAATTGCCTGAACCCAGGAGGCGGAGGTTGCGGTGAGCCAAGATTGCGCCATTGCACTCCAGCCTGGGTAATGAGCAAAACTGTGTCTCAAAAATAATAATTAATTAATTAATTAATTAATTATTTTAAAAAAAGGTAAAATCGCCTTGCTGAGAAAAGTTCTTTGAGCGCTGGTTCTTCTTTTCAGCACCAAGGAACAAGCATTTGTTTCTAACATCAGTTATTCCCGAAGTTAGTTCCGCCTACCCCCAGGAATGAACAGACAGCTTGGAGGTTAGAAGCAAGATGGAGTTGGTTAGGTCAGATCTTTTTTGGGGGGTGGGGATGGGGGGACAGTTTTGCTCTTGTCGCCCAGGCTGGAGTGCAATGGTGTGATCTTGGCTCACTGCAACCTCCCCCTCCTGGATTCAAGGGATTCTCCTACCTCAGCCTCCTGAGTAGCTGAGACTACAGGTACCCACCATCATGCCCAGCTAATTTTTGTATATTTAATAGAGACGGGGTTTCACTGTGTTGACCAGGCTGGTCTTGAACTCCTGACCTCAGGTGGTCCACCTGCCTCGGCCTCCCAAAACGCTGGGATTACAGGAATGAGCCACTGCACCTGGCCTAGGTCAGGTCTCTTTAACCCAGCCTAGGTCAGTTATACTTTTGCAATGGTGATTTCAGGATTCTGAAGAAAAGGTATGAGTATTTGTCTTAATAGATACCCCACCTACACAATGATATCAAAATTTTAGATCTTTGCCAATTTAGTAAGTGAATTTATCATATCCTGTGATAATCTGGATTTGCATTTATCTTATTAATATAGAAGTTGATCTTTTTTTATGTATTTAAAAGTAATTTCTTCCTAAAGAATCCACTAAAAAAAACTCTTAGAACTTTACACAAAAGCAGTACTATTACATAAAAAAAAAAAAACCTCTTAGAACTAATAAATGAGTTCAGCAAGATTTTAGGATATGTGATCAATATACAAAAATCAGTTATATTTCTATACAGTAGCAATGAACAAACTGAAAATAAAATTAAAAAAATAATTCTACTTATAATAGATTCCAAAAGAATAAAATAATGTTGAAGGTAACTAAATGCCAACATAAGTTAAAAAGCATCCTATGTTCATGAATTGGAAGACAAATTCATAGAGATAAATTACACTGATGCCCAGGACTGGGGGGAATGGGGAATTGAGGAGTGATGGCTAAGGAGTGCACGGTTTCTGAAACTGTCTTTGCAAAATTATTTAAAAGGTTACCAGACATTATTACAAAGGTCACAAGATTAGCAACTTCCCCAATTATTCCTGTAAATAACATCACTACTGTAGAGCCTAAGACTGGCCTTTTGAGATGTCTTTCCAGGCTTTGCATTTTTGACTACTAGATGGCCCCACCCAGGCCCATGACTCAACCAGTCCTGGGCACCCACTGAGAAGCAGACTCAGACATAAGGATCATTTTCCACACCCCTATGATTGAATCCTTAACCAATCTTCAGCACTTATACCCTAACTTCCTGCCCATTGAACTATTTTTAACACACCCCAAACCTTCAAGCCTTTGGTAACATTGATTTGAGTAATAACTCCGTCTCTCATGTGGTGTGACCAGCCTCATATCAATTGAAGTCTTTCTTTACTGCAATGTCGTGGTCTCAGTGAATTACTATAATTTTGTCTTTGCAATTGAAACCACCTTTGTAAAATTATGACAGAGACAGTGAAAGAGATCTAACTTAACCAACTCCATCTTGCTTCTAATCACCAAGCTGTCCTTGTTCATTTCTGGGGGTACACTGAACTAAACTTTGGGAGAAACTTAGTTTATAATTTAAAACAAAGACCATCCCCCCAAAAAAAGACCTTAACAGCTCTTTTCCCAATAACTAGACTGCCTTTGTGGGACCAACATTAGCCACAAGATTAGAAATTATGGTTGAGAAGTCATGCATCTGGAGGCTACACTATTCTGACCATTCCGTTTTGTTTTTTTTGTTTTTTTTTTTTTTTGAGATGGAGTTTCACTCTTGTTACCCAGGCTGGAGTGCAATGGCGCGATCTCGGCTCACCGCAATCTCCACCTCCCAGGTTCAGGCAATTCTCCTGCCTCAGCCTCCTGAGTAACTGGGATTACAGGCACGCGCCACCGTGCCCAGCTAATTTTTTGTATCTTTAGTAGAGACGGGGTTTCACCATGTTGACCAGGATGGTCTCGATCTCTTGACCTCGTGATCCACCCGCCTCGGCCTCCCAAAGTGCTGGGATTACAGGCATGAGCCACCGCGCCCGGCTGTTGCTGACCCTTCTTAAGCTGCTCTTAAGATCAGTGCTTGAGATATTTTGCAGACCCTGCACTTGGTGAATCAGCTGGTACCACCCAGATCAATAAACTGGCTCATCTGATCTTGTGACCCCCACCCAGGAACTGACTCAGCATAAGCAGACAGCTTCAATTCCCTATGATTTCATCCCTGACCAATCAACACTCCCGGCTCACTGGCTTTCCTCCACCTACCAAGTTGTCCTTAAAAACTGCTCCCTGAATGCTCAGGGAGACTGGTTTGGGCAATAATAAAACTCTGAGCTGGGCGCAGTGGCTCACACCTGTAATCCCAGCACTTTGAGAGGCCGAGGTGGGTGGATCACTTGAGGTCAGGAGTTCGGGACCAGCCTGGCCAACATGGTAAAATCCTGTCTCTATTAAAAATACAAAAAATTTGGCCAGGCGTGGTGGCTCAAGCCTGTAATCCCAGCACTTTGGGAGGCCGAGGCGGGTGGATCACAAAGTCAAGAGATCGAGACCATCCTGGTCAAAATGGTGAAACCCTGTCTCTACTAAAGATACAAAAAATTAGCCGGGCATGGTGGCGCATGCCTGTAATCCCAGCTACTCAGGAGGCTGAGGCAGGAGAATTGCCTGAACCCAGGAGGCGGAGGTTGCAGTGAGCCGAGATCGCGCCATTGCACTCCAGCCTGAGTAATAAGAGAGAAACTCCATCTCAAAAAAAAAAAAAAAAAATTAGCTGTGCATTGTGGTGTGCACCTGTAATCCCAGCTACTTGGGAGCTGAGGAAGGAGAATTGCTTGAATCCAGGAGGCAGAAGTTGCTGTGAGCCAAGATTTTGCCATTGCCCTCTAGCCTGGGCAATAAGAGTGAAACTACATCTCAAAAACAAACAGAAAAACCTGGTCTCCTGTATAGCCAGCTCTGTGTGAATTACTCTTTCTATATGTCATTTCCCTGTCTTGATAAATTAGCTCTGTCTAGGTAGAGGGCAAGGTGAACCCACTGGGAGGTTACACAATGGGCTGGAAGAATTAGTCACATGCTTACATTTCTTTCTAGAGTAATAAAAATATTCCAAAATTGATTATGATAATGCATGCACAACTATGAATATACTAAAAGCTGAATTGTATAATACATGAATTGCATCTCAAAAAAGCTGTTAAAGAATAAGGCAAAAAAAAAATTGAAATTTATTCTTTGTGAATTGTCCATGTTATGGTCTAATCTATTGGGATTTTTGTTTTTTATCCTTGATTTTCAAGTACTCCTTACATGTTGAAGAATATTAATCTGTTGTCACATATGTAGCAAAATTTTTACCCAACTTTTTTATTTCAGTTTTTATTTTGTTTATGGTATTTACTTTCCTGCAGTGGTGCAATCATCAGTTTACTGTGTCCTCATCCTGTAGGCTCAAGTGATCCATCCACCTCTGCCTCCCAAGTAAATGAGACCTCAGGCACATACCATCATGTGCAGGCCAATTTTTTTTTTTTTTTTTTTTTTTTTTTTTGTAGAGAGGAGGTCTTGCAATGTTGCCCAGGCTGGTCTCAAACTCCTGGGCTCGCCAGGCGCCATCGCTCACGCCTGTAATCCTAGCACTTGGGAGACCGAGGTGGATGGATCACCTGAGGTCAGGAGTTCGAGACCAGCCTGGCCATCATGGTGAAACCCCAACTTAAAAAAAAAAAAAAAAAAAAAAAAAAACTCCTAGGCTCAAGTAATTCTCATGCCTTAGCCTCCTGAAGTGCTGAGACTGTAGGCACGAGCCACCATACCTGGCCTAAAATTTGTCTATAATCAAATTTGGCACTATTTTCTTGCACTGCTTCTTTAGTTTTTACAGTGTTTAGAAACATCTTTTTTACACAAAGATAATGCATTTTTTTACTCCTGTGTTCAGAAACACTTGTCTTTTAAAAACTTAAAACTGGGCTGGGTATGGTGGTTCATGCCTGTCATGCCAGCACTTTGGGATGCTGAGGCAGGCGGATCACAAAGTCAGAAGTTTGAGACCAACCTGGCCAACATTGTGAAACCCCATCTCTACTAAAAATACAAACAAATTAGCCAGGCGTGGTGGCGGGCACCTGTAGTCCTAGCTACTCGGGAGGCTGGGGTGGGAGAATTGCTTGAACCTGGGACCAGGAGGGCGGAGGTTGCTGTGAACCGAGGTTGAGCCAATGCACCCCAGCTTGGGCGACAGAGTGAGACTTAGTCTCAAAAAAAAAAACCTTAAAATTATAGAATATAACTTCAAGCACTGGAGAGGATTAATTTTGATTTTGTCTTTATTTATTTTTGAGACAGAGTCTCTGTCACCCAGGCTGGAGTGCAATGGAGATTATGGCACGACCTCGGATCACTGCAACCTCTGCCTCCCAGGTTCAAATGGTTCTGGTGCCTCAGCCTCCTGAATAACTGGGACTGCAGTTGTGCGCCATCGTGTCTGGCTGATTTTTGTATTTTTGTTTTGTTTTGTTTTGAGATGGAGTCTTGTTCTGTTGCCTAGGCTGGAGTGCAGTGGTGTGATCTCGGCTGACTGCAACCTCCACCTCCCAGGTTCAAGCAATTCTCCTGCCTCAGCCTCCCAAGCAGCTGGGAATACAAGTGCGTGCCACCACATTCAGCTCATTTTTTGTATATTTTTTTAGCAGAGACAGGATTTCATCATATTGGCCAGGCTGGTCTCGAACTCCTGACCTCATAATCCACCCTCCTCAGCATACCAAAGTGCTGGGATTACAGGCATGAGCCACCACACCCCGCCTAATTTTTGTATTTTTAATAGTGATGCGTTTTTGCCATGTCGGCCAGGCTGGTCTCAAACTCCTAACCTCAGGTGATCTACCCTCTTCAGTCTCCCAAAGTGTTGGGATTACAGGGGTTAGCCACTGAGCCAGGCTGATTTTGTCTTTAAACATGTTTTTTGGGCCGGGCACGGTGGCTCACGCCTATAATCCCCGCACTTTGGGAGGCCGAGGCGGGTAGATCACGCGGTCAAGAGATCAAGACCATCCTTGTCAACATGGTGAAACCCCGTCTCTACTAAAAATACAAAAATTAGCTGGGCATGGTGGTGTGTGCCTGTAGTCCCAGCTACTCAGGAGGCTGAGGCAGGAGAATTGCTTGAACCCAGGGGGCGGAGGTTGAGGTGAGCCGAGATCGCGCCATTGCACTCCAGCCTGGGTAACAAGAGCAAAACTCCGATTCAAAATAAAATAAAAGTAAAAAAAAAAAAAAAAAAATGTTTTTCATGACTCACAATGTCAAATAATCAAAATATTCCACTTTCAGTCTCTATCAAGTGTAAATGTTAGTTTATATAGTAGCCAGCCCACAGATAATTAATTTCCTTAAAACAAAAGACAAGCTTTCCAAAGGGTTACTAGTTCTACATCTGCATCTGTTTGAAAATGCCTGTTCCTGTGTGTGAGAGACCAACTAATCCGATCCTCCCCTGGCCAGATTTGCCCTAAGGGTAAAAAGTGTAAGTGCTCACTTCTTTGATGTGAAAACCATAAATCATCAGCATGTAATAGAATAGATTAAATCTAAGAAACCACAGTGCTTTCAAACAGTGACCTTGGGGGTGATAACTTTCACAGGTTTCCTCCAAGACTAGGTCATCTACTGACTGTAGTCAGAGTGTACATGATAAGTGCCCAGCCTCAGCGAGGGTGCTAGGCCTGCCCACAGCCTCTCTGAGTGTCAGGATGAGTCTGAGAGCACAAATGCTGTGGCACAGGCAGGGGAGCCTTGGCATTCCGGCAGATAATGCATATCCTGGATAATACTTAACTAGTGTTCCATTATTGGAACCCTAAGCTTATGGGAGTTGTTTATATTCTATTGCTCAAGATCATTGACAAGGTCTGATTTTTCATAACACACAAAATTGCAGCCTCAAGCATAAATAGGTTAAGAAGGTGTAGCCAGGCCAGGACAGAAATGATACCCCAAGACTCAGCCAAGGCACTAATTCCTAGGCAATGGCAGCCAAGAGCCAGAGAACGCTCTCATGCCCTAACCCAAAGGCTTTCATGCCTTTTATGGCATCACCAACTGTCTCCTGCCCAGACAGAGGAAGGTATCTTTATCGCAGGGGACAGGAGAGTGCTAATCTCATGCAATCTTTTCATATTCCTAAAGTAAATATATCTTTAGAAATTTGGCACTTAAGAGAGAAAAAAAAAGAAAAAGGAAATTTGGCATTTGAATCTCAAACAGATCTTGCAGACTTCAAAAATTTGTTGTCTCAAACTAAAATCTCTGCCTTGAAACCTCAGAAGACTATTTTGCAAACCAAAGGCCAAGAATTTTGTTTGTTATCTTCAGTCTTCTGATCAACCATCCTTTGAGGCAGGAGTGTTGGAATGTTCTACACAGATGAATTCCAAATGTGTTTGGGCAGTTAAAAACCTGTTGAGCATGCCCATATGTGAATGTATCTGTGTGTGTGTGTGTGTGTGTGTGTGTGTGTGTGTGTGTGTGGTGTGTGTGTAGGTGTTGTCTACATATGAAAAAATGACACAAGTTTAGCTTATTTTTTATTTTTTGGAGTCGGAGTCTCATGCTGTCACCCAGGCTGGAGTGCAGTGGTGCAATCTCAGCTCACTGCAACCTCTGTCTCCCGGGTTCAAGCAGTTCTCCTGCCTCAGCCTCCTGAGTAGCTGGGCATGCACCACCATGCCCGGCTAATTTTTGTAAAGAAATGGGGTTTCTCCATGTTGGTCTGGGTAGTCTCAAACTCCTGACCTCAGGTGATCTGCCTGCCTCAGCCCCACAAAGTGCTGGGATTACAGGCATGAGCCATCAACCAGTTGGCCCAAGTTTAGCTGATTTTTCTATGCCTTAGTTACCAATTAAACATGTCAACCTTCTGATCACCTCTCCCCCTCAAATTACATGATTTAGAAATCATTGCTTCAAATTCCTGGGTTGAGAGTGAACCACTGCAGAACATGGAAATTTAGGGGTTCGTGGTGTTTATACATCAGTGGGTACTTCCTAGAGCATCTGCACAGAGGGAGCCATGCCTGACCAGAGGACTTGTGGTGACTTTGTGCTCATGATGTTGTGTTAATATCACAACATCATGAGCACAAAGTCATGATGTTTGTTTTGGAGATGAGATCTCACTCTTCACCCAGGAGGTGAAGACTTAGAGGCCTCCCAAAGTGTTGGGATTACAGGGGTGAGCCACTGCACCCAGCCTGCTGTTTTTACAGTTGAATGTAAAGACTTTTATAAGAAACCTGTGAGGCTTGGGCATCTCATTTGCATAAGGTGCAATTTTCTGGTGGCTCCACTCCTTCTTCCTAATGTACATGCAGGCCTTTAGCTTGAGTTACTCCATATTGTTTTGTTCCCTTTACTGCATATGTGTCAGGGGACAGAATTTTTCCATTGTGGACATGTCATCTATATATCCTTTCTTATCTGTGCAGCTGTGAGCCTGTCTTAGGCAAGCCCCCTTGCAAGATCCCTTATCTGTGCCTGAAGCTTGATTTTTCCGGCTGTTCTGTCTGAAATAATTCAACCAATGGCTCATCCTAACTGCCTGCCTCGCCATTTTCTACCTTTCTCACTAGGATTACAGGTGTGAGCCACCATGCCCAGCCTTATATCTCACTTTAAGCAATTTTGTTTATTTGTTTTGGAGATGAGATCTCACTCTCTCACCCAGGCTAGAGTATAGTGACGAGATCTTGACTCACTGCAACCTCTGCCTTTCAGACTCAAGCCATCCTTCCACCTCAGCCTCCCGCTGAGTAGCTGGGACTTCAGATGTGTGGCACCATGCCTGGCTAATTTTTGTGTTTTTTTTTTTTTTTTTTTTTTTTTTGGAGAGACAGGGTTTTGCCATGTTGCCCAGGCTGGTCCCAAACTCATGGACTCAAGCGATTCACCCACCTTGGCTTCCCAAAGTGCTAGGATTACAGGTGTGAGCCACCACACCTGGACAGCAATTTTATTATATTGTACTTTGGTCTAATTTTCTTCACGCTCCTTCTGCTTGGGGTTGTTGGGTTTTGTTGTTTGTTTGAGCTGTGGGTTTACAGTTTCATAAAATTTGACAACACGGGCCATTCTTTCTTTAAAAATTTTTGGCCCAAATATATTAGGCCATTTGATGTTATCCCATAGCTCACCAACTTATTTTTCAGTTTATTTTTCTTTTGAGTCTTTCCCTCAAAGACTATTTCTGGGTCTCTATGTTATGTTCTGTTTCATTTTGCATGGTTTCTACTGCTTGATCTTCCAATGCACTCATCTTTTCTTCTGCCTTGTCTTAGATGCTGTTAATCCTATCCAGTATTTTGTTTGTTTGTTTTGTTTTTCTATCTTTCTTTTTTTTTTTTTTTTTGAGACAGAGTTTCGCTCTTGTTACCCAGGCTGCAGTGCAGTGGCGCAATCTCGGCTCACTGTAACCTCTGCCTCCTGGGTTGAAGTGATCTTCCGCCTCAGCCTCCCGAGTAGCTGGGACCACAGGCGTGTGCCACCACGCCCGGCTAATTTTTGTATTTTTAGTAGACACGGGGTTTCACCACGGCCAGGATGGTCTCGATCTCTTGACCTCGTGATCCGCCCACCTCGGCCTCCCAAAGTGCTGGGATTACAGGCGTGAGACACCGCGCCCGGTCGCCTATTTTTAAAAGTTATTCTTGGGTCTTTTTCTTTTTTTTCTGTATTTTCTATCTACATTTCTCTATATGAGAAAAGAGAGCTATAGATATGTATGCTTCCTTCTGCCTCCCTTCCTAAACATTGGGAAGATCTTTCTCGTTCTTTCTTTCCTTCCTTCTTTCTCTTCCCTCCCTCCCTCCCTTCCCCCCTTTCTCTCTCCCCTTCCTTCCTTCCGCCTTCCTTCCTTCCTCTCTTTCTCTCTTTCCTTTCTTCTTTTTTTTTTAAAAAAATATTTTTTTTAAAGACGGGGTTTCACCATGTTGGTCAGGCAGGTCTTGAGGTCAGGCAGGTCTTGAACTCCCGACCTCAGGTGATCTGCCCGCCTTGGCCTCGAAAGTGCTTGGATTATAGGCGTGAGCCGCGAGGAGAGGGGAGGCCCTCCCCTCCCCTGCCCTCCCTTCCCCTCCCCTGCCCTGCCCTGCCCTCCCCTCCTTGCCCTCCCCTCCGCTTTTTTCAGACGGAGTTTCGCTCTTGTTACCCAGGCTAGAGTGCAATGGCGCAATCTCGGCTCACCGCAACCTCCGCCTCCTGGGTTCAGGCAATTCTCCTGCCTCAGCCTCCTGAGTAGCTGGGACTACAGGCGCGCGCCACCACGCCCAGCTAATTTTTTGTATTTTTAGTAGAGACGGGGTTTCACCATGTTGACCAGGATGGTCTTGATCGCTTGACCTCATGATCCACCCGCCTCGGCCTCCCAAAGTGCTGGGATTACAGGCGTGAGCCACCGCACCTGGCTCTTTTCTTGTTTCTTTACTCTGTCGTCCAGGCTGGAGAGCAGTGGGGCATTCTCCGGTCACTGTAACCTCCACCTCCCAGGTTCAAGCAATTATATGCCCCAATCTACCAAGTAGCTGAGATTACAGGCGCTTGCCACCACGCCCAGCTAGTTTTTTGTGTTTTCAGTAGTGATGGTGTTTCACCATCTTGCCCAGGCCGATTCTTAAACTCCTGACTTCGTGGTCCACCCACCTCGGCCTCCCAAAGTATTGGGATTACAGGTGTGAACCACTGAGCCTGGCCAAAAGAGTTTTTCTTTTATTTATTTTTATTTTTATTTTTATTTTTTTGTTTGAGACGGAGTCTCTGACAACAGGCTGGAGTGCACTGGCGGGATATCGGTTCCCTGCGACCTCCACCTCCCGGTTAGAGTGATTCTTCCGCCTCAGCCTCCCTAGTAGCTGGGATTACAAGCGCGCACCACACCTGGTTAATTTTGTATTTTTAGTAGAGACAGGGTTTCACCATGTAGGCCAGGATGATCTCCATCTCTTGACCTCGTGATCCGCCTGCCTTGGCCTCCCAAAGTGCTGAGATGACGGGCGTGAGCCACCGCGCCCAACTAGTTTTTCTATAACGCATGAGACTTGGTTGAGATTTCTCTTTTTTGCTTTTTGATGTACAATTGCTCCAGTACCATCTTGTGAAGACGTTATCTTTCCTCTGTTGAATTGCTTTTGCCCAGTCAGTTGGGCATATTTATGTGGGTCTATTCCTGGGTCTATGTTATGTTATGTTATGTTATGTTATGTTATGTTATGTTATGTTATGTTATGTTATGTTATGTTAATATATGTGTCTATCCCTCTACCAATACCAAACAACTTGATTACTGTAGCTGTATTACGAGTCTTGAAATCAAGTAAACTGATTGCTTCTACTTTATTCTTTTTCAAAATTACTTTAGCTATTGTAGTTCTTTTGCCTTTCCATACACATTTTAGAATGATCTTGCCTATATCTACAGATAATCTTGCTGCCGTTTTGATAGGAATTGCATTATACCTGTATATCAACTTGCAAGGAATTGCCGTTTTTACTATGTTGAGTCTTTAAATCCATCAATATGGTATGTCTCCCCATTTATTTAGATCTTCTTTGATGTCTTTCCTGAAATGCGTGTAGCTTTTAGCACATAAGTCATGTACATATTTTGCTATATTAATACTTGAGTACTTTTTGAGTTATTTTAAATGGCATTCCATTGTTACCTTTGATGTCTTCATGTTCATGCTAGTATGTAGAAATACAGTTGACTTCTGCATTAATTCTAGGAAGTTTTTTTTTTAATTACCTTGAGATACCTTGAGATATTCTTTCTTTCTTTCTTTCTTTTAAGACGGGGTTTCACCATGTTGGTCAGGCTGGTCTTGAACTCCCGACCTCTGGTGATCTGCCCACCTTGGCCTCCAAAGTGCTTGGATTACAGGCATGAGCCACTGCACCTGGCCGAGATTTTCTACATAGAAAATTATGCTATCGCTGGGCGCGGTGTCTCACGCCTATAATCATAGCACTTTGGGAGGCCGAGATGGGTGGATCATGAGGTCAAGAGATCAAGACCATCCTGGTCAACATGGTGAAACCCCGTCTCTACTAAAAATACAAAAAATTAGCTGGGCATGGTGGCATGTGCCTGTAATCCCAGCTACTCAGGAGGCTGAGGCAGGAGAATTGCTTGAACCCAGGAGGCAGAGGTTGCAGTGAGCCGAGATCATGCCATTGCACTCCAGTCTGGGTAACAACAGCAAAACTCTGTCTCAAAAAAAAAAAAAGGAAAAAAAAGAAAATTATGCTATCTGGCCAGGCACAGTGGCTCACCCCTGTAATCGCACTGTGGGAGGCCAAGGTAGGTGGATCAACTAAGCTCAGGAGTTCAAGACTAGCCTGGGAAACACTATAAAACTGCATCTCCAATAAAATTTAAAAAATATATGTGCTATCTGCAAATAGTGTTTGTATTTTTAATAGAGATGGGGTTTCACCATGTTGCTCAGGCTGGTCTTCAACTCCTGACCTGAGGTGATCCACCTGTCTCAGCCTCCCAAAGTGCTGGGATTACAGGGGTGAGCCACCACACCCAGCAATTTTTTTTTTCACAATTTTTTTTTCACCACACCCAGCAAATTTTTTTTTCTGGCTCTGTTGCCCAGGCTGGAGTGCAGTGCGCCATCTGGGCTCACTGCCACCTTCACCTTCCAGGTTCAAGTGATTCTCATGCCTTGGCCTCCTGAGTATCTGGAACTACAGCCGTGCGCTGCAGCGCCCAGCTAAGTTTTTGTATTTTTAGTAGAGACAGGTTTTACCATGTTGGCCAAACTGGACTTGAAATCCTGATCTCAAGTGATCCTCCCAGACTGGCTCCCAAAGTGCTGGGATTGTAGGGGTGAGTCACTGTGCCCAGCCATGGACTAGTTTATTTCTTCTTTTCTGATCCATATGGTTTGTGTGCCTTTCATTTCCTTTTCTTGATTTATACACTGCATATAACTTTCAGCATTATGTTAAATTAAGACTGATAAGAGCTGACATCCTTTCCTTGTTCCTGATCTTTTTTTTTTGGTCTTGTTCCTGATCTTAAAGGGAAAACATTAAGTGTTTCACTATCAAGTATGTTAACTGTAGGTTTGTTTGTTAATTTGTTTTCTTTGGAGACAGAATGTCACTCACTCTGTCACCCAGGCTGGAGTGCAATGGTATGATCACAGCTCACCACATCCTTGCCTTCCAGGCTCAAGTGATCCTCATGCTTTTGCAAGAGCCACAATGCCCAGCTAATTATTTTTATTTTGTTTTATTTATTTATTTATTTTTTTAGAAACAGGGTCTCTCTATGTTGCCAGGGCTAGCCTTGAGCCCAGGGACTCAAGAGATCCTCTTCCCTCAGCCTCTCAAAGTGTTGGAATTACAGCCATGAGCCACCATGCCTGGCAGCTGTAGGTTTTTTGTAGATGGAAGAAGTGTTTTCTCTATTCCTTTTTTTTCTGAAATTTTGTGTCATTAATGGGTGTTGAAAAGTGAAAAGCTTTTACTGCATCTGTTGACATGACTATGTGATTTGCTTGTTTAAACTGTTAATGTAATAGATTACACTGATTTTCAAATATTAAACTATGATTGCATCCTTAAAATCAACCATACTCAGGCATGTTGTATAATTTCTAAAAATATATTGTTGAATTCAATTTACTAATGTTTTATTAAGTAGTTTTGCATGTCTACTCATGAGAGTTATAGGTTTGTAGTTTTTTGTTTTAATTAATCAATTTATTTATTTTTAAATAGACATGGGGTCTCACCAGTTACCCAGGCTAGTCTCTGGAACTCCTTGGCTCAAGTGACCCTCCCACCTCAGCCTCCCAAAGTGGTGGGATTACAGATGTGAGTCACTGTGCCTGGTCTATTTTTTTATACTTTAATTGGTTTTGGCATTAGGCTGATAGTAACTTCATAAAATCAGTCGGGAAATATTCCCTTCTCTCCTGTTTTCTAAAAGTGATTGTGTACAACTGGTGTTAATTTTTTTAAGCATTTGGCAGGCGTCTCCAATGAAACCATCTGTCCATGAATTTTTCCTTTTTGAGAGTTTTAAAATTATGAATTCAAATTCTTTAATAGTTATGCAGCTATTCAAATTATCTATTTCATATGTGTGAGTTGTGGTAGTTTCTTTATTCCTCATACTAAGTACAACTAACAGTCCTGGGTATTATACATGAAACAAATGTCATGGCCGGGCGCAATGACTCACGCCTGTAATTCCAGCACTTTGGGAGGCTGAAGCAGGCAGATCACCTGAGGTCAGGAGTTTGAGACCACCCTGACCAACATGGTAAAACCCTGTCTCTACTAAAAAAAAAAAAAAAAAAAAAAAAAAACTGGGGAGGGGGAGGCAGCGTGGGGAAAAAAAATTAGCCAGGCATGGTGGTGCACACCTGTAATCCCATCTATTTAGGAGGGTGAGGCAAAAGAATTGCTTGAATCTGGGAGGCGGAGGTTGCAGTGAGCCAAGATGGCACCACTGCACTCTAACCTGGGCGAAAGAGCAAGACTCTGTCTCAAAAAAAAAAAAAAGGAACAAACATCACAAGAAGGATAGAAGCCAGCAGACTGACCAGGGACCTCAGGACCACAGGAATGACTGGGTGGTGAGTTCCCTGGATTTTATTTTTGCCTCGTAGTCAACAAACTATTATTCAATATTTAAATGTGTCCAAACTTTCTTAATTCTTCTTCTTCTTCTTTTTTTTTTTTTGGTACAATGTTATACCCAAGTAACATATGGCTTTGTGTTTGCTTTAACCACATTTAAATAACGCTTTTGGGCTCATGGACCATGCCGGGTATCCACACTACACAAAGGTCTTGAAATGCCTTTGTGTGAACCATCGCACCTGGCCTGTTAAAGAGTTTTTATAGCACCTAATCTTTAGCTCATCCTCTTTCCAGAGGTGGGAAGGTGGTGCTGATAGTTCCCACCCTCTGATTACATTTTTGGTCTTTCTGGTGACCAATCTCATTCTGAAGCTAGTATATTAGCCCCACTGTAATTCACCTCATTAGCACAAATTCAGGTGTGATCAAAAGAAGAGCAAAAGATGGCAGGGTGCAGTGGCTCATGCCTGTATTCCCGGCACTTTGGGAGGCCGAGGCAGGCAGATTACAAGGTCAGGAGCTCGAGACCATCCTGGCCAACATGGTGAAACCCCATCTCTACTAAAAACACAAAAATTAGCTGGGCATGGTGGTGCACACCTGTAGTCTAAGCTACTTGAGAGGGTGAGGCAGGAGAATCACTTGAACCTGGGAGACAGAGGTTGCAGTGAGCTGAGATCACACCATTGCACTCCAGCCTAGGTAACAAGAGTGAAACTCCATCTCAAAAAAAAAAAAAAAGAAAGAAATTCTAAGGGGTTTAGGTGCTCTGTGTTAACTAGGGACAAAGACCAGGTATATTTCATTTATAACATAATTACTCACAGTTTCCAAGAGGAGAGGTCATGCCATGGGGATAGGGTGGATAGGTGGGGCGGTTCTGGATGGGAAGCATCAGGTTTAGTCAGGAGGAAAAAATAGGAGGGTAAAACGGTGGGTAAGTTTCTTTAGCCTTTTCCACAGGAAGGAATGGGAGGGGCAGCAAAAGCAGGTTTAAGATTGGCTAGTTTGCATAATCTCAGTTTGCATAATCTCAGCCCCTGGAGCTTAGGGGCTGTCTCTTAGTTGTCTGGTACCTGGCTCTGGGGTGATTAGGGCAGGTGTATGGTAGCCTAGAGTGTGAAAACCTCATAGAGGATGTGATTGGGGCACATAATCTCTAGTTTGCATAATCTCAGCCCCTGGAGCTTAGGGGCTGTCTCTTAGTTGTCTGGTACCTGGCTCTGGGGTGATTAGGGCAGGCGTATGGTAGCCTAGAGTGTGAAAACCTCATAGAGGATGTGATTGGGGCAGTCGGCTGGTTTTGTCTACCAAAATTGAGGCTGTTGAGAGAGAAATAATTTTGTAAGGGATTATTGAAAGCTGAAGGTGAGAATTGGCCTAGGAAGACCCATCAACAAACTTGGGAGTTGTTCTGGAGCATGTCACTAGGTGAAAGGTTTTGTTGTTGTTTTTTCTTTTTACTTTTTTAAAATAGAGATGGAGTCTCACTATGTTGCCCAGGCAGGTCTCAAACTTCTGGCCTCAAGGAATCCTCCCGCCTTGGCCTCTCAAAGTGCTGGTATGAGCTGCCACACCCCACCATGGTGAAAAGTTGTTTTTTTTTTTCTTTTTTTTTTTCAAAAGAGTCTTGCTCTGTTGCCCAGACTGGAGTGCAATGTCACAATCTCGGCTTACTGCAACCTCCGCCTCCCGGGTTCAAGTAATTCTCCTGCCTCAGCCTTCCAAGTAGTTGGGATTACAGGTGCCCACCACCACGCCCAGCTAATTTTTGTAGTTTTAGTAGAGATGGGGTTTCACCAGGTTGGCTAGGCTGGTCTCGAACTCCTGAAAAGGTTTTTATAGGAAAGTTTAAACGAAGGGAGGAATATTTCTTATACTGGAGTTGTTCTCTTTTCGTAGGAGGGTACGATACAGAAGTCGTGATCATTAGCTACAGATTACATCATGTGGGCTAAAAAATGCCTACAAGCAAGACAATCAGTAGAACTTCGTGCTTCAGCTAATCTTAAAATAAATCAGCATCCTATTCAGTGTCAGCAGGCTATGCATTCATCAGTACATCAACAATTTGTGATACTTTCGATAAGATTCTTTACTCAGAGACAGAATATCACCATCAAGTCACAAGATCCTCCCAAGGGGGATTAATTAGTAAGCCCGCTTACTTCTAAGGTAAACTATCAAATGTGACCAGAAGGTTATCAGGTAGTATTTGAGAAGTGTGGTCAGCTGGGTGCGGTAACCTATGCCTGTAATCCCAATAGTTTGGGAAGCTGAGGTGGGAGGATCACTTGAGGTCAGGAGTTCGAGACCTGTCTGGCCAACATGGTGAAACCCTGTCTCTACTAAAAATACAAAAAATTAGCCAGGCATAGTGGTGCATGCCTGTAATCCTAGCTACTTGGGAGGCTGAGGCAGGAAAATCACTTGAACCCAGGAGGAAGAGGTTGCAGTGAGCTGAGATCATGCCATTACACTCCAGCCAGGGTGAAAAAAAAAAAAAACAGGCTCAGTGGCTCACGCCTGTAATCCCAGCACTCTGGGAGGTTGAGGCAGGCAGATAATGAGGTCAGGAGTTCGAGACCAGCCTGGCCAACATGGTGAAACTCCGTTTCTACTAAAGACAAAAAAATTAGCGAGGCATGGTGGTGCCATGCCCGGCTTATATTTTGTATTTTAGTAGAGATGGGGTTTCACCATGTTGCCCATGCTGGTCTCGAACTCCTGAACTCATGCAGTCCACCCACCTCAGCCTCCTAGAGTGCTGGGATTACAGGCATGAGCCACTGCAGCTGGCCTTTTTTTTTTTTTTTTGAGACTGTCTTGCTCTGTCACCCAGAGTGGAGTGCAATGGCGCAATCTCAGCTCACTACAAACTCCGCCTCCCGGGTCAAGCAATTCTACCTCAGCCTCCTGAGTAGCTGGGACTACAGACACACACCATCATGCCCGGCTAATTTTTGTAGTTTTATTAGAGATGGGGTTTCACCATATTGGCTAGGCTGGTCTCAAACTCCTGATCTTGTGATCTGCCCATCTTGGCCTTCCAAAGTGCTGAGATTACAGGCGTGAGCCACCGTGCCCCGCCATTTTTTTTTTTTTAATTTAATTTTTTTTTTTTTTTTTTTTTGAGACAGGGTTTTACTCTTGTTGCCTAGGCTGGAGTCCAGTGGCATGATCTCATTGCAATCTTCCCTCCTGGGTTCAAGTGATTCCCCTGCCTCAGCCTTTTGAGTAGCTGGGATTATAGGCACCCATTACCACACCCCACTAATTTTTGTGCTTTTAGTAGAGATGCGGTTATTTTTGTATTTTTAGTAGAGATGGGGTTTCTCCATGTTGACCAGGCTGGTCTTGAACTCTTGACCTCAGGTAATCCACCTGCCTTGGCCTCCCAAAATGCTGGGATTACAGGTGTATTCAGAGTTAAATGTAATCTTTCTCCCCTATTGCAGCCATCTTGACACCAATAGCAATAGTCCTGAATAGTCTTTCTTCCTGTTTTAACAAGTGTCTGAATAATTTTACCCTTAATGAGGCTTCAGTCCTAAGAAGTTTGAAATGGATTTTCTATGCTTTCAGAGCTTAGAAAAAAATCTAAGTCATGATAGGATTTTTCAGTATGAGACTTAAGGTAATGATGACTTTCTTAGGATAGATATATCAGGATTTTTAGTTGTAGTCTAACTTGCACAAAAGGATTTTTTTTTTGAGACAGGGTCTTGCTGTTTCACCCAGGTTGGAGTGCAGTGGTGCCATCTTGCCTCACTAGATCCTCTGCCTCTGGAGCTCTAGTGATCCTCCCACCTCAGCCTCCTGAGTAGCTGGGACTATGAGAACATGCTACCACTCTTAGCTGATTTAGCATTTTTGGTAGAGATGGCATCAGGCTGGCCTTGAACTCCTGGGCTCAAGCAATCCTCCCAACTTGGCCTCTCAAAATGCTGGGATTACAGGTGTAATATGGTTTGGCTGTGTCCCCACCCAAATCTCAACTTGAATTGTATCTCCCAGAATTTCCATGTGTGTGGGAAGGACCCAGAATAAGGTAATTGAATCACAGGGACTGGTCTTCCCCATGCTATTCTCATGATAGTGAATACGTCTCATGAGATCTGATGAGTTTATCGGGGGTTTCCACTTTTGCTTCTTCCTCATTTTCTCTTGCTGCCACCACGTAAGAAGTGCCTTTCACCTCCCACCATGATTCCTAGATGTCGCCAGCCACGTGGAACTGTAAGTCCAGTTAAACCCCTTTTTCTTCCCAGTCTCAGGTATGTCTATCAACAGCGTGAAAACAGACTAATACAAGGTATGAGCCACTGTGCCTGGCCACAAAAGGAAATTTAATGCCAGCATATTGTTTCCTAAATGAAAGGACTAGAGAACCGGGCTTAGAAAGAATGAGGAAGCAGGCAAGCCTCAAGGGACCTGGAGCAGGAAGATGGGAAGTCTCTTAAAAGGGTGAAGTAGGGGCCATGTTTTGGTGTCTTTATAGTTCTACATAAGGGTCCAGTTCCATTGGCAGTGGGTTTGTCTGTTGGTTTCTTTGGTCCTCCCAGGGTGGCAAACCCCAGCTATGCCTGCACACTGGAATCACCTGGAGAGTTTAAACATTTTTTTTTGAAATTTCCCTTTTATTTCCTTATTTTATTTCCCTAGCCCCAGAAATTCTGACTGAGGGTAATTGGCCTGGGCCCCCTCTGGGTCTTGCTTTTTTTTTGGAGACGGTGTCTCCTTCTGTTACCCAGGCTGGAGTGCAATAGTGAGATCTTGGCTCACTGCAACCTCCACCTCCTGAGTTCAAGCAATTCTCCAGCCTCAGCCTCCTGAGTAGCTGTGACTACAGGCACATGCCATAATGCCTAGCTAAATTTTGTTTGTTTGTATTTTAGTAGAGATGGGGTTTCACCATATTGCCCAGACTGGTTTCAAACTCCTGAGCACAGGCAATCCACCTGCCTCAGCCTCCCAAAGTGCCGGGATTACAGGTGTGAGCCACTGTGCCCAGCCAGTCTTGGTCTTTTCTGGAGCTCCTGGGTACTTCCAAGATGCAAGAGGGAAAGCCACCCTCCCGTAGGGCCCAAGAAAAGTGTGCTGGGGGCTGTTCCTGGCCAGTGCTTTGAAAATTGATTTAAAAACAAAATCCCCTTCCAAGCCAGAAAACCTCTCTACAAAGGTAGAAGAGAAAGAAAGCAATTTCATTATCAAATAAGCATCAAATAGTGATGTGCATCACAGGCAATCTGCTGGAAGATTGCAAAGACTGAAAGAAATTTACCTCTTTTGTACAGGCAAGTGGCTGCAGCACACTGCAGTAAGTAGGTTTGCAGCGTGGAGTCAGGTGGCAAGTGAAGCCCAGCTCCTCTCTGCAAACTGCGAGACAGGGCCGTTCTCTTCCTTGATAATTACATTTCAAACTGGGAGACAGGGGCATCTTCTTCCTTGATGATTACATCTCAGGGAGATGTATCTTGGGTCCTTGAGGAAACATTTGTGGCATTGGGAGGCAGGCAAGAGGCTTCTTTGGCCATTAGAAGATTTACATACATTTTAAAAGGACAGTGAGGCTGTGGGGTGGTGGCTCACGCCTGTAATTCGAGCACTTTGGGAGGCGGAGGTGGGCAGATCACCTGAGGTCAGGAGTAAGACCTGCCTGACTAACAGGGAGAAACCCCATCTCTACTAAAAATACAAACGCATCTCTACTAAAAATACAAAATTAGCCAGGCGAGGTGGTGCGTGCCTGTAATCCCAGCTACTCAGGAGGCTGAGGCAGGAGAATCACTTGAACCCGGGAGGTGGAGGTTACGGTAAGCTGAGATCTTTGTCTGGGCAACAAGAGCAAAACTTCGTCTCAGAAACAAAAACAAAAAAGGAGAAAAGGACAGAGAAAGATATTGAAAGAAAAGGTAGCAGGAGTGTGGTGGCTCACACCTATAATCCCAAACCACCCCTGCCTTTTTTTTGAGACAAAGTCTCACTCTGTTATGCAGTGGTGTGACCTCAGCTTGGCTCATTGCAACCTCTGTACTCTGCCTCCCGGGTTCAAGTGATCCTCTTGCTTCCAAGTAGCTAGGATAACAGATGTGAGCTGCTGTTCTTGGCCAATCCCAGCACTTTGAGAGGTTAAGGTAGGTGGATCGCTCTGAGCCCAGGAGTTCCAGACCAGCCATGGGCAACATGGCAGAACTCCATCTCGGCTGGGCATGGTGGCTCAAGCCTGTAATCCCAGCACTTTCGGAGGCCCAGGTGGGCGGATCACTTGAGGTCAGGAGTTTGAGACCAGCCTAGCCAACATGGTGAAAACCCATCTCTACTAAAAATGCAAAAAAAATTAGCCAGGCGTGGTGGTGCATGCCTGTAGTCTGAGCTATGTGGGAGGCTGAGGTGGGAGAATGGCTTGGGCCCAGGAGGTGGAGGTTGCAGTGAAAAGGTAGAAAGGAAGAAAAGGTGAAAGAAAGAAAAGGTGGCTGAGTACAGTGGATGGCTCATACCTGTAACTGCAAAGCTTTGGGAGGCTGAGGTGGGAGTTCAAGAATAGCCTGGGCAAATAGAGTGAGATACCAGCTTTCATTTTCTTTTATTTTTTGGAGACAGGGTCTTATTCTATCACCCAGGCTGGAGTGCAGTGGCATGATTACAGCTCATTGCAGCCTTGAACTCCTGGGCTCAAGCAATCCTCCCACCTCAGCCTCCTAAGCAGCTAGGACTATAGATGCATGTCACCAAGCCCAGTTAACATTTTTGCATTTTTTATAAAGACAGGTCTTTCTATGTCCCCCAGGGTGATCTTGAACTCCTGGTCTTAAGTAATCCTCCAACTTTGGCCTCCCAAAGTGCTGACATTACAGATATGAGCCACTGAGCCCAACAGACCCCCATCTCCAAAAAAGATTTAAAACTTAGGCATGTTGGTGTGCACCTGTGGTCCCAGTGACTTGGAAGGCCAAGGTGGGAGGATTGCTTGAGCCCAGGAGTTCAAGATTACAGTGATCTGGCCGGGCATGGTGGCTCACGCCTGTAATCCCAGCACTTTGGGAGGCAGAGGCAGGCGGATCACGAGGTCAAGAGATCGAGACCATCCTGACCAACATGGTGAAACCCCGTCTCTACTAAAAATACAAAAATTAGCAGGGCATGGTGGCACATACCTGCAGTCCCAGCTACCCCGGAGGCTGAGGCAGAATTGCTTGAACTCAGGAGGTGGAGGTTGCAGTGAGCCAAGATTGCGCCACTACAGTCCAGCCTGGCCCCTGGCCCCTGGCAATGGAGTGAGACTCTGTCTCAAAAAAAAAAAATAAAGATGACAGTGATCTATTATCACTCCACTGCACTCCAGCCTGGGCCACAGAGTGAGACTCCATCTCAAAAGGAAGGAAGGAAGAAAGGAAGGGAGAAAGGGAGGGACGGAGGGAGGGAGAGAGAGAGAGAGAGAGAGGGAGGGAGGGAGGGAGGGGGAAAGAAAGAGGGAAAAGCTGCAGGAGTCTCTTATTTTCCACGGGGAAAATTAAGCCTCCTTATTTCTCCTTTGTATGTGCTTTTGCACTAGCAGCCAGGACTGTCACGTGCCTGTTACTGGAGCTGCTGGGTAGGTTCCTGCTGTGCAGATTCCTGTCTTGTTGGACACAGGCTCACTCACCAGCCTTCCCTGGAGAGTATCCATCCTAGAGATGCCAGCAAAGGGCCACAGTGGAATTCTCCACATATTCTCCATGGAACCATTATGTTGATATGTTATTGGAATGCAAGGCTCATCCCTGTTGTCAGAGGACTGCTGTTATTGTCCTATAGTTTGACACAGCAGGACTCTGGAGCCAGAGCTCACACTGTGGCCTAGCATTGGGATAGATAAGGCACCAATGCCCTATCTGGTGGCCTCTGAGACTGAGGGGAGCTTTTGGGTAAGAGCACAGATAACTTTTTTTGTTTTGTTTTTTTTGATACAGAGTCTCACTCTGTTGCCCAGGCTGGAGTACAGTGGCATGATCCCAACTCACCACAGCCTCAACTTCCCTGGCTCAATGGATCCTCCCACCTCAGCCTCCCAAGTAACTAAAACACAAGGCACTACACTCAGCTAATTTTTTTTTGAGATGGAGTCTCACTCTGTCACAGAGGCTGGAGTACAGTGGTGTGATCTCTGCTCACCGCAACCTCCGCCTCCTGGATTCAAGCAGTTCTCCTCCCCCAGCCACCCAAGTAGCTGGGATTACAGGAATGGACTTGATTTTTGTATTTTTAGTAGAGATAGGATTTCACCATGTTGGCCAGGCTGGTCTTGAACTCCTGACCTCAGGCGATCAGCCTGCCTTGACCTCCCAAAGTGCTAGGATTACAAGTGTGAACCATCATGCCTGGTCTAATTTTTTATTTTTTGTAGAGATGGAGTCTCCCCATGGGTTCAAGCCCCAGGCTCATCTTGAACTCTTGGGCTCAAGCAATCCTCCTGCCTTGGACTCTCAAAGCATTGGGATTATAGGCGTGAGTCACTGCACTTGGCCAGCTGAAAAACTTTGGAAGCCAGCAGTGTGCTTTGTGAACAAAGGCTGTTTTCAATGATTTATGGCTGTGCTTCAGGGCTCAGGTGTTCTTATTTCCCCAGCTGCTTGTGGGCAGCCCCCTACCCCTGGTGGGGGAAGTCATGAGTGGCAATGGACAAGCACTGTCGAAGGTTTCCACATTTGGCCTTTGATAAGGGCAAACATTATTTTCTCTCCTGTAATGGAAGAAGTTGACAAGGAAGAAAACTCCCAAGTGCTCCTGAGAAAGGTCCTCCTATCCTTAAGAAAAATATCTTCACACTAGTGAAGTGGCACAAACTTCTTTCACCTTATAAACCCTTTTCCTTTCAATTTACCCATTCAATAAGCATCAGACCTGGTTTTCAGAGCCTCAGAGAAATTCAGAACAACGTACCAATGGTAGGAGATGTATGGACAAAGAAATAACCTTTTTTGGCTTGGCTCAGTGGCTCATGCTCATAATCCCAGCACTTTGGAGGCCAAGATGGGAGGATCATTTGAGCCCACAAGTTCAAGATCATCCTGGGCAGCACAGTGGGGCCTGTCTCTTCAAAACATTTTTAAAATTCACCAATCGTGGTAGTGAGCACCTATGGTCCCAGCTACTCAGGAGGCTAAGGCAAGAGGATTGCTTGAGCTTAGAGGTGGAGGTTGCAGTGAGATGAGATTATACCATTGCACTCCAGCCTGGGGGACAGAGCAAGACTCTATCTCAAAAAAAAAAAAAAAAAAACCCAATAAATTACCTTTTCTTCCCCATCAGTAGGTTCATGTCTGAAGCCCATATAACAAAAGAAATGAAGACGCAAAGAAACAGGGAAACCTATGTATTTTTACGTTAAGTTGATGAAGACTGGACATGTGTGCAGAAGTGTGATTGAACAAAGGGACATGATCTAATGGTAACAGACCTTGGACTTGAAAGGCATGTTTGTTCAGATTCTTCTCTGTGTCCTCGTGCCTTCAGAGATAAGGACATTCCTTTCCTCTGAGTGCAGAGAGGACACCTCAAAAATGAGGGTTTAGTGACCTGCTTTGGAGGAAAAGGGTGAAGGAGAAGTGAGAGTGAACTTCCTGCCTTGGCTATTTTGTCAAATGCCAGGGGGCCACAATTTGGGATAGCATATCCTGACCCCATGAGAGACTAAAAGATATTCAGTGTGTGCTTGTTACCACCTCATCTCTTTGGATCTGAATAATCAATAACCAGAAAGGTCTCACATGCTCATGATGGATTACCCAAATGGTCACTGTCTACATGGGGTGGTGTTGACAGGATTCAAGGTCTTCCCAGGAGGGTGTATGATGAAGCCTTGCTCCATGCCAGCCCGATGCTCAACCAGGGTAGAGGACAATGAAACAACAGTTTCTTTGTGAGGTCAACCCCAAGAGGGTGGCTCTGATATGTACTGTTACGGTTTGGTTCTGTGTCCCCACCCGAATCTCATCTGGAATTGCCATCTCAACGTGTCCAGGGAGGGACCTCTAATCCCCACGTGTGGAGGGAGGGAGGTGATTGGATCATGGAGGTGGTTTCCCCCATGTTGTTCTCGTGATAGTGGGTTCTCACAAGATCTGATCGTTTTTGTTTGTTTGTTTGTTTTTTGAGATGGAGTCTCACTCTGTCACCAGGCTAGAGTGCAGTGGTGAGATTTCAGCTCACTGCAACCTCCTTCTCCCTGGCTCAAGTGATTCTCCTGCCTCAGCCTCCTGAGTAGCTGGGATTACAGGCATGTGTCACCATGCCCAGCTATTTTTTTTTTTTTTTTGTATTTTTTTGTAGAGATGGGGTTTCACCACATTGGCCATGATGGTCTCAATCCCTTAACCTTGTTATCTGCCCGCCTTGGCCTCCCAAAGCGCTGGGATTACAGGCGTGAGCCACCGGCCGATCTGTTGATTTTATCACCATCTGGTGCTTTCTCTGCTTGCACTTCTCTTTCCTGCCGCCATGTGAAGAAGATCCTTGTTTCCCCTTCACCTTCTGCCACGATTGTAGGTTTCCTGAGGCCTTGCCAGCCATGTGGAACTGTGAGTCAATTAAACCTTTTCTTTATAAATACCCAGTCTCAGATAGTATCTGGTTTTTTAATTGTTGTTGTTGTTTTTTGAGATGGAGTCTCACTCTATCATCCAGGCTGGAGTACAGTGGTGTGATCTTGGCTCACTGCAACCTCCGCCTCCCAGGTTCAAGCGATTCTCCTGCCTCAGTCCCCCAAGTTGCTAGAACTTCAGGCATGTGTCACCACACCTGGCTAATTTTTGTATTTTTAGTAGAGATGAGGTTTCCATTGTTGCCCAGACTGGCCTCAAACTCCTGGCCTCAAGTCATTCCCCAACCTCAGCCTCCCAATGTGCTGGAATTTCAATGTGAGCCACTGTGCCTAGCCAAAGTATGGGATTATTAAAAGCTAATAATACTGCTATAGTCTGTTTGTGTCCCCCCTACATTTATAAGCAGAAATCCCTAAAGTGATGGTATCAGGTGCAGGTGGAGTCTTTGGGAGGTGGTTAGATCATGAGTGCCTTTGTAAAGAGATATCTAGGAGTCAGTTTTATGAGAGTCCCATCTTCCCTGAAATCTGGTCACCCTTGATGTCTCACCAAGTTGATCATCCTCCACCTTTGATAAGGTGATGCTTTCTAAGTCTAAGTCCCTGGCCTGCCTTTAGCAAGAGTCTCATTAGGCTGGGTTAGCTAGAATCTCCTGACCCTTGGTGCCTCCTCTTAGTAATTTTCCACCCACTGACCCCACCCTGCTCTTTGGCTATCAGTCCCAGTTGTCTCTCCTGCCTTTGGAGTTCAGCCTGATCTCTCTCCTCTGTTGCAATAATCTTAGATAAGTCTTCCCAATCATTTTAACAAAACTTGAAATAATTTTTCTTTAACATGGTTGAGAAGGAAATAGAGCTAGGTGCAGTGGCGCGGGTCTGTAGTCCCACCTACTCAGGAGGCTGAGGCTGGAGGAGCTCTTGAGTCCCGGAGTTCTGGGCTGTAGTGTGCTATGCCAATCAGGTGTCTGCACTGAGTTCGACATAAATACGGTGACCTCCCAGGAGCGGGGGACCACCAGGTTGCCTACAGAGGGGTGAACCGGCCCAGGTTGGAAATAGAGAAATAGCCTGGTTGCTGTTTCTGGTTCTGTTGACTTTTTTGGGGAAAGAGTTGTGAGTTTTTTGATTTGGTGAATGAACAAGTGGGCAGTGTTTTCAGATTCTTGTCATCCCTTACTCTCCAGCCACTGAAGTACAAAAGGCGGGAAAGAGTGTCCTCAGGCAAGCAGGTGTGATTATTCCCTAGGAGGCTGGTAGAAAAGTATAAAGTTGAGAATGAAATCACGTGTTCACCTCTTCATTCTCAGAGTTGAGGGAGAACTGCCGTGCCTGTCAACCAGTCTCTGGTGTTGGAGGGAAGGGAGGTGAGGACCTCCAAAGCAGGGAGGAGGCCTCGGTGGGGGCGTCTGCATGACCCGTCCCTGAATTTAAGTAGCACATTAATGGATACTACAAGATCACTCCATTTATCTAAGCTAATTTTTATTTGTATTTATTTTAATTTTTTGAGATGGAGTCTCACTCTGTCACCCAGGCTGGAGTGTGATGGCTTGATCTCAGCTCACTGCAACCTCCTCCTCCTCCTCCTCCTGGGTTCAAGCAATTCTTCATCGTTCAAGAGATTCTCCCACCTCAACCTCGTAGCTGGGACTACAGGTGCATGCCACCACAGCCAGCTAGTTTTTGTATTCTTTGTTAGTCACTTCTCAAAAATGAAAGAGGGCTAGATATAGTATCTCATGCCTATAATCCCAATGTCTTGGGAGGCTGAAGTGGGTGGATCGCTTGAGCCCAGGAGTTTGAGACCAGCCTGAGCAACATAAAGAGACATGTCTCCACAAAAAATAAAAAATAAAAAAATTAGTCAGGCATGCCAGCACATGCCTGTGGTCCTAGCTACTCAGGAGGCCGAGGTGTGAGGATTGATTGAGCCCTGGACGTCGAGGCTGCAGTGAGCCATGATCTTGCCACTGTGTTCCAGCCTGGGCAACAGAGGGAGACCCTGTCTGGAAAAAGTAAAATTAAATAATAAAATAGTAAATGAAAGTGCTTTTGATATATACTGTTGACATTGTTTCTTTTCTTTTCCTTTTCTTTTTTTTTCTTTTCTTTTGAGACAGAGTCTCACTCTGTCGCCCAGGCTGGAGTGCAGCGGCACGATCTTGGCTCACTATAACCTCTGCCTCCCAAGTTCAAGACGTTCTCCTGCCTCAGACTCCTGAGTAGCTGAGATTACAGTCGCGCACCACCATGCCCGGCTAATTTTTGTATTTTTAGTAGAAACGAGGTTTTAACACATTGGCCAGGCTGGTCTCGAACTCCTGACCCCAGGTGATCTGCTCATCTCAGCCTCCCAAAGTGCTGGGATTACAGGCATTACAGGCATGAGCCACCGTGCCCCCAGCCATCAAATACAATTTACAGGAGAAAGATTAATCAAAGTGTCCATCTAAGTCAACACAATTTTCATTATTATTTTTAAAAGTTCTATATGAAACCCAGAATAGAAAATGTGTAAAATTTTACATTAACTAGATCCTCTTACTAGAATGTGATTTCTTTTGGAACAAGAGACTGGAGGAAAGGGCCCAATTGTCAAGGAAAAAGAGAAAAAGAAGGCAAGTAATAGTAGATGTTAGAAGGGTAGTGGCCTTTAAAACCACAGCCCTCATTAGGGAGACATCGTTAGAACTATAAATACCAGATCAGTTCAGAACAAAGAAAACAAAATACAATTAAGCATCCACATTTGTGGGGGTGGGTACAATGATAGTGAATGTGTAGTTATTTGGGAAGAATATCAGTATTGTCTATTTTCCTTTTAGACATTAAGAGCTTTCCAAGCATGAATTTAAGTTCCTAAATTAGTTGCCAAATATTTTGCTTTTCAGCCCCAAGTTTCTGATCTCAAAAATGAAAGCGGACAGGCAACTTGAATATTTGTTCTATGCTTCTATGACCTGTGTGATTTATGGTTTAGTGGTCTTTTTTCTTTCTTTTTTTTTTTTTGAGACGGAGTTTCGCTCTTGTTACCCAGGCTGGAGTGCAATGGCGTGATCTCGGCTCACCGCAACCTCTGACTTCTGGGTTCAGGCAATTCTCCTGCCTCAGTCTCCTGAGTAGCTGGGACTACAGGTACGCGCCACCATGCCCAGCTAATTTTTTGTATCTTTAGTAGAGACGGGGTTTCACCATGTTGACCAGGATGGTCTCGATCTCTTGACCTCGTGATCCATCTGCCTCAGCCTCCCAAAGTGCTGGGATTACAGGCGTGAGCCACTGTGCCCGGCCCTCTTTTTTTTTTTAATTTTTAAAAATTTTCTTATAGAGATGGGGTTTCTCCATGTTGGTCAGGTTGGTCTTGAACTCCCAACCTCAGGTGATCCGCCTGCCTCAGCCTCCCAAAGTGCTGGGATTACAGGCGAGAGCCACTGCACCTAGCTGGTTTAGTAGTCTTTTTTTTTTTTTTTTTGAGACAGAGGGTCGCTCTTGTTACCTAGGCTGGAGTGCAGTGGTGCGATCTCAGCTCACCACAACCTCTGCCTCCTGGGTTCAGGCAATTCTCCTGCCTCAGCCTCCTGAGTAGCTGGGATTACAGGCATGCGCCACCATGCCCAGCTAATTTTTTGTATCTTTAATAGAGACGGGGTTTCACCATGTTGACCAGGATGGTCTCAATCTCTTGACCTCGTGATCCACCCGCCTTGGCCTCCCAAAGTGCTGGGATTACAGGCTTGAGCCACCGCGCCCGGCCAGTAGTCTTTTTAATGAGGAGGGCTAAGAATTCTTTTGCCTCCCATGTCCGTGGTATTAAGTGATTATCTTTTTGTATTTTTGTTTGTTTGTTTGTTTGTTTTTAAGCCTAATATTTCTCCCCAAATAAGTGATTGTTATTGACTACCAAGAATAAAGGGAAATAATTCTCTGGTTTTCATGAAGTGCCCAACTGCAGGAGAGGATGTGAGGGGTTAACACCTCTCTCCCTGAGAGCTGAGGCATTCTGGCTTCCGTTATAATGAGCAGGGGGCGATTTGTCACCTGCTCCTTGGCACTAATACCCACAAGTTGATTGGCTTCAGGTAGTTTACTTCCCAAGGGGCTGGAACACATAAATTCACAGTGGAGGGCCTGTCTTATTACCTCATCTGCCGGGACATAAGCTATCTACTTTCCTCCTTAGACAAGACTGATGGAAGTTTCCTTAAGGTGCAGAGTTGTTAGTTCTTCATGTTCCTCCCTGGGGAAGGCTTCTGCTTTCCTTTATGAGGTTTTCAGAGCACCAGTGCATTTGGTGGTGCTGTTCTCAGTTTGACATAAATTATAACAATCCCAAGTCGATTTCTGTCACTCAGCAAGTCTTTGTAAAAAGGCTGCTCTGCAAAACTTTCTGCTAGGTGCTGCCAGGACTGGTTCACATGAAACAGGAATAGAATATAACAAGAATGCATCAGTTAGGGATTGCCTTTGGGTGCATATAACAGCAAGCACAAAATAACAGTGACTCAGCCAGGCACAGTGGCTCACGCCTATAATCCCAGCACTTTGGGATGCCGAGGCTGGCAGATCATAAGGTAAGGAGATCGAGACAATCCTGGCTAACACAATGAAACCCCATCTCTACTAAAAATACAAAAAATTAGTCAGGCGTGGTGGCACACACCTGTAGTCCCAGCTGCTAGGGAGGCTGAGGCAAGAGAATCGCTTGAACTGTGGAGGTGGAGGTTGCAGTGAGCCGAGATTGCACCACTGCACTCCAGCCTGAAGTGAAACTCTCTCTCTCTCTCTCTCTCAAAAAAATAAAAATAAAAAATAATAATAATAATAATAATAATAATAATAGTGACTCAAACTCAAAGGGTTTATGACAAAGCAGCATAGGGACTGGTGGTGTTTGGAGTTTCCCAGCTGGATGCCATAGTCGAGGTCTCAGTGTCTCCTGACTGCCTTCCCTCTGGTCCCGAGATGGCTGCCAGAGCTGCAGCCATGCCACCACAGACTGGAGGAGAAGGGAAGCCCAGGGGACACAGCCCAGTGTGTACCCGCCATGTCCCCCACTTTTTTTTTTTTTTTTTTGAGACGGTTTTGTTCTGTTCCCTGGGCTGGAGTGCAGTGGTGCAATCTCGGCTCACTGCAACCTCCACCTCCTGGGCTGAAGTGATTTTCCTGCCTCAGTTCCCCAAGTAGCTGGAACTATAGGCACTCACTACCACACACGGTTAATATTTGTATTTTTTGTAGAGACAGAGTTTCACTATGTTGCTCAGAATGGTCTTGAACTCCTGAGATCAAACAATCCTCCTACCTTAGCCACCCAAAGTGCTAGGATTACAGACGTGAGCCACCACGTCCTACCCACACAACTTTTATCATCTTGCAGAACTGTGTAGGGGAGGCAAAAAAGCTTCTTCCCTACCCTTCCAGGTTTACCAGCTGGGGCCCTGGAAATTAAACTGATAAAACTTTTTTTTTTTTTTTTTGAGATGGAGTTTCGCTCTTGTTACCCAGGCTGGAGTGCAATGGCGCGATCTCGGCTCACCGCAACCTCCACCTCCTGGGTTCAGGCAATTCTCCTGCCTCAGCCTCCTGAGTAGCTGGGACTACAGGCCCGCGCCACCATGCCCAGCTAATTTTTTGTATTTTTAGTAGAGACGGGGTTTCACCATGTTGACCAGGATGGTCTCGATCTCTTGACCTCATGATCCACCCGCCTCGGCCTCCCAAAGTGCTGGGATATCAGGCGTGAACCACCGCGCCCGGCCCTGATAAAAGATCTAACAAGAGAAAAACAAACGCAAGTTTGTTAACGTGCACTGTGCAAACACACTGCAGCACTTAGGGAGGAGTAACTCAGAGGGGTGGTTAGACATGAGCTTGTGGCTGGGCATAGTGGCTCACGCCTGTAATCCTAGCACTTTGGGAGGCCAAGGTAGGTGGATCACCTGAGGTCAGGAGTTCAAGACCAGCCTGGCCATCATGGTGAAACCCCATCTTACTTAAAAAAAAAAAAAATTAAAAAATAATAAAAAAAAAAGGACATGAGCTTGTACTGCATCTTGACAAAGAACAATACATTTGTAGAGAAGTGACGAGACAAAGGAAAAGATGTCTAAGCTTTTTTAGATAGCAGTCCGTGGGAAGGTGAAGATATGCAGGGAAACTTGGGAAAGAAGCTCATTATTTTGGCAAGGTTTGTTACCTAGATTCCCCTTGGGTGCTGTCTCAGGGCCAAAAAGAGTCTCAGGTGATTAAGGCTCTAAGCCTACTTTTAGGCAAATGAGGGGGAGGGCAGAGAGCTTTTTTGGCATCTGCTGTTTCTCAACTACTGAGTCTTTGGCTCAAAATAATAATTATGTCAAAGAGACATGTTTTGGGACAACACTTTTTTTTTGAGATGGAGTCTCACTCAATCACCCAGGCTGGAGTGCAGTGGGATTACAGGTGTGAGCCACCACACCTGGCCTGGGATAACACTTTTTTTTTTTTAAGACATGGTCTCGCTCTGCCACCCAGTCTGGAGTACAGTGGCATGATAATGGCGCACTGCAGCCTCAACCTCCTGGACTTAGGTGATTCTCCCACCTCAGCATCCAGAGTAGCTGGTACTACAGACATGCAGTCTGCCTGCCTCCACCTCCCAAAGTGCTGGGATTACAGGCATGAGCTACCTCACCTGTCCTGGGATAGCACATTCTAATGCCCTAAAGATGAGACCCTACACCCATTAAACAATAACTCCCCATTTCTCCTGGCTTTGTTTTGTAGTTAAAAAGTATATATATATATATATACACACACACTTGCAATCCCAGCACTTTGGGAGGCTGAGGCGGGTGAATTACGAGGTCAGGAGTTCAAACCAGCCTGGTCAATATGGTGAAATCCCATTTCTAATAAAAATACAAAAATTATCCGGGCATGATGGCCCGTGCCTTTAGTCCCAGCTACTCAGGAGGCTGAGGAAGGAAAATCGCTTGAACCCGGAGGCAGAGGTTGCAATGAGCCAAGATGGTGCCACTGCACTCAGCCTGGGCAACAGAGCAAGACTCTGTCTCAAAAAAAATATATGTGTGTGTGTGCGTGTGTGTGTGTATATTCCGATCTTGGCTGACTGCAACTTCTGCCTCAGGTTCAGGCAATTCTCCTTCCTCAGCCACCTGTGTAGCTGGGATTACAGGTGTGTGCCACCATGCCCGCTAATTTTTGTATTTTTAGCAGAGACGGGGTTTCACCATGTTGGTCAGGCTGGTCTTGAACTCCTGACCTTGCGTTCCAGCCTCGGCCTCCCAAAGTGCTGGGATTGAGTGAGCCACTGCGCCTGGCCTTATGTTAGAGCCTTTAAATGTATCTCTTTTTCTCTTGAATTATCCATTAGGGGGATGGGGAGTAAGTAAGGGACCCAACCCAAGCAGTCAATTCTCCCCATTCGCCCCAATCCTGACTTCTGTCCTCCATCCTACCAACTCACTTTGAGCTCACCACATTTACAGAACGTTCGTAATTAGGTGAACATGCTTACCACTGGTATGTGTCTCCCTCAAGTGTACTGAAATTTCTCATCTGTTGGCCACCACTCTCTCTTGCACCACCACCTTATTCTTACTCTAATATTTTGGATTTATTCAATCCTGTGCCTCTAAATTCTGTATCATGAGACCTCATCAGGTGGGTGGTAGGTATGTGTGATTGGTCTGCCATCCTGAATTGAAATTCCTATTTTTTGTAAAACCACTACTTAGTATTCTGTTTTAAAAAGGTGCCATAGTTTATTGAAGTTTCCCTTTTGATGAATATTTAGATTGTTTCCATTTTCCATCATGATAAACAATACTTCTATAAACACATGTATACATGTATGAATGTTTCTATGGGATAGCTTTCTGGAAATGTAGTTGTTATCATAAAGTATATGCATACTGTAAATGTTGATAGATGTTTCCAGAGAGTTCTTCTAAAAATTCTATAAAAATTTTTGGGGATATGGTCTTCCTCTTCTTTCCATATGTACATATGCATCAGTCTGTACTTAATGTCATTAATCTTTAATATTTATGCTCACCTAATTAGTTTAAATATCTCTCTGTTTTACTTTATGTTTCTCTGATAACTATTGAGAGAAAGCATCTATTATTGACCATTTATTTATATTTTTCTTTTTTTGAGTTGGTGTCTTGCTCTGTTGCCCAGGTTGGAGTACTGGTGCAATTTTGGCTCACTGCAACCTGTGCCTCCCAGGTTCAAGCAATTCTCCTGACTCAGGCCCCCGAGTAGCTGGGATTACAGGTGCCTGCTACCATGCCTGGTTATTTTTTGTATTTTTAGTAGAGACAGGGTTTCACCATGCTGGCCAGGCTGGTCTCGAATTCCTGATCTCAAGTGATCCACTTGCCTCGGGCTCCCAAAGTGCTGGGATTACAGGCATGAGCCACTGTGCCTGGCACATACTTTTCTTTTTCAAAAAAAATTTTTGAGGCATGGTCTTGCTCTGTTGTCTGGGCTGTAGTGCAGTGGCGTGACCTTGGCTGCCTCACTGCAGCTTCGACCTCCTGGGCTCAAGCAATCCTTCCTCCTTAGCCTCCCAAAGGGCTGGGATTACAGGTGTGAGCACCCAGCCTATGTTTTTTATGTAAATTGTTGACTCATATCCTTTGTCCATTTTTCTTTCATTGGGTTGTTGCGTTTTTCTTTTAGTTAAAACATTTTTTGGCAATACTTGCTTAACTTTGTTTATGCCTTTTCATATAGACATTTAAATTTTAAAATGGCCCAAATCTATCAGTTTCTTTTCTTTCTTTCTTTTTTTTTTTTTTTTGAAGACGGAATTTCACTGTTGCCCAAGGTGGAGTGCAATGGTTCGATCTCGGCCCACAGCAGCCTCCACCTCCCAGGTTCAAGCAATCTCCTGCCTCAGCCTCCTGAGTTGCTGGGATTACAGGCGCCTGCCACCATGCCTGGCTATTTTTTGTATTTTTAGTAGAGATGGGTTTTCGTCATGTTGTCCAGGCTGGTCTTGTCCTGACCTCAGGTGATCCACCAACGTTGGCTTCCCAAAGTGTTGGGACTACAGGTGTGAGCCACTGCATCCAGCTAGTTTATTTTCTTTTTCTTTTCTTTTTTTTTTTGAAACAGAGTCTGGCTTTGTGGTCCAGGTTGGAGTGCAGTGGTACAATGTTGGCTCACTGCAACCTCTGCCTCCCAGGTTCAAGTGATTCTTCTGCCTCGGCCTTCTGAGTAGCCAGGACTACAGGTACATGCCACCATGCCTGGCTAATTTTTGTATTTTTAGTAGAGATGGGATTTCACCATGTTAGCCAGGCTGGTCTGGAACTCCTAACCTCATGATCTGCCCACCTCAGCCTCCCAAAGTGCTGAGATTACAGGTGTGAGCCACTGCATCCGGCCAGTTTACTTTCTTTATAACTTGTGTATTTAATGTCCTAATTAGTAAACACTTTACCAAATAAAACTTATAGAAATATACTCCCTTGGGTTCTTCCAGTGCTTTTATAAAATACTGTTTTACACCTAGGTCCTTAATCAATAAAATAAATTTTGAGGATGTGTGATCTTAGGAAAACATTGCGGTTTTTTTTTCACATAGACAATTGTTTCAACACTGTTATTTTAAAAATAATTCGTTCTGTGGTGGTTCATGCCTGTAATCCCAATGCTTTAAGAGAGCACGGTGGGAGGATCCCTTGTGCTCAAGAGTTCGAGACCAGCCTGGGCAACATAGTGAGACCCAGTCTCTACAAGAAATAAACAAAAATTAGTCAGGCTTGGTTGTGTGTACCTGTAGTCTACTCAGAGGCTGAGGTAGGCGATTTGCTTGAGCACGGGAGGTCAAGGCCTGGACAACAGAGCAGGACCCTGGCTTTAAAACCAACAATTAATAAAAAATAACGGTGACCTTTGTCATGTACTAAATTCCCATTTGTTGAGTTGTCTCCTCCATCAGTGCCAAAGCCACACAATGTTCATTTCAATGCCGTTGGCTACTTTGACTTGTGATAGGATCGTGTGCTCTCATTCTTCCTCTCCTTCAACATTTTCCTGGCAGATTTTCTTTCTTTCTTTGTCTTTTTCTTTTTCTCTTCTTTAATTTTCTTTTCTTCTTTTCTTTTTTTTTCTCTTTCTTTCTTTCTTTTTTTTTCCTTTTGACAGGTTTTGCCCGGGTTAAAGGGCAGGGTCTTGCCTAGGCTGGAGTGCAGTGGTACGATCTTGGCTTACTGCAGCCTTGACCTCCCAGGTTCAAGGGATCCTCCCACTTCAGCTTCCTGAGTATCTGGGACCACAGGTGAGGTGCATGCCACTATGGCTGGTTAATTTTGTTTAGTGTTTGTAGAGATGGGGCCTCACTATGTTGCCCAGGCTGCTCTCAAACTCCTGGACTCAAGCTGTTAGCCTGCCTTGACCTCCCAAAGTGCTGGGATTACAGACATGAGCCACCTCGCCAGGCCTATTTTCTTTTCTTTCTCTTTTTTTTTTTTTTTTTTTTGAGATGGAATTCCACTCTTGTCACCCAGGCTGGAGAGCAGAGGTGAGATCTCAGCTCACTGCAAGCTCTGCCTCCTGGGTTCAAGCAATTCTCTTGCTTCAGCCTCCTGAGTAGCTGAGATTACAGGCATGTGCCACCACACCTGGCTAATTATTATCATTGTTGTTTTCGAGACAGAGTCGTGCTGTCACCTTGGCTGGAGTGCTGTGGGGTGATATCTACTCACTGCAACCTGCATGTCCTGGGTGCAGGAGGTGCTCGTGCCTCAGCCTCCAGAGTCGCTGAGATTGCAGGTGCCTGCCACCATGCCCAGCTAATTTTTGTTTTTTAAGTAGGGCCACTGTGTCCAGCCTTGTTCTTCATTAAAATTGACACAAAGCCGGGTGCAGTGGCTCATGCCTGTAATCGCAGCACTTTGGGAGGCTGAGGCAGATGGATCACCTGAGGTCAGGAGTTCGAGACCAGCCTGACCAACATGGAGAAACCTCATCTCTATTAAAAATACAAAATTAGCTGGGCATGGCGGCACATGCCTGTAATCCCAGCTACTCTGGAGGCTGAGGCAGGAGAATCACTTGAACCTGGGAGGCGGAAGTTGCCATGAGCCAACATCATGCCATCGCATTGCAGCCTAGGCAACAAGAGTGAAACTCCATCTCAAAAAAAAAAAAAGATACAAAATAACTACATATTTATGGGTTTGTGATGTTGTGATACATATAATGTAGGTAATCAGATCAGGATAATTAGCATATTCATCACCTCAAGTATGTATTATTTCTTTCCTTTCTTTTTTTTAAAGATGGGGTTTCACCTTGTTGGTCAGGCTGGTCTTGAACTCCCGACCTCAGGTGATCCGCCTGCCTTGGCCTCCAAAGTGCTTGGATTACAGGTGTAAGCCACCGCATGTAGCCGTATCATTTCTTTATATTGAGATCATTCAGTATCCTTCTTCTAGCTATCTGAAACTACATAATATAGTATTATTAACTATAGTCATTCCACAGTACTATGGAACACTATAAGTTACTCCTTCTATGTAAGCAGTAAAAATTTATAATTTTGTACTCTGAAATACTAGTCACTGTAAACAGCAAAAATAAAATAATAAATTCAGAAGGGGCACGGTGGCTCACGCCTGTAATCCAAGCACTTTGGAGGCCAAGGCAGGTGGATCACCTGAGGTCGGGAGATCAAGACCAGCCTGACCAACATGGTGAAACCCTGTCTTTATAAAAAAAATTATAATAATAATAAATTCAAATAGAAGATATTATTAAATAGTTCCTCAGCAATAAAAGGCCTCTAACTTCTCCTATGGTTAACATTCTAAATTCTGAGAAAAAAAGGTTCATAAAGTCTTGGGGCAAAAATATTTCCAAAAGATATAAAATTCAGTCCGTACATTAAGATAGAGGAAATTTATCTTGTATGAAGCTACCTAGTTATACAAAAGCAATTGAATATTGTGTTCAACAATTACAAAAAAGGGCATCAATCTTAGATAAAATGTAACCTTCAGAATATTAGAAGTGTGGAATCTAAAGAATAGTAGGAGTTTGGAATAGTAGGAGTGTGGAATAGTAGGAGTGTGGAATAGTAGGAGTTTGGAATAGTAGGAGTGCGGAATAGTAGGAGTGTGGAATAGTAGGAGTGGGGAATAGTAGAAGTGTGGAATCTTCAGAATAGTAGGGGTGTGGAATAGTATGGTTTTGGAATAGGAGTGTGGAATATTAGGGGTGTGGAGTAGTAGGGTTGTGGAATAGTAGGTGTGTGGAATAGTAGGAGTGCGGAATAGTAGAAGTGTGGAATCTTCAGAATACTAGGAGTGTGGAATCTTTGGAATACTAGGAGTGTGCAATAGTAGTGTGGAATAGTAGGACGGTGGAATAGTAGAAGTGTGGAATCTTCAGAATAGTAAGGAGTGTGGAATAGAAGTGTGGAATCTTCAGAATAGTCGCAGGGTGGAATAGTAGGAGTGTAGAATAGTAGTGGTGTGGAATAGTAGGGGTGTGGAATAGTAGGAGTGTGGAATCTTTGGAATACTAGGAGTGTGCAATAGTAGTGTGGAATAGTAGGACAGTGGAAGAGTAGAAGTGTGGAATCTTCAGAATAGTAGGAGTGTGGAATAGAAGTGTGGAATCTTCAGAATAGACACAGGGTGGAATAGTAGGGGTGTGGAATAGTAGGAGTGTGGAATAGTAGGAGTGTGGAATGGTGGAAGTGTGGAATCTTCAGAATAGTAGGAGTGTGGAATAGTAGGTGTGTGGAATAGCAGGGATGTGGAATAGTAGAAGTGTGGAATCTTCAGAATAGTAGGAGTGTGGAATTGTAGAAGTGTGGAATCTTTAGAATAGTACAAGTGTGGAATGATAGGAATGTGTAATAGGGGTGTGGAATCGTAGGAGTGTGGAATACTAGGATTGTGGAACAGTAGAAGTGTGGAATCCTCAGGACAGTAGGAGTGTGGAATAGTAGGAATGTGTAATAATAGTGGTGTGGAATAGTAGGGATATGGAATAGTAGGAGTGTAGAATAGTAGGGGTGTGGAATAGTAGTGTGGAATCTTCAGAATAGTAGGGGTGTGGAATAGTAGAAGTGTGGAATCTTCAGAATAGTAGGGGTGTGGAATAGTAGTGTGGAATCTTCAGAATAGTAGGGGTGTGGAATAGTATGGTTTTGGAATAGGAGTGTGGAATATTATGGGTGTGGAGTAGTAGGGTTGTGGAATAGTAGGTGTGTGGAATAGTAGGGGTGTGGAATAGTAGAAGTGTGGAATCTTCAGAATAGTAGGGGTGTGGAATAGTATGAGTGTGGAAGTCAATTGCTCACTATGGGGATGAAAGCCAATCTGCGTGCTGTGCCCAGGATCCTGTGAATAAGTATCTTCTAAGGCATGGAAATCACATCACCAATTCTTGAGTAGTCTGACAATGTATCTCTTTGTAATCATAGGTTTCTTTTTCCTTTAACTTTTCAGACAGGGTCTCGCTCTGTTGCCTAGGCTGGGGTGCAGTGGCATGATCTCGGCTCACTGTAATTTCTGCCTCCCAGGTTCAAGTGATTCTCCTGCTTCAGCCTACTGAGTTGCTGAGATTATAGGCACCCACCACCCTTATCCATTTCTGGTTCATTTTTGTATTTTTAGGAGAGATGGGGTTTCGCCATGTTGGCCTGGCTGGTCTCAAACTCCTGGCCTCAAGTGATCCACTTGCTTCTGCCTCCCAAAGTAGTCGGATTATAGCGTGAGCCACCTTCCTTGCCAAGTTCTCATTTTATTGAGTAACTTCTCTTGTGGCTTCATATCCCAGAGCTAGCTTCACTGGAAATGTTTTTCTTAAAGCTACAAGTACTTTCAGGACACCTAGAATGTTCTTTTGCTTCTCTTCACCTTGTTAGTCCTATTAGTCCTTTAGACCTCAGCATTACCACCACTTTATCAAGACAGCTCTTTCTGATGCCCAGGCAGGGCCAGACTCTCCTGGTGGGTGCCTAGAGCTCTCTTGACTTCACATTTCAGTCATCTATCACAAGCATGGCCCTGCATCGAAGCTCCACGGGGCATGGACCATGTGTGCTCCCCCTCCAGCAAAGTATTTCAGTCCATATGCATCGATATTTGTGCAATGAATGACTGGATAGTGTATTAGTTAATTCTTACATTGTTACAAAGAACTACCTGAGACTGGGTAATTTATAAAGAAAAGAGGTTTAATTGGTTCACGGTTCTGCAGGCTGTACACTAAGCATGGCTGGGAAGGCCTCAGGAAACTTACAATCATGGCAGAAGGTGAAAGGGAAACAGGCATGTCCTACATGGCTGGAGCAAGAGGAAGAGGATGATGGGGGAGGTGCTACACACTTTCAGAAAACCAAATCTTGTGAGAGCTCACTATCACCAGAACAGCAAGGGGGATGTCTGCCTCCACGATCCAATCACCTCCCACCAGGCCCCTCCTCTCACATTGGAGATTACAATTTGACATAGGATTTGTGCGGGGACACAAGTCCAAACAATATCAGATAGCTTTCAGTCTTGAAGTTCATAAAAAGTATTGATTTGACAGTGCTATGTGATGAACGTATTCCCCCAAATTTATGTGTTGGAAACTTAATACTCAATGCAGCAGTGTTGAGAAGTGGAACCCATGAGAGATGATTGGGTCATGAGGGTTCTGTCTTTATGAGGGGATGAATGCTGTTATTGCAGGAATTGTCTCCTGATAAAAGAATGAGGCCAGCCTGCTTCCGCTTGCTTGCTCCTGAGTTCTCTCTTGCCCTTCCACCTTCTGCCTTGGGATGAGGCAGCAAGAAGGCCCTCACAAGATGTAGCCCCTTGAACTTGGACTTCTCAACCTCCAGAACTGTATGAAATACACTTTTGTTCTTTTTTTTTTTTTTGAGACAGAGTTTCACTCTTGTTGTCCAGGGTTGGAGTGCAACGGTGCAATCTCGGCTCACTGCAACCTCTGCCTCCCAAGTTCAAGCAATTCTCCTGCCTCAGCCTCCTGAGTACCTGGGATTACAGGCACCCACCATCATGCCCAGCTAAGTTTTTGTATTTTTAGTACAGATGGGGTTTCACCATGTTGGCCAGACTGGTCTCAAACTCCTGACTTCAGGTGATCCACCTGCTTTGGCCTCCCAAAGTGCTGGGATTACAGACGTGAGCCAATTTGTTCTTTATAAATTACCTAGTCTGTGGTATTCTATTGTAAACCCAAACCAAAATTCTAAGCCTCCCCACCTCCCATCAACCATGTGAATGGACCCTCTCAGCCAAGGAAATTCCAAAGTTGTCTCAGGCCATGACAGGAAGGGAGGGTTTAACATGCCTCATTATACCCTTACCCTGCCCTCTTTCGGAATTCAGGAAAAGCTAACCAGAATTTAACATCAACACAGATTTTAAGTATAATAAGAAACCTTTACAATCTATTCTCTCTGAAGCCTGCTTCCTGGAGGCTTCATCTACATGATAACAGCTTTGGTCTCTACAACTTCTTATCATTCCTTTATCAGACATTCCTTTCTGTTGATTCCAGATCGTTAGATAATAACTTAGCTCTTTCAACCTTGTCCTGCCTTTCCGGACTGAACCAATATGTATCTGACATGTATTTGACTGATGTCTCATTTCTCCCTTAAATGTGTAAAACTAGGGTGTGCCTTGACCACCCTGGGCACCTGCTCTCAGGATCTCTTAAGGGCTGTGTCATGGGTCACTCATATTTGCCTCAGGATAAATATCTTCAAATATTTTACAGAGTTTGACTCTTTTTGTAGACACTATTATAGCAAAACAAACAGTAAAACTGGGCCCTTTTTTTTAAAGATGGAGTTTCGCTCTTGCTGCCCAGGCTAGAGTGTAATGGCTCGATCTCAGCTCACTGCAACCTATGCCTCCCTGGTTCAAGTAATTCTTCCGCCTCAGCCTCTCAAGTAGCTGGGATTACAGGCGTGTGCCACCACGTCTGGCTAATTTTAAACTTTTAGTAGAGATAGGGTTTCTCCTTGTTGGTCAGGATGTTATCAAATGCCCTACCTCAGGTAATCCGCCTGCCTTGGCCTCCCAAAGTGCTGGGATTATAGGCATAAGCTACCATGCCTGGCCGCTGAAGACAGGGCCCTTTAGAGTAGGGCTTGAGCAAGAGGTCCCATTGCTTCACCCAACCTTTGATAGTGCTGCATCAACACCTTTGTTTAGTACCATCTGGGTATGCCACATTCATCCCATTTTTCATCCAAAGTCTTACACCTGCTGGGACAAGTTCCTTGATTCTTGCCCCTGTCTCTTCATTTTCTTTCTTCTTTTTTTTTTTTTTTTTGAGACAGAGTTTTGCTCTGTCGCCCAAGCTGGAGTGCAGTGGCAAGAACTTGGCTCACTGCAACCTCTGCCTCCCAGGCTCAAGCAATCTTCCCACTTCAGCGCCCCAAGTAGCTGGGACTACAGGGGTATGCCACTATGCCCATCTAATTTTTTGTATTTTTGTTTAGAGACAGGGTGTTGCCCAGGCTGTTCTCGAACTCCTGGACTCAAACGATCCTCCTGCCTCAGCCTCCGAAAGTGTTAGGACAACAGGTGTGAGCCACCTTGCCCAGCCATTAAATCACTTTAATGTTCTTGGTGTCCGTAAGACCTATACAGGGAAGCTGAGACAGGTGATCTGATAAGGATTTGTGGATTGTCCTCTGATTCTGCAGAAGTAATGTCACATGAGATGCATATGCAAAAGGAGAGTCCTTAACCACAGCATTTATCATGACCTGGGTAATAGGCATCTTCAGTGTGTGAATATCCCAGTCATCATGAAGCCAGTTCCACGTGGCTTGCATACGAAGCATTTCAGCTGCTTCAAATGCAGGGCTCCTCTTAGCCCCAGGGTGGAGTCAGGTGCACACTCTTCTCAGGTAAACAGATGTTTTAGGGGCTTTACTCTGAAAGAGGTAAACCAGGTGGGCCCGTTCGCTAGGGAATTACCTCTGTGTGTCTGGATCATGTACAGTCATTGGCGATTGTTCCATAGTGAACTCTAGGTCCTGCATTAACCTAACCTTGCTCTTCCGCTCTGTGGCAATCAAAACCAAAAGTACTGCCCCAAATGAGTTACTCTCACAATCGACTTTTGGAAGCTGGTGGGCTGATTCACAAAATGAAACAACTCCTTCACACCGTATCCCTGGCTTTAGTCCTTTCTTATTTTGCCATCCTCTCAGGTGGACAAACTTGTTGGTGAGCAGAGGTCTAGAAAGTACTTTTTCTTTTGGGGGTGGCTTTGAGGTTAGTGGCTGAAGCTTGGACTAACCCATATCTGAGTCTGGTCTAGCCTCAAGGTCCAAGCCAGCATTCTCTTAATTTCATTTTAGCTATTACATCTAACAGTATCCTCAGAATTAGATGTTTAGCATGCTTCTGATTATTTTGCATTTCCTATGTACCCAAAGGGCCAACTCCTTAAGAGTTGGATCTATTACCATCTCCAAATTCCATAGGTAACTTTAATCTTTAGTCACTGAATGCAGCCCAGCTGTGTTTTCATACAATGGGTGACCACATAGCCATCCAGGGATCAAAGGTTCCTGATTGCTCATCCTTTCATCCTTCCTCTTTATAAACCACAGGTTTCCACGAGTCAAGGCTGCTCAAGCAAATCCCTAGAAATCCTTCTCTAACATCAAATGTATAGGAAGAAACCTACTTTATTCTCTCAACTTTAGAACACTTCTGTGACCAAATGTGTGGGTTGTTTCCCTACAACAAATTCAGTTCGGTTCCTTGGCAGACACCAGCTGGATGTCCTACAATTTAACTCAATTCTGACATCATCTACCTGAGGTAGCTGCAGATCTCACAGATTAAGGGCTGTGTCCCACAAGACTGCCCCACCCTCAGCTTCTGCTGCCAATTTCAAATCCAGATATTGCCCGTATTTCTCACAGACAAGCTATACATCCAGCATTCTTAAGACCCCCTTCTTAGGGTTGAGAATTTGCTAAAATGGCTCACAGAATTCAGAAAATGGTACTAGATTTTTTTTTTTTTTATGGAGTCTCGCACTGTCGCCCAGGCTGGGGTGCAGTGGTGCGATCTTGGCTCACTGCTACCTCTGCCTCCCAGGTTCAAGCTATTCACCTTGCCTCAGCCTCCCAAGTAGCTGGGATTACAGGTACCCTCCATCACACCCCACTAATTTTTTTTTTGCATTTTTAGTAGAGATGGGGTTTCACCATATTAGCCGGGCTGGTCTTGAACTCCTGATCTCATGATCTGCCCACCTCAGCCTCCCAAAGTGCTGGGATTACAGGTGTGAGCCACTGCACCCAGCCAATTGAGGGTTTATTATAAAGGATACAACTCAGGAACAGCCAGATGAAGTGATATATAGGGCAAGGTCTGGGGGAGGTCAAGGGCTTCATACTTTCTCTGGGGCACCGCCCTGCAGACCCATCCATATGTTCACCGACCTGGAAGCTCCTTGGCGTGTTATTGTTTAATCAGTTTTCCACTGGTAGACATTTAGGCTATTCCCATTTATTTTGTTCCCACAAACAATGCCGCAATAAATTGCCTACATCTCATGTGCTTAGTGTAGCGTCTTTCTAGGGAAGCACTTTCGGTCTTGTCATGTGACAGTACACAGTGGAACTGGCACTGCACACTGTGGCACACGGGCATCAGTGGATGGAGGAGTAGCAGGAGGTGCTGATCTTTGGCCATTCCAGCTGCTCCTGGCCTTGCTCAGACACCCTGAGGACTGAGACTCTAAACCCAGCAGGTTCGCATTCATTTCATAGTGCTTGAAGAGTCCCTAGTCTGTAAGCTCTGCTCCCAGGGGATGAACCTGACAGGGAAATTACTAGGTGTGTAGACAGCTCTGTGAATTATCATCAAGATGTTCTTCAAAGTGGTTGTAGTAATTGATACTACTCTCAATGCCTCTTTCACTCTTGTTTGTTTGTTTGTTTGTTTGTTTGAAAGAAGGGACTCACTATGTTGCCCAAGCTGATCTCAAACTCCTGTCCTCCAATGATCCTCCCTTCTTGGTCTCCTAAGGAGCTGGGATTACAGTTGTGAGCCACCTTGCCTGGTTCATGCCTCTTTCAGTCTGAAGATTTTGTCTTTCTTCATTAATTTTCTTCAGAAAAGTTAATTTATTATATATAATAAGTGTGTGTGTGTGTGTGTGTGTGTGTGTGTATGTTTTAAGACAGAGTCTTGCTCTTATCATCCAGGCTCGTGCTGTGAAGCAATCTTGGCTCACTGCTATTTCTGCCTTCCAGGTTGAAGTGATTCTCCTGCCTCAGCCTCCTGAGTAGCTGGGATTACAGGCCTGGCTAATTTTTGTATTTTTAGTAGAGACGGAGTTTTGCCATGTTGGTCAAGCTAGTCTCAAACTCTCAACCTCAGGTCAGGTTAGTCCTGAACTCCCAATCCACCTACCTAGGCCTCCCAAACTGCTGGGATTATGGGCTTGAGCCACTGCCCTTGGCCTATTTATTTTATAATTTTCTATCCTTCCTTTTATGTTCTGTTTCTTTTCTTCTCTCTCTCTTCTTTCCTTCTTTTCTTCTTTCTGGAATTCCTGCTAGGTGTTAAACATGCTCTCTGAATTAAGAGACCCCCCCTAACCAGGCTTTGTGCAAGCGACATGGCTATTTTTTCACCTGGGTGCAGGTGGGCTGAGTTCAAAAAGAGAGTCAGTGGAGGGCAGTGGGATAGGAGTTGGTTTTACAGGTTTGGAGTATGCAGTGGAAAGTTACAGAAGTTACAGTTCAGGGAGGTTTTTTTTCGCAATCTGGGAGGGGGTCGTAGGGTCTGGAGTCCTGAGGTTGACCAACATCTGTTACAAAGTCCAGTTGCCTTATCAGTTGAGGTGGGAATAAGGAACAATAGAATAATGTCTCAAAGTTAATTAGATGCTGCTGGGGTTGATCATTCTTCTCCTTTTTGTGGTTTTTCAGTTACTTCAGACTTTCTAGTTCCAGGAACTCATCTGGCGTGTATGTGCAGGTTGCAGAGGTGACCATGGCATAGCCCATGGTGCAGTCAGTCAGCCTAAAAAACCTCACACTAGGTAGGTGTTGGACCTCTGTATTTATCATCTATCTCTCTCTCTTTTTTTTTCTGTAAGAGACCTTCAAAGATACTGCAAATCAAATCCATGTCTCTATTGTTTCTGGCCTATTTTCTGTTTCCCCTTCTCTGTGTTCTCTGTGATTTCCCAAACATTATTGTCCATCCATATTTATTATTTTACATTTTGTGAAACATAATTTTAATTTCCAGGGGCTTTTATTGGGGTTCTTCTCACAGGGCTCATTTTTTCTTTTCTTTTCTTTCTTTCTTTTTTTTTTTTTAGATTGAGTTTTTCTCTTGTTGCCCAGGCTGGAGTGCAATGGCATGATCTCAGTTCACTGCTACCTCCGCCTCCTGGGTTGAAGTGATTCTCCCACCTCAGCCTCCCAAGTAGCTGGAACTACAGGCACCCACCACCATTCCCAGCTAATTTTTTTTATTTTTAGTAGAGACAGGGTTGTACTATGTGGCCAGGCTGGTCTTGAACTCCTGACCTTGTGATCCATCCACCTCGGCCTCCCAAAGTGCTGGGATTACAGGTGTGAGCCACCACACCCAGCAAGGGCTCATTCTTCATTGTATCATGTTGTTCTATGGATGGAATATTTTCTAAAATCTTTCTGGAGATACTGATCAAAGGAGTTCTGTTCTTTCATATTCTTTGTTTTTTGATCTTTTTAAAATTTGAGACAGAATCTCACTCTCTCCCCCAGGCTGGAGTGCAGTGTTGCAGTCTCAGCTCACTGCAGCCTCTGCCTCCTGGGTCCAAGCAATTCTCCTGCCTCAGCCTCCTGGGTAGCTAGGACAGGCACCCGCCACCACACCCAGCTAATTTTTGTATTTTTAGTAGAGACAGGGTTTCACCATGTTGGCCAAGATGATCTCAATCTCCTGATCTCGTGATCCGCCCACTCGGCCTCCCAAAGTACTGAGATTATAGGCGTGAGCCACCGTGCCTAGCATGTTTTATATTCTATGTTCTCTGAATTCTCTCTGTGTTCTTTGAAGTTACATTTCTGTCTTTGTCTTTCTTTCTTGGAATCCTCGTTGGTTTCTTTTATACCACAAGTTTTCTCTAATCTGTGGTAAGCATTGGTTGAGCTTTCATATTTAAGAATGAGGAACTATAAAGGGTGACAGAAACTCTGGGATATGAACAGGGACTGCTGACTTTAGACGTCCTTTGGTAAGAGTGGGCAGAGAACTGGCCATGCAAAGTGTGGGGAGGCCTTTACTCCAGGCGTGCACACCAGTTGCTCAAGCTCTTCCATACTGTGCACGTGACTCTGCCTGGAGTCATTACCTGGCTGGATGTCCTTGCAGTTCTGTACAAGGGGTGGGGTGGGGTGGGGATGTTGACTGTTCTACACACAAGTCTTCAACTCTGCTTCATCTTCAGTGCCACTGGACTCTCCTCCTGCTAACTGTGGAGCCCTGGCTCTGTCCCATACTCTACAGAGCACAGCAGTTTCTTCCATGGCTACACCCTCCTTCATCCCATCCCACCAGGAGCTGCTCATCTAGCTGTGGCTTCCTCTGAGTTGTGGTTTCCTCTGCTGTTTCCTCCATCAACATTCTTCACTCTGGGTTCAGTGTTGCAGAAGTGGTCTGTCGTCTTCCCTTTGCAGATGTCATCATCAGCACTGTCCTCATTCTATTTGTGGGTTTATTTACACCTGTCTTGTTCCTTTACTTGTGTGCTGTTGCAGGAACCTCTGGGAGGCTCCTAGCCTGTGGCAAACTAGACACAAAAGTCCAAAGGAACTATAAAGTTAAGTGCAGAAACAGAAAGATTCTGGTGCAAGTGTTCTGATGTCAACATTTAACATATTGAATTGTTTGGGGCATTTGATCCATCTACAAACATGTACATCCATTATTTAGTTGCTAAGACACATTCTGGTCCTATGCAGAATCTGTAAATGCCTTTCCTCCAACTCTGTAAAATTGAATCTGTGGGCCAGGTGTGGTGGCTCACGCCTGTAATCCTAGCACTTTGGGAGGCCAAGGTGGGTGAATCACCTGAGGTCAGGAGTTTGAGACCAGCCTGACCAACATGGAAAAACCCCATCTCCACTAAAAATACAAAATCAATTGGGCATGGTGGTGTGTACCTATAATCCCAGCTACTTGGGAGGTTGAGGCAGAAGGATTGCTTGAACCCAGAAGGTGAAGGTTGCGGTGAGCCGAGATCATGCCATTGCACTCCGGCCTGGGCAACAAGAGTGAAACTCGATCTAAAAAACAAACAAAAAAATTGAACCTGTGTCTAGTGGCAGCTCTGACCTCAGAGATACAGCGTGCTAAATCACTGCCTGTTTTAGAAACCAGCCTGTGTGGCTGAGGCCCCACAGCATGTGATCCTGTCCACCTCTGTCATGAGCAGCACAAGGTCAGACATAACAAGGCCCACGCACGTTGGTGTCTTTCCACAAGGCTGGACTTTTATTGATGGTATTTCAATCATAGAAGCCATGAACTACATGGAGTTTCCACAAGGGCAGTTCTCCTTAGTACATCCTATTTACTCAGTAGTCAGAGCCTCGGGCACACAGGCTCAAACCCCTCTGCAGGTCAGTCAATACTGCAAACCATGCATTAGAGTATACCTACTCAATATGTAAATATTACAGATTAAACATTCCACATCAAACAAAGTAACATTTAACATCAAGAGTAAAAGGGAGGCAGGGCACGGTGGCTCATGCATGTAATCCCAACACTGTGGGAGGCTGAGGGTGGCAGATCACTTGAGGTCCGGAGTTTGAGACCAGCCTGGCCAACATGGCAAAACCCTGTCTCTATTAAAAATACAAAAATTAGCTGGGCATGGTGGTGCAAGTCTGTAGTCCGAGCTACTGTAGGAGGCTGAGGCATGAGAATCACTTGAATCTGGGAGGCAGAGGTTGCAGAGCCTGGGTGACAGAAAAATAATCCATCTGAAAAAAAAAAAATAATAAAGGGGATAGGAAGAGAGGTCCACAAACCAGTCCAAAAAAGAGTGATGTGGACAGTGTCCTCGTCTGGTCCAGGCAGTTGTCAACATCTTGCAAGGAAGAGTCTTTGATGCGGGCAGAGCCTTTGGTGGCAGATGCTGGGTGCTGATCACCAGTGACAGCAAGACAGTGTCTGTTGAAGATGGCCATTTTGAGCTGATGTATGTTTTATGGCCACGGCGTCCTCTGATGAGGACTGATGGTGAAAGAGTGTGCCTATTTATGTCCTGATCTGGTTGGGTGCCATCTTTATCAATTAGGTGAACTTCCAGTCCCTGTTGGTATGATGCCTTCTGAAATGTGAGATGGAGTCTTTTTCTAAGATGGAGTCACTTACATCAAGCACGCTCCCACCTTCTCTCCTGGTGCCCACGGCACTGCCCTAGAGCCCACTGGAATCAGGGCTGTGGTAGCTAGTTATGTGTGGGTGTGGTGTGGTGGCCAGCCATCCAGGCTTCATTTTCTGCTGTGCCGGTTTCCCTGACACCATTCACTGCCAAGCTGCTGGGACCCCTGACTACTTCCTGTCACTTGGCTCTTTCATTGAATGGCAAATGGCCCAGGGACTTAGTAGTTTAAGATGACAACCATCATTTTATTTGTGCAAAATCTTGTAGGTCCAGAGTTGGACAGGGCTCAACCAGGTTAGTTTTGCTCCAGGTGGTGTCAGTTGGCAGATGGGCTGGGGGTGGGGACCCCTGGGACTGGCCCAGGCAGGATGGCTAAAGCAGCTGGAGGCTGGACAGACTTCTCTTTTATTCCAAGTGGTCTCTTTCTCAGGGAGCCTGGGCTCTGCATGGTGCTTAGGGCCATGCTTGTTCTAGGGAGGATTGGACAAAGGAGGCAGAGGGAGGATGAGGAGCTGCCGGTCATTTCCAGCCCAGTCTTGGCAGCCACACCAGGGACTCCTGCTGTGTGCTCTTGGTCAAAGCCTGTCTTGGGCCAGCCCAATGCAGAGGGAAGGAAGTCCATTCCACCTCTTGGAGGAGGAGGGGCAAGTCACCCTGTAGAAGGGCAGCTGGGGTGGGATGTTGCTACAACGTTCTCTGGAAACATAGCCTACACCCTGGGCCCCAGCATGGACTCTTTCCTTGGGGACAGCCTCTACCCTGGTAAACTCAGTGACCAGTGGCTGAGTCTAGATGCTGGCCTTGGTTACTTGGAGGTGGCTTAGTCTAGGATAAGGAATGTGGGTATGCCTCACCAAGCCCCGAAACAATGGAGATGCTTTTCAAATCATCAAATAAATGTTTTGACAGTGTTGTCCTTATCTAATGTTTCTTTCTCCATAAAGAAAAATGATTCTTGAAAAGGTTTTGTTTTGGTAAGCATTTTCCTGTAGGATTGTGTCGCAACAGTTACTGTCAATTTTTCTGTTCTTTACTTCTCACTAGTAGAAGTATAGCAAATTCCTCCTGGAACATGTGCAAATGCTATTTGAAGAAAAAAGCATGCAATTAAGCATCTATTCTCCCAGGCTGGAGGTATCAGGGGACTTTAAGACAGAGATATGCATGTAAGAAATAACATTGCTTATTACAAGCAGAAATGTACACTACATGCCTTGCCAAAAAAAAAGCTCAGAGACATGTACAGAAATAAGTCTCTTTTTTTTTTTTTCGAGACTGAGTCTTGCTCTATCACCCAGGCTGGAGTACAGTGGCGTGATCTCGGCTCACTGCAGCCTCTGCCTCCCAGATTCAAGTGATTCTCCTGCCTCAGCCTCCCGAGTAGCTAGGATTACAGGCATGTGCCACCACGCCTGGCTAAATTTTGTATTTTTAGTAGAGACATGGTTTTGCCATGTTGGCCAGGCTGGTCTTGAACTCCTGACCTCAAGTGATCCGCCCCCCTTGGCCTCCCAAAGTGCTGGGATTACAGGCGTGAGCCACCCCACCCAGCCAATCCTTTTATTTTCTATGAAAAATGATGAGAGGCAAATGGAAGATCACGGTGAGCCAGTGGAGCCTGAGGAAGACCCCCATCCTTAAGGTGAGAAGGCCTAGGGGAGAGGATCTGCCCCTTTGGGTGGGTGCTAGACAGAAGATGTCCACATCCTACCTCACTGCCTTCACTACACAAAGAATTCAGCTTTCTTACCAAAGAGGTGAAAGGTGGGAAATAGCAAAGCCATCAATGAATGATTTAGATCGCTTTTCTGCAAAGAAAGATCATCCCCTTGCTATATCAATCTGAGGGCATTATCTAAAAAATTGTCAGCATCTGGAAACATTTTAGCTTTACAGAAAAGATGTGACATCTACAGATGACTTACAGCATGATATATTTCTCCCTGTACACAGAAGTTAAGTTTAAATTATAACAAAATGGAGAAGCTGTAGACACTGAATTCTCTGTGGCAAGCCCCAGAGCAGCAGGAGGTTGCCAGGACACAGCTGGATGGGCTTTGCTGGAGGCTGAGGCCCAGCCAAGCAGCTCATCCCAGAGACCTGGGTACAAACCCAAACCCACCTAATTCAAAGAGTGTTGGGTGCTTGCCATGACAAGCAAGGTCTGTTAGCTTATTTAGGCCCGTGCTAACACCTGTTGCGTGTTTTTCCTGAAGTGCAGAAGGTACTCATGACAATGTGAGTGAAGTTGAAGAGGGGGGTTCTGCTGTGCAGCAGTCTCTCCATTAGGGAACACATTTGACCCTGCATGATTTGTATCCCGACACTTTCTCTTTAAGCAGCAGACATGGTAAAGAAAAGTAAAAAATCTTTCAGTAGAATTTGAACCAAAAAATGACACTGCATTTCCATATTTGTAGAAGTTTTACCTTCTAACAAAGTAAGAACTTAGTAACAACTTCCTTTTTTTTTGAGATGGAGCCTTGCTCTATCTAGGCTGTAGTGCAGTGGCGCGATCTCAGCTCACTGAAACCTCTACCTCCTGGGTTCAAGCGATTCTCCTGCCTCAGCCTCCAGAGTAGCTTGGACTACAGGCATGCACCACCAAGCCCAAGTCCAGCTAATTTTTGCATTTTTTTCTAGAGCCCGGGTTACCCCATGTTGGCCAGGATGGTCTTGATCCCTTGACCTCGTGATCTGCCCACCTTGGCCTCCCAAAGTGCTGGGATTACAGGCATGAGCCACTATACCCAGCCAGAAACAACTCTCTAAAAATTTGTACTTGGAGCGTTAACATGGTCATCTCAGCCTTTTTCCCTCTCTTCATCCTTCTCCTATCTCTATTATCTCCATCCTGCAAAAATGGGCCACAGAGGCATGTTGGGGGAAAGAGAGTGGTAGAAGTGGCAAACAGGGCTTTAGGACAAGTCTTTCAAGAGAACCAAGGTGGAGATGAGGCCAAGGGGTTCACAAGCATGAGGAGTCTTTCTTCAGAGCTACCCTGTGGGGCTGCATGGTCAGCTCCCTTCTGTGGGCCAAGCTGGGGGACAGCAGAAGCAGGCACAGCCCCCCTCAAGGGTGCCAGGTTAACAGGGAAGGAGAAACAGGCACAGATAAAGTCAGTACACAAGGTTACTATTGTCCATTCTGCATGAGGAAACTGAGTCTCGGGCTTGTTAACTAACCGTATCCACTGTTACACAGTAAGTGTCGGATCCAGGATCCTGGTCTTCTTCCCTTGCACCAATCATTCCTCCGTTTGCATATTATTTTATTTATTTATTACAGAGACAAGGTTTCACTATGTTGCTCAGGCTAGTCTTGAACTCCCAGTCTCAAGTGATCCACCTGCCTCACCCTCCCAAGGTGCTGGAATTACAGCTGTGAGCCACTGCGCCTGACCTTCAATTAATTTTTTTTAGAGACAAGTTCTCGCTGTCATCCAGGCTGGGGTGCAGTGGCACAATTACAGGTGTAGCCTCAAACCCTTCGTGTTTTAGAGCCCATCATTTGCTCACCTGTTAGTAACATGAATTAGAGAAGTCTCACTCAGAGACAAACGGACATGTTTTTATCCTTTTAAGAGCACTTGGGGCTGGGTTCAGTGGCTCACACTTGTAATTCCAGCACTTTGGGAGGCTGAGGTGGGAGAATTCCTTGAATCCAGGAGTTCAAGACAAGCCTGGGCAACATAGTGAAACCCTTTCTCTACAGAAAATACAAAAATTTGCCTGGTGTGGTGACATGTGCCTGTAATCCCAGCTACTCAGAAGACTGAGGTTGGGGAATTGCTTGAGCCATGGAGGTAGAGGTTGCAGTGAGCTGGGATTGTACCACTGCACTCCAGTCTGGGTGACAGAGTGAGACCCTGTCTCAATATCAACATAGATATAGATATTTCTTTTTTTTGAGACAGGGTTTCTTTTATATATGTATATAAAAGAGCACTTGGGGAAAAAAATCCTAGATAAAACTCTGAAAAACCTTGCTAACACCCCCTGCCACCCCGCACCCCACTAGGTAATGTTCCACTGGAGTAGAAGTCCTTCCTCCCCAAAAAGAGGGAAACCACTGGAGTCCTAGACTTGATTTTTCCTGGCTGGACCGAGAATGGTGACTTTAAGTTAACTGTCTTCAATAGCAAATAGTCACTAGAAGGGAAAAAAGAAGCAAGTAAGAAGAAAGAAATGAGAGAAGCAAAGATGAATCTTTTATAAAGTGCAGAATACAATCCTTACTGAGAATATAGAAATGCATCAAAAACCCACAAAATGACCCTTGCAGGAAGTTCAAGGAGACATGCACAGAGACTGTCCTGCCGATTTGAATCACTTGAATGCTCTGGGGGAAATCAGTTAGACCCAGGCCCTGAAGAATGGGGCAGGAATCTCATCTGATGGGTGCAGCTCTATCTCCCTGCCTTGAGAAAAGAGGCTTCACCTTCTCTTAACATATTTTTGGTGGTTTTTAGAAAACTGAGTTGGAAAGAAAAGCAAAACCCCAAAGCTGTAAAATGTGGTTGCTAACTCTTCCCATCTCTTCTAAAAATTGTAAATTCTTACCAATTGCATTAGTTGCTTGTGGCTGCTACAACAAATTACTGCAAACTTGGTGGCTCAAAATAACAGAAAGGCCAGTGCGGTGACTCACACCTGTAATCCCAGCACTTTGGGAGGCCAAGGCAGGTGGATCATTTGAAATCATGAGTTCAAGACCAGCCTGGCCAACATGGTAAAACCTTGTCTCTACTAAAAATACAAAAATTAGTCAGGCATGGTAGCGCACACCTGTAAATCCCAGCTCTTGGGAGGCTGAGGCAGAAGAATCGCTTGAACCCAGGAGGAGGAGGTTGCAGTGAGCCGAGATTGTGCCACTGCACTCCAGCCTAGGTGACAGAGCGAGATTTCATCTCAAAGAAACCCAAACAACAACAACAAAACACACACAAAAAGGCCAGGCATGATGGTTCACACCTGTAATCCCAACATTTTGGGAGGCCAAGGTGGGTGGATCACGAGGTCAGGAAATCGAAACCAGCCTGGCCAATACAGTGAAACCCCATTTCTATTAAAAATACAAAAATTAGCAGAGTGTGGTGGCTCCTGCCTGTAGTCCCAGCTACTCGGGAGGCTGAGGCAGGAGAATTGTTTGAACCCAGGAGACGGAAGTTGCAGTGAGCCAAGATTATGCCACTGCACTCCAGCCCGGGCAACTCCTTCTCAAAACACACACACACACACACACATGCACACACACACGCACACACACACGAGAGAGAGAGAGAGAGAGAGAGAGAGAGAGAGAGAGAGAGAGAGAAGTTTATTACCTCACAGTTTTGGAGGCTAGAAATCTGAAATGAAGGTGTCAGCGAGCTGCACTCCCTCTGAAAGCTCTAGGGGAGGTCCTTCCTTTTCTCTTCCAGCTTCTGGTGGCCCAGAGGTCCCCTGTGGCAGCATCACTCCAATCTCTGCCTCTGTCTTTGCATGGCTGTCTCCTCTGTATCTATGTCTTGTCTTCTGTCTCTTTCTTGCTCTTAAAAAAAGAGTTCATATTGAATAGAGATGGGGTCTCACTATGTTGCCCAGACTGGTCTCAGACTCCTGGGCTCAAGCAATCCTCCCACCTCAGCCTCCCAAAGCGCTGGGATTATAGGCATAAGCCACCACACCTGGTTGCTTCTATCTCTTTATTTTTATTATTTTGAGATGGAGTCTTACTTTGTTGCCCAGGCTGTAGTGCAGTGGGGCGATCTCAGCTCACTGCAACCTCTGCCACGCGGGTTCAAGCAATTCTCCTGCCTCAGCCTCCCGAGTAGCTGAGATTCCAGGTGCCCACCACCATATCTAGCTAACTTTTGTATTTTTAGTAAAGATGGCATGGGGTTTCACCTTGTTGGCCAGGCTGGTCTCGAACTCCTGACCCCAGGTGATTCGCCTGCCTTGGCCTCCCAAAGTGTTGGGCTTACAGAAGTAAACTACTGAGCTGGGACTGTGGTTTTTTTGTTTGTTTGTTTTTGCAGTGGTGAGGGGCGGGGTTTGAGACAGGGTCTCACTCTGTCACCCAGGCTGGAGTACAGGGGCACAATCTTGGCTCAATGCAGGCTTGACCTCTCTGGGCTTAGGTGATTCTTTTGCCTCAGGCTCCCGCATAGCTTGGACTACAGGTGTATGGCAACATGCCCAACTAATTTTTGTATTTAAGAGACCAGGTTTCACCACGTTGCCCAGGCTGGTCTTGAACTCCTGGGCTCAAGCCATCTGTCTGCCTCTGCCTCCCAAAGTACTAGTATTAACAGGTGTGAGTCACTACACTCGATCTAAGCAAAGCATTAAATACAGATAAAGACATTTTAAGAGTAACTTACAAGTATTACTATTTGGCTGAGATTTTGAGATTAAGATTTCATTTTCTGGTACGTCTGGGTTAAACAAAGGTTTAGTACTAGAGTGGCACTTTCTCTCCACTCACATGGAGGAGTCCAAGGGGCTGGGCCCAGTCTGGTGTCTGGGTCAGGAACAGTGTTCTCCCTCCTCTGATCAGGACCTCTCTGTAGAGGGATGGAAAAAAGTAGGTTTTCCTCTCTACCTATCTTGGGTGCAGTCAAATTAGACTAAGAAAAGACAGATTCGCAGAAAAACAAGGAAGTTTATAATGCGTGCATTTTGCTTATGTGCAGCACTCCAAGGGTGTGTGACTCAAAGGGTGGCTGGAACTCAGATGTATATAGCTTCTCTACATCGTTAATAAATCTGTAGCAAAGTGGCAAGACAAAAGGACTCCTGGCTCCTGGGAGTGTCAAATTATAGGAATGCAAATATATGGGGAAGCTGATGGTAGATAAGGGCTAGGGAGGAGGGCTTGTTAAGTGGGTTCTGCTGGTGCTGTCTCCAGTTGTCACCTGTAATTTACCTTTGGTCCTTCCTGGTGGAGAGAGGACTGGGGACTGTTTTACAAATGCATGCCATGCTTTTTTAGGAGAAAGCGGGGCGGGGACAGAGGGTGAGCAGAGTGCTGTTTCTGTTTCTGCCTTTTTTCAGTTACCTTCAGCTTCAAGTAATCCTTACAGCAAAGTGGCTTATTTTGTGGCGGGGGGCGGGGGAGGGGTGCATATTCATCCTTCTCCTGAAAAGTCTGCAAAGACCTGTGTGGGCCACCCCTGCCTTGCAAATCAATCCCCTCTTTACCAGTGCACCAGATGTGCCAAGACATAAGTGACCTTCTGTGAGGGGCTAAACATAAATCCCCTTGTGTTATAGATCACCCATAGTTGGACCTCCAGAGGGTCTGACAGTGGTTCAGTGGGATAGGTGCTACCAAGTGCAACCAGACAGGGACAAGCTTTCGGAATGTGAGGCCTTTAGCAGTCCATGACAGTGTTCCCATAGGGGTAATGCTCCTTTTCCTGAATAACTATAGCAGAAAATGTTACTTATTCTTTTTCCAGATGATGTTGCTGAGAGTACTCCTCGTTGGTGGCTTCTTGAGGTTGTATTTCATTTTCTTATTTTTTTTAATTATTTTTTTGAGACAGCATCTTGCTCTGTAGCCCAGGCTGGAGTGCAGTGGTACAATCACAGCTCACTGCAGCCTCAAATTCCCAATTGTTAAAATATGCGCTTAAATGAAGAGACCCCCTAAACAGGCTTTGTTTATTCACCTGGGTGCAGGTGGGCTAAGGCTGAAAAGGGCATTAGTGAAGGGTGGTGAGATAGGAGTTCGTTTTATAGGTTTGGGATGGGCAGTGGAAAGTTACAGAGTAAGATCATTTACAGTGGTGGGGATAGGGGCAAGGAGTATACATTAGCATAGGTTCAGTTACAATGGCAGATGGGGGAAGGTGTAAGAGTAGTTAAGATGGCAGGGTGGGGATCCTCCTGCCTCAGCTGGGACTACAGGCTCATGCTGCCACACTCGGCTAATTTAAAACATTTTTTGTAGAGGTAGGATCTCACCATATTGCCCAGGCTGGTTTCAAACTCCTAGCCTCGGGTGACCTCCCACCTCTGCTTCTCAAAAGGGTTGCATTTCTTGATTAAGCCAGCCACTAACTCATTCTGCTACTTCTGCTGGGAGTGGTGACCTACATCTCTCCAGCCCATGTGTAGCTAAGGATGCGTGGGGTGCCGGGTACAAGCAGGATGCCCTGCACACAGAAATAAACTTCAATGGAACCGATGCCTGATGTGCTGAGGGGGAAATTTGGTTTAGTTTTGCCTTTTAAACTCTGAGGCTTCAACAGAAATACACGATGCCTGCTGTTTTTAGGGAAAAAAAATGGGTTTAGCTCTGCCTGTTAAATCTGGATACTGTGAAACACGCCCCTATTCACCACCGTTTGCTGAAGACCTACTTCGTGAGGGGTTTTGTGTCAGACTCACGGCATTGCCTCAAGAAATCTACCGTTTAATTAAGGAAAGGAGACAAAGGACTGAAGGTGTGAGAACATACGAAAGATAAATAACAGGCAAATAACCAGCAAATAACAGGAAGGAAGGGCAGTGTAAGGTGAAATCCCCAAATGAGTGGTAAATGTCAGCATCACCCTTTCCACTGTCACATGGTACTGCGATGCTGTAAAAAGCAAAGGTTCAAGTCTTGGGGACCTTTGACTGCAATACTAAAACTGCTTCCTGCAAGGTCTCCATGTGCAAGCCTGGACCCAGACAGTCTGAAGTCCTGCCTGCCTCAGCTGATCGCCCCCAACCCACCGCCTGCATTCGACATTATCCCTGGTTGCCCAGAGGAGCTTCCCATGGACATTGAGCTTCTCTCCCCACCCAGCCATCTTAACTGTTATTATGATAATATGAATACTCCTCACCCCACCCTGACATCCTAACTACTCCTACGCCTTACCCCACCAGCCATTGTAACTGAACTTATGGTAATGTATGCTTCTTGCCCCTACCCCCACCACTGTAACTGATCTTACTCTGTAATACTCCTGGCCACCAAAAAAGTGCCCCAACCTATAAAACCAATTCCCACCCCTAATCCCTTCACCAGTCTTTTCTTGGATTGCACCCAAGCACGAAATAAAACTGCCTTGTTGCCCACGCAAAGCCTGTTTGGAAGGTCTCTTTTTTTTTTATTGCATTTTAGGTTTTGGGTACATGTGAAGAACATGCAAGATAGCTGCATAGGTACACACATGGCAGTGTGATTTGCTGCCTTCCTCCCCTTCACCTATATTTGGCATTTCTCCCAGTGCTATCTCTCCCCAACTCCCCACCCCCTGCTGTCCCTCCCCTATTTCCCCCAACAGACCCCAGTGTGTAGTGCTCCCCTCCCTGTGTCCATGTGTTCTCATTGTTCAGCACCTGCCTATGAGTGAGAATATGCAGTGTTTGATTTTCTGTTCTTGTGTCAATTTGCTGAGAATGATGGTTTCCGGGTTCATCCATGTCCCTACAAAGGACACGAACTCATCGTTTTTGATGGCTGCATAATATTCCATGGTGTATATGTGCCACATTTTCCCTGTCCAGTCTATTATCAATGGGCATTTGGGTTGGTTCCAGGTCTTTGCTATTGTAAACAGTGCTACAATGAACATTCATGTGCATGTGTCCTCACAGTAGAACAATTTATAGTCCTTTGGATATATACCCAGTAATGGGATTGCTGGGTCAAATGGAATCTCTATTTCTAGGTCCTGGAGGAATCGCCACACTGTCTTCCACCATGGTTGAACTAATTTACACTCCCACCAACAATGTAAAAGTGTTCCTATTTCTCCACATCCTTTCCAGCATCTGTTGTCTCCAGATTTTTTAATGATCGCCATTCTAACTGGCGTGAGATGGTATCTCAATGTGGTTTTGATTTGCGTTTCTCTAATGACCAGTGATGATGAGCATTTTTTCATATGTTTGTTGGCCTCATGTATGTCTTCTTTTGTAAAGTGTCTGTTCATATCCTTTGCCCACTTTTGAATGGGCTTGTTTGTTCTGTTCTTGTAAATCTGTTTTAGTTCTTTGTGAATTCTGGATATCAGCCCTTTGTCAGATGGGTAGACTGCAAAAATGTTTTCCCATTCTGTTGGTTGCTGATTACTCTAAGACTCTTTCTTTTGCCGTGCAAAAGCTGTGGAGTTTGATTAGGTCCCATTTGTCTATTTTGGCTTTTGTTGCCAATGCTTTTGGTGTTTTGGTCATGAAGTCCTTGCCTATGCCTATGTCCTGAATGGTTTTGCCTAGATTTTCTTCTAGGGTTTTTATGGTGTTAGGTCTTATGTTTAAGTCTTTAATCCATCTGGAGTTAAATTTAGTGTAAGGTGTCAGGAAGGGGTCCGGTTTCTGCTTTCTGCACATGGCTAGCCAGTTTTTCCAACACCATTTATTAAACAGGGAATCCTTTCCCCATTGCTTGTTTTTGTCAGGTTTATCAAAGATTGGATGGTTGTAGATATGTTGTGTTGCCTCCAAGGCCTCTGTTCTGTTCCATTGATGTATATCTCTGTTTTGGTACCAGTACCATGCTGTTTTGATTACTGTAGCCTTGTAGTATAGTTTGAAGTCCAGTAGTGTGATGCCTCCCGCTTTGTTCTTTTTGCTTAGAATTGGCTTGGCTATGCAGGCTCTCTTTTGGTTCCATATGAAGTTTAAGGTGTTTTTTTCCTGGAAGTTCTCTTTATTAAAAGCATTTAATATTCAGTACTATTGGATGAGAATAACACCTCCTTAGCTGGATCACAGGGTAAGTTCACCGCTTCAACTGGATGATGATGAAATTGGATGCAGCACAGTGAAAAACTTAGAAACAACTGGAGCAATAAGGGATGGTGATTATATAGACGTATTCATCAAGTTTTAAAATTTTCAGCTGCAGAGGCCTCTTAGGATTAATCAGTTAGCTGATACTTATTGACAATCTGAATGCAGGACAAAGTGATCCCTGCCTTAACAAAAGAATGTTGCTGAGCTGAAAAGTCCAGTGCTCCGGAGAGCTGGAGAATACCTCCAGAAGTGTTTAGTTAAGGCTGCGTATATGCCAAGGCATTAGAAAAGCTATTGGTCAGGAGAAGCTGGAAGTGAAAGACAGAAAATGTCTGAACTGAGTCCTAATAAGTTGTAGAGGAACTGAACTGGGCTTTGAGGACTTTATTCTGAGCTAATGATTCCTGACATGTGTTTCCTGAAACTTTGAAATGCTAGTTCTGAGAAATACTCGGAAAAGGAAAGAAAGAATGAGAAAAGAAAAAAAGGATTTGGGGTCAAATAAGTAAAATGTAGAGTCACAAGGAATTTCCATTAATAAAACCAGACTGAATTTCCCCATGATATCCAGACTAGATACACAGCAGTTAAAATTTAAAACTGAAATCATTTTCATGTTGTCATTCAAATGTCTACTTCATACAGATATGAAATTGTTCACATTTAGAATAAGGATGAAGAGCCGGGTGCAGTGGCTCACGCCTATAATCCCAGCACTTTGGGAGGCCGACACAGGTGAATCACCTGAGGTCAGGGGTTTGAGACCAACCTGACCAACATGGAGAAACCCTGTCTCTACTAAAAATACAAAATTAGCCAGGCATGGTGGCACTTGCCTGTAATCCCAGCTACTTGGGAGGCTGAGGCAGGAGAATCCCATGAACCCGGGAGGTGGAGTTTGGTGTGAGCTGAGATCGTGCCACTGCACTCTAGCCTGGGAGACAGAGCAAGACTCTGTCTTAAAAAAAATCATAAAATAAAGATGAAGTGATGAAATGGCCAAAGGCACTTTGGCAAGCTAGAGCTTAGGCCTGCTGTCAGCCCGAGAGGCAGCGAGAAAGAAGCATGAAAGGGAGGCAGGGAAATAACCCACTGGTTCCGGGGTGACCGCTCTACCTCCACCTCTGGACATGGACGCAGTGAGCTTGATCTCTCTCCTTTTGGCAGCCTGACCACCCAAAGGGCTACCATGGGGGTGCAGGGCTCTGGAGAATAATTTTTGCAGGGATCTGTCTTCATGCAAATGTTGACTAATCAGTGTGTTACAAGATTCTTTGACCTTGTGTGAGGTATGGTGACTTATGGCTGAGGCTCTTCTGTATTTCTTGTTTATCCAGTCAATGCATGTGAAGTTTCCCGATAGCACCCAGGCATGGTCTGTTTCCATTTAGGCCCAAGAACCATCACTTGACGTTCTGTTTGGCCAAAGCACTCCTTCTCCATGACTTTCTATGTCCCACTACGAGATGAAGGCAGCAAATAAACCTCTGCCGTTTATGAAAACATCATTACCATGTGACAGAGAAACAGCAGCTGTTCGAAAGGGTGCCCTAGGAAAAGGGGAGATTGTGTTTAATATAAGATACTTCATTATGTCTAAAGTATTTCTTTGCCAAACAGTGCACTGTTTTCATCCTCTTCTAGCTTCTGCTTAGAAATTATCGACTTTCTGCAGGCACAGTGGCTCATGCTTGTAATCCTAGCACTTTGGGAGGCCGAGGTGGGCAGATCAACTGAGGTCAGGGTTTCGAGACCAGCCTGGCCAACACGGTGAAACCCCATCTCTACTGAAAGTATGAAAACTAGCTGGGTGTGATGGTGCATGCCTGTAATCCCAGCTACTTGAGAGGCTGAGGCAAGAGGATCGCTTGAACCCAGCAGGAGGAGGTTGCAGTGAGCTGAGATCGCACCATTGCACTCCAGCCTGGGTGACAGAGTGATAATCCCATCTCAAAACCCTGTCTCTACTAAAAATACCAAAAAAAAAAGATTAGCCAGGCATGGTGGCACATGCCTGTAATCCCAGCTACTTAGGAGGCTCAGACAGAAGAATAACTGGAATCTGGTAGATGGAAGTTGCAGTGCTCTCGAGATATTGCCACTGCACTCCAGCCTGGGCAACAGAGCAAGACTCTGTCTCAAATAAAAAAGTTCTGAAAATTTCTTGAATGAATATGCTTTGAGGTATCTGAGCAATTTGATAGTTGTGGGTATTTCTGAGTATCGCTCATGCCAATGGACCCATCAGCTGTATTCCAACGTGCTTTTCATGTGATGTATTATCAGTAAATGCCTAGTACTAGATATTAAGCAATCTGTGTGAGTCTGTTGTAATTAGGCCCCCTCTTGTTTGGAAAATAATACACAAAGAGAATCACTAAATTAGATTTTGAATGCTGTGAATTTCAGTGTGAATATCCTGGTTGTTTTTTGGCTCACCACTGAAGTTATTCAGATGTGATAAGGAAATTGGCTCCCGAGGTGGGCAAGGATTGAAACCATGGAAATGAAAGACGTAATGAGAAACACAGGTGTCTTGCTTGGAGACCGCCTAGCACAGTTTAGCTGCCAGCCTAGCGGGTTAAATTTAGAAGGCAGGAACAAAGCTTGTTTCTTCTCTTGATTTGTGGGATAAAATGGGTCACCCGGACGTGAAATAACAAAAATTACAAGTGGACCAGAACTGTTTCTATGTTATTTGGAGCTGGCCTCCAGGTCTGGGGCCTGCCCTTGTGGCCCTCAGTTTCCTTATCTAGTTTTTTTTTTTTTTAATTGAGGCATATTCCAGCTTTGTTCAAGCCGAAGAATGCTCAGAATCCAGAGAATCTCTTTCTTCATGGGAATTTTTTTTTTCTCAAAAGTAATCAAACAAGATGAAAATCAGATGAAAACTGCAGCTATTCTGGTTGGAAGGTAGTGGGGACAGGTGTTTTCCTTCAACTTTTCATCCTGTGTGGTCCTGAGTGCTGGAAGAACCTCTAGTTCCTGAAAAAGCACCTTCTGAAAATCCTGGGATGGTATCAGGAGAATTGGCTTTTCCAGACCCTCCAAGCTGCACGTTGTTCTGCTTTCTGTTGCTCAGGGCAGACCACCGCAAACTGAGTGCCGGGTTTTGGTTGAGAGGCGGGAGCAGAAGTGAGGGGGAAGCTGAGGCCAGAGCTTTTACTGGGGCTTCTGTGAGAATGGCAGGGCAGGGCAGGAGAAACAGTCTGAATGATTCCAGCAGGCTTTGGGCTTTAGGGGTTGCCTCTAGTTGCCTGGCACCCAGCTCTTGGATGATTTAGAGCAGGGGAAATATTGGCTTGTGTGAGAATAAGATAAAGGGAGTGGCGGGAGTATAGACTTGGAATTGGTTAGTTTGTATAGGAAAGGCGAGGTCTCAGCAAAGCCCTTGGCTAGCTCTAAGAATGGTCTAACCCCGGGAGAGGCAGTCTCTCCTTGGCTAGCCAGGTTTTTCAGATGTCAAAACATTATAAAAGAGCTGGGCGTGGTGGCACGTGCCTGTAATCCTAGGTGGGAGGATTGCTTGAGTCCAGGAGTTCCAGACCTGCCTGGGCAATATAGCAAGACCCGATCTCTAAAAAAATAAATAAAAAATTATACAGAAGACAAAAATCATGACTAAGACATAGGAGACCCTGGAGGAAGCCTCTTCCAGGCTTTTATGACCCAGCTTTGGAACTCACAATGTGTGTCTTAGCACGCTCTTTTGGTTGAAGCCATCCTGAACCCACCCAGATCTGCAGTCAGGTGCCCACCTATTCCAGCTTGCCAGGGACACTTTGCTGTTTTTTAAAAAATTAATTAATTAATTTTTGAGAAGGAGTTTCACTCTTGTTGCCCAGGCTGGAGTACAATGGCATGATCTTGGCTCACCGCAACCTCCAACTCCCGGGTTCAAGCGATTCTCCTGCCTCAGCCTCCCAAGTAGCTGGGATTACAGGCATGTGCCACCATGCCCAGCTAATTTTGTATTTTTAGAAGAGACAGGGTTTCTCCTTGTTGGTCAGGATGGGTCTTGAACTCCCAACCTCAGATGGTGATCTGCCTGCCTTGGCCTCCCAAAGCACTGGGATTACAAGGGATTACAAGCATGAGCCACTGCACCAGGCTTTTATTTCTTTATTTTTAGACTGAGTTTTGCTCTTGTTGCCCAGGCTGGAGTGCAATGGCGTGATCTCAGGTCACTGGAAGCCTTCCAGTTTCAAGCGATTCTCCTGTCTCAGCCTCCCAAGTAGCTGGGATTATCAGGCATGTGCCACCATGCCCACCTAATTTTTTGTATTTTTAGTAGAGACGGGGGTTCACCATGTTGGCCGGGCTGGTCTCAAACCCTTGACCTCAAGTGATCTATCCGCCTCGGCTTCCCAAAGTGCTGGGATTACAGGCGTGAGCCATCGTGCCCAGCCCTTTGCTAGTTTTGGGGATCTTCCTTTCAAATACTGAGAATATCCTGGGCAAAAAGGGACAATTAAAGGGGAGGAGACCTAGACTGCACCTCTCAGGGAGGAAGTGGCCAGGTCACGCTGTAGGAATACACATGGGATGGGAGACATTTCTATAGCCATCTTTGGAAATGCAGCATCAGGAAGGGAAAGTGTCAACAGAGACAGGAGACAGGGCCTGGAGACTTGCCTGGTTCCCAGGAAGGTCGCTGGTCGCAAAAAGAGAAAGAAAAGGGTGTCAGAGATATGTGTAAAAGCAAATGCCCCAAGAAGACCAGATGGCCACATAAAAAAGCATTCCAATACACAGTGAAGTTAGTGCACCTATGCATTTACAGATCAATCTTTATTACATATACATTTAGAGTCAAATAGCTTATGACAACAATACAGATATTAAGGTGGTTTCAAGGATTTCACAACAAAGTTTTGCAGTTTACTTCAGTGGTACCCATTAATTACACATTTGCTTATATTTGGCTATATTTGGAAAAGTTCCTCAAGGAAGGAAAAAAAGACTTTTAAGATATTCCCCTCAGAGGCTGGGTGTGGTGGCTCACGCCTGTAGTCCTAGTACTTTGGGAGGCTGAGGCAGGCAGATCAAGAGATCAGGCATTCAAGGCCTGACCAGGCCTGACCAACATAGTGAAACCTCATCTCTACTAAAAATACAAAAATTAGCCAGGTGTGGTGGCGCACAACTGTGATCTCAGCTACTCAGGAAGCTGAGGCAGGAGAATGGCTCGAACCCAGGAGGTAGAGGTTACAGTGAGCCGAGATCATGCCACTGCACTCCAGCCTGGGCAAGAGTGAGACTCCATCTCAACAACAACAACAACAAAAATGTAATCCCAGCACTTTGGGAATCCGAGGTGGGTGGATCACGAGGTCATGAGATCGAGACCATTCCGGCCAACATGGTGAAACCCTGTCTCCAAAAAAAAAAAAAAAAAAAGACATTCCTCTCAGAAATGTGGCTTTGCAGTCCACAAATATGGATTTGACTTTTCAGTGTGAAAGGTGATGAAGTAGTTGGTGGAAAGGGGTTGGAGGGGCTGGGTTCAGTTGATCCTGGGGCAGTCCCTGTGTCCTGGGCATCACCACCCTTTCACTACACGGGAACTAGGTGACAAGAAGAGGGTGTCACAGGAGGTTGAGCATGCACACAGGATTCTGGGGTGAGCAGCAGGCAGACTCTTCGCTAAGATGGGCTCTCTAGTAATAATTTGCCAAAATGCTTCCTATCTGAAGCAACAGTCCTCAAACACTGATGGAAGAGAGTCTCATTTAGCATGGAAAGAAGAAGTATCTCAGAATACACACCTGGAAATGTACAGGAGTACCCAGAGAAAAGCTTCAAGTGAACAGAGGAACAGACACAGAACCTGAGTAAATGAAGAAACATTTTCCATCCTGAGACAGAAAGACGGCATTGCAAGGATATCTCTCTCTCTGTTAATCTAGACATTTAAGGTAGGCCAAAAACAAAGATAAAAGCTTGAATTTTCCCTTTAGCTTAGTGATTTTGGGGGCCCAAGGTATTTTCCTGGCTGGGTGCAGTGGCTCATGCCCATAATCCCAACATTTTGGGAGGCCACGACGGATGGGTAACTTGAGGTCAGGAGTTCAAGACCAGCCTGGACAACATGGTGGAGACCCTATTTCTACTAAAGATGCAAAAATTAGCTGGTATGGTGGTGCACAGCTGTAATCCCAGCTGCTTAGGAGGCTGAGGCAGGAGAATATCTTGAATCCAGGAGGCAGAGGTTGCAGTGAACCGAGATCACCCCACTGTACTCCAGCCTGGGTGACAGAGCAAGACTCTGTCTCAAAAAAAAAATTAAAAAAAGATATTTTCATTTCACAATCCTAAGTTACAAAGGAAGTGGTCTTTGACTCTGCGGAAAGGAGGGGGTCTGGAGGTTGAGCTTAATTACTAAGGACTAATGATTTAGTCACTCACACCTACGTAAGGAAGCCTCCACAAACCCCCTAAACAGCGGGGTTCAGAGAGCTTCCTGGTGGATGAACACCCGAAACCTAGAGCTGCCGAGAGGGTGGGGCGCCTGGAGAGGGTGTGAGGCCTCCGCGTCACCGCATAGCTTGCCTTCCACATCTCTTCCATCTGACTGTTCCTGAGTTGTATCCTTTATACAACACTGGTAAAGCATGTTCCTGAGTTCTGCGAGTCATTCTAGCAAATTACCAAAGCTGAGGAGGGGTCATGGAAACCTCAGTTCATAGCCAGTTAGTTGGTCAAAAGTACAGGAGACCCAGGACTTCTGACTGGTGTGTGAAGTGGGGATGGAGACAGTATGTGGGGCTGCACCCTTAACTTGTGGGATCTCCTGCCACTTCCAGGAAGATAGTCTCAGAACTGGGTAGAATTCATTATAGGACACCCAGTTGATGTAGGAGACTTGGAGAAATGGTGCTGGAAAAGACACCACACATGTGGCATCAGAAGTGTGGTGGGGAAAACCCTTGCTCCTTTTGGTATCAAAAATGTGGGATTTGCATCAGGCTGGGCATGGTGGCTCATACCTGTAATCCCAGCACTTTGGGAGGCCAAGGTGGGCGGATCACAAGGTCAGGAGTTCGAGACCAGCCTGGCCAACATAGTTAAACCTGGTTTCTACTAAAAATGCAAAACTATCAGCTAGACGTGGTGGCAGGCACCTGTAATCCCAGCTTCTCGGGAGGCTGAGGCAGGAGAATGACTTGAACCTGGGAGGTGGAGGAAGTAGTGAGCCGATATCACACTGTTGCACTCCAGCCTGGGCAACAATGAGATGCTGTTTCAAAAAAAAAAAAGTGGGATTTGATAGAAAGACACTGGCTCATAGAAGCATATGGTTTGGGAAGAGAAAGGATAAAAGGGTATGGGCTGGGGAACCTTTGATTCCTGGGTGGCCGTGTGGTCACCCATGATATGGAGCCATAGCTGTGCTGCAATCAGTTACTAAAGGTAAAAGTTACCAGTGGAATTTAGAGATGCATACAACTCCCGGGGAACTGATTCACCGGAATCATAAGAAATGCAAAATAATAAGAAAAAAGCAAAATATACAATCTCTCGGTTATTGCTAACCTGTATTAGCTAAAATGAAAGTAAATGAGAGTGCCGGGTGGACCTTGAGGCTGGACCAGGGTCAGATTTGGGTTGGCCTGAGCTTGGTCACTAGTTTCAGAGCCACCTCTCAAGAGAAGAAATATGAGGGGACAAAAAGAGTTCTTCTAAGACCTATGGTCACGAAGAAGGTAGTGAGTGTGGGTGGCGGGAAAAAAACCAGTAACTACTGAGATCAGGAGTTACAGAGCACGGAACTGACTCATTTTGTGAATCAGTATCATGAGCTTCTTGATGAGCCTTTACCAACCCGAATTCTGAGAATAACTAATTTAGGGGCAGTATCTTTGTTTTTGAATACTGCAGAGTGGAAGAGCATGCGTGGGTTAATACAGGACCCACAGCTCACTATGGAAGAATCACAGATAGCTGTACATGATTCAGACACACAGGAGGTTATTCCCAAGGGAAGATCCAGCTTGGTGGACTGGATAAAAGCCACTATAAGATCTGATTATCCTGAAAAGGGGGCTTGCCTGACTCCCCTATAAATGCCAAGTAGAGCACCACAGCTGACATGCTTCAAATGCAAGCCATGTGGGATTGGCTTATGACTGGGAGACTCACCCGCTGAATACGCCTGTTACCCACGTCATGGTAAATGCTGTGGTTCAGGGAGCTCCTTTGATGTGGACACCCCATATGACCTCGCTATTGAAAATGGAGGGAAAGTTCCAGAAGCCTTATCAAATTTTCTGTTTCAGCTTCCTCGCATGGGTCTTACAGGTGCTAATAAAACTCCTGGGTTAATTAATAAGTGAATGAGGAAAGGCAGAGGGGAGAGTCAGTGACACCTTGATAAGGGAGCCCCATGCACTGTGGGACCAGTGCTTGTTGGTGAAGCTTAACCCAGAGGCGATAATACTGAGAGGATATAGAAATGTAAGGATTGGGAGGATTAGGGTGAAAGATTGCATGAACATTGGAGTGTTAAACAGGCTGTATGTGAAGACGGTGTGTCTCTTTCCTGAATGTTTTATGGGAGTGAATATCACGTCTGACTGTGGAAGGCCTCCTCTACCTAGTGTTGTAAAACCAAAAATTGTTGGGGAGGTCCTAATGAACGCTTCACTTAGGAAGAGCAGGATTGATGAGATTAAGGTGAAAGTAAGAGTAAAAATTGGTGTGTTTGAAGTTGCTGTATCTCTTTTACGGGAACATCCTATGAAGATGGACTGGTATCTCCCTGGGGAACTGCTGCTACAAAACAGAAGGCATTACACTTGCTTTTCAAGCAGTATTAACTGGACACGCTATGTGGGGGGCAGAAAGACTGCCTGAGTCCACACGGTGCAGAGCAGAAGCTGGAGTGCTGGGAGGGACGGACTCACGGTGGGATAGTCCTGTGTGGAGTGGAAAGCGGGGCTAATGGAGAAAGCCTGGAGGAGAATCCCAGCCACACCCACTGGGCTTTGGACCAGTGAATTTCCACTTGGGGTCATTTGCTAGCTTGCTATTGGACATTAATGGAGCCACCCCATGACAAAAGGACATAAAATAATCTTGAAACCGACAATACCCACAATGTCCTATGTGATTCAGAGAAACGTTCTAGTGGGGATGGCAGTGCTCAGAGGAGCTCCATAATAAGATGAAAGTGGTTGACACAGGATCGTGCTGCCTGGGGCACAAAGGAGCAGAAACTCACAAACAGGGAGAACAGGGAGCCTCTTCTTTTCCACAGGACTGACTCAGAAATCGCATTAGGAGCTGCCAGATTCTATCATCACATGAACAGTGCTCTATAAATAAACTGCTCTCGACTGACCAGCAAAGAGTTGCATGGTGTGTTGATGACAGTTCCAAGGTGAACAGGCTGTCTGGAAACATGCCCCTCTGACTGAAGAAGGTAAAAACAAATCCGCTCGGTGGGTCGGATTTCTAGCAGTGATGGAAGAGTTGAAGAGTGGTAAGAGCCTGCATGTTTCAGTTTTTACCAATTCATGGGTGATGGCCAATGGCCTGGCCAAATGGTCAGGCAGGAGGCCAAGGAAACTTGTCCTATTAAGATACTTGTATGGGGCATGGTTCTGTGGAACTCACTACGGGAATTTATTTTTTTTCCTTCCTTCCTTTCTTCCCTCCTTCCTTCCTTCCTTGTTTTCTTTCTTTTTTCCTTCCTTCTTTCCTTCCTTTCTTCTTTCTTTCTTTCCCTCCCGCCCTCTCTTCCTTCCTTCCTCTTTCTTTCTTTCTTTGTCTCTCTCTTTCTTTCCTTCTTTCCTTCCTTCTTTCTTTCATTCTTTTTTACAACAGTCTAACTGCTCCGCCTGCTTTCGCTTCAAAAGTACCAGGATTATAGGCATCAGCTGCTGTGTCTGGCCACTATGGGAATTTGAGGGATCCACTAAAGTAAGACATGTAGAGGCTATCAGAAGAATGGATACTTTGAAATTCCAGGTCCAGAAGGCGACTGTAATTGACAAGCAGGTATCCCCATGTACTCACTTGAGGTGGTCATCTGGGTCCATAAAATGACTGGATCGGGGGAGGACTTCAGCAGTGCAGAGATGGACTGAATCTAGACACATTCTTCTTGTATTCTCTTGAGCACAGAATGCTGATAGAACTGCTCTGTCTGCAAGCAAAAGAGACAGAGACTGCAAACGGCTGCGGGGCAGATTCCCTAGTGGGGGGTCCTGAGCACAGCTGTCAAGTGAGACTGACGTAGTAGCCCTGGGGGCTATGAATAGGTCCTAAGAGGAATAGACATTGACTCTGCACTGGGCTTTGCTTACCTGGTAGAAGATGTAAGTGCTCAGAGTGCTATAGAAAGAACGGAAGAGAAAACATTGCCCAGATTTGCACAGCTGATGGTTTTCTTCAGACCAAGGACACAGTACAGTCCTTACATCCAGCAATGGGTGGGGAGACATCTGCCTTGGAGTAATAGTTTGATAGAAAAGTGGAACTATACATTTGATGTCAGAGTGTGGTGAGGGAGACCCCTGCTCAGCTCCCTATGGCTTTTCTCAGCCTGTAGGAATGAGGGTGGACAGGTGGGGTGCTCCTAAAAGTATTCTGAGTGCAGGTATGACCTGCACAGACTATGGTTTTTCAGGGCTGCCAATGTTCCTGTCAGACCCTCCAGCCTCCTTCTTCTCTGGGGGTTCCCACTCACCCTCTTATTCATAAATGGTACAATGTCAGAGATAACCATGTCCACCCATGTTTATGTTTTTCCATGACGTCAGACTGTTATTGATGATATTTCAATCAAAAAAGCCACAGGCTACATGGGTTCCCAAGGAGGCAATTCTCGGTATTCAGAGCTGTAGGCACACAGGCTCAAGCCACTCCACAAGTCAGTCAATGTTGTAAATGAACATAATGGTATACTTCATAGAAAAACATTACAGAGTAAACATACCACAACAAAGTAACATTTAATATCAAAAGAAAGGGGATGGGACTGGGTATCATGGCTCACGCCTGTAGTCCCAGCACTTTGGGAGGCCAAGGTAGGAGGATCATTTGAATTCAAATGCTGGAGGCCATCCTGGGAAACATAATGAGATCCCATTTCTACAAAATATTAAAAAATTATTTATTTATTTATTTATTTATTTTGAGATGGAGTTTCACTCTTGTTGCCCAGGCTGGAGTGCAATGACGCAATCTTGCCTCACCGCAACCTCTGCCTCCTGGGTACAAGAGATTCTACTGCCTCAGCCTCCTGAGTAGCTGGGATTACAGGCACCCACCACCACACCCAGCCAATTTCTGTATGTTTGGTAGGGACGGGTTTTCACCATATTGGCCAGGCTGGCCTTGAACCCCTGATCTCAGATGATCCACCCACCTGGGACTCCCAAAGTGGTGGGATTACAGGTGTGAGCCACTGTGTCTGGCCAAATTGTTTAAAAAGAAGGGGATAGGTACGGGCTAATGAACCATCCAAGGAGAGCAATGTAAACAAAAAGAATATCCTTGTGTGGCCCAGGAGACCCACCAGTCTTTCAAGGAAGAGTCTGAGGTAGATAGAACGTTCAGTGGCAGATGCTGGGTGCTGATCAGGAGTGACAGAAAGACTGTGTCTATTAAGATGGCTGTTTTAGACTTGGGTGCGGTGGCTCATGCCTGTAATCCCAGCACTTTGGGAGGCCAAGGCAGGCAGATCATGAGGTTAGGAGTTCAAGACCACCCTGGCCAACATGATGAAACCCCGGCTCTACTAAAAATACAAAAATTATCTGGGCATGGTAGTGGGCACCTGTAATCCCAGCTACTTGGGAGGCTGAGGCAGGAGAATTGTTTGAACCTGGGAGGTGGAGGTTGCAGTGAGCCAAGATTGAGCCATTGCACTCCAGCCTGGGTGACAGGGTGAGACTCCACCTCAAAAAAAAAAGAAGTGCTGTTTTAATCTGCTGAAATCTTGCTCTTTTAATAGCCACAGAGTCCTCTGGTGAGGGCTGACAGTGGAAGAGTATGTTCGGTTATGTCCTTATCAGGTTGGATGCAGTCTTTATTTATCAAGGCAAAACATCTGGTTCCACTGGCAAGTTGCCTTTTGAAACATAACATGGATTTTTTATTTTCTTAGATGGAGTTATATGTCAATGAGTCTCTACACACGCTCCCTCCTCCCGCCTTCTCTGTCATCTGGCCTGTGCTCATCAAACTAATGTGGACGTTAATCACCTGGGGACATCGTTGAATGAAGGTTTTGATTCAACAGCTCAGGGGTGAGCTGAATCTCTGCATTTGCTCACAAGCTCCCAGGAGATGCCACTGTAAGCAGCAAGGCCTGGTCTCTCAGTCTTAACAGATGTTTTTTTATGTAGAATCTCAGCTACTGATTTCTCTTGCCTCCTCAGCCCCAACTATGCAGAGCATTTTTAGCTAATGACTTTGTCTGTTATCATCTTATAGAGGCTACATTATGCTGTGTGTGAAAACCCTGCACTGGAATTTATTTATTAAGTTTTCCCTCAATCTTAAAAGGGAATTTGTTTTTCATCAATGAGAACACATTTCAACACATGTACTAATACAAGTGAATGGACTGTGAGTTTCGCACAGTGCCATGCTGAGCAGTAGACAGCATCCCAGGGCACTGTCAAGGGGAGATGGAGGCACTGCAAAGGGGTTGGTTTGGGAGCAGGGCTGAGGCTGTCTAATGACTTCAGACATGTACTCTGGGGGGCACGTCTGCCAGGAACTCTTGTCCAGCAAGAGGGTTCCAACCTGGATAGGGGGGTGCGCGGAAGACAAAGATGATAGACAGCCAGGGTCTGGAGGGTTGAGATGTCTATGCTTCACCAACAACTTTATTTTGCTCAGGGTCAGTTTATATACATTTCTTGAAATCTCACTTATGTCAGTTCACTACATTGTTCCATGAGATAAAAGGGAACAGAAAGTTTTTACTGTGAAAAAACAAGTTACAACATAAATCAGATTGTTACAGTAGAAAGATCAAATACACAATGGAACCAAGCAGGTGGTTCTTGTTATCTATACAATACAAAGTCAGATTCATCATCTCACTACACAGAAGTTTCTCTTAAGCTATGACAGTCAATCACTACTGTCTTGACAGAACAGAGAAGAATATGCTTGCAAAAATGAACATACTGCTACACATGACTGCTAACCATTGGGTCACGGTGCACCTCAAGACCGCATGGCCATCTAGTGATTGTCCACAGTAGTTTATCTTTAACCCAAAACCTCTTTTAGATCCTGCTTTCCTTAGCTCGACTTCCTCCAACTGGAGACTCTGTGTCTGGGCTCAAACTCACCACGTGGTGAGACCCAATTTACTAGTGGTCTCCCATGGGAGCATTCCTGACAATGTACCCTCAAACTGTACTAAATCACAGTTGCCTTAGGTTGGACCAACCCTAAACAGCTCTGTAGGACCAGGTACCCACATTTGGCCTGTGCTCTGTCACTTGGGCTACAAAGTGGGAGGGCTTGTTGGACAGCTTTGCAAGCCGGGGTTTCTGTGAGTCAAAGGTAGCTACTGCCATCTGCCCAGCAGAAGGCCATCTGAGTGCAGCCAAGAATTTTTGAAAGGATAGTTCTTCAAAGGATTCTCAAGAGGGCTGAAGGCATCAATGCTGGGCAAGCCTCAGGGAGGTGCAGGCCCTGGAGACAGCAGAGGGACATGGGGGAGACATGAGGGAGACGTAGTGTCAGCAGTGAGATGAGACTTTCGGGAGGAGAAAGAGCGAGTCCCAGCAGGGATTGCAGAAGACAGATGGGCAAAGGGCCTTTTTGGTCCCCAGGACAATTAGAGATTGAAGAAGGTCTCTTAGAGATGGCTTCAAGTTTTGGGACATCTTAGAGAAAAACCAGGTTTCAGTCATGGGAGGAATTGGGAAGAGCTTTCCCCAAATCTGGACACTGGAGTTACGGATTCATTAGTAGACCAAAGGGGAGAATTAAAGGGGAAGTGGGAGGAGAGATGGGAAATGAGGCAACGGGCAGGAGCACTTAGGGGGGTTGAATTGCGTGAGGAGAGGTTACCACTGTGTGCGCATCAAAAGGCAAGAAACCTGGAATCACAGAGGAGGCCTTGCAGAGTTTGGCAACTCTTTTTTTTTTTTTAAGATGGGGTCTCACTCTGTTGCCCAGGCTGGAGTGGAATAGTGCCATCTCAGCTCACTGCAACCTTAGCCTCCTGCATTCAAACGATCTCCTGCCTCAGCCTCCCGAGTAGCTGGGAATGCCCACCACACCCAGTGAATGTTTTTGTATTTTAAGTAGAGATGGAGTTTAGCTATGTCACCCAGGCTGGTCTTGAATCCCTGACGTCAGGTGATTCACCTGCCTCAGCCTCCCAAAGTGCTGTGATTACAGGTGTGAGCCACTGCACCTGGTCAGAGTTTGGCAACTCTTGAGGGAGAGATGAGCATGAATGTATGGACTTGTAGAATGGCACACCTCAGGCTAGCTGGACATTGGATCCAGCCTGGGCTGCAGGTCTCAGTGTGGCTGGTATAGTCTCTACCATTTTAATTTCTGCACCCACAGGACCCGGCATGCATTCCGGGTTGTTCTTGATGATAACAAGTAGGTTACTCCAGAAATGCTTGTTTGGTGAAGACTCTCTGATGGAGGGGGAGAAAGATTTGCCCTTAGACTGACATTGACATGGAATGTTCATATGCATTCACACACATGTGGGGATTCTGGAAACTGTGCAATGGAATACGGTGCTCAGCTTCCAGTGTGATGGATACTCAAGATCTCTCCTTTATTTTGTTTTTTTTTTTGTCACCGATGCAAGGTTTTGAAAATGAAAGGACCACATTACCCCATATTTCAAAATATGATTCAAAGGAAAATTATTCATCACTAGCAAAGAAAAAAAAATGAAACTCCAGGTAGCTTTCTTCCAGAAGCAATTAACTGGTAGTTGTCACTGATTTATGTGACATCTGAGATGTAGTACAGAACAAGGCAGAAGTGCCTTTGTGCAACGGTGTAAAGGTGACGAGGTCTCCAAAGCAGCCTGAGTGTGCAGTTGTGTTCTAGCAGCTGTTGTGCAGGCCTGGGGAGGGAGGGCACTCCAACATGACCGGAGCAGGGCAACATAGAGTGGGTGTTGTTGATTCTCACACTTGGCTATTGATTTTCTTAATGTCTTTGTGGCAGATTCTATTTGTTTAGATTGGCCACAACTGCATTTCTGGTCCCATGGGCTCCTCCTGAGCCTTGTCATTCCCGATCAAGATATTTCATCACTGTTCTCTCATCTCTAACCAGGTTGAGCCTTTCTGACTGTGGCCAGATGAAGAACCTGTGTGGTTTCTTGGTTTGCCCCTAGACTCGCTTTTGGCCAGGGAGGCTGCCCTCCATCCCCATGGGCAGCATCACCTGAGCTCCCTTGCCTTAGGCTTCCAGCTGGGGTCAGCCAGTGCAAGGCAACAGGAGGAAATGAGGGCAACAGTGGGGGAATGAGGCTGGGTTGGTCACATTTTCAGAGCAACCCAGCTTCTGCCTGACTCTCTCTCAGGAGCCCTGAGCCACTGTCCAAGTGAGCTGGCTACTCTGGGGCCACTGTCTCGAGCACCAGCTTGCAGCCACCACAGGTTCCATCACATGGAGCAGAGCTGTGCCATCCCACTGAGCCCTGCCCGAATCACAGATCTGTGGGCTAAAGACATGGTGGTTGTTTTAAGCTACCAAGTTTGGGTGTAGTTTGTTATGCAACAACTGTGCTGGAAGCATCTCGATCTTTTCGGACAATCACTTTGGGATGTCGTAGAGACTGGGAACCGGAGAGTACAGATAGAGGAGATGGAGTCCCACGTCTTCACCATCATAGGCCTCGGTGTGTCTGATTTCTGTGACCTTCTAGGATTCCCCAGCAAGTTGCCAGTGCTTTGGGTCAGGTCATGTTGTTGTTAGATGTTTAAGGCTCTTTACATATGTATATATATGTATATATGTTTGTTCTAAATACATCAAAACATAAATAACATCCAGGAATCAAAAGATAGAGGAAGACCAGTCATGTGTCATCTGTTCTAATCCAGATGTCCTAATCTGGATGTCCTAGTGTGTCCTAATCCTGGCAGGACACACTAAAGGTATGAATAGTTTATCTGAAAAGAGTTTAATGAAGAGATTTTATAGAACTGGGTAAAGAAACCAACGAGGGATGGGGAGGCACCAGGAACTGTACAGACTGGTAGTGGTTGCTCCCAGCTCTGAAGGGCAAGAAGAATGTTTGCTGTGATCAGAGGCTGGTGATGGCTTGGGGCCAGGGACAGGGCCACATGGAACACAGCCATGCCAGGCTGCAGCAAGGGAGGAGGGGCAGAACAACTTCCCTGTCATCTCTCTGTCTTTCCACCCTTGTTCCCTCCTGTTGCCTCCTGGTCAGCTGACTGACCCCAGCTGTAAGCCAGAGGCAAGGGAGCTCGGGTGATGGATAGGGGTGGTGGAGTGGGGGCCAGCCTCCCTGGCCAAAAGCGAGTCTGGGGGCAAACCAAGAATAGGACTGCTCTGTCTCTGCAGCACTCCTGCTCCATGGCTCATATATTAGGGAAGTGTCCCGATCTCAGTGTTTAGGCTATTTAGGCTTTAAACAAAAGAGAGTTTTTGAGATAGACACAACGATGGCTGTGATCATTACATAATTAATAACATCTAGCTCAAATAACAAGCTTAGTACATTAATGTACCAGATAAAGAATTTCTTTCTTTCTGTTTTTCTCACTCTGTCACCCAGACTGGAGGGCAGTGGCACGATCTTGGCTCACTGCAACCTCCATCTCCCTGTTCAAGTGATTCTCCTGTGCCTCGGCCACCCAAGTAGCTGGGATTACAGGTATGCACCATCATGCCTGACTAATTTTGGTATTTTTGGTGGAGACATGGAGTTTCACCATGTTGGCGAAGCTGGTCTCAAACTCATAGCCTTAAGTGATCTACCCATCTTGGCCTCCCAAAGTGTTGGGATTACAGGCATGAGCCACCATACCTGGCCCCTGTCTTTATCTATACACAGTTATGTGCTACATAATAGCATTTCAGTCAATAATGGACCACATTTATGACAGTGGTTTCATAAAATTATACACATTATTTTTACTATACCTTTTCTTTCTTTCTTTCTTTTTTTGATAGCCAAAAGGAGATTTATTATTTAGTTTCAAAAAAATAAAAATAAAAAAATTATCCAGTGGTTATGAGGAGTCTAGGAAAACCTGTCCCAGCAATGCCAATTTGGAGGTGAAGGGCTGACTGGGGCAGCTGAGAAGTGGGACTTTCTGTTTGGCAGGCTTCCTCTCCCTTGCCTGGTCATGGTTTTCAGGTGAGAAGAGTGTTCCTGACCCTGCTGGGGGTTCCCATGGCCCCGAACTCATAGTCTTCTTCTGAAATTTTGACCTGTTCCTTTTGAGAGAGTAAAATTCCCTCATCAAGTCCTCCACCTCCCACTGCTCTTCCTTCAGCCTCCGGCAGCAGTGCAGGGTGGCAGGGTCAATGGGGTGAGCTTCTGTGTTGAAGATGTACCCCCCAGCCCCCAGGATGCACTCCCCATAGAGGGTGATCACTGCGTCGAAGGTAGAGCCATTGTTGTGGATGAAGTTGGTTGGGTCAAACAGAAGGTAGAGGTATTTCACGGTCTCGGCCAGGAAGAACGACTCCATGCAGTTGTCCAGCTTGTGGTCTCGCAGATCTTTGATTGTTGCAAATCCACACTCCACCTTGCTGATTTTTTCAATGGATTCCACAGCATCTCTTCCAAGTTCTAGGAGGGTGGGATCCCCCATGGCACGGTAGAGGTACATTGCGCTTTCAATGAGTTCTGGCCGAAGCGGGTAGCCCTCTTGCTTCTCCACTGTGTATCCCTGAGGAATGTTGTAGAATTCCGGGAGCCCCCCAAACTGCTTCCATATGGTGTAGTAGTTGAGGAAGGTCCTCATGGCATTGTCAATGTCTCCAATGAGGCTCTGAAGACCAGGCCAGTAGGCCTCCAGGGACTGGAAGACTGGCATGGACACAGTCCCCTTGTACATCTGCACCCACAGGTACCAGTCATCGAAGCGGGTGTAGTTCCGGATAGCTTTGTTATACTCTAGGAACATGGCCATGAGCTTCTCATCCTGAAGCAGGATGGCTCCTTTCACCAAGTACTCAAAGTAGGAGTCCACACCAGCCCCGATGCCCGCATCCTGGGCCACCCACTTGCCAGTGAGCACATCAATGTGGTTGCCGACCAGCCCGATATCTGATTGGCTCTCCCAGAGGTGCATCAAGGCCACTCTGGCCACATCTTCAAACACAGGGTCACCAGTGAGGCTGCTCAGGGTGGCAAATTCAACAATGAAGGTTCCAATCCCTGCCGTACAGGTGACAGGGGTCTCTCCTGGGTTCACACCATGAAGTAAGTTCACCGTTCCATATGGCATGCCAGTGGGGGTCTGAAAGGCTGGGAGGAGTTTTCGGGCTGCCTCTTCAGCCATTCTCAGGAGAGGTCTGGAACAGGGCCATCCAGCCTCCACTTCTACCCCAGCCTTCTTGGAGAGCAGATGAGCAGACAGGAATCCTCCTACCACTTGAATTTTGGTTTCAAACACAGAAGCGTTCACATCAATATCAAAGTCCACGTTGTCCTGGAGCACTTCAATCACTCTTTGGAATTCGGAGACATTCCCCCAAATCAGCAAGGTGTCCAGTGCATCAATTAGAGTCAGAGAAAATCTGCCCCAGGTGTCGTGCCCGTGACCGTCACAGGTGAGAGGTTGAAGCTCATCGAAGGGCTTCCCCTTCGATTCTCCAGGTAGCTGTATCGTAGGCGTGGTAGAACATGGCCTTGACTCGCTCCCTGGGCGAGGGACAAGAAATCAGGCATGGGGCCAGTACACAAAAACAAGCGGGGAAAGAATAAGATACAGGGCGGAAAGTGGGAATCACTGGCTGATTTATGCCGGGGACCTAGCGGCAGGGTTCGACTAAGTCCGGGTAGGGGTCTTGGGATGGACGGAAAGGGAAGGGACCTGGTCCGCGCTTCCCATTCCCCAACTATGGAAGGGCGGGAACCTGGCCTCCTTCACCTGTAGTGGGCGGGATCTGGCGCGGTGCCGTCGGGACCTGGCGCACCATGGTGCAGAGGCAGCAGCGCGCACAGGAGGCCGAGCGGGATGAACAGCCGGAAAGGCATAGAGCTCGTGTCCTCTCAGCGCCATCGCCGCAGCAGCAGCCACTGCCACCAGCTCATCCTCTACTGTACCTTTTCTATGGTTAGATACACAAATAGTACCATTGTGTTAAAGTCGCCTAACAGTATTTAGTACAAATGCTGTACAGGTTTGTAGCTTAGGTGAGCAGTAGGCTACACCATCTGGGTTTGTGTAAGTATACCCGACGATGTTTGCACAATGAAGAAATCGCCTAATGATGCGTTTGTCAGAATGTATCCCCACAGTTAAGCCATGACTGTATGTATATGCACACATTTGTGTGTATATACATACTTCTTTTTTTCTAGAAGCATTTCAGAATAAGTTGAAGTCAGCATGCTACTGTTCTCCTGAATAGCTCTGTTTTACTCTTGTCATCCAGGCTGGAGTGCAATGGCATGATCTCGGCTAACTGCAACCTCTGCCTCCCAGATTCAAGCAATTTTCCTGCCTCAGCCTCCTGAGTAACTGGGATTATAGGTGCCCACCACTATACCCGGTTAATTGTAGAGACAAAGTAGATACAAGGGTTCACCCTGTTGGTTAGGCTGGTCTCAAACTCCTGACTTCAGGTGATCCACCTGCCTCAGCTTCCCAAAGTGCTGGGATTACAGGTGTGAGCCACCATGCCCGGCCAGTTCTGTGTCTTTAAAGAACAATGGAGACATATCAAAAGGACATCAAAGCCAAATTTGGAATGATTGAAACTTAGAATAATTAATGACAAGAATGGATTATAACTTAGTAAAATTATGGAATGCCTACTAGATAGAAGAAATGATGGAATTAGGAAATCCATTAATGGATGCTGAAACTACTGAGTGAAAGTTTGGTGAGTAACTCTATGATTGTTATTTTAGAGTTGGGGTCTCACTCCGTACCCCAGGCTGGAGCATGGTGGTGAGATCATAGCTCACTGCAACTTTCATGACCTCAAAATTTGATTTTAATTTTAATAAAATGTGAAGGTCATGAAAGTCAAAGGCTGAGGAACAGTTCCAGATTAATGGAAACTAAAGGGACATGAAACTCAAGGCAATCCTGGATTTGATCACAGTCCAGGGAAAAGAAGAGAGCCATAAGACAGATTATTGTGATAGTTGACAATATTTGATGATGTTCTGTGATTTGCTAATAGCATTATGTTAATGTTTAATTTCTGGTTTTGATAATTGTACTGTGGTTATATAAGTTTTTGTTTTCAGGAAATCTCTATCACTTTAAAATTTCAATTGTGATATATTTTTTCTTTTGTTCATTAAAATTTTTATTGCTTTTTTCTTTAATACTTTTTTTTCTTCTTTGGGCAACAGAGTCTCTTTCTGTCATCCAGGCTGTAGCACAGTGGCACAATCTTTGCTTACAGCAACCTCTGCCTCCCAGGTTCAAGCGATTCTCCTATCTCAGCCATCTGAGTAGATGGGATTACAGGCACCCACCACCACACCCAGCTGATTTTTGTATTTTTAGTAGAGACAGGGTTTCACCACGTTGGCCAGGCTGGTCTTGATCTCAGCCTTGGCCTCCCAAAGTGCTGAAATTATAGGCATGAGCCACCATGCCTGGCCTCTTTAGTACTTTTATTATAAAAATTTGAAAATAGGCTGGGTGCAGTAGCTCACACCTGTAATCCCAGCACTTTGGGAAGCCAAGGTGGGTGGATCATGAGGTCAGGAGATTGAGACCATCCTGGCCAACATGACAAAATCCCATCTCTACTAAAAATACAAAAATTAGCTGGGTGTGGTGGTACATGCCTGTAATCCCAGCTACTCAGGAGGCTGAGGCAGGAGGGTCACTTGAATCCAGAAGGCAGAGGTTGAAGTGAGCCGAGATCATGCCACTGCACTCTAGCAAGACTCTTGTCTCAAAAAAAAAAAAAAAAAAAAAAAAAAAATTCAAAAATAGTAATACTGTTATGGGCTGAATTACTATCAGAGATAGATGTTGGAAATAGATTCTTGGTCCTGTGAAGAAAAATTAGCGCTGAAATAAAGGATCTTTCAGCAATGCAATTTTTACTTCCTGGACTGCAGGAAGGGTACCCTCACTAGCCATTGTGCCATGGGAGTACAATGAACAAAAAAACTCACAAATTTATTCCTTACACATTTAGGTCATCCTTACTGCTGTGTCTTATCTCCATTGGCTGGAGCCAGACCTCACAATCTAAACTAAAACCTGATTGGCTAACAACTTAAAACTTTTCTAAACAGATAAAAGCAATGGGGAGCTGGGACATGCCTGTGAGCATGTTCAGCATAGATATTGTGGTTAAAGTACACAGACATAGAATGTACTATGTGCCCGTAAGCATGGCAGGTTTAACAACTGCATAGGATAGGGCTTAAAAAAGAGTTATTAGCACACTTACTCTTTAACAAGAAAGGAAACTTTAAAAAGGAACTTTTCTACTTCCCAGTTACCTCCTCCCAAAATTCACATGTTGAAGTCCTAACATGTTATTCTACCATTTGTGTCTGCAGTGGGAAAAAAATTATATATATAGCTTAGCTTTGAAATCTGGGTAGCAAGCACAAAACTAGCCATCTATGCAAAGGTCAATATTGTCATTGTTAGATAAAAATTTTCAGTGGAAAAGAAGCTGTAGAGAATTTCTGGGATATAATCTGGCTTTAGTTTGGGGTGAGGTCATGAGACAGTCCTGGGAAACAGGGGTCTCACTGCATTTGGGGCATCTGTGATAGGGCTAGGACTTGCATATCTGGCAGGAATATGATCAGAGAAATCGGGCTGCTCTAAATTTTGCTTTTCTAAGCTTAGTGTGGCTTATACCCAGCTTTTAGGCAAACATCAAAGTGAATCATGTTGTTGGATGGAATGAAAGTACTCAGGCAGACAGGGAAGGGCTGTCAGAAGTCTCATGATCAAAACAAATCACATGTAGAAAATAATCTGAGGCAAGCTAACATAATTAATTCTCAGGTTAAAAGGATAACAAAACAGCAGCAGGGATTCTGAGGATGATACCTCTCCTTCTCTTGGTCATGATGGTCCAATCTGGTTGGACTGGCTGCCCTCTTTGTTTGGGCTCTGTCCCTGCCCTGAGACATCCCCTGCCATCATCTTGGGGATCCCCTTTTCTGCTATCCATTGCTGCATCTCTTGTTTCTTGGTTTGTACTCTCACTGAGGTTGAGTTTATTCTTCAAGAAGGGTGCATGTCATGTTGCATGTCTGAAAATGTCATTATTCTACACTTTTTGATAGATAGTTTGGTTGGATATAGAAATCCTGGGTGTTGGCTGGATGTGGTGGCTCATGCCTGTAATCCCAGCACTTTGAGAGGCTGAGGCAGGAGGCAGGTGGATCACGAGGTCAGGAGTTCAAGACCAGTCTGACCAAGATGGTAAAATTTCATTTCTACTAAAAATACAAAAATTAGCCGGGTGTTGTGGTGGGCCATTTGAGCTACAAAACTCCCCTGCTGATAGTGGTCCCCTCTGAAATTCCTGACTCTTGACTCATCCTCTGAGCAGGCACTTGAAAGGCATGAGCTCACGGCCAGACCCCTCTCCTTTTTTAGTTAAATGGAAATAAACTTTTTATATTTTTCTTGTTGCAAAAGTCATGCATGGTCATGTAAAAGATGTAGAGAAATAGTAGACAAGCAAGAAAGTAAAAATCAGCTTTAATCTATAGATAATTACTGATCATTTACTATGCTTTAGTGTATACTGCATATGCTGCCTGGGCTGCTCTCTCTCTCTCTCTCTAGGTTTATACTCTCACTGAGGTTGATTCATCCTTTCTGTCTCTTCAGATTATTTAAGGATCAATTTAGAGAAGTAGGATTAATGGGTTAATGATCATCACATCATTCTAAGGCATTTTCTTTTAATCACAAAATTATACCAAATTATCTCTTTCTCTCTCTGTCTCAGTATGTGTGTGTGTGTGTGTGTTTGTCTCCACATACATCTAGTATCATAGTTGCTGTGTTAACACGAAATGACAGGTGAGTTTCTTTCAAATCATATCCAAGCTGGATACTCTTGAAATTAATTGATCACTCAGCCGTACTCTAAGGAAGGTAGGCTCTCTTCTGGAAGCCTTTTCCAACCAAATGTGTCAGTTCATCCTCCGGGAAGAACAGTGGAGTAGGGATGCAGGGGTTCTGGCCCCCTGGCTCCTTCCTGAGCTTTGTTTCTGGGTCATGACACCCCCGGCTGTTTGAGGTAGACCACCTCATTCATTGCTGCCATTCATAATTCGGGGTGGCTTCAGCTCAACAGTTACACTGAAGCCAGGAATTAAGAAGCAAGTGCTAGGCTGTTTCCCCGGCAACCGGCTTCTGTGGGCAGTTGTTGTGGCCACTGATGATCCAGTTACGACTGCGAGGCAGAGTGCTCAGCAGAATGAACTAAAATGAGCTTTTTCCAGGGGCCTTTGGCAGAAATCTAGTCCAGATAGCTGCTTAGGAATCCTCTGGCCCTCATGTCAGGGAGACCAAGGAAACTTAAAAGATGTAGTTCTTCTCTGCGGCTTTCATATCTGTAGGCACTTCCTCTTGTCCCCCCCCCCCCCCCCCCCCGCCACAACCCCAGGCTTCCCTCCTAAACCATAGATCTGAGGGCACTGTGCTCTTGGTTAAATGGCCTTTGACACTTCCTTGAATAGAGAACAAAGCCCAGGTTCCTCAACATATCACTCTGGAAACCTATGGCTGACCCCAAGTGGGCTCTTTGTTGCTTCTCACTGTATTATTTCTGGTCCAGCTTCACCAGAGACCCAGCTTGCTAGACACGCAAAACATTCTCTGCAAACTTGACTGAGGGCATTTTTTTCATCTATTTTCAAATTTGACTGCACAGCCTTCAAAGACTTAGTTAAAACAATAAAAAGGTCAACTTTTAATAAAGTTCTCCTACTGAGACTCACATCATTTTCATTTCTCTTTGTTATCTTCTCTTTAATTGTTAAATGATCCTTTTTGAGGTAGAGGGAACTCAGTCATTTCCCAACAGCTTTATTCTAATTGGAGCAGCATTTCGATGTGAGAAATGATGCATCACATTTATGATTTCCAGGTTTTTGTTTTTAAAATTTTTTTTAGAGGTGATGTCTCATTAGTTGCTCAGGCTGGACTCAAACTCCTGGGCTCCAGCAATCCTCCTGCTTCAGCCTCCCAAGTAGCTGAGTCGACAGGTGCATGCCACCATGCCCAGTCTCATTTCCAATTTTAACTTAATAATTGGCTTACTTTATAATTACATTGTTTCATTGGATGCCCACAGCCCCTGAAATCAGTCAGAGACTAGGGTTGAGTGAGTGGGAGTGACTTGAGAATAAACAGAAGGATTCAGACATGAGGGATTTTGAATGGATTGATTTTGTTTGTTTTTGAGACAGGGTCTTCCTCTGTCTCCCAGGCTGGAGTGCAGTGGTGTGATCTCAGCTCACTGCAACCTCTGCCTCCTGGGTTCAAGTGATTCTCCTACCTCAGCCTCCTGAGTAGCTGAGATTACAGGCGCCTGCCACCACATCTGACTAATTTTTGTTTTTTTGTTTTTTTGTTTTAGTAGAGACAGGGTTTCACCATATTGGTCATGCTGGCCTCAAACTCCTGATCTCAAGTGATCCACCCACCTCGGCTTCCCAAAGTGCTGGGATTACAGGCGTGAGCCACTGCGCTGGCCATGAATGAACTGATTTTGAATGTAGCCAATGCACAGGTATTTATGACATTATATTTTACTTTATTTGTAAACTGCATCAAACAGTCACCTCACCCCACATGCCGACCCCTGGGGCTCTGGTACAGTGATGCCTTGCAGTCGGCTGTCCAGGGCAGCAGCAAAGCCAAGAGAGGAGGAGAGAGAGGAGCCAAATGTCCAGAAGATTTCAAAGCAGAGGAGGGTCACCTGGGTTCAATGTGATAAGGAGGCTGAGGCATTCTCTGGATTTGCCACAGGTGGGCCGGAGAGAGGAGTGGTTTCAGTGGAGTGGTGGAGCCGGAAGCCTAATTGAAGAGTTTGTTAGAGAAGTGAGGGGTGGCAGAATATGCCACCCCAAAATATGCCACTCTGTCATAAGGACTGTTTTGGACTGAAGGCAACTGAGAGACAGCAGACAGAAGAAATGCTCCCTCTCCTCCCCGTTTCCATAAAATTAAAACAGAAATTGGTAAATGTGCCCTCCTCCCCTCTCAACCAGGAAGGACAGAAGTTCATTGTTAATCAAAGGAGACAGCTTCAGACCCCCGGCAGCCTGGAGACAGTGCCAGAGGAACCCACACAGCAAGCCTTGCCAACCACCCGTATCCTCTCATTAGTCTCCCCCTACATTTGCCTTTCCACAATTTGCAGCTCCTAGAAAACTCAGTCCTTGGCCTTGGCCTTGTCACTTCTCTGGTGTACTGCTCTTCGTTAAGATGCTACACAACCAGCCGGGCGAGGTGGCTCATGCCGGTAATCCCAGCACTTTGGGAGGCCAAGGCTGCTGAGTCACAAAATCAAGAGATCGAGACCACCCTAGCCAACATGGTGAAACCCCGTCTCTACTAAAAATACAAAAAAATTAGCTGGATGTGGTGACGCGTGCCTGTAGTCCCAGCTACTAGGGAGGCTGAGGCAGGAGAATCACTTGAACCCAGGAGGCAGAGGTTGCAGTGAGTCAAGATTCAGCCACTGCACACCAGCCTGGTGACAGAGTAAAACTCCATCTCAAAAAAAAAAAAAGATACTACATAACCGCTCCTTTCGGTTACTCATCTTTGAGTTCGGTGTGTCTGCACCGTGCATGTTAATAAACTTCTGTTTGTTTTTCTCTCATTCAGCTGTCTTTTGTCCATCTAGTTTGCAGAGCCCTAGCCGAAAAACCTAGGAAGGTGGTGGGAAATGGAGTTTCTTCCTCCTCTAAGGTAGTGAAGATGCAAGTGTAGACAGATGCTAAACGAGTTTGATCATGAAATGAGTAGATGTGGGGTCAGGACAGTTGTTTCTAAATGACGGGAGCTGCTAGAACAGGTTAGTATTGGCTGGGTGCAGTGGCTCACGCTTGTAATCCCAGCACTTTGGGAGGCTGAGACGGGGGGGATCACCTGAGGTCAGCAGTTCGAGACTAACCTGGCCAACATGGTGAAACCCCGTCTCTTAAAAAAAAGAAAGAAAGAACAACGACAACAAAAGAACAGGTTAGTATGCCAAAGAGCGACAGGTTTCCCCAGGAGAGGGCGGTAATAGGGTAATGATGAGGGTGGGAAGTCTTCCTCTAAGTGAGAGGACCCGGAGCTGGAGAGGGAGTTGCCTTGACAGGACATATGTGTCGCGTTGGAGGAAGAGGGGTTCCTCCTTATGCTTTCCTTGGCTGGAACGTAAGGGGATTCATTAGCTGTGAGCGAGGTGGGGTGGTGGAATCTTAGGACAAGGGATGACGTTGGCATTTCATATGCCCCTGTACTGTTCTCCACCCTCCTGGCTACAGAGGGCAAACATCTAATGAGAGTTGGAGCCATCTATGAATTAGCTCCAGGGAAAATATTGAGAGAAAAATCCAACCACATGGAGGGCTGGCCTCCTTTACTGAATTACTGTACCTCAGCAGTAAGCAGTTAGACACAGGCGCCTTCACCTTGTTTTGGTCTTAGGCCCTTTTCAGATTCTGATGAAAGCTATAGAGTCACTCCCCAGAAAAATGTACATGCCATTTGGGGAATTTACCAAACTGGGGGGACTCTAGGCCTCCTAATTCAGAGCCCTTAGGCTGGAGGATATGCCCATGGGCAGACGGGGCACACAGCCCTGGCCTTTTCTTGGAAAAGTGGCAGATGCCGTCATGCCCATATAGAAGTCAGTCTGCTCTTGTCCCTTGAGATCTGGTTAAAGCAGGCGACATGTGGTGTCACAAGATTCCAGCCTCCCTCCATCCCCGCCCCCCATCCTCACCCCAATTGGAACTTTATAGTCTCCTAACACAAAGAGTGGCTTCATTACCCATTGTTGACTAAACCTTAGATGAAATTCAAATTCTCAGAACAACCCACAGTTTTTCCTTAGTGGTCCTTTTTTCTGAGCAAGAATTTGATTTCATTTTCACCAAGAGTGTAAATCCTTCATTTCATTTACTCCGAAAATATTTTTGGAGAGTTGGGACACCCCAGGCACGGTCCCAGGAGCTGAGGAGACTTCCTGGCCAAGGCAAACGGGAGCCTCTGTCATGGTGGGGGACGGAGCAGAGATCAGAAAGTACACTGTAAAATGATGACTTTAAATAGATGCAACTGCTAGAAAGAAAATGCTCTACATGAAGGTGTATCAGAAAGATCTCCCTCTTGGCCAGGCGCAGTGGCTCACACCTGTAATCCCAGCACTTTGGGAAGCCAAGGCAGGCAGATCACAAGATCAGGAGTTCAAGACCACCCTGGCCAAGATGGTGAAACCCCATCTCTACTAAAAATAAAAATAAAAAAATTAGCTGGGCACAGTGGCAGTCACCTGTAATCCCAACTACTCGGGAAGCTGAGGCAGGAGAATTGCTTGAACCCAGGAGGCAGAGGTTGCAGTGAGCCAAGATCACACCACTGCACTCCAGCCTGGCAACAGAGTGAGACTCCATCTCAACAAAATAATCATAATAATAATAGTAATTCTTCAAGCTGGCAGTGAAGTGAAATCTGTTAGGTTGAGGACCAGGTGGAGTTCAGCTGGTCTGGAACTAGCTGGGTGGGAAGCCTTGTCCACTGTATAGGGGGCACTTCTGGTTAGAGCAGGGGAACTCACAATTAAGCCTTTGGGGCCCCTGAGTCTAAAAGACGTCATGGCTGCACTTTGAAATTTTAGGTCTTGCAATATAGAAGTATCTTGGCTTAGGGGAAGGCCTGGAACTCTCATGGCTGTGGACTGGTGTGGGAACTCCTCTTACAGCAAAGTAGGGGTAAATACTCTCATGTTATAATGCATTCTACTCCGGTGTGCACATTAAAAAGAGTGGGAGGCGCTTGCCAAAGCACCCTTTGAAAAAGGCTGTACCAGTTTATTCTCTTCTCTAATAGTGTATTTGCATACAGAGAACATCAGTTTGAGAAAGATAACATGTCATCGTAGATATTTTAACCAATTTCCATGATTATTAATAAAGGAAACACATTTTTTTTAGAAGAGAATTTTAAAACAGAATCAAAAGAATGGAAATTAGTTATCTGTCCTCTTCCCAGGCAGGGAGAAAACCTCCTTCCCCACAGCTTTGAGACTATGGCTAGGTGGTGAGGAAGGCAGGCTCAGCAACCCAGCCTCGGGGAGACACAGAAAGGGCCCGTCCCAGGCACTCAGCTGGACGCAAGCATAGCCTCTGGGCCACAAGCCCTGATGGCCACTGAGGTGCTGGTCTGGAATCAAGTCCTCATCTCCCCATAAATGTCATCTTTTGTCTGCAGCAGCTGGCTGGAGGATTTCAGGAAGGTGTGTGCCTGGAGCACCCAAAGGCATACCTTCCTTTCTCCTTGGCATACGCTTTACAACACTGAGGAAAGGCCATGGTTTGGCAATGGAGCCTTCAATAGTCTTCATCCTTATAGAGCTCAGTGGCTCCTAGGGTGACAGGAGAGGAGGCAAGCTCACTTGGGAAGTCTTGGTCTTTCAGCTTCTTCCCCAGTGAAACACTGTATGCTGGGGCCACAGTTCATGGCAACATGCACACACATACACACACACTCTCTCTCTCAGTCACACACACATGTTGACAACTTGGTGGCAGGTAGCTCTGGGTATCGTTGGTCTGGCATTTGCCCACTCGGCATCTAGGTTGTCCTAAAGCTCTTTCCAATCACTTTTCACTGTTTCTGGGCCATGTGGTGAGGCGCTCCAGCTTCCACTCTGTCATGCTAATCATAAAGGCACAGTGTGGGAAAGTCCCCTTCTGGGATGGCCTGGAAGCAGGGAAGGCTAAGGGGCCTGCAGCTGCCCAAGGCTGGTGTCGACGTCCTCTGCTCCACTCAGCTCCTCAAAGATTGGGATCAGGTTCAGCAACTCGGTGTCTGCCATGTCATCAAACCAAGACTGCACAGGCACTGCATTCTCAGGGTGGAAGATGTAAGAAGCAGGCGAGTTGTCCAGGATGAGAGTCTTCCTCAGGTCCCTCCCCAGCCGGCTGAGGTCCTTGACGTAGCAGCCCTGGTGAAACACGCAGGACTCACGGAATAGGCGGGCCCGGCACACCCCCACACGGGTCCAGCAGGTCCGTCACAGGGTCGGCATACTTGGCCAGGCTGGCAGTGAAGAAAGCACATTCAAAGAGTTCCCTCATGCATCTCAGGAACTCATCCACATAAGGCCTCTTGAGCACATACAGCTGGTGAGTAGTCCCCTCAATCTCTATAGGCACTATGAAGTCAGAATTGTTGATCGGCTTAAAGGAGCTGTGCACGAGGATTTCGTCCAGGTCAATGACCACACAGATCCTTCCTTGATCTTTCTCTGTCACCTCTGGGAGCAGGGCAGGTCCCCGGGATCTGGTAGAACTGGTACTGGAGACACTGGAGCAGATCCGACTTAGCAATGGTGTTCGCTTCCTCCTTATACGCAGCCAGCTAACTTGACTGGCCAACATGCTGGGAGCGAAAACAGCAGAAAAAGGCCTTGAAGATGTCCACGAGGCTTCTTAGGAGAGGATTTGGAGACCAGGCCTTGCTTGGTGAGCACAAGGGCGTCTTCCCTCTCACCTGGGTGATGATGGAGCCGTGTTCCATCTAACAATCCCGCGGGCCCGGGCTGGCTGGGCGGAAGGGCAGGCAGGCACGCGGGCTGGGCTGGGCTGGGGGTCCTGGGTGGGGGCCCGCTCCGGCTCCCGATACTCCGACTTCCACAGCTGTTCACATCCCCCATCTCGTTTCCTCCCCGGGCTGGGAAGGAAGGCGGCCTGAACGGAGGGCAGGTGGCCAGGGCAGCGGCTCCCCCGGTGCCCCCGGCTGCCCCCGGCCCCAATTCCCCGGCAGCAGCTCCAGGCTTCTCAGTTTGGCGAAAACACATTTTTTAAATTAATTAATTTTTCTTTGAGACAGGTTCTTTCACCCGAGGCTATGGTGCACCAGCACCATCACAGCTCACTGCAGCCTTGAACTCCTGGGCTTAAGCCATCCTCCTGCCTTAGCCTCCCAAGCAGCTAGGACCGCAGGCACACATCACCATGCCAGCTAGTTTGTTTTGGTAGAGATGGGGTCTCACTGTGTTGCCCAGGCTGGTCTTGAATTCCTGACCTCAAGTAATCCTTTCACCTCAGCCTCCCAAGCTGCTAGGGTTATGGGTGTGACCCACTATACTAAGCGTGAAAACTGTTTTATATATTTGTAGGCCATTCATATGTGCCCAGACCCTTTGTCTGTTTTCTGTTGGGTTTTTTGCCTATTAGAAAAAGTTGATTCATCAGAGTCAGAGTAAACACAGACTCTGAATATAAACCCTGTATAGACATAGTGCATATACCGGATTCTCTCATCTTTATACTTCGTCTGGAATTTTTGTTGTATGGAAGTTTTAAATTTCTGTGTAGTCAATTATTATACTTCTATCATTTCTGCGTTTCATCTTGCTTAAGAAGATCTTTTGTACCCCAGTTCTGTAAAATGTGCGCCTATATTTTTAAAGCATTTTTTATGTTTGTGCCTTTGCTCCATGAGGAATCTGTACTTGCACAATGTGAGATAGAGATCCAAGTTTCTAATGTAATTATTCCAGGAATTTCTATTTCTTTCCATTGTTTTATGTGTCTAATTCTGTGCCAATATTAATATTTGAATTTCTAGGGTGTGTGTAATGTACATGTAGTGTACATTTAAAAAAATGTACACTTTAAAAAAAAAATACAGTGTCTCACTGTCACCCAGGCTGGAGTACAATGACATGATCTCAGATCACTGCAATCTCTGCCTCCTGGGTTCAAGCAATTCTCATGCCTCAGCCTCCTGAGTAGCTGGGATTATAGGCATGCACCACCATGCCTGGCTAATTTTTGTATTTTTAGTGGAGATGGGGTTTCACCATGTTGGTCAGGCAGGTCTTGAACTCCTGACCTCAAGTGATTTGCCTGCCCCAGCCTCCCAAAGTGCTGGGATTACAGGTATGAGCCACCACGGCCCCCAGCATACATTAATAGATTTCTTAATGTTAAAATATCCCTGCATTCTTGGGACAAGCTCTACTTGGTTATGATATATCATTATTTTGGCTCACACTGGATTTGATTTGATAATATAGAGAGGACTGAAGAGCTGAGTACTAGTAATTAAAGGCAGTATTACAAATGCCACTCTTCCTTGGCTGGGTGCAGTGGCTCACATGTGTAATCCCAGTACTTTGGGAGGCTGAGGTGGGTGGATCACTTGAGGTCAGAAGTTCGAGATCCACCTGGTTAATATGGTGAAACCCCATCTCTACTAAAAATACAAAAACTTAGCTGGGCATGCTGGCATGTGTCTATAATCCCAGCTACTTGGGAGGCTGAGGCAGGAGAATTGCTTAAATCCGGGAGGTGGAGGTTGCAGTGAGCCGAGTTCACACCACTGCACTCCAGTCTGGGTGAAGAAGCAAGACTGCATCTCAAAACAACAACAAAAAACCAAAGGCCACTCCTTGTCACATTCCACTGGTTAAAACCAGTCACATGACCATGCATAACTTCCAAGCTACAGGAAGAAGTAGAAGAGAATTGAATACTCTCCAACAGTATGAGTCTCTATCAGTCAGCCGCCACACCGTCTATCATCCAGACTGGAACTTTTTTTTTTTTTTTTTTGAGATCGAGTCTCTCTCTCTCTCTGTTGCCCAGGTTAGAGTGCAGTGACACAATCTCTGTTTGCTGCAACTTCTGCTGTCTCAGCCTCCTGAGTAGCTGGGACTACAGGTGCATGCCACCACACCCTGCTAGTGTTTTGTTTTGTTTTGTTTTGTTTCGTTTTGTATCTTAGTACAGATGGGGTTTCACCATCTTGGCCAGGCTGATCTTGAACTCCAGACCTTGTGATCCACGCTCCTCAGCCTCCCAAAGTGCTGGGATTACAGGCGTGAGCCACTGCGTCCATCCCAGACTAGAACATTTTCAGAGCGAAGGGGCATTATTAATAATTATGCTGGGATGATGTGTGTGTTAGGTTTTGAATATTTCTTCATTAGGTCCATGCATGGCTAACACCTATAATTCCAGTAATTTGGGAGGCCAAGGCAGGTATATTGTTTGAGCTAAAGAGTTCAAGACCAGCCTGGGCAACATGGTGAAACCCATCTCTGCAAAAAAAATACAAAAATTAGCTGAGCATGGTGGTATGCACCTGTAGTCCGGGCTTCTTGAAGGGCTGAGGTGGAAGGATTGCTTAAGCTTCAGAGGTCAAGGCTGCACTGAGCCATGATCTCACCTCTGCATTCTAGCCTGGAAGACAAAAAAGACCCTTTTTTTCTCCAAAGAAAAAGTATTTATTGGTTTTATTGTGAATATGTGTATTTATTCCCATTGAAATGTTTTCCCCTAAATTCATGTCCACTCAACCTGTGAATATGACTTTATTTGGAAATAGTCTTTGAGGATGTAATCAAGTTACGATCAGGTCTTCTTGGACTAAGGTAGGTGCTAACCCAATGACTGCTGTCCTTATAGGGGCCAAACTTGGACACAGACACACACAGAGCAGAGACAGCCATGTGAGGGTGGAGGTGGGGAGTGAAGTTAGCTTGCCATAAGCCAAGGAACGCCAAGGATTGCTGGAAACCACCAGAAGTGAGAAGAGACAAGGAGGATTCTTCCCTGGACCCATGGAGGGAGCATGGCCCTGATGACACCTTGAGTTTGGACTTCTAGCCTCCAGAACTTTGAGAGAATAAATTTCTGTAGTTTTTTTTTTTTTTTTTTTGAGCAAACAATTTGTTATAATGAACCAGAAATACAAGATCCACTGAAACTGGAACAGTTACAATGGTTGAACTTAAGCTTTCAAGGGCAATAAGGGTGAAATAAAGCTAATGAGTGGAAAAGTCCGAGATTGGTTTGGGATAAACATGAGGATAATAACATTTTAGCATGGATATTTTCTGACCTCTTCCAGCACTTCATCCGCCATCAGTCTCCATTCTGACACACCTGCCAAATCAAATGGTTTCTTCCTCTGTATTATAGGTATAAACCAACCCTATCGTACCCTTCTGGACATGATACAAAGCCAAGAGAAGGGTAGCAATCTAGTACGACTCAACCCAGCACGCTGGTTATATGTGGTGTCAATGTACATGGTAGCAACTTTGATCAAATCAGAGTTGCTACCACATGTAAGCAACCTCTTATGCTGCCCTGTAGTGATGTCAGTGTTCTCAATTTACTAAATTATCGATGTGGAAGGATGCATCTTTGAGCTCCAGACTTTCTTAACATTTTAAAGAGGCTATTGAAGAGGATGTAACAGAACCCTACCTCAGAAATCTAAGCATCAGGGAGGAACACTGTTTTTTTTCTGGGACCTTTCTGTGGGGGCAACAGAGATCAACAAAAGAAATGTTAGCATGTCAGAGCATTTGACAAGTGAGGGAAGGCAGAGGTCGGAAGAGGGTGTTCTAGCCACAAGGCTAATACATCAAAGAGAAGTCTGGGTAAAGGAGGGGAAAATACCCCACCCCCGAAAAAGAAAACAAAAACAAAAAACCAAATCAAAGGGCAAAAGGGCTTCATACAATACAGTATCAAAAAGTAAAAGGAACACACTAAATGCACAAGCTGGTGGCAAGTAAGTCCATAGCCTATTGTGATAGGTCCATCCAGCATCAATCAGATTTCTTCTCATCTGTTATCTCAAGGTTATTTACAGATGTGTCGACTAACAAGAGTCTCTCATGGCAGGGTGGGCAGGCTTCAATCATTGGTTTCGGGATCTGTCTTCGCCATGTAGGCATCCTACTCAGCATCCAGGTGTCCTTTTGTTTTTGACATGTATGCATCCAATTGGTTGTCCAGCTGCTCCTTGGTCAATACAGGGCGAGCAAGGGCACCTCCCCCTCATCCACGGCCTCAGCCTCGGCCTCCAAAGCCCCCTCTACCTCGACCTATCATACCCCGACCTCTACCACCGAAACCACCACAACCCATAGCTCCACGTCCTAGGCCCCCTCTCCCAGGACCTCCACGACCTCGAACACCACCTCTTCTTAAGCCCATTCGGGGAGCTACGGCTTGTCCACTTCGGAGCACGTTTTGACCTCAGAGCGGCATCACACCCCTAAGCAGGTTTCTGGTGGCACGTCCCCCACATAGTCCTCCTCTGGGCAAGCCTCTCTGGATTATGGGTAGGCCTCGTCCTCCGATTGCTCCCCTGGCCAGGGCCCCTATGGGTTGGCCTAACCGTGCCTGGGTGTTACTCTTACCCAGGCGCTGCTTTAAGCTCTTCTGCTTAAGTTTTAATGCTGCCTGGACAGAGGGTCTATTCTCCACCTGCTGGGCCGGGCTTCTGTTTCTGGCACTGGCTAGCTGCTGTTGTTGCTGCATCAAAGCCCGAATATTCACTGGTGTCCGCTGTTTGTTCTTCAGCATATTACTAAAGCTTCAAGGTCGAACAAAATGGATGTTTAAATAAAAGCTTTATTACAAACATTTATTGGCATTTTCATGGCTTGCTAGACCAGGAGCTTCAGATCCCATGAACTTTTAAGTAAAGTGGTACACTTAGATCAAGGCTGATGTGGGTTAAAGACTCCTCTGTTTCCACAAACTTACAAGAATCAGAAACTTAGAAATGCAGCTAGGTGCAGCACATTCAACCAAAAGTGATAACAAGGACTCAGGTAACGGCTTTTAGAGAGGTTGAAGGTATGAAAAACACGCAATAAGCAGATATGATGACAAGAGACAGAAGATGTAGTTTCAAAGACAAACGAAGAAAGCCTAAACCTTAGGGGAATCCAAGGTGCATTCCAAGGCCAAATATGAGGAAGGACTAGAGCACCTTCAAAGCTCACAGCAATTAACATACTCTCATAAATTACAGGAGTGTATCACATTTTAAAGTATTTATCACATAGTAACATACAAACAAAAATAATTAGCTTATCATAGCCGAAGAGTAAGGAGAGAAGTACATATGCTTCAGAAGAGGCAAAAATAGACATTAAATAAATCTCAATGGTCTTAAGTCGACTTAATGAAATCACTGGTCAAAGGCACTCTTTTTTTTTTATTTTGAGACGGAGTTTTGCTCATTACCCAGGCTGGAGTGCAATGGCGCAATCTCGGCTCACCACAACCTCTGCCTCACTGCAACCTCCGCCTCCTGGGTTCAGGCAATCCTCCTGCCTCAGCCTCCTGAGTAGCTGGGATTACAGGCACGTGCCACCATGCCCAGCTAATTTTTTGTATTTTTTTTTTTTTGAGACGGAGTTTCGCTTTTTGTTACCCAGGCTGGAGTGAAATGGCGCTATCTCGGCTCACCGCAATCTCCGCCTCCTGGGTTCAGGCAATTCTCCTGCCTCAGCCTCCTGAGTAGCTGGGATTACAGGCACGCGCCACCATGCCCAGCTAATTTTTTGTATCTTTAGTAGAGACAGGGTTTCACCATTTTGACCAGGATGGTCTCGATCTCTTGACCTCGTGATCCACCCGCCTCGGCCTCCCAAAGTGCTGGGATTACAGGCTTGAGCCACCGCGCCCGGCCTTAATTTTTTGTATTTTTAGTAGAGCTGGGGTTTCACCATGTTGACCAGGATGGTCTCGATCTCTTGACCTCATGATCCACCCTTCTCGACCTCCCAAAGTGCTGGGATTACAGACGTGAACCACCATGCCCAGCCCAAATTTCTGTAGTTTTAAGTTATCCAGTTTGTGGTACCTTGTTATGGCAGCCACAGCAAACTAATACAGTGTACATGAGGAGCCTCTGGCTCTGAGACAGAGTTCTTATTGAACGCCGTGTAGTAAATCAGTGCACTGGCACTGCCTCATCCCAGGCCTGTCCCCCGGGGGACGTGATGCAAGCCGATGGGAAGAGGACACTCCGTGGGTGAGGGATGGGGGAATTGACTTTCCCTGCTTATGGATGGGAAGGAGGCAGCTGCTGCCTTCCCTCCTAAAAGGGTCTCCTTGGAGATCCTGGGCCTTTTGGTATGTAAATAAAATCTCCTGGAGCCTGCTAGCCTCATGTGCATGTGTGTATCAGCTGGGTTTTTTTTTTTTTTTTTTTTTTTGGACAGGAGTCCTGCTAAGTTGCTCAGGCTGGACCTCCTGGGCTCTAGCGATCCTCCCCCTCAGCCTCCTGAGTAGCTGGGACTGCCCACCTTTGGCTTTCAGATACAGAGTTCTGCAAGTTCTGAGACTCACTTGTCCTTGAGCTGTAAATACCTAGAGAGGGAGCTGCTCCAGTCTTTTTGTCATCTTGGGGGGTTAATCTAGGGACTTTTGTTGGGTCACCACATTTGGCCTTCCTGGGGAGATAAGAGAGGTTTTTATTATACTTATGGATCAAATAAGTCAACTAGAGAAATAGTTACAGATCTGATTCCTGCGGCATGTGAGGAGAGCCAGGAGTCTGGGTTCTTTCAAAAGGCTGCAAGGTATTGGCTGAGCTGGGGTCATCTTGAGGCTGGGCTTGGGTAGGGTGTTGCTTCTGAGCCCACCCATGTGGTTGTTAGCCTCAGGTCCTTGCTGGCAGACTGCAGGGACGTCAGCACCTTGCAATGTGGCTTTCCATAGGCCTTGCCAACATGGCAGCTGGCTTCCTGCAGAGTGAGTGTGGGAGAGAGCGAGAGGGAGCTTGAGACAGGGGAGCCAGTCTTTCTGTAAACCAACAATGGAAAGGACATCATCACTTCTGCCTATCTGTTCCCTAGAAGTGTGAGCCTAATCTCCAATCAAGCAGAGGTAATTACACAAGGCTGTGAATTGGGTGAGGGAGCCGGACCACTCGAACCTGCCTACCATGAATGAGCTTAGTTCTGACTACAGCACTGGTACTAGGTTACAGTAACAGAATAATCCAATGTAAGCAAGCAGCAGTCATTCCAGGAATGACACACAATGAAGAAGTCACTTCACACCATGCATGGCTTCATTAGAAGCAAACCATATGCATTTGATAGAATTCGGTGCTCATTATCAAAAATCTCTCTTGTGAGGATAAGGGCTGTCTGTCTTGCCATATCACCCCTTCAGGGCTGATGCCTGTCTGGCAAAAGGTTGGGATGAATTCTACCATGTCCTGGGGCTGAGTGAGTGTCCAGGCTTTACACTGAAAGGGAAATGCAGGACAGCCATGTGTAGCAGATGCCCTGCAGACCTCCCTGTGTCCGTCATCTCCCAGGGAGGTCTGCAAGGCGTCTGCTAAATGGAGAGGGTTGTTCTAGAGCAGTCGCCTCTCTCTGTAGGCAAGTGTAAAGTAAATGTGGTGAAACACACAGGCTTTGTGGCACCAGGGCACTGGCGTTGGGGCAACCAATGTTTGCAGGAGTTGCTTGGAGACCTTGGGGTCTGATACAGTTTCATTATGTGTCCCCATCCAAATCTCACGTCGAATTGTAATTCTCAGTGTTAGAGGAGAGGCCTGGTGGGAGGTGACCGAATTATGGAGGTGGACTTCCCCCTTGCTGTTGTTGTGTTAGAGTTCTCACGCAATCTGGTCGTTTTAAAGTGTGTAGCACCTCCCCTTCACTCTCTCTCTCCTCCAGCTCCACCATGTGAAGATGGTGCTTGCTTCCCCTTTGCCTTCTGCCATGACTGTAAGTTTCCTGAGGCCTCCCCAAAAGCAGAAGCCTGTACAGCCCACAGAACCATGAGTCAACTAAACCTCTTTTCTTTAAAAATTACCCAGTTTCAGGTATTTCTTTATGGCAGTATGCGAATGAATTAAACAGGGTCAATAGTGACAAAGGAAAAATATAGACTCTTTTTTTTTTTTTTTTTGAGACAGGATCTCACTCTCACCTAGGCAGGAATACAGTGACATGATCTTGGCTTACTGCAACCTTTGCCTCCTGGGCTCAGGTGATCCTCCCAACTCAGCCTCCCAAGTAGTTGGGACTATAGGCATGCACCGCCATGCCTGGATAATTTCTTGTAATTTTTGTAGAGATGGGGTTCTGCCATGTTGCCCAGGCTGGTCTCGAACTCCTGAGCTCAAGTGATCCTCCCGCCTTGTCCTCGCAAAGTGCTGGGATTACAGGCATGTGCCACTGTGCCCAGCAAAATATAGACTCTTATATAAGGTGAGTGTTTAATGGAGTTCCTTGCTAGGCAGGATAAAATCTAATTGAGATATTAGACCTTGTGGGATGGACCTTAGGTTTCCTGTCAGAGAAGAATCAAGAGACTCACAGTAGAAAGTACCCAGGATTCACAGTGTTTGCATATTAGTCAGCTCAGGCAGTAATGATAAAGTTCCACAGACCGGGTGACTTAAACAACGGATATTTACTTCCTCACACCTCTGGAGACTCGAAGACCAAGATCAAGGTGTTGTCAGGTTTGTGTGTCTTCTGAGTCCTCTCCTTGGCTTGTAGATGGTGTCTTTTCCCTGTGTCCTTACATGGTTGTCCCTGCGTGTCTGTGTCCTCATCTTCCCTTCCTATAAGGACAGTCAGGTTGGATTAGGGCCCACTCTAACAGCCTCATTTTAACTTAATTACCTCTGTAAAGACACTATCTTCAAATAATGTCCCACTTAGAGGTAATAGAGCTTTAAGAGATGCTTTTTTAGGGAGACACAGTTTAGCCCATAAAGTGGGAAAGCAGTCCCTAGGAAGACTCTCTCCCCAACTAGATGCAGCTTAAAGACAAATGATCAAAGTTGCACAAAGAAAAGTGATTGGAAATTTAAGCAGGGTCTTGGCTTGTCAATTCAGGATGAGTTTGTCATTGTGTATTATGGCCTGGGCCAGTCTCTGAACCCTAAGTCCTTTAAGGCAGTGGTTCCCAACCTTTTTGGCACTAGGGACCAGTTTCTTGGAAAACAATTATTCCACAGACAGGCGATAGGGCTGAGGATGGTTTCAGGATGATTGAAGCACATTACTTTTTTTTTTTCCGAGATGGGGTCTCGCTCTGCTGCCCTGGTTGGAGTGCATAGCACGATATCATGACTCACTGCAACCTCCACCTCCTGGATTCAAGAGATTCTCCTGCTTCAGCCGCTCAAGTGGCTGGGACTACAGGTGCATGCCACCATGCCCGACTAATTTTTTGTATTTTTAGTAGAGATGGTGTTTCATCATGTTAGCCAGGATGGTCTCAATCTCCTGACCTCATGATCTGCCCTCCTCAGCCTCCTAAAGTGTGGAATTATAGGCATGGGCCACCATGCCCAGCCTAAAGTGCATTGCATTTATTGTGCACTTTATTTCTATTATTATTGCATTATTTTTGAGGTGGAGTCTCACTCTTGTTGCCCAGGCTGCAGTGCAGTGGAATGATCTTGGCTCATTGTAACCTCTGCCTCCCAGATTCAAGTGATTCTTGTGCCTCAGCCTCCTAAGTAGCTGACATTACAGACATGCACCACCATGCCTGGCTAATTTTTTGTATTTTTGGTATTGACCGGCTTTTTTCATGTTGCCCAGGTTAGTACACTGTAATATATAATCAAATAATTACGCAACTCGACATAATGTAGAATCAGTGGGAGCCCGAGCTTGGTTTCCTACAACTAGACAGTCTCATCTGGGGGTGATGGGCAACTGTGACAGATCATTGGACAGTAGATTCTCATAAGGAGCACACAACCTAGATCCCTCACATATGCTGTTCACAATAGGGTTTGTGCTCCTATGAGAATCTAATGCTGCTGCTGATCTGACAGGAGGTGGAGCTCAGGCAGTAATGTGAGTGATGGGGAGCAGGTGTAGACACAAATGAAGCTGCGCTTGCTCACCAGCTGCTCACTTCCTGCTGTGAAGCCCAGTTCCTAACAAGTACCTGGTATCTGGTCCATGGCCTGGGGGTTGGGAATTTCTGCTTTAAGGTTTTGGAAACTGTGTTGAGTCCAAAGAGTACAGTGAAGTCATGGACTGCAAAGGGTCTCAAGTTCATGGTCAGGCTATTTTTCTGCTGTCTCTGGTTAGTTCTCCAAGAAGTGGTTGCTCTGGTTCTCTCTTGCTTTCTTGTTTTTCCCCCTCCAGCTAAAGGTCAGACCCAAGGTTAGGTATAGAGTTGGGCAGAATGAAAGAGAAATGCACATTCTTAGGGCTCAGGAAATTTTCTTTTGCCAGGGGGTTGTGGGGAGGTAACCCTTCCTCCTGGAGAGAAAAGGCAAGGCATCTTCAGTCGGCGGGAAACCAAGCTGGGAAATGAGGATCCTCCAATCCCCAGTCAGCTCCTTGTCTAGGCAACCCTGGTCACTGAAACACACCATCACCATTCCTGATGATGGAACATTCAATGTATGCCTCTTACAATCAGGAACAACACAGGGACTGTTACTAAAACACCTGAGGTTTGGTCTAGGTCTTGCTGCTCCCTGCACAGAAAACCAATCACTGAGATGATGAGTAGTGCCAAGGAAGAAGGCTTTAGTAGGGTGCTGCAGCCAAGGAGACAGGAGATAAATCTCAAATCCATCTCCCTGATGGACTAAAATTAGGGGTTTACACAGCAGGAAATAAATGTAACTATGTGTGAGAAAATGGGAACTAGGGAGGGGCAAGAAAGCCATCATGATGAATGAGGGGTCGGGCATCTCATTATGTTGATCAGATGATCTGGTAAGTTTCATTTCTTTGATACTTTTTGAGAGGCCTGGAGATCCTTTTCTGAGGAAGGAACTCAGATAAAACAAATGTTAAGTTTCAAACTTAAAAACGAGAGGGTCAATTTCTATGTTTATTAAAAAAAAAAACAAAACTGTCTAAGGGATTATTGGGTTGGTTTCAGGGCCTTTAACCATGACCACTTTAATATGTTCTGAAACAGAAGTAAGATGGAAAGTAAAAACAAAATTATAATCGTCTGAAGATCATAGGGTGGTCTATCTAAAACTGGAAACAAAAATCAAGAGCAAATCACTTAAAATAAATTAGAGTTCAATTGGTCATATAGATTTTTAAAAATCAGTAGTTTTCTGATATACTTTCAATAATCTGTCAGAAAATATGAGCCAAATGAATATAATTTATAAGACAATGAAAATAATGTATAACATGGTACCTAGGTTGAAAAACAACAATAACAAAAATTTCTAAAATAAACATGCTGGGTGCGGTGACTCACAACTGTAATTCTAGCACTTTGGGAAGCCGAGGCAGGTAGATTACGAGGTCAGGAGTTTGAGACCAGCCTGGCCAACACAGTGAAACACTGTCTCTACTAAAAATACAAAAATTAGCTGGGCATGGTGGTGTGTGCTGGTAATCCAGCTACTTGGGAGGCTGAGGCAGGAGAATCACTTGAACCTGAGGTTGCTGAGCCAAGATCATGCCACTGCACTCAAGCCTGGGCGACAGAGCTAGACTCTGTCTCAAAAAAAAAAAAAGAAAAAGAAAAAAGCTGGGAGTGGTGGCTCACACCTGAAATCCCAGCACTTTGGGAGGCTGAGGTGGGCAGATCATGAGGTCAGGAGATCGAGACCATCCTAGCCATGGTGAAACCCCAACTCTACTAAAATACAAAAAATTAGCCACACGTGGTGTCGCACGCCTGTAGTCCCAGCTACTCAGGAGGCTGAGCCAAGGGAATCACTTGAACCCAGGAGTTGGAGGTTGCAGTGAGCTGAGATTGTGGCATGGCACTCCAGCCTGGCAACAGAGTGAGACTCCATCTCAAACAACAACAACAACAAAATTTATTTACTTTTTTTTTTTGAGACAGAGTCTCACTCTCTAGCCAGGCGCCAGGCTGGAGTGTAGTGGCTCCATCTCAGCTAACTGCAACCTCCACCCCCCAGGTTCAAGCAATTCTCTTGCCTCAGCCTCCCAAGTAACTGGGACTACAGGTGTGCCCCACCACACCCAGCTAATTTTTGTATTTTTTAGTAAAGATGAGGTTTCACCACGTTGGCCAGGATGATCTCAATCTCTTAACCTTGTGATCTGCCCACCTCGGCCTCCCAAAGTGCTGGAATTACAGGTGTGAGCCACTGCGCCCAGCCTATTTTTTATTTTTAAATTACACATTCACAAATTACAGTTATATACATTTATGGGTACAAAGTGATGTTATGACTTTTGAAAATAATGTGAAATAATTAAGTCAAACCAATTAACCTATCCATCCTCTCAAATATTTGACATTTGTGGTGATGAGAACATTTGAGATTTCCTCTCTTAGCAATTATTAGCTTAATTGTTAACATTCAATTATTAGTTCTATTTACCACGTTGTGCAATAGGTCTCAGAAAAAAAATCAAACTTGTTCTTTCTATCTGACTGAGACTCTGTACTGTTTGATCATCATCTCCCCTTCCCCCCACCCGCCCTCTGCCCGTGTAACCACCATTCTCTTCTCTGCTTCTATGAGTTTAATTGTATCAGATTCTACCTAGAAGTGAGAACATGGCAGTATTTGTCTTTCTATGTTTGGCTTATTTCACTTAGCATAAATGTTCTTCAATTTCGTCCCTGTTGTCGCAAATAACCATATCTTCCTTGTTCAAAGATGAATAGTATTCCATCATGTGTATATACCACATTTTCTCTTATCTATTCAGCCACTGATGGACCCTTAGTTTGATTCTGTATCTTGGCTATTGTGAATAGTGCTGCAAGAAACACAGAGTGCAGATGTCTCTTCAACATGCTGATTTCATGTATTTTGGTTAAACATCCAGACTTGGAATAGCTGGGTCACTGTCAGCTGTTAAACAAGTCCTGGCAGTTTTGGGCTGTTACTACAGGGTTGTGGTTTGGCTTTCTGGACTGCTTATTGGCCAGTGGCCTGCCTTTCTGCAAGTCTGACCTACAGCAGGCTGGCTTCCACAGCTGGTTACTGTGGACAGCAGGTTGGTTTCCTGAGCTAGGCTGCAAGTTGTGGGAAAGATCCTTTTTTTATACGTAATCTGCCAATTGTCCATTTGTATTTTCAGTCTCTCACTACTGAAATCTCCACTCAGAAACCAGTATTAATGCTAAGACTCTAGAAACAAGAAAAGTCAGGAAAAAGAGTGTAAATTCCGAATCACTTCTTTATTTAATATTGTCCTGGAAGCAAATGCAATTAACCAGGGAGTAAAATGGAAGACATGCAACTTGGCCAGGAAGAGACTAAATTATTACTGTTGGTGGATGATATATAAAAGCATACATGGGGCTTGGAGTGGTGGCTCAAGCCTGTAATCCCAGCACTTTCAGAGGCTGAGGCAGGTGCATCACCTAAGGTCAGGAGTTTGAGACAAGCCTAATCAATATGGTGAAACCCCATCTCTACTAAAAACATGAAAAATAGCCAGGCATGGTGGTGTGTGCCTGTAATTCCAGCTATTTGGGAGGCTGAGATAGCACAATCATTCAAACTTGGGAGGTGGAGGTTGCAGTGAGCTGAGATTGCACTGCCGCACTCCAGCCTGGGTGACAGAGACTCTGTCTTGAAATAAATAAATAAAATAAAATAATAAAAGCACACATGGAAGTCCCCAGAAAACACAGTATAAGCCAAGTTTATGTAGGAAAATCAATAGGTAGCTATTCTACATAAAATAATATCTAGTTAGAAAATATACTGGAAGTAAAAAATGTTTTTAGACAATATTTAGAAGTAATATTAACAAAAAGCATATAAAAATATATATGCAGAAATATACATAAGAAATAAAGAAAGATTTGAATTTGAATAGATGGGATGACATATCCTATTTTGGGGTCAAAATACAGAAAATTAAAAAATGTTGATTCTCCTTTATTTGTAATCCTAATAACAATTTACAAACACGGGAAAATTCAATTGTGAATGTAAGTCACAAACCACTAGGTCTCACTGGGCCCGTGATTCCATCACCCACCAATAGAAACCACACGTGTATACACATCACAGTCAGCACAGGTTCCTTAAAAAAGCATGCAAGCTCATCACAAGCTGGAAATCGGTAATTAGGGGCATTCAGACACCACCCTAGGTCTTGCTTTCCTAATTAAGAAGTCAGCAAGGAAGCACGTATGTGACTATACCACAAGTGACATGTTTTAATTGTATTTCTTTGCAATTCTGTTTATTTATCAAAAATATATGTGTGTGTATATATATATATATTTGTGTGTACACATACACACACACACACACACACACACACATACAATGTTGCCCAGGCTGGAGTGCAATGGCGTGATCTCAGCTCACTGCAACCTCCCACCTCCCAAGTTCAAGTGATGCTCCTGCCTCAGCCTCCCAAGAAGCTGGGGTTACAAGTGTGCACCATCACGCCTGGCTAATTTTTGTATTTTTCGTAGAGACAGAGTTTCACCATGTTGGCCAAGCTGGTCTGGAACTCCTGACCTCAAGTGATCCACCCATCCCGGCATCCCAAAGTGCTAGGATTACAGGTGTGAGCCACCATGCCTGGTCTCGGTAAAAATATTATTATTCTGAGATGGGGACTGTGGAAGATTATATTTTCCAGAGACATTCACAGAATTAATGTCTGTCCTCCCAATTTTTCTGTGTGTGACCATGTCAGGCCAGCCATAGAGACTCTGATAACCCACAGAGTGTGGGAATACTAATGGTGCCTGACTCCAGAGGCAAGGCCAGAAAAACCTGTGTAGTTTTCTCCTGGTTTTCTCAGTGCACTCACTCTTCCTTGAGATTCAGCTGCCAGCTGTGAGAAGCCACATGTTGGTGCTCTAGTTGACAGTCCCACCCGAGCTCAGCCTTCAAGCAGCAGGCCTGTGAGTGGAGAAGCCTTCAATCCAGACTTTTTTTTAAAAAAGTCCTCCCAACTGAGTCCCTGGACATCAGAGAAAAGAAATGAGCCATCTGTGGGCTTCACCATAGTGGCTCAAAGCAAAATCAGTTCTAATGACAGTATTTCTTGGCTCGATCTGGAGGTGCCCCTGCTGTGTCCAGTGTTAGCTCTGCCATGTAGTGGCTCCTGAGAGGCCAGGTTGCAGCTGCAGATCCCAGCCTTATAGCTGGCCCAGGAGTCAGGGAGGGCACGGAGCACAGGGCTGTGGCAGGGGCCTGAGATGGTCTGTAAGGTTGTCTTCCAGGAATGCTGGGGCTGATGGAATTGGACCCCTGGTTATCCAGTTTTGGTAGAAGTAAAGTGTATTGGGCTGCTTTGGGAGATGGGGACTTAGAGGCCCTGGGATCATGGGGCCAGGGAAACCCTGTAGGAAGTTGTTATCTAAGTAACTGTAACAGCTCTTAAGGATGGATCGTCCATGAGACAGGCACCCGTGGTGTGGCCAATGGCCAATCTGTAGATGAAAAACTAAGGCTTAGAGACCTGCCCGGGGCCACAGAACCCCGCTGTGGAGACACGTGTTCAATCATGATGGTCTGTAGAGGGTCACTGGGAGACTTTTAAAAGGAAATTGACAAAATAATTCCAATTTCTTTCTTTTTTTTTTTTTTGAGGCGGAGTTTCCCTCTTGTTACCCAGGCTGGAGTGCAATGGCGGGATCTCGGCTCACCGCAACCTCCGCCTCCTGGGTTCAGGCAATTCTCCTGCCTCAGCCTCCTGAGTAGCTGGGATTATAGGCATGCGCCACCATGCCCAGCTAATTTTTTGTATTTTTAGTAGAGACGGGGTTTCACCATGTTGACCAGGATGGTCTAGATCTCTTGACCTCGTGATCCACCCGCCTCGGCCTCCCAAAGTGCTGGGATTACAGGCGTGAGCCACCGTGCCCGGCCAATAATTCCAATTTCATCTTGAAGAATAGACAAGTGAATATGCAGCAGAATTGTTTCTTCTAGCTCTGTGTTGACAGTGAATTTACAATTAGGAAATATGTGGAATAAATTACTACTGCAAACCCCTGTATCAGGCTTCGATCACCAAGACAGGCTCCCTGCAGCACAAAAGTGAGGAATAATAAGGAAAGGCATACCTCTATCCATTGTTTTTATTTTATCCTCAACTCATGTCATATTTATTTTCTTTCTTTTTGTTTTCTGAGACAGGGTCTCACTCTGTCAAGCTGGAGTGCAGTGGAGTGATCTCAGCTCATTGCAACATCAGACTCCCTGGGCTCAAGCAATACTCTCACTTCAGCCTCCTGAGTAGCTGGGACTACAGGTGTGTGCCACCACGTCCGGATAATTATAGTCCCATGTTCATAGGTGAAGTGTGTGCTGGATGTGGTTCTGCCGTGTCTGGGAAAGTCTTACCCAGAGGTGGCACTGAAACATGGACCTGGCTATGCACCCTGGGGATACACCCCCACGTTGGTGGTCTCGCTTTGGGACTTTCCCTGTGGATTAGCTCCCCACTCTAGCTCTGACATTCTATGATTCCAAAGGACAGTTCCCAAGCCTCCCACGCTCCGGGCTGTCAGCTCCCAGTTGTGTGTGCTTTCCCATGTAAGAGAGGGGTAAATCAGAAGCATTCATTCTATTTCATAGAAGGATGAAATCAGAGATTCTCAAATAATTTAAAGTGCTTTTGATAGAAAAAGTTTTTAAATGTTTCATTTTGTGGTGAAGGAAGGGATAAACAGGAAAAACAATGAACAAAAATAGAACCATAATTTGTAAAATTTCCCAGAAAATATGGAAAAAATTGCAACTCCCCTTGAAAACAAAATAATACAAATTTAAAGTACCCAAAGAGAACGGGCAATAAGGTCCATAAAGATACTGGGCCCAGTAGGGTGGCTCACATCTGTAATCCCAGCACTTTGGGAGGCCAAGGTGGGAGGATCACTTGAGTGCAGGAGTTTGAGACCAGCCTGGGCAACATAGTGAGACCCTGTCTCTACAAAAACTTTTTAAAAATTTAGCTGGGTGTGGTGGGTCACCTCTGTAATTCCAATAGCTACTCTAGAGGCTAAGGTGGGAGGATCACTTGAGCCTGGGAGGTTGAGGCTAAGCTGAGCCATGACTGAGCCACTACACTCCAGCCTGGGCAACAGCATAAGATGCTGTCGAGAGAGAGAGAGAGAGAGAGAGAGAGAGATTCCACACTGTTTCAGTTAGCTAATTTTGTAAAGGAAATCAATCCAATTGTCCCATAGACAATCTTTTTGGATAAACATAGAAACTGACCCTGGTCTTAGAGCTTGAACCTTACAGTTTTGTCTGGGTACCTTCCTCAGGAGAGGACTCCCAGGCCTCTCTAAAAGTAGCAAAGAACTGAAACTCACCAGATCACCACTGGGGCAATGAGACTCCCTTATTTATCACGATTATTTCCTTACCACTTTCAAGTTCCTGTTTTCTCACACATTGTTACACCTTTTCCCCTGCAATAGAAACCCCTAATTTGAGTGGGTCAGGGGGATGGATTTGAAACTGAGCTCCCATGACTGTGGCAGCTGGTGAAAGCTTCTTCCTTGGTAATACTCGTCATCTCAGTCACTGGCTTTCTGTGCTGAGAGCAGCAGGACCTTCACTGCACCCTTGGTGTTTCCATAACATAAAGAGTAATGTTTTCTTTCTTTCCTTCTTTCTTTCTTTTTCTCTTTTTCTTTCTTTCTTTTTCTCTTTTTCTTTCTTTCTCTTTCTTTCCCTTCCTTCTTTCCTGCCTTCCTTCCTTTTTTCCTTCCTCTTTATTTCTTCTTTCTTTCCTTCCTTCTTTCTCTTTCTTTCCTTCCTTCCTTCCTTCCTTCCTTCCTTCCTTCCTTCCTTCCTTTCTTCTTCTTTTTCTTTCTTTCTTACAGAGTTTTGCTCTTGTCCCCCAGGCTGTAGTGTAATGGTGCCAACTGGATTCACTGCAAACACCACCTCCCAGTTCAAGCGCTTCACCTGCCTCAGTCTCCTGAGTAGCTGGGATTACAGGCACACATGGCCACACCCGGGTAATTTTGGTATTTTTAGTAGAGACAGGGTTTCACCATGTTGGCCAGGATGGTCTAGGGGAAGTGGAGCTGGGATTTAAAGGTTCAAAGAATTTGGAATCTGTTACCCTTTAACTCTTACTGACTTTGCTTAGATTGATCTGTATTCCAAACCACTAAATGGCAAGTCAAACAAACAACTTAAGTAGTTTCATTCAGCTTTGTAAAAGAACCACACAATGTTATTGGTATATGAGAGAAAGGAAACATAAAGTGATGGAGAAGAGACAGGATTTCCTAGGGGTAATTTAAAACAATTCAATTCCACTTGTAAACGTAAATGGGAGGAAGGTTAACACTGTAGAATAAATCAAGGATACATTTTATTAAAAGTGCAATTGCAGAAGAACTGTGTGTGTGGTAACACCGCCAGATGTCCCTCCGCATCTCACTCTCTGGGGAGAATTTAAATTACCTTGTGTTGTGGCTGAATTGTGTTCCTCTAAAATTCCTGTGTTGGGGCTTTAAACCCCAGGACCTCAAACCCCAGGACCTCAGTGGCCATATTTGGAGGCAAAGGTTTTACAGCTGTAGTCAACTTCTAACTAACATGACAGGTGTCCTATAAGAGGAGGAGATGAGGACATAGACACACGGACAGAGGGACACAGGCAGAAGACACAACCTGCGAGCCACGGGGAGAGGTATCAGGAAAAATATCCTTGCCGACACCTGGATCTAGGACTTGCAGCCTCCAGAACTGTGAGAAAATAAATGTTGTTTCAGCCGCCCAGCCTGTGGGCCCACGTTGCCGCCGCTCTAGACACTAATGCTCTTTGCAACCTGGTGTGCTGGTGAGGCACAGCACCATCCAGGGCCGTTCCCTCATCCTCTCTGCAGCCCTCGCCCCACACTCTCTGTGCCCTACGGGTCTTGCCAGCATGAGAGACGGAACATTTTCCCCTCAGTGTTCTGCACTGTTGCACGAATTCTAAAGTACCAGCATTTGGGAGAAAGCAAGAGGGAGTGACATTTAGTTTACAATAGTAGGGTGCAAGCCGGAGCCAATGTGTGCTCCTCAGCACGGGGACCTGCCCCCGTGCTGCAGCCTGCCTTGATTTCCTAGAGTCTGGCATATTTCACCCTGTGAGCAGGAAACCGGCTAACTACTCAGCTGCAGCACTCCCTAAATTAGAATCGTGCTGCCTGGAAATATATAAGCCTGCCTCGTCATCAGTAAGACAATTAGAGATGTCGTCAAAAAAGGGGCCTGATTTCTTTTTATCAATAAACGTCATTCATTGCCCACTCATGGGTACTGAGGGGGCTTCGTGCTTCATGACCCAATCCCTCTGAGTATACTGTGTTTTTATGTTTTGCTAAAATTAAGGAAGTCATCAGCAGAGCCCCCGGCTTTGTCCCCTCTTGTTTTTTGAGTTGTATTGTTTGAGAAAGTGCTTGAGCACCAAGGTTATTGGCAACTGTGGAAGCATTGTAGAAACAAGCAAACAAAAACAAACACTTTTGTTTACATGTCCCAGCTTTATGGAATCTGAAGAAGACAAAGGATCCACTCACATGTTGGGCATTTGCTTTATTTTTATTTTTTAATTTAATTTTATCATTATTATTTTTTGAGCTGGAGTCTCGCTCTGTTGCCAGGCTGGAGTGCAGTGGCACCACCTCAGCTCACTACAACCTCCACCTCCTGGGTTCAAGCGATTTTCCTGCCTCAGTCTCCAAAGTAGCTGGGACTATAGGCGTGTGCCACCATGCCCAGCTAATTTTTGTATTTTTAGTAGAGATGGGGTTTCACCATGTTGGCCAGGATGATCTTGGTCTCTTGACCTCATGATCTGTCCGTCTCAGCCTCCCAAAGTGCTGGGATTACAGGCATGAGCCATTGCTCCCAGTGGGGCATTTACTTTTAAAACCTTACTCTTTAGTAGGTGGTTTCATGGGCTGACACCTGCACTGTTTCTCAGGGCCCAGCCTTCCAAAGGCCCATGCTTGGCTTCATGCTCTGCTATCACCATCTTGAAGTTTCTTAATAATTTTGAACAAGAGGCCCCGACATTTTCATCTTACATTGAATCACACAAATTACGTAGATAGTCCTGTTCTTTAACCAGGAGATGACATACAATCTCCAAAACGAACATACCTGTTTACTAAGTGAAAGAAGTCAATGTGGAAAGGCTCAGTGGTTCCAACCCTGTGACATTCTTGGGAAAGGCAAAACTATGAAGACAGTAAAAAAAAAAGAATAGAGATGAATTGGTCAAGCACAGAGGATTTTTTTTTTTTTTTTTGAGTTGGAGTCTCACTCTGTTGCCCAGGCTGGAGTGCAGTGGTGCAGTCTCGACTCACTGCAACCTCTATCTCCCAGGTTCAAGTGATTCCCCTGCCTCAGCCTCCCAAGTAGCTGGGACTACAGGCACACACAGCCATGGCCAGCTAATTTTTTGTATTTTTAGTAGAGACAGCATTTCACCATGTTTCACCAGGCTAGTCTTGAACTCCTAAGCTCAGGCAGTCAGCCCGCCCCAGCCTCCCAAAGTGCTAGGATTACAGACATGAGCCACCATGCCTGGCCACACAGAGGATTTTTAAGACAGTGAAGCTACTCTGTGGAATACTGGAGTGGTGGGCACATCAGTATACATTTGTCCAAGCCCGCAGAATGCACAATGCCAAGAGAGAACCCTGGTGACAACCGCAGACTTGGGTGATGATGTGTCATGGTAGCTCATCAATGGTAACAGATGGACCTCTCTGTGGGGGATGTTGACATGGAGAGGCTATGTGTCTATAGGGCAGGGGGGATATGGGAATGCTCTGTATTTTCTGCTCCTTCGTGCTATGAACCTAAAACTGCTCTAAAAAATAAAGTCTACTGGCCGGGCATGGTGGCTCATGCCTGTAATCCCTGCACTTTGGGAAGCTGAGGCAGGCAGGTCAAGAGATCGAGACCATCCTGGCCAACCTGGTAAAATCCCATCTCTACTAAAAAAAATACAAAAAATAGCTGGGCATGGTGGTGCCTTCCTGTAGCCCCAGCTACTCAGGAGCCTAATGCAGGAGAATTGCTTGAACCCGGGAGGCAGAGGTTGCAGTGAGCTGAGATCAAGCCACTGCTCTCCAGCCTGGCAACAGAGTCTCAAAAAATTAAAAAATTAAAATAAATACATGAATAAACTCTACTATAAACAACAAGAACAATGCACCAATGAGCATCTGGGAATGGCAACGAGAGGGTTGTTGTGCAAATGGTCAAACATGACGCCCACCGGATGAGAACCGGGAGTGTAGCAGGAGCAGCGGGGAACAAATCTCTTGCGCACCGAACTGAGGAAGGAAGTGACTTTTTTATTTGGCTGGGAGCTGCGGGGGACTTCATCCTCATTCACCGAGCTCTCGAGCTCCCCGAGCTGCAGCTTCTCTCCCCTTTTATAGGCTTACAATGCTAAAGGAGAAACTGAAGTGGAACTATGTCATTGTCCATTTGCTGGACGTCTGACCTTGCAATCTTCTGGCTTCATTGATTTGCTTTTATATGCAGCCTGAGCAGGGACCAGCAAGGGAGGGGCTTACAGAGACAAGACAAAAGCAACAAGCTGTTGATTGGCAGAGGTATCTCCAGGAGGGAGCCTGGTCTGTGGAGACGTGGGGGCATGAACCAGTGCCGGCCTCCAGCCGGCAGAGACAGCATTCATTTGCAGCTCTCTCAAGGTTGACAGTTAGCAGACATGCTGGGAACTGAAGAGAGTAATTTTCCCAGCTCTTTGGGATTTTATTTTATTTTTCCTTCTTTATCCTCCTTCCCATCTGGAAATGGGGGAGAGGTGAAATTGAAGGAGGCGAGGGGGTCTCCCCTCTGAGGAGAAGGGCAGAGATCCTGGCATCAGGGTACACCTGACCCCATTTCTGCAGGCTGTGGGGATGATAGCGCTGTCTGCTTTGACGGGGCCAGATCCTGCGACCCACTAACCATGCAGGCAGTTCCGATGCCTGCATCTGCCAAATCTCACTCTTTCCCGGCACCAGGCCAGGTCTTACCAGCCAAGAGATTCTTCCGGGAAGCTGAAGGCACACCTTCCTTGTGGAAGAGTTTATTTCTTTTAAACACAAAATCACTGAAGTTAAACATCAAATGTTTTACTTATTTTAAAAAGTGTTTTTCCTTGTTGTTGTTTCTATTACTAGGATTGAGTTTGATTTATCTTTTTTGCTGGCATTTCAGGGAACTCTCATTTACAAGCAAAACTCATGCTTTAAGTTTTAGAACAAATCCAGACACACTGTTATTGGGGTTTACTGGTCTTTAAAAACCAGTGATTTATTTAATGTTGCTGATGAAAACCTAGTTTCCAAAATGTTTTCTTGTGAGATGAATGCTTGGTCTTAGTTTCTAGAAGGCTGAGTTTCTCCACCACTCATTCATGTGCAAGACCTCACCCGTTCATCTGCCCAGGAAGGGAAACCGACTCCAGTGTCCACAGAGACATGCAAGGGAGTCTGGCTCTCATTTCCTGACTTGCAGGGAATCCGGCTGGCTGTTCTTGGTTTCAGTGGGACTGCTCAAAGCTGAGAGCTCAATTTCAGCAGGAAATGCAGAATCAGCATTAAGAAAGCCAGTGTTTCCTGAATTCCAATCAAAGAGTGAGTTTCAAATGCTGTATAGTCATGCAGTAGTAGCCTTTGAATAGAAAGCAAGCAAGCATTAAGGCTGCAGAAAAGACTATTTACCAATTCATATGGTTTGTGTTGCCAAAGGGAGAGAGAGTGCAAGGTTATTCTGGTAACTCTAGAAGCGTAAGTGACTGAAGATACCCATTTGTGCTTGCTGACGGGCTTGGTCTTTACAATCAAGCAGGCAAGCATGCTTTGATTGTGTCATACAGACACTTGAGGTTAAAAAAAAATGTAGGCCAGGTGCAGTGGCTCACACCTGTAATCCTAGCACTTTTGGGGGACTGAGGCAGGTGGATCACCTGAGGTCAGGAGTTAGAGACCAGCCTGGCCAACATGTTAAAATCCCATATCTACCAAAAATACAAAAATTAGCCAGATGTTGTGGTGGGAGCCTATACTCCCAGCTGCTTGGGAGGCTGAGGCAGGAGAATCGCTGAACCCAGAGGCAGAGGTTGCAGTGAGCCGAGACTGTGCCATTGCATGTCAGCCTGGTTGATGAGCAAGACTCCATCTCAAAAAAAAAAAAAGGAAAAATCTAACCTTGACTCCTCAGTATGTTATATTATAATCCTGCACAGACTGAGGAGAGATTACAGGCACACAGAAACATTTGAAGTTCTCGAGCATTCAGGCTTGCAAAACAGTTGACTACCTTGTCTGATGCTCACGGAGGTTGGGTTGTGCCCTTGGCTATCCACATTCCTTTCTTTACCAGGCTGACATCCCACTGGTGGCACCTGGACTGCACGCTGATGTGCACCACCTCTGCCCCCTCCACACTTCTCTCTCTGGGTCCCTGTCCCACTCCAGCAGTACTACCGCTCCTGGTGGAGCACTTTCTCCCAGCGTCCTGATGACACCTGGAGAAAGCCCCTGCCCTTCTGAGATCACTTTCTTCACCTGCACAATGAGAAAGTGGCACCTGAAGATACCTGAAGACCTTAAGAGGTTTTGAGACCATTGGGTTAGAACCATGGCAATTTCTGGGGAACGTATAGGCATGCCAGGAACTCTGTCTTTTTGGAGGAGCTAAGTGAAGAGTTCTGGTTAGAGCTGAATGTCCAGGGTAGCTGCAGAGGCCCCCCACAGAGAGTGGGCTTTCCTCTTGCGTTTGTTTTCTCAGGCTTGCAGCCCACACTGCTATGAGCGAATATAAACCTGATATTTGGCCAATGCTTTTAATCCCAACAACATTCCCAGATTAAACATCATACATATTCGAGTGATGGTAATTCGAGATTGGCCAACTGGCAGAATCTAGTTTAACAGAGCAGGGGTTGGGGTGCAATGGAGAGAATTCAGAGTTGGAGTCAAGGGAAAGTCAGCTGTAATGTGACAATCTTCATGGCCTTATGTGGGTGTTACTTCCTTTGTGCCGTATTTCCCTTTCCTGCCAAATAGGAACTCCTTCACAGAGTTGTTGGGAGGCCTGAGTCATGCCTTTTTTTTTTTTTTTTAGAGTGCCTTGCTCTGACGTCCAGGCTGGAGTGCAGTGGCATGATCTCAGCTCACTGCAACCTTTGCCTCTCGGATTCAAGCGATTCCCCCACCTTAGCCTCCCGAGTAGCTAGGATTACAGGTGACCACCACCATGCCTGAGACCATTTCTCTGCTCAGGTTCCACTGGTTGGTCTAGTTCCTCTACATACTTATAGTAACTTGGTCCTTTACCTTACACCAGTTTTACATGTTTCCCTTACAACTAAGAGTTCTACACATGCAATATTTTAGTAAGGCAAAATATCCGGTCAATTAATACACCCAATCCTGTAGCGGGATAAGTGCATCAAGGAGAAACAATCTAGATTTCAAGTTTGTCCAATGTAAGGCATTTCAAATTTTTATTTTCTTTTATTTTGAGACAGGGTATTGCTGTCACCCAGGCTGGAGTGCAGTGGCATGATCTCAGCTCACTGCAATCTCTGCCTCCCAGGCTCAAGCAATCCTCCCACCTCAGCCTCCTGAGTAACTGGGACCACAAGTATGTACCATTCCACACTCAGCTAATTTGTTTGTTTTTCTTTCGCATTTTTTGTAGACATGGGATTTTGGCATGTTGCCCAGGCTGGTTTTAAATTCCTGGGCTCAAGTGATCTGCCCACCTTGGCCTCCCAAAGTGCTGAGATTACAGGCATGAACCACCATGCACAGCCTCAAATTTTTATCTTTTAACACATTCCACAGACAGAAATACATTTTACATTGGGATTTGTTTTAGGTGCACGTGCACACGCACACACACAGACACACATGTGAACATACAAAACACTTCGTGATTTTTAAAATTTTATTTTAGAAATGGGGTCTTACTATGTTGCTCAAGCTGGTCTTGAACTCCTGGTCTCAAGTGATCCTCCTGCCTTGGCCTCTCAAAGTGCTGGAATTATAGGCATTAGCCACTGTACCTGGCTGAAAACACTTTGATGAATGTTTGATGAGACCATGTTTTTTACACTGCATCTCATTGTTTGGAAAAGATCTGCCCCTGTTAGAAAGCCGGCCCAGACAACCAGCCACCCTGGCCGCATGGAAAAAATCTAACTTCCCGATGAGGAAGTTCGCCCTCCCCCCTTAACTTTCCGATGAGGAAGTTCGCCCTCCCCCCCCTTAACTTCCCGATGAGGAAGAAGTTCGCCCTCTACATACCGTTCTGGCCTTCCCGCCTGGCTACAACCACCTCCCACCTAGCGACCGGCTGAACCAATCACCATCTGCCCTATCAGCTCGCTAATGACTTCCTGCCCAACAAGCTCTTCCCCCCGGAAGACTTCCTGCCCGACAGCCGGCCTGACCAACCACCACCCGCCGAGTCAGTACCCCCCCCCCAAACCCTCCTGTTCCCACCCCTATAAAAAGCTCTAACCCTCTAGGCTTGGCGGGGCTATCTTCCTGCTTTCCCCGCTGGTCCGCCTGGAGGCTCTTTCTTCTCAATAAAGCCTGAACTTAAGGACTTTTTTCCAGCCTGCAATCCGGTTTATTCGAGCGAACTCTGTCTCTCCGTGGAGGGTGGGTCGGACAGTGGGTCAGACACTCATCTCATTCTATCCTATTAGATTCCATTAGAAAAGGTAGTTGTTAACCTACTAAATCAATTCAATTTATTCAGATCTTTTAATGGTTGTGATCTGCAGTTTGAAAAACATTGCTCAAATTATCTCTTTTTTGACATTCTTATAGCCCATCCCCCAAGAGAAATACTGTGTCTCACAACATTTTCTTCCAGGGAGAAAATTGGAAGACCAACCAACATGAGTGTCTGTCCATTTGAAATCTATTTCTCATCACAGAAGATCAAATTGGCCTTCTGCTTACAGTGAGCTCACAGCCTCTGTGAGTTTAGTCACACAGGATTCTCCTGGGAGAGTGAGCATTTACAAAATTGAATTTCTGACTCTGTAAAGCTGAGGACCCAGACAGGACTTGGGTTCCCTCTCAGTCTGGGTATGTGCACATTGCTTTGCTTTAATATCATCTTCCCTGTGTACCCTTCTGAACTTAACTGTGTCTCCCCCAAATTCATCTATTGAAGCTCTAACCCTACCACATCAGGATGTGACTGCATTTGGACACAGGGACTTTAAAGAGGCAAATAAGTTGAAATGAGTTCATATGAGTGGACCCTAATCCAATCTGACTAGTGTCCTTGTAAGAAGAGGAGAATTAAGACGCAGACACTCACACAGGCATGACCATGTGAGGACATAGGGAGACGACAACTGTCTACAAGCCAGGGAGCAAGGCTTGAGAAAAAACCAACCCTGTTGACACCTTGATTTCAGATTTCCAGCCTCCAGAACTGTGAAAGAATGCAGATGTTCACCAACTTCTGAGGGGTTATGTTCTGGAAAAACCCATTACAAGTTGAAAAAAATCATAGGTTAAAAATGTATTTCAGGCTGGGTGTGGTGGCTCATGCCTGTAATCCCAGCACTTTGGGAAGCCAAGGTGGGCGGATCACGAGGTCGAGAGCAAGAGATCAAGACCATCTTGCCTAACATGGTGAAGCCCTGTCTCTACTAAAAATATAAAAATTAGCTGGGCATGGTGGCATGCACCTGTACGCCCAGCTACTCGGGAGGCTAAGGCAGGAGAATCACTTGAACCCAGGAGGTGGAGGTTGCAGTGAGCTGAGATCGTGCCACTGTACTCCAGCCTGGTGACAGAGTAGGACTCCATCTGAAAAAAAGAAAAAGAAAAAGAAGTATTTCAGGGGAGCACAGTGGCTCACAACTGTAATCCCAGCACTTTGGGAGGCCGAGGTGGGCAGATCATCAGAGGCCAGGAGTTAGACCAGCAGCCTGGCCAACACAGTGAAACGCCATCTCTATTAAAAATACAAAAAATTAGCCAGGCCTGGTGGGTGGCACATGCGAGAGGCTGAGGCACGAGAATCACTTGAATCTGGGAGACAGAACTTGCAGTAAGCCGAGATTGCCCCACTGCACTCCAGCCTCTAAGAAAAAAAGAAAGAAAAAGAATCCTCTGCAAAAAAAATAAAAAATGTGTTTCAAACAATAACATACTGAGCATCACAGCTTAGCCTAGCCTACCTTAAACATGCTCAGAACACTTCCATTAGCTTACAATTGGGCAAAGTTATCTAACACAAAGCCTGTTTTGTATTAAAGAGTTGAATATCTCAAGCAATTTATTAAACACTGTACTGAAAGTGAAAAACAGAATGACTGTAGGGGTACTCAAAATATAATTTCTACTAACTGTGATGCCAGTGGACTGGGGAGGTCCCCAGACACTGGTGGGACCTCGATCCCAGCTGATGGCCAGGCTCTTGACACTGTTTGGAGAATGACTTCAAGGCTGGGTTAGAAAACAGTGAAAGTAGAGATTTATTGTAAAGGGACAAGTACACACTCAAAAAAAGGGAGTATAGGTGTACTCAAGAGAGTCACACACAGGGGGGTTTAGGACTGCTGTCTTTATGAGTTTCTTTAACCAAGGGGTGGAATAGTAATGAAGATTCCTTGAAAAAGGTGGAGATTTCTTGGAACTGTGATGCCATCCATTCATATACCAAATATGGGGGTTCCCAGAACTGTCACGGCACTGGTGGGTGTATGATTTAGAATGTTAATGAGCATAGAGTGAGGACCTAAGTGAAACCCAGGTCAAATCCAGCATGCTGGGTCCAGTCGGTTTTAGCTAGCTTGGTCTACACCTTGGGTTTTTCAGAGTCTCATCAGCATAGCTGCTGCAGATACTTTAACAATTTCCTTTTGCTAGTCATGTAAAACTGCTGCCTGGAATATTCTGTTCTCCTGCAACTACCCTGTATTATTCCTGTTTTAAATGATGGTGTCCATATTGTTTTGTCACTATTTATGAAGTAGAAAAATTGTAGGTTGAACTGTCATAAGTTGGGAATCATCTGTATGTCTCTATTTAAGCTGCCCAGTGTGGTACCCTGTTATGATATCCTGAGCTGATTCATGTGCCTTCCTAGGTCTTTCCACAGGCATTTAGGAATTGTCTACTCTCCTGCTTTCCTTGGCTTCTGCCAACTTCCTACACTTCCTTCTTATCTCAGTTGTTGAAATTGCCATGTTATATCTTACTTATTTATGTGTGACTATAAATTGCTCTAGGTTGTACTCATATCTTGGTGTAGAATATTTTGTCAACAAGTGCTTATTTGGTTGAACTCAAAATATAAGATCTAAGAACAGGTATTATGTCCTTCAAGATAATCTCATAATTTTGTTATAAAATGCTTTTCTTTCTCGAAGCAGAGTCACCTTCATATCCAATGTATATTTGTATTAGTCCATTCTGACACTGCTTTAAAGAACGACCTGAGACTGAGTAATTTATAAAGAAAAGTTTCATTGACTCACAATTCCACAGACTGTACTGGAGGCATGACCAGAGAGTCCTCAGGGAACTTACAATTATGGAGGAAGGGCAAAGGGGAAGCAAGCACACCTTCACATGGTGGCAGGAAAGATAGCGAGAGAAAAAAAAGGGGAAGTGCTATACGCTTTTAAACAACCAGATCTCATGAGAGCTCACTCAGTATCAGGAGAACAACAAGGGAGAAATCTGCCCCCTAGAGCTAATTACCTCTCACTAGGTCTCTCCTCCAACACTGAGAATTACAATTTAACATAAGATTTGGGTGGAGACACAGAGCCAAATCATATCATTCCACCCCTGACCCCTCCATAATCTTACATCCCTCTCACATTTCAAAACACAATCATGCCTTCCCAACAGTGCCTCAAAGTCTTAAATCATTTCAGCATTAACTCAAAAGTCCAAGTCCAAAGTCTTATCTGAGACAAAGCAGGGTTCTTCTGTCCCTTCGGTTGCCTTCTGAGCCTGTAGAATAAAAAACAAAATAGTTACTTCCAAGATACGATGGGGAGGCAGGCATTGAGTAAATGCTCCTGTTCCAAATGGGACAAATTGGCCCAAACAAAGGGGGCCCAGGAAAGCCCAAAACCCAAAAGAGCAGTCATTAAATCTTAAAGCTCCAAAATAATTTTTTTTTTGACTCCATCCAGGCCACACTGATGCAAGGGGTGGCAAGGGGTGGACTCCTGAGGCTTTGGACAGCTCTGTCCCTATGTCTCTGCAGGGTACAGCCCCTGTGGCTGCTTTCACAGAGTGGCATTGAGTGCCTGTGGATTTTTCAGGTGCACAGTGCAAGCTGTTAATGGAGCTATCATTCTGGGATCTGGAGGATGGTGGCCCTCTTCTTACAGCTCCACTAGGCAGTGCCCCAGTGGGGACTCTGTGTGGGAACTCCATCTCCCCATTTCCCCTCCCCATTGCCCTAGTCAAAGTTCTTCATGAGGGTTCCACTCTTGCAGCAGACTTCTGCCTGGACATCCAGGCATTTCCTTACATCCTCTGAAATCTAGGTAGAGGCTCTCAAATCTCAACTCTTGTCCTCTGCACACCTGCAGGCCCAGCACCACATGTAAGCTGCCAAGACTTGGTGCTTTCACCCTCTGAGGCAATGACCCAAATTGTATTTGGCCCCTTTTAGCCATAGCTGGAGCTGGAGTGGCTGGCATATAGGGCATCATGTTTTAAGGCTGCACAGAGCAATGGGGCACTGGGCCTGGTCCACGAAATGATTTTTGCCTCCTCAGCCTCCAGGCCTGTGATGGGAAGGGCTGCCACAAAGGTCTCTTATGTCTGAAAGGTCTCTAGAAGCATTTTCCCCATTGTCTTGGCTATTAACATTCTTTACTTATGCAAATTTCTGCAGCCTTGACTTCCTTTCCAGAAAATGGGTTTTTCTTTTCTACTACATGGTCAGGTTGCAAATTTTTCAAACTTTTACACCCTGCTTCCCTTTTAAATGTAAGTTACAGTTTCAGATAATCGCTTTGTTCATGCATATAAGTATAAGCTGTTATAAGGAGCCAGGTTCATCTTAAATGCCTTGCTGCTTAGAAATTTCTTCCACCAGATATCCTAAATCATGTCTCTCAAGTTCAAAGTTCTACAGATCTCTAAAGTGGGGGCACAATGCTGCCAGTCTCTTTGCTAAAACATAGCAAGAGTGACCTTTGCTCTAGTTCCCAATAAGTTCCTCATCTTCATTGGAGACCACCTCAGCCTGGACTTCACTGTTCATATAACTATCAGCATTTTGGTCACAACCATTCAATAATTCAAGAAGTTCCAAACTTTCTCTCATCTTCCTGTCTTCTTCTGATTCCTTTATATTGTTCCAACCTCTGCCCATTATGCAGTTCCAAGATGCTTCCACATTTTCAGGTATCTTTATAGCAAAGCCTCACTTCTCTGGTACCAATTTTCTGTATTAGTTCATTCTCACACTGCCATAAAAAAAAATGTCTGAGACTGGAAAATGTATAAAGAAAAGAGGTTTCATTGTCTCACAGTTCTACAGGCTGTAGCAGGGGAACAGCTGGGGAGGCCTCAAGGAACTTATAATCATGGAGGAAGGGCAAAGGGGAAGCAAGCACATCTTCACATGGTGGCAGGAGACAGAAGGAAGGGTGAAGTGTCAGATATGTTGAAATCATCAGATCTCACGAAAACTCACTATCATGAGAACAGCAAGGGAAGAATCTGCATTCATGATCCAGTTACCTCCTACCAGGCCCCTTCCCCAACACTGAGAATTACAACTGAACATGAGATTTGGGTAGGGACACAGAGCCGAACTGTATCAATATTTCATTATTATTATTATTTTAGAGACAGGGTCTCTGGGCAGTGCAGTGGTGCAATTGTAGCTGACTGCATCTTCAAACTCTTGGGCTCAAGTGATCCTCCTGCCTCAGTCTCCTGAGTAGCGAGGACTACAGGCATGAACAAACATGCCTGGCTCATCTTGGCCTCCCATGCTCAATCCTTCTGGTGGTAACAATCAGGAGAGCACATGCATCCAGACGAATCCCACCAATTCAACATGCTGTGAGGACTAAGGGTCAAGTTAAATTTTGGAGGATCAATTGCAAATAGCCAGAGATTTTTGGGTCATGTTACTTGTTAGTCATAGCAACAAATGACATGATCAATTCCTATATATAAATTTATTGTTCTAGGTTTACAGGAAGAGCATCTGCTCTTCATAGTCACACGATCATAATTAGTTATTTGAACACACTGAACACAGTCTCATCACAGCCATCTCTGCCTCTGTTCTTTTCCCACAAGTTCCCTTTCCCTCTTGCTCCTCTGCAAGCTGACTCTGCCCTGAGGACTGCCGCTTCTGGAGGTGGTGTGTCCCTGCTGGCCACCCATCTGGACATGGTAGCTGTGTCCTTTGCTCCTCATTGCTGCCTCCAGATCATTCCCTCTCCTTCCTCCCTAAAACCTGCTGAGTCTTTTGCCAACAATGCCAATGCCTTCCCCTTTCTTGCTACAGCTGTCTCCAGACCTTGAATGAATCTCTCTCATTCCTGACACATGCTCACACTCTCCACTACCACTGCTATCCTGATTCCTGTGGTTCCAACATTCACATTAATGGCCTAGCCTCAGCTCTGACATCCTCTTCTCCATTGATCTTCTACCTAGACTCACAGACTGAACAAACTCCTCGGTGTCCCCTCCTGCCCAGCACCCTCAACCTTGTGTCTTGTCAGACAACTCCTGCATTTTCACAACTCCCACATTTCCACTTCCTTCAGCTACTCATAGCCACACTCAGGTCCTTAGCAAGGACTTCTTACCCAGCTTGGTGTCCTTGGGTCAGGATCTAATTACTCCATGCCTGCCTTAGCCCATTAGGGCTGCTGTATCACAATACCATAGACTGGGTGCCTTATAAACCACAAACATTTATTTCTTACAGTTCTGGAGGCTGGAAGTCCAAGATCAAGGATTCCCTGACTGTGAAGGCTCGCTTCCTGGTTCATAGTCAGTGCCTCTGGTTGTTTCCTCACTTGCTGGAAGGGGTAAGGGAGCTCTCTTTTACAAGGGTACTAACCTCATTTTTGCAGGTTCCACACTCATGACCTCATCTAATCCTATTACTTCTCAAAGGCTCCTGATACCATGACATTAGGCAGTGGGCTTTCAACATATGAATTTGGGGAAATCACATTCAGTCTCTGACATTCCACCTTTGGCCCAGAAATTCATGTCCTTCTTATATGCAAAATATATTCATTCTGTCCCAACAGCCACCAAAGTCTTAACTGGTTCCAACAGCAACTCTAAAACCAAAAGTCCAGGGTCTCATCTAAATATCGTCTACATTAGCTATGTGTGAGACTCAAGGCACCATTGATCCGAGGCAAACTCCCCTTCAGCTGTGAACTGTGAAACCAGACAAGTTCAAAATGCGATGTTAGAACAGGCACAGGACAGACGTTCCCCTAAGACGCTGCCATCTCATTCATCATTCTCACATGGCAAAACCCTCTCCAGCCAGCCTGCTCTCACCCTGACCATGCCTGGCCCTGGTTGGGGAAGCACAAATCCCGATGGCTGGTCTCACTAAGGTGACAGTTAGGACCCTCCAGTGGGCCCCAGTGCTGCCTGTAGTCCTGTTACTTATGGTTTCTCATTTCCAGTCAGTTGCTTTGCTTTCTAGTTCACTGAGGAAACAAGCATGGGAAGAGAACTGTGAGTGCTTCTTCCCAAGACAGACATCCCTCTGGCTCTGCATGTGCCTCCCTGCCCTCTCCAAATTACTCTTCTGGAAACTTCTGAGCTCCCACCCAGGGCCAACTTACACATGGCAGGGTCCAAGCCCCTCAGCCCTTTCCCTCAGGCCATCCCACCATTGTTCTCCAGAGATCCACCCCTCTCTCTTCCATATCATCTATTTCCTCCTCATCTTTTCCCCCTTAACAAAGAATATCCTTCTCAGCTGCTGCCCAATATAATTGCTCCTAATTACAGAAAAATACCACAGAATAATTCCCCTCTTGACTTTCTAGTCAGGCGTGAACCATGCGTCCTAACTCTGCTGCTGGCCCTGTTCACCATGACCAGTCACACTCATGTTGCTGAAGCCAATGACCACTCTAAAGCCTCACCTTTGACCTGTCAGGGGACTGGACAGTTGAGACCCTCCCCTTTTAGAGACACTTTTCCTCAAAGGGTCTCCAGATCCCCCTCCCTCACCCAGAGTCCTGAGTTCTAACACCCACAGAATGTTCTGGAACCATGATTTCCAAAGCTGTTTAGGACACTTTCAGATGTCACCAGGCTTTTTAGTACATCCTCCCCATTGGGTCCAGCTCTGAAATGGCAAAGTTAGTTCTCAAGAGGTGCTGAACAACATGTGTGTTCAAGGGTGCCATGTTCTCCAGGGAATATCCATCCAAAAGTTGCCATTGTCCTGGAATGACTTCTTGGCTGGATACCATATTCATGGGTTGCTCGTCCTTTCCTACAGAGTCTGTGGATTTCACTCGATTGACTGTTGACTCTGAAAGTAGTTGCAGAGGAGTCCAAAGCATGATTAAGTTTGCCCTTTGCAGCATATGTGGTTTCTTTTCCTGGGTGCCTGTAAAAATTCTCTTCTTATATTTTGAAGTACAATAGTATGTCTAGTATATCTAGGGTATTTCTCATTGCTGCACAATGTATATATTACTGTTTTTCACGAAACATGAAATATTTTTTGACCTGCAGATTTGGGGTTTCCTCCCTCTTAGTTTTTTGTTTTGTTTTGTTTTGTTCTGTTTTCGAGACAAGTTCTCACCCTGCCACCCAGGCTGGAGTGCAGTGTCGCAATCTTGGCTCACTGCAACTGCTGCCTCCCAGACTCAAGCAATCCTCCCACCTCAGCCTCCTGCGTAACTGGGACTGTAGACACATGCCACTACATCTGACTAATATTTTGTATTTTTGGTAGAGATGGGGTTTCACCATGTTGCTCAGGCTAGTCTCAAACTCTTGAGCTTAAGTGATCCACCTGCCTCAGCCTCCCAAAATGGTGTGATTATAGGCATGAGCCACTTTGCCCAGCCAGCCTCCCTCTTTAAGAATTTTTTTTTCTTTTTGTACTATAACTTTGGTTTCATCTTCTGTTACATTTCTTTTGGAGTCTTTTCTTCAGAGACAGTTTTACTTTTGTTGGATTGTCTCTCTCTGCCTCTCTTCCACAATTATTAGCTTATTTTAATTGCTTCAGTTCCTTTTAAAAATCTGCATTCAGGCCAGGAGCGGTGGCTCACACCTGTAATCCCAGAACTTTGGGAGGCTGAGGCGGGCGGATCATGAGGTCAAGAGATCGAGACCATCCTGGTCAACATGGTGAAACTCCGTCTCTACTGAAAAATACAAAAATTAGCTGGGTGTGGTGGCACACACCTGTAGTTCCAGCTACTCAGGAGGCTGAGGCAGGAGAATTGCTTGAACCTGGGAGCAGAGGTTGCAGTGAGCCAAGATCGCGACACTGCACTCAAGCCTGGCAACAAAGAGAGACTCTGTCTCAAAAAAAAAATCCACATTCAATGTAATTATTTTCTCTATACCAGTAATTCCATTTTCAATGATATTGACACTATTCCTGTTTTAATTTATATTAGTTCTGCAATAACACTGTTTTCATCCTGAATCTGTTTCCCTATGTTTAAATTTCCCTGTTTATTTTATGTTTTTAAAACCAGTCATCATCTCTTTGAGTTTTGATTGTTACATGTGTTTTTCATCAAAAGTTTTTAGAGCATAAACTAATTGGAATTGTGGAATTTTCTTCTGTCCTTGAGTTATATATATATATTTTCTGTTGAGTTCTCTGGGTGTCTTTTGAATTACTTTTTCTTATTTGTGTATTTGCACTCTATTGCTGTGAATGACTACATTGTTGCCATGTGGTTTCATTTCATTTTTGTTTATGTTTGAAAGGCTCTGGCTTGAAATTCAACTTGCTCTTGTACAATGTGTGTACCCTCTTTGCTGTTTGGTTCTGATTTATCTGTCTCCTCCTTTGCCTGTTATGCTGTAGCTTGAGGACAGGGTAGACCACGTTCTTACCACCTTTCTAGAATTTGTACAGTGCAAGGGTTTATTCTGTCCAATTTGGTGTTTCCTCAGTGGGAATTGGGGAGGAATGTCTTAGAGCAGTGATTCTTAACCTTTGCTGTAAGTCAGAATCACCTGCAAAATTCTCAAAACTGCCGGTGCCCGGACTGTACCCTAAACAAGTTAAATGGGGATGTTTGAAGGTGGGAATCAGTCTAGTGCATTTTACAGTTCTCCAGCTGATTCTAACATGTAGCAAAGCTTGAGAGGTACTGCCCTAGATCTTTGCATGATTCCCTATAGGAAAACACCTAAAAAGAAAAACTATTTCTTTTATACGCACAACACTTGTGACACCGTGTGTGTGTGTGTGTGTGTGTGTGTGTGTGTGTGTGTGTGTAGGGGGTTCCCATACTAATTAATTCTCCAACTCTCTGAACACCAACGAATTCACACCAACTGCCTAGAGTTAGTGCAGACCCCAAAAGTCACACAAAGACAGCCCCCACTTCTGATATCAAGTCCCAGGTTGTCATTGGTACTTCTGGCCAACTGGCTATAAATCAGGGGTTCCCATGATCCTCTCCTCAGGTTTGATAATTTGCTTTTATGGCTTGCAAAACGCAGAGAAACATTTACTTATGTTTACTGATTTAGCATGAAGTGTATTTCAGAGGATACAGATGAACAACCTGATTAAAAGGTACATAAAAGTTTGTAAGGGGCTGAGTGCAGGAGCTTCTTTCCCCATGGAATTGGGATGTGTCACCCTCCTGGCACATGAATGTGCTCAACAACGTGGAAGCTCTTTGAACTCCATAGTTTAGGGACTTTTATGAAGGCCTCATCACATAGGAATGGTCCATTATTAACTCAATTTCCAGCATTTCTCTTTCCAGGGAGGATGGGAGGTAGAGCCTGGAAGTTCCAAGCTTCTAATGATGGCTTGGTCTTTCTGGTGACCAGCCCCCATTCTGAAGCTACCAGAAGCACAAGAGTAGCCTCATTAGAACAAAAGACACTCCTGGCCGGGTGTGGTGGCTCACACCTGTAATCCCAACACTTTGGGAGGCTAAGATAAAATCACTTGAGTCCAGGAGTTTGAGACTAGCCTGGGCAACATGGAGAAACCAAAAAATACAAAAAATTAGCTGAGTGTGGTGGCATGGGCCTGTAGTCTCAGCTACTTGGGAGGCTGAGGTAGGAAGATCACCAGAGCCTGGGAGGTCAAGGCTGCAGTGAGCCGTGACTGTGATACTGTGCTCCAGCCTGGGTGACAGAGTGAGAACCCGTTAAAAAAAAGAAAAAGACACTCCATTCACCCAGGAAATTCCAAGGGAATTGGGAACTCTGTGTCAGAAAACAGTGGCAGAGACCAGGTATCTATTTCTTAGGTCACATCCCCCCAGTTTCATGTATGGCCCTGGGCCTTTAATTGTGCACCTAATTTACTTTTCCCAGCAGCTGTTTCTAATAGTCCTCAAATGCAAGGGAAAAATAACAAGGAAACCTATGTAGCTCTTCTTTCCTCCAGATTTAAAACTTCACAGTATTTTTTTCTCCCGTTGGCACAATCTGTAGAGTTTATTCAGACTTCATCAGTTATCCATTCAAGTTTTGTTTGTATACCTCTATGTACTTTTCTCATCGAACTTTGCGTAACCACTACCACAATCAAGATACTCCACTGTATCATCACCACAAGATCTCCTCATTTTACATTTTATAGCCACGCCCCCTACCTGATCCCTGACCCCTGGCAACTGACTGATCAGCTCTCTACCTTGATAATGACATAATCATTATCTGTGATGTTACATAAATGGGATCATTCAGGATGCATTCTTTTGAGACTGGCTCTTGTCACTCAGCATAATACTCCTCAGGTCTGTCTACGTGTTTCGTGTATCAATCCTTTGCTCCTTTTTATTGCTGACTGGGATTCCATAGTGTAGATTACAACAGTTTGTTTAACCATTCAGTTTCTAAGAACATTGGGGTAATTTCCAGCTCTTTGTTATTATCAGTAAAGCTCTATGAATATTTATTTACAAGGTCATGCATGAAAATAAGTCTTCATTTCTCTGGAATAAATACTCGAGAATACAATGTCTGAGTCATATGGTACTTGAATGTTTAATTTTATAGGAAACTGCTAAACTATTTTCCAGAGTGCCTGTGCCATTTTTCATTGACACCAGCAATGTATGAGTGATCCAGTTTCTTCACGTCCTTGCTGGCCTTTAATATTATCACTGCTTTTCATTTCAGCCACTCTGATAAGCAGGTAGTGAAATAGTACAGTGGTTTGAATTTGGATTTCTCTAATAGCTAATGATGTTGAACATCTTCGGGGAGGAATTTGGCATGAGTTTATTTGTCATCTGTACATCCTCTTTGGTGAAATGTCCGTACACACTTTTTGCTCATCTTCTAAATGAATTCTTTGTTGTTGTTTACTGTCGAGTTTTGAGGGTTCTTCATATAGTCTAGATACAAGATCTTTGTCAGATATGTTATTTGCAGTGAATAATTTGTCTTTTCATTCTTTTAACAGGATGTTTGTTTCATAAAGAAGAAGTTTTGATTTTGATAAAGTTGAATATATACATTTTCTTTTTCTAGTTAATGCTTTTGGCATTAGTTCTAAGAATTCTTTGCTTTGCTTTAGGTCTCGAAGATTTTCTCCAATGCTCTATAGTTGTACATTTTTTAATGTTTAAGTGCATGGTCTATTTAGAGTCAATTTTTGTGTAAAGTATGATGTTTGGGTTGAGGTTTGTTTCTTTTTTGTCTTCTTTTTTCTTCTTCTCTTTTCTCCTCCTCCTCTTCCTTCTTCCACTCCTCATTCTTCTCTTCTCCTCCTTCTTCTCCTCTACCTCCTTCTCTCTTCTCTCCTCTCCTCTCTCTTCTTTCTCCGTATTCTTCTTGCCTGTAGATGTTGAGTTGCTCCAGCAGAAAAGTTGCTCTTTTCTCTATTGAATTGCGTTTGCTCCTTTGTCAATAATTAAGTGGGCATATTTGTGTGGGTCTATTTCTGGGTTGTCTGTGCTGTCCCTTTGATCTATGTGTCTGTCCCTCTGCCAGTACCACACTGTCATGACTATTACAACTGTATGGTAAGTCTCAACACTGAGAACAGTGATTCTTTCCACTTTATTTATTCTTATTTTTCAAAATTATTTTGGCTCTTCTAGGGTCTCACCCTCTCCATATCAATGTTAGATTAAACCTTATTATGTCTACAAAGAAATTTCTGGAATTTTGGTAGAAACTGCATTAAACGTATGGATCATGTAAGGGAGAATTAATATCTTTACTATGTTGATCTTTCAATTCATGAATATGGTAGGTCTGTCCAAGTGTTTAAGTCTTCTATTTCTTTCATCAATACTTTATAATTTTTGTCATACATCTGGCCATCCTGAGCCTGTTATACTGGGTGGTGACCTGTAGGTATTCCAGTTGACAGCCTCAACTCAACTCCCAGCCAACCTTCAACCCCATGAGTGAACTATTCTGGACATCCCATTCTGTGGGGTCTTCATGTGGCTCCAGCCCCCAAGTAAAAAATGCACAACTGACCTCTTCCCTAAGTCTGGGCCTACAGAATCAAGAACAGAATTAAATGGTTATTCTAAGCTTCCAAGTGTTGGGCAATTTGTTACACAACTGTAATAACTAGGACAAATGTAAAACAATTTGATAGAACACCTTATGCTTATAGTTCTTATGAAGACTTACAAGATGTATAAACTGAATAGAAACAAAACTAAAAGAGTAAGCTTTAAATGAGCAACATTAGTATTGTTTGCCAGATGATACCTTTGTTCCAACTCAGTCAGGGCTCTAGAGATAACGATGTTCTGTGCAGCTATGGCTGTTTATTTATTTATTTATTATTTTTGAGATAGAGTCTCCCTCTGTTGCCCAGGGTAGAGTGTAGTGGCGTGATCTCAGCTCACTACAACCTCTGCCTTCTGGCTCAAGCAATTCACCTGCCTCAGCCTCCTGAGTAGTTGGGATTACAGGTATCTGCCACCACGCCTGGCTAATTTTTATATTTTTAGTAGAGACGGGGCTTCACCATGTTGGCCAGGCTGGTCTCAAACTCCTGACCTCAAGTGATCTGCCTGGGTCAGCCTCCCAGAGTGCTGGGATTACAGGCGTGAGCCACCGTGCCTGGACTTCATCGTTTATTTTGAACATGCATACCTGAACGACAATGGATCGCGAGACAACTTGATTGTTTATTCATTTTTCTTCCTTCTGCAACCTCACCAATCCTATTGTGATTTTTACTTGGTCTTTTCTTGGCCAGAATATACCATTCACACATTATGTCTGTCTCTGTTCTGTTCTTGTGACAGTTCAAGAAATATTGCATGGTGGCAACTCAATTATCGACACAAATGCCAATGGGACTCTAAAGCCTCCAAGACGCTTTTTTTACATGACGCTCCAGGTTATAAGACGTCATGTAAATTATTCAAAACTTGTATGACACACTTTTCTCAAAGATTATCACTTGGATGATAATGTAAATCTTAAAAGTTATTATGGAGAACTTAGGAATCTTTGAGAATCTCTCCACTCCAGTTCAAGAACTGATGCCTTGGAGTCCCCTGGAGAAAAGTATGGTATAAGGTAAACTGGAAAGAAAGGGGGACCTCTAGCCTGGGTTCTTTGACTAATTTTGGGCCATAAACTCCTTCACAGCCTACTGCAACCCACATATCAAGTCTGCATTTTGCATAAGTCGAAGTGAAGACATAAGATTGAGAACAGGTAATTTATTGGGGAGGTGCAGGGAGCACCGGCGCAGGTAAGGAAGCAACATGGGGTTCCATGGTAGCCAAGGGGAGCTGTGAAGCCGGCTTCCTCGGCAGAGGATGCACTGAATCCTGGGGGGATAGTGGGAGAAGGGTGAAACCCACCCAAGACAGGAAGGAGCTGAGCAGTTTACAACAATCCTTGCAAATCATTGGTTGAGGCTTATAGGGGAGGATGGTTCACAGGGCACACTTTTCCACGTAGAAGGTGAAGCTGGAAGGTGAGGTCCAGGAATATGGAGGATGCACCATAGTGGCCTCTGCAGGTCCCCTTCTCAGAATGATGTTTAAAACAAAACACAGAGAATTATAGGAAAATCCATTTATTGAAAATCATCATTGAAGTATAAAAATGCATCCGCAATGTCATAATACGGGTGCGTCTTTGTTAATGCATGAACAAGCCCTCGCAGTGGTCTGATGATGACCATTAATTATGAAACAGCCACGAGTGTGGACACTAATTCAAGGTGAAATGAAAACAACTGAGGTTTCCTCCATCGACAGGGTCACAAAGGTGGTGCTGATACCACCGTGGTTTGTCACCCACATTTGAAGTGGAAGGAAGTGCTAAATTGTAGTTAGAAGTTAGTGAAAACCAAGATGCAATTTTTTTCCCCATCCAAGTTCTTGGGGTTCCAAATTCTGCCCACACACCTCAGGATGATAACCTCTGGCCCCTGCAGAAGTAACCAGGTCATATACATCCAAGGGAAAGAAATGTCGCACACGTGTCAGTGTCTCCCCACACTTCCCTCGCTGAGAGCGTCACCCTGTGCAGGTGCACCCTATTCTGTTTCCTCAAAGACTCAGTTTCCTCCTGAGGCCCTGTTGGTGCCCATACCACCTAACTGGTCCAAGAGCAGGGTCATCTCCATTTCCCATGTGTCTCCGGCATTGATTAAACAAGCAGGCACCAGGGTCATAATAGTACAGACTGCACTGCATGTTCAGGAGAGAAGAAACAGCTCACCCAGCTGAAACTGACCGATTGGAAACAGCTGGTTGGAACAGTGTGAAAAGTGCCAGGACACTGGGTTGGCTTCACAAGCACAGATGCACGCGTAATTAAGAACTCCAGAACAGTGGGAAATGCCCCCTTTTGGGGAAGTAGCAAATACACATGCAGCCCCTAGGCAGAGGGCAGGTATAGAAAAACAGCCAGGGAGGGAGGTGGCTGCTTGTTCCCTGGGGGACTAGCCCCGCCACACCTGGCTGTGTGAACAGGGCCCTGGTTAAGGATACATCAGGTGACTCTAAGACACGAAGCATGCTTTTGAAGGCCTGGCTGCTCTCCGCTGGGAGGAGGAACACCTCAGCAAGGCCAGGAGTGGCCTCAAATCAGTCCCCAGAATGAGTAGGTTTTCTTAGCAACAGGGAGATATTCAGATAAGTTGAGGATAACGCACTGATTGTTTTCTGGCCTGGGCTCACTGAATTTCTAGCAAAGTCTGCACAGGGATGTGAAGTGAAAATAATAGAAAACAGATTGAAAATCGAGCAGAAATGAGCGGGGGCAGAGGTCAGAGTTCAGGCAGTGTTTTTGGAAGGAGAATAAAGAGCTTATTTCTCAGTTCTGATTTTTCACAAGCCTGAACTATGCAACTGGACAAATATGTATGGCTCTCCTCCAGCACTGCAGAGCCTGTCATGGGAGCCCATGGAGGAATGTCCCCGCATACTGGTCTGTAAGCCCCAAATCACCCTGCAGTTCACCTTGGCTCTGGGATGTGGGGGACTTCCATATTTCTACACCTGTGGAGTAGCCTAGACTGGCTGCTTCTGTGGCTTTGGCTGTTCACATCCTGCCACCATCTCCATGCCTGGAGAACAGGAGGCTGCCTCAGTCTGTGCTCAGAGCTGGGGAGACCTTTAGGTCTGGGGCAGGAGACAGTGGGCCAAGTCTGGAGGCGTGGCCGAGGGCCTAGTGGGCTGGCAGGAGGACGGAAGGCACGATGAGCTCCCCTTTCCATTGGCACATCTGTCCGTCACAGGCTGTTCGCAGGCCTGAGTATCTTTGTATCTGGACCACATGCATCCCTCCTCTATGATGTCTGCAGCTGTGTAAACCTGGAAACCTGGGAATTCAGTCGCCCTGACTCTGGCCATATGGAAAAAGCACCACATGACACATCTGTCTAAGACAGGTCCCAGGAGCTGTTTAATAATGACCCAGGAAGCCACCTGTGAGCGTTTCTGTCAGCCTGTTCTGGCTCCATTCTTCTGGCCATCTGCTGATTGAATGGCATTGTCCATTCTAAGACGCATCATTTTCCACAATCTAACATGTCTGACTTCCAGATAACACCACCAGTCTGGAGGCAAACTGTAGTATCACTGCAGGCTCTGTCATTTGTGTTGGTGGCGACACCAATAGATGTTTAACTGAAATTTTGTCTCTAATTTCTTTTTTTTTTTTTTGAGATGCAGTTTCACTCTTGTTGTCCAGGCTGGAGTGCAGTGGTACAATTTCAGCTCACTGCAACCTCCACCTCTAGGGTTCAAACAATTTTCCTGCCTCAGCCTCCTGAGTAGCTGGGATTATAGGCATGTGCCACCACACCCAGCTAATTTTGTATTTTTAGTAGAGATGGGGTTTCTCCATGTTGGTTGCACACAAATTGCCTGGGGTATATACACCCAGTCATGAATTAAAGAGAGCACAGTTTCTCTCTCTCTCTCTCTTTTTTATTGAAATGTGGTCTTGCTCTGTCATGCCCAGCTAATTTTTTGTATTTTTAGTACAGACAGGGTTTCACTATGTTGGCCAGGCTGGTCTCGATCTCCTGACCTTGTGATCCACCTGCCTCGGCCTCCCAAAGTGCTGGAATTATAGGTGTGAGCCACAGCGCCCAGCCAAGAGCATAGTTCTTATGCTTGACTCTGGTGCCGTACTTGGCTGTGGAAATTCCCTCTGTCAGAAACTCCCAGATGATTTCCAGCAATAGGAATTCAGATAAACAAAGAACAAGACTGTGAACTCAACTGAATATGAAAAATGCATAAAACCATGGTATTCTTCAGTATCGTATTTCAAAATATTATTCTATCCATCCCAATGGTGGCAAAGAGGTCCAGGACTTGAGTAGGTTATGAACAGCATCACTTAGCTCCAGGCAAAGGGCCAAGTCACAGCAGCCAGGGCCTTTAGCATCTGTACCTGCAGAATGCTTAGAGTCAAACCTCCACTAGAATGGAAGGCCAGTGAGGGAAGGAATTTTCATCTATTTGTGTCCACTGCTGTAATTCCCAGGCTGGCACATAGTAAGTACAATATTTGTTGAATAAGTGAAGGTCTGATAGTGAAGAAGAAAACCTATGGTCCTGGAGAAAAACATGCTTTTATCAGTTTAGTGCAAATCCATTATTTTTGGTAAGCCATCATCCTTACCTATTTTTTCTTTTTTTGAAATGGAGTCTTGATCTGTCACCCAGGCTGTAGTGCAGTGGTACGATCTCAGCTCACTGCAACCTCCGCCCCCAGGGTTCAAGCAATTCTCCTGCCTCAGCCTCCCAAGTAGCTGGGATTACAGGTGTTCACCACCACGACCAGCTAATTTTTGTAGTTTTAGTAGAGACGGGGTTCCACCATGTTGGTCAGGCTGATCTTGAACTCCTGACCTCGTGATTCACCTGCCTCAGCCTCCCAATGTGCTGGGATTATAGTCATGAGCCACTGAGCCTGGCCCCATCCTTCCCTATTTTTAAATTTTTTAATTTTTTCTGGTAACAGCACTTTCCTCCTTGCTTTGGGCCCTTGTTCTGTATCGTTTCACGGAGCTTTGTTGGGACTTTCCTTCTACCGAGATGGTGTCTGGTTGGCATATTGGGATCTACTCCCTCATCCCTGGGCTGGACCTCAACTGAATGTCTCTGGGCTGCATGGGGCGTGGATCCCAATATGCCAACCAGACACTGTCTTGGGAGAAGGAAAGTCATGGGAAGACACACAGGGAGGCTGTCATCTGAGATCAGCCACAGGGTCACTCACAGTGCGGGACTCACTGCCTGCAGTGCCCAGGCTTCTGCCCTGCGTCCTGTCCACCCAACCAACACAGGCTGCGTGTGTGTCTCTGTTGGCTCTATGAGATAGATACCCAGCGTTCTTAGGATTAGACCCAATTTTTGTCACGTTTAAGTTAATCAGAGTTGGTGTCCACTGCCCCACTCCCCCACCCAAAAATCCTAAATGGAAAAAGTGAGATACAAAAGAGTGTCTATTTAGGCTGGGCATAGTGGCTTACGCTTGTAATGCCTTTGGGAAGCCGAGGCAGGTGGATCATGGGGTCAAGAGATCGAAACCATCCTGGCCAACATGGTGAAACCCCATCTCTACTAAAAAATACAAAAATTAGCTGGGCGTGGTGGCATGTGCCTGTAGTCCCAGCTACTTGGGAGGCTGAGGCAGAAGAATTACTTGAACTCGGGAGGTGGAGGTTGCAGTGAGCCGAGATCATGCCACTGCTCTCCAGCCTGACACCTGGCTGGAGACAGAGCAAGACTCTGCCTAAAAAAAAAAAAAGAGTGTCTATTTAATGTGAGTTCTTCTTTTTCCTAACAGCTATTATTAAATTGATGCCGTGTTCTGCATTTCGGAGAGAGGAAACATATTGGTAGACACACATTAAGCTCTCAGCTCTTGAGTATGTTTTGAGATGCATTCAGTAGCCTCCTGCCTCTGCCCTTTCTCCTGTAGAACTGTCCTCCATCCTGCTGCCTGGAGGAGGTGGGTCTGAGGTGAGCATCAGAGTATCTCACTCCAGTGAGAATCCCAGCAGGGGGTCCCTGAGGCTGAGTAAGAGGGTTCTTATCCTCATATCGCAGAAGGTCCAAAGAGGGGCTCCTGGGCTCCATGAACCCTCTGAATTGTAGGTACAGTTGTATCTGCGTACACTATTGCAACAGATGTGGCCAGAACTTTCTTCAGATTCTCAAAGAGCCTTGTTACTCCACCCTCAGTGGAGGCCTGCTGCCTAGAGAAAAATCCATGCTCCTGCACACATCAGCCCAACCACACTTTCGGACCTGTTGCTGCCTTACTTTTCCCCTGGTGTTCTATAAAACTAGCCCTCTCCAAAGCACTTGCAACTGTTTGCATATGCGGGGGTGTTTTATGGCTTTAAGTTCCTGAACATGCTGTACCTTCTGAAATGTTCTCTCTATATGACCTCTCTGCCCCTTGTCAGTGTCCCCTTCATACTTCCGCACTCCCTCGAAGCATAACTCCCACAATAGATCCTTGATTACCCACTGCAGAGAACTGGCTTCTCACGATGATGGCTTTATTCCCACCCAGCTAGATGTGTTCCAGCCTAGATAGCACGCTTTGTGCTGCTGATCCTTGCAGATCTAAGTCCTTCCCAGGGGGCTGTGGTTTTTCTCCTGTGTTCCAGCACACTGCTGAGCCTATCTAAACAACCAGGGATGGATAAATGCATCTTCCCAATTAATAAATGACTAATTTAGTTTTGAACTATTAATTTTAATATAAAAAGGTGCTTTTTTCTCTGGAATTATGATTATTTTGTTTTGACTTCTCGACCAGTATTTAGCGTATTTTGCCTTGTGTTATAGTTATTTATTTATTTATTTATTTTGAGACAATCTCACCCTGTCACCAGGCTGGAGTGCACTGGTGCAATCTCAGCTCACTGCAACCTCCCCCTGCCCCCCAGGTTCCAGTGATTCTCCTGCCTCAGCCTCCTGAGTAACTGGGACCACAGGTGTGTGCAACCACACCCAGCTAATTTTTGCATTTTTTTTTTTAGTAGAGACAGGGTTCACCATGTTGGCCAGGACGGTCTCGATCTCTTGACATCATGATCCACCTGTCTGGGCCTCCCAAAGGGTTGGGATTACAGGCTTGAGGCACCGTGCCCGCCCATGATAGTTCTTTGTGTGCAATGTTTGCCTGTCTCTGTAAATGGAGGTGATTTGAGGGTCAGCCCTGTCTATGCTTGGTTCAGCTTCATATGCCAGTGCTCTAGCTGCTGCATCAGATCTGCCTGGCACACGTGTAGGGAGCAGTCTTTGAGTGGACATTATATTATACCCTGAACACATTTTCAGTGGGTTTGAAGATATGCAGCTTCCCCTCACATGTGGCCATTGGACATTGCCTACTTTTGAGGTGTAAGATCAAATTGCTCTTAAGTCTCCTGTGTTGTTTGACCCAAGACACTCCCCTCTGCCCCTCTTAGCATGCCCACACAGCAAGACAGAAGTGCAGATGTGCTGCAGGCTGTGTGATACAGAGCTTTGTCCTAAGCAGTCATAACCAGGCAAGTCTGAAGGTTCATTCTTGTAGTTAGAACCTTGGTTTCAGACTCTGCCTGGGATTGTCTGGGAGGTGGTCTCCCCTTTCCTGGAGGTGCTCATAAGCATGCACTGAGTAACCAAAACTAAAACAGCCAGACTCTGGGGCCTCCAAGGTATTCTTGAGGTAAGGGAATACAGGCATTTTCCCATCATTTCTGTACTGTTGGGAGCATGGTTCTGGTGATAGCTGGCAAATTCTTCAGGATGGGCAGGCAACAGGTCACTTCTGAGAATTTGGGATGCTGACAAAGGAGTTTCCAGGGTGAATTATAATTGATGCTTGATTTTCAAAAGGAGAAAATGAACTTCTGATTTTCCTTTAACACTAGCTAGCATACTCTACATCTCCCTATTTAGCTTAGCATTTTTATGGTACTTTTGGTAGCCAGCTTCAAAAACGGCCCCAATGACCCATGGCCTGGTTTTTATACCCTTGTAGAGTCCCCTTCAGCACGGGGCCAGGATGGGTCTACGTGATCATTAGTATATAATGTAGTGAGGAGGTATCACTATGAGATTAGCCAGTAAGAGAAATTATGACTTCTGTGTTAGTGCTGGCTTTCTCTCTCTTTCTCTCTCCCTCTTTCAAATTACTTGCTCTGAAGGAAGCCAACTATTATTTTGTGAGTAGCCTTAAGGGTTGGTCTATGCAGGAAGGAGCTGAGGTCTCTGGCTAACAGTCAGTGAGGAGCTGACATCTTTTGACAACACATGAATGAGTTTAGAAGCAAATCCTCCAGCCCCAGCCAAGCCTTCAGATGAGATCACAGCCCCGATGACAGCTTGACTGCAGCCAAACAACAGAAACCAGAGCCAGAAGCCCCAGGTCAGCCACCACCGGATTCCTGACTGTGTGAGTCTCAGGACAATTTGCTATGGAGTCATTGTATTTGCTCATTTTGTACTGCTGTAAAGGAATATCTGAGATGAGGTAACTTACAAAGAAAAGATATTTATTTGGCTCATGGTTCTGCAGGCTGTCCCAAATGCATGGTGTTGGCATCTGTTCACCTTTTGGTGAAGCCTCAGGAAGTTTTACTTGTGGTGCAAAGCAAAGGGAGCTGGTGTGTCACATGGTGAGAGAGAGAGAGCAAGAGAGGAGGAGCATTGTCACACCCTTTTAACAACCAATCCTTGAGTGAACTAACAGAGAGAGAACTCACTCATTACCATGTGGATAGCACCACACCATTCATGAGGAAACCACCTGCATGAGCTAACATCTCCCATTAGACCCACCTCTAACACTGGGGATTACATTTCAACATGGGATTTTGAGAGGACAAATTTCCAAACTATGTCAGTCATATTTCACAAATGTGATCCTTATGGAAAAGTTAGAGGTTTGCATTAATTATTTGCATTTATGAGAATGTGAGATTAATATCACTACTGTGAGTTTATTTTATGACCATTTTCACAGAGTAAAAAGTAGGTTTAAGGAGATTGACGTAACTAAGTCCATGATTCAAGAGACAGCTGCCATTAGAAATTAGAACTTCAAAGTTTTAGCATCTATGGACTCTTTTCTGTGCAGGTGAATTTCTGTTTGTTTTTGTTTGAAATGAATGAGGCGAAAAAGTCTTTCTTAAAGTCTCATGGCAGTCCAGGAGTGTGTGGCTGGCAGCTATTGCTCATTGAACTCATATTCCAACAAATCCTTAAAAGTCACAAGTGAGGATGAGCAGAAAGCAAATATCTGCTAAAGACTGTGAAAATGAGACAAAGGAGTGCAAAGCCCCTGTGACTACAGTGGATGGACAGATCATATGCATGTGTGCCCTGGTGCTGATTGCGGGATCTTGCATTAATTCAAATGTTCACTCGTCAAGCGCTGTAATTTGTTCATCTTGATGAACCATGAGGGATTCAAGTTACTGCTGTGATTTCCCTGTGATGGAAAGATCTGCAGTTACAACTGCACACAAAGGTTGTGGAGAGTTTCTGTTATAGTCGTTCACACTTACGGATTCCTAATGAGACAGGAAAACCTTATTCCAGCTGAAACCCATAAAAGACAGTCTTAGCCTGGGAATGAAATTTTAAACAAAATAAAATAGCTAAGGACCCATCATCTCTCTTCCTCACCCACAAGGACTACATAGTCTCAGAGAGACTTGCTCTCTGACTTGAATTATGTGAGATACATAAGGGTGGTTTTTAGTGTACAGAAAACATGGACCAATGTCCAGAATGAGTATTTTTCTCTGTTATTTTTATTAAACATTTTTCATAGTACTGAAGTTGGAATGAGCCTGAAGGTGACAGGTAGGCATAGAAAGGGGTCACACTGTCATTTGATGTTAAAAAGACAACATAGCAGGTCAGCACAACACCTGCAGCTGCCACTCACCTTTTCTATGTTTCAGGAATAAAAAAAGTAAAAGAAAAGAAAAAAAAAGACAAAAGAATCGAGTGCTTACCATGGGGCATCTGCGTTCTATATTTTCTGTGTTTTGAGTTATCTTATCCTTCCAACATTCTCATATGGAACCAACACGGGGCAGACTACAAAATGTTACTGAGGAAAGTAAAGAAGAAAGTATCAAATAAGAAAAGTTAGTTCCTATTAAGAATGTGCCATGCATTATTCTACCCACCTGACAAATATACATTCATTTAAGTTGTACAACCATCCTATGAAATGGCTACTCTTATTACCCACACTTTATATATACAAGTTGAGGCACAGAGAGGTTTACCATCTTGCCCAAGGTCACAGAATTAGAAAGCTTTTCAGCTGGGATTTGAACCCAGGCCATCTACCTCAAAAATACATGTTCTTAGCCATTATTTTTTTCATTGAACTGGAAATCCATACCCTCTCTTTGGATGTGAAGCCTATTGGTTTTGTAAATTTGGAAATTCAATAAAATTCAACTCAAAGCTTTCTTTAGGGGGAACACAATAAAATGTTCTAAAGTTCATTCAGAAAAAATAAATACATACAAATAGCTGGGAAATTCTGAAAAAGAAAAATAATGAGGGTGACTTTTCCTGGCCAATTTTATATAAATATATATTATAAAATTTACAACAATTAAAATAGTAATGATATTCCTTTTGAGTCAACAAGTAGTGAAAGAAAATAAGGAAGTTCAGAACCACCAGAAATAGACAAGGCTTTATGAAACAATAAAGGAGCCTTCTACATCAGTGGGAAAAGATTTGCCCAACTGTAGTTGTTACAATTAGCCAGCTATTGAGGAAAAAAGTTATATTCCTCTGTCATGTTTTGCATCAAAATGAATCTCAAATGATTTAAGGACTTAGATGGCAAAAATAAAACTATGAAAATCGGAGCTGTATATAAGTCAGCATCTATACAATCTTTCAGCGTGTAGAAAAACTTAACAAGCCTGACAGTAAAGGCAAAACTCGCAAACGGAAAGATCACTAGATCTGTCCCCATAAGTGTATCTTCCCTCTGATAAAATAGTCAAGTTAAAAGACAAAGACAGCTGGGCATGGTGGCTCACGCCTGTAATCCCAGCACTTCGGGAGGCCAAGGTGGGTGGATCACAAGGACATGAATTCAAGACCAGCCTGGCCAATATGGTGAAACCCCATCTCTACTAAAAAATGCAAAAAAAAAAAAAAAAAAATTAGCTGGGCGTGGCGGCATGCAGCTGTAGTCCCAACTACTCAGGAGGCTGAGGCAGGAGAATAGCTGGAACCCAGGAGGTGAAGGTTGCAGTGAGCTGAGATGGCACCACTGCGCTCCAGCCTGGGCAACAGAGTGAGATTCTGTCTCATTAAAAAAAAGACACTTTTGTAACATATGCAATAGACAAAGAAAACATTAATATATAAGGAGGTCTTATGCATCAATCATACCAAAGAGAAACAACTAAAGGGAGAAGATGGTGTAATCCAGAAATAACTGAGTCACAAAAGAAGAAATGCAAAGAATGAATGGTTATATATATGGTTATATGCAAAAAGTGTCAGTCTCACTAGTAATCGAAGATAGGCAGAACAAAAGGAATTCTCTCTTTTTCTCCATATCTTTCTGTCTCATTCTTTGTGTCTCACTCTGAATATCTCTTTGTATCTGTCTCTCTTTGGATTTTTCAGTTGAACAAAACTAATACTCAGTTTTTGGGGGACAAGTAGGAAAAGATCCTTATCTGTCTTTTCTGATTATAAAAGTGATGTTCATGCAGTATGAATTACTTTAAGCATGAAAATGAAAGTTTCTCCCAACCTTACACCCTGAGCTGCTCCTGTTTCCCCTGCACTGGGTTTTTTGTGCAGGGCTTGGCTTGTTCGATGTGGCATCTTCTGCAAGCCCAGATTTGCACTCTGGCCTGAGTGTACTGATGCCAAGTGTGGGCCTCCCAAGTGTGCGGCTCCTTAGCAGCAGGAAGCATGCTTATCTCCTGCAATGGTCGCAACACTGTGCAGGACAATTAGTAGACACTACATATAAGCTTGCTGCGTGAGGGACGACATTCATGTCTTTGTAAGGCTGTCTTTGAAACCCCTCAGCTGAGAATCCTGAGAACTCTGCCAGGGCTCATGTTGCATGTACAGCAGCAGTGTGAGGTTGGAGCCAAAGGCTGGCCCAACAGAAATGCCTCCAACAGAGGGGTATGGTGACAGCCATCCTTCAGGACCATGGGCCACTGACTGCAATGTCCCTACACAGAAAACCCTGCACCCTTCCTCATCGCCACCCACTCTAGGCAACCTGGACAAACTGTGGGGAAGGGTTTAATGCCACAAGGGGCTTTGCTGAGGCCCTTCAGGGATGGCCTGAACACCTTGCACAACTGGTGGCAGCTATAGTTCCTGCCTAATGGCATCTGTGTGGATGGTGACAAGCCTCACCACTGAGAAAGCCTATTGCAAGCACTGAGTGATAATCAAAAAACTTGGTCCCCGTATGTAACTTTAACCCAGGCAAGTGATACAACTCATGTGCATCAATGTTGCTTTGTTTAATAAAGCAGTGCCTACTTCACGGTGTCCTTCTGGGAGGAAAGGATGAAAGGGTCAGGAATGCCCAGGACATGAAACTGTGATATCACTCTCTTCCCACCCACTTTCTCTCCCACAGAAAGTGCCAGAAAGGTGCCTGGAGGGAAACAGAGACTTGGGGACTGCTGGCTGTAGTGGTGGTCATGTTGTGCTCTGACACTGCTGGCTCTAGTGGTGGTTGTCATCGCTGCTGGGCTCTTGCATGGCTGGCTGTGGTTGTCATAGCAATCATGGTTATGGGGACTGTTGATGCTTCTGCTATAGGTGTTCTTGAGGGTGCTGTTGGGAGGGGCACAGTGAAGGAGTCAGATGGGCTCTCGCTGTTCCTCTCAGAGGAGCGAGTGGCGCAGCAATAAAGAGAGTCAGACTTACCGTTGGCACCTAACATGTGCAAAGCCTGACTCTTTTCAGCTGTGCAACTTGGGCCAGATTCTTAACACTTGAGTTTTAGTTTCCTCACCTGTGAAATATCATGCATGATCATTGTAAGGATTGAATCACATAATAAATATCAGTCATTAGCTGTCCTTGACATAGAGCAGATGTGAGCTTGGATGGTGTGTTGGTCATGGTCCTCCAGAGAAACAGAGTGGTAGGATATATTGAAAGGAGATTTTAGATAGATGATAGACAGATAGATAGAGCAGTATCTCCTGTATATCTATCTCCTATCTAGATCCTATATGTAATATATAACAATAAAACTTTATATATGAAAAATATAGATAAATATACATACATTTATATATATATAATACATAAAAATACCTGGGTTTACAGGTGCCTGCCACCATGTCTGGCTAATTTTTTATATATTTTACATATATATGTAAATATATGTATACTATCTGTCTATCTATCTATAATTTTTCTATCTAGGTTTATTATTATTATTTTATGTTTTGGAGATGAAGTCTCACTCTCTCTCAGGCTGGAGTGCAGTGGCACAATCTCGGCTCACTGCAACCTCCACGTCCCGGGTTCAAGTGATTCTCCTGCCTCAGCCTCCCAAGTAGGTGGGATTACAGGCATCTGCCACCACACCCAGCTAATTTTTTGTATTTTAGTAGGGATGGGGTTTTACTATGTTGCCCAGGCTGGTCTCAAACTCCTGACCTCGTGGTCTGCCTGCCTCAGCCTCCCAAAGTGCTGGGATTACAGGCGTGAGCCACCACACCAGGCCTATCTAGTTTATTTTAAGGATTTGGCTCCCATGAATGGGGCAGCTGGCAAACCCAAAATCCATAAGGTAGGCTGGCAATCTGAAGATTCAGGTAGGAGTTGGTGTTTCAGGCTTGAGTCAGAATTCACAGGCCAGCAGGCTGGAAACTCAGGTGAGGTTCTAAGTTGCAGTCTTGAGATAGGATTCCTTTTTTGGGAAATCTTAGGTTTTGCTCTTAAGATCTTCAACAGATTGTTTGAAGCTCATTTACATTATGAAAGTTGTCTGCTTTACTCAAAATACCAGATATAAATGTTAGTCATATCTTTAAAATACTGTCACAGCAACATCTGGACTGTGTTTGACCATACAGCTGAGCACCATGGCCCAGCCAGGCTGACACACAAAATTCTTCATCACAGACAGTTTTTTAACTTCTCCAAGCCTCAGTTTCCTCAGCGTGGAATGGCATTGATAATACCTAAGTCATAACATAATTTTTTGGCAGGGGTCGGGGGTAGGGTCAGGGTCTCACTCAGGCTGGATGTAGTGCAATGGTGCAATCTCGGCTCACTGCAACCTCCGCCTCCCATGCTCAAGTGATTCTCCTGCCTAAGCACCCTGAGTATCTGTGTTTACAGGCACCCGACACCAAGTCTGGCTAATTTTTAATGTATTTTTTGTAGAGATAGGGTTTCACCATGTTGGCCAGGCAGGTCTCAAGCTCCTGAGCTCAGGTGATCCACCCACCTTAGCTTCCCAAAATGCTGGGATTACAGGCATGTGCCACCACACCTGGCTAATTTTTGCATTTTTAGTAGAGATGGGGTTTCACCATGTTGCTAGGCTGGTCTCAAACTCCTGACCTCAAGTGATCCACCCACCTCGGCCTCCCAAAGTGCCGGGATTGCAGGCATGAGTCACTGCACCTGGCATAACATGGCTATTTTAACATACATTTCTTCAGTATCCTGTCTAATCCAGGTAGCCCTTGGTGATGGGACACAGCAGTGAGCAAAACAGCTCCCTATATAGAGCTCACATTGAGAGGTGGTGAGGAAGTTTAATTACTATATAAACCACCAGATATTGATGAGTGCTAGGAAGGGAAAAGCAGAGGCTGCTGTTGTGAGGAGTAGAGGAGATGGCGCATGTCGGGGCACCGCCTGGCCTGAGCATGTACAGGTGTGCAGCCAGGTGGCCTTCCTTCCTCTCCCACTGGAACCATTATGAAATATAATACATGATTTTCTTTGCCCTACCAGAAATTAATTTCCCCCCTTGTTGTATAGGCCATCTTTGAGCAAATCTTGGTTATGCATGTAGGAAACCAGGAAAAAGGTGAAAGAAGAATTTTGGCTGTCTTAGGTGCCTGGCAAAGCTGTTTATTTCTGGGTAAAAAAAGCTGGAATTTAGAAGAGTTGAATAATTAAGTAAGGAATCTAGCAGTGTTTGGGAAGGGAAGGGGCCAAATCCCTAACCAGTGGTTTCTAACTCTATGAGACCCAGCCCTCCTTCCAGCCCACTCTTAAAGGATATTTTTAAACATTCTGCTTACTATCTAAAATGAAATTCTCACACCTGTAATTCCAGCACATTGGGAGGCTAAGGTGGGTGGATCACCTGAGGTCAGGATTTCCAGACCAGCCTGGCCAACATGGTGAAACCCTGTCTCTACTAAAAATACAAAAATTAGCTGGATGTGTTAGTGCATACCTGTAATCCCAGCTACTCCAGAGGCTGAGGCAGAAGAATCATTTGAACACAGTAGGCAGAGGTTGCAGTGAGCTGAGATCGGCCATTGCACTCCAATCTGGATGACAGGGTGAGACTCTGTCTCAAAAAAAAAATTAATTGATTTTATAACCAATGCATGCACATGGGCCAAAATAATCAATATAATTATCTAATTGAAAATACGGAGGCGAGGTACAGTAGCTCACACCTGTAATCCCAGCACTTTGGGATGCTGAGGTGGATGGATCACTTGAGGTCAGGAGTTCAAGACCAGCCCGGCCAACATGGTGAAACCCCATTTCTACTAAAAATAAAAAAATTAGCCAGGCAGTGCCTGTAATCCCAGCTACTCAGGAGGCTGAGGCAGGGTAATTGCTTGAACCTAGGAGGTGGAGATTGCAGTGAGCCAAGATCATGCCACTGCACTCCAGTCTGGGTAACAGAGTGAGAAAGAAGAGAGAGAGGGAGAGAGAGGGGGAGAGAGAGAGAGAGAGAGAGAGAGAGAGAGGGAGAGAGAGAGAGAGGGAGAGAGAGAGAGAGAGAGAGAGAGAGAGAGAGAGAGAGAGAGAGAGAGAGAGAGAAAGGAAAGAAGGGAAAGGAAGAAAAAAGGAAAAGAAAAGATGGAAGTAAAAAAAAGTTGTAATACAATGATTTGTATTTCACTATGTAAGTGCTAGGGCACAACTACACTAAATGGCATCAATGATGTCAAGGTCCCCAACATGCTCCTGTGCCAGTGAGGAGCCCAGGGGGAAGCACTGCAACACAGAAACTGTAAAGGGATTATTCAGAGGTGAACATGGGGGCCAGGGAAGCCATCGAGGGGTGGTGCAGCCCTGAGTGTTGGGAACGGAGAGTGAGGGAACCTGGTTCCTCCCTGGGGCCTAGTGGGGCCCTGGGCGAAAGCTGTAGTTGTGGGTGGTAGCCACCCAATGGGAGCTGAGTACAACTTTGGCAGAAGAATGGCTCAGGACATGAAACCACGATGTCACTCTCCTCCCACCTGCTGAGCTCCTGCAAGCTCCTCCATGGCCTAACTCTTGTCAATGTCCAGTCACTCTGACGGCTAGGTTCTCTGCAGCCCCTAGGCAATCGTAGATACCTAGATACTTGCTCACACTGACTCCAGGTAGCCACAGGGAATTTGCCTTTTATAATCAGAAAAAGGGCATGAATACCTGACCTATCTGTATCGTTTCTCTGGTCTCAGTCAGGAAAGCTCTTCTCTCTGGTTTATTTTTGGTTTTGTTTTGAAAAACAAGCTGAATTCCATCCTTTCTGCCTGTTTGAAGCGAGGCTTGTCTCGTAGTTGAAGGGTGGAGAAGCCTGATGCCCCACCTGATATTCTGGTGATTTCCACTGCTCTCTGGATGAAGCTCAGCAGAGACATGGTTCAATCCCTGGCGGTAAAAGGCTAGGGTCTCCCCGCAGCTTTGCTCTGCTATGAGGGTGGTTAACTTAGGAAGAGCCTGGCCTTTTCCTGTCTTGATCTAGTCTCTTCTGTATTGTAAGGTCTGTCAGCTGCCACAGCCCACTCCAGGTCTCCTCCAGCGTGAGTGAAACCTTAAATCAGCTTAAACAAAAGAGGGAATTCACTTGCTCACACAAGCTGGGAAGTGTGGGGTAGATGCAGTTCAAGCCGATACACCCAGGGATACCGGGCATCAAGGATGCTCCCTCCCTTCTCTTCTGGTTGCTTTTTGGTTTCATTTCCTAACTGCAGGCAGTGGTGGGAATGTGGCAGGGCAGATCTAGCGTCATCTCTTTCTGTTTGAGACAGGAGGGGCCGTGGCCTTTCTCTCCAGTGCCGCATTGTAAGGTCCCAATGACCCGTGTCCCTTACTGCACTGCTTGGACCAGCTACTGTGGCCAGGGCCATGGAGTATTTGGCCCGGGTTACCAAAATACCAATATGGCCAGAGGTTTAGAACATGTGACTGACTGGCACTTCTCCAAAAGCATGCCATCAGCACAGTGAAGGCGACGCTGTTCCTAGACAGGCAGATAGCTTACATTCATTCCATCAATGCTTTTTTCAACCTACGGACCTCTCTTGAAGTCAGCATGTGTTTATCATGCACACAGGGTAGTGATCAGATAAAGAACTTGTCTTTATTGAGCAGTATAGAACCCAACATTGTGCTTAGCACTCAATCCGTGCTGTTTTTTGCTGAGGGAAGGGTAAGGAAGCACGGGGGTGCTTCTGTCCTCAAGGTATCTGCAGTCAAGACAGTAGGAGCAAGAGTGAGGACCTCTGCATGCCTCCATCTTCTCTCTGCTCCCTGCCTTCATCGTCTGATGTCCTTGGGCTCCCTTGCCTCTAGACAATCCTTAGTCATGCCTCATGGGTCGCATCCACGACACGTGCTTGTGCACAGGATCCAGCAGTCCTACGTCTCTGATGCCTCTGCTGGGGGCTAGTCTCATTGCCCCTTCCTTCCTTCCTGTCTCAGTCTCTGTATTGGTCGTGCAGACTTTGTGCAAAGCCATCTTCTGATTGAAGCTCCTGCAATTCTCACTGCTCTTCCACCAGGCCCCCCGGCACTGTTAGTCTGTCTGATGATTGCATGTCAGGTGGCTGGGTTGATATAAATTCATTTAACTCACTTCAGTACTAAGTGGAGTGATTAGAAGCTGCTGGAGCTCAACATCCGTTCGTGGAATTAAATTGCTAAGGTGAGTGGGAATCTGCAAAGCAGCCCATAGCAAAATCACCTTGCAAAGTAGAAATCTAGTAAAGCTTCTGATTCAGAATACGATCTATCTCAAGATTAAAATAGTTAACCACATTCATTTGTAGACCATCTACTTTGCCTATGAATAACAAAAGCTTTTAAGGAGTTTTCAAGTGTCATTGATGCAAAATCTCTGTAACTGTAATATAATCAAAGGCAAGCACTGTATAGCTGAGGCTTTGCTGGCTTTAAAAATCACTCTTTTGTTTCCTATGATCTGTGATAAAGGAAAAAAAAAATCACTTTTATCTGCTGGGCGCGGTGGCTCACACCTGTAATCCCAGAACTTTGGGAGGCCAAGGCAGGTGGATCATGAGGTCAGGAGCTCGAGACCAGTCTGGTCAACATGGTGAAACTCCGTCTCTACTAAAAATACAAAAAATTAGCCGGGTGTAGTGGTGTGCGCTTGTTATCCCAGCTACTCAGGAGGTTGAGGCAAGATAATCTTACTCGGGAGGTTGAGGCAAGAGAATTCAGTGAACCCGGGAGGCGGAGGTTGCAGTGAGCTGAGATCGGGCCATTGCACTCCAGCCCAAGCAACAGTGCGAGACTCTGTCTCAAAAAAAATTAAATGAAATAAAATAACTCTTATCTGGAAGGCTGGTCTCCCCATCTGAGGCTTAAATATCTCAGGGCCAAGGCCCCAGCCCTGCAGTGCTGGGCATGCTGTAAAGAACACTTGATTGGAGTGTTGTATTATTTTGCTAGAGCTGCTGTAACAAAACACCCCAGACCTGGGGACTTAAACAACAGACATTTACCTTCTTAAGTCTTGGAGGCTGGAGGTCTGAGATTAAGGTGCGCACAGGGTTTTCTCCTGAGGCCTCTCTCCTTGGCTTGCAGATAGCCCTCTTCTCCCTGTGTCCTCATGTGGCTTTTCCTCTGTGTATGTCCATGTCCTAATTGCCTCTTATAAGGACACCAGTCATGTTAGATTATGCCCCATCCATATGACTCATTTTAATTTATTTAATTTATTAATTTTTTTTTTTGAGACAGAGTTTCACTCTGTCACCCAGGCTGGAGTGAAGTGGTATGAAATCAGCTCACTGCAACCTCTGCCCCCCTGGGGTTCAAGCTAGTCTCCTGCCTCAGCCTCCCAAGTAGCTGGGATTACAGGTAACCACCACCACACCTAGCTATTTTTTCTTTTTAAGATTAGGCCCCATCCATATGACTCATTTTAATTTTTTTTTTTTTTTTTTTTTTTTTTGAGACAGAGTCTCACTCTGTCATCCAGGCTGGAGTACAGTGGCAAGATCTTGACTCACTTCAACCTCTGCCTCCTGGGTTCAAGCAATTCTCCTGCCTCAACCTTCCAAGTAGCTGGGACTACAGGCACGTGCTACCACACCTGGCTAATTTTTGTATTTTTTAGTAAAGACAGAGTTTCACCATATTGACCAGGCTGGCCTCAAACTCCTGACTTTGTGATCTGCCTACCTTGGCCTCCCAAAATGTTGGGATTACAGGTGGGATTATTGGCCAGGCTGGTCTCAAACTCCTGACCTTAGGTGATCTACCTGCCTTGGCCTCCCAAAGTACTAGCATTACAGGTGTGCACCGCTGCACCCAGCCACATGACTCATTTTTAATTTAATCAGCTCTTTAAAGACCCACATCTTCAAATACAGTCACATTCTGAGGTCCTGGGTATTAGGCTTCAACACAGGAATCTGGTGGGGTGCGGTGTAGTACAATTTAGACCCCAAGTGTCCACTAGGAGAGACTCTGCACACCATGGTCATCAAGGTGAGATGTGCTTTAGTCTCCCAGAAGAGATGTAAGGCTCCATTTCCAGAGCCCACTCTAGAGCCACCAAAGAGGACACCTGGGAGTTGCATCATTATGAAGATTCTGAGGGAATTCTTGGTGCCACTAGGTCACCACAGCCAATGCTTAGGAAACAGTGTCCTAAACACTGCTTGGCTGACCTGGACCAGTTATCAAAATGGTTCAAGGCAGTGGGGAATGCATGGAAAAATAAGTCTGTAGGAGAAAATCCCTCAGAGTGAAAAGAATGGGAAGGGACATTAACAGTTGATGGGGAAATTTTAATTTATTTTTGGAAGCTGGGAAATAGATTACAGGCATTGTTGGGGGAAGAAGAGCGGACAGCTACAGCTCCTGATGCATGTGCAGGGCCCGCAGAGAAGGGGACGGCTCCCTGGTGTACCTGGTGATCCCCAAGGCTGTGGGGGTGGAGGTGAAAGCAGCCACGAGGCGGTGAAATCAGGGAGGAGCTGCTGCAGCTGCATCTGCCCCCACCTGCAGCTCCCTGCATCCAGCCCTGCCCATGGAGCCAGGAGGTTTTGTGGGGGAAGGGGGCTTTGGGAGAAAGGGGAAGCTGGAGCGTCCTCTGCTAAGGAAATTGGGAGTAGAAAGTCTGGTTAGTGTATTTGAGTCTAATATTTAGTTGCTTGAAGCTAATAGTATTTCAGTGTTATGAATCAAGAAGGAATGAAACTAGAAGATTGTTTGGAGATATGGAGGTAAATAAATATGAGAATAAAGCAAGCAGCAGGTGAATTGTGCCTCTCCCTCTCCCATTGATGGGAGCTGGGCTTCAGCAACAGGGCACCCGCAACTCAGGGGCTGAGAATCAAGTTCATTTCCCTCCACGCAGAGTCGAGCTGTGGCTACAGGAGGGGTAGGCCTTGCCTCTAAAGCCACAGTCGGAGGCCCGGTGTGGCACAGGTGCCATTGCTGTCACCAGCACGACCCGGTTACCTTCCCCAGCCCCAGGAAGGGGCATGACAGGAGGGCAGGAGTTCGAACCACGGCCTTGGACAGACCCAGGCCCTCGGCCATGCCAGGGGCATGCCAGGGGCATGCAAGCAGGAATAAACTTCTGATGAGCGCTGGAAGTTCTGCTGCAGTGTAGAGTTTAGGTGAAAAGGCAAACACAGTGTGTAATCAGGATAGTCCAGTCATGAAACTGGGACTGACAGAGAGATTGTGGGGGAGAAAGAGATCCTGGACAGAAAGAGATCTCCTTGGCAATCAGTGTGTCCCAGGGGGTCTCTCTGTCAGCTCAGAGGAAAAGGTGATTTGGTAAATGGTTTTGGCACAACAAACTATCCATCTGGAAAAAATTAAAAGTGAATCCTATTGTTATCATCTACTCAAATTACAGATGGAATAAAGCACAGGGAAACAGTGATAGAGGAAAATGGTTAGGAAAATAATCTAAGAAAATGTATGTAAATCCAGGCATTAGAGACACCTTTCTAAATTCAAACTAAAAACCAGAAACTCTGAATAGACACAGCTGATTCCATAAAAATTATATACATATGTATGTAATACCTGTTTGTGTATAGGTAATACACATACATATATATACATAACTGATATATACATATAAATAACAAAAATACCAAAGAAGTCAAAAGACTAATGTTGGATTGGAAATATATTTGCAATGCTTATGAAAGAGAAACAATAATGCATTAATATACAAAGAACACTTTTGCAATAATTAGAAAGAGAAAAAGTAAAAGACGACAAAAGATACGAATAGTCATTAAGTAGAAATAAATAATCATCAAGGATACGCTAAAATTCAGATATACAAATTTACAAAAATTGCAGAAAATGATAACCTCTATTGTTGACAAAAATACAGGAAAGGGTATTCATTTATTGCTGAGGGAATTGTGAATTGCTGTTGCTGTTTGGAGAGTAATCTGGCAATATTATTAAGATTAAAATATGTGTTCTGCAGTACAGCTAGCTCACGGTGAGAATCTAGGTACCAAAACAGAAACACCAACATATACATTTACATGGTAATATTTATTGCAGCATCATTCTACAAGTAACACATGATAAAGTCTGTGAAACAAAGTGACTGTCCCTCCGTTGGTCAAGGCTTGTGTAACCATGAGAGGAACTAGTTGTAAATCTTTAGCAATGTGTGAGAGCTTCACTGTATGATATGGAGGAATTTCCAAACTGTGACTGAGAAAAGCAAGATACAGAAACATTTGTAAAATATTAATCCTTTTTTGGCCAAATATGACACACACACACAAACATCTGAAGTTTTGAAATATGTAAACATATGGTTATAGGCGCATAGAAAGAACGGGCTTACTTGGTGGGGAGCAAGGTTAAATGAGTTTAAAGGAGGTACCCAAAAAGTGGCCAAAAAAGAGAGTGTATGTGATAGAAATGGCAACTAAGCTATGATCCCATTGTTGTAAAATTAGTTATGTGTGCGTAAATGCATAGACGTTGGTACGTTTCAGATGTTTTCCTTAGGCTTTAAAAAAATTGTGTGGGCTACCCCTTTCCCTGGGACCCCTCTCTCTGCAGCAGAGAGAGCTTTTCTTTTTTTTCCACCCGTTAAACTTCTGCTCTTAACCTCAAATAAATAAATAAATAATTGTGTGAAATGTTTGATGAGCATATATTCGTTGTATAACCAGAAAAAAAAAATTAAACAAAACATAAAAATGTGATTTGTTACTAATTCCCCAAAATATGCCTGTGAGTCACCTCCAGGCTCCATCTGTCCACCTTGCATGTTTTTGAGTAGCATTCCTGAAACCCCACACCTAGCACCTCCGAGGACCCTAAGTGGCTTCCACTGCTGAACTCCCCATTGGGACACTGCCAGCCCAAGGCAGAAGTTGTGAAGCCACAGGGCACACTGGGCTGGCACGGGCCCTGAGACTCTGAATCTACTCAGGAGCAGGCTGTGGAAATCCTGCCGTTCTAGTAAAAGAAACATCTACTGTATACTGTTGCCAAAAGCAAATGGTGTGGCACTTTTCACCTGGGGCTTCTGGTGTATTCCCAGCTCTGTCCACAGCGGGCTTGCTGTCAGTAGGAGTATTCTAGGTTTTTTGTTTTTTTTCATTTACTCTGCTTGATATTCATTTACCTTTTCCACATTGGTATTGGTACAGTTTACATCCCGTTCCAGTTTCTATGCATTTACACACACATACCTAATTTTACAAAAATGAGATCATAGCTTAGTTGCTGTTTCTACTATATACACTTTCCTTTTTTGGTCACTTTTTGGGTACCTCATTTAAACTCATTTAACCCTAGTCCCCACCAAGTAAGCCCATTCCTTCTATGTGCCTATAATCATATGTTAACATATTACAACACTTCAGGTGTTTGTGTGTGTGTGTGTGTGTGTGCGTGTGTGTTATATTTGGCCAAAAAGGATTAATACTTTACAAATGTTTCTGTATCTTGCTTTTTTTCAGTTTGGAAATTCCATTTAGTCTGGTTGATATGTAGCACTATTCTGATAGAAAAGAATGTTGGAGAAGTATAATCTCCCTCAGCATAATCAGTAGTTCTTCTATTGTCCTTGAGAAATCCTCTGTCTCTTCACAGCAGCGTATGCCCTGTGGAGGCATCTGCCTTCGGGGTGTCCCTGCTGCTGGACTGCACGTGGCTGGAAGGAGGAGTGGCCTGCTGCTGGTCTTTGCAGCTCCGCACCAGGCTATCTGTGATGCTTAGGAGATACCTGTTGACTGAACGGACTCAGTAATTCAGAAATGCATTGGTATGTACATAGCATATATTTTCCTACACCCTCTCCGGCTCACAGCTTTCTGATGATGAATTTGGCTTCTCTTCCATCTCAAGGCAAACGCATCATGAACCCATGGTTCACCTAAAGGCGACTTTGTCTAATAATACTTTTCTTTGTCTCTAAAAACTGTAAAAAATAAAAAACGAACTACCGCATCTAAGTCACATTGCTTCCTCTTGAATCGCTGTATATTTTTAGCCCAGGCAACAACTGCAATAGGGTCAGGGACAAAGTGTTTGTCTTTTTAAGCTGCGGGAGTGTCTGCAGCCCTCACTAAACACACTGGGATATGCTATCATCTTTGCAGTTGAGGGGGACACATTGGTGGTTGCTTTTTGCATTTGAGTGCTTTTTGTACTGGTCCCCAGCCCTCACTAAACACACTGGAATATGCTGTCATCTTTGCAGTTGAGGGGGACGCATTGGTGGATGCTTTTTGCATTTGAGTGCTTTTTGTTGGTGATGTCACTGGTCCCCAGCAGAGTGCTGAAGTGTCTAGTGTTCCCGAGTGCGAGAAGGCTGCGATGTGCCTTATGGAGAAAATTCATGTGTTAGATAAGCTCAGTTCCGCCATGAGTTATATATAGTGCTGTTGCTTGTGAGTTCAATGTTAATGAATCAAAAATATGGTTCATCCATACAAAGGTAGAGGAAATTCACCAATCTGCACTTGAGGCTGCTCCAGAAAATGCTAAAGTAATATCTATAGAACATAATAAAACCACAGAAAAGATAGAAAAGCAACTCAATTGATAGATTCATTAGTGGATGACTGAAGAAAATCCCCAAGCCCCCAAATCAATGGACAGAATTGTGAGTTGGAAAGCCAAGGAAATTTGCGGTCACATTACTCAGGTCAGGAAAATCCAGACCTTTCTTGGCTAGTACTGGGCTGGCTTGCATGTTTCAAAAGGCAATGTGGTGTGAAAAATGTTAAACTCACAGGAAAGGCAGGTTCTGTAGATAGGAAGGCTACGGAAGAATTTTAAAATCACCATCTAAGTGTTACATAGGAAAAGCATTATTTGGGAGAGCAAAGTTTCAACATTAATGAGACTTACTTGCTTTATAAGGACGTTGGCAAACAAACCTATGTAGTGTAAATGGTGTTTTGGTTGGTGAAAATGTTGTGTCTGGAGCCCTGAAGAAACCTAAACCTGTGGTTCAGTTTTTGCTAAGTTGGTGTTCGCAGTGACTTTATGGAACATACCCCTAAATAATGAGAATAGGCTGTAACTGTGTCTTTTATTTCCTTCTGTTGCCTTTTGCATGAGTTAGAGCTTCCAGGACTAAGTTGAATAGCAGTGCTGAGTGTGGGCACCTTTGCTGTGTCCTGATTTCATGAGGAGAGCATTCAGTCTTTCACCATTATGTTTTGCAGGAATTTTTTTAAAAATCAGACTGAGGGAGTTCCCCTTTGTTCCTAGTTTTCTGAGAATTTTTTTAAAAACATGAAAGGTATTAAGTTTGGTCAAATGCAGCCTAGTAATCCCTCTTCTAGGCATATACCCAAAGGAAGTGAAATCACCACCTCGTAAGAATATCTGCATATCCCATGTTGCAGTACTTTTCACAATAGCCAAGATATGGAAACAACCTAGGTGTCTATTAATGGATAAATGGATAAATTGTGGCATAAACAGACAATGAAATATTATTTAGCCTTTAAAAATGGAGGAGATCTTGACTGGGTGCAGTGGCTCACACCTGTAATCTCAGCAGTCTGGGAGGCCAAGATGTGACAATAGCCTAAAGCCAGGAGTTCAAGACCAGGTTAGGAAACATAGTGAGAGCCCCATATTATTTTAAAAATTTAAAAATTATCTAGGCATGGTGGTGCATGCCTGTAGTACCATCTACTAGGGAGACTGAGGCAGAAGGATCACTTGAGCCCGGGAGTTTGAGGCTGCAGTAAGCAAAGATCACACCACTGCACTCTAGTCTGGATGACAGAACAAAACCCTGTCTATAAACAAAACAAAAACAACAAAAAAGAAGATCTGGGCCAGGAGTGGTGGCTCACGCCTGTAATCCTAGAACTTTGGGAGGCAGAGGTGGACAGATCACAAGGTCAGGAGTTTGAGACCAGCTTGGCCAATATGGTGAAACCCCATCTCTACTAAAAATACAAATATTAGCCGGGTGTGGTGGTGTGCACCTGTAATCCCAGCTACTTGGGAGGCTGAGGCAGGAGAATTCCTTGAACCCAGGAGGCGGAGGTTGCAGTGACCTGAGATCACACCATGGCACTCCAGCCTAGGTGACAGAGCAAGACTCCATCTTGGAAAAAATAAAAAAAGATCTGCCATTTACCACAAACCTGGAAGGTATTATACTAAGTGAAATAAGCTAGACACAGAAAGAAAAATATTGCATGATCACACTTATGTGGGGTCTCTAGAACAAGAGATCAAATACATAAAGACAGGGAATAAAACAGTGGCTACCAAGGTTGGAGTTGGGGAGGAAATGGAGAGATGTAGGTCAAAAGATAAACAGGAGCAAAGAAATATGTAGAATGGACAAGTGGAAAGATCTAATGAATAGCATGGGGACTACAGTGAATAATCGGGTATCGTATTCAGGATTTTTGCTAAATAGGTAGATTATAGCTGTTTTTGCCACAGAAGGAGTTATGAATAACTAAATTAGATGATGGAGATGTTAATTTGTTTCACTATAGCAACCATTTTATTATATATGTATCTTATCACACTTATACATGATAAAATTTATTTAAGTAAATTTACTTAAATAAATTTTATCAAGTGCTATACTGCATCAATTGATAAGGTCATGTGAATTTTATTCTGTTAATGTGATGGATTACATTGACTGATTTTTTAAATATTGAATCAACCTTGCATTTCTGGAATAAGCTTTATTTGGTTATGGTGTGTAATTCTTAAAAATTGCTGAAGTCTATTTGTTAATACTTGTTGAAGAGTTTTTATGGCTACATGCATGAAGAATACTTCTCTGTAGTTTTCTGGTTTTTTGGACTTCTCTGTCTGGTTTTGGTAATAGTGTAATACTGGTCCCATAGAATGAGAAGGGAAATATTTTCTCTTCTTATATTATCTGGAAAAAATTGCTTATTGTTGGTGTTGATTCTTCCTTAAACAGTAGAATTATCCAATGAAACAATTTGACATGGCAATTTCTTTTTCAAAGAAAAACTTAGTTTTAATTTTAAAATTAAAATATCTATGCATCTATTTGATGATTGTTACAAATAATAAGTTCCCTGTGTCTATTCAACCATTTTCCTCTCCCACAGAGCAACTCTTTTAAACTATCTTAGCTAAGTTTTTGATATCTTCCTCCATGTCTTAAAGTGCCTATGTTGTTACTTCTTTGATTTTGCAGTTTAAAAATTTCTCTAAGACTTCCCGATGTGGAAGATGATTTATCTCCTTCCCTTCCCTAGCCTGACAAGCGATTTCTGTCTTCACTTTGTCCCAATCTGATTAAATAGACATTTTTCCTTAAGCTCAGTAGTCAGCATTTCTATTATAGCCGCACCTTTTCAGCTGAACCATGGACTGGACAATAATGATGGTGATGATGGTAGTGGTCGTGACAACCACAATAGCTAACACCCACAGCCTGGGCAACATAGCAAGACCTTGCTCCTACCAAAAAAAAAAAAGAAAAATCAGCCGGATGTGGCAGTGCACACCTGTAGTCCTGGCTACTCAGGAGGCTGAAGCAGGAGGATTGCCTGAGCCCAGGAGGTCAGGGCTGCAGTAAGCCAAGATCGAACCACTGCACTCTATCCTGGGCAACACAGCCAGACCCTGTCTCTAAATAAATAAATAAAATTAAAAATAAAGACAGTTAACATTTCACATGGGTCTTTCTGTGGGCCAAAGAAAGATCCAAGGACTTTAATTTTCACAAAACTCTCACAAGGCTGTTATAATAATTCTAATTTTATACATGAGGACCATGGAAGTCAAGTGATTTGCCCAAGGCAATTCAGCCTTTAAGTGGCAAAACCGGAATTTGAAACCCAAGCATTCAGGATCTGTATTCCATAGGCGTGCCCACTACACTACAGTCTCTAACAAATTTATGTTTGTTCTTGAATTAATAATAATCTTTTGTTGGTTGCTATTTTTCTATATATGTATTACTTATGAATTTCAAGTTCTACTTCAGTTTTGAAAAGCTTCTTTTGATGTGCTCAAACACATTAGCACTATATCGTCTTCTTGAAAATACGTTCTAGAGTTCTGGGATATCTGTTCTCCAAGCCTGCTTATGGCTGGACTCTCCCTCCTGTACTGTCCTTAGGATTTCCTTCATCTCTCTTTTGTTTGGAACCCACTGCTTTCTGAATGCTAATCATGTTCTTTCTTGTTTTATTTCCTCATTTTGATCAACAACATCCTCTCAGCTTCCTGAGACAATGGAATAGAAAGTAAATTTTACAACTCCTTCACATCTAAATATGCCTTTATTCCATCTTCACATTTAATTCATACTTTGGCTGGGTATTGAAGAATATATAAACAATTAGAATGTTGAAGAGATTCCTCCATTGTTTTTTAGCTTTTACTGTTGCTGTTGAGAATTTCCAAGCCATTCTGATTCCTACGCTTTGTATTTGACCTGCTTTTCCTCTAAGGAAACTTGTAAAGTCATCTCTCTGTTCCCAGGATTCTGAAGGTCACTAATGATGTGTTCAATGGGGCACAATTCTCATTTAATATGTGCCCCACTTGGTACATCCTTTTCATTTGGGAAGTCAAATTCTTCAGTTATGATATATCTTCTTGAATTTTTTTTATTCTTTCTGCCACCATTTTTTCAGTTCACTCTCAGAAGCTCACTTCATTGGAAGTTGGTCCTTCTGAAGTTGGCCAACTGATTCTTTAAAACTTTAACAAATTGTTAATATCCTCAGAAACAAAACGGAAACCTCAGAAATAAGCAATAACAAAGGGACTGATAGAGAATCATAAATTTAAAATATAATATCAGAAAAGTCACACTAGATCCATATATTTGATGATATTAAAATCAAGACCTGCCGTTCAAAACACACCATCACAGGAGTGAGAGGCAGACAACCGTGTAACAGAAAATCTTTGCAATTTTATATGAAAGAAAGTACTTGTATCCAGAATATATAAAGAAATTCTACAAATAAATTTTTAAAAGGTGGAAAGCCAGTCAATAAATTGTCTGTCAGCAACAGAATGACAATGCCCTCTACCATGCTATGGCACAGCAAGAAGGCCCTCACCAGATGTAGTCTCTCAATCGTGGACCTCCTAGCCTCCAGAACTGTAAGCCAAATACACTTCTTTTCATTATAAATTACCCAGTCTATGGTATTCTGTGATAGCAGCATAAAGCAGACTAAGACACTTGTGTTTGTTTTCTTTTCTGCATAGTATTCTATTGTGTGAATATACCACAATGCATTTATTCATTCTGCTCCTGATAGACAATTGATTCCAATTTTTATGGATAGTGCTGCTGTGATTATCCTTGCACATGTCTTTTAGTTTACATATATGTGCATCTCTGTAAGATATATACTTAGTAGTGGAACTATGTTTAGAATTAGTGGATGTTGCCAAACGATTTTCCAAAAAGGGGTTTTACTGATTTACACTCTCTCCAGTAGAGTATGAGGGCTCAGGTTGCTTTAACACTCTCACTAATCCTTGGTATTGTTTATTTGTTCTTCATTTTAGCGGTTCTGGTGGATGCCATATTATTGTGGCTTTACTTACATTTTCCTAAAGCTGAGTACCTTTCATACCCATCAGAATATTCTCCTTTGTAAAGCACCTGTTCAAACTTTTGCCCAATTTTTTATTGGCTCTCCATCTTTTAAAAATTTGTTTGTAGAAGTTCTTTATATATTCTGGATACAATACTTCATTGGATATAAAATTGAAAATACTTTCTGTTACTTTGTCATCTGCCTCTCACTCCTGTGATGGTGTGTTTTGATGAACAGAAGTTCTTAGTGTCAATGTTGTCAAATATATAAATCTAGTGTGACTTTTCTGATATATTTTAAATTTCTGGTTCTCTATCAGCTCCTTTGTTATTGCTTATTTCTAAGGTTTTGGTTTTTGTTTCATTTCTGATGATATTAATGATTTTCTTTTTCTATTTCTTTTCTTTTTTTTTTTTTTTCTGAGATGGAATCTCCCTCTATTGCTTAGGCTGGAGTGCAGTGGTACAATCTCAGCTTACTGCAACCTCCTCAGCCTCTGGAGTAGTTGGGTTTGTGGAGGCACCACCACACCCAGCTAATTTTTGTGTTTTTGTTTTTTAGTAGAGATGGGGTTTCACCATGTTGGTCAGACTGGTCTCAAACTCCTGACCTTGTGATCTGCCTGCTTCAGCCTCCCAAAGTGCTGGGATTACAGGCGTGAGCCACCGTGTCCAACCTGATATTAATGATTTTCTACAGCTTTCTTTTTACACAGCCTCTATTTCTTCCCAATCATCCTTTTTCTGTTTTCTTCTGCCCATCAATCACCTCACTGGATTTCTCCAAGTGTCCTATGATTTTTGGCTGTCTGCTGATATTTAACAGTTTTTTTGTGCACATTGACTTTCACACAGTATGGTGGTCTGAACGAATCATCTCGTCAGAGGGATCCCTGTTTTTAATGTATATATAAGTCAGTCCTCTTGGATTGTTTCCAGTTCACCAAAGAATATACTTTCAGTTTCTTCCTGAAGGATAAAACCCTGGCTTCCAACTCGGGGTTCCTGTTGGAGAAGGATGAGCGTCCCTAGTTCAAACCAGCTGGAGCCCCTCAATACAGATAAGTTTTGTTTTATCCTCTTCCTGGAATAAACTTCCCATTTTTATCAGAGAGGGGAGGGAGAACTTTCTCACACATGGGGAACAATGGATAGGATCTGTGTGTGAAACTCCTTAAAGAGCTCTGAAGCCAGCCTTCTGATTTATAGCTCACGCTTCTCCTTTCCTCTTGGGGGTCCAAGGTGCTCACCATTTCTGAGCTGCTGGGGATACTGGTTTGTAAGTCAGGCGCCTCTTGGACTTTCCCATTGCTGTCACAAAACTCAGCCTTCCGGGTTCTGCTAAGCCGCTTTGCTGCTTTGTCAGCAGCATTTTTCTGCTTTCTACCTTCCAGAAATTTTGTTGTTGTCTCTTTGCAAGTTTACGCCTTTAAAAAGAAAAATCTCTTAACTAACATCTTACTAAGTTTTGGGGAAGGAGCCAACATAGATGAAGGGCTCAATCCACCATCTTTAACTGGAAGTCACTGCATTTAGTTCCCTAATCCTACAATCTATTTTTGTGTGTGTATGGCGTAGGGTAGGATAGATAATATACATGTTCTAAAGAGATATTCATTTGTTCCAAAACCATTTGTTGAGTTGTTCATTCTCTCTCCACTCATTCAGAATGCAACGTACATTATGCTCAGAGATGTGGTTCTCACTGTTCCTCAAGCAGGCCAGGTACTAGCCCATTCAGGAACAGGTCACTGCTGGTTCCCTGGCCTGGTTCCTTCTGCCAGACGTCTGCCTAGGAGAGCCTCTGTTCTTCTTTAAACTTTTGCATCAATACCTCCTGACTAGAGAGAATCATGCACACTATGTACTTAAAATTGCATGTTACCCCTATCATTTTCTTTGTTCCTCAATGTTTTTCTCCATGGTATTTCTCTTCTCTAATCTCCTGTGACATTGACTCATCTATTTTCGCTGATTGTCTTGCCCCGCCTCACTAGACCATAACCTCCTTGACCCGTGGATATGGACTTTTTTGGTTGTTATGCTATGCACAATGACTATTGTTCAATAGACATGTGTAGAATAAGTTAATGAACATGCTACATTTCCAAACAAACATAGCTGTTTCTGTTCTTTCTATCCTGCACTACTTGTCAGTTTATTCCTGTATCAGTTCCACTTTGTGCTATTATCAGTAGTTTTATAGTTCACGTTGATATTGACAGAACAGATCACCTTTCTTTTTCCCCCTTTTTTTTTTGAGGTAGAGTTTTACTCGTTGCCCAGGCTAGAGTGCAGTGGTGCAGTCTTGGCTCACTGCAACCTCTGCCTCCCGGGGTCAAGCGATTCTCCTGCCTCAGCCTCCCGAGTAGCTGAAATTACAGGCATGCACCACAATGCCCTGCTAAGTTTTGTATTTTGAGTAGAGATGGGATTTCACCATGTTGGCTAGGCTGGTCTCGAACTCCTGACCTCAGGTGATTGAGCCGCCTCAGCCTCCCAAAGTACTGGGATTACAGGCATGAGCCACCGCGCCTGGCGATTGTACCTCTTTTTCAAAATATTCTTGCTTATTATTGGGCATTTTTGTTTTGTCTTTTTATTTATTTATTTTTGGAGACATAGTCTCATGTTGCTTAACAATCATAAATGTGATTTTAGTTCCAGATTATTATTTATTCATTAATTAAAGCAATTAACAATTACTTATCCTAACTATATATTTTACTGTTTCTTTTATTTACTGCTCTTATATAATTTCTCTTGGATTTATTTTTATTTTGCTGAAGTACAGCCTCTTTATTTTTTTCAAAGAGATTTGCAGGGGTCACATTTTTTGAGTCCTTACAGGTCTAAAAATGTGCTGTACCCTTGAATGAATTTTGGCCAGGAATAGAAACCTAGTTTAAAAATCCTTTACTTTCAGAACTTCGAAGTTATTGCTATGTGAGTTTTCTATTCATTTCTTATGTTTTTGTAAGTAATGTATTATTTTCTCTCAGAAAGCTTTGAGGATTGTTTCTCTAGTCTTGGCATTTTGGAAGTCTTACCATGAAATAGCCAAGGGCAAATCTGTTTCCATCTGAAGGTTTGCATCATTGTTCTTTTCTTAATTCATTGATTATTTTGTGCCCATTGCTCTCACAATTCTTATTATTTCTTCTGCCAGTAAGAAGGTCTGGAACTGTCATCTGTGATTTTTGATCGTTACATTTACTCAACTGGTGGTCTTTAGTTGAGTACCCACATTCCCACTTTTTGTACATGATGACAGATTCAGTAGGTTGAGTGGGGGTGGGTGCAGAAGCCTGAGAAGTCCTCGAAAAAGGACTTGATAACTAAGTCCCTGATAAGGAAGTTTTTTGAAACTTGTTTTAACCCAATCTCTCCCAACTTAATCACAAGGAAAAGTTTTAAATGTCTTCTAATATTTTTCATATCATTTCACAGAACTTATATTCTATATGCAGCTTCTAAGAACTGGCAGAGCATAACACTTATAGAGTCTCAAATACTTTTCATTTTTTTAATTTATTTATTTTGAGACAGGGTCTTGTTCTGTCACCCGGGCTGGAGTGCAGCAGTGCAATCTCAGCTCACTGCAACCTCCACCACCCAGGTTCAAGCAATTCTCCTGCCTCAGCCTCATGAGTAGCTGGGATCACAGGCATGCACCACCCCACCGGGCTAATTTTTGTATTTTCAGTAGAGACGGGGTTTCGCCATTTTAGCCCAGGCTTGTCTTGAGCTCCTGGCCTCAAGTGATTTGTCTCTCAAAGTGCTGAGATTACAAACCTGAGCCACCACGCCCAGCCTCAAATACTTTTTAAAAAAATGATTCTCTCTATCCATCAATTTATAATGTCTTTCAGAGATGTAATAATTTAAAGTAATTTTGGTAATTTATACTCTAGAATGAATAAGTTAATGAGAATAGACTAAGCATTTCAGCATATGGTAAACCACAAGATGAAAATTTGGCCAAATATTCAAACTCCTTCAAAAGCATCAACCTCAGATTGTGGCAGGAAATTAGGGATCTGGAGGGACCAATGGGGTTGCAGGAGGATTTTTTTTTTTTTTGAGATGGAGTCTCACTCTGTCATCCAGGCTGGAGTACAGTAACACGATTTCTGCCCACTGAAGCCTTCGCCTCCTGGGTTCAAGTGATTCTCCTGCCTCAGCCTCCTGGGACTACAGGCACATGCCACCACACCCGGCTAATTTTTGCATGTTTTATAAGAGACAGGGTTTCACTATGAGGATTTTATTTAACGTGATCACGGGCTCAGCAGAATTGCTTCCTAATTCTGAGCAAAGGACAAAGAAAATGGGGTGCCTTTTATGTACCTGAGTGGTACAGGATGACGAAGCAGAAAACAAGTTCACAGAAGCCAGAAGAAAGAGCAGTTAATTAACTTGTGGCGTATTTTGGGATGTACTTTAGATTTGAAAAGTAACATCTTGAGAAACATATTTTGCAGTTTTGAGTTTATCTGCTTTGTGACCTTGCAGCTGGTTAGCAAGACAACCAAGAATTTCTAGATGCTGGGAACTTTGCCAAGAATGTAGGGAGGATAGATAAGGTTCAATGGTTTGCAGGAAGGCAGTTATTCTGCCTTAAACAGAGCTGGGGAGGTATCTTATTAAACAACACACAACACAGCAAAATTTACTTTATTATATAGCAACTACAAATTATAAGGTTTTGTTTTACTATTATTGCTGTTGTTTAATTTCCTTCTTCAAGATGTGTTCAGCAAAGCTTAAAGGATGGTTAGGTAATTGTTCACTGAGAAGCTTGGAAAATGCCTCTTAAGAAAGTCTACATATGTCCCCATATCTTGGGCAGGATGAAGAAGACTTCCAAGTCAATTGGAAGTTGAAGTTTAAAGAAAACCAGGGGTAGACATGAAGGGGTAAATTCCAGGCTATGGGGCAAGAGAGAGGCAAGATAGCTGGCCTGAGCTGAGAGATGCTTGCTCATGGTTTCCGTAAAGGAAGAAAGCACGTTCTTCTTTCATGTGTCACACTTTATTATTATTTCCAAACTGAAAGAAATTCACATTCGCTCCAGGGATATCAGACTGCCTCCCTAAACTGGCTTTTAATTTTCTTATTTCAAGAAAAATATTTTGTTATTTAAAGTAACAATAAAACCCCAGGTTTTAAACTTTTATTCTTACTATAACCAGATGGGAGTTACAAAACTTTGTGATATATATCCGAGACTGAACATTGGATACCTGGTTAATGTCTTAGGTAGGTTCCATAAATCTGGTTTTTCCCATGAGTAAAAAAAAATGTAGTGAAATAGATGAAACCCAGTTACATATTGTTACATAAAGTTTTTTTTTTACCTTAAGCTGTAAAATGTATGGGGTTTTTAATAGGTAAAATTAACATCTGTGGAAGTTGAAGCTTCAGTTTTAGAAAGCTACTAGATTTTTCTTTTTAAACACAATATGTGGCTTTTGTGAATGATTCATCTTGACTTACTTCTCTGAGAAATCGATTGTATAGTTACAGAGATGAACCGCGTGTGGCCTTCGTTGATTCAGGCAGTGTTTGGTGTCCTGCTATGCGGCTGCTCATATTGGGCAAACACATCCTCATTGACATTGACCAGAAGTATTGATCTAGTTCAAATACCATAAAATTACTTTGTCAAAAGTATATTACATGAGAGTGAAAACAGTTCAAAATAATTCCAGTTATCTTCAATAGGTGTCAGGGGGATGAGTGATATATAATTCATTAAAATTTTTTTATTTTACATTCCTTATATTGAAGTGATCTTGCAAAGACTCTGTAAGCAGATTGCCTTGGGATAAGAGTTTCTGTGTAGATTGCCTGGTTTTCTAAGAAAAAGACCATATTTGCCACAGTTTCCCAAACCTGATTGGCAATAGCTGGATGGAGTTGTAATTCCATGAATGTAAATGTTCCTCAAAAAGTTGTTGGCGTCAGGTTATCTCAGAAATAACCACTCAAAAGTACTAGAATTTCTACTTTTTAGGAGCCCCTGGATGGCTGAAGCTGCACAGCAAGTGCATAGGGGCTGTGTGGGGCTTCTTGAGGGGCCTCTAGTTTCTACCCACCGGTCCCTAGCATGTAGGTAAACTCAGGGTTCCTGCATCTGCCTTTCTCACACCCATGTCAGGTTATTTTCCACCAGTGCCAGAAACCGAACTGCCCATTTTTAATTTTCTTGAGTACCATAATTGTTCCATGCCTAGTTTTAGATAAGAAGTTATTAAGTTTTTATGTAACAGAGAAGCAAAAATAACATGTACTGTCAATTTCAATTCTATTTTTTTGGTTGTTGGGTTTGTTGTTGTTGTTGTTTTGTAAAGGAAAACTGAAGCCCAGAGAGTTACAGAGGTTTTCTGTTTCCTGCCCTAGGGTCTTTTCCAATATGCCACTTAGCCGCACCCAGATGGATCAATGACAATCTCAGCCCTTCATCTCAGAGATAAGTGGTACTTTTCCCTTTCCCAAAATCAGAGTCAAAGGAGTTTCTCCTTAGAGCTCCCAATCACCTTTTTGTTTGTTTGTTTGTTTTTGTTTGAGAGGGTGTCTCACTCTGTTGCCCAGGTTGGAGGCTCACTGCAACCTCCACCTACCTAATTCAAGTGATTCTCCTGCCCCAGTCTCTTGAGTATTTGGGATTACAGGTGCCACCACCACACCTGGCTAATTTTTGTATTTTTACTGCAGATGGAGTTTTACTATAAAGACCAGACTGGTCTTGAACTCTTGACCTCAGGTGATCCACCCAACTTGGCCTCCCAAAGTGCTGGGATTACACGTGTGATGAATTATCACAGCATCCTCCTCTTCTTACCTTTTAAACTCCCTAAAGCATCACTAAAAATTATTACTCTATATTATGTGTGCTGGTTTTTTTCTTTTGCTTTATGGTATGACAAGACATGCATGAAAGGAAAGATGGGGCTAAGAAGTTTAAATTCCATTTACTTTGATTTTAAATAATAGCATTTTTTTTGTTGTAGTGCTATATTTGTATAATAAGAGTACTGTTTGTTTAGTGAAAGGATGATTTTATCTCTCAAATTTGCATGAGTAAATTATGATTTCATGTTGACAAGTGGTTCATAAACTAAAAGATATTGCCATAGCATTTCACAGGTTTAAATGAAATATTGGTTGGCTGCTTGTTTGTTATTTCCCTCCCTTATTCCTTCCTGTCTCCATTGTTAAGCACATTTATTGGCATAAAAGAGGTTTTTAATACCCATTTTTAGACTGCATTCTAGCCTGGGCAATAAAGCAACACTCCCGTTCTCTCTCTCTCTTTCTCTTCCTCTTTCTTTCTTCCTTTCATTCTTTTTTTTCTTGCTTTCTCTCTTTTTTCTTTCTTCTTTTCTCTTTTTCTTCCTTTCTTTCTAAAAAAAGATATTGCAAGATATTTAATTATAAAAACTATACTAGAGATTAAAACAACTAGTATTAACCTTACAATTAGAATGCTGCCTCCATTGTTAAAAATAATCTAGCCTTTCATACCTATCAGGATGGCCAACACCCAGAACACTGTCAGTGCCAAATGCTGACAAGGATATGGAGCAACAAGAGCTCAATTTTTTGCTGTAGGAATGCAGAATGGTACGGCTACTTTGGAAGACAGTGTGACAGTTTCTTACAAAATTACACCTCCTCTTACCATATGAACTCCTGGCCTCAAATGCCTCTCCCAGCTTTGAGATCCCAAAGTGCTGGGATGATAGTCATGAGCCACAGTGCCCAGCCGCGAGTGATCTTCCAATGCCGAGGCAGAGCTTTTCATTCCTCATTGAACCTTCTCTCCTATAGTGTTCATGTCCTCTTCAACCCACAACTTCCTCCCTGGCAGGGCTCTGGCTAGAAATCTCTCCAGTTCTCTCCAGCTCCGAAACCTGGATGAATCCGAGTGCTCATTCACCTTTCCCACAGCAAACAGAGGAAATGGGCTTGAGGAAGAGAAGGCGAGAGAGTCCTGCTGAGTACAACACACGGTCCCCTCCATTGTCAGCGTGAAGAACTCAGGGTTGACGATGGTGTAGACATCCTCTAAGGGATCGGCAGCTCTGTCCACTGCCCTGATAGAGTGGCTTCATGGACAGCGTCTTATTTTGCCTGTCCCATGACCACATCCCCTTCTCTGTAGGCAGCCTGGGTTCCATCTGGGGAATTCCTGTTCTTTACTGGGTAAAGTCTTGATGGGGATGTAAATCAAAATTCCCTTTTCTCCCTGTTCAGAAACCAGTGGGCCCTTCCTAGTAGAGCTTTTTTTTTTTTCACAGCCTCAGCCACATTCACACGGTGGGCATTTGCTGTGAAGGTGGCCAACCAGGCCCTCCCCTGGGATTTTGCCTCCGGTGGGCTAATGCAAATGTGAGAAGTCAGTTGGGGGTTCATTCATTTGAAAATGGAGTGTGGAGGTGGAGGTGGCTGAGCTGTTCTTGCTGCCCTGGTTCCCATCATTTGTGTCTCCATTGTTCAGCTTTATGGGGAGTGTCTGGCATGGTCCTAATTCTTCCTTTATTTCTAACCTGGCTGGCGTCAGTTTCTGTGCTTGTAAGGAAGTAGGGGCAGTAGGGGGTGCAAGTACCACCTGGTGTGCCTGAGGGGCTCCAGGCATTACTGTGTGGACACCCTCTCCCTTCCTGAAGCAGGAAGCCCATTCAGTACAGTAGGCTCCAGGGCTCAGCCTTGTTTCAACTGAGTACAAATAAAGGAAAGCAAGCAATGTATTGAACTTGAAGTTTTAATGGATCAGTTGAATGACATCTGATAATCTTTCCCAGAGATCATTGTTACAAATAGCAAACACTTTGCTAAAGAGACACTGTATGATTGTGTGAACTGCAAACCTGGAGATGTAGGCTTGCAGCCTCTGCCAGGAACATGTCTCTAGATTCACCTTTCCTGTGCAATATTTTCATGAACAGGATATGCAGGCGTCACGGTGGAGTTGAGGAGGCAGGCTATGCTATGGCTTCCGAAAGGCCTTTGAAGTCTCCACCAATCTGAGAGCTAAAGGAGGGTCAGTAAACCCTGGGGGGGGGTGTCTATTTGTTGTCTGCTTTGAGTCCCACTTAGCACTAACTATATGAAATACTTTCTGTCTAAACACCCGAGTCTAACGCAGGAGGGCCCCAGGAAGCTGCTGCCTTCAAGTTGATGGATGTGGACTGAACTTTAACACCAGCCGAGGTGCTTGGGAGACAGGAGGCAGACTGCAGAAACACGGTGCCCCAGAAGCAAATGACTTTGAGAAAAATTGATTTTTCCTCTGTTTGGTTCTTAGTACTAAGAGCTAATTTGACAAAGTGGTTCAACGTCTTGCTGCTGGCTGCTGTCAGAGTATCAGCTTTGCAGCTGGTAGAATGTTTGGATTATACAAGTTAAGTGTGGGGTAGAGAAGCCCCTGGCCCACCTCAGTGCCCACCCCTTTGTGGCCCACAATTTCCAGTTGAGGGCATTTGTCTCCTTCCCTTCCTGCGTAGGGGTAAGTACCTGCAGCTCCTGTGTAAATGGGATTGGGCCCACCTTGATTTCAGCTCTGGGAAGGACCTGGTATGAGCCAGGAGGAGCCTGGAAAGGTGTCACACAGTGCAGGTGACCCCTGGGCCAGCCCCTTGGCCTGGAGCCTGTCACCTGAGATGCCTGACCAGGTGCCTCACTCCTGGGCCTGCTGCCTCCTGCCCTCAAAGGTGACATGATCAACTCAGAATCAGGATCACCGCTGCTGGGCTCAGCTCTGCCACCTGCCAGCTCCTTGAACTTGGTAAATTGTTTCACCTCCCTGAACTTTCTCCCTTAGCTTCTTACCTGAAAAACAAGGAAACTGACTTCCATTTCCTCTACTAAGCACATTTGCAAGGGTATAGCTGCCATCAACCAATCTGCCAACTATGCCCCAGTCTATACACCCACCATAACCCCCACCTTTCCCTGGCTATAATATTAGTTGGACAAGTTCAACGGTTTCTTTAGATGATTTCTTCTTTCTTCTTCTTCTTCTTCTTCTTCTTCTTCTTCTTCTTCTTCTTCTTCTTCTTCTTCTTCTTCTTCTTCTCCTCCTCCTCTTCCTATTCCTTCTCCTCCTCCTCCTCCTTCTTCTTGATGGAGACTTGCTCTTGCCTAGGCTGGAGTGCAATGGTGCAATCTCAGCTCACTGAGATCACTTTTCAGGTTCAAGCAATTCTCCTGCCTCAGCCTCCTGAGTAGCTGGGATTACAGGTGACTGCCACTGCACCCAGCTAATTTTTGTAGTTTTGGTAGAAACGGGGTTTCATCATGTTAGCCAGGCTGCTCTTAAACTCCTGAACTCAGGTGATCCACCTGCCTTGTCATCCCAAAGTGCTGGGTTACAGGCGTGAGCCACCACACCGCGCCTAGGTGATTTCTTCTAAAGTACCTTTCTCCTCCCAGACTCTGCAAGGTCTTTAGTCACAGGCTTTGTGCTTCTCAGGCAGGTAAAATGCGTATCATCCTGACTTTAAACATCCTTCTTCATCCCAAGCGATTTTCTTAGAAAGGCTGGGGGACTCCCTGGATTTGACTCAAGAGCTGTGCTGTGTTGGATGGCTCATAGTCGCAAGAGCAAACTGTCTCTGGAAAAGGAACAGACTTCATTTTCTACATCGGACAGACACAGCAGTTTCAGTGTTTTTCTGTAATAAATATTAATCACCAACCAGGAAGGAGTGGGTGATTAAATATTCAGTACAGCACTGGGTGCTCTGACTCTTCACCAGCCCCATCCCAGGGTGTGAAGACAAGAGGAACAGTTGGCACTGACACCACTTGCAGAGGCTCTTGTCTCTACCCTTGCCTGGGTCGCGAGTGCTGGGTGAGAAGTGCCGTGGAGTTGGCCTTCGCTGGCAAAAAAGACAGACAAAACACATCATCTTTTAAAAGTCTGTGTCAGTTTAACAAAATTTTACTATTTTCACATTTAAGCTGTAGCCATAATGCCATGAACTGTACTAATACTCACTATTACAGCTTGTCCTAGAATATGCAAATTCGTTCTTTCCTTACATGAAATTTAAAGCCTAAGTTATGTCTTTCAAATTCTTCAGATCCTCAGCTTTCAGGTTTAAGGGTGTTTACATGGCTTTTAATATGCTTAAATTTATTGCCATTTTAGTCCATTGAAACCTGTGATAAAATTATTTTAAGAAAGTTGCTGGAAATATTATTTCCTCGTTATTATTTAATAGTAACTTTTAATGAAAAATTTCACTTCAAATTGCCACTTTTACTACCTGAGAGCATTAGAAGACATAAGAAATAGTTCTATCTGTAGCCTGTAATTAATGGTAAATTTTTAAGGAAAGACAGTGTTCAGAAGACTCTCCCTTACTCTCTAGTCAAGGCATTGAATATTGATTGGCCATCAGATTGGTCTGTGACTTCCAGGTCATTAGGGAAGAGACCATCAATTACTGATGTTAAGTTGCATCATCCAATATTGTCCTTTTATTGCTACACACACTCACGATGCATTGATTTTTAAAATTAATTAATTTTAAAATTTATCTGTTGACCTTTTCTGGGTCTGTAGTTCTGTAAGTTTTAACACTTGTATAGATTTTTATGACCACTACCACAATTAGGATGCAAGAGAGCTCCATTGCATACAAAGTAAACTCTTGTATGTTACTCCTTTAATATCAAACCCCTGAGCCCTGGCAAGCACTAATCTCTTCCCCATTCCTGTGGTTTTGCCTGATTTGGAACGTCACAGACACACAAACACACAAATCATACAGTATGCAACCTCTTGAGGTCTGCTTCTTTCTCTCTGCGAGACTAGGGATTCATCTTTGTTGTTATGTGTGTGAATACTTTGTTCTCATTTATTTCTGAGTAGTATTTCATCTTATGGATACACCATAGTTGATTCACCTGTTGAAGGACAATTGGGCTGTTTCCAGTTCTTGATGGTTATAACTAAAGCTCCTATGACCATCTATGTAACAGTTTTTGTGTGATCATACATTTTCATTTTTTTAAGGTAATGACCAAGGACTAAGATTGATGGGTCATATGAGAACTCTAGGTTTACCTTTATAAAAATGGCCAAGTGGTTTTTCAGAGTGGCTGTATTATTTTGCAGTCTAACCAGCAGTGCATGAGAATTCTGGTTGTTCTGTATCGTCACTGGCATTTGGTATTGTCAGATTTTTTTTTAGTTAGTCGTTTTAATAATATGTTTTTATTGTGTCAAAAAATGTTTCATTTAAATTACCTGAGTGTCCTGACAAGCACTTACGGTCCTAGCTACTTGGGAGGCTGAGATGGGAGGACCACTTAAGCCCAGGAGTTTGAAGCTGCAGTGAGTTGTGATCACACTACTGTTCTCCAGCCTGGCCAACAGAGTGAGACCCTATCTCAATTTTTTTAAACGTTATTGAGATAAAATTGACATACAATAAAGTGTACAGTCTGAAAAATTTTGGCATACATATACACCTGTGAAACCATCATGAGCATAAAGAAAAATGAGCATATTTATCATGCTCTAAAAGTTGCCTGTGCCCATTTGGAATCCTTCACTCCACCAAGACATCACCTTCCTCAGGCAACAAATGATCTGCTGTCTGTCACTGTAGATTAGTTTGCATTTTCTAGACTTTTCTAAATGAAATTATATGATATGTACTCTTTTGTGTGATATAGTCATATCAAAGATGTCCTTGTCTAATATGGTCATACCACATGTTTGGTTAAATTGACACTTCCTATTTACATTTCTTAATATTTGTGTAGCTGTCACCTAATGCAGAGCCAAATGATGACTGTGATTTTTAGTATTAGCATTATTTGAGACAGTGAGTCTTGTTCTGTTGCCCAGGTTGGAGTGCAGTGGTGCAATCTCAGCTCGCCGCAACCTCCATCTCCCGGGTTCAAGCAGTTCTCCTGCCTCAGCCTCCTGAATAGCTGGAACTACAGGCACGCACCACCACACCAAGCTAATTTTTGTATTTTTAGTAGAGATAGGGTTTCACCATGTTAGCTAGGCTGATCTCTAACTCCTAACTCCAAATGATCCACCCAACTTGGCCTCCCAAAGTGCTGGGATTACAGGCGTGAGCCATGGTGCCCGGCCATGACTGTGATTATTAACCATTATTTCTTAAATTATTGGGCCCAGAGCTAGTATTTGTGTTTCTATTATTTACAGAGTTTTTTTAATGATGTATAGATATATTTTTTCTCAAATAATCCTATATATTGAGACCTCTTTGGTAAACATTCCCATAGGTAAACATTTTATTTTGATACTTATGGTTAACAATTTAACTATAGTTAAACATGTATAGTAAATACTTCAATTTTTGGTTTGTTTTACATCTTGAATTCCTTCATTTTCTTGCCATATCTGCCTCTTGAGATTTTCTTTACTGTTCTGGGTTGAAACCCCTGTTTCTGGCCACTTAAATGTCTTTGTCCTCTTTCTTAGTTTATTTAGTTCTTTGTTTTGGTATGCCTTTTATTAGCTTCTTGAGGAAGACCAGATAGAAAGGAAATTACCTGTGGCCCTTTATACCTAAACATGTCTTTATTCTAGCCTTATGTATAATTAATAATTCGGCTAGATATAGAATTCTGAGTTAACAGTAATTTTCCCTTAGAAATCTGAACTTATTTCTCTCTTGTTTTTTAGTGTGCAATATTGCTGTTGAGAATGTGATGCCATTTTGATTTTTGGTGTTTTGTGTATGACTCTGAAATGTCACAAGGATATCCTTTGGTAGGGGAATGTCTTATTCATTATGCTAGAGCTTCAGTGGGGGGTCTTTCAATCCTATATGTTGTATCCTTAAGTTACAGGACTTTTTCTTAAATTTCTTTTTTATACTCTGTTCTTTCTAAAATTCCTATTACTCATATACTGGACCACCTAGATTGATCTTTAATTTTTTTTAATTTTTAAAATATTGTTTTTGGGATATGTCTTGACTTACTTTATCTTCAGCTATTTCTACTGATTTTAAAAATTTTCATATATATATATAGAAGAAAATTTTATATGTATAGAAGAAAATTTTATATATATATAATAGAAGAAATATATATATTTATATATATGTGTGTGTGTGTGTATATATATATATATATATATATTTCTGCTGGTTCTTTTAGAAATGGAACATGTTCCTTTTATTCAGGGATATAATATTTTCTGTCTTAAAAAATGTTTAATCACATATTTTTTTCCAACCAAATCTTCTGCTTCTTGTATCGTCTCTAGTTCTCTTTTATGATGGTTTGTTTTGGTGTCTGTATTTCATGATGAAGGCTTTTCTCTAGTTCTCCTTGGTCCTCCCTACATATCTAAGTTTAAAATACAAAAAGAGATTACTGGAGGCAGCAGATAAGAGGGGGGGTCCAAGTGTAAATAATATTCTTTACAAGTTGAAGTTCAAATATCTTTATTTTTGCAAAACTTACAAAAATATATGACCCATTGTAGATTTATAGTTCTATAATTCTTTATAGTTATTTAGTGAGATTTTGGTGGCAGAAGAAATAAATATGGTAGTCATTTTGTACACCCCTCTCGAATGGCAATTTGGCTGGGAATAGAATGTTTTTCTTTTTTTTTTTTTTTTTTTTGAGACATAGTCTCACTCTGTTGCCTGGGCTGGAGTGCAGTGGCGCAATCCTCCCACCTCAGCTTCCTGAGTAGCTGGGACTACAGGCTCATACAAACACATGTAATTTTTTTTGTTGTTGTTAGAGATGAGGTCTCACTATGTTGCCCAGGCTGGCTTGAACACCTGGGCTCAAGCAGTCCTCTCACCTCAGCCTAGCAAAGTGCTAGGATTATAGGTGTGAACCACCATGCCCAGCCAGAATTCTTGAGTCAGTTATTCTATCTCAATATTATGAACTAATTACTCCTATTTGCTCTGACATCTGTTGTGTCTGATGAGAAATCTGTTTATCATTCATTGTTAATTCCTTTACTTATGCACCACTATTTTTTCCTGTGATAGCTTTCCAGATTTTTCTTTAAACTTTGAAGTTTTACTATGATGGGGCTAGTTAGGAATTTACTGCAATACTTATTATTTATTTAACATTAGGTAGAATTCTTCAGTTAAAGGACTCATGTCTTTCAATTTAAGAAAATCTCAGCGTTCATCTCTTTAATTATTACATTTTTAACGTTCTTCTTTTTTCATTCTTTCAGATATTTCTTTAAATTTATATAGTATCTCTTCACTTTTTCTTTAATTTCCATCTCTTCGCCTCTGCTCTGTAGTAGGAGATTTTCTCAGTTTTCTTTTTTACTTTGCTAATTATTTTGTTCCTGGATATGTTCTCTATTTGGTCTATATTTAGAGATTTTAAACTATCAAGAGATATGATTTTTTAAAAATACGCATCCGTTCCCTTGCCAGAATGGCATTTTAAAATTTTGAATGTTCTTATTCCACAAATACCATTCCCTCCTTTATCAGTTTGAGGATTCAATATTTTTATCAGGTCACTTTAGAATTCCTACTGTAAGGTTTTGCATGGGTTGTATGTATGAGTGTGCAATTGTGATCACTGTGAATTACACACCTATAATTGTATGGTCTACATGCAGCAGACCTGGGTTTGCTATTTTCACAATACTAGACATTCTTGTATGTTTTTGCAATTCTTACATGTGAGTTTATCTTCTGTGGGAATTTTACTTTGTGGGCTCCCTCAGTTGTGGTTATATCCCTGGGAAGTAATTTCACATTGACCCACAGGGTACATAGATCCCAACCAGATCACAGGTTAATGACAGGCTCAGGGCTCCGGTGGATGAAGCTGATGCAGCCATGTTCATGTGAATTTCCACCCATGACTGTGCAGAGGCATTCCAACTCCTAACAAGGTAGCTCTGCACCCACTTGGGCCCTGAATATGTGACTCTCCGAGGCTCAACTCCTGTCCCTGTGTGATATTGGCCCCTATCCTTTCTCCTGTTTCAATCTCCAAAGGGGATTTTTTTTTAAAGGTATAGAAAAAAATGGGGGAAAAATGAACTCATAGATTCCAATCTTAGGTTTGCTAAGAATATTTTCCTAAAAATATGTATATCCTAGTTTAAAAATATTTATACATTACTAAAGTGAAGAGAAAGTGTTACTTTCCCAGACATACTAACTTCCCGGCAAATAAAGCTTTGGTAGATTGGCAAGTTTTGCAAATAAACAGGGACCATTCATCATAAAAGATGACAAGCATAGACACTCAAAATTCCAGTTTCTAAAACAATGTCTAAACAACATTTGAGTAAATTACTAACTTTAAAAATATATATTTAGTTTAAAAATTTCACAATTTACATAAAGATGGCTTCTTCTTATTAAGAAACATTAAAATCTTCGTAAAATTATCTTGTTTTAATTTCTATTGTGAAATTAAATAATTCAAACTTCAAGTTGTTAGAACTTAAGTTATTCTCAGCCTTGAGACAAACGTGGCTATGCAGCCTGAATCATGTGGCATACAGCTGCAACTTCGGCCATTTTTTTTCCCCTGTGAATAATTAGGAAGACCAAACAGCACTAGAGAGAAGACCCCCTCAGATCACTACCCCTCCTCATTGAGTAACAGGGTAATCTTCCTTGGCATGGAGCAACCTGTGACCAATCAACTCACTGTAAAGTATGCATTGGTCTCCTGCAAAAAATGTTGTGATTTTCTGAAAATGTCTTTGTCTCTGTCTGTAAAAGTGAAACCTTAACTTCTCTACTTGGGAATGCTGACCATATTCATTTGGAGCTGATACTTCCTGAGTGGTTATCCTCAAGCTCTGTACTCGAATAAACTCTATACTTAGCCATATTTTCTGAATCTCATTATTTAAGGTTGAGGCTATTTATGAGAAAAAGATGAAACAGAACCGCAGCCAAGGTGAACTGGTCAAAACTGGCTAAGGTCATAAAATAGAATTTTTACGACATACAGATGTGAATTAATAAAGTTTAGGCATCTCAGCTGAGAATAGTAGATTTGTATCTGAGGTCCCAAAAATCTGGGTTTCATCAACTGCGTCAACTCAGTTAACATTGCTGGGGCTTGCTCTAGGCACAATGCTGTGCTTGACAATGGGCATGCAGAGAAAACTGATACGTGCCCTTGCCTCCCAAACAGCTACTTTTAAACTGATCAACCTCAAAAGTACCAAACCTGGGATCATCAGACACTCTGCACTGTGACTGGAACTTTTCATGCTAAAAAAATTCAAACCTGAGTCTAAACAAGCCTCCACGTGTAAACATCAGCTTACAGGATATGCAGGAAGTGAAAGAATGTGTTAGTTACACTATAAGAATGCAATTCATCAAGATCCAGACTGTGGAAAATTGAGCAGACCAAACATATGGCATGAAAGCCAGAAAAAAAAGGGGGAAGTATCACATATTGAAAGAGCTTTAGAGATTTATCAAATGAACGATGTAATAGACTTTGCATAGAGGCTATTTGAACACACCAACTGCATAAAGTTATTTTTAAGAAAAATTTAAAGCAAACTGGGTATTAGATGAAATTAAGAAATATTAATTTGGGAAAGTATGATAATGTGTTGTGAATGGTTTTTTTTTTTTAAAAAGTGCTTGTTTTTAGACGGATATGATACATTTAAGACTGAAAACCTATGCCAGGTGTGGTGGTTCACTCCTGTAATCTCAGCACTTTGGGAGGCTGAGGCCGGTGGATCAGGAGGCCACAAGGTGGAGATCATCCTAGCCAACATGGTGAAACACTGTCTCTACTAAAAGTACAAAATTAGCTGGGCATGGTGGCACACATCTGTAGCCCCAGCTATTTGGGAGACTGAGGCAGGAGAATCCCTTGAACCCAGGAGGTTGCTGTGAGCCGAGATTGTGCCACTGCACCCAGACTGGTGACAGAGCAAGACGCTGTCTAAAAAAAAAACTTGAAAACCTGGAATTTGCCTTAAAATGCTCCAGAGAGGCTGGGTGCGGTGGCTCATGCCTGTAATCCCAGCACTTTGGGAGGCTGAGGTGAGTGGATCACCTGAGGTCAATAGTTTGAGACCAGCCTGACCAAGATGGAGAAATCCTGTCTCTACTAAGAATACAAAATTAGCTGGGCATGGTGGTACATGCCTATAATCCCAGCTACTTGGGAGGCTGAGGCAAGAGAATTGCAACCAGGAGGCAGAGGTTGCAGTGAACCGAGATCGTACCATTGCACTCCAGCCTGGGCAACAAGAGCGAAACACTGTCTCAAAAAAAAAAAAGCTCCAGGAAAACATTGAGTGGTGAGGGGAGGAAGGGGTGGAGAGTAAATAAAACAAGATTGGCAAAAGTTGATAATACTTGAAGCTGGGTAATAGATATGTGAAGATTCATTGTATACTTCCTTTCTTTTTGTGTGTTTATACAAAATGTTTATAGAAATAACACACAATTGAGTTTGACTCAGTTAAGGAAGGAAAGAAGGGAAGGGAAGGGAGGGAGGGAGGGAGGAAGGGGCGGGAGGGGGGAAGGGAGGGAGTAAGGGAGGGAGGGGAGAGGAGAGAATGTGCCTGTGTGTAGCAGCAGGAAAGCTGCAGTGAACTTATGAAGGTTTGTAGTGAGGGCTGGCTGCCTTCCATGAGTGTCTCAGTCTTGGGAAATATCTTAATCCTGCCAGATGTGAGAAGTAATGAAAGGCTAGCAGTCTGACAGACATATAATCTTTTTCTCTTCTGTCCACTTTACTTAATCTTCTCATCAATAATTTGGGACTAGCTCTCTGCCTTTAGCTGTGTTTGAAGGAAATCTAAGTATTTCACTCCTAAATACAGGTTCCTGGTATAATGAGTATTTTAAATTAAAAACCCTTAGAGATCAGTAAGCACTGGTTTTCCCCTATCTATACATACAGATAGGACTGGCCCACCAAGGGGAACAATTATTCTTGTTGTCTTCCCTGTTATCTCATTATCCATTACAGAAAAGAAGACCAAAAAATTAACTACATCTGAACAGACCCTCTTCAAGATAATAACTGGCTCCAAGGATCTTTTAAATTCCAAAGAGAACTATTTACAAGTTAATTTCTGTTTCCCATACAGTCATTCTTTCTAGTAATCATTTATTGCCCCTCAATGGAATTCTTCTCTCCTCTCCCATAACCTGTTTTACCAGGATCCAAACTCCCATTCTGTCTGTAACTGACATCAGTGGGCTGAGGAAGGTCCTCAGTTGCCAGTGGGACCTCCACCCCAGTGAGCATAAATTCAAGGCTGAGTCAGAAAATAGTCCAAGTATGGAAAAGTATTGCAAAGTGAAAAGTATACACTCAAGAAAGGGGAGTGCGGGTATAATCAAGAGAGAGTCACATGCAAAGGGGTTTGGAGCTGCTGCCTTTATGGATTTTCTTTAACTAAGGGGTGGAATATTCATGAAGATTCCTGGAAAAAAGGTGGGGATGTTCTGGAACTGTAGTGCTACTCATTTTTACACCAAATATGGGTGTTCCTGGAACCGTCACGGTGCTGGTGGGTGTGTGATTTGTATGTTAATGAGCGTGTAATGAGGGTGTAGGTGAAACCTAGGTCAAATCCACTGCCACAGTGGGTACACTTCGAATTCGCTGGCTTGGTCCATACCCTGGTTTTTCGGGGTCTCATCAGACCATAGTTTCTGCAGCTATTTCTGCAGTTCTTTTTTGCTAGTCATGTGAAAACACTGTCTGGAATTTTCTCTTCTCCTGCGACCACCAGGCTTGTTATTCCTGTCTTCTAACCTCAGAATGGTATATAAGCTTCTGTATCTCGTTGGGAAGTTGAGCCTTCGTTCAGAAGGCTCCCAATGTATACATGTTAAATGAATTTGTACAGTTTTTCTCCTATTAATCTGCCGTTTGCAAGTTGATTTTTCAGTGAAACTTCAGAAAGGGTGAAAGGGAAAGCTCTCCCACGTCCCCCACATGTTGCTGGGGTATGTTTCTCGTGGATAAACAATCTCTAAGTGATCCTTGGAATGTATTAATCCCTCACTGGTAACTCCCTTTGCTTCTATAAGAAACAAAGGCAGAGACTTATCATACATTCCAGGGCTCTCCATAAAACCATTAACCCTTTATAAAAGTAATAAAGTTGCTGAGAAATTGCCTGCTTATTTTTGGGTGTCCTTTGGCTTATTCTGTTTATATATATTAGCTACCACCCTAAAACTTCGGGGCCAGGATGCGGACTATCACGGGTTCCAGTGAGGATCGTGAAGGACACCAAAATATTTCACTCCAAAATATCCTTCTTTGCTATATTTGCAGATGGCTGTTCAGAGGGCCTGCAAACAGAAGTAGCCCTGAAAAGCGGTCTTGCCTGGGGAACTTTGCATCTGTGCAGAAACTGCACGGTGCAGCCAGGCTTCCTCTGAGGCCTTCTCTTATCCAGATCTAGAAAAGATTAACTGAGCATCCAACGTCATTAAAGTTCTGAAGGAAACTCTTACCACGGCCACCTGTGAAGTTTCATCTACATAATAAGACCCGTTTTGTTAGTCAGGCCTCTTTTCTCCCTCCATAACCTGTCTTACTGCCATAACCTGATTTTGGCTGTGCTCTGAGCCCCCATTCTTTCTGTAACCACAAGATAGTAGAAGAGTGTCAACCATCTGGCAATTTCTTTGAGTTCTTGTTTTAATTTTAATTTTATTTTATGATGGAGTTTTGCTCTTGTGACCCAGGCTGGAGTGCAATGGCACAATCTTGGCTCACTGCAACCTCCACCTCCAGTTCAAACAATTCTCCTGCCTCAGCATTCTGACTAGTTGGGATTACAGGCCCACACCACCACACTCAGCTAATTTTTGTGTTTTCAGTAGAGGCAGCATTTCACCATGTTGGCCAGGTTGATCCCAAACTCCTGACCTCAGGTGATCTTCCTGTCTCAGCCTCCCAAAGTGCTGGGATTACAGGAGTGAGCCACCATACCTGGCCTGAGTTTTATTTTGTTGACTCCTGAGCAAATATGCATGTTTCTAAAATTTGTAAGCTGCGTATTTGTGTGTGTGTGTGTGTGTGTGTGTGTGTGTGTGTGAGACAGAGTCTCACTGTGTTGCCTAGGCTGGAGTGCAGAGGTGTGATCTTGGCTCACTGCAACCTCTGTCTCCTGGGTTCAAGCTATTCTCCCACCTCAGCCTCCCAAGTAGCTGGGGCTACAGGCGGATACCACCAGGCCCACCTAATTTTTAAATTTTTAGTAGAGACAGCATTTCACATGCTGGCCAGGGTGGTCTCAAACTCCTGACCTCAAGTGATCCGCTGGCCTCAGGCTCCGAAAGTACTGGGATTATAGTAATGAGCCACTGTGCCTGGGCAGTAAGCTTTTTTTTTTTTTTTTTTTTTTTTTAAAGACAGTTTTGCTCTTGTTACCCAGGCTGGAGTGCAATGGCGCAATCTCGGCTCACTGCAACCTCCGCCTCCTGGGTTCAAGTCATTCTCCTGCCTCAGCCTCCTGAGTAGCTGGGATTACAGGCACGCACCACCATGCCCAGCTAATTTTTTGTACTTTTAGTAGAGACGGGGTTTCACTATGTTGACCAGGATGATCTTGATCTCTTAACCTCGTGATCCACCCGCCTCGGCCTCCCAAAGTGCTGGAATTACAGGCGTGAGCCACCGCACCCGGCTGCTTTTCTTATCTTTTCTGTTAATCTGTTTTTTAAAATAAATCAAACTTTCTGGGAAAGGATCTAAACTTCCCTACAACCATTACCATAAAATCCTTTACATTCTAGATCAATCTACCCACATAAAGACTGGAAAAAAACTGAGGAAGATGTGAGTTTTTCCTTCCTGCTCTCAATTTGGGAGGAGAATGCTCTGGTTTCCTTTCCCTGAAGATATAGGATATTTGGGGGAAATGGAAGATGAGGGCTGAGAATATACAAATATGAATACCAGACAACCTGAAGTATGTAAACATTTTTTCTATAAAATATATAGCCTTTGGCTTCTATAAACTCTAGAAATATCTGGGGAATCACAGGATTATTTTGAGAACCTTTTATTCCCAGACGTGGCCCACGTATCACTCTAGTTCTAAATTTCAGTTGGAAAAATATGGTCACTGAAAGCATAGACTAACCTAAGCAGGCTCTCTGCTAGTTTATTTTTAACAAGCGCTGTGTGCCAGGCACTGTTTTGAGGACTTTACCCTTGGAAGTATGCATGATTATTTTTAGAGCCCCTCTTCAGAGGAGAGCACCCAAGCCCACACAGGCATCAAAACGCAGCCAGGACTCACACTCATACAACCTTGTCCTCAGAGTTCTGCACCTCCCCATTGCCTTACACATGGCTGTCTTTTGTTTGGCTTTAAATTTTGTATCTGATGCTTTTTAACATCAGATTTTCTATTGACTTTCCCAAGTAATAATTAACAAAACACTCATACTGAACCTACTAATCACTAGAACTACACAATGGTAAGAATAAAAAAAATCTTTTCTTTGTGCAAAAACTGGAATAACTAACCAGAAACTTTGGTACATATGATATTGGAAATCACCCAACTTCATACTTCCTCCTTTGCTGTTTTTGAGACAGTCTCACTTTGTTACCCAGGCTGGAGTATAGTGGCACGATCTCAGGTCACTGCAACATCTGCCTCCTGGGTTCAAGCAATTTTTGTACCTCATCCTCCTGAGTAGCTGGGATTATAGGCACATGCCACCATGCTCAGCTAATTTTTGTGTTTTTAGTAGAGACGGGGTTTCATCATGTCGGCCAGGCTGGTTTCAAACTCCTGACCTCAGGAGTGAACAATGCTCCTTGGCCTCCCAAGGTGCTGGGATTACAGGTGTGAGCCACTGCACTCGTCTCCCCTATCCCCTTTGCTTTATTCACTGATGAAGCAGACAAACTTATAAACAGATCTTGTGCTTTTTTTTTTTTTTTACTTCTTTTGGGTTCTTCATTGTAACTGCAGTTGTTTTTTATTACACTGATACATATGACTAGTAAAATACTAGTAATGATATTTGAAGATTTCCATGACTGAGCCTCTCTCTACTGACTGTTTCACACTTTCTGCTCCACCAAATGGAGCAGAAATTCAATTTTCTAAAATACACCTTTGAAGTCCAGAAATTCAATACCAATAAAGGTATCCTTCGAACAGCTCTTTGCAAGTCACTTTGTTGAATACTTTGTGGAATTAAAGATGCATGAGAGATGGACGCTACTCTCAAGGGGTCTAGACCATGGGGTTCTGAAAAGTGTTCTCCTTGGACCAGCAGGATCTGTGTCAGTCAAGAGCATGCTAGAAATTCTTGGGCCCCAGAAACTCTAGGAGTAGGGCTCAGCAGTGTCTTAACAAGCTCGTTGGGTGATTTTGATGCACACTAAACTTTGAGAATCACTACTCTAGAAGTGTAAGAAATATAAACAAAAGACTCCAAAACAAAGTTAAAATCAAGTTTAAACAGAATGTGGTGGAATTTCTGAGAGGGAAAGTTGAGTTGAAGTAGCAAGAGGGAAATCTTGAAAAGACTTCCTGTATTTGGTGTTGGGGCTGGCTCCTTATGGGAGGGTGGGATTGGATGGTGCACACTGGGAGTGAGCAGGAGGTTCATCTTAGAAGGCTAACAGAGAACATGGAGGTGGACATGGTTAAGCGTGATCTGTGAGGGGGCCTTAGAATCCTCCATTTGGGTGGAGCAGAAAGTGTGAAACAGTCAGTAGAGGCTCAGTCATAGAAATCTTTGAATCTCATTACTAGTATTTTAATAATGAAAGGAAAAAGAGAATACTTAAAGACAATATGCCATTTCTATAATGGAGGAAAATAGTGAGAATATAAGTATACACAGTTAGAATAATGGGAAAAGTTCTTATATTTGTTAGATCCTCAAGAAAACCTGGAAAACAATGATACTTTGTTGTTTTTCTTTTTTTTTTTGAGAGAGAGTCTTCCTCTGTCACCAGGCGCCAAGCTGGAATGCAGTGGTGCGATCTTGGCTCACTGCAATCTCTGCCTCCCTGCAACCTCTGCCTCCCAGGTTGAAGCAATTCTCCTGCCTCAGCCTCCCAAGTAGCTGGGACTATAGGCGCACGCCACCACGCACAGCTAATTTTTGTATTTTAGTAGAGATAGGGTTTCACCATGTTGGCCAGGATGGTTTTGATCTCTTGAGCTCGTGATCCATCCACCTCGGCCTCCCAAAGTGGTGGGATTACAGGCATAGCCACCATGACCAGCTGATGATACTTTTAAAAAATATTTCTTGTGTTAATTTAAAAAATACTGAAGTACTCATTACTTTACTTTTTGAAGACTCTACTCTGGAAAATTCAGTCACAATATTGGTAACATTTTTGCTTTATAAAGAAGTATGGTAGTGACACTCTATTATCATAATAAAGCCATAATCCTAATTCCTGGCCTTTGCTAGATAATTTCCTGATTCAACTTTAGAAATGGCTTCACAGAACATTTTGAGAGATGTTGTAATATGAGTAATATAAGGTAGAAAATAATATTGCTATTAAAATGAAAGTCTGATGTTGAAATATGAAAATGAACTTGCACTATAATAACTGGAGAAATCTTTTAGACATCCAAAAATAAGTATATTTTTAGGTTTGCTATTCAAAGAAAGACTGCAGAAAGTCAAAGGAATTTTATCTGATGCCTCTGCAAATGGAGAAGACAGTGTAAAATGAATTTTAAAGAGCTTTAAATTTGGTTGAAATGGAATAACCATCTCCTGCTTGAAACAACCAAAATAAATACATGAAACAACAACATTGCGTGGACATCAGGCAATGAAGAACAGTGATCTCTAAGAAGCGTGAGAAACGGGCAGTTGAGGAAGGAGGCTAGCAGGCCTTGCTTCCCACTCACAATCCTGCTGACAAAGCTAGGATCTGGTCAAACCAGGACACAATGAAGAAATTGGCAAAAGCGAGCAGGTGGCCCAAAGGCAGCTTCTAGCTGCACCCAATGCTCATTAGCATAAGACACTCTCATCAGCACCCAGATAGCTTACAAATATCATGGCAATGACCAGGAAGTTGCCTCCTCTTTTGTAGAAAGTTCTGAATGACCTGCCCCTTAATTTGCATTAATTCACTCCTTAATTTTGCATGTAATTAAAATTGGGTAAAAGTGGGTAGAAACACAACTAGCAAACAGCTCACAAGAGCTGCTTTGGGTGCACTGCCTATGAGTTAGCCCTGCTCCATGAGGACAGTTCTGGTTCAATAAAAGATTACTGTCTGAATACCACTGGCTCACCTTGAATTCCTTCCTGGGTAAAACCAAGAACTTTCCCAGGCTAAGACTCCAATCTGGAGACTCAGCTGCCCTGCATCAAAGTAAGCCCTAAGATTGCCCACCTTATGGCTCTGAGAAAGCTTTCAGGCCATGGCACAGGGAGGGGCAACCAGGTAGAGCATGGTGGTCTCTGAGTTGAGACAGAGCTGGGAATTGGGGAAGCCAAGAGAGCAAGAGTTCTGAAGAGAAGAGAGCTTCACAGAGTAAGAACCCTGGAGACCCGCAGAGAGTTCCCATGGGATCTTGAGCAGAGCACTGATCAGTACATATGTGTGAGGAAACTCTGAGGATGGGGGAAGAGTGATCCAAAAGACTGAAGAGAACAGCGCAAAGAACACATGAGGCCAAAAATAGTGCCTGTTCCCAAAAACCAGAATGGAAAACCTTATAATTCAGGGAGATCAGTTAATGTACTAAGAACCGCCTTGCCACTATACTGGAGAAAAATTAATCCTAGACTAAATTCAGATCTGCTTCTAATGAACAACTCTTATAAAAGCAAGCCCAGAAATGATCAGACTTTTTCAAAATACCTTAACTACATCTCATAACAGAGATAAAAAATATTTATAGGAGGCCGGGCGCGGTGGCTCAAGCCTGTAATCCCAGCACTTTGGGAGGCCAAGGCGGGTGGATCACAAGGTCAAGAGATCGAGACCATTCTGGTCAACATCATGAAACCCCGTCTCTACTAAAAATTACAAAAATTTAGCTGGGCATGGTGGCGCGTGCCTGTAATCCCAGCTACTCAGGAAGCTGAGGCAGGAGAATTTCCTGAACCCAGGAGGTGGAGGTTGCGGTGAGCCGAGATCACGCCATTGTACTCCAGCCTGGGTGACAAGAGCAAAACTCCATCTTAAAAAAAAAAAAAAAAAAAAAAAATATTTCTAGGAATACAAAAATAGTCAACAACCAATGAAATAAATCATCACTATCCAGCATTCAATGAAAAATTGCCAGACATGCAAAGAAGCAGGAAAATACAGCTTATAATGAGAAGCAAAATCAGTGAATCAAAACCAACTCCAAAATGACACAGATTATAGAATAGGCAAGGACTTTAAAACAGCTATTCTGATCAAATTTCATATGTTTAAGAAGGTAGAGAAAAGATTAAAAATGCTAAGTAGGGACATGGAAGACCCAAATGAAACTTCTAGAGATGAAAACTTCAAAAATGGAGTCGAAAACTATATTACATGAGAATTGCAGCAGATCTGAAATTTTAGAAGAAAATATTAGTGACCTAAAAGACAATGTTAGATGCTGTCTAAAATGAAACAGAAAGAAAAAAAAGATTAAAAAAGAATTACCAGAGTGATCTCTTGGAAGGATGGGGCAGTTGCTGGGTAACAAGTCAGATTCTTGACACTTAGCATAATGGCAGAAAGTGCTTCTTTACTAAAGCACTTTGTGCTGGATAAAAAGGCAATCTTTGACCCATTACTGGAGTTTGTTACTGAGGATCACATATTGTTGAAGTATGTGAATCTCCCTTCTCAGCTCAAGATCTGAAGATCCAATCAGGGTGGAATAATAATGGCAACATATCAGAACCTAGAACTTGACTGAGCTACTGAGGATAATCAAGTAGAAACACAAAGATATAAAAACAAACTTTTTATCGTGGTAAGGTGCTATCTCAGAGATAAATGAAGGTGGCATTTTTTGGCAGGACAAGCTCTGTTGTCAGTGCAATGTTGTGGGATAAAGCTCTTCCTAGTGGGACTGGCCATACAACCAATTGCTTCCTGTTTAAAGAACCAATGGAAATAAAACCTGTCTTATGACAAAAGGATAAGATAAAAGGAATGTGAAGACAGTTCATCAGCTGTCCTATGCCCTTCATATGGACAAAGACTTGGAAGCTCGCTGTCTTATTCATGTGTTTTGGCCAAAGACAAAGTGTGTCCCCTTGAGAGGTGAGCTGATTTTAGTAGACAGTCCAGGCATAGATGTCACAACAGAGCTGGATACCTGAATTGATGAGCATTGCTTAGATGTTCATGTCATTTTGGTTGTAAACTCTGAATCAACACGAGCAAACACAGAAAAACATTTCTTCACAAGGCAAATGAGTAGTTTTCCAAGCCTAATAATTTAATTCTGAATAATTACTGGGATGTGTCTTTATCAGAGCCAGAATATATGGAAGATGCATGGAGACAGCACATAGAAAGATGCTTGCATTTCTTTGTGGAGGAGCTTCAAGTTGTGGATCCTTTAGAAGCACAGAATCATATATTCTTCATTTCAGCAAAGCAAGTTCTTAGTGCTAGATGGTACAAACCACAGGGGATTTCCACTGCCATTAGGCAGTGAAGTACTTGCTAAAGGATTTCAAGAAAGATTACAGGAGTTTCAGAATTTTAAACAAATCTTTGAGGAATATATTACAATCAGCAGTGAAAACAAGGTTCAAACAGCATACAATCAGAGCTAAGCCAATACAAGATATTGCAAAAAACACAATGGATTCAATAAACGTGGCAGCAACAGAGAAGAGCTTATTCAAAGAAAGAGCGGGAAGAACAAATTGATAGACCAGACTTTATCCAAAACCAGTTGAACCTTTTAACATTAGATGCTAAGAAAAAAATCAGAGAGGTTACCAAGGAAGTGGCAAACAAGGTTTCATGTGCAAAGACAGATGAAATTTGTTGACTGTTTGCTTTGGTTGATGAATTTTGCTCAGAGTTTCATTCTACTCCAAGTGTAATGAAAGAATATAAAGATGATTTAAATAGGCACTTAGAAGACAGTATCAGAAGAAATATGGCTGATGGATGCACCAGTGAAGACAATGACTCAATGTCTAACCCCAGCAAGAAGTTATTAAAAATTTAAAACCATTACTTCCAGCTGATATACAGAATAAACTGCATACACTGATCCCTTGCAAGAAATTTGATCTCAGTTATGACCTATGTCACCACAAGTTATGGCCAGATTTTCAAGAGGATACTGTATTCCATTTTTCCCTGAGCTGGTCTTCACTTGTGGATTGATTCCTGGGCCCTACAAATATTCAGAGGGTGCGTCCAGGAAAGCCTATCTTTCCCTAGCTCTTTAGCCTCTACTCCCACTGCTCCTACCAACCCAGTGACACTAGATAATGCATCACACAAAGAACTCATGGTTACCTTAATAACAGGATTAGCTTCTCTTACGTCTAGGACTTCTATGGGCATCTCTGTTGGAGGAGTAATTTGGAAAACTATAGGCTGATAATTCATATATGTTTTATTATGTATGTATGGAGTTTGGTATCTTTATGAAAGGCTGTCCTGTACCACCTGTGCCAAGGAGAGAGGCTGTACACAGCAGTTTGTGAACCATGCATCTGAAAAACTTGAGATAATTGCTAACTTCAGGAGTGCAGACTGCAGCCATGAAGCAAAACAAGAAATGGTTATCACTTTTGCTTGCCAGTGCCAACTAGTTGTTACTCAAAAACATCTGGAAGAAAAAAATTACTAGATCATCCAAAGAAATAGATCAGAGAACATACAAAACAATTCAAAGCTCTTTTTTTCATATTAATAGCTTAAATAATATGCTCCAGTTGACATTTCTACTCTTGTAACTATTACACTTAATAGCTTCCAACAGTTTTCTTTTTTTAATTAATTAATTTATTTATTTTGAGATGGAGTCTCGCTCTGTCACCCAGGCTGGAGTATAATGGCACAATCTTGGCTCACTGCAACCTCCGCCTCCCAGGTTCAAGCAATTGTCCTGCCTTGGCCTCCCGAGTAGCTGGGACTACAGGCACGTGCCAGCACACCCAGCCAATTTTTGTATTTTTAGTAGAGTCAGGGTTTTGCCATGTTGGTCAGGGTGTTCGCAAACTCCTGACCTCAGGTGATCCACCCACCTCAGCGTCCCAAAGTGCTGGAATTACAGGTGTGAGCCACTGTGCCTGGCCACTTGTTTAAAAAAGTTTGCTTTAAGATATATGTGCGGAACCTGCAGTTTTGTTACATAGGTATATATGTGCCATGATGGTTTGCTGCACCTATCAACCCATCATCTAAGTTTTAAGCCCCTCATGCATTAGATATTTGTGCTAATGTTCTCCCTTCCTTTGCCCCATCCCCCAACAGGCCCCAGTGTGTGATGTTGCCCTCCCTGTGTCCATGTGTTCTCATTGTTCAACTCCCACTCATGAGTGAGAACATGTGGTATTTGGTACTCTGTTCCTGTGTTAGTTTGCTGAGGATGCTGGTTTCCAGCTTCATCCATGTCCATGCAAAGGACATAAATTCATTCCTTTTTATGGCTGCACAGTATTCCATGGTATACATATGCCACATTTTCTTTATCCACTCTATCATTGATGGGCATTTGGGTTGGTTCCAAGTCTTTGCTATAGTAAATAGCACTGCAATAAACATACGTGTGCATGCGTCATTATAGTAGAATGATTTATAATCCTTTGGGTATACATCCAGTAATTGGATTGCTTTGTCAAACGGTATTTCTGGTTCTAGATCCTTGAGGAATCACCACACTGTCTTCCACAATGGTTGAACTAATTTACACTCCCACCAACAGTATAAAAGTGTTCCTATTTCTCAGCATCCTCTCCAGCATCTGTTGTTTCCTGACTTTTTAATGATCACCATTCTAACTGGCATGAGATGGTATCTCATTGTGGTTTTGATTTGCATTTCTCTAATGACCAGTGATGATGAGCTTTTTTTATGTTTATTGACTGCATAAATGTCTTCTTTTGAGGAGTGTCTGTTCATATAATTTGTCCACTTTTTGATGGGTTTTTTTTTTCTTGTAAATTTGTTTAAGTTCCTGATCGATTCTGGATATTAAACCTTTGTCAGATAGATAGATTGCAAAAATTTTCTTCTATTCTGTAGGTTGCCTGTTCATTCTGATGACAGTTTCTTTTCCTGTGCTCTTTATTTGAATTAGATTCCATTTGTCAATTTTGGCTTTTGTTACAATTGCTTTTGGCATTTTAGTCATGAAGTCTTTGCCTATGCCTATGTCCTAAATGGTATTGCCTAGGTTTTTTTCTAGGATTTTTATGGTTTCAGGTTTTACATTTAAGTCTTCAATCTATCTTGAGTTAATTTTTGTATAAGGTGTAAGGAAGGGGTCCAGTTTCTGTTTTCTGCATATGGCTAGCCAGTTTTCCCAGCATCATCTATTAAAAGGGACTCCTTGCCCCATTGCTTGTTTTCGTCAGGTTTGTCAAAGATCAGATGGTTGTAGATGTGTGGTGTTGCCTCCGAGGCCTCTGTTCCGTTCCATTGGTCTATATCTCTGTTTTGGTACCAGTTTGATGCTGCTTTGGTTACTATAGATTTGTTGTATAGATTGAAGTAGGTCGTGTGATGCCTCCAGTTTTGTTCTTTTTGGTTAGGTTTGTCTTGGCTATACAGGCTCTTTTTTGGTTCCATATGCAATTTAAAGTAATTTTTTTTTTCCAGTTCTGTGAAGAAAGTCAAGGGTCACTGGATGGGAATAGCATTGAATCTATAAATTACTTTGGGTGGTATGGCCATTTTCACAGTATTGATTCTTCCTGTCCATGAGCATGGAATTACTTTCCATTTGTCTGTGTTCTCTCTTATTTCCTTGAGCAGTGGCTCATAGTTCTCCTTGAAGAGGTCCTTCACATCCCTTGTAAGTTGTATTCCTAGGTATTTTATTCTCTTTGTTGCAATTGCAAATGGGAGTTCCCTTGTGATTTGGTTCTCTGCTTGTCTATTATTGGTGTATATGAATGCTTGTGATTTTTGTACATTGATTTTGCAGCCTGAGACTTTGCTGAAGTTGCTTATCAGCTTAAGGAGTTTTGGGGCTGAGACCTGGGGTTTTCTAAATATACAATCATGTCCTCTGCAAACAGAGACAATTTGAATTTCTTTCTTCCTATTTAAATTCCCTTTACTTCTTTCTCTTGCCTGATTGCCCTGGCCAGAACTTCCAATTCTATGTTGAATAGGAGGGGTGAGAGAGGGCATCCTTGTCTTGTGCTGGTTTTCAAAGGGAATGCTTCCAGCTTTTGCTCATTCAGTATATTGGCTATGGGTTTGTCATAAATAACCCTTATAATTTTGAGATATGTTCCATTAATACCTAGTTTATTGAGAGTTTTTGGCATGAATGGGTGTTGAATTTTATTAAAGGCTTTTTTTTTGCATCTATTGAGATAATCATGTGTTTTTGCCATTGGTTCTGTTTATATGATGGATTACATTTATTGTTTGCATATGTTGAACCAGCCTTGCATCCCAAGGATGAAACTGACCTGATTGTGGTGAATAAGCTTTTTGATATGCTGCTGGATTCGGTTTGCCAGTATTTTATTGAGGATTTTTGCACTGATGTTCATTAGGTATATTGGCCTGAAATTTTCTTTTTTCAGTGTGTGTCTGCCAGGCTTTGGAATCAGGATGATGCTGGCCTCATAAAATGACTTAGGGAGGAGTCCCTCTTTTTCTATTGTTTGGAATAGTTTCAGAAGGAGTGGTACCAGCTCCTATTTGTATCTCTGGTAAGATTCGGCTGTGAATCCATCTGGTCCTAGGCTTTTTTTTTGTTGGTAGGCTATTAATTACTGCCTCAATTTCAGAATTTGTTATTGGTCTATTCAGTGATTCTACTTCTTTCTGGTTTCACCTTGGGAGAGTTTATGTGTTCAGGAATTTATCCATTTCTTCTAGATTTTCTAGTTTATTTGTGTAGTAGTGTGTGTTTATAGTATTCTCTGATGGCAGTTTGTATTTCTGTGGGATCAGTGGAGATAGCCCCTTTATTACTTTTTACTGTGTCTTTTTGATTCTTTCCTCTTTTATTCTTTATTAGTCTGGCTAGTAATCTATCTATTTTCTTAATCTTTTCAAAAATCCAGCTCCTGGAGTCATTGATTTTTTGAAGGGTATTTTTATGTCTCTATCTCCTTCAGTTCTGCTCTGATTTTAATTATTTCTTGTCTTCTGCTAGCTTTTGAATTTGTTTGCTCTTGCTTCTCTATCTAGTTCTTTTCGTTGTGATATTAGGGTGTTGATTTTAGACCTTTTCCACTTTCTGATGTGGGCATTTAGTGCTATAAATTTCCCTCTTCACACTGGTTTTGCTGTGTCCCAGAGATTCTGGTATGTTGTCTCTTTCTTCTCATTGGTTTCAAATAACTTATTTATTGCTGCCTTAATTTTGTTATTTACCCAGTAGTCATTCAGGAGCAGGTTGTTCAATTTTCATGTAATTGTTCAGTTTTGAGTGAGTCTCTTAATCTTGAGTTCTAATTTGATTGCACTGTGGTCTGAGAGACTATTTATTATGATTTCCAGTTTTTTGTGTTTGCTGAGGAGTGCTTTACTTCCAATTATGTGGTTAATTTTAGAATAAGTGCTGTGTGGTGCTGAGAAGAATGTATACTCTGTTGATCTGGGGTGAAGAGTTCTGTAGATGTCTATTAGGTCCGCTTGGTCCAGAGTTGAGTTCAAGTCCCAAATACCCTTGTTTATTTTCTGACTCATCAATACTGACAGTGGAGTGTTAAAGTCACCCACTATTATTTTGTGGGAGGCTAAGTCTCTTTATAGGTCTCTAAGAACTTGTTTTATGAATCTGGGTGCTCCTGTATTGGGTGCATATATATTTAGGATAGTTAACTCTTCTTGTTGCATTGATCCTTTTACCATTATGTAATGCCCAATGCCCTTCTTTGTCTTTTTGGATCTTTGTTGGTTTAAAGTCTGTTTTATCAGAGACTAGGATTGCAACCCCTGCTTTTTTTTTTTTTTTCTTTCCATTTGCTTGATAAATATTTCTCCGTCCCTTTATTTTGAGCCTATGTGTGTCTTTGCACATGAGATGGGTCTCCTGAATATAGCACACCAGTGGGTCTTGACTCTTTATTCAAATTGCCAGTCTGTGTCTAATTGGGGAATTTAGCCCACTTACATTTAAGATTAATATTGTTATGTGTGAATTGTATCATGTAATCATGATGCTATCTGTTTATTTTGTACAATAGTTGATGGAGTTTATTCATAGTGTTGTTGGTATTTATATTTTGGTGTGTTTTTGCAGTGGCTGGTACTGGCATTTTCCTTTCCATATTTAGTGCTTCCTTCAGGAGCTCTTGTAAGACAGACTTGGTGGTGACAAAATCCCTTGAGCATTCACTTGTCTGTAAGGGATTTTATTTCTCCATCGCTTATGAAGCTTAGTTTGGCTGGATATGAAATTCTGGGTTAAAAATTATTTTCTTTAAGCACGTTGAATATTGGCCCCCATTCTCTTCTGGCTTTTAGGGTTTCTGCAGAGAGATCCACTGTTAGTCTGATGAGTTCCCCTTCGTAAGTCACACGATCTTTCTCTCTGGCTGCTCTTAACGTCTTTGCCTTCATTTCAACCTTGGAGAATCTGACCATTATGTGTCTTGGGGTTGCTCTTTCGAGGAATATCTTTGTGGTGTTCTCTGTATTTCCTGAATTTGAATGTAGGCCTGTCTTGCTAGGTTGGGGAAGTTCTCCTGGATAATATCCTGAAGTGTGTTTTCTAACTTGGTTACATTCTCCCTGTCACTTTCAGGTACCCCAGTCAATCAGCGGTTTGGTCTTTCACAGTCTTACATTTCTTGGAGGCTTTGTTCATTCCTTTTCATTTTATTCTTTCTAATCTTATTTTTACACCTTATTTCATTAAGTTGATCTTCAATCTCTGATATCCTTTCTTCCACTTGATCAATTCAGCTATTGATACCTGTGTATGCTTTGTGAAGTTCTCATGCTGTGTTTTTCACCTCCATTGGGTCATTTATGTTCTTCTCCAAACTAGTTATTCTAGTTAGCAGTTCCTATATCCTTTTATCAAGGTTCTTAGCTTCCTTGCATTGGGTTAGAACATGCTCCTTTAGCTGAGAGGAGTTTGCTTTTACCCACCTACTGAGGCCTGCTCTGTCTATTCATCAAACTCATTCTCTGTCCAGTTTTTTGCCCTTGCCAGAGAGGAGTTGCAAACATTTGGAGGAGAAAAGGCATTCTGGTTTTTGGAATTTTCAGCATTTTTGCACTGGTTTTTCCTCATCTTCATGGATTTATCTACCAAAGGTTGATGACCTTTGGATGGGGTTTCTGTGTGGGCATTCTTTCTGTTGATGTTATTCCTTTCTGTTAGTTAATTTTCCTTCTAATAGTCAGGTCCCTCTTCTGCAGGACAGCTACAGTTTGCTGCAAGTCCACTCCAGACCCTGTTTGCCTGGGTATCAGCAGTCAAGGTTGCAGAACAGTATTTTGCCTGCTCCTTCTTGTGGAAGCTTCGTCCCAGAGGGGCACTGGCCTGAGGCCAGCTGGAGCTCTCCTGCATGGGGTGTCTGTCAACCCTGTTGGGAGTTCTCTCCCAGTCAGGAGGCATGGGGGTCAGATACCCACTTGATGAGGCTGTCTATCCCTTAGCAGAGATCAAGCACTGTAGAGAGAATCCTCCTTGTCAGGATCCATTGCTCTTTTCAGAGCTGGCAGGTAGGAACATTTACACCTGCAGAAGCTGTGCCCACAGCTGTCCCTTCCTCCAAGTGCTCTGTCCCAGGGAGATGGGAGTTTTGTCTATAAGCCCCTGACTAGGGCTGCTGCCTTTCTTTCAGAGATGCCCTGCCCAGTGAGGAGGAATCTAGAGAGACAATCTGGTCACAGCTGCTTTGCCATGGTGTATTGAGTTCTGCCCAGTCTGAACTTCCTGGCCTCCTTAGCACTGTCAGTGAAAAATGCCTACTCAAGCCTCAGTAATGGCAGACGCTCCTCTCCCCACCAAGCTTGATCATCCCAGGTCAACTTCATACTGCTGTACTGGCAGTGAGAATTTCCAGCCAGGTTCTTAGCTTGCTGGGCTCCGTGGGAGTGGGACCCGCTGAGTGAGACCACTTGCCTACCTGGCTTCAGCCCCCTTCCCAGGGAAGTAAATGGTTCTGTCTTGCTAGAGTTCCATGTGCCACTGGGGTATGAAAAAAAAATAAACTCTTATAGTTAGCTTGGTGTCTGCCCAAACAGCTACCCAGTTTTGTGCTTTAAACCCAGGGCTCTCGTGGTGTAAGCACACGAGGGAATCTCTGGGTCTGTGGATTGCAAAAACACTGTGAAAAGCTTAGTATCTGGGCCAGATAGCATAGTCCCTCACAGCTTCCCTTGGCTTGGGGAGGGAGGCCCTGGCTCCTTGCACTTCCTGGGTAAGGTGATGCCCTCCCCTGCTTCTGCTTGCCCTCCATGGGCTGCACCCATTGCCTAACCAGTCCCAATGAGATAAAGAGGGTACCTCAGTTGGAAATGCAGAAATCACCCACCTTCTGCACTGGTCTTGCTGGGAGCGGCAGATCGGAGCTGTTCCTATTCCGCCATATTGCCAGATCCAGCCCCCGCGTCTTTTTTTTGAAACAGAGTCTCATTGTGTTGCCCAGGCTAGAGTGCAGTGACGTGATCACAGCTCACTTCAGACTCGACCTCCTGGGCTCAAGAGATACTGCTGCTTCAGCCTCCCAGAGTGCTAGGATTACAGGTGTGAGATACTGGGCCTGACCAATTCAAAATTCTTAAGAAATAAACCTGCTCAAATTGAAAATGAGCTGTAGAATTTTACTAAGCAGTTTCTATATTCAAGCAATAAAGAAGAATCTTAACAACAGAGATTGTTTGGGCAACCATCAAAGGAGGAAACAAAACTTGGAAGATTGGGGCATGTGTTATTTTTCTAAAATGACTTTTAAACATGAATTATGCTAACTGTACCCAAATAACAAATCCCTGTGTCGATTCTGGTAATGATCTATATCAGGGTGTTAGCATTTCTTTAAGAGTGTTATGAGTGGCTCCGGCCGGATGTCGTGGCGCTTGCGAAGGCAAGGCCAAGAGTTCAAGGCCAACCAACCTCAGCAAACTTACAAGCTCTCAATGATTGGGAAAAAAAAAAAAAAAGTGTTATGATATGTTCTTAATTTTAATTTTAGGTAAAGAAAAGGCTAAATTATTTGATGGGTTAAAATAATGAGTTAGTTCAAAGCAATAGTTCCAACTCTGTGACCCCTGAGGGATGGGAACTTGATCTCTTAATTAGGGCTTTATTTTTTTAATTCTGAAAACTTCTGCTTCCTGGCATCTAGGAGTTTGATATTGATCCTTTCATATTTTTTCTCAAAACTAGTTTTTGATGTTTTCTTTAATGGGAATAGTCACTTTTTTTATTTTGCTTTATAAACTGCATTGCTTGAACCATCAAAAATATTCATAGAATGGCCAAACATATGTATAATTGGAGTCCCCAAAGGAGACGAGTGGGAGAAACTGAAAAATTTTTTGAAGAAACAGTGTACAAGGTCACTTTGCAGAGTGAGGAATTAAAGAATTGAGAATTGTAATCCAAACCACCCCTTCCTTCTGTCATAGATGCAGATTTTCAAGGCTCTGACAGATAAGTAGGTCTACCATTGGAGTCAATTCTAATAGAAAATTCAAGAGGCAACTTAAGTTAATTTTGGGGCAATGACCCCAAGACCTTCTGGGGTTGATTTGTTTGTATGTATTTGCTTTGTGTATATGTGTTGTTCACTTTTTGTTTTAGTCTTTTATCAATGAATGAGAGAGAAGCACTAGTTTCTGTTTCATGTAGCAATTCTCTGTGATTTGGATATTTTGCTATCCATCTAATTCCCATAGTCGCAGTGCATCAGATCTTAATGGAAGACTCCTCTGACTATTCTTAGCTGAAAAATTTGGGGCCTGTATATTTTCTCACTCTGCATCTGCTCTGTATTCAGTTTTCATGTGGAAAGATTTTCAAACTTTCAGCATTAGCAGACTTTATAATGGGTCTACTGGGTTTTGGTTCCTTGATGTCACCTCCATTGTGGGAGATATGGACTTAAGTCTCCAATATTTTCTCTCCATCTTTTTCCTCTTCATCATTCTCCCAACAATTCAATATCATTTAGGTCACATCGGTCTATGGTGCTGTCATAATTGCAGCCTTATAAATATTATTCTCTACTGACTCATGTTGTATATCGTGAATTCAGTCTTTTTATTATACATTTTTTGTACATAGTTAAACTAGTGCATCTCTACTTTTTCATTTACTTTTCTTATTATCTCTATCTCACCCTATAGGCTGTTCAATGCAATTATGTTTTTTTGTTAAACTATCCGACTGAATGCCAGCTCCATTGTCCTGAACTTTGCCCTCATCCTAAATAAATCTGCACTTGCTGCTCTTCAGGCTGCTGTCTAGTAGTTGTCCTGGGACTACCCTTTAGGGGTATCTTGGGAATTCTCTTCACTACCCTGCTGGGTTGGAGTCTCTGATTTTGAATCCCATGTCTTCCTCTTTCTTGGTATTTTCTCTCATTTGTACAGAAGACCTATTCTAGTAATTTCCCCCTAAAAAAAAAAATGGTGCCCAGGATATAAGGTTTTAAGTCTTCACATGTCTAACAATGACCTCATTTTATTCTCATACTTGATTAATAGTTTAATTCATTATGGAAGTCCAGGTTGAATATAATTTTTCTTCAGAATTTTGAGGCATAACCCAGTTTGTTTTCTATTTTTAATAATGTTGAGAATCTAATAACATCCTCTCCCCACTCTTTTGTAAGATGATCTGTTTCTTTCTCCACTCTCTAGAAGGTTTTGTGATTTCCTTTTTCACTCATAATGGCATGCATTGCATTGGCATTTTTTCATTCATTATTCCGGGATGTGGAGGCCCTCTCAGTTTGAATAGCCATGTCCTTCCCTTCTGGGAAAAGTCACAAGTATATTTCTTTGATAAGTTTCCCCAGCTGTCTTTTGTGGTCCTAATTCTTCAAATTTACCCATCAGTCAAAGGTTGGAAGGTTGGATTCCTTGGATTGAGCCACTCATTTTCTCTTTCTTTCTTTCTTTCTTTTTTTTTTTTTTTTTGAGATAGAGTCTTGCTCTGTCACCCAGGCTGGAATGCAGTGGTGTCATCTTGGCTTACTGCAACCACTGCTTCCTGGGTTCAAGGGATTCTTGTGCTTCAGTCTCACAAGTATCTGGGACCACAAGCATGCAACAGCACACCCGGTTAATTTTTGTATTTCTAGTAGAAATGGGGTTTTACCACGTTGGCCAGGCTGGTATCAAACCCCTGGCCTCAAGAGATCTGCTTACCTCGGCCTCCCAAAGTGCTGGGCTCACAGGCATAAGCCACCATGCCTGGCCAGAATCCATCAGTTTTTATTTTATCTTCTAGAAGACTGATTTGACAATATTTTCCAATGTTTTTATTAAAATTTTAGTTTTCATGGTCATATATTAATTTTTTAGCATTTTTCTTTTCTTTAATGTTTATTTTCATAGCACCTGGTTCTTTGTTTACAGACCCAATTGAAGGAGTTCAGGAACCACTACCCCAAAATATGCACTTTGGTATGCTGATTACTTCAAACTGGGGTACCTGGGGAACAGCAAATGCAGGGACGGTCTTTCTCCAAACTTTCTTTATCTGCCTAAAGACAGATCTTCCAAAAGGAACTCAACTGTCATGGAACCCTTGTCTGGGAATCTCTGACCAGGGAAGGTGAGCTCCTATCACAGCTGAGGGGCCTGGAGGTGGACATCATCCCCAGGTAGACTTTGTTACTAGCTACCAGTGTTACTCCAAGAGCCCATTCACCCTCTCCAAAATCATTTACTGTCCCTAAACTACTTACATCCTTTCTTCTATCTCCTCTATGAAGCCTCTGGATCTCACTCGGTTTGGAGATCCTTTTTTTTTATGTGATGCTCCCATGCATATTACAAATTTGTATACTCTTTCTCCTGTTAATCTGCCTACTGTCAGATTATCTCATAGACTCAATTATCAGAACTTCACAGGGCAGAGGGAAAGTCTTCTCTCCTCTGTACAATACTGTCTCGTATCCCTGAACATATTAACGACAGCTTTTTTTTTAAGGTTGTCTGTTGTCTGTTATTTTCTGCATTGCTCATGCTTATTCTGTGTTCCTTTATTTTTTCTGTTTGAAGATTTGTTTTCTGCTTTTCATATATATTATTCTACCATACACAAAAGTCTGAAATAAAACTTCTTAAATAAATGATGACCCTTGTTTAATGTCAAAAAAAGGAGTGATGAGTCTAAACCCAGCTCTCTGAGTGGCAGCCAGGCAGAGATGTTTCCCCAGTTACTAAATTAGAAAGTTACCCACAAGAATAGACTGTGATGATGGCAGTAGGAGTTTGAAGGCTCTGTCAGAACATTCTGGATGTTCTTATTGCACGTGGACTCATAAATTCAAAGAACTTTCTTATTTTTTACTAAAGCCTATTTCTTTGTCTTTGGGGCCTTTGTCAGACTCTAGTCAGTAAGCGCACTAAAGGCTGGAAGGCTGGCTATTTTGGCGTGTGAGATAATGATGACTGAGCTCTTAATAATTATCCACCTTGGCTGCCTTTTGTTCTAGAAAGTATTTACTCTGCTTTATGGTGGCTTTCAAATATGATTTTCAAAACATCCCAATAATGTCATGTATTTACTTTTCTGATAAGAGATTATTTTGAGGTTTGAGAAAAAAGTTAAACTTCTGGCATTAGAGCTATAATAAAGCCTGTTTGTGGGTCTGACAGCTCATTGCTTTCAAGCATGGCCCATCTATTTTCCTCTCTGCACACCACTAGACAAGCTGGTGACCCCTTCTTCAGCACCGGTGGGAGATTCACACCACACAAGACCCTGCCCTCATGGGGGAACCTACACCTCAGGCCCAGCCACTGACTCCATCAAAACCCAGCCAGAATCCTTTTCTTGTTCTCTCACATCATTTTCTTTGTGCATTTTTCCACTCCTTCCCTCTCTTTTCTAGCAGATTTGCAGAAATTCTCTCTGTATTTTTGACGTTAAGTTTTCATGTTATGAATGATGCAAATATTTTCTCCAAGACTGTCACTTATGTTTTAGTTTTGCTCATTTCTTTTTTGCAGTACCAACATTTTGACTTTTATAATATCACATTTGACAATCTTTTATTTTGGATTTTGCAACATTCTTAGAAAGTACTCCCTTCCTACCCAATTTATGAAGGTTATGTTTTCCTTCTAGAATTCCTATTAGATGACCACAGGAATTTCTGGATCTATCTTCCCTGTCTTTCATATTTGTTTTCATTGCATTCTGGGATAATTTCTTAGTCTTTTAGTTTACAAATTTTATCTTCAGCTGTGTCCATTCTGCTATCGTACATCTACTGGCCTCATCTACTGGCCTATTTTTATTTTGGCAATCATTGTAATTTTAGAAGCAGAAGAATAGGGAATTGGGGTAACCAAGAGTTAAGGCATAAGCAAAAGGACAGCAGGTGCAGCTAGTTCGAGGCAAGGTTAAGCAGCCTTCAGGTCACATCCTCACTTCGGTGATAACCAGACAGAAGTCTCCACTTCAGCCTCTGACTGGCTGCAGGCCAACTCTTGACTTCAGTCTCTGATTGGTCACAGGCCAAGTCTCCATCAGTCTTTGATTAGCCGTGGGCCAATCCTTCATAGGGTGTAACCAATTGGAGGTCTCTAAAGGGCACCTAGGGGGTGTCACCAAATTCTTTTAGCTTAATAAAAACCCTAAAGAACATTGTAATCTCAGCTCTTGAGCCACTTGTTCTGGCCCATTCCCACTCTTTGGAGTGTACACTCCCTTCAGTAAATCTGCACTTTCATTGCTTCTTTCTTCTTTTGTTGTTTTGTGTGTTTTGTTTAATTCTTTATTCAATACGCCACGAAGCTGGACAACTCACAGTCAACACTTTATATCTGTGGCCAGGTGCAGTGACTCACACCAGCACTTTGGGAGGCCAAGACAGGTGGATCACTTGAGGTCAGGAGTTTGAGACCAGCCTAGCCAACATGGAAAAACCCTGTCTCTACTAAAAATACAAAAGTTTTTTGGGCATGATGGTGCATGCCTGTAATTCCAGCTACTTGGGAGACTGAGGCAGGAGAATTGCTTGAACCTGGGAGGCAGAGGTTTCAGTGAGCCGAGATTGTGGCACTGCACTCCAGTCTGGGCAACAGAGTGAGACTCAGGTCTAAAATGTTAAAAAAAAAAAAAAAAAAAAAAGGATTCCAGTAACATTTTCAATAAGTTTATTTTTTTCATGGTTCTGTTTTTTAAAAAATGCAGCATCTATTTAAACTATTCTCAGAATATTCATTATACTTATGATGAAAATCCTTTCCTCTTCGCCCTAGTAGTTTTGTTTTCTTTGGGGCTACTTCTGTTTCCTCAAATGATTGATTCCAGATTTTCTGCTCCTGTGTATAGTTGAGGGTCTGTATTAAACACTGGATTTCCTCAGCCCAAGGGGAAACTCCTGGTGGTCCTATGCCAATTGTCACAAAGAAACCCTACACTGGTGAAGCTGGGAGTGGAAAAGACTGTGTGGTCCTCTGGCATGGGAGCGGGCTTTGCCTTCTGAGTTTGATTTCCTACTCCTCTCCTTATCCAGGGGGGGTTGGATACTGGCTTGGGGGTCTGCCTTAAAGTGGGGAGTTCTTGGGCTTGTATTTTGATATCTCCTTCCCCACCCAGGAAGGTTTTGTTCTCACTTTAGAGCATCCATCACTTGGGTCCAAAGCTGTTGCACCAGGAGCTCCATATACAGGGTGGCAGAGAGGCAAGGCGGCCCTTGATCCTGAATGCAGCTCTGCAGCCACCTGGGCAATCTCCCTGGCTCCATCCTGGGCTTTGTGTTTACTGGCTCTAAGCCTGGAATCTTCCAAGGACAATGTTAACAGTACTGACTACCACATCATCTGGATACTTCAGTCTTTCTTCCATCACTCAAAACCCATCTTCTTCCCCCAGTTTTTATTTTTATGAAAGTTATTATATACATGTATCAGGAAATGTTCTAAGAATGCTTATAGCAAAATATAGCGTTCTCTTACACCCTGTGCCCTACACACCACCCCAACTTTCCCCCAACACAGAATGCTTTTTCTTGGGGCGAATTTACCTGCTGTATCTGCTAACAACATGCGTATGTTGGCTCATCTTGAAATTATTGAACTTGCAGCTCCTCTGTTGCCTTCCCAGCCCCACCACAGACTTCCATGCTTCCCAGTCTCCTCCTGGGCCATCATGATAGTCGCATCCTGGTGTTGGTAGATCCATGCTCACCCCTTACATTATGACCGTGATAGAAATGTCTGCTGTCGCTAAATTTTTGCAAAAGCCTACGTTGGCTTTTCCTTTACTTTTTTGTTTTCCCTAGAGAGAGTGTTCATATTACCGTTTGTTCACTTGGTTTTAAAATATATATATATATATATAAAATTGTCATTAAGCCAAGCACAATTTCTCACCTGTTACCTAAGTCTCTTCTTGGGATAATCAAGTGCATCAGGTATTTTATCATTTTCCTCTTTCTGAAGGCACCTGTCCCAGTGACTCCAATCGTTCCTAGGTTGGATGTTCTGTTTTCTGTATCACATAATTTATTCATTTTGGTTGAATTCTCTTTTCGGGCAAAAGGACATCCTCTAGTGGCTTCATAAGATACTCTCATTATTTGCAGATCCCAAACTTCCAAATTTGCCTGCTCACTGAAATGTATTTCTAACCCCCAAAGCAGTCATTGCCAGGCTTCCTCAGTCACTCACAAACATGCCCAGAGCAGTGAAAAATGTTTTTCTCCAGGCACAGTTCTTCGCCGAGGTCAAACAAGGCAATGCGCTGCCTCTTGTTTCAGCTGTCATAGTGTAACCATGTCCTTATCACCGTCTATTTAGTGTCACATTTTTTGCATTTTTGTGCTTTTTGTCAGTGATTTAATTGTTTAAAATGGCCCCCAAGTGTACCACTAAAGTGCTGTCTAGTGTTCCTAAGTGCAGAAAGGCTGTGATGTGCTTTACAGAGAAAATATACGTGTTAGACAAGCTTGGCTCAGGTGTGAGTTATAGTGCTGTTGACAGTAAGTTCAACAGCATGGAGTTGACAATACAATACATCCAGAAGGAGGAAGAGGAAAGTCACTGATGCAGATGTGAGGCCACTCTGAAAAGTGCCCAAGTAACATCTATAGTACCTGGTAAATTTATAGACAAAGGAGAAAAAAAAAGCAAAATTTGTGGATTCGTGAATTGACATTAAAAGTTTAGTGGACAGCACTGTTGTGAGGCTGACAAAGAAATTTTTAGTCACATTACACAAGGTCAGGAAAATGCAAAACTCTTCCCAGCTTCTGTTTTATTATAAAAATTATAAAAAATAATGCATATAGTTAGCTATTGGTAAGAAAAATATATTAAACAAGGTGTCTGTAGACAAAAACACATAAAACAAAAATATGTGTTGGTTGGTTGACAAAAATGTAGTGACCAGAGGCATGGAACCTAACCCTGTATTTCTCCAGCACTCGCCAAGGCCATGCTTCTTGTATCACAGCTATGCCTCCTGCACCCACCAAGGCCATGCCTCTGTGTTATAGCCATGCCTCCTTCACCCACCAGGGCCACGCCTCCTGTGTCATAGCCTGGCCTCCTCTAGCCACTAAGGCCATGCCTCCTGTGTTATAGTTTCACCTCCTGTACGCAGCAAGGCCATGCCTCCTGTACTCACCAGTGCTACACCCCCATTCAATAGCCACACTACACTTCCTACACCACAGCCTTGTCTCCTACAACCACCACAGCTATGACTGTCCAACAGCCACACCTCCCCTACCACAGCCACACCCCCAGCACCCACCACAGCCACACTCCAGCACCCACCACAGCTGCATCCACCACAGCCACACCCCCAGCACCCACCACAGCCACACTCCAGCACCCACCACAGCTGCATCCACCACAGCCACACCCCCTGCATCCACCACAGCCACACCCCCTGCATCCACCACAGCCACACTCCAGCACCCACCACAGCTGCATCCACCACAGCCACACCCCCAGCACCCACCACAGCCACACTCCAGCACCCACCACAGCTGCATCCACCACAGCCACACCCCCTGCATCCACCACAGCCACACCCCCTGCATCCACCACAGCCACACTCCAGCACCCACCACAGCTGCATCCACCACAGCCACACCCCCAGCACCCACCACAGCCACACTCCAGCACCCACCACAGCTGCATCCACCACAGCCACACCCCCTGCATCCACCACAGCCACACCCCCTGCATCCACCACAGCCACACCCAGCACCCACCACAGCCACACCCAGCACCCACCACATTCACACCCAGCACCCACCACGGCCACACCTCTAGCACCTTCCATGGCCATGCCTCCTGCACCCACCACAGCCACACCCCAGCACCTCCATAGCCATACTTCCTGCACCTTCCACAGTCGTGCCTCTTGCTCTGGCCTTCACAGGCTACAGTAATGTCTCCTGTTCTCCCTCCTTTTCTTTAACCACTCAGGACTTTGAAGTGGCAACACCTTCCTTTGTGGGTAATCTTTAGGCTCCCTCAACATCACTTTTGTTTCTTTTACTTCTGCCAATACTTCTGGTTAAATTCTTTTCAGTTAAACGCTCTCCAGCATCCATCTCTCTTCTTTCGGACCTTGGCTGACTTCCGGCCCCTCCACAGGACCCATCTGTTTCCCCGCCTTCCAGAATCCTCTTCTTCCCCCAGACTTCAGCAGGAACTTGTGCCAACAAGATCCACAGAGCAGAGTAATTTCTCTTCTCTATCGTCAGTCTCTCCTCCTCTAAGGAGATAGGAATAGCATGGGTATGCAGGAGTATGGACAAACCCAATGAACACCCGAAGCAGGGAGCAGGCAAAGAAACCACAGGGTAGAGAAAACCCAAAATAAGGGAGAGAAAATGACCACAGCCCTGGTCAGGATGGCATGTTCATGACTCTTCCAGGCAAACACAAATAGGGGAGAAATGGGGCAATAATAGGAGTGGGAAGGAGTCCCTGAAATCCCCTCCTTCTCCAGAGTACCTAAGAGTATTCCACCCACTAATTAAACAAACATCCCGAAATTAAGAAACCCAAACTTCGTTGTGCCTGACTTGTTCTCACGGGCATGCCTGCACTTCTCCCACATGCACACTTTTGCTTTGCAATGAAAGCTTCTCCCCTTGCACTTCATTCTGACTCGACTCACCCCTGAATTTGTACTTGCGATAGTGTCAAGAAGCTGGAAAACAGGCTGAGGCTGGTGTCTCACTGCGTCTGGAGACCCTCCTGAGCCCTCCACAACACTAACAGCTTCTTTCTCTCGAGATATAAACACACTTGCAAGATTTTCTCCTTAAAAGATAGAGAGTTACCCACCCAAGTGTCCTTCATAGCCAAATTTCTTAAAATTGCTTAATTTTCCTCCTAACTTCCCTTCTGGCTCAACCCCATTTAAAATCTAGCTTCTGGCCAGGCACGGTGGCTCATGCCTGTAATCCCAGCACTATGGGAGGCCAAGGTGGGTGGATCATGAGGTCAGGAGTTCAAGACCAGCCTGGCCAAGATGGTGAAACTCCGTCTCTACTAAAAAATACAAAAATTAGCCAGACTTGGTGGTACGTGCTTGTAATCCCAGCTACTCGGGAGGCTGAGGCACAGAATTGCTTAAATCCGGGAGGCAGAGGTTGCAGTGAGCTGATATGGTGCCAATGCACTTCAGCCTGGGCAACAGAGCAAGACTCCATCTCAAAAATAAAATAAAATAAAATCTAGCTTCTACCTTCTTCCCTCTATTGAGACTACTAGAACACAGGACTCCAGTTTTACCCAGAGTCATGAGAGCTGTGGACACTTCCCATCCTACTCCAGCATTCCCTCTCACTGACTTCTGGCACAGGTACCATTACTCCTTCCTCATTGCTCCATTTCTGTGATTTCTGCTCTTCACTCTCCTTCCACTTCATTCTCAGTGACGAATGTTCAGGCTCTCCCTCCTTCTCCCAGTCTCTCACATCATTCTCCTCGAAGGATCTGTGGCTTGACCCAGACCAAATGCCAATGACTGTCCAGTTTCTCTCTAGATGAATCTCTCTGCAGCACTCTAGACCAGTCTTCCAAACTGCTGCCTGGATTTCTACATTAAAAACCCAAATCACGATTAGCACCCAACTTTGTGTGCCCAAAGCAGAAGCTTTGTCTTCTCTCCATCGGACTTATCCTGTGTTTCCTGAGATTCCTGGATTGGGTGCTTCCCATTGTGTCACTCAATTTCAAAACCTGGGAGCTGACCCACTAATCTCAAAATAATCATCCAGTCATTTTAACCCTGAGGCCTGTCATGGTGAATTCTGTGTCCACTTGATTGGGCCACAGGATGCCCACACATTCAGTGATACATTGTGTTGAATATGTAATGGGTATGTCTGTGAAGGTGTTTCTGAGAGGGCAGCATTTGAATTGTTGGACCGAGGAAAGCAGGTGGCTGTCTCCAGTGTGGGTGGGCAGCATCCAATCCACTGAAGGCCTAAATAGAACAAAAAAGGTGAAAGAGGGTTGAATTCACTCTGTCTGACTGTTTGAGCTGAGCTATTGATTTTTCTTAATTTCAGTGCTCCAGGTTCTCAGGCCTTCAACCTTAGATTGGAATCTACATCACTGGCTCTCAGGCCCTCAGGCCTTTGAACTACACCATCAACTTTCCTGGGTCTCCAGCTTGCAGGTGGTAGATCGTGAGACTTTTCAGCCTCCATAATCCAGTGAGCCAATTCCTCATAATAAATCTCTTCTCTCTCTCTCTCCTGTTTCTTTGGAGATTCATAATAATACTCCTAAATATTTCTCAGATTTGTCCTGCCTTTTTCACCATTGCCTTGTTTCAGATTTATCATCTCTCACTTGAATTAATGCAATAATCTTCCAGCTCAGCGGTTCTCAAAATGTGCTTCCTGGACCACTAGCCTCAGCATCCCCCATGCTAGAGCGTATCACTAGACATCCAATTTAAAAGAATGTCCAAGTTATGAGACTTCAAGAATATGACAGTTTTCTAAATTGTTTGCTTTATTAGCTAAAAACATGAAAGTGCATAAATCACACAGCCTGTCAAGATCCCGAATCTTTTTTCCATCTCCTTCCTCTGTTCAATTCTGTTCCAAAATTAAAGTGATTCAATGCACCTGTGTTCATTAGCCACATGTTTTCTTTCTCATTTCCATCTGCATTTCCAAAGCCTTCACTGCTTGCTATTTTTAGGAAGATGGAAGGCAATAGATCTTTTGTTCTTTCTCTATTAACAAGGATCGGTACGTATCTAACACGCAGTTCCTTTTTTTATGACTTTGGAACATCATGAAAGCATTTCATGATATTTTGTTAAAAAACAAACCCTGAACAACGGTTTTAAACCCTGGGAAGATCTTAGAATCAAGGTTTTTAAAATACAACTGGAAAACATGGTAGGAACAAAGTTGAACAGATGCTTGTGTTGAGAGGTGCGAGGCAGATGGGGCCATTGGCACGGGTGGGACCCTCTGCTCCCCCAGTGACTGTTCCCACACAGGCAGATGCAATTTACTCTTCAGCCATCGTTACCTTTGCTATCATGATTACAGTTGTGTCAACAGATTCTCAGGCTATTGTTCCCATTTATTTAATTGGGGGAGCTTTGAAAACCCCCAATGTCCAAACCAATGACTTCAGACCCCTGGGATTGGGGGGAAAGCAGCGGATCAGGATGTTCTAAAGGACCCTAGTGATTGCAGTGTGTCACTGAGGTTGAGAACCATGAGCTAAACTGTTTCCTTCCAGAAAGTACTTACCGATTATGTGATTGATCTCTTGCTGTTCTCCTGCTAGTAAATAATTTCTTCTGACAGAGACAATAGAAATTCAGTTTTTTTTTATAGGAAGGAATAAGGGAGGAAAATAACAAGCAGCCAACCAGTATTTCATTTAAACTTGTGAAATGCTATGCAGTTGCTGAGGAGTGATTTACTTCCAATTTTGTGGTCACTTTTAGAATAGGTGTGGGGTGTTACTGAGAAAAATGTATGTTTTGTGGATTTGGGATGGAGAGTTCTGTAAATGTTTATTAAGTTTACTTATTCCAGGTCTGAGTTCAAGTCCTGGATATCCTTGTTAATTTTCTGTCTCGTTGATCTGTCTAATATTGACAATGTAGTGTTAAAGTCTCCCACTATTATTATGTGGGAGTCTAAGTCTCTTTGTAAGTCATTAAGAACTTGCCTTATGTATCTGGGTGCTCCTGTATTGGGTACATATGTACTTAGGATCGTTAGTTCTTCTTGCTGCATTGATCCTTTTACCATTATGTAATGTCCTTCTTTGTCTCTTTTGGTCTTTGTTGCTGTAAAGTCTATTTTATCAGATATGAGAATTGCAACTCCTGCTTTTTTTTTTTTTTTTTTTTTGCTCTCCATTTGGTTGGTAAATCTTCCTCCATTCCTTTGTTTTGAGTCTTTGTGTATCCTTGCATGTGAGATGGGTCTGGATGCAGCATACTGATGGGTTTTGGCTTTTTATCCAATTTGCCTGTCTATGTCTTTTGATTGGGGCATTTAGTCCATTTAAATTTAGGATTGATATTGATATATATGAGTTTAATACTACCATTTAATGCTAGCTGGCTGTTTTGCCCATTAGTTGATGTAAATTCTTCATTGTGGTGATGCTGTTTACCTTTTGGTATGTTTTTGGAATGGCTGATACTGGTTTTTCCTTTCTATGTGTAATGTTTCTTTCAGAAGCCCTTGTAAAGCAGGCCTGGTGGTGATGAAACCTCTGAGTACTTGCTTGTTCGCAAAAAATTTTATTTTTCCTTCACTTATGAAGCTTAGTTTGTCTGGATATGAAATTCTGGGTTGAAAGTTCTTTTCTTTAAGGATGTTGAATATTGGCCCCCACTCTCTTCTGGCTTGTAGGGTTTCTGCTGAGAGATCTGCTGTAAGTGTGATGGGCTTCCCTTTGTGGGTAACCTGACCTTTCTCTCTGGCTGCCCTTAGCATTTTCTCCTTCATTTCAACCCTGGTGAATCTAACAATTATGTGCCTTGGGGTTGCTCTTCTTGAGGAATATCTTTGTGGTGTTCTCTGTATTACCTGGAGTTGAGTATTGTCCTGCCTTGCTAGGTTGGTAAAGTTTTCCTGGATAATATCCTGAAGAATATTTTTCAGCTTGGATTCATTCTCTTTGTCACATTCAGGTACACCTATCAAACGTAGATTAGGTCTTTTCACATAGTCCCATATTTCTTGGAGACTTTGCTCATTCCTTTTTATCCTTTTTACTCTATTCTTGTCTTCTCGCTTTATTTTATTAAGTTTGTCTTCAACCTCTGATATCCTTTCTTCTGCTTGATCAATTCAACTGTTAAAACTTGTGCATACTTCACAAAGTTCTCATATGTTTTTCAGCTCTATTAATTCACTTATATCCCTCTCTAAATTGTCTATTCTCGTTAGCATTTCATCAAACCTTTTTTTCAAGGTTCTTAGTTTCTTTGTATTGGGTTAGAACATGTTCTTTTAGCTCACAGAAGCTTCTTATTATTCACCTTCTGATGCCTGATTCTGTCAATTCATCACACTCATTCTCCATCAGGCCTTGTTCCATTGCTGATGAGGAGCTGCAATCCCCTGTAGGAGGAGAGACATTCTGATTTCAGGTGTTTTCAGCCTTTTTTGCGCTGGTTTCTTCCCATCTTTGTGGATTTAACCACCTGTCATCTTTGTAATTGCTGACTTTCAGATTGGGTCTCTGAATGGACGTCCAGCTTGTTGGTGATGAAGCTTTTTCTGTTTCTTAGTTTTCCTTCGGCGGACGCCCCTACCCCACAGAGTTGGACCTTTTCAGATTCAGCTGTGCTTGCTGAGAAACTCTCAATCTTCAGTGCCTTCAATTGCTGTTTCTTTTTGTGGGGATGGGGCCAGCCGAGCCTGATCACCTTGCTCCCTGTCTCAGAGCCTCTTCTTTCTTTTTTAGTTGAATGGTCGACTTTCTTCCAGGTGTTCCAGTCACCTGCTGAAAAGGCGCCAGAATCCGTGCAGTTTCCCCTGCGACGACCCACTGCTCCAGCTAAAACAGTGAGCAGACTCATGGTGCCTCTCTGCCCAGGAATCTCCCAGTCTGGCTCCCTGCCCCAGTCCCCCCCTCAATCAGCTGAATGGGTGACTCTGCCTTCCTGAAGCTCCAAACGCCAACCAAAAAGGCACCCAGTCCTGTATACTCCGTACTGAGAACCACTGCACTGGGGCTCTGGTAAAACTGCCGCACCAGCCAAAAGAGTCGCACTCGCGACCCGTGGGGCTCCCCCACTGGGAATCTCCTGGTCCATGGGCAAAAAAATTCGCCTGGAAGTGTGGCGTCTACCCACTCTCCACACCTCAACTGGGAACCACAATCCTGAGCTGCTGCCAATTGGCCATCTTGGATCTCTCTCTCCTAGAAGTTCAGTTTTTAGTGGCCTACTGCAAAGAGGCAAAATGTCAACAACAATAATAATATTTAACGTCAGATGGCCTTCTGTAGGAATCCAGTTATTTTCAGAAAAAATAAACTCTCAAGAAATCGATTTTATAACCCATACAGAATTGAAAATAAGAACCTTAATTGAAAAAACTGAGATTAGATTAGTTTGATTTTTTTCTGTTATCAAATGCAGATGTCTCAGCAAAGGTCGTGTTGTCTCTCTCTCTTTCTCTGTGTGTGTGTGTGTGTGTGTGTGTGTGTGCAAAATGCCTACTTTGTTTTTATCAACTGAATCAACAAGTAACACTTAAAAGTCTCAGCAGGGTGAAGACTTATGAACAATCAATCTTCTGGCTGCTGTGCAGCCAAAAGAGATTATTTGATCATCAATTATTAAGTTAGGAAAGTCAATATAGATGTCTCCAGATTCTAACATGTGCCCTAAACAGTTTCTTAAATAAAGCTAGTATGCACCCTGTATGCTTGTTTATATTTATCATGGGTTTATATATATTTATCTTTAAAATATTTTAAATATACTATTACATTATAATACTGTGTTCATTATAATATATGCAAAAATAGAAATTAAGAGGGATAAATTGGAGATTAAATAAGCATTATTTTAAAATATTTGCATTATATCTAATGATATAAAAACCTGTTTTACTTTCACTAGAAAATACTATTACTGATAGAGCAAGGTGATTGGACATGCATTGTTATTTTTGAAAAATTGAGTTTGATCTTTTGATACAACTTCTTTTGTGAAGTTCTGGCTCTAGATTCTGTTTATTTTGATGCCTGGTTTTATCTCTGCCACTCTTGCAAAGGGTTCATTGAAACCCAAAATAATTCAGACAGAAGCCTGTGGTTGCTCTGCCCTTTCCAGCTGTGCATCCCAGAGTCCAGATCCACCTGCTGGCTTTGCAGAGATCTAAAGGGACCAGGCTCATCTTTCCTGATGCAGATCAGGAGGCTTTGCAAATTGGCTAGAAGGTGTTTTACTTTTTACATTTTATTAAGTGGGTTCTTCATTCAGAAGATTTCAAAACTTTAAAAAAAAAAAACCTTCCATTCCTCAATTTTTAAATGTGTTATAAGAAATTTCTCAATGACAGAATTTTGTCATCTTTTTTTGTCAGAAAAAGGTTAACTTTTCTCCTTGTTAGAATCTAAAATTTGCCTTGAAGGAGTATATTTTTGTCTGTTCATTTTTTGAAAACATCTTCCAGGCAACAAACTAAGACATTTCTATTTATACAAAATTTTAGCAGCATCAGCACATTTTGATTGTAATGTTTAAGCTAAAACTCTTATTTAAACATTTCATTATGAGAGGGTCTACAAATTACTATGCATGCCAAGTACTTTCTTGGTTGCTCCCTGTATAATCATGATATTTCTCAATTAAAAGATTCTCTACTTAATAGTAACACTTATAAAATCACTTAATTGGATGTGGGCAGAAGTTCATGAGTAATAATTGAGTGGGGGGGCCACTCTCATTATGGAACTTCAGCTTATTTCTCAGATATCCCCACTGCCCCCTTGTGACAAGGCAGCATACACCCTGAATCCAAATGGCAGATCTGATGGCTCCCCCATGGGTTTGGAAACCTCTTGTCTAGACAACCAAGAAGGAGACAGTTCATCAGGAATTCAGCAACTCTGCTGTTCATCTTTTTTATTTTCTTATTTTATATTTGTGTTTTAAAGTTTCAATCATATAGGTCTTCTTCATTTCTTGATAGGAGTATTTCTATGTATTTTCAATTAGGTTGTTATTATCAATGGTAAATATTTTAAAGTGGTTGTTACATGAAAATCTGAGCACCATTGCTTCTGAATATTAGCCCTACCATGTACCAGCTGTTGACTTGGACAAATTACTGCTTTCTTTGTGCCTCAGTTCCCTCATCTTTACAATGGGAATAATAGTAACGTGTGTCTCCCAGGATTGCTATGAGAATGAACCAAGCTCATGTGTGAGAAACACTCTGCACAATGCCTGTGCAGCGTGAGCTGTCATGATGACGACGATGATTCTCCAGCCATCTCACTGAATTCTTTTTTCCCTATGATAAAATTTTTATTATTTTAGGTTTTCCAGGCATATATCATTTAAAATGATACTTTTATCTCCTTCTGTCCTATATTTATACCTTCTTTCTTTATTTTGTCTAATAACAGGCAAAACAATTTAATAATGAGAATACAACTAAGTAATGGAGACAGCACACAACCACATGTGCCTGATTTTAATGGCATATTTTATCAGTAAGTGATACACACACACACACACATACATATGCCTTTTTGAATAACTGAAATATTTTTGTTTCTATTATACTTATGGCTTTAATTAAGCATGAATTTTTTTTTTTTTTTTTTTTGATATGGACGGAGTCTCACTCTGTCACCCAGGCTGGAATGCAGTGGTATGATCTCAACTCACTGCAACCTCTACCTCCTGGGTTCAAGGGATTCTCCTGCTTCAGCCTCCCACGTAGCTCAAATTATAGGCATGTGCCACTATGCTTGTCTAATTTTTGTAGTTTAAGTAGAGACGGGGTTTTGTAATGTTGGCCAGGCTGGCCCTGAACCCCTAACCTCAGGTGATCCACCCTCCTTGGCCTCTCACATTGCTGTAATTACAAGCGTGAGCCACTAAGCCCTGCCTAAGCATGAATTTTTAAGTGATTATATCGTTTTTCTTGTTGATTTTTAATATGATTAATTATACTGGTTGATTTCCTGATACTGCACCATCTTCATGGTGACTGAGATGACCTTAAACTTGTATGAGGTCTATGATTTAAATCTATTTATTAATATCTTATTAAGGATCTGAATTAATATTTACATTAATATTAACAAGTGAGATTTGTCTCTTGATCATGTTTAATGTCTCCCTTTGCTCCTCATATTTCTGCTGGATTAGTATTGTACTAGGAACTTGATTGAATTCAAGTGTGGTTATTTGGGAGGCCCACCTCACAGATACAGTGCTTTTCCATCAGAAGGCTTTTATTGTCTGGCAGTCTCTCTCTCTTTCTCTCTCTCTCTCTCTCTCTCTCTCTCTTTCTCTCTCTCTCTCTCTCTCTTTTTGAGACAGTCTTGCTCTGTTGCCCAGGCTGGAGTGCAGTGGTATGATCACAGCTTACTGCAACCTCAAACTGAGACTCAAGTGATCCTCCTACCTCAGCCTCTCAAGTAGCTGGAACTACAGATACACACATCACAGCTGCCTAATTTTTTTATTTTTAATAGAGACGAAGTCTCACTACATTGCTCAGGCTGGTCGCAAACTCCTAGGCTCAAGGAATCCTTTCGCTTCAGCCTCCTAAAGTGCCGGTATTACAGGCATGAGCCACCACACCCAGCCAGGCTGTCTCTTTTAGTGATGTCAGCAGCCAGTGAGGCAGAGCTTATATCTGTTAATTCAGTAGAAATTGCAAAATCGTGGTATTATAATTGTATCAGCCTTTATCTTCATTTATTATCTGGAACACTAGCTTTTCCATATCTACTTCAATTCATAAAGGAAAGATAAAAGAGCTTGAAAATCTGATTTTTTCCCCCATTAGCATCCTCCAGATGTAACCAAGGAGCTGATGTACTTTCTTTATTTTTTTCCTTTTCAGGGAGAGGAAGGAGTTTTGTGTATTTAATATTATTATGTGTTTGGTATTATTATGAACCAATATGTTTAAACATATTTGATGTGCTTCAATCAGTTGTGGTTACTGAGCATCAAACTCTTCCATCATTGATCAGTGGGAGGTTTTTAGGTTGGCTCCTGAGGCCTTCGGGTGCAATCTCACTTCTTCGCTATGTGGGTGACCTCATGTTTCAGGTCATTTCTGCCCCTGACCAGGAACTAGCCATCCTTCCAAGGAGCCCTTGTTCATTCAAGTGAGCAATGGCCACAGAGACCACAGTCTGGGATGAGGGCTGCTCCTAGCTTGAGGGTTGGTCAGTGTTTCTTGATTTATCAGCAGATAGAAACAGGACCTAAGTTGAGTTATTTTTTTGTTTCTTAAGGAAAAATAGACATCGTAAATTAATACTTATATTTCCAATTCAAGTTAAGCAGTTCTCCTGTAGCTGGGCACAGTGGCTCACACCTATGATCCCAGCACTTTGGGAGGCCGAGGCAGGTGGATCACCTAAAGTCAGGAATTCAAGACCAGACTGACCAATGTAGCAGAAACCCTGTCTCTATTAAAAATACAAAAATTAGCCGGGCATGGTGGTGGGCACCTGTAATCCCACTGCTCAGGAGGCTGAGGCAGGAGAATCGCTTGAACCCAGGAGGCGGAGGTTGCAGTGAGCTGAGATTGTGCCACTGCACTCCAGCCTGGAGACAGAGCGAGACTCTGTCTTGAAAAAAAAAAAGTTCTCCTGTAGAGCACAGCACATTCACAAGGATGATGCTGATGATGACCAAGTTTGCTCTCTTAGGTTATGCTTTTTTTCATAATAGATTATTTGTTTATCTGTTTCATGCTATGTTCATTTTCTTTGCTTTTTACTTTCTATAAAATGTTTGCTTGGTTACATACCTTGCCTTACCAAATTTAGCTGTTTAAATGGGTAATATATATACATGCTATGAAATTAAAAATAAAAAAGGGTCCATGTGAAAGTAAAATATTACAACCCCCTGTGTAGGTCCAGGCCCCTCTGTCCTCTCAAGTAGCAACCTCGGATACGAGTTTCTCCTGCGTCCTTCCGGAGATAGTGATAGTGCATTCCAGTAGATGGGCATCTTTTTAAAAATAAATTGTAGCACTCAGTAGAAATGACCTTTTGTTTTCCCCTAAAAGTTGTATCATTCAAAACTGCTCCAGTTATTTTAAACCAAAAAGGATTTAATGCAGGGATTTAAAAATTGTTAGGCTTCTAAGAACAACTCCTAGAACACAGCATAAATGACTTCCCAAGAAAGCTTCTACCTCTGCACAAAAGTAAATGGTATGAAAGTGCTGCCTGTTGCTATTATTATTATTGTTGTTGTTGTTGTTGTTGCTGGATAGATAGATGATTGAAAAGATTATATAATAATAGAGTAACAACAATAGCAACAATAGATGAAGATCGATCGATAAAGTTTTTAATTGGTGGATCAACAATAAGTAACAATAGTTAACTCAATAAGTAACTCAAAGTTCCTCTATGGATGAGCAGTTATATTGGGACCCATTTTTGCGCTCATGAATAATGCTGCATTAAGAGCCCTTGTGTATTCATCTCTGTGCTCCTGAAAGCATAGATGTTGCAAAATTGCTGGGTCCTAAATCACATCCTTGTTAATATTTGACAGATATTGCCAAATTGCTCTCCATAGAAACTAGAGCAAATATTTGAAATTACTTGTTTCTCCATACTTTCACCAACAGTGTGAACAGTTTTTTAAACATTTCAAAATCAAATGGATGAGATGATGTATCTCACTGTGGTTTTCCTTTTCATTTCTCTTTGGAAGGTTATTCTTACACTAAGGAAGTAGTATTTTGTCACACGCATTCAGTATTTTCCCTCATATTTATCTTTCAAACTTTATGTTGAGCTTTTTTTTTAATTTTATGAAAAAGTATGTCTTATTTTTAGACTTCTGTGCTTTGTATTATAATCAGAAAGTCTTTCTTTATCACTGACATTATAAAATTAGAAAATAGTCATTTTCCCTGAATTTTCTGTATTTTAATTTTTCACATCTAAATTTTTAAGTTATCTGGGGTATATTTAGATTTTTACAGGAAGGCTTTTGATATTTTTATATGAATTGTATTTCCACCACCTTACTGAAATGTCTTAATTTCTTTAGCAGTGCTTTTCTAGCTCATTCCCTTCAGATTCTTTGATATACACCGTGTCTCCAGCACTAAAAGAATATTTGCACCACCTTCTCAATTTTCTTCCATCCATCCTTCTCTGTTTCCTTCTTTTACCTTCCTCCCTTTCTTCCTTCCTCTGATTGTATCTCCAAAACAATGCTAAATAATGGTGTATATCCTTGTCATATTTCTACCTTATTGGTAATCACTCAGTATTTCTCCATCAAGTAATTCTCCATGATATTGGATTTTACATCAATTATTAAGAAAATATTTTTCCATTTTATTGAGAAGTTTTTTTTCTCCTCCCTGTGTCTATATGTTCTCACTGTTCAACACCCACTTATGAGTAAGAACATGCGGTGTTTCATTTTCTGTTCTTGTGTCTGGGCTAGGGGAGGGATAGCAGGGGGTGGGGGCATGGGGAGGGACAGCATTAGGAGACATACCTAATGTAGATGACAGGGTGATGGATGCAGCAAAACATCATGGCACGTGTATACCTATGTAATAAACCTGCATGTTCTGCACGTGTACCCCAGAACTTAACTTATAATTTTTAAAAAATAATAAACATAAATATGGAATACTTTTTAAAAAGTTTTAAGGAATAGATTTCAAAATTTGATCAAATCTTATTTCCATATCTATGGAGATGATCATATATGTTTTTTCAATTTTTGTCAATAAATATGATTCATTTTATTGATAGATTTTCAGTATTAAGCCATCCTTGTATTCCACTTATGAAAACGTTTAATCATGACACAAAATGCTGCTGGATTCTATTTCCTAATATTTTACTTTGAATTTGTGCATTAGTAATTATACTTCAGATTGCTTACAAGATTATGTCTTAGTGCTATCCACTTCAGAATTTGCTGTCAGCATTATGCTGACTACAAAAAATTTATATGTTTTCCTTTTCCCCCTGTGTTTTGGATATCATTTAAATATTTTTCGTTTATCTCTACCTTGAAAATCTGTAGACTTAACTTGTAAAACCATCTGTGCCCTTTTCTTCCCTTGGGGGTAGTCTTTCGAAACCATGCTGTCACCATTTTTTGATACTCGAATTGTTTATAGTTTCTAAATAGTTTCCATTTATTTTTTCTAGAAAATTATCTATTTTCTTTACAAGGTATTCTAATATTCTTTTATATATTTTATATTCGAATATTCTTTTATATATTTTAGCTAATTTTTGGTTTATTAGTTTTTTTGGTTTTTGGTTTTGAGATGGAGTCTCATTCTGTTGCCCAGGCTGGAGTGCAGTGGCATGATCTGCAACCTCCGCCTCCCAGGTTCAAGTGGTTCTCCTGCCTTAGTCTCTGGAGTAGCTGGGATTATAGGCACACCACCATGCCCAGCTAATTTTTGTATTTTCAGTAGATATGGGCCATGTTACCCAGGCTCATCTCGAACTCTTGACCTCAAGTCTGCTGCAGCCTCCCAAAGTGCTGGGATTACAAGTATGAGCCACCATGCCCGGCCTCATCTTTTATTTTTAGTGTCTGACTTAGTTTATTTTAGATCTGTCTCTTACATATTACGTATACATTAGGTTTTGCTTTGTGATTCCATTTGAGATTTTAAAATCTTTTAAATTGTGGTAAAATACACATAACATAATTTTTACTACCTTAACTATTTTTTTTCTTTCTTTTTCGAGACAAGAGTCTCACTCTGTTGCCCAGGCTGGAGTGCAGTGGCACAATCTCAGCTCACTACAACCTCTGCCTCCTGGATTCAAGTGATTATCCTGCCTCAGCCTCCCAAATAGCTGGGACTACGGGTGCCCACCACCACACCTGGCTAATTTTTATATTTTTTGACATGTTGGCCATGCTTGGTCTCAAATTTCTGACCTCAGGTGATCCACCTGCCTCAGCCTCCCAAAGTGCTGGGATTACAGGCGTGAGCCATCTCGCCCAGCCCCACCATCACCATTTTTAAGCATACAGTTCAGTAGTGTTAAGTACATTCATCATTCATCAGAAGTCTTTTCATCTTTCAAACCTGAAACTCTACCTATTAAGCAATAACTCCCATTCCCTCTTCTCCCAGCCCTTGGCAATCACCATTCTGCTTTCTATCTATGAATTTGGGTACTCTTCGTACCACACATAACTGGAATCATGCAGTATTTGTGTTTTTGCAACGGGCTTATTTCATTGAGCATCATGTTCTCAAGTTTCATCCGTGTTGTTGTAGCATGTGTCAGAATTTTCTTCCTTTTTTTAATTATTATTTTTTTGAGACGAAGTCTCACTCTGTCACCCAGGCTGGAGTGTAGTGGCATGATCTTGGCTCATTGCAACCTCTACCTCCCAGGTTCAAGCAATTCTTCTTCAGCCGCCCAAGTAGCCAGTATAACAGGCATGCGCCATCATGCCTGGCTAAGTTTGTATTTTTAGTAGAGATGATCCATGTTGGTCAGGCTGGTCTCGAACTCCCTACCTCAGGTGATCTGCCTGCCTTGTCTTCCCAAAGTGCTGGGTTTACAGGTGTGAGCCACTGTGCCCAGTTGCCTTCCTTTTTAAGACTGAACAATTAAAAAAAAAATTGGAAGTGATGTCCCTGAAAAAAAAAAAAAAACAGGCTGAACAATGTTGCATCGTAAGGATAGGACCCTTTGTTTATCATTTATCTGTTGGCGGACACTTGGGTTGCCTCCACCTTTTAACTATTGTGAATAATGCTGCTATTAACCTGAGTGTACAAATATCTCTTCAAGACCTTGCTTTTAATTCTTTTGGGTATATAACCAGAAATGGAACTTTCAGATCACATGGTAATTTTGCGTTTAATTTTTGGAGGAACTACCATGCTATTTTTCACACTGGTTGCACAATTTTACATTCTCACCATATCTCAGTCTGTCATCAGGCTGGAGTGTAGTGGTGTGATCTCGGCTCACTGCAACCTCTGCCTCCTGGTTCAAGCAATTCTCCTGCTTCAGTCTCCCAAGAAGCTGGACTACAGGGATGTGCCACCACACCCAGATGATTTTTGTATTTTTTAGTAGAGATTGGGTTTTACCATGTTGGCCAGGATGGTCTCAATGTCTTGACCTCATGATCCACCTGCCTCGGCCTTGCAAAGTTCTGGATTACAGGTTTGAGCTACTGTGCCCAGACTGTAGGTTATTTTTTCAAGGTTCATGGAGAAACTGTCCTTTGAGTTACTGCATACTTGAGAATGTTTCTTGCCTATACACTTGGAAGACTAACTGCTGACCACAATTAGTGGGCCATGCTTTTCTTCCCTGAGTTCTTCACAAGTCCAGCTTCACTCTCTTCTGGTGTTGAATGCTCATGTATTCGTTGCAGCAATACTCACACTTATAAAAATAGGCCCCAAAAGATATCATGGTATACGCATAATAAAAATGTATTTTTGGCTGGATGTGGTAGCACTCTAGCCTGGGCAAGGAGAGCGCAACTCCGTCTCAAAAGAAAGAGTCTGGAGAGGCGACTGGACTGCAGTGTTCTTAACGCGAGGCTCAAAAGGGCACAATCACTTCTGCTGCTAAGTCACCGTTGACCACCTGTCTGCATGGGGATAGGGGTGGGAATGTTGAGCCCAGGAAGCGGAGAAAATGGGGTTTTGTTGGACAGCTGGCATGCTCTGCCATGGTGGAGGAGGAGATATCTGAATCAAGTCTTATTATTTTTCTCTTTCTGAGTCACTTGATCTTTTTTAGAAGATGCCCAAATTATCTTCCCCTTATTTTTGAAGTCTAATTGCTTTACCAGGGTATGGCTCAGTGATGACTTTTCTATATGATTTTCCTCCATAATATGGTGCACTTTTTAAGTCTGCAGATTTGATTCTTCTTTCATTTCAAAAAAAAATCTTGAATCATCATTCTAAATACTTACATGTTACCTTTGTTCAGTCCTCTTCTACAGGCACATAAATCCAATTTTTTAAACAAATATATTTACAAGATTTACTATTATCACAAGGTCACATTCCTGTAGAATATAAAAATATGTGTGGCTTTCAGTTTACTAAGTCTGCATTATTTATTTTTAAGGAGAAGAGGTCTTGCTCTGCCACCCAGCCTGAAGAGCAGTGGTGTGATCATAGCTCACTACAGTCTCTAACTCCTGGGGTCAAGCAATCCTCCCATTTCAGCCTCCTGAATAGCTGGAACAGGGGCATACCAACATGCTCAGCTAATTTTTTTAAATTAAAAAAAACTTTTTGTAGAGATGGTGTCTCATTTTGTTGCCCAGGCTGGTCTCAAGCTCCTGGCTTCAAGCAGTCCTTCTGCCTTGACTACCCAAAGTTCTGGGATTACAGGTGTGACCCAGTACACCCAGCGAAGTCCGTTTTTCAAATTGCAGACTGCAACTCATAATGGGGTCATGAAATCTGGATTGTAATCTGCTGAATTAGTTTCCTATTGTGGCATAACAAATTATGACAAAATGAGCAGCTTATCACAACACATATTTATCATCTCACAGTTTCTGTGGGTCGAGAATCTGCAAACAACTTTGCTTGGTCCTTTGTTTAGGGTTTCATAAGGCTACAATCAAGATGCCATCTGGGCTCCATTCTTATCTGGAAGCTCAACTGGGGAATAATTCACTTCCAAGCTCATTCAGGTCTTTAATAGAATTTATTTGCTTGTCACAGAATTTTAATCAGCTATCTAGCTGAGGGCCCCTGCCTTTTGTTGGCAAGGATGGTCAAGGAGACCATCCTTGACCCTAGAGACTGCTCCCAGCTGCTGGAGGCCATCCATAGTTCCTTACCACATGGGCTTCCTCAACATGGCACTCCATTTACTGAGCCAGCAAGGAGGCTCTCTCACTTCAGCTTGATAAAGTAATAGTCCTGCGAGTGGCATATGATCACCTTTGCCATGTCCTATTAACCCGTAGGAGTGCAAGTCACAGTCTTGCCCAGAGCTGAGGGGAGGGGAGTATCCAAAGGTGTCACCGGCAGGTGCAGTTCACTGGGGATCATCTTAGGATCTTATCACCGCATCTATATTTGGAAAATAGCATAGGATTATATAGAAGATACCAGAATGTGTCACACGTAACAAGAGCATGTACTTCTACAAAAACATTGTATTTAGTAATGCAAATGTGTTTATGTGTGTGTGATAAAAATGTATTTCTTACCAACGATCTAGAGCAAAACAGTCTGAGAGCCCCTGGCCTGGGAGGTTTTCTTGCAAACACTGAAGATAAGACTGCTTTTGAATGGTACACAGCCCTGCTGTTGCCTGGCTTGCTGTCTGTGTTCAGTGTGCTTTCATCCTATGAGCTCTCGCACCACCTGGGTCTGCACACTATGGGGAGCGCCTTCTCGCTTGTGGCATTTCCCTCCTCCCCAGCTGTGTGCAAGGTCTGGTCCTGTTGTGTGCTCAAGTTCAGGAGTTTCCCCTGCCCTTGGCGGCCCTGCTTCAAGCATACTGAAGTTTGGCATTAGAGATGTTCTCTTATTAATACCAAGATTGCCATTCTGTTCTTAGTCTCCTGGTCATTTTCTTACAGTTTAAGAGAAAGAGGCATCTGAGAGGTACTTACTTTGCCATCTTTAAGTCCTGCTCACCTGAGGCAGCTCTGAGGCTTTGAAATAAGTCCCACTGTCCTCCCACTACCACTGAAGCCTCCCTGCGGCTACTCCCACAGGCAGTGAGGCCTGGATATGGCATGTCCTCACTGTCTTCCCTGCCTTCTTAGGTGATGGCCACTTCAGGATGGGCAGCTTAGCTGAGAATGGGCACAACCTTGACTGCCCTACCAAGACTTCTATTTCTTCTGCAATTTGGCTACATTTTTTGTCAGAGATGTTTATTGCGGTGGGGTTGAGCCCATGGGTTTGGGACTCAGTCTCTTGAGTGGCCTGCCCCAGGGGACCTTCATTCCCATCTGAGTTGGCCCTTATGGCCCAATACCTTCAGGACTGGGGCAGACAATTCAACTCCTTCCTGAGCTCTATCCTCCTCCCCCTCCAGCATCTTGCCTACTGTTGTAGTTTAACCTTTGTTTGTTTTCTTTTTGGGACAGGGTCTTGCTTTGTCACCCAGGTGAGTGTGCAGCAGTGTGATCATAGCTCACTCCAGCCTCAACCTCCTGGCCTTAAGCAATCCTCCTGTCTCAGCCTCCCAAGTAGCTGGGACTACAGGAATGTGTCACCACACTTGGCTAATTTTTTAACTTTTTGTAGAGATGGGGGTCTCACTATGTTGCCCAGGCCGATCTCAAACTCTGGGCTCAAGTGATCTTCTAGACTAAGCCTCCCAAAGTGTTGAGATTACAGATGTGAGCCACTGTGCCTGGCCAAGGGGATTGTGTGCTTGTTGTATCTCATTTTTTCTTCCCTTCTGTTATGTTTCTATCTATTCATGAGAAGTATTAGATCTTTGTGATTTTAATAATTTTGCCTTTATTTTCCCCCCACCTTGAAGAAATGAAAGTGGGGAGCTCAGAAGATCCCAATTACCTCTCCCGATTCCTGTCCCTGCAGTTAGAGTGAGGGTGTGTTCTTTCTAAGGTTTTCTTCGTATCTTCCCTCGTCTCCCTCCCTTTCTTAATAACATGTGTTGGCAAGAATATAGTGAAAATTCTCAAGATTTTGCTCACCCACTTCTTTCCCCTTATTTGAGGGAGTATTCTGAGGTTAGATACTTCTGCAAACCAAGTCAGGCTGTTTTGCTTCTTGCTTTCTGTGAACACCACTCTGCAGAGATCATGGCCATAAAGTCTCTTTTCTCATCATTGGCTGAGGGATGAGAGCACATGTGTGCACGCACGTGTGTGTGTGTGTTTCTCATTTCTTTTCTCTGTTGTTCATGTTGTCAGATGTTGTAGAGATAACCCTACAACCATCTCTCAGCCTTCTTTTTTCTGGAAGTTGTAGATGTTATTTTCTAGAATGTGTGTGTGTGTGTGTGTGTGTGTGTGTGTGTGTGTGTGTGTACATACAGAGAGAGGGAGTTTCACCCTTGTTGCCCAGGCTGGAAGGCAATGACATGATCTGGGCTCACTGCAACCTCCGACTCCCGGGTTCAAGCGATTCTTCTGCCTCAGCCCCCCGAGTAGCTGGGACTACAGGTGTCCATCATCACACTGGCTAATTTTTTGTATTTTTAGTAGAGACTGGGTTTTACCATATAGGCCAGGCTAGTCTCAAACTCCTGACCTCAGGTGATCCACCCACCTCAGCCCCCCAAAGTGCTGGGATTACAGGCGTGAGCCACCATGCCCGGCCAATAATATAATATTTTTAAGGGATTATTTTCTTTTTCAAAAGTGCCACAGTCCCATCCTTGCCTGTAGAAGTGTCTCAGCACACCAGCACATGCATGACCTAAAATTAGCTATGTTCCAGAAGACCCTCTGTCATGCCCGGGTTGGGAACAGTGCAACACTAGATGTGATGCAGTCTTTCTTGATTTCTTCTCCTTTCTCTCTCTCTCCCATCATCCATGCTTCAGCCCTTACCCCTTTCCTAAAAGGAAAGTGGAGAAACTCAAGTATGCACATAAATACAGCATAGATGGATGCTACCGCCAAATTCAGTTAGCATTACTTCAGGGGAATGAAACCAATTTTAGGTTAAAAAAAAAAAAAAAAAACTTTTGGGAAGAGAATGAACTACTTAACAAACAAGCAAAGAAATTGTTTGTGTCACAATAATTTTAATTTTGGGAGCACCTGACTCTGCATCTTGCTGTCCAAATAAGGTCAGATTTGATTTCCTTCTTGAGATGACCCACACGGTTCATTTTAAACATCTCAGTGTAGTGGCCATCAGGGACAGCTGCAGCTTCGCTGGAGTGTCTTAGCAAGGAAGTGTCTTAAATCTCACAAACCTACCATTTCAAGGAAGAAAAATATAAAACACCAACAAAACCACAGCTGTAAGAGAGCTACATTTGTGGAATGATAAGGAAACAGCTTTTCTGGAACTTATCCACTGCAGGGTTCTGGGGGGTGAGGTGAACAGGCTGAACAGGAATCTGGTGTTTTTCCAGGTGACAAGTGGGTGAGGCTTCTGTAAGGCAAGAAAATTGAATGAGTTCAAATGATTAAGCTAAGCGTTCATTTTGATTTGTGCAAAATCAGTAAAAATTAATAAGCACAGGGTGTTCTCATGAAGCTGACATTGAAACATAAAACTAGGTGTGCTGCATACTTCACACCATGGCAAACCCTCCTTTTTTGAGTTATTAGGTTTTGGGGACATGGGGTGATGCTCTGAGACACTGACTGAGTAATCACTTTCAGAAACTGGATTCTAATGAGTATTTTTACTAGTACCAAGTCATTATTCATTCTGCAAATATTTTTGCCATATAATAAATAAGTCACCATTCAAGTGACAGATAACTATGTAAATGACAAGAGACCATATGGTGGTTACAAGACAGAATTTAAAATCTTAAAGGACAAAACACTCATATTCATTTGCAGTAATTAACTAGGGGACCGAGACCATCTGCTGTGACTCATGAGTCCCCCAAGGACGCTTATACAATGGTAAGTTTCACATTGGTTTATCTTGGTTCCCATAGTCCAAGCAGGAAAATGACACTTTCCATAGCTTTCTGATTCCCTAGTAATGTTACAGCAATGTTTTTACCACATTACTGCTGTATTTTTGTACTTGGTGCAAAGATAATGTAGTGGGTGCTGAGGTCCTTAGGCTTGTTTTTAGGGTTTCTTCCTCCCCATGTTTTTTTTTTTCCTGTTCTGACTCACAGCCAAGGTTCTTTTCCCCCTTGTATTTTTCCAACATCTCTTCATGTCCCTTGGGAGGAGCCAGGGGTAGAAGAGGAAGCACCTTGTTATGTTAGGTGTAGCTGTCTTTGTATTATCAGACATAAGAGCAGGCATTGAAAGAGATGCTAAAATGTGTATCATTGCACAAGACTTCCTGGGCAATTTGAATGGAGCTAATGTACCTTCTGAGAGCAGGCCTCAAGTCCCAAGTATTTATCACATCAAAGTTTTAATCTCCCTAGTGCCATATTGTTCTCCTCAGCAGGAGACTTCTAGGCTAAAAATACAAAGTCAAAGCAAAAAAGAGTAGGGGAGGGGACAAGTAATTACCTAAGCATCTGGTATCATATAGGAAAATGTTAATATGGATCGTTCAGGGGAAGAAAAGTATTCCTTTAACCTCACCCAAATGACAATGAATTTCTGCTTCATTTTAGCATTTGCATGTTTGTGTTCACTTTTCTTGTCCCCCAAGTTCTTATGGGGCTGGTTTGGAGCATCCAGATGACACGACACATGAAGTAAGTTGTACAAGAAGAATATAAACATTAGAAATCTATTGCTTTAATAGCAAGCAGAAAACAAGCCTCCTCTTTGTCCAGAGAAAGAGATTACTCCATCCCTTAAGGTTGCCTGCTGCATACAGCCCTGAGAAGAGGCTCAGGCAAAGTGTTATTAGGGTTTGGCATTTGTGGATATCAGCATGACGGACAGTGGTGAGAGAGACCCAGGAGGCCTAGCTTTACTCAACAGGGATGAAGCAGAGATGGCAGAGAAAACACTTTTAAATGGAAAAGTGAAGAGGCTGTGGGAGCATGATGGTCACTCCGTCCTAGTGGGGGCCTCAGTTGCAGCTTTGGAGGCAATGGGGCAGTGACTCCAACTGGTCTTCCAAGCCTGATCTTTATCCGACGAGGTCCTGTTGTTGAGGGAGGCAGGGAGAGAGACTGGAGGGAGACGATATAAGAACAATTAGGAAGAGTAGAAAGGAAATAAAGTGAATCTGAGGTGTTCATGAAGGAGGCAGAATGATATTTAGGGAGACACAGGATTAGCGAGAAAGGGGCTAAGATTTGCTTCTTGGATATGCATCATTCAGCAAAAAGTCCTGCCAGAGGATGGGAGAAAGTCAGGAGAGAGATGAGCAGGAGCGGAGCTGAGGATACCAGTTGGCGAGGAAAGTATCTGTGCAGGTCCACATGGCAGGGCAAAGATTTTCATAATCATATGTACTAAAGGATGAGGTAGAAAATGCCTGGGAACATGGCCCATGTGTCAGCCCACAATAGGTAATGCAGAGAAGCAAAGGGGCAGGGGCTGAAGGGTACTGGGGCTGGAGAAATTTGGTGCAGGATGGAACCTATAGGAGAAACGAGGGAGTCCCAAGGCCACACAGAGGAGCCAGCATTGGATGCTGTTGAGTCTGGAGATCACAGGCTGAGGAAGGAGACAACAGATATGTGCCTGACTGCAGGAGCCCACAGGCCCTCCCTGTCCTCTGCAAATAAGCAACAGACTCTTTCATATACCAGGAGGAAAGAGGGGAAGAACTAAGAGTGGGAGAAGACTCCCTCAGGAGCATGGAGAATGGGGGAAAAGTGATTAGATTTGGCAGCAAATTTCCCTGAAAGAGACAGCATTTTAAAACTGAAAGTGACTAAAGAACCAAAATGAAGCTAAAATATAAAATTAACTCCTCTTTGAGAAAGCAACAAGAAAATTTGATTTTCTGAACACATCTTGACTTTGCATTTTTAATTTTCCTGTTCATACCACTTTCACCCAGTGGTAAAAGGTGACACAAGTCCCTGTAGACACAGTCGCCTCAATCCAGAGGCAGAGGCAGGGCTTTCCTTCTGCAGTAGAACAGGTAGAGGTCTCTTAGGCAGCCCAGAGAAAAATGGGCAAGGGGCACACTGCCCTGAGGAGCCTGAGACCTCCAGGCCCCCTTTCACCTGCCTGCACGGTGATGACAACTGGCACCAGGTGGCCTAGAGCTGTGGGAATTCACTCAGGGGGTGGAAAAAATATTAAGGAAAAAATAGTAGAGAAGGTACAGAATATAGTCTCAAACCCTTTTGTAAGGCCTCAGGGTTTTTTCATAGTTTCAGTAGAAGTTTCAGCTGAAGGCAGCCTAAATCCCCCTTACATTTAGTTAATAAGTGAAGCAAATAGCTAGGGTATGTGGGGGAGTTTACCTAACTAACTTGTTTCCTCATGGGATCTTAAAACTAATCTTTGAGCTGGATGGTCCTCTCAGTGGGGGAGGTTGACCAGGGATAGTATCCTCTAATGGTGTTTGCTTTGGGCATCAGAACCTGTGCTTTAATCTTCAACCTCTAGTAGTGTTGACTCAAGCCTTTGTCAATTAAACTTTATTAAATAAATGCAAGTGTCACTGGCTGGGGAGTGTTGGCAGTTGCAACTGTTAACAGCACTATCCAGGAAGTCTGTAAGCCACCCAGTCCCTTAGCCAAACTGGCAAAGCATAATATCTGTGTGCCAGTGTACTTTGTTCATCCATTGTTGAGTCAGGGTCTGCAGGACAGACCCTGCAGGTGGTGGCCCTGACAGAGAGCAAGTGAGGAAGATGCTCTTGTCCCATGTGCTGGCATCTCTTGCCGACTCCCAGCATCCCAGGGAAGTGCACTCCACCAGCTCAGACCAAGGGAAGGACATGGACAAGAACAGCATTGCAGGGGCTTTGAAGACTCTATTGTCATTAGAACCACAGCCCACAAAAGCAGGAACAGGACCTATGCACTATTTTTTTTTTTTTTTTTTGAGATGGAATTTTGCTCTTGTCACCCAGGCTGGAGTGCAATGGCATGATCTCAGCTCATTGCAACTGCCACCTCCTGAGTTCAAGTGATTCTCCTGCCTCAGCCTCCTGAGTAGCTAGGATTACAGGCATACACCAATATGCCCAGCTAATTTTGTATTTTTAATAAAGACAGAGTTTCTTCATGTTGGTCAGGCTGGTCTCAAACTCACTCCCTCAGGTGATCTGACCTCCTTGGCCTCCCAAAGTGCTGGGATTACAGGTGTGAGCCACCGCGCCCAGCCTGCACTAAATTTAAACAGGGTGACTGGCTGCTAGAAGAGGAGATTGAAGAGGGATCTAAGGTCTCCTCACATAATATCCAAATGTTTAGGATACAATCAAAAGTCACTTGTCATACCAAGAACAAGGAAAATTGCAAATGGAATGAGAAAAGACAATCAACAGACACCAATACTGGGGTAAATCAATGTTGGAACTATCTCACAAAAATTTTAAAGTAGCCATCATACAAAAATAATTCAAATGAGCAATTACAAGTATACTTTACAAATGAAGAAAATGAAATCTTTAACTAAAGAAATAAAAGATATAAAAAGGAACCAAATGGAAATTATAGAATTGAAAAGTACAATGGTTGAAAAAAAGAGACATACTGGAAGGGTGCAATGGCAGAATGAAACGACAGAAAAAAATCAATGAAACTGAAGACAAAACAATAGAAATTACTCAATCTGAACAACAGAGAAAAAAAGACTTAAAAAGAGAAGAAACAGAATAGAGTTTTCAGGACCTGTGAAACTATAACAAAAGATCTAACATTCATAAGCAGACAAAGAGAATAAGGCGAGAGAAGTATGCAAAGAAATAATGGGCTGGGCACAGTGGCTTACACCTGTAATTCCAACACTTTATATTTCATCTCAGAAAAAAGGAAAAAAGAAAGAAACAGAGAGAACAAACAGGAAAAAAAAAAGTAAAATGGAAGACTTTAGCCCTAACATTTTAATAATTATTTCCAATGAAATGGTCTAAATACACAAAACAGAGATTGGAACAGTGGGTTAAAAAAACCCACAACCTAACTATATGTTGCCTACAGGAAACTGAATTGAAAAGCAATGACATAGGTAGCCTAAAAGAAAAATATGTAAAATGACCATGCAAACACTCATTTTCAAAAAGCAGCCATGGCTATATTAATATCAGATAAAATAGGCTTCTGAGCACAGAAAGGCACAAGGGACAAAGGAACGTCACTTAATGATAAAAGGGTTAGTGCAGCAAGAAGACTTAACTGTGCATGAGCCAAACAAAAGAGCATCAAAACAGTGAAGCAAGATTAATAGAGCTGAAAAGAGAAAAAGATACATTCACAAGTAGAGTGTATTCTCTGATCACAAAATATCAACTAAGAAATCAATAATAGAAAGTCAATAAAAATATTCCCAAACTTGGATATTAAACATCACAATTCTCAATAATTCATGGGGCAATAAAAACCTTCAACTAAAAATTTAAAATACAGAGAAGAATAAAAATGAAAATAGGCACTAAATTTTGTGGAATGCAGCTAAAGCAGTACTGAGAAAAAAAATTATGCACTAACTGCTTATGTTTAAAAGAGAAAAGATCTCAAATTAGTGATCTTACCTCAACAAGGGAGAAAAAGAAAACCTAAATTAAATCCAAACAAGCAGAAACACAGGAAATAATACAAGCAAAAATCAAAGAAATTAAAACAGGAAAGCAATAGAGAAAATCAATGAAACAAAAGCTGGCTTATTTAAAAAAAAATCAGTAACTGAAAAACTCCTAAGAAGGTTGATAATGGTAGAGAGAATATATAAATCTCCGATGTCAGAACAAAATGGAATATCACCGTATCTCTTGCAGTCATTAAAAAGAAAGTAAGGGACTACTATGAACAAGTTTATGCCCATAAATTTAAAAACATAGAGAATTAGACTAATTCCTTGAAAAGCATAAACTATCAAAACACAACTGAGATAAAATAGATCACATGAGTAGTCACATAACCATTAAAGAAATTTAATTTATAGCTAAAAAGCCCATAAGAAAGTTTTCAGACCCAGATAGTTTCACTGGAGAATTCTGCCAAACATTTAAAGAATTAATACCAATTTTATACAATGTCTTCCAGAAAAATAGAAGAAGAGAAAGCACTGTCCCACTCTGTGTAAGGCAAGTATTACCCTGATACCAAAATTAGACAAAGACAGAAGAAAGAAGAGAAGACAAAGAGAGAGCCAGGGAGAGAAGGAGGAAGTGAAAGAACGGAGGGAGGGAGGATCCATATCTCTTATTAACTTAGACATAAAAGTCATCAAAATACTAGCAAATTTAATCCAACAATAAAAAGAATTACACAGGCCAGGTACGGTGGCTCACGCCTGTAATCCCAGCACTTTGGGAGGCCGAGGCAGGTGGATCACTTGAGATCAGGAGTTCAAGACCAGCCTAGCCAAGGCGGTGAAACCCCGTCTCCACTGAAAATAGAAAAACTAGCTGGGCATGGCGGCTTTCACCTGTCATCCCAGCTACTTGGGAGGCTAAGGCAGGAGAATGGCTTGAACCTGGAAGTGGAGGTTGCATGGAGCCGAGATCATGCCAATGCACTCCAGCCTGGGTGGCAGAGTCACACGCCATCTCAAAAAAAAAAAAAATTACACATTATGATCAATTAGGAATTATTTCAGGTATGCAAAATTGATTCAATATTCAAAAATCAATCAACATATCACTAGGCTAAAAATCAAAAAGGTTTTATGAGCATATCAACTGACACCAAGAAAGCCTTTGACAAAATCCACCATCCACTCATGATGAAAATTTGCAAGACACTAATACTAGAAAGGAACTTTCTGAACTTGATAAAAAGCATTTACCCAAAGAATTACAGCTAACATTGTAGTTAGTAGTGAAGAACTAAATGCTCTTCCCTAAGATCAGGAGCAAGGCAAAGATGTCTAAACTCACTACTCATATTCAACATAATACTGGAAGTTCTAGCAAGTACAACATGGCAAAAAAAGAATTAAAAGGCATACAGATGGGAAAGAAAGAAAGAAAACTGTCCCTATTGATAGATGACATGATCATCTATATGCAGAATCCCAAGGAATTTTCCTTAACAAACCTCCTAAACAAGAGAGTCCAGCACATTTGCATAACACAAGATCAACACACACAAAAATCACCTAAATTTTTACATACTAGCAACAAATATGTGGAAACTAAAATTAAAAACACAAAAATGGGCCGGGCGCAGTGGCTCGCACCTGTAATCCCAGCACTTTGGGAGGCCAAGGCAGGTGGATCACGAGGTCAAGAGATTGAGACCATCCTGGTCAACATGGTGAAACCCCCGTCTCTATGAAAAATACGAAAAAAAAATTAGCTGGGCCTGGTGGTGCGTGCCTGTAATCCCAGCTACTCAGGAGGCTGAGGCAGGAGAATTGCCTGAACCCAGGAGGCAGAGGTTGCGGTGAGCCGAGATTGTGCCATTGCACTCCAGCCTGGGAAACAGCGAAACTCCGTCTCAAAACAACAACAACAACAACACACACACACACACACACAAATGCTGACAAAACAAAAAAGAAGACCTAGTTAAATGGAGAGACATACTGTGTTCATGGATTGGAAGACTCAACATAGTAAAGATGTCAGTTCTCCACAAACTGATGAGGATATAACACAATGCCTATCAAAATATCAGAAGTTTTTCTTTTTCTGAGATGGAGTCTTGCTCTGTCGCCAGGCTGGAGTGCAGTGGTGCCCTCTCAGCTCACTGTAACATCCACCTCCCAGGTTCAAGCGATTCTCCTGCCTCAGCCTCCAGAGTAGCTGGGACTACAGATGTGTACCACCATGCCCAGCTAATTTTTGTATTTTCAGTAGAGACAGGGTTTCAGCATGTTGGCCAGGATGGTCTCAGTCTCTTGACCTCGTAATCCACCTGCCTCAGCCTCCCAAGTGCTGGAATTACAGGTGTGAGCCACCGCACCCTGGCTCGTTTTTCTTTTTCTATCTTTTTTTTTTTTTTTTTTAGATGAAGTCTCACTCTGTTGCCCAGGCTAGAGTGCAGTGGTGCAATCTCAGCCTCTCAGGTTCAAGCAATTCTCTTGCCTTAGCCTCCCAAGTAGTTGGGATTACAGGCATCTGCTACCACACCTGGCTAATTGTTCAAATTTTATTAGAGACAGGGTTTCACCTTGTTGGCCAGGCTGGTCTTGAACTCCTGATCTCAAGTGATCCACCTGCCTTGGCTTCCCAAAGTGCTGGGATTACAGGCATGAGCCACTGTGCCCACCCTCAGCAGTTTTTCATACTAAGGTGGGAGGACATAGAGAAGCACATTCTAAATGTATGTGGAAAGGCAATGGACCTAGAATAGCTAAAACATTTTGAAAAAGAACTAGAAAGTGGAGCTGGGTGCAATGGTGCATACCTGGAGTTCCAACTACTCAGAAGGCTGAGGTGGGAGAATCAGTTGAGCCCACTTCAAACTCAGCCAGGCAAAATAGCAAGACCCTATCTCTAAATAAGTAAATAAATAAACTGAATGGGAGGAGTCACTCTACCTGATGTTTAGACTTACTATAGCTACAGCTGTTAAGACTGTGTGATACTGGTGAAGGTATAGACACATACATTAATAGAACAGAATAAAAAATCCATACAGGCGTGCCCATCTGATTTTTGATTAAGTGCAAAACATGATTAAATGGAGGAAGGATCACCTTTCAAAAAATGATGGTGAAACGATGGGACACCCATAGGAAAAAGAATGGACCCAAACCTCACATCTCACATAAACATTCACTGAAAATGGATCACAGACATAAATGTGAAAGATAAAACGAAAAAGCCTTTAGGAAACTAAATAGGAGAAATCACCTGGATTTAGGGTTTGGCAAAGAATTCTTGGACTCATCTGGATTTAGGGTTAGGTAAAGAATTCTTGGACTTGGCCCCCAAAGTGCAATATGGGAAAATTATAAATGGGACGGGGTTTCAGTATGTTGACCAGGATGGTCTCTCATCAAAATTTTAAAATTTTGCTCTGCAAAAGACCCTGCCAAAAAGATGAAAAGAAAAAAAGATGAAAAGGCAAGCCAGAGCATTAAAGAGAATATTTGCCAACTACAGATTCAACAAATATATAAAGAATTCTTGGCTCGGCGTGGTGGCTCACGCCTGTAATCCCAGCACTTTGAGAGGCCAAGGCGGGCAGATAACCTGAGGTTAGGAGTTCGAGACCAGCCTGACCAACATAGAGAAACCCCATCTCTACTAAAAATACAAAGATTAGCTGGGCATTGTGGTGGGCGCCTGTAATCCCAGATACTTGGAAGGCTGAGGCAGGAGAATCTCTTGAACCCCGGAGGCAGAGGTTGTGGTGAGCCGAGATCACACCATTGCACTCTAGCCTGGGAAACAAGAGCAAAACTCTGTCTCAAAAAAAAAAAAAACACACAGAATTCTCAAACTCAACACGAAAAAGCCAACATGTTATTAGAAAATAAGCAAGGCTGGGTGCCTTGGCTCTCATCTGTAATCCCAGACTCTGGAAGGCTGAGGTGGGAGGACCACTTGAGCCCAGGAGTTTGAGACCACCCTGGGCAACATAGTGAGATGCCGTCTCTACAGAAAAAAAAAAATTTTAATCAGCCAGGCATGGAGGCACACACCTGTCGTCCCAGCTACTCAGGAGGCTGAGGTGGAAGGATCAGTTGAGCCTGGGAGGTCAAGGCTGCAGTGAGCCCTGCCACTGCACTTCAGCTTGGGTGACACAGTGAGATGAAAGAAGGAAGGAAGGAAGGTAGGGAGGGAGGGAGGGAGGGACCAGCTACTGATATGGTGACAACTTGGATGCATCTCAAGGGAGCTATGCAGAATGGAAAAAGCCAGTCTCAAAGGTCACATACAGTATGATTCCATTTATAAATTGTCTTGTAATAGTGACATTATAGAGATGGAGAGTGGACTATTGGTTGCCAGGAGTTAGGGATGGGAGGCCAGGAGGGCAGACCTCTTAGGTCTTTTCCCCCAGCTGCTCTGAGCCCACATGAGCACTTGCTTTTAATTCCTCAAGACAGATGCAACTTCACAGTATACGAATGGTCTGCCGATGTTTTCCAGGGGGAAGTACAGGAGAATCTGCATTGCACACTACAGTTCAGAAGCCTCATCACAGTTCTTCTCGTTGGCTCCATGTTTCTTCCCATAGTCCTATCAGTTTTCTCATCTCTTTCCTCCTCCTTACCTCCACCCAGCAGACCTCTAAAATCCACATCATTGACCATGGACACACAGGAACTCAATTATTGCCTGTACTTTTCACAACCTACTCGGAAAAACAAAAGCATATAGCTCCTAAATGGCTGCCATTTATTATTTCGGGCATACCTGGGTAGCAGGTGAGGACCATGCTTATTCGGGGTTGCTGGGGAGGTCTCAGTTCCTCTACTTCTTATGATTATTATTACATGAATATATTCCCTTCTAGCCCATATGCATCTTGAGTGCAGGGACTCTCTTATTCAACTTTTTATCACTCTCTCTTTTAAAAATCTCGAGTGCTGGGCAGGCACGGTGGCTCATGCCCATAATCCCAGCACTTTGGGAGGCCGAGGTGGGTGGATCACAAGGTCAAGAGTTCGAGACCAGCCTGGCCAAGATGATGAAACCCCATCTCTACAAAAAATAACAAAATTAGCTGGGCATGGTAGTGGGCACCTGTAATCCCAGCTACTTGGGAGGCTGAGGCGGGAGAATCGCTTGAACCCAGGAGGTGGAGGTTGCAGTGAGCCAAGATGGCACCACTGCAACAGAGTGGGCAACAGAGCAAAGACCCCGTCTCAAAAAAAAAAAAAAAAAAAAAATCTTCAGTGCTTAGCACATGACTGAAAACAGATACTTATTTGTCATGGAACACCTGTGACCCTTCCTTCCTTCCTTCCTTAATTCCGTCCTTCCTTCCTTCCTTCCTTCCTTCCTTCCTTCCTTCCTTCCTTCCGTCCTTCCTTCTCTCCTTCCTTTTTTCTTTCTCTTCTCTTTATTTTTCCTTTTCCTTTGACTTTGACTTTGGTTCAACATATTTCAATGCCTAAAACATGTTGACCAACTACAGCCCACTTCACCTGTTTTTGTAAATAAAATTTTATTGAAACATAGTGACATTCATTCATTTATATATTATCTATGGTGTATTCATACAATAGAAGAACTGAATAGTTGTGATTGACTGTAGAGTCCATAAAACCCAAAATATTTACTATCAAATCTTTTTTTAATAATAAATATTTTAAATTAAATTTTCAAACATGAAAGTATAAATGTTAACATTTGATTGTTGGAAAATATACACAGCATTTCCCCCTTGTGTGAACACAATGGCTTACAGTAACAAAACCCACTTACAGTGAGATCTTTTAGGCACTTGGGTGTAGAATGTGCGAAAGGGAAATACAATTTTCCTTTTTTGTTACCTATAGGGGCAACCAAAATTAGATCAAATTAAATACTCTGTTTTCAACACTGTTAGCATTACTGACCTAAAATATATGGAGACTGGATATATAACCTTTAAAGTTCCAGTATATTTAAAACAGGAGAAATCGAACTGATAAGTTGTTAAGATTCCAATTCTTTTTAGTCTGTTCACCATTAAATTTCAGGAGACAGAACCCAAAAAGAGATTTCATTAATGTCTTCTAATCACTTTGGCTTTCTTCTTTCTTGTTATATAGGTAAAAACTTTCTTGGTGGGCATCTAAGCAGGCTGGAACCGATAATCCATGAACCCAGCTGCGCACATGAGGCTTAAAAACAAAGACGATGCTGATTCCGCTGCAGGGGGAGCAGTTGCAACTTACTTTTTTTTTTTTTTTTTTTTTTTTTTTGAGACGGAGTTTCGCTCTTGTTACCCAGGCTGGAGTGCAATGGCGCGATCTCGGCTCACCGCAACCTCAGCCTCCTGGGTTCAGGCAATTCTCCTGCCTCAGCCTCCTGAGTAGCTGGGATTACAGGCATGCGCCACCATGCCTAGCTAATTTTTTGATTTTTAGTAGAGACGGGGTTTCACCATGCTGACCAGGATGTTCTCGATCTCTTGACCACGTGATCCACCCGCCTAGGCCTCCCAAAGTGTTGGGATTACAGGCTTGAGCCACCGTGCCCGGCTGCAACTTACTTTTAATTTCAAATTAGCTTTAGACTTTGGGACGACCTCTCGATGAACTGAACAAATAACATAAAATGCAGAATCCACTCAGAGGCTGTTATTCCAGGGGAAGAGCAGGCAGGTTTCCTGGGGAGTACATTCTTGCTGTCACAGCCTCGCTGCTGGCACAGGGGTACCTTGTTTATGAGGTTTAAATGCCACAAACGCTGGCTCAGGTGGGGACAAGGGTGTGGTCACTGCGTGGCTGGCACGGCCTGCACATGCTGCAGTAGCTGCTCGCAGTAGGTGGCCGAGCAGTGTTTGTGGATGACGGCCTCTGTCTCCCTCACCAGGAGATCTGGGAACAGAGCGCTGCCATCCTTGAGGACCTCTAAAATGGCGTCCTGGATGACGCTCTCTGGATCGTCAAGGTGAACGAGCAGCTCTCTGTACAGGTACTGGACGCTGCTCTGACAGTAGGTCTTTCCGTCGGTATTCTTCACACACTGCAGCCAGGTCACCAGGGTGGAGGCAGCTGCCATCCTCAAGTCGTTGGAAACGTCGTCTAGACGCTTTAAGAGTTCGGGATAAATCTTGATGAGTTTATCTGGATCTATCATGCCGCCCAAGGTTTTTAAGAACGTGTTGATGATACGGCACGAGATCAGCCGAGTCATCTGCGAATCTTCCTCTAGCGTGGTCAGGACTTGAGGCATCAGTGTTTCCTGCACGTCCTGGATCTGCTTGGCCGACAGGACCTCGCTGCTGGTGAGCGCCCAGAGGCAGGACACGGCAGCCGTGCGGATGGCCGCAGCTGTCCTCCCTGAATGCCACTGCAGATTGGGGGCCAGGATGTCCTTTGTCACCATCTCAAGGTAGCTGGGTAACTGCCTGTGGGAGTCGATGGTGTCCGCGGCTCTGGGCAGCATAGTGGACAGGATGGAGAACAGCTTCAGGCGCATCTGCGGGTCTCGGGAGGGCTGCAGACAGGCCCTGAGCGTGGGCATGACGTGCGGCAGGGCTTCTCCTAGGGCAGGGCCTGACTGCGTGATGATGACACTGAACTGCAGGAGCTCCGGCAAGGGCGCAGTCCAGTTGAGGTGCGACGCGGTCGCCCGCTCCAGGAGATGGCCCAAGTACCTGCAGTAGAGGTCCTGGCAACTGCTGACACCCTCCGCAGCGGCCAGCGAGTCCATCGTCTCCTGCGCCTTGTCCCTGAGGCTGGTGGAACCTGCGAGGGCCATTATGGTCAGCAGCACGTCCATGAGCTGCAAGCTGGCCGTGCTGCAATCCTTGCAACACACGGATACCAGGGCCTGCACGCACAGCAGCAGACGCTCCAGGTAGAGGTCATTTTCAGATGCCTGGCAGATGTGGGCCTGTGCCAGCTCCGTGGCAATGGCTGTCAGGTGCGACTGGAGGGCTTCTCGGGGGCAGCCCCGAATGGTGGAGGCCAGCATCAGGAGGCAGGAGGCGGAGGGCCCCTTCTTCAGCATCGGTAAGATCAGCTTCAGAAATACCTCAGGGTTGACAAAAGTCCGGATGAGCTGTGCGGATCTTGAACAGCTATGGACCACGGCTGTTTCCTCATCAGTGCAGGCCAGGAACAGGGTCCGGAGGACGATCTCCAGGTGTTGTGTGGTGTGGTCCTCGGCATGCAGCAGCTGCACAGGCAGCAGCTGCGCAGACTTCACTCGCGTCCCCACCACCCAGTTGGTGATGTCGTGGCACAACGCGGGGAGGATCTTGGAGAGGTTCCTGAAGACGACCTCCCGACAGCCCAGCACAGGGCGATGCTCAAGCCGAGGGTAATGGGGTGGGGGAGGGAGGGGCAAAGTCCAGCTTGTCCTTCAGGTCCTTCCTCCTTATTCTCCCTCTGCCACTGCAGGCCGACAACCTCCCAGAGGCTAGCAGCCAGCTGCCTGACCTCGGGCATCTCGTCATCAAGGGTGCGGAGCAGCAGAGGGATGAGCTTGTGGAAGAAGGAGTAGCGGTCACGCAGATGCAGCAGCCAGCCGCCCACCACAGAAGCCACCGCCCGCCGGACCTGCGAGACATCGTCAAACAGCTATTGAGCAAAATGGTGTTGCCAAACTGGATCACCGTGCCCGTGGCTTCGATGGCGGCCACACGTACCTTCCAGTGCTGGTGGAAGATGGTCTGCATCAGGGGCCCCATCAGAGACTCCGATTGCATGTGGAAATGGTCGGGCGTGGCCTGCGCCAGGGCGGCAGCGCAGCTGCAGCTCTCGCAGCGCACAGCGGCCTAGGGGTCGAGCAGCGAGCAGCGCAGCATGCGAAGGGCGTCGTCCAGGTGGGGCGCGAGCACGGCGCCGCCCAGGTCCACAGCCAGGCTCAGCAGCTGCACTAGGGGCGCAGCTCCTCGCAGGCCTCGGGCAGGCGGCACGTGGGCTCCGGGCGGGCCAGACGAGCTGCAAACGCAGGTAGAAGCCGCGGCAGGGCGTCGTGGGGCCGCGCGGCGCGGCGCAGGCCCAGACTCAGCAGGTGCACTGCCAGTGCGAGGCAGCAGCAGGCGCGCGCAGGGGCCCTGGAAGGCGGCGGGGTCGGCGGCGGGGCCCGGCTCCTCCACCGCGCGCCGCCAGCCCGGCTTGCTGTCGGCCTCCCGGCTGCAGGCGGCTCAGGGCTCGGCTCAGCTCTGTCGCCTCCGCTCTCTCAGCCCCCTCGGCCGGATGTGGGGCCGCTATTACTATCAAATCTTTTACAGAAAAAGTTTGCTGACCCCTGCTTTTCAGGGATTGGTTGATGAGAAATTTTATATTCCATTCCTGAATGATAACTCTAAGTACAAAACTCATTACTTCATAAAAATAGTTTACATTCTTTTTCCTAACATGCCCAGAATATCAATCACTCATATAATTTGAGTTAAGAGGAATCTTCCACATCATCTATTCTGTGTCCCTTGTTTGCAGCTGAGGTCTGCGTGGAGAGACTTTCCTGAAACCTTCCTCAAAATCGTCTTACCTGCTTTTCATGTAGTTCAACTTCAATTCTGCAAAGCCTGCGTGAATTAGTCTTACTAGCAATTCCAAAAACTAAATTCAGGGCAACGTTCCTACCCATGCGTTTGGATGGAACATTTGTACTCAATGTGAAAGCCAAGGCACAACCCAAGCAAGCAGAAATTTGCCTCTGAACACTCTTGCCTCCAGAACACGACAGTTTCCTATTCCAAAGAGAAGCAAAGGACCGCTAATGCTTCCTTGCTCACCATTACTTTTATATTTTACTATTTCTAATCAATAAGATTCTATTAATAATTTTTTAAAAATTTAGATACTCATGAGAAGTCGTTTCATTAAATGCAGCCTGTGATACTTCTACAGCATATTTTTAATGAATGGACTTTTTTTTCTAGCTTCCTCCCCATTAATGGACATTATTTTTAGGTCAGTTTTAGGTTTATAGAGAGATGAGCAGGAATTAAATATAGCCTCCTCTTCCCACCCCTCCCCAGCTAGCAGCCTCCCCTGTTGTTAACACCTTGCTTTGGAATGATACATTTGTTTCCATTGATGAACCAATATTGATGCCCTACTATTAACTAAAGTCCATTATTAACATTAGGATTCACTCTTGTGTTGTACATTCTGTGACCAAATGCATAATGTCATGTGTCAGCATTATAATACCATATAAAATGGTTTCACTGCCTTCAAAATCCCATATGCTCCACCGTATTCCTCCCTCTCCTCTTCCTTCTGTGCTTCCCAAATCCCTTTGTATCACTGATCTACTGTCTATAGATTTGCCACTTCGAAAATGTCATATAATTGAAACCACACATCACATAGCCTTTTTACATTGGCTTCTTTCACTCAGCAACACGCATTTGTGTGCAAGTTGTGTAGATATACATTTTCAAATCATAGGGTAAATACCAAGGAGTCTAGTTGCCTGATGTATGGGAACACTATGTTTAACTTTGTAAAGACACTGCCACATTTTCTCCCAAAGTAGCTGTACCATTTTGTTTTCCCACTAGCAGTGAAGGCTGTTGATACCAAATGCTGGTAAAAATGTTACTCCACATCTTTACCAGCATTTGGTATCAACAGCATTTTAAATTTTAGTTATTCTAATAGGGGTCTCCTTATTGCTTGAATTTGTGTTTCCCTGATGTGTTTGGCTGCTTTTGCATCACTATAAAGAAATATCTGAAGCTGGGCAATTTATAAAGAAAGAAGTTTAATTGGCTTACAGTTCTATATGCTGTACAGTAAGTGTGGCACTGGTACCTGCCCCTGGTTAGGGCCTCAGAAAGCTTAAGGTCAACGGTGGAAGAAGGAGGAACAGGGGCATCACTTAGTGAGAGTGGGAGCAGAAGGTGGGGGAGGTGCCACACTTTTTAAACAACCAGATCTCACATGAACGGAGTGAGAACTCATTTATTATCATGAGGACAGCACCAAGCCATTCATCAAGGATCCTCCCCCATGACCCAAACACCTCCCACGATGCCCCACCATCAACATTAGGGATTACAGAGTTATATTTCAACATGAGATTTGGAGGGGACAAGCATCCAAACTATATCACCTGATAGCATATGATGTTGAACACCTTTTCCTATGCTTGTTTTTTTGTTTGTTTGTTTGTTTGTTTTTGTGTGTGTATGTTGAACAAGTCTTGCATCCCAGGGATGAAGGTGATTTGATTGTGGTGGATAAGTTGTTTTTTTTTTTAAAGGAGAGAAGGAGAGGAAGAAAGGGAGAGAGAAGAGGAATATTGCTTTATTCTATGAATGGGTATTAATAATGGCCAATTAATATTTTGTGTATTTAAAGTGGAGACTGTATATTTTGTGTATTTAAAGTGGAGAGCTCTATAAATACTTATTATGTTTACTTGTTCCAGATCGGAGTTCAAGTTCTGGATAGCCTTATTAATTTTCTGTCTCGTTGAGTCTAAATCTCTTTATGGGTCTTATGTATCTGGGTGTTAGGATCCTTAGCTCTTATTATTGCATTGATCCTTTTACCACTGTATCTTTGTTGCTTTGAAATCTGTTTTATAAAATTCGTGAATTGCAACTCCTGCTTTTGGTTTATTTATTTATTTTTGCTCTCCATTTGGTTGGTAAATCTTTCTCCAACCCTTTGTTTTGAGTCTTTGTGTGTCTTTGGATATAAAATGGGTCTGGATGTAGTATACCGTTAGGTTTTGGCTGTATCTTTTGATTGGGGGATTTAGTCGATTTAAATTTAAGGTTACTGCCGTTTGATGTTAACTGGCTATTTTATCCATTCATTGATGTAAATTCTTCTTTATGTTGATGCTCTTTACTTTTTGGTATATTTTTAGAAAGGCTAATACTGGTTGTTCCTTTCTGTGTGTAATGCTTCTTTCAGAAGTTTTTGTAAAGCAGGCCTGGTGGTAATAAAATCTCTAAGTACTTGCTTGTTCATAAAAGATTTTATTTTTCCTTCAATTGTGAAACTTAGTTTGGCAGGATATGAAATTCTGGGCTGAAAGTTCTGTTCTTTAAGGATGTTAAATATTGGCCCCCACTCTCTTCTGGCTTGTAGGGTTTCTGCTGAGAGATCTGCTGTAAGTTAAATAGGCTTCCCTTTGTGGGTAACCTGACCTTTCTCTCTGGCTGCCCTTAGTATTTTCTCCTTCATTTCAACCCTGATGAATCTAACGATTATGTGCCTTGGAGTTGCTCTTCTTAAGGAATGTCTTTGTGGTGTTCTCTGTATTACCTGGGGTTGAATAGTGTCCTGCTTTGCTAGATTGGAAAAATTCTCCTGGATAATATCCTGAAGAGTATTTTCCAGCTTGGATTCATTCTCTCCATCACATTCAGGTATACCTATCAAACGTAGATTAGGTCTTTTCACATAGTCCCATAATTCTTGGAGACTTTGCTCATTCCTTTTTATCCTTTTTTCTCTATTCTTGTCTTCTCATTTTATTTCATTAAGTTGGTCTTCAACCTCTGATATCCTTTCTTCTGCTTGATCAATTCAGCTATTCAAACTTGTGCATATTTCACTAAGTTCTCGTGTTGTATTTTTCAACTCCATTAGTTCATTTATATTCCTCTCTATATTGTCCATTCTTTTTAGCATTTTGTCAAACCTTTTTTCAAAGTTCTTAGTTTCTTTACATTGGGATAGAACAAGTTCTTTCAACTCCCAAAAGTTTCTTATCACCCACCTTCTGAAGCCTACTTCAGATAATGGAACACAGTCCTTTTCCATCAGGGCTTGTTCCGTTGCTGATGAGGAATTTCAGTCCCCTGTAGAGGGAGAGGGGTTCTGATTTTGGGTATTCTCGGCCTTTTTAGGCTGTTTTTTCCCCTTTATTATGAATTTATCCATCTGTTTGTGCAGAGTAAACGGGACTGTTTCCCCTACTGACTGGTGTTTGGACCGGGAAGGCAGAGCCACTTGTTACAGACTCAAGAAGGAAGCCAGACTGGAGATTCCCAGGCAGAAGAACACCATCAGTCTTATCGCTGCTGTTTTGGCCAGCGCAGTGGGTTGCTCGGATTCCAGCACTGGGAATCAATAAATTGGACGTCCACTCAGAAACCTAATTAGAAAGGTGGTAATTGTAAAGACAACAGATGGATAAATCCTATGCTTGTTTTTAACTGTATATCTTATTTGGTGAGGCATCTGTTCAGATAGTTTGTCAATTTAATTGGGCTGTTTGTTTTCTTATTGTGAATTTTTTAAGAGCCCTTTGCATATTTTGGATACATGTCCTTTGTGTTTTGCAATGATTTTCTCCTAGTCTGTGACTTGTCTTTGCATTGTCTTAACAGTATCTTTCACAGATAAGAAGATTCTAATTTTAATGAAGTCCCATTTACCACTTTTTTCTTTCATGGATCATGTTTTCAGTGTCATATCTTAAGACTCATTACCAAAATCAAGGTCACCTAGATTTTCCCTCACGTTATATTTTACATGTTTTATAGTTTTGTGTTTTACATTTATATCTATGATTTTTTTGAACTAACTTTTGTGAAAGATGTAATGTCAGTGTCTAGATTCTTTCCATTTCTTTTTCGCAAGGAACTTCAGTTCCAGCACCATTTGTTAAAAAGACTATCTTTTCCCTTTCTCCATTGAATTGATTTTGCCCCTTTGTCAAAAATCAGTTGGCTATATTGTGTGAGTTGATTTCTGAATACTCTATGCTGTTTATTTGATCTATTTGTCTGTTTTTTCACCAATGCCACACTGTTTTGATTATTGTAGCTTTACAGAAAGACTCAAAGTCAAGAAAAGTCAGTCTTCTTTGTTCTTCTTCAATATTGTTTCGATGATTGCATATTTTTGCCTTTTCATATAAACCTTAGAATCAGTTTGCAGTTTGCAGATATCCACAAAGTACCTTTCTAGGATTGCATAGATCAAATTGGGAGGAACTGACACACAGCAAGATTGAGCCTTCTTATCTATTAACATAGTTTGTCTTTCCATTTATTTAGATCTTCTTTGATTTATTTAATCAGAGATTTGTAGTTTTTATCACATATATTTTGTACTTCTTTTGTTAGCATACTACCGATTCTCTCTCTCTCTCTCTCTCTCTCTCTCTCTCTCTCTCTCTCTCTCTCTCTCTCTCGGTAATAATGTTAATTATGTTGTATTTTAATTTCAAATTCTAATTGTTCATGGCTGGTGTATAGTAAAAAAAAATACTTTCATGTATTAAACTTGTATCCTGCAACTTTGCTATATTCTAGAACTAATTAGTTCTAGATTTGTTTGTTTGTTTTGTCAGTTCTTTGGGGGTTCCTACATAGAAAATAATGTCATCTGTGAACAAAGACAATTTTACTTTCTCCTTTACAATTTATGTACTTGTTATTTCCTTTTTTTGTCTTTTGGTGACAGTGTATTTTCAAAGCAATATATAACTACAAATATGATTACAGATAACAAGGTGCATCCTTTAAACCGAAGTCTATAGTATTTTAATTGTAAGTTTTACACACATCTTCTAAACACTAGATAAAGTTCTTAAAAACAGGAAATTTCTTTAAATGTATTTCCATAGTCTACCACAGAGTCTGTACATGGTAAGCACTCAATGAGTACGTAGTGGGAGTTAACTTAAGATATAACTTTAAAACTTAACATCTGTGCCTAGGGTTTTAGTAGAAAATAGAATTTACATCAGATACTTCAAATGAAGAGACTTTAACACAGTGGACTCTCAGTTATGTCTGCCATTAGAATCAAAATTCCCCCTGTCTGAGAGTAAGACATGGGCTTCTCAGGTAATTCCAATGGCCAGCAGTGGTTAAAAATCAGTAATAAAAGGACTATTTGTAGAAGTGTATATAAGACTAAGAAAATAAAAAAGAGATGTTGAGGCACTTGCTTTCTAAATAAAGAAATTGAAGCTGAGTGAGGAAAAGTAACTAGCTCAAGGTCATGAGGGTAGCTCATGGCGGAGATGGACTTCAAGCCCAGGGAGGTCTAATTCCGTACTCCATGCTGCTTCCAAATGAGTTTTTCTCTGGAACAAAATGTAATATTTGACCAAGCCTGAAGTAAAAAAAAAAAAAAAAAAAAAAAAACACTTTCAAAGTAAGCACGAGATGCTCCTTCCCTTAAAACCACATCAAATAGATTAAGATCAAAGTTTTCCTTGTGTTCTCAAATGAATTAGGGCCTGAAATAAAACCCATCTAGTTTCTGTGATTAATATAAGACATGTGATGTTGTCTCCTTTTCTCTCCATCTTGCAGATAAAATCATGTCTGAATTTTTCTGGAAAGAGAATGATGAGAAGCCAGAATGTCAGATATTATATCTGCTAATGTGTAATCTGGGAGATGGGACGCCTGGCAGGGAGTGGGTTAGGAGGACAGAGAAGATGTTGACCTCTGATTAAAGCAAATGCTCAGACCTGGATTTCGAAAGCTCTTTCCCTTCCAGTGTTGCTGGGAATAACATCATAGCTTTACCTCTTAACTAAGGACTTCATACAAATACATTTTCAATTCATCTGCCACTTACTGTTGACTAGATTATAAACCACTTAAAGCTTCTGAGACTAGCAGCTACCTCTTAAAATGAAGTGGTCTCCTGATTTTGTGTAACACGCATTTGTCTTTAAAATGCTTTATATATTTTTATAATTTTCTCCTCTTATTACCTAATTCACAAGTCCATTTTATTTTATACACCTTACATGTCCCTATACTATTCATGCTGAAATCTCTTCTCACTGCAAAATGAAAGATAAAATTAAATGATTGTCAGGAAGGTGCTGAGCTTAAACTGAAGCAAGTTCGGTGGATGCCGGCAGTGCCCTGATCTGAAGAAACATCTCAGGGTCTGCGGCACTTGCACATCAGAGGAAGGTGTGAGCCCAGAGGTCTGGACCCAGCTTATAGAAGTGGGACACCAGTCACCAAATACTGAAGAAGAAAGCAGAACCAAGAGAAGAAAAAAAAAAAGAAACACTGTAGATAGTCCTTTTCAAGGAGTTCTTCAGATAGAATATACAGCCAAAAGAAAGAAGGAAGGAAATCAAGATCGAAGTCAAGATATTTGTGCAGAGATCAGCCTTGTTCTCATTCTTATGATAGGAGACACAGACATCAATCAAGCAGGAGCTCTCATGGCTGTAGAAGGAAAGTAACTCGAAGTCATTCAAGGGGTCAAGGGAAATTCTATGGAGTTAAGAGTTAGGTTTAGGTCAAAAAGAAGAATAAGAAGATCTCAGCAAGACCTTGTCCATGTTCTCACAGTCGGAGCAGTGAAAGCTCCAGCCACAGAAGAATGCAGAGTCAGTCTCAGGATAAAGAACAACATAAAGGCAGAGCTAAGGAGAAAAGAAGAAGGATTAGGGGAAGGACAAGGATTACATCACATCAGATATGGGGAATCTGGAAACATCAAAGCTGGATTAGAACATCTGCCACCAGCTGAGCAGACCAAAGCCAGACTACAGCTGGTTCTTGAAGCTGCTGGAAAAGCTGATGAGGCATTGAAAGCCAAAGAAAGAAATGAGGAAGAAGCAAAGAGAAGAAAGGAGGAAGACCAAGCCACCCTGGTAGAACAAATAAAAAGAATAAAACAAATGGAAGCTGTTGAAAGTGATTCCTTTGTTCAGCAGACATTCAGACCAATTAAGAAGTCAAAAAGTTAGTGGAATCTACTGAAGCACAACATGCAACTTCAACATGAGGACCAGCATCACTAGGTGTTGATCCACTCAGTACCAAAAATGAGATAGAAATGAGCAGCATCCCTACTGTCATCAAGTACCAAGATGACAAGTCCCTGGCCCACCCACATTTATTTATAGAGAAAGCTGATGCTGAGGGAAAATGATTCAGAGGCTAATTGCACTCTGACAAGAAAGACTAATGGGCAGTCCTGTGGCCTAAGTAAAATGCATACGGTCGGATTGGATGGCCCCAGTAATGTTGGAAATTTAGGTTTTTTAAATACCAATATTAACTTTTTGCCCTTAAAAAGAATTCAGCTGATTATATAAAAAGGTAATCTCATTTCATTCTTCTCACATGTACACTTGAGTATGTGCTGATTTGCTTTAACAAAATCAACTTGTTTTTAAGCTGTATACTTTAAGCTGTAATATTGTGAAAATTAAAACATAAAATTTAAGAGTGCATGAAAGAGAGGCATGAAAATGTTACACTCTTAATAAAGTTAACTATGCATTTTTTAAAAAGATTCTCTGGGTGTGGCAAGTGCTCTGCAGTGGACTGCTGTTTCCAGAGCTCACTATTAATGCCTAATGGATCCAGGTTGTCTATCTGGATGCCAAAGGCATATATGAATGTATCATCTGTCCTGCTTCAGCCAATTCCGTAGTATTGACTATGAAAGTCAGCAGATGGATGTGTTTGGGGTTATGTTGTTTTGTTTTATTTTGCCATGCAGAATATATATTTTAAAAGAATTTAAATGCATTTGACAGGGGACTAATATCCAGAATTTACAAGAAATTCAAACAACTCAACAAAAATACTTCTAAAGAATCCCATTAAAATGTGGAAGAAGGACATAAATTGTCAGTTTTAAAAAAAAGTCATACAAATTGCCCACAGGCATTTGAAAACAAGTTCAACATCACTAATCATCAGAGAAATACGAACTAAAACCACAATGAGATACCATCTAACACCAGTCAGAATGGCTATTAAAAAGACAAAATAACAGATGTTGGCAAGATGTAGAGAAAGAGAACTTTTATACACTGTTAGTGCGACTGTAAATTAGTACAACCTCTGTGGAAAACAGTACAGAGATTTCCCAAAGAACTAAAACTAAAACTACCATAAAATCTAGCAATCCCACTACTGAGTGTCTACCCAAAGGGAAAGAAATTATTATCTTAAAAAGCTACCTGGACTTATATGTTTATCACAGCACTATTCACAGTAGCAAAGATATAGAATCAACCCAAGTATCCACCAATGGCTGATTGGATAAAGAAAATGTATTACACACTTGAATACCTACTCAGCCATAAAAAAGAATGAAATCATGTCTTTTGCAGCAACATGGATGGAATGGAGGTCATTATCTTAAGTGAAACCAGACAAGCACATGTTCTCACCTATAAGTGGGAGCTAAATGAAGTGTACACATGGGCATAGAGTGCAGAATGATTGACAATGGAGACTTGGAAGGGTGAGAAGGTGAGGAAGGGAATAAGAGAAGTTACCCAATGGATACAATGTACATTATTTGGGTGATGGATACTCTAAAAGTCCTGACTTCACCAGTATGCAATGGATTAATGTAACAATATTACACTTGTACCCATAAATTTATATAAATAAAAATGGTTTTAATAAAATAAAAATGATTTAACTATTTATACTTTTATGACCATAGATTTGTTTTTGCTTTTTCTTATCAGTCGTTCTTTATCCTCACTTGTTTGTCTAGATTATGATATTTAGACATTATATTCATAAATACAATTCATGTGTGACATATTACATGGGATTCCAAAATGTACCCTAATTAGTTGAATTGAGACAGTTTAGTATGTGGAAAATATCGTGAAATTATATAGGACTAAAAATTACATGAGAGTAATTTAAAATGTCTGTTTAATTTTGATCAATAAATTGGTCTAAATCAAATGGTTTATAATGATTAAAGAAATTGATTTCATATTAAAAATGATCTCTATGCTGAAAATAAGAAAAACTGATTTCCCACCAATAATTTTTTTCAGTACCACTTATTGGTGAATAAATTAAATTAAACACCTGCCTTCCCTATCTCAGACGATTTATTAAGAACAGATATCCAGGCATTGCTCTACTTTCTATTACCGATTTAAGATAAATTAAATAGAATTCAGAATACAACTTAGCAGAGAAAAGAAAACTGTGATGTAAAAGGACTGAAGAACTATGTGGGAAGGAAGGAAAGAGGGGGAGAGAGGGAGGGAGGGAGGGAGGGAGAGAGGGAAGGAAGAGGAAATCCGTAGTTGGAACAGTTAGAACCAAACTCTCAGAACTTTTGGTATGTTGCTGGGATTACAGGTGCCTGCTACCACACCCAGCTAATTTTTGCAGTTTTCGTAGAGATGGGTTTTTACCATGTTGGCCGGGCTGGTCTAGAACTCCTGAACTTGAGTGATTCTCCCACCTCAGCCTCCCCAGATGCCGAGATTACAGGCATGAACCACCCGCCTGGACCTTTCTTCATTACTAATTCTTGTCAGCACCTCCTGTCTGCTAAGCTTGGGAGCGTTTCCTAACGTCTAACTTATATCCTTACTCTTCCAATTCAGGTTGGTTCTCACCTTAGGCAAATGAAAATGCTCTCCTGGATTAGATGTCTAATCCATAGTGCCCCACCCCTCCCATCCTCCCAGCACACAGCTCCAGCAGCGATCCCCAGGCAGGCATGACCCAACTGTACTTGGCCTCAACTGCAGGGTGTAGGGCAGCCTTCTGCCCCAGGGCTTGAGGACAGTGTGGGAAGCTCCCTAGCACCCATGGAATGTGAGGGTGTTACCATCTTACAGGCATTGGGAAATGGGAGCTGATGGAAACAGCAGGGCTCCACAGAGAGTGGCAGGAACTTCCCACAACGAGTCACTTGAGAACTCACCTCTGTATTATCTTCCCATCCTCTCCTGTTGCAGTCCTCCATTTCCATTCTCTGGAATTATTTCCCAAAATAAATTAACTGCACTCCTTTGGCTCAGCCTTTGCTTTCGGGAGGACCCAACCCAATTGCTCAGCATCAGCACATACTCTTTTCAGAGCTCCCCCCGCCCCCCCATATATAGTTTCTCAGCTCTCTCTCTCTCTCTATATATATATATATATATACATATATACATATGTATATATATATATAGAGAGAGAGAGAGAAATTAAAAATTATAGGGAGGTACAGAAAATAACGTCATAAACACTATTGTACTTGTTACACAGAAAAACAAATCTAGACAGTTTGTTTTGGACACATATATAAAAGAACATAAAAACATTGGAGAGAACACTGAAATCTCCATTTTTAATTTTCTAAGCCTCATTCCCCTACATCCATCCCCAGAAGCTGCCACTAACTTGAATTTGGTATTTTTTTTTGGCTTTGTTTGCAAAATATTATTTTGCATGATTTAATATTTACTCCATTACTTCAACTGAAAATTTACTTTAGGCCAGGCGTGGTGGCTCACGCCTGTAATCCCAGCACTTTGGGAGGCTGAGGTGGGTGGATCACGAGGTCAAGAAATCGAGACCATCCTGGCCAACATCGTGAAACCCCGTCTCTACTAAAACATAAAAATTAGCTGGGCATGGTGGCAAGAGCCTGTAGTCCCAGCTACTTGGGAGGCCTAATCAGGAGAATTGCTTGAATCGGCGAGGCAGAGGTTGCAGTGAGCCAAGATCACTCCACTGCACTCCAGCCTGGCGCCTGGCCACAGAGCAAGACTCTGTCTCAAAAAAAAAAAAAAAAAAAAAAAGTTTACTTTAAAATTTACACAAATGGTATCACACCTTATGCTTCATTTTGAAACTACATTTTTATCTGTTATATTTTTGTAAAATGTATTCATGTTAATACATATGGTTCTAGATCATTTCTCTTATTTACTGTAATATTCTACTGTATGACTATAATTTATTTATGTGTTTCTCCTTTTAGACATTTTTGGATGTTCGCGGGTTTCTTTTCCTCTTATGAATAGTACTGCTGCTATGAACACGTTTTTGTACCCATCTTTTGGTGCAGATGTACAAGGTTTTTTTCGGGTGTTTTCTTGGTCATAAAGAAAGGACATTTCTAACTCTTCTATATGTTGCCAAACTACTCTTTTGAGATTCTTCCACTAGCATACTGAGAATTTCCTCTTTTTTGTATTCCAGTCATCACTTGACATACTAATTCCTTTAAAACACTTTGCTAGTCTTATGAGTTCGAATGGATCTCCTTTTGTTTCATTTTCTATTTCCAGAATTATTAGTGAGGTGAACTGTCTATTCAAACATGGAGCCATGAGTTTTCTTCTTTGAAGACTAAAATGTCTGTTTGTCTATTGGGCTGCTTTTGTCCAATTGATGTGTAAGAATTCTTCAGATCTTCTGATACCCAGCTCTTGCTTGGTCGATGTTGCAAATCTATTTCCCAATATGTCTCCTATATTTAGTTTTGCTAGCATGTCTTCTGTAGTAGTAAATATTTTAACTTTGATTAAGTCAAATGTATCCATTTTTAATTTATCAGCGAATTAATTTTCATGGAGTCAGACTTTTCTCATGAGTTACAGTCATTTTAAAGAATCTTCTTTCAGTTTGGTTTGTGGGCGTGGTTTGCTGGTTTATCTTTCTCTGATTTCTGTTCTTGTATTTACTAATCATTTCTTCTCCTTATTTCAGCAGGCTCTATTTTTATTTTCTAGTTTTGACTACTACCTTCATCTTGGTCTTTCAAGAAATACGTTTTAATTCACTTGGTCTGCATATTTCATTTTTTGAAGTATACAGTAATTTTAGTGACAACGGTTCTAGAGATTTTCCTTCTTAAACCATGGTACATTAAACATTTTTAAGTCTAAACAAAATAATGTGTATACGTACTAGAAAAAGAAAACAGAATTTATCTCCCATTTCTCCTGTCCCTCTGTTCCCTTCCAGATGAGGGCAACCAAATTATTAGAGCGCCAGCCTAGGTTACTTTACCTTATGTAGGATGAGAAAAATGGGTGTTTATTTGAAATGATACATTATTATATATTATTTACTCTTCTGTTACATAAATGCTATCAAACAAAATGAAATGATGAATTTATTATTTAAACAAAAACAATAGGACTAGTTAACAGTGGCAATTAGTAGTAGAGGTGATTAAACAAAATTATGTGTGAGGAAAATATAACAATATTTTCATAATGCTTTTTATTCTCTGACACATCAACTTATTTTAACTCTTTATTAAATTTAATAAATTTTGGCTGGGCGCAGTGGCTCACGCCTGTAATCCCGGCACTTTGGGAGGCCAAGGAGGGCTGATCATCTGAGGTCGGGAGTTCAAGACCAGCCTGACCAACGTGGAGAAACCCCATCTCTACTGAAAATACAAAAAAAAAAAAATTAGCAGGAAGTGGTGGATTATGCCTGTAATCCCAGCACCTCAGAAGGCTGAGGTAGGAGAATTGCTTGAACCCAGGAGGCGGAGGTTGCAGTGAGCCAACATCACACCATTGCACTCCAGCCTGCGCAACAAAAGCAAAACTCTGCCTCAAAAACAAAATTAATAAATTATGTAGGCCATATAGTTGGGCATTCTTAAGGTACATGTGAATGTTTTAACAGGAGAACTTTAATATAGATTATAATTATTTATAATTATAATTATAGAACTTTAATAATATTTAAAGAGGACTTTAATACAGGTAAAGAGAGATTACCCATATTTAGTAGAAAATAACAATGACATCTTTTTTCTGTACAGTAGGATGTTTTACTCTTTCTATTTCCTTTTTCTTAATACTTCCCTGAACTGCTGCACCCTTAAGTCACATCAGTCACCTCACTCACTCATCACTCCCATTGCAGGAATTCCAAGTCGTGGGTGCCAACATGAACGGGCAGTGACCAGGTTCGCAGGGGATCTATGCAGTACTCAGCCCCTATTTTTTAGGATGCCCTATGGGTTTTGTACTTTTCCCTCAACCTTCCTCACCCATCAGGAAAAACTGAGACATCTTGTGCCCAGGACCAAGTATTTTTCTGGAATGCGGGACTGACAGTCCTGAGTGAGCCTGGACACCTGGCCACCCCAGCAAGTTAGTAATTTTAGCTCTCTTAGCTGGTTCTCTTGGTCTTAGTCTCCATATTGCTAAATAACATACTTACATTGCTCTTTCTTGATTGTTCTATTTCAGATATCATGTACTGTGTTTTCATATGAAAATGAAGATTTGACTCTTTCCAAATCCTCTTTTCTTTGCTCCAGTGTATTTCTTTTCGTTGCTTTACACATTCACTTTTTTTTTTTGAGAAAACCGTGCAGTGACTTCCCAAGAAGTGATGCATGCCAGAAGAGTTTTTTAAAATAACTGTCTGTGCATCGCCCCCCCACCCCCACCCCATCGTTCCCCATCTGGAAAAAGCACACAGAATTCTTTCCAGACACTCTAAAGCACTGGCTTTACAAAGGAAAAGAGTCTTATCCCAAAGACACAGTCTTTCCACGTACCCCTAAAGGAGGCTTACCATAAAAAGTTTTAAAAACTGAATCGAGATGTCAACACCTTCATTTTTAAGAAAGACTCCAAGGTACCTATGCTGCCAAAATGCCTGCACTGTCCTTTCTCTCAATATCCACATTCACAGGGGCTTTGCTGCGTTCTTAGGACAAGATATTTTCAAGGCAGCTGTTACTAGCTGTTTCCTTAGAGGGCATCAAGATAAGAAACGCTGATGATGTTATTAACCCTGACCCCTCTTTGATGTGGATATGGGAAACTGAGCAGCTCAGCTTTCACTGGTCACTGACACTAACCTTTCATACTAGGATTTCCTGTGGTTTAAGAATGACAGACTGACTAGGGGAATGGTGATGTCTTAGAGCAAGCATCACTTGCTTTTTACAAGTGGTTCCTACAGACTCCTCAATTTTGTCCAAAATATAATTCTCACCTTTCTTTACAGTGCCATCTGCTGCTGCCTCTGACTACTGCATTTTCCTTCTCTTTGCTTAGTCCACACCCAGTGTGGTAAAAGATGGGAAAGGGAAAGCCATCTTCTGTTAAAGTAATTATTGGTTCAGCATATACTAAGCATCAGGCATTTTTTTTTTCAGGTACTACAGAACTATATTGACACAGGAAAAATGTTGTGTTTTCTATACCCTACAGTCTCACTTAATAATAGGTGCATTAGGCCAGGCTTACGCCTGTAATCCCAGCACTTTGGTAGGCCGAAACGGGTGGATCACCTGAGGTCAGGGGTTCGAGATCAGCCTGACCAACATGGCGAAAGCCCATCTCTACAAAAAATACAAACATTAGCTGGGCGTGGTAGTTCATACCTGTAATCCCAGCTACTCAGAGGCTGAGGCAGGAGAATTGCTTGAACCCTGGAAGCGGAGGTTGCAGTGAGCTGAGATTGCACCACTGCACTCCAGCCTGGGCGACAGAGTGAGATTTCATCTCAAAAATAAATAAATAAATAAATAAAATAATAGGTACAATAAGTAACATCAGGAGATGATCTCAAAGAAAAATGGAATGGAATAAGCAAAAAGACTCATGGGGTGTTGTTTGATACAGGGTGGTCATGAAAGATCTTTCTGCTAGCTATTTCTGAATGTATTGTAAGCAGTAAGCCATATAGATGTCTGGCAGAAAAAGATTTCAGACCTAGGATCAGCAAATGCGGAGATGTAGGAGAAGGAGCATTCATTCAGCAGAGGGAGCGACAAATGCCAAGGTCGTGAAGTAGAAGTACATGGGGCATCTCCAGGCTGTGGGAGGAGGTGGGGCCCTAGAGCAGCGTAAGGGAGTGAAACGCTGGTGACGGGAGCTGCAATGGAAGCCACGACCAGGTCATGAACACTATGTTGGCCACAGTGAGGACCCCAACTTTATTCTAAGTGTGATGGGAAGTTACTAGGCAGTTTTGAGCAGAAGGGTATCACAATCACATTCAGATTTTTTTTTTTTTTTTTTTTTTTTTTTTTTTTTTTTTTTTTTTTTTTTTGAGACGGAGTTTCGCTCTTGTTACCCAGGCTGGAGTGCAATGGCTCAATCTCGGCTCACCGCAACCTCCGCCCCCTGGGTTCAGGCAATTCTCCTGCCTCAGCCTCCTGAGTAGCTGGGATTACAGGCACGTGCCACCATGCCCAGCTCATTTTTGTATTTTTAGTAGAGACGGGGTTTCACCTTGTTGACCAGGATGGTCTTGATCTCTTGACCTCGTGATCCACCCGCCTTGGCCTCCCAAAGTGCTGGGATTACAGGCTTGAGCCACCACGCCCTGCCAAGCTAACTTCAGATTTTGAAAGGATTGCTCTGTCTAGTATGCAAATAGCCAATAGCGGAAGAATAGACGATGATGCTCTGTCGCCCAGGCTGGAGTGCAATGGCATGATCTCAGCTCGCTGCAACCTCCACCTCCGGGATTCACGGGATTCTCCTGACACAGCCTCCAGAGTAGATGAGATTACAGGCATGTGCCACCATGCCTGGCTAATTTTTTAATGTTTAGTAGAGATGAGGCTTCGCCATGTTAACCAGGCTGGTCTCAAACTCCTGACCTCAGGTGATCTGCTTGCCTCGGACTCCCGAAGTGCTAGGTTTACAGGTGTGAGCCACCACGCCCAGCCTGTTTATTTATTTTAGAGATAGGCTGTTGTTATGTTGCCCAGGCTGGCCTTAACTCTGGGACTCAAACAATCCTCCTATCTCAGCCTCTCAAGTAGCTGAGACCATAGGTGTGTGCCCTCATGCCCATTTCTAGTCTTTATTTTATTTATTTCTGCTCTAGTCTTTATTATTTCCTTCATTTTGCTAACCTTGGGTTTGGTTGGGGTTTTTTTTTTCCTAGTTCCTTGACTAAGAGAATGATCTTTATGTCTTTCCTATTACCTCAAATCTCTTTGCTGCACTCACACATGTAGAAACCTTGTGGTCTTTAATCTGCTATGGGATTAGAAAAAAAAAAAAAAAAAAAAAAAACCTTGTGATCTGGAAGAAAGCAACAGCATTCTAGCTAAAATTCTTAAAGAACAATAAGAATTAATAATCCACACAGTTTTAAAGCCTTACTACGCTCTCATTATTTTATTTTATTTTATTTTATTTTATTTTCTGCTTGATCAATTTGGCTATTCAAACTTATGCATATTTCACTAATACGCTCTCATTCTTAACCTTTGTGTACCATCTTAAAATTTTGTTTCTTTCTGGGCCACAGAACAGACTTTTCATTGTGAAAATTTACACCATATTTTACTGGTTCCGTGTATGCCCTGGCATACAATGGCCTAAGTCCCCTCTCAGACATCCTTCTATTAGACACACCGAGCCTGAAGTAAGATGTCCCCACCAGGATATAAAGACACCAGTGTGTACTGACTGATAGGACAGTTGTGTGATTTAGTTATAAGAAGCCAACCAGGCTGAGGCAGGAGAATCGCTTGAACCAGGGAGTCAGAAGTTGCAGTGAGCCGAGATCATGCCACTGCACTCAAGCCTGGCAACACAGAGAGACTCTATCTCCAAAACAAAAGAAGCCAACCAATTTCTCAGATGGCCAGTTGAGTTTTTAAAATGTATTTGCTGAATTGAATGGTTGTCTCTTCATGTAAGTTTTAGAAATCTATTATGGTGATTTCATCTCTCTGAAGGAAATAAAATGGTTTTGTCACTGGTAATAAGAATCATGTGACTTTTAATGTCTCTGGTTTAAATTCTTTAGCAGAAAGAGCCAAGTCAAACTTTAAGCTCAGTTACAGAAATTATGTTTCCTTTTACTGTTGGCACATTTGCTTTATCTATTTTCTTTGCTTTTGATTTTATGTTTTGAAAATTTGCTATCCTATATGGTATGTTTTTACGTAAATCATTTGCATATTTTTAAGAGTCTTTGTGGAAAAAAGTCTTTAGTTTTTTCAGGGAAAAGGAACAAATGAATTACATGAATAAACAGTATACTTTGAGATTTTGACATTAAAAATGTCTATTTTTGGCTGGGCGTGGTGGCTCATGTCTATAATCTCAGCACTTTGGGAGGCAGAGGCGGGTGAATCACCTGAGGTCAGGAGCTCGAGACCAGCCTGGCAAACATGGTGAAACCCTGTCTCTACTAAAAATACAAAAGTTAGCCAGGCGTGGTGGTGCATGCCTGTAATCCCAGCTACTCGAGAGGCTGAGGCAGGAGAATTCCATGAACCCTGGAGGCGGAGGTTGCAGTGAGCTGAGATCACACTCATACACTCCAGCCTGGGCGACAGACTTTGTCTTTAAAAAAAAAAAAAAAAAGGCCAGGAGCAGTGACTCATGCCTATAATCCCAGCACTTTGGGAGGCCGAGGCTGGTGGATCACGAGGTCAAGAGATCGAGACCATCCTGGTTAAAAAGGTGAAACCCCGTCTCTACTAAAAATACAAAAAATTAGCTGGGCATGGTAGTGCGCACTTGTAGTCCTAGCTACTCGGGAGGCTGAGGCAGGAGAATTGCTTGAACCCAGAAGGCGGAGGTTGTGGTGAGCCGAGATCATGCCATTGCACTCCAGTCTGGGTAACAACAGCGAAACTCCATCTAAAAAAAAAAAAAGAAAGAAAAGAAAAATCTACTCTTTGGCATAAAATATCTCCCTGGGTTACAGATCACTACAAAAATGACTACAGATCTCTCTTGTTGTATATCCGTATGGAGAACACTGAAGAAAGCATCCTTTCCATCAGTTTCCATTGGGAACCATGTTATAAACTCCTGTGGTTTCTGTGTGTGCATGTGTGCATTTCTGTAAAATTCCTCTACATCAGCCTTTTCCACACTATGCACTGAAAAATGACAATGTCAGAATAACCCAAATATCTACCAATGCAAATATCTATTAAAATGGATAAATTTACTATAATATGTTGATACAATAAAATACCACTGAGCAATAAAAATTATGAACTACCAATATATACCACAACACTGATAAATCTCAAAAACATTGTGTATTATGAGGCCAGGTGTGGTGGCTCATGCCTGTAATCTCAACACTTTGGGAAGCTGAGATGAGAGTGAGAGGTTGAGCCCAGGAGTTCGAGACCAGCCTGGGCAACAAAGTGAGACCCTGTTTCTATAAAAAAAAAAAAAATTAAAAATTAGCCAGGCATGGTGGTGAGTGCCTGTGGTCCAAGCTACATGGGATCTGAGGCACGGCTCCCTTGAACCCAGTAGGTTCAGACTGCAGTGAGCCATCTTGGCACCACTGAACTCCAGCCTAGGTGACAGAGCAAGACCCTGTCTCAAAAAATACATAAATATATATTGTGTAGTATGAAAAAAAGCCATAGAGGAAAGAGGCATGCTGTCTAATCTACCCCAAGGATAACGGCGTTAAGCCATACATGAGGGGTTTGCCCTGATGGCCCAATTACTTCATATTAAGGCCTATCTCCCAAAACTGGGATCCCACAGCTTAAGGACTCAGTCCTCTGAGACTGCCACCCACTTCAGATGCCAATCACCTGTCCCAGGTTGTGACCTGTACTTCTGACCCACTGGCTATTAACCGAGGAGGTTACCCTCCTAAATCCGCTAGTTTACTGGGATGGCTCACAGGACTCAGAGAAACATTTTGCTTATGTTTACCCATTTATTATAAGGGATATTGCAAAGAATACAAATGAATAGTCAGATGCAAGAGATGCACAGGGGAAGGTATGTGGGAAGGCCCATGACTCCATATACCTCCACATGTTCAGCAACCTGGAAACTCTCCCAACCCAGCTCTTTTGAGTTTTTATGAAGGCTTCATTATGTAGGCATGATGGATTACATTATTGGCCATTGGTGATCAGTTCATCCATTAGTTCCTTTTCCCTCACTGAAGGTAGGGGTGGGTAAAATTAAAAGTTATAACTCTCTCTTTCTTTTCTGTTTTTTTTGAGACGGAAGCTGGAGTTGCCCAGGCTGGAGTGTAGTGACATGATCTCGGCTCACTGCAACCTCGGCCTCCTGGGTTCAAAGCTATCCTCCAGCTTCAGCCTCTGGAATAGCTGGGATTACGGAATTACAGGTGCCCATCACCATGCCCAGATAATTTCTGTATTTTTAGTTTTGCCATGTTGGATAGGCTGGTCTTGAACTCCTGGCCTCAAGTGATTCGACCACCTTAGCCTCTCAAAATGCTGGGATTACAGGTGGAAAGCTCTAACTCTCTCTCTCTCTCTCTTTTGAGATGGAGTCTTGCTCTGTTGCCCAGGCTGGAGTGCAGTGTCTCACTGCACTCTCTGCTTTCCTGCTTCAAGCAATTCTCCTGCCTTAGCCTCCCAGTTCGCTGGGATTGCAGGTGTCCGCCACCATGCCCAGCTAATTTTTTGCATTTTAGTAGAGACGTGGTTTCAGCATGTTGCCCAGGCTGGTGTCAAACTCCTGACTTCATGATCTACCTGCCTCAGCCTCCTGACATGCTGGGATTACAGGCGTGAACCACCACGCCCGGCTCTAACTCTCTAATCGCAAGGCCAGTTCACCTGGCAACCAGCTCCATCCTGAAGCTATCCAGGAGTCACCAGTCATCAGCCATCTCCTTAACACACAAAAAGCACATCATTTTGGAGATTTCAAAAAATTTAGGAGATGTGTGCGGGAAATCAGGATGAAGACCAATTATATATTCCTTATTTTAAATCACAGTATCACAAGGAATATGAAGCACAGAAACTGCTATCCTGTAAGCCTGTCTCAGAACCATCTGGATCATAACATACATCGACTTGCTCTTGGCTTTGGAAACAGTTTCTGTTCTGTTATGACCCTATTAAAGCCATGCATTAAACACTCTGGTGCAATCTATATGCCTAGTTTTTGGAAATCCCAAGTCCAGCAACAAAAATATCCTTTGAAAAATGCCCATGCCACCTTGTCTTGCACAGAAATGTCATTGCAAGTTTGAGTAGAAAATTATTAGTAGTAGTGCCTTGAAATATCTTTAAAAAATGAAGAAAATGAGAATTATAAATATTTTTAACAATTCTGCCATTTAAACTTAAATGGTATTTTAAAAATAAGTAGATTTCCTTAACAGGACTCTGCTCCAAATTTGCTTGGTGATGTGAAAGTGAATTTTCCGCCTAGTTCTGGCATTTCCAGCCGATGACCCAGCTGACAGGACACACTCCTATAGCCAGGCTCATAGGCTAACTTCTGGTGTCAGATGCAAATTATGGTGACTTTTGCCTTTACAAAGGGCAAGATCAAGTCCTTAAGTGAGGCTCCCAAAGTACATATAGCACCCTTCCAGACGCAGCTCTACAGCAGCATGGCATGGACAGTACTGGTCTTGTTGGAGGACATTTGTTCTGTAATGCTGGAGTGATTTATACCAGTAGCAAAGAGCTGAAAGTGCTTAGACGGCAATTAAATATAAACATGCTAATTTCTTGACAGGCTAACTATGTAGTTCTCATCCAGAGAAAACTGTCACCCAGTCAATGCTGCAAAGAAGATATAATCGGAATTTATGTAGCAGTGATGTGTGGTGACTCATGTAGGTAGAAAGTAAGATTGGGTCATATGTTTAACAAACACGTTTCTATCAAGAATAAAGAATGCTAGGCAGCCTTGACCCATTTTAACTCTTTTCCATGATTCTAATGGGTTATATTTGCAATTATTAGGAGCTTTCCAACTCAAAGGAAATGCTAAACAATTATTTGTAGGTTTTGCTGGGTACAAAGAGATAAGAATAAAACTTCCCTATTTAGTTTTAGTTACCACCTCTGACTGTCACTGCATGGAGGCACCAGGCAGGCATTGTTTTAGAAAGTGTGGCTGCTCAGCAGGCCCTCTCGGCTCACTGGCTCCTATTTGGGAAGAGGAGAGGGAGGCAGGAGCTACTGAGCTAGCTCTGTGTGAAACTGGGAAAGGAGAGTGGGTCATAATAAGAACTAGAATAATCTCATTTACCACCATGATAAACAGGATGGTGGCAGATACAGTCATGCTGGGGCCATTTCAACACACTTGTAAAAGTCCGTATTTCTGAAGGTCCACATTTGTGAAAGTCCCTGTTGGTGAAGTTCCCAAATGTCTGCATTGGGGAAGACCCATGTTTGTGAAGCTCCATGTTTATAAAGGACCTTCCATGTTTGTGAAGGTCCATTTGTGAAAGTCCCCATTGGTCGTCCATGTGGTTGAAGATTCATGTTTGTAAAGGTCCATGTTTCTGAAGGGCCCTATTGGTGAAGGTCCATGTTTATAAAGGTTCCTGTTGGTGAAGGTCCCCATTAGTGAAGGTCCTTGTTGATGAAGGTCCATGTCTGTGAAAGTCCCCATTGGTGAAGGTCCATGTTTCTGAAGGTCCTATTGGTGAAGGTTCATGTTTGTGAAGGTCCTTGTTGGCAAAGTTCCATGTTTGTGAAGGTCACTGTTGGTGATGGTCCCTGTTAGTGAAGGTCCTGATTAGCAAAGGTTTGTGTTTGTGAAGGTCCCCATCAGTGAAGGTCCTCATTGGCAAAAGTTCATGTTTGTGAAGGTCCCCATTGGTGAAGAGCTATGTTTGTGAAGGTCCTCATTGGCAAAGGTTCATGTTTGTGAAGGTCCCCATTGGGGAAGGTCCTCATTGGTGAGGGTTCCTGTTTGTGAAAGTCCTCATTGGCAAAGGTTCATGTTTGGGAAGGTCCCCATTTGTGAAGGTTCCTGTTGGTGAAGATTCATGTTTTTGAAGGTCCCCATTGGTGAAGAAAGGTACTTGTTAGTGAAGGTCCTCATCAGTGTGCAGGGCAGGAACGGGAAGGGTGATGAACATTCTTCTTTTCATGTGTGCCTATAAGCAGATGGTCATCTACATACTTCCTGGATTTCTTTTTCCCCCAGAGAGATCATATAACAAGAACCTCTGAGGCACATGGATATATGAGGAAAGAGGAGGGAGATGGAAGGACTCATGGAGCATGAGGCTGTCAGTGCTGTGCTGTCTATGTGGAGCTGCCTGCCCCAGCCAGCATTGTGTATCCAGTATGCAGATTCTTTGAGCAGCACCACGGTGTATTATATACTTTATATTTTTATAGTTATTTTATGAAGCACTTCAGAAAGCTTTCATGAAGCCCAGGTTTAAGTTGATGACCTTAAATTACATGAAGTCCCAAAAATTATATGAAGAAAATCTATTCTGTCAAGAGGCTGGCCAGAAGGATAACTGGAATCTCCACCTGTGCCATCAGCTTCCCAGATGAGCCATGGTCAGGGCCCTTCCTCTAAGCTTCCTGGGACTCCATGGATGCATGGGACTTCTGGGCAGCAGCCCCTCATCTTTTTGTACCACTTTAGCTGCAGTGAGAAGAAGAAGTTAAGGGAACACTGCATATTGGAGCCTCACTTAGTTTTCTTTGTCCTGCACTATGCTTTTCAAAAAAGGTAAATAATTGCCAACATGTAAAAATTGAGAAGGTTCACTTTAAAAACAGATTCTGGCTTTCAAAAATCACTGAGTTTGGATTCATGCTGTCTTGGATAACAGACATCAACTTCTTTTTTTTTTTTTTTTCTGAGATGGAATCTTGCCCTTGTCGCCCAGGTTGGAGTGCAATGGCACAATCTCGGCTCACTGCAACCTCTGCCTCCTGGGTTCAAGTGATTCTCCTGCCTCAGCCTCCTGAGTAGCTGGGATTACAGGCATGCACCACCACTTCCAGCTAATTTTTGTATTTTTAGTAGAGACAGGGTTTCACCATATTGGCCAGGCTGCTCTCGAACTCCTGAACCCAGGTGATCCGCCTGCCTCAGCCTCCCAAAGTGCTAGGATTACAGGTGTGAGCCACCATGCCCAGCCCAGACATCAGCTTCTAAAAAGTCGTCTATAAATTGATGGATAATGCATACTTAGATCAAAGAGTTTAATTGCTGACACCGCTTCAGCCATAAGCATTAGCAGAAAGTAAAAAATAGGTGCTTTTGAAGGGGTTCAGAGTATCATGCTCCAAAACATGCTGTTGTAGTAAAGGGTTTATTTTGAGCTAAAGACAGTTGAGAAAAAGCAGACACGATGGCGCCGCGAGCAGCGTGGAGCGTGCGGGCCGTGCTGTGCACCCTGCGTGCAGTCCAGACACCCACCGCGTCCTGCCGGCCGAGGCCCTGGCAGCTGGGGGCGAGCATGGTCCGGAAGCTGCGCAAGGGACCTGCTCTGCTTTCGGTGCGTAAATTCACAGAGAAACATGAACGGATAACAACAGAAAATGGTATTGGAACAGTGGGAATCAGCAATTTTGCACAGGAAGCGTTGGGAGATGTTTACTGTAGTCTGCCTTAAGTTGGGACAAAATTGAATAAACAAGATGAATTTGGTGCTTTGGAAAGTGTGAAAGCTGCTAGTGAACTTTATTCTCCTTTATCAGGAGAAGTCACCGAAATTAATGAAGCTCTTGCAGAAAATCCAGGACTTGTAAACAAATCTTGTTATGAAGATGGTTGGCTGATCAAGATGACGCTGAGTGACTTTTCAGAACTAGATGAACTTATTAGTGAAGAAGCGTATGAGAAATACATAAAATCTATCGAGGAGTGAAAATGGAACCGCTAAATAAACCAGTATGATTTAATGCAACCCAGCAGAGTTGTCTTAAATTAGTGGTGGGTAGAAGACTTAGAACAGCAACTTTTAGCATTACCGATGGGGAAAAAACTACTGTTCACCCTGCTAATGAAAGACAATGCCCTTTAACTTTCTAATGATTATACATAAACATAATACATGTCTTTTTCATAATATCCTATGATTTTTAGAGTAGGCTTTAGTATTCAGAATTCATGAAATTATCCTTGTTAAAAACTAGTTATAAAAACTACATAATTCAGAGATAACGTTGTTATTCTTAACAACGTGAAATACTTAATGATCTGTCCACTGGAAATAACTGGGAGTGAAGGAGTTTTTGTGGCTTGTACAGTGTCAGATGAAGAACAACACTATCTTAATTTTGCAATACACTGCATTTGCTGGTGCTATTTTTATACAGTGAAGCAACAGCTTTGCAGCAAAATAATAAAATACTTCTTTGAAAAAAGAAAAAGGAAAAGCAGACACAGGATGAGCCCTTTGCCCTCCCTCTCTCTGGCTGAAAAGTAAAATACAAATTCCCCTTGAAAAGGTGCCCCTCCCCCTTCCTGTGCCAAGAGGGGAAGAACGACCTTATCACTGGAGATGAGATGGCACCCGAAAGAGTCTAGACAAACCCCCTAACTAGCACTTGTTTTCCGTTAGCTTCCCTGCAGATTTGCCTCCCTATGATTGGCCACTCCTAGAAACCCAGTTTTTTCCTTTGTCTTGTTACCTCTCTGCAAATGTATTGTCCTTTGTCAAGATACCACTTAAGCCCACAATGTAACCACTCCTTTGAGTTACTCACCTCTGAGTGCTCTCGTGTGAATACATGGTGCATATGTTAACAAACTTCTCTTCATTTTCCTCTTGCTAATCTGTCTTTTATTGGTCTAATTTGCAGGACCCCATTCAATGAACCTAAGATGAGTAGAGGAAGAAAGAATAGTTTTTCCTTCCCTACAGTTTCTTGTGAAATATTCTTTTGTTGAGCAACTGACTTGGAAATTTTGATACTTCCAGATTAAAGGTATTCCTTTATGTGCAAAGAAATACAGATGATTATTGTTAAAGGAAGTGTTAAATGCATTGATTGAATTATGTTGTTTTATAGATCTGATTCATCACATTAAAGGTTTTGAAAGATCGATAAGTGTTCTTGTTTAGGTAAATAGAGAAGATAGATGTTAATAATAATTCACTTATTAAACTGATTCTGTTATGTTCTTAATTTAAATGTATCTTCTTCAAAATAACCCTTAGGGATCAGAAAATCATAATGCATTAAAAAAGTAATTAAGGGCCAGGCGCAGCGGCTCATGCCTGTAATCCCAGCACTTTGGGAGGTTGAGGCAGGTGGCTCACCTAAGGTTAGGAGTTGGAGACCAGCCTGGCCAATATGGTAAAACCCTGCCTCCACTGAAAATACAAAAAATTAGCCGGTGTGGTGGTGGGCACCTGTAATCCCAGCTACTCGGGAGGCTGAGGCAGGAGAATCACTTAAAGCCAGGAGGTGGAGGTTGCAGTGAGTCAAGATCTTGCCATTGCACTCCAGCCTGGGCAAAAAGAGTGAAACTTCATCTAAAAAAATAATAATAATAAAAGTAGTTACGTACCTGCCAAATACCCACCCTTGACTAAGACTGTAGCAGTATTACCTGCTGAAGTTCCGGATCACCAACACGTTTTCGCTTGTGTTTTCTTTTCCAGAAACTATTTTGGGGAGATTTAATTTGATATGCCAAATGTATCTTTTCTAGAGAAAAAAATATACAGTCGAGTCACTTCAACAGTACATCAGAACAAAGTTTTAGTAAACTGCTAAAATAATAGTTTCTTATTCCATACTCAGCAAGACTGCAAATAAAACTGTCATTTTAGGGCCAGGCACGGTGGCTCACACCTGTAATCCTAGCACTTTGGGAGGCCGAGGCGGGTGGATCACGAGGTCAAGAGATCGAGACAATCCTGGTCAACATGGTGAAACCCTGTCTCTACTAAAAATACAAAAAATTAGCTGGGCATGGTGGCGCGTGCCTGTAATCCCAGCTACTCAGGAGGCTGAGGCAGGAGAATTGCCTGAACCCGGGAGGTGGAAGTTGCGGTGAGCTGAGATCATGCCATTGTACTCCAGCCTGGGTAACAAGAGCAAAACTCCATCTCAAAAAAAAAAAACAAAACTGTCATTTTAAAAAATGTAGAAAAGGGAAGAAATTTTGTAGCATCAGCTCCTGCTTGCGTTTCCAGCCTCCTAGTCTGCCCTACAATTCCAAACTTCCCTGACCTTTAGACTTTGGACCAGTCGATCCTCACAACTGCATGAATCGATTCCCTGAAATAAATCTCTAGGGCCTTGGGAACACAAGAATTTTTGTTTTGTTCACTACTGGGTCCCCAGAGTTTAGAACAGCGCTTGACACATAACAGAGGTTCAATGAGTGAAGGAATCAAAAGACAACTTTATTTTTAAAAATATGGAAAAGTAGGCCAGGGGTGGTGGCTCATGCCTGTAATCCCAACACTTTGGGAGAGTGAGGCAGGTGGATTGCCTGAGGTCAGGAGTTCAAGACCACCCTAGCCAACTTGGTGAAACCCCATCTCTAAAAAATAAATAAATAAAAAATAAGGAAAAGTATCTGCTGGATGAAAGCAGATGGTATGAGATATTACAGAATAATTCTGTTTATGGGGTGGGGCAGTTGCAAGAGACCCTTCTCCAGTCCTCACTGGGGAGGCAGGCATCCACACAGCCTGCTGGTTGTGCCTTAGGCCTTATTGCTTTCATTCTGTCCGGTGGCGCTTCCAATCTTGCCTTTCCTTTCCTTTTCTCATATCCACATTCAGGAAGAATAGAACATAAGTGACTTAATAACTGCTATGGTGGATCTCCCCTCAGGGCCGAGCCCGCTGCTGAGAGTATCGGCTGCCAATGGCTCCCTCCTCAGGAATTGCCCTCAGCAGAAAGACACTGCAATCACTCAAGTCATGTTCCCTTCATGGGGGCCACCTCAGAAAAGCCATCCCACCTTGGAACACCTCATGTTCCACTGAGGCTGCTGTTGCACCCACATCACAGCCCAACTCTGCCCCTGTCCTCCTGCCACTCACATTCCTTCACAGGATGATACCCATGAGAATGCCTCAAAGATCCTGGTATGCAAATCTCCTCAAAAACGCTGTTCTAGGGAACCTAAACTGTAATGAGGCTTCTGACACTTCATTTTTTAAAAGAATGTTGCAGAAATATCAAAATGTCACAACCATTATCAGATTTTAATGTGCTAGTCTCAAGATTTTCTCTTAGACATTGATATTTAACTGATACTGACAAAAGGATGTTATTTTTGTTCCATGATGTTCAGTAAATTCATATGACACCAAAATAGCAGTCAAGCAATCAATTTAGTAGAAACAAAAATTATAAGATTAATTCTTTTGAAGCATAATTGTCTGCTTTTGAAAGGTACTTACTTAAAATGTATAACCATTGAATTCACTTGTGCTTTGAACAGCCTTAGTTGAGAGGAATCCTGCCTTCAAACACACAGAGAGTTGCTCTTGTCAAAATCCATCTCAAAAAAAAAAAAAAAGAATTGTCAGCCAAAAGATGGGAGCAAAACATGCTACTTCTCTGCTGACCTTGGGAACCAGGCACTCTGGACACATCTGAGTCATTGTGGGCAGGGATTGAAGGGGAGGATGAAGGTAGAAAGACACATCCCCTTTCTGGCCAGGCGTGGTGGCTCATGCCTGTAATCCCAGGGCTTTGGGAGGCCAAGGTGGGCAGATCACGAGGTCAGGAGTTTGAGTCCAGCCTGACCAACATGGTGAAACCCCGTCTCTACTAAAAATACAAAAAGTTAGCCAGGCGTAGTGACAGGTGTCAGTAATCCCAGGTACTCGGGAGGCTGAGGCAAAATAATCGCTTAAACCCAGGAGGCGGAGGTTGCAGTGAGCCAAGATTGTGCCACTGCACTCCAGCCTGCGCAACAGAGCTGTCTCAAAAAAAAAAAAAAAAAACAAGAAACATTCCCTTTCTGTCCACTCCTGACATTGCCCTCCAGGCAGGCTTGTTGCTTACATACAATTTCATTTTATGTTCTATTTCTTTCTTTTTCATTTAGTTAATATTTATTAAATTTATCCAACATTCTATGTACTATGTCAGTAATGAGTTTTCAAAGAAACAATTTGAAAATCCTGCCCTTAAAAAACAGGCTTCACCCCATGACTGCAGGACGATATTTTTAAGTGCATATGAAATGTTTACCATAAATGACAAGAAGCGGGGACATAATCAATAATCAATTTTTTACAAATTTCAAAGAATTAGAAACTTACAGTATATTCTTATAGCCACAGTAGAATTAAATTAGAAAACAGTAAGATTCTATTTCAGTGTCATGCCGTGGATGATCAAAGACAAGGTAGGGATAGGTCAAGGCAGAGAGTGATTTGGCAAAGAAGATGTATTTTTGGTTTCTTTTCTTTCTTTTCTTCGTCCCCAAATCCAGCCTACGCACACCACACTAGGTGTCCTGAGGAACCCTGGGTCCAGGGTGGGGTCCCTCTCACCTCCCATTCTCAAAGCCACCTGAAAATCGAACAGTGGGCACCACCAGTCCCAGAGGTGCTTTCCTCCAAATGGAGACTTCTCATCAAGTAGAGGGATACAGGTTGACAATAGTGTTTTCCATGTCGTTCCTTGAAAAATGTGGCATGAATTTTTGCATTTTTTTTAACCTCGAATCCTTGAAGAAAGTTCCCAGCAAGTCAGTGAGAGCCCTGACCCACTCACAAAATGCAAAGGGAAGCCAAATGGCAGGAATTAATTAGCCTGTCAATTATGGGGACAGAGCTACAGTGGGGCAGAAGAGGGTCCCTGATATCAGCAAATGAAAATAGGCAGAACTGTTGGCTGGAAAAAAATAAAAGTCATTGCCAGTATTTAAAAAAAAAGTTCAGTACTTGATTGCCTACAAGAGGCACACGTGAAATAAAAATATGCAAGTAGTGTGGGAACAGTGGCTCACACCTGTAATCCTAGTACTTTGGAAGGCTGAGGTGGGCAGATTGCCTGAGCTCAGGAGTTCAAAACCAGCCTGGGCAACATGGCAAAACCCTGTCTCTACTTAAAGTACAAAAAATTAGCTGGGTGTGGTGGTGCACGCCTGTAACCTCAGCTACTCTGGAGGCTGAAGCAGGAGAATCACTTGAACCCGGGAGGCGGAGGTTGCAGTGAGCCGAGATTGTGCCACTGCAATCCAGCCTGGGCGACAGAGCAAGACTCTGTCTCAAAAACAAAACAAAACAAACAAACAAAAAACAAGCCTATTAGAAAGTGAGATCATCCTGCTGCTGCATACTGAAAGCAACAAGTGTGTTTCCTCTAAAAGTCACTGAGACAACGTCCACATGGGATGATGCGAAGATTAACTACATGCAATGATACTAAATTTGTCACCTCAAAAGTATGACTAGACAGAATAATAATGATAACACCTCCATTTCTACCTAGATGAGAGGAGATCAAAAACTGGTATTAAAATTATTCCTCAGAATAACACAATAAAGGCAGATTTGATCAGCAGGTAGGAGCTATCAAGAGGGACACTCTCGTGGGGATCCCAGACATGTGAAAATTCCAGAGAGCAGACCCAGCGCCATTCTCGCTGCACCCACCCCAGAACATCAGCTCCACTTGGAATAGGCACTGAGTCTGCTGAGGGTTGGAATGAAAATGTCTTTAATTGTGCCTGACCCACTTCTCATAAATAAGCTTGTTAATGGCCCAGTAGAAGGCCAGGATTTCTATGCTGTGTTTTTCTGTTTCTTTCCCTGCCCCACTCCCTCTGTCATCTCCTTCCTACTTTAGCCCTGCCTGAATACACACATTCTTTTCTAGGATTTATTTTTTAACTGCTAATATTATGCCACCTGCAATAAACCAACGCCGAAACAAAAGCAGTGGTATGTCAAAAACGAATTAATAAATTGTCTGACAAGCCCTAACTTCCAAACCATGAAAAGTAAAGATGCAGCTAAATAACCTCAAAGCTGCCAGGCATTAAACAAGGAAAGATGTCCAAGATAAATTCAAGGCCATCCTCATAAAGGGAAGTTTGAACTACCCTGGAATATCACCTATAACTGTTAAGACACTGGATTTAAGAATATCCAGGTAGGATTAAGGGGTGTAAATCTTGTGTTGGAGAAATCATGGTTAGGACTAAAATAGGATTGTCTCCAGAAGCTGAAGTCACAACACAGATGCTGCATCTTATCAGAACGATCGACACCAATGAAAGGGAAATGGGCTGAGAGTGCTTTAGACAAAGGGGTCTACAAGTTGCAGTATGGATTTTTCAGTGTTTCAGCCACGTGCACAGTGAAGCTGTTCTGGTCAACTTGAGGTCCACGTATGGGAGCGATGGATGCGTCAGCCACAATAGGACACAGCTCTCGGCTTCCAATTCATAGATGCTTCCTGAGGCCGCCATCTGGGAGGGTGCCTTTAATGTGTCTATGCACCCCTCTCCTCCACCCAAGCACAGCCTCCTAAGAACAACAGACTTCCCATATTGAGGGCAGAGAATGTGCTACACAGCAGAACTGTGCTTCTGGTCCTTTATTCACTAAGAATTTAAAAATTAGGGCCAGGCGTGGTGGCTCACACCTGTAATCCCAGCACTTTGGGAGGCCAAGACGGGTAAATCACCTGAGATCAGGAGTCACAGACCAGCTTGACCAACCTGATGAAACCCCATCTCAGCTAAAAATACAAAAATTATCCAGGCATGGTGGCATGTGCCAGTAGTTCCAGCTACTTGGGAGGCTGAGACAGGAGAATTGCTTAAATCCAGGTGGTGAAGGTTGCAGTGAGCCAAGATCACGCCACTACATTCCAGCCTGGGTGACAGAGTAAGACTCGATCTCAAAAAAAAAATTAGTGTTTGGGATTGTATATCAGTCTCTTGAGAATTTGATTAACTTGAGTTTATAGTTACAGGTCTATGGAAAATAATTGTGGACACTAGGCAGAAGTAGAGACCTTGCTAAGGTGGCAATGTCTGGGAGAAAACTCCCTGGCCAGCAGGCATCCTCCCTGACATCACAGTGAGGTCAAAGCTTCAACACTGAAGCTTGTTCAAAATGGACCAGGGAGTCTGGGATCAGCGCACCAGCAACACACCAAAGGCCTTCCCTGCATGTCGTTTTCCACTGGAAAACATTTTCTCCAAAGCAAAAGTTCCTTGAATGTTTTTGTCTCATCTTTATATAAAACTTTTTCTCAATCAACCAATAGACATTTCATGAAAGTCTAGGTACATTCAACAAGAAAAAAAAAATGTGGTTTAATTTAAGCCACAAAATTTCATTTTTAACCCAAAGCTACATGACATGAAAGTTCTGCCAGACATTTTGGGTTGGGTTAGCCTAACTAAAAGTTGGCATCTCACTGGGGATTTTGATCCCTGTTCTTCAGCATCTTGACCTGTGACCATGCTGTACAACTCTCATGATATGGAAGTCCCTTCTTATAAGAAGAGACCTCTTAGCTTAGATCTCACAGTGGTGATGTTCTCGCTGATGGGAAGATATCAGTGGGCCAGTCTTGATATAGGTGTGGTCAGAGCAACAGGCTGGGTGAAGAGCTGATGTCCACAGACCAGCAAGCTGGGACAGCCACACATCTGCAAGGAAGGGGCAGCAGGGTCGTGGGCCCAGAATGAACATCTTTCAGAGGGAAAGGTTAGCCCTAGTGCAGTGGTTAACAGCTCCAAAGCTATCACAGCTGCCAGCTTACTTCAAAAGCCACAGCCCCGCATCTAGACTTCTGCTTCCCCTAGGGAGGAATGGGAAGATGGAAGAGATTGTGTTGCACCCGCTGCCTATCTCCTGGGGATAGAATTTGAAGACAAACATCTCCTTCGGAATTACAAACCAAAAAGGAAACATTTATTATAGCAGGAAGACCCCCCATTCCCTTTGAAAAGATTGTAATATATGTTATGGAAAATTATCAAAATTATAGTTTAACTCACTTCAAGGTGCAAGTAGTAATATTGCAGAATACATGGCATGAACGAACATGTGTAATGAGAGCATTCATCTCATAGTTCTATCAAGGTAAGCTGTAGCTTCAGTCTGTAGTGAAAAGCAAAGAGCTTGCTCAAATAGTGATCAGAGTTCCTGCCACTTCCCAGCCCTCTATTTGTCTAAAAAGCTTTCTTTTTTCATTAAATTTTTAACATGTACAAAGCAGTTCTTCCAGACACTTTTCTTTAAAAATGATTTTATTACCCATTTTGTTCTTTTAAAAATATGCCAAACTGGGGGCCAGGTGCAGTGGCTCACACCTGTAATCCCAGCTCTTTGGGAGGCTGAGACAGGCTGATCACTTGAGCTCAGGAGTTTAAGACCAGCTTGGGCAAATTTAGTACAAATTTTTTTGTACTAAAAATACAAAAAATTAATTTGGCATGTTGTTTCGTACCTGTTGTCCAACCTACTTGGGAGGCTGAGGTGAGGGAATCACCTGAGACCTGGAGGTTGAGGCTGCAGTGAGCTGACATCACAGAACTGCACTCCAGACTGGGCAACCAGAGTGAAAAAATGTGTGTGTGTGTGTGTGTGTGTGTGTATGTGCACGTGCACGCACGCCAAACTGAGAAACTACAGATCTCTCATTCCTCAAGGTGTAATGCTGAGTGTTTTATTAGAAAATTAGTTTGCGTTAAGTGAAAAATAATCCCACTAGACAAGGCTCCGACAAAACTGCATTCAAGGGGCTACCTTCAGCTCCAGATGCTGGGGCTTCAGTGGGTGCTGCGTCAGGTACACCTTTGCTAGAGAGCAGCGCTCAAGCACAGGAACCTGGAGCCAGGATGTCTCAGTGTGGCCAGAAAGACCAAGGTGATTAAGGCTAGAGAATACAAAACTTCAGTATTTGCTTTTCATTCTTCAAGAATGTGTCACAGAGAATTAGGTGTGTTCTTTAACTTCACTCTCCGCCTCAGGGATGAGACTAGTAAGTAGAAATAGGAGAAGGGAACGAATATTTCTCATGCATCTTCAGTGCACCTGGAAATGCTCTCAGGCAATCCTCCCATAATTGGCCCCAGTTTGCAGAAAAAGAAGTTGAGGTACAAGAGGATTAAGAATTCACATTCTTTTGGCTATGAGTTAGTTACACAGTCACCTCATGGCAAGGTGTATCTTCAAGGAAGAGGAAATGGATGCCCCAACCCACAGGGAAGTCAGGGCAGGGTCTTACACCTAAAGGAGTCCTGGTCAGATGCTCCCTTTGGACTTGAGTGAAGGGCAGGTAGACAGAAAGCAGAGAAGATGGGAAGCCAGGAGACCAGCCCCGCACGGGCCATGTGCAGGCTGCAGCCGACAGAGACCTGGGCCAGGTCAGAGGCAATCAGACAGCAGAGAAACTGGGCTCCAGAGGGGCCCAGGAGGTGAGTCTGTACAGCGGCTGCCTCACCAGTCAGAGTGTGAGATGGTGCCAAGGTCACATGCCTGCTGTGCAACAGACAAACACACCGGCAGCGGGGCTGCAGCAGAGGAAGAGTTTCGTAATCAGAAGTGCTCAGTGAGGACGGAGGGGTAATTCTCAAGCTTCATATCCATTTCATTGAGGGATTCTGGGCAAAGGTTTTTAAAAGGATTTGTGGAGGGCGAGGGAAATTTGGATGGTCAGCTGGTCGGGATGAAATCATCAGGATGTGGAAACTGCATTCCTTCCTGAGCCAGCTTCTTCCTAGGCCCTCCACACCAGCTGGTGTCTGTCGCTAAGCAGAACCTAAAGAAGCAGCTCCAACAGAAAGCCAATGGCCTCACAGCGTCTCAGACTTTATCCACAGTACAGCAACCCAGAAGCAGACCAAAGGGCAAGCTGACTAATGGTGGCTGTTCAAGCCTAGTTGGATTTTATTTTCTTTTTTCTTAATTCATTTTACAAAATTGAGGGGGGTGGGAGGCAGTTTCAATATGAGGAATACAGAAGAGAAAAGAGATGTTCTGATCATCAGAAAGTTCATGTAAGATAACCCGTCCCAGACTATTGATTAGAAATCAAACAGGAGCTGTCAGCAAACAAAGATCACTGGAACCGAAGAAAATAGATTGTTAATCAAAATTTCTATTTTTCCATTTGTCTGGCTTTGTTGAAAGGAAATGTCCTCAGCACTGGAGCCTTTTCTCTAAGTCATCTAGCCATTGTGGGCATCTGCTTTCTGTTAGTGGCAGCACTAAAACGATCATAATAGTGTATTGGTCATCATCATGGGCAGTTTAGAGCAGAAGACAGTAAACTACAGCCCACCATGTCTTTTATGCAGCCTATAAGCTGAGAATAGGTTTTTTTTACATTTTTCAATGCTGGGAGAGGGTGGGTAAGGGGCACAGGGAAAAGAAGAATATTTAGTGACATGTGAAAAGTATGTGAGGTTCAAGTTTTGGTGTCTGTAATAAATGTTCAAAATAAAGTTTTATTGGAACACAGCCATGCTCATTCATTCAGGACTGGGCCAGGGCTGTCTTCCCACTATAATAACAAGGTTGAGTAGTTGTGATAGAGGTTTGCAAAGCTCAAAATATTTACTATCTGGTCCTTCATGGAAAAAATTTGCTGACCTGTGATTGAGAGAATAAAGTATGTGTGTGTTTTTCATTCATTCCTTGCTTACTACTTGATATGGCTGACTACAAAAACATGTTTAAGTTTATCAAAGGCATTTAGAAAAGAGAGAGAGCAATCAGAACCACACAAAGTGGCTTTTCCAAAGAAGGTATTTGTCAAATAAATGACAACATGAGCAAATTCCCAAATCTGATTAGAATTTCATACCCTTCAAAGAAATGAGAATTTTAGATATGCTTTGAGATTTAGAAAACAGGCTCAGATTTACACTATGCTTAACACAGAAAAATTGGACAGAAGAATCAAAATGGTAACTAAAATGGAAAGGTTTCCATTCATATCATATTAATGGAGCTGTGATTGTCCACTTGGCTGATAGCTAAACGATGTCTGCATGGGGCGAGGTGAGGTTCACATGATAAAATCTTGTAGCAAATGTGAAAATTACAATGGGCATCCTCATAATCTGAACACCTGACAGTCCCTGTGGCTGGTAAGCCCTTAGGGCCTGATATGCCCTGGGCACTCTTCTAAGCACCTGGTATGCATTATCTCAGGAGGATTCCATTTGGAATTAGTGACTCATCTTTATATCACACTGCCAATTTATTCCTTCTTAAAGGGTTTGGGTTTTTTGTTGTTGTTATTGTCTTTGTCTGTTTTTTGAAAGTCTCACTCTTCGTTGCACAGGCAGGAGTGCAATGGTGTGATCTTGGCTCACTGCAACCTCTGCCTCCTGGGTTCAAGTGGCTCTCCTGCCTCAACCTCCCCAGTAGCTGAGATTCAGGTGCCCATGACCACACCCAGCTGATTCTTTTGTACTTTCAGTAGAGATGAGGTTTTACCACGTTGGTCAGGCTGGCCTCAAACTCCTAACCTCAAGTGATCTGCCTGCCTCAGCCTCTCAAAGTGCTGAGATTACAGGCATGAGACACCATGCCCAGCACCCACATCTAAGAGTTTCTAAATGGTCAACATTTTTGTATTTTTAATAGAGACAGGGTTTCACTATGTTGGCCAGGATGGTCTCAAACTCCTGACCTCAAGTGATCTTCCTGCCTCAGCCTCCCAAAGTGCTGGGGTTACAAGCATGAGCCACCATGCCCAGCCAAGGGTTTGGCTTATTTAAAAAAATAAACAGAGAATTGACGTGGAATGGTAAAAATGCAAAATACATGAGCCTGCAAAGTCAAAATAAAAATATAGACCAGAATATCTAAATGTAATGTTTCATTTGGGAATAGAGAATCGCAATTCGGGGCATACACACAGACCAGGTAGTCTCCAGTATGCTCTGCAATGTTATATATTGCTGGTTGAGAAAGTTCACTGGCACTGGGAAGCTTCTGGGAAGCTGGCAAGCTCTGATTGTTGAGCAATGGCAGTGGAAAAAATTAGTCTAAGAGTTGCAGCAAATTATCTCAGAAGCTAGAGATAAAACTGGCTTCAGATTTCAACAAGCAGTTCCAGCAGCCAGACTTGCAGAGAGTGACACCCTTGGAGCAATGTTTTGATCCCTGAGTGCTTTTCCCCCTGGCTTCTTGTCTCTGGATGACCCAGTTCGGATGATCAACCCTCACAGGCTTAAGATAATGTTGACATGACAGCCTGAACTTTACTCCTGGTCCATGGGAGGCCCCGAACACCATTTTGATGAGGATAGATTAGTTTTAAATGCAGGCAAGGAGGGAATGAGGTCACTCAGTGGATTTTCACAATGGTTTTCTGAAGTCTCGATGCTGCTCCCTGACCTGGTGCCCCACGGCAGGTGAGGGCTGCTGGCAGGCAGGCAAAGTGGTTTAAGATTCCTGGTTTCTCCAGTGACTTATCTTTAATGCTTTTTACTAAAGTAGAAGCTTGATGCTTCTCAAGGAGCCTGTGACCCCAGTTCTTTCCCTGCAATCATCTTTTCTTACTCGTATTTTCAGTCACTATGGAGTGCATCCCCTCCTAGGTGCAGACTCCATGATGGGAGGGGAGCGTCTGCTGGCGTAGAAAGCCAGCTTGAAGCATGTTGCATATAGTTTGAGTGACATGGGATATAGAGGGGAAATTCTCAGTCCCCATCCAGAAACAAGACTGTTGAATGCTTCATCCTTTCCCCTGGCGCCATGAGAACAGGCATCTGGACAGAACACTTACCTCTGAAGGACTGAAGAATTCGTCGGAAAAGTCCTTTCAACCCAGGGTTCTTGTCCCACCCCAGCACACACAGCAGTTTGGACAAGCCCCACCCTGTGGCTTGTTGGTGGGCCCTGGGGGCCCTGTTGGTGGCAGGCACAGCTAAGAACCCAGCTTTCCTATTCCTAAACTGTGAGAGATTTTGAATTATCCCTCCCTCTCTCAGATAAGAGCTCCCTCGAATATAGAAAATAGTGACAGCACCAAATGCTAATGAAGATGCTGGGAAAACAGATCACTCATAAACTGCTGATAGGCAGGCAAAGTGGGACAGCCACTCAGGATAGTTTTGGGCAAGTTTTTTGGCAGTTTCTCACAAAACTGAACCTGCAACTGATCCCCAAACAAGCAAGTAAACTCTGGGGTATTTATCCCAGAAACATGAAGATTTATGTTCATACAAAAACCTATATGTGGCCGAGTTCGCTGGCTCACACCTGTAATCCCAGCACTTTGAGGGCCGAGGTGGGTGGATCACTTGAGATCAGGAGTTCGAAACCAACCTGGCCAACATGGTAAAACCCCCGTCTCTACTAAATATAAAAACTAGCTGAGTGGTGGTGGGTGCCTATAGTCCCAGCTACTTGGGAGACTGAGACACGAGAATCACTTGAACCCGGAAGGCGGAGGTTTCAGTGAGCTGAGATGGTACCACTGCACTCCAGCCTGGAAGACAGAGTGAGACTCTGTCTCAAAAAAAAAAAAAAAAAGCCTATATGTGAATGCTCAAAGCAGCTTTATTTGCTAGAAGCAAAAACTAGAAGCAAACAAGAGGCTTCTCAGTGGCTGAGTGATTAAACAAGCTCTGGTACATCTGTATCATGGAATACTTCTCAGCAATCAAAAAAACTATTCATGCAAGAACTTGGATGAATCGCAAGGCAGTTATATTGAGTGTAAAAAAGAAAAGCCAAAAGGTAACATACTATTTGATTGTTTATATATCATTCTTGAAATTACAAAATGAAAAAAGAAAAAAAATTGCAAAATTATAGAAATGGGAAATAATCTAGTGAAGATCAGCGATTGCCCACGGTTAGGGTTGGGATGGGAAAGTCAGAGGCCAAAAAAGATTAACCTGAGGGATCCCTGGAGTGCTGGAAATGTTCTGTATCTTGACTATGCCAACATCAATATCCTACTGTGATACTGTCCTACAGTTTTACAAGATGTTACTGAGGGATTGTGTTAAGGAAGATTGCCTGTGTTTCAAAGGCAGGAATTTCCCAGCACCACACCTCCATCCAGCACCCCCATCCGGGAATGTAAAGTTCTTCGTCTAACTTTCCCCAGCACCAACTAGGTAAAAATTCCAGGTGAGCTCCTTTGTTCAGAAAGCCCGTCAAAAGCCCTGGGAGGAGGGGCTCTGTTGCGGACCGAAGCAACCAATCCGGGATCACAGTTGAAGATCAATCACTCCAGAGGAAGTTTGAAAGAACTCCTCTCATTGGACGAGAACATGAATGGGGCAGGAATAACTCTGGGGTTAAAATCCCCCTGCCCTTTACCTATATGGATTTTCCCTCTCTGGGAACCCCTCCCACAACAGTATGGAATCTCTCTCTCTCTCTCTCTCTCTCTCTCTCTCTCTCTCTCTCTCTCTCTCTCTCTCTCTCTCTCTCTCTCTCTCTTCTCTCTCTCTCTCTCTCCCCCCCCCCCATGGCAACGTGGGAGCTGTCCTTCCTTCTCTCTCTCTCTTTTTCTCTCTGCCTAATAAATTATCTCTGCTAAACTCTTTGGTTCAATATTTATTTAAACGGTAAGCTCACCACGTTGTCAGGGCCCCTTCCCCATTTCTGGGGCAAGTGAGACCAAGAACCTAGGCACATTGGGCACATCTAAACATGGAGGGAGCTGAGGCGTCCCGTTGTCCTGCAACCGGGTTACATTACCATTAGGAGAAACGCAGTGAAGGATACTCAGGATCTCTCTATATTATTTCTTAAAACTGCATGTGAGTATACAATTTTCTCTGAATAAAAGGTTAATTTTCTAAAAATACTGTGTGATTATAAGAGTTTCACTTCATTCTTGTTGTTTTATATATCCCAGCACAACACACATTTATATTTGCTTGACCCCATAAGTATCTGAATTTCTGAACTCTTCTGAATGACAATTCAACAGTCAAATGATTAATTAACCACTGAAAAGATATTAGCTTCTTGTTTTTTGTCAAAAGGATTTATCTATTTTATCCATTTCACATGACTGAATCATTCCCCAATATACATAACGCTGAGAAGCACTGTGTAATTTTTTTTTTTTTTTTTTTTTTTTTGAGATGAAGTTTCACCCTTGTTCCCTAGGCTGGAGTGCAATGGCAAGATCTCAGGTCACCACAACCTCCACTTCCCAAGTTCAAGTGATTCTCCTGTCTCAGCCTCGCAGGTAGCTGGGATTACAGGTGCCCACCAATACAGCCAGCTAATTTTTGAATGTTTAGTAGAGAAGGTGAATTTTTTCACCATGTTGGCCAGGCTGATCTTGAACTCCTGACCTCTGGTGGTCCACCCATCTTGGCCTCCCAAAGTGCTGAGATTATAGGCGTGAGCCACCATGCCTGGCCCTAAATTTTTTAGAAGTTATATATAAGTAACATTTGTAATACAAAATTGGGATTCCAAAATGGGTTTCACTGAACATTTTATTATAGAATGACTAAATAGAAGAAGTAGATGGTACCATGGCCATGAGACCCAAAGGATGGAAGAAAGACTGTTCCTTACATGAAGGAATGACAGTAAATGAGATATTTCAGGTGGACAAGATTGCTTAAAATGATGAAGCCTATAATTTGAAAGCAAGTACAACTAGAATCAAGCACTGAACAGTCTATAGGATCACATATAAAGACTATAAAGAATAAAAGCTAAGTCTGAAAGCATAAAGTGCTATCTTTCATTTTCATCTTTCCTACAGAACATAAAAGACCCAAATCAAAAATTAAATCCACAGCCAGTGAATCCAGCGAGCCATCTCTGCAGCTGAATAGGCCTTAGGTGATCTTGGTGAGTAACAAATGAATAATGAAACACTCGAAAGGCTAAGACATTTGTATAATTATGGAACCTGCTGAGGAAGGAGCAGCTGTAATGAAAGCCACAGGGAAATGCAATGCAGAGTGTTCTGGGTAATCCCCTAATCACACTTTTTAACGAGAGAAAAGTCCTTTCAGGCATGTACCTTTCATTCCTCTAGAAACTAAATACTGACTTTCCCACTAGAAAATTTTTTAAATCAATAAATGTTTTCTGGAATTTGTCTTTATTTATGTAGAAAGACAAATGAAGGATAAATAATCCAGAAAACTAATTAAGTTCCATCGTTATTCATAACACCCTTTTTCCTTGTCCTGAACTCAAAGCACTTTATGATCTGATACACTGTTTTACTCTCCAGGACAGACTCAACTTCCACCCAGTGCTCAGCAAGAGAACAGCCAACGGCCTTGGACAGCCCAGCTGCTGGGGTTTGGTCTCCTATAGCCCCCATCTGCCATCTCATTGTCAGAGTCGTTTGAACCAGTGCAACTCCATCTTGAATAGGGGCTGGGTAAAATAAGGCTGAGATCTGCTGGGCTGCATTCCCAGGAGATTAAGCATTCTAGTCACAGAATGAGATAGGAGGTTGGCACAAGATAGAAGTCACAAAGACCTTGCTGATAGAAGGTTGTGATAAAGAAGCCAGCCAATCCCACCAAAACCAAAATGGTGATGAAAGTGCCCTTCGGTTGTCCTTACTGCTCATTATATGATAATTATAATACTTTAGCATGTTAAAAGACACTCCCACCAGCACCATCACAGTTTACAAATGCCATGGCAACATCTGGAAGTTACCCTGCATGGTCTAAAAAGGGGAGAAACTCTCAGTTCAGGAATTCCCCACCTCTTTTTCCCAAAACTCAAAAATAACCCACCCTTTGTTTAGCATATAATCAAGAAATAACTAAAAATAGCCAACCAGCAGTCCTCAGGACTGCTCCGTCTATGGAGTCGCCATTCTTTTATTCCTTTACTTTCTTAATAAACTTACTTTCACTTTATGGACTCACCCCAAATTTTTTCTTGCACAAGATCCAATAACTCTCTCTTGGGGTCTGGATCAGGACCCCTTTCCAGGCACATCATCACCATTTAGGAGGATCAGTCCCCACTCCAACTGGCTGCCAGCCAGAAAAGAGCTCCCAATGTCTCACGTCTTTCCTGACTTCTTACCTCCTCCATGAAAACCATTTTAACCAATAGGAAACAATACCATAAAACTTATTGCCATCTCCTCTGCAACTCACCCCAACATTTCCCGTATCTTTATCTTTATCCCTGCTGAAAAACACTTATTGGTTGAGATGGTATGTCCTCTAGTCCCAGCTACTTGGGAGGCTGAGGTGGGAGGATCTCTTGAGACCAAGAGTTTGCCGCTGCAGTGAGCTATGATTGTGCCACTGCTCTCCAGCTTGGGTGGCAGAGCAAGACCCCATATCTAAAAATAAATAAACTAAAAGTTAAAAAAAAAGTGGTATAAAACAACATCCATTTTATTGTGCTGTAAGAAAAAAAGAAGAAAACAAACTTTTTATCTGAGGAATATGAGCCCCTTTAAATGATCAGTCCCAGAGAGGTGCTAGAACGAAACAGCAGTCATGTCTCTCCCCCATGAGCTGAATAGTTATGTTTTGAAGTCGGTTGCTACATGGACTCTAGATTAACTGATGCCAAGTAGCCATAAAATGCCATACAGTCAGCCGGGCACGGTGGTTCACCCTGTAATCCCAGCACTTTGGGAGGCTGAGGCAGGCAGATCATGAGGTCAGGAGATTTAGACCATTCTGGCCAACATAATGACATCCTGTCTCTACTAAAATACAAAATTCTGTAGTCCCAGCTACTTGGGAGGCTGAGTCAGGGGAATCGCTTGAGCCCAGCTGAATGTATGGCCATGGTTGAGATCATGCCACCGCACTCCAGCCTGGCAACAGAGTGAGACTCTGTCTCAAAAAAAAAAAAAAAGCCATACATCCTGTGGTTGGTTCAACAATGTGTGACTAATTACTAACCAATATTAGTTTTGTAAGCCAATGAGAATTCTTGACAAACAACTTTTGTAATCTCCCCTCTCCTGCTTCACCCTTTTTCTTTAAAAACCAGAGCCTCCCCCTTGTTCCCCAGAACACTCTCCAAGGCAACCTGGGAAGTGTGTCCTGGGAACAGCCCTCAACCATAGTCCAAATAAACTGTCTGTTTTAATTTTGCCTCAGCTTCTTCCTTTTACATCAACAATGCTATTTGGATTCTGAGGTCAAGACTTTGAACAGGCCCTGAGAGGACAGCTTGTCTGTCTCACAGGGTGTGGGATCACAATGAAGAGGACTTCAGTGGCAGGGCCTGGAGTCACCAGAGGCTTCTTTACTCACTTGAAGGGGTGAAGGTTTGACTTGAAGGCTGAACTCATCTAGGACTGGAGCTCTGATGTGTGACTTCTCTGTGAAACTTGGGCTTCCTGCCAGCATGGCCGCCTCAGGTTCATGTGGATTCTTACACGAGGACCCAGGGCTCTGAGAGTGAGAGTCTGATGATGAAGGCAGAAGCTGCATTGTTTTCTATGGCCCAGAATCAGAAATCACAGTGTTTGGGAAAAAACAAACTATGTATTTTTTTTCTCTCACACCAACGTAACACCAATCAAAACAGCAGACTTCTGTCACCAAATGAAGGGTTTTTTACCCCCACACACCAAGAAGCAGATACCAGCTGGGTGTCCTCTAATTCAATTCCAACATTCTCTACCTGGAGAGAGCATCAGATCCTACAGGTTGAGGGCTCAGTCCCACAAGCCCCCTCCCTTCTTTCCCCTCAGTTGCAAGTTCAGGCCTCCAGAACTTCAGACTGACTGGCTTCAGGTTAAGGTTCCCATAATTCCCTCTTTGGGTTTCATTAATTTTCTGGAGCAGCTCACATAACCTGGGGAAACACTTACTTATACTTACCTGTTTATTATGAGGGTATTTTAAAGGATACAAATGAGTAGCCAGATGAAGAAATACACAGGGCAAGGTCCGGAAGGGTCCCTAGTGCAGGAGCTTCATCCCTGTGAAGCTGGGGTGCGCCACCCTTCCAGCATGCAGATAGGTTCTTGTTCAGTCAGCCTCCACGTGTTCAGCTCTCTGGACATAAGTTCTCCAAATTCTGCCCTTTTGGGTTTTATGAAGGACTCATAGGATGATTGACGACCACGTAGAAATGTGATTGGACAAAAGCACATGATCTAAACCCAGCAAGGCCTGCCTGTCTGTTCAGACTTCTCTAGCCTCTCTATGTAGCTTTCTTTCCTCTAGGGTCCAGAGCTGGGCCCTCTCCGGACTGTGAGTCTTTCATTCCACAATAAGATTAAGTCTTGTCTTGAGCAGATGAAAGATGGGCAGAAGAAGGGCAGAGAGAGATTTCGTTTCCTGATGCCTGCTTCTGAGGCCCAATGTGTCCCAATATTATAACAAAAGATGGTATCAAGGGTTATGGGAGTTATTAATACAAGCCAGAAACTGTGGACACACACACACACACACACACACATGCACACACAATTATATATATATATGATGTGTGTGTGTGTATGCATGTATGTGTGTGTGTTCACAGTTTCTGGCTTGTATTAATAACATTTTATATATATATATAATATATATATATATATATATATAATGTGTGCATATGTGTGTGTGTGCCTATATATATATATATATAGGCACACACACAAAATCATAATATCACACATAGGGCCACCTCTGCCATATTCTGTTGTTCAGAGCAGCCTGCCCAAATAAAAAAGGTGGGAACACATACTCCCATCCCCCACCTGATGGGAGAGGCTGCAAATAATTTTTGGCCAATTTTTAAAACTGCCCCATGTCTCATATATGTTTTTCATTTGACCTCCTGAACATCTCTGGGCCTGTTTCTTTCCTTCTCTACCACCACCCTGTTCCAAACCATCCTTTCCCATCTGGACCACCTTGATATCCTCCTCACTGCTCACCCTATACAGGCCCTTATGCACTGCTCAGCCACCATCTATTCTCCGCCCTGCAAGCAGGGTGACTGCACAAACCCACATCTGCTTATTGCCAGCCTCCACCCTTTGGAGGTTAAGATGCAGAGTCCTTGCTTGGTCTAGAAGGCCCTGCGTGGTTTAGTCCCTGATGATATATCTAGTTCCCCAACCCTGGGGAACTAGATTATCTTCCTGAGTGCTAGGTGCCCTCTAGTGCCTCAGGGTCTTTGCACATTCTGGTCCCTCTGCCTCAAATGCTCTTCCTTGCAGACTCATTAACCTTCACCCAGAAACCTCCTACTCATACCACTTGCACAGGAGAGGCGTCTCTATGCCCCAGAGTAAGTAGGAGCCCCCCTGTGATATGTCCTGGCAGATCGCACTGTCAAGATGTAGAATCTATGCATGGGAATTGGCCATGTGATTTACTTTGCCCGATGGGTCATTCACAAACATTAATACAAGAGAAAATCTAAAAAGTACTTGTGCATCAGTGTGGGAAGTAGAAAGGTTCCTCTTCAAAGTTTCTTTTCTTGTTTAAGAAAATTCATAAGTGTTAGAAATAATAGTTTGTTTTGAAGACTTTGTTCAAAAGCCTTCTTGTCTTTTTGCTAAAAGCCCTATACTATGTAGCTGTTAGACATACTTACAGGCACATAGTACATTCTATGTCCTTACACTTTTTTTTTTTTTTTTTTTTTTTGAGACGGAGTTTCACTCTTGTTGCCCAGGCTGGAGTGCAATGGCGCAATCTCGGCTCACTGCAACCTCCGCCTCCTGGGTTCAGGCAATTCTCCTGCCTCAGCCTCCTGAGTAGCTGGGATTACAGACACGGGCCACCATGCTCAGCTAATTTTTTGTATTTTTAGTAGAGATGGGGTTTCACCATGTTGACCAGGATGGTCTCAATCTCTTGACCTTGGGATCTACCCGCCTCGGCCTCCCAAAGTGCTGGTCTATGTCCTTATACTTTAACCATCTGTGCTGGACGTGCTTACAGGCATGTCCCAGCTCACAGCCTATGCCCTGTCCTTATTTAGACTTTCCTTTTCACTTTCCATTGCTTTTACCTGTTTAGAAAAGTTTCAAGTTATTAGCCAATCAGGTTTTAGTTTAGATCGTGAGGTCCGGCTCCAGTCGACGGAGATCAGTCACAGCAGTAAGGACAACCCCAAATGCGTAAGAAATAAATATACCTGTTTTCCTTTGTTCATTGTACTCTCATGACAAGATTGCTAGTGGGAGTATCCTTTCTGCAGGGAATAAAAAGAATTGCTTGGCTGAGAGATCCTTTGTCCTAGTACTAATTTTTCTTTGCAGCACCAAAAAGAAAAATTTTATACATAACTAAATCAGGGTATGCTCTCTTGCTGGGACTGGAAACCCAAGACCACCAAATCCTAATCAGCCTTCTGAATGCTGGAAGGTCATGTTCAGAAGAGCTAAGGTTCCCTGGTGGAAGACCTGCTGATTGGCAGACACATGTGTGAGGCCATCCTCCATCAACCAGCGCCAGCCCACCCCTTAACTGACCAGGGACAGAGGAGAGAGCTGAGCAGAGACCACACAAGCTGACCCAGCCTGGAAGGCCCTTTCAGCCCAGATGATGCACAGAATCATATATAACAATAAAATGGTGATGGATTTAAGCCACTGAGTGTGAGGGGGAAACTGACAGAATATCTGTGGACATTTTTTTACTATCAATAACCTCATCAGACTATGAGCTTCAAAAAAGGGGTTGGAGTTTCAACATATGAATTTTAGGTTCTGTCTCCAAATGCAGCCACACTGGGGATTAGAGCTTCAACATGCGAATTTGTGGGGGAGACACAGTTTAGTCCCCTAAAGTGGAAAAGGTAGGCACCAGGTGTATCTGCTCATCACTTGATCACACATGTTTAAAACAGCACCCAACACGAAGTAGATTTTCCATCATTATTTATTGTTTAGTGAATTAAGTAAATAAGTCAATAGTCTCCACTGGAGAGACAAAATTGGCTCTCAAGGTTTTGTAGCTCTTAAACACAGTCACTTTACAATGCTTTTCTCACACTTGCTGGGGTCACTTTCTAAGGTATATGGAATAGTCCGTACCTTAGTTTGAATTTCACCCCAAGCACCAAGTTAAGAGCCAGGCTATGGGACACATGGTAAATAACTCAACGTGTCATCTTCCTGCAAAGAATACACAAGTCCCGAGAAGGTCCTTGGAGCCTCAGGGGAGGAAAATAAGGCAGGAGGACTGAGGTCTTCCCAAAAGCTGCTCATCCTCTCCAGCCCCAAGGTTTCTTTCGACCTGGATAAAGTAAAACAAAGATAGCACTGAAATTAGCGGGAGGCAATGGCATTTTGCACACCTTAGTAACAACATGTGGGGGCCTCTGGGTGTCCTGTATGACAGCAGAGGACCAGGAAGCTTTCTGGGGTAATGGAAACATTCTGAATTTCCCCTGTGGTGGTGATTACATGAGTATGCATATTCATCAAAACTTACCAACTGCACACTTAAAATAGGTGCAACTTGTATATAACCCATTCTCCAAAGCAGTGCTTTTGGAAAGGGCTCATGTGGTCCTTTTCTTTCCTGGCTCCTTCTCTGCTCACCTGCCAACAGTGCTCCTTGTCCTCTGGGTTTCAGCACTGGAGGAATGAAGTGAAAAGAAGAGAGATGCCATTCACATAGACCCAGAAGTAAGCTGGCTCATACTGGTGCCTAGAAACACCTACCCAGACACCTCCCTGCTGGGATTGCTTTACGATGGCCACTACTGCTGGGGTCACTACCTGCAGGGGTCTATCCTGCAGAGCCTGACTCAGCGACAGATGAATAAAGTACACTGACACACAGATATTTTGTTTTGCTAGTTTGGCTGAGGGACTGAGCAGCTTACAGGCACCTTGGAGAGTGCTGTGAACAGATGCAACTGCCAGCTCTCCCCAGCTATAAGACTCACATTTATTTAGTAAAGTTTAACTGACAAAGGCTTGAGTCAACACTACTAGATGTTGAAGATTAAAACATAGGGTCTGATGCCTAAAGCAAACACTATTAGTGGATAAAATCTTTGGTCAACCTCCCCTGAAGAGGGCCGTCTGGCTGAAAGGTTAGTTATAAGACTACATGAATAAACAAGTTAGTTAGGTAAACTCCTCCACCACATACCCTAGCTATTTGCTTTACTTATTAACTAAATGTAAGGGGGATTTAGGCTGCCTCCAGCTGAAACTTTTACTAAAACTATGAACAAAGCCTTAGGCCTTCCAAAAGGATTTGAGACTATATTCTGTAACTTTCTCTACTATTTTTCCCTTAATATTTTTCCCACCACCCTGAGTGAATTCCCACACTTTTCCACCAAGGAGCAGTTTGCCGGCCCATCTGTTCTGCCCTCTGTGTTTCCCTGGGCAGGAGTTATCTCCCAGCCATTGCATTCCCCAAACTCTAGAGGTTCAGTTGAGCTGAACTTCACGGGGCCTGAGGCAGGAAGACAAGCTACCCCTACCTAAGCCCTTGACAAGGCAGGAGGAGGGGCTTAATAGCACATGCCTGTCTACAGAAGTCCTCCTTTCAAAGCTCCTTAACCTTCCTCCTTCTCATCAGGTGTATCTGCTCACTACTTCACCATGGATGTTTAAATCAGCACCATCTGTATTTTGGTCTGGCAGCTCACTTGGGAATGCAGCAACCTTGGAAATGTGGTGTCCAGTGGATGCACCAACGTCCACCTCCTCCTACAAATGACAACTGTATTTGTGGCCATCTGGGCTTTTTATTCTGTTGTTGGTTTTGCCTCTGTTTTATACCACCCAGCATCCGCCGACAACAGCAGCCTAACTTGTCCTCCATGATGGTTACTTCCCCAACTCCAGGTGGTTGTAGTAAAGAGGACTCCTGGTTCAAGGGGTCAGCCTTGCAGATACTCAAGGGAGAGCCACCTGAGCAGAGGGACGGTTATGGACTAAACTGTGTCCCCCCAAAATTTGTATGTTGAAGCTCTAACCCCCAGTGTGACTGCATTTGGAGACAGAACCTATAAGGAGGTAATAAACGTTAAGTGAGGTCATAGGGTGGGCCTTGATCCAATAGAACTGTGTCCTTAAAGGAATAGGAAGAAGCACCAAGGATATTGCTTGCTCGCTCTCTCTCTCTCTCTTTCCCCCCACTCTCCCCCTCTCCCCCTCTCCCCCTCTCCCCCTCTCCCACTCTCCCCCTCTCCCCCATGAGAGGACGCAGCCAGAGGAAGCTGTCTGCAAGCCAGGGACAGAAGCCTCACCAACCATGGAATCTATAGGAGCCTTGATCTTGGACTTCCAGGCTACAGAGCTGTGAGAAATGCTTCCTGTTGTTTAAGCTGCTCCGTCTGTGGATTCTCTTAAGGCACCCTGAGCTAAGACAGGGACTAATTGGTGCAAAGGCCCTGATGGGGAACTGGAGGCAGGTTTGAAGAGTGGGGGGAGGGTGGGAGTAGGTGGACATGGGTTGAAAGGTCGTGGGGTAAGCGGCCTCCTAGGCAGCATCCTGATGTTGGCCTTTTCCAAGACGGAAGCCATGGGGAGCACACACTCCACATTACAAGGATGTGTAGGCCCAGGAGGGGAAGCAAGGACACCCTAGAGGCGGTGGGAACTGGCGGGCAGCACCGTGGGGGAGGAGAGGAGAGGAGGTTGGAATCTAGATCTGTCTTGAGAAGGGCGGCTGCTGGAGGGTGGGATGTGAAAACAGCGGGAGAGAGAGGGCTCAGAGGTCACTGCAGGTCTGAACAACTGCAAGGATGGAGGTGCCCTGAGCTGACGCGGGAGGCCTGGACAGGGGCCGGTGTGCAGGGACAGATCCTGGGGCCTGGAGGCCAGAGGTCGGGCCATGAGGCCGTACCGCAAAGGCGGTGCGGGCCCTGAAACCAAGAGAAGACAGCTTTGGCAGGAGGCAGCCCCAGAGTCAGGATCGAGGAAAGCCGCGCCTGTGGCCAAGGTCAACCAGGCCTTTGGGGCTCGGCAAGGGCAGTTCGGTGACCTGGTGGAGCCTGGCGCCTGCCTGCGTGACGGGAAGGACCCGCAGGCGGCCACCGCGGACCGAATGTCCAGGGTTCTGCGCGACGAGTGGAGAATGAGGCGGAGCTGGGCTGCAGGAGACGGAAGCGGAGAGACGGCCAGGCGGGAGATGCGGGGGCCCGCGGCAGGGCCCTGGAAGCTCCAGGCGGGAGGAGGGGCGTGGTGGCGGGCGCCACAGGCAGAGGGGTCGGACCGAGCACAGGGGGCGGTATTGAGAGGCCCGCCCGGCAGGGGAAATGAAGGGAGGTTGGTTAAGAGCGCCCGCCAGGGGCGGAAGGACGCCAAGAGACTGCGGGCAGAGCCGCGGGAGTGCGCGCTACCCAGGAGGAGGATGCGCCGGGCTGGCTGCGGAGCGGCAGGGGCTTGAGGGGCTGGAAACGCTGCGGCAGAAACTGGAAAGCCGCCGTCTAAGTTGGCTCAGGAGTACAGGGGCGCACCCTGGTCACCCCGCACCTCCGGGGCGCCACGCGCTTGCAGGCGGGAGGGCGGAGGGGGACGGGAAGGAGACGAAGGCGCTGCGATCCCGGGCGCGCCGCGCGCTGGGCGTGAGGCTGCACGAGCTGCCGTGCAGCGTCTCAGCGACTCCACATGTGAGTGCCGAGATGCTGCAGGGAGGCCGCGCTTACAAAAACAGCTCCGATCACGAAAATACAGCGACGCAGGCGCAGAGCAGACGTCTGCTTTGACACCACCCGACTCTGACAAAAAGATTGCTGGGATCGGAAGAGCGGGGAGTTGGCGGAAGGCGAGGGGCCGGGGCAGGGGGGGACCGGAGTCTCGCTTTCCATCTCAGGCCAGCTTGGTGTTCTCAAGGGAATTTAGCCAAACATTTCGTCCTAACCTCAACAACAGGTCCTCGTGAGTCCCCGTACAACCTCTCCTTAGGGGTAACAGGCTGCAGCTGTTGAAGTCTAATTTCACTCTGTTGATCGATACTTTCAATAGAATGCTTTCTCATTAATTCTGTGCCTTTAGCTTAACTCTGGACACATTTCAAGACAATGTATTAATAGGATTCTGGTGTTACGTATTCAATCAATTTATAGATGTAACCCAGAAAACTCAAGTATGGTTAGAGGACTGGGTTAAATGATATTTACTTTAGCAATAGAGAAATAAATGTATACTGGACTGATGGAAGTATTGTAAAGCTAGATTGCAATGATTACAACTCTATAGATGTACTGACAGTGGGTGAATTCTGTAGCATGTAAAAAATACCAGCTGTAAAAATGAAAAATCTATCACTAAAAAATAAATACATGTCTAATTGGAAGAACATAGGATACAGAAGCTGGGGGGCGGGGAGGAGGGAAGGCTGGGGTGCTAAGACCCTCATTCACATCGTGGTGTGGCAATTACTACAGTCTAGGTTTACAGAACAAGAAATTCAAATTCAAGCATATTTTGAATCTAGTTAACTTATAGGAAAACTATGATAATATAAGCACAACAAATTAAGAGGAAGAAGGAAAGTAGCCTCAATTAGCTAAACCTTCATCTTTCATAATGGGAAGCCACTGCAAAAGAAATCGAGGTTGATAAATACAGAAGCTTAATAAGTGCATTATTAAATTTTTGAATTTTGAAAGGAACTCCCCAAAATCTAAAAATGCTAATTGTTAAAAAAAAATTTGGGGGGCTGGGCATGGTGTCTCAGGCCTGTAATCTCAGCGCTTTGGGAGTCAGAGGCGGGTGGATCATTTGAGGTCCGGAGTTCAAGACCAGCCTGGCCAACATAGTAAAACCTGGTTTCTACTAAAAATACAAAAATTAGCCAGGCAGTAGTGGTGAGTGCCTGTAATCTCAGCTACTGAGGAGGCTAAGGCTGGAGAATCGCTTGAGCCTGGGAGGCAGAGGTGAGCTGAGATCAATCACGCCACTGCACTCCAGTCTGAGTGACAGAGTGAGACCCCATCAAAAAAAAAAAATTGAGATAGTGTCTCTCTCTGTCACCTAGGCTGGAGTGGAATGGTGTGATCGTAGCACACTGCAGCCTCTAACTCCTAGGCTCAAGAGATCCTCACGTCTCAGCCTCCTGTGCAGCTATGACTACAGGTGGGCACCACCACTTCCAGCTGACTTTTTTATAGTGACGGGGGTCACACTGTGTTGCCCAGGCTGGTCTCAAACTCCTGGCCTCAAGCAGTCCTCCCATTTCAGCTCCTAAAGTGTTGGGACTCCAGGCATAAGCCACCGTGCCTAAATTTTTGCCTTTAGAAATTGTCCCATGAATTCTGGATTGACATAACAGTTGGTATTGTCTTAATAGAAGAGATGCTGAAATAATCTATCATCTTCACACTGCCCAGCATGTGCACCCATGTGCATGTCTGTACATGTCCGTATGTGTGCACGTGTTACATGAATGTGCAAGTGTGTGCATATTTGCAAGTGTTTGTGTGTGCTTGTCTGTGTGCATGTATGTCCATGTGTATGTATGTTTTAAGTGATCTATAAAATCAAAAGAAAAACTAGCCTCAAGGTAAAATTACAAAGAATTCCCACACATATTTACAGTGATCAGTGACATAAAATAGTCTTTCATTATTAAAATAAATATTAAAATTTGGTTATCTGAGATGGTTTTATATTTAGGAAACTAGTTAATACAGATTAAATTACATTTCAATATTTCAAATATTTTCTTAAATCTCAATAACTTTTATTATTGAATCTGCAGCTGAAGGTCTTGGTACAATTATATTTTAAAACCTTTTTGAAAGGAGGGGAGAACATTTTATTTTTTTTAATTTTATGCTTCAAATTTATATTATGTACCTTACGTGCTATGTAAACTTTTCTTTAGGATATCAATATTTAACTTGGGCAATACTATTTCATCTGAATTGATTTGGAGAAATACAGCTTGGCTGTCTGCTTATGAACATCAAAAAATGTGCCAAATAAGAAAATAGGGCATTAACAATCAGAATTTTAAAAATGTTTTAAATTTCAATTGTTTTGGGGATATATGTGGCTTTGGTTACATGAATAAGTTCTTTAGTGGTGGTTTCTGAGCTTTTAGTGTACCCATCCCCTGAGCAGTGTACACACTGTACCCAATATATAGTCTTTTATCCCTCAACCCCCACCACAACCTTCCCCACCAAGTCCCCAAAGTTTATTATATCATTCTTGTGCCTTTGCATCCTCATAGTTTAGCTCCTACTTATAAGTGAAAACATACAATATTTGATTTTCCATTCCTGAGTTACTTCATATAGAATAATGGCCTTCATATAGAATAATGGCTCCATCCAAGTGGCTGCAAAAGACATTATTTCATTCCTTTTTAGGTCTGAGTAGGATTCCATGGTGTATATGTACCATGTTTTCTTTGTCCACTCATTGGTTGATGGGCACTTAGATCGGTTCCCTGTCTTTGCAACTGTGAATTGTGCAGCATGTGCATGTGTCCTTTTCATATAATGACTTGTTTTCCTTTGGGTAGATACCAAGTAGTGGGATTGCTGAATCTTATGGTAGTTCTACGTTTAGTTCTTTAAGTTTTTTGTTTGTTTGTTTGTTTGTTTGTTTGTTTGTTTTGAGACAGAGTTTCGCTCTTGTTTCCTAGGCTGGAGTGCAATGGCACGATCTCGGCTCACTGCAACCTCCGCCTCCTGGGTTCAGGCAATTCTCCTGCCTCAGCCTCCTGAGTAGCTGGGATTACAGGCACGAGCCACCATGCCCAGCTAATTTTTTGTATTTTTAGTTGAGACGGGGTTTCACCATGTTGACCAGGATGATCTCCATCTCTTGACCTCGTGATCCACCAGCCTCGGCCTCCCAAAGTGCTGGGATTACAGGCATGAGCCACCGCACCCAGCCAGTTCTTTAAGTTTTTTAAGGATGTGGTGGAAAGGGAATACTTTTACACTGCTGGTGGGGATGTAAATTAGTACAACTATGGAACCATTTTCCATAGTTGTACTAATTTACATCCCCACCAGCAGTGTAAAATATTCCCTTTCCTTTTCACCATATCCACGCCAACATCTATTGTTTTTTGGCTTTTTAATTATGGCCATTCTTGCAGGAGTCAGGTGGCATCTCACTGTGGTTTTAATTTGCATTTCCCTGATGATCCATGATGTTGAGCATTTTTTCATGTTTGTTGCCCATTTGTATATTTTCTTTTGAGAAATGTTTATTTATGTCCTTTGCCCACTTTTTGATGGGATTGTTTTGGGTTTCTTTCCTGATTTGTTTGAATTCCTTATAGATTTGAATACTAGAACTTTATTGGACGCAGTTTGCAAATACTTTCTCCCACTCTGTGAGTTGTCTGTTTACTCTGCTGATTATTTCTTTTGCTGTGCAGGAGCATTTAGTTTAATTAGGTCCCATTTATCTTTGTTTTTGTTGAATTTGCTCATGGGGTCTTAGTCATGAATTCTTTGCCTAAGCCAATGTCCAGAAGAATTTTTCCATTGTTATCTTCTAGAATTTTTATAGTTTCAGGTCTTAGATTTAAGTCTGATATTGTTTAGATCCGTTTCCATGTCCCCATCAAATCTCATGTTAAATTGTAATCCCCAGTGTTGGAGGTGGGGCCTGGTGAAGGGTGACTGAATCATGTGGGCAGCATTCTCATAAATGGGTTAGCACCATCCCCTTGGTGCTGTTTTCACGATAAAGTTCTCAGGAGATCTGGTTATTTAAAAGCATGTGGCACCTCCCCACAGTCTCTTTCTCTCCTTCCTGCTCCAATCACATAAGACATGCCTGTGCCTCCTTCCCCTTTGCCTTCTGCTATGATTCAAAGTTTCCTGAGGCCTCCTCAGAAGCCAAGCAGATACCAGCATCATGTTTCCTCTAACGCCTATGGAAAAGTGAGCCAACATCTTCTTATAAGTTACCCACTTTCAGGTATTTCTTTATAGCAACGCGAGGACAGACAAATACAAAGTGTTTGACCATCTTGAGTTGATTTTTGTGTAAGGTGAGAGATGGGGATCCAGTTTCATTTTTCTACATGTGGCTTGCCAGTCTTCCCAGAACTATTTATTGAATAGAGTGCCTCAATTTATATTTTGTATGTTGTATCAAAGATTAATTGGCTGTAAGTATTTGGCTTTATTTCTGGATTCTATATTCTGTTTCATTGGTGTACATGCCTACTTTTATACGAGTATCGTGCTGTTTTGATAACTATAGCCTTGTAGTATGATTTGAAGTCAGGTAACATGATGCCTCCAAATTTGTTCTTTTTGCTTAGCATTGCTTTAGCTATGCAGGCTCTTTTTTGGTTCCAAATGAATTTTAGGATTGTTTTTCCTAGTTCTGTGAAGAATGATGATGCTATTTTGGTGGGAATTGCATTGAATGTGTAGATTGCTTTGGGCAGTTTGGTCATTTTCACAATATTTATTTCCCATCCATGAGCATGGGATGTGTTTCCATTTGTTTCCGTCATCTATGATTTCTTTCAGTAGTATTTTGTAGTTTTCCTTGTAGAGATCTTTCTCCTTCTTGGTTAAGTATATTCCTAAGTATTTTATTTTTGCAGCTATGGTTAAAGGGATTGAGTTCTTGATTTGATTTGATTTTCAGCTTGGTCATTGTTGGTGTATAGCAGTACTGCTGACTGTACACATGGATTTTGTATCCTGAGACTTTATTGAATTTGTTTATTAGATCTAGGGACTTTGGGGATGAATCTTTTTTATTTATTTTATTTTTATTTTTATTTTTTGAGACAGAGTCTCACTTTATTACCCAGGCTGCAGGGCACTGGCTCAATCTCGGCTCACTGCAAACTCTGCCTTCCAGGTTCAAGCAATTCTCCTTCCTCAGCCTCCTGAGTAGCTGGGATTACAGGCACACATTACCAGGCCCAGCTACTTTTTTGTATTTTTAGTAGAGATGGGGTCTCGCCATGTTGGCCAGGCTGGTCTCAAACTCCTGACCTCAGGTGATCTGCCCACCTTGGCCTCCCAAAGTGCTGAGATTACAGACGTGAGCCACCATGTCTACCCTAGCAATTGTTAAAAACACGTGCTCTGAATAAAGAGATGCCCCAAACAGGCTTTGTGTGAGCAACATGGCTGTTTATTCACCTGGGTGCAGGCAGGCTGAGTCGGAAAAGTGAGTCAGCCGGGATGAGTCTTTAGGGTTTTCTAAGTATATAATTATCATCGGTGATTTTTACTTCCTCTTTTCCAATTTGGATGCCTTTCATGTCTTTCTGTTCTCTAATTACTCTGGCCGGGATTTGCAGTACTATGTTGAATAGAAGTAGTGAGAGAAGGTATCTGTATGTTATTCCAGTTCTCCAGGGGAATGCTTTCAACTTTCCCCTATTTAGTATGATGTTGCCTGTGGGTAAGTTTAACATTAAGGGGAATGTTTAACATCAGTAAAAGCTTTTACTACTTTCAGGTAAGTCCCTTCTGTGCCTCTTTTGTTGAAGGTTTTTATCATAAAGGGATGCTGGATTTTATCAAGTGCTTTTTCTATATCTATTGAGATGATCATATGGTTTTTGTTTTTAATTCTGTTTATGCAATGTGTCACATTTATTGACTGCATATGTTAAACCATCCCTCCATCACTGGGATGAAACTCACTTGATCATAATGTATTATCTTTTGGATATTTTGGATTCAGTTAGCTAGTATTTTGTTGAGGATTTTTGCATCTATATTCATCAGGGATATTGGTCTGTAGTTTTCTTTTTACTTATATCCTTTCCTGTTTTTAGTAGTGGGGGAATACTGGCTTCATAGAATGATTTGAGGAGGATTTCCTCTTTATCTTTCGAAATAGTTTCAGTAGGATTAATACCAATTCTTTGAACTTCTGCTAGAATTCATCTGTGAATCCGTCTGGTCCTGGACTTTTTTTTGTTGGCAGTTCTTTTTTTATTACTGCTTCAATCTCACTGCTTGTTATTGGTCTGTTCGGGGTTTCTATTTCTTCCTGATTTAATCTAGGAGGGTTGTATATTTCCAGGAATTTATCCATTTCCTCTAGGTTTTCTAGTTTCTGCATAAAAAGGTGTTCACAGTAGCCTTTAAGGATCTTTTGTATTTTTGTGATATCAAGTTTAATTTCTAATCGAACTTATTTGGATCTTCTCTCTTCTTTACTTGGTCAATCTCACTAATGATCTATGGATTTTATCATTTCAAAGAACCAGCTTTTTGTTACAATGAGAATTTTTAGATTTACCCACATACTTTTTTCTTGTAGCTTGCTATTGGGTTGATTCATATGTAGCATTTACCCTTAAGGTTGTTAAAACATTCTATCACAGTATTATATTATGCAAGAGTTTACATCTTTTACATCAGTGGTACCCTGGGTTGCCCTTATTCTTGACCAAATGCAAAACAAACACCATTGGCACCATACACTAAACTATTTTTGTATCATAGGTTATAAGATTTGGTGAAAGCCAAAGGGAACCTTTAAGATTAGAGAGACACTTGAATACTTCATCGTTGGGCTTAGAGAAGGAAAAAAAACAGTCCTATACTACATTTCATATTTCCTACAAATAGTGTTTCAGCAGCTGAAGCCTTTTTAGTTCTAAAACTTATTATACTAGGATTTACTTTGAAATACAGTTTACAACCAAATCAAGTATAATATACATACACTGGCACTTCAGCACAAGGGCAAACTTTTTAAAAAATTATTTTGGACCTTTAAAATTAGGCCGTAGTGCGAAAAACAGTCCATGCTCTTACATTCAGCAAATTCATAATAAAATATCTTATTCTTCTAAATAAAGGTCAAGAAAACTTTATATGTGCTTCAAGTTTATTACATGTATTTACATAGCTCATTCTTCCCTCATTACTTAAAATTTTCACATCATACAACTCCCCAGAGTAAGTGTCCTTTCTGCAAAGAAAGTTTTATAGAAATGATGAGGCCAGTTCACTATAAAGCTTGTGCAGGCCAGGCGTGGTGGCTTATGCCTGTAAGCCCAGCACTTTGGGAGGCCAAGGCAGGCAGATCACCTGAGCTCAGGTGTTCAAGACCAGCCTGGCCAACATGGCAAAACCCCATCTCTACTAAAAATACAAAATTAGCCAGGTGTGGTGGCTCATGCCTGTTATCCCAGCCATTCAGGAGGCAGAGGCAGAAGAATCACTTGAACTGGGGAGGCGAAAGTTGCAGTGAGCTGAGATGGCACCACTGCACTACAGCCTGGGCAACCGAACAGTCTCAAAAAAAAAAAAAAAAAAAAAAGAAAAGAAAAGAAAAAGGAAAAAAAAATAGCTTGTGTAGTGCTATAATACAAAACTGTATTTTAAAAGCTATTGAGTCACTGTTAAATAATGTTTCTATAAAAATGGTTTTTGTGTATTTGTTGGCAGACACCTATCCACTGCATTTAAGAAAGAGGGCCACTGTGCCTCATTCAAATGAGCTCCAAATGCCCTCTCCGCCTTCATCACTGTACAGTTTACTAAAATGCAACTATTAGGAAAACTTCATATTTTCATTTTATAGTACATCAGGTTGTTACCAGCTTGGGTATTTCCAATATAGTAAACATTTAGATATTTACCTGCTTCTCAATCTTTATATTCTTAGCTAGATAATTATAATCTGATTCACCAACTCTCAACAAATTTACTGTCCATGAATGATAATCTTATATTACTATTTTCCCCAACCAACAGCAGAAAAATATTGGTTCCTTTACAACTCCCTACATCTAAACATGAATGGTTTTACTTAAAAGTTACTCAGCTGAGAAAACTTAATATCAAATACAATTATTGATTTAGTTACTTTAAGTTGCACTGATGCTACCATTACATCACAGTACACCCAACAAATTAAACAAATGAGATTAAATCTATTATGTTTCTATGCATATTTACATATATGTGTGTGTGTGTGTGTATTTATTTATTTTATTTTATTTTATTTTTTGAGATGGAGTCTCACTCTGTCACCCAGGCTGGAGTGCTGTGGTGTGACCTCAGCTCACTGCAACCTCTGCCTCCTGAGTTCAAGCTCGAGCCTAAGCCTCCCGAATAGCTGGGACTACAGGCGTGTGCCACCATGCCTGGCTAATTTTTGTATTTTTAGTAGAGATGGGGTTTCACCATGTTGGCCAGGCTGGTCATGAACTCCTGACCTTAAATGATCCACCTGCCTTGGCCTCCCAAAGTGCTGGGATTACAGGCCCACAGCACCTGGCCTATACCTGCACTTTAAGTAAGATTTTACATTGAAATGTCATTATTTTCTTATCTAAACAGGAAGTGTATTAGTCCATTTTTGCATTGCTATAAAGAAATACCCGAGACTGAGTAATTTATAAGTAATTTATGAAGAAATTTAATTGGCTCACAGTTCCGCAAGCTGTACAGGAAGCATGGCAACAACAGCTTCTGGGGAGGCCTCTGGGGAGGGAACTTACGATCATGTTAGAAGGCAAAGGAAAAGCAAGCACTTCACATGACAGGAGCAGGAGAAAGGCCAGAGATGCCACGTACTTTCAAACAAGCAGATCTCAGGCCGGGCACGGTGGCTCAAGCCTGTAATCCCAGCACTTTGGGAGGCCGAGGCGGGTGGATCACGAGGTCAAGAGATCGAGACCATCCTGGTCAGTCAACACGGTGAAACCCGGTCTCTACTAAAAATACAAAAAATTAGCTGGGCATAGTGGCGTGTGCCTGTAATCCCAGCTGCTCAGGAGGCTGAGGCAGGAGAATTGCCTGAACCCAGGAGGCAGAGGTTGCGGTGAGCCGAGATCGTGCCATTGCACTCCAGCCTGGGTAACAAGAACGAAACTCTGTCTCAAAAAAAAGCAGATCTCATGAGAACTCACTCCCTAGCAAAGAAACAGCACCAAGAGGGAAATCCTACCCCATGATCCAATCACCTCCCAGCAGGCCCCACCTCCAACACTAGGGATTACCAATTCTATGTGAGAGAGAGTCAAGGGAGTGGGACACAGACACAAACCATATTAGGAACCCAGTGGTTTGGTGGTTTGGGAAGAACGCTTGGTGATAGCAGCTTACTAAATTTGGCTCTGGCATCATTCTGGTTAGCTTGAAATCTTTTTTTTTTTTTTTTTTTTTTGAGATGGAATTTTGCTCTTGTTATGCAGGCTGGAGTGTAATGGTGTGATCTTGGCTCACTGCAACCTCTGCCTCCTGGATTCAAGTGATTCTCCTGCCTCAGCCTCCTGAGTAGCTGGGATTACAGGCGCCTGTCACAATGCCTGGCTAATTTTTTGTATTTTTAGTAGCGATGGGGTTTTACCACGTTGGCCAGACTAGTCTCGAACGCCTGACCTCAGGTGATCCACCCACCTCAGTCTCCCAAAGTGCTGGGATTGAGAGGGGAGACCCCCTCACCTCCTTCAATTTCAACTCTTTCCCCGCTGCCCCTTCCAAATGGGAAGGAGGGTGAAGAAGGAAAAAAAAAACGAAATAAAATACCAAAGAGCTGGGAAAAAAACTCCCTTTTTAGTTCCCAGCATCTCTGCTATCTGTTAACCTTGAAAGAGCTGCAAATGAATGCTATCTCTGCCAGCTGGAGCCCGTCACTGGGTCACATCCCCACATCTCCACGGACCAGGCTCCCTCTTGGAAACACCTCTGCCAACAAACAGCTTGTTGTTTCTGTCTTGTCTTTCTAAGCCTCCTCCCCTACCGGTCCCCGCTTACACTTCATATGAATTAGCAAATCAATGAAGCCAAAAGATTGCAAGGTCGGACATCCAGCAAATGGACAATAACATAGTTCTGTCTCAGTTTCCCCTTTAGCGTTGTAAGCCTATAAAAGGGGAGAAAAGCTGCACCTGGGGAGCTTGGTGAATGAGGCTGTAGCCCCCTGCACCTGCTGGCCAAGGAAAAAGCTACTTCCTTCCTCAGTTCAGTATTGGAGAGGTTTGTTCCCCACTGCTCCTGCTTCAGGATTACACACGTGAGCCACCGTGCCTGGCCATAGATTGAGATCTTAAAGTAAGCTGGGACTTGTTAAACTAGAGTTCCAGTTTGATTATTTGGAAAAGCTTTATTATTCTGCTTATCTTGCATGGCCTGCCATGCAGTTGCTGATGAGTTATAACCCTGTCTTTCTTCTTACGGCCTTCGTTGGGGAATTCTGATCCTTTGTCTTCCATTAAGCTACTGGTGGTTCTTACTGTCCTTTCTAGATGGAGGAGCTGGATTGTTATACCTCTCTCCACCACTCATCTTCAGCTTCTTTGTCACCTTTCTGTCTGCTTTGCAGATTGCAGGATTTCCACTACCTATCTTCTTCCTTCGTGTCAAGCACAGGACAATAGGTGTTGCTTCCTGACAGATCCTTCCCTTTGTCTCAATATAGAATTTTTCATGGGCTAATCTGCTGAATTCAGCCTAGGAGCTCAGGCCAACATCTGAGTCTCCTCGGCACACAAGTTTGAAAGAAGTCCTAGAGACTTCAAGCTTAGAACGATGGACGGCAGTGGCTCCCTCTCAACATCGAAGCTTCCCCCTGTTTTCAGGGAGAGTCAAGGCACAGATCAAACAAAGCCCAAGAGCACCAGTGAGCAAGCTGCTGACTACCCAACATCTCCAACCCAACCGCCTCCCTCTGCCTCCACCCCAATTTTAAAACTTTTAAATATGGTTTAGTTGCATCCAAGTGTATCAAATAAAATGAAGTATCTATAAATGCTCCAATAATTCCTGCTTTGGTGCTGAACTACAGAATTTTTTTGCCAGGTGCAGTGGCTTACACCTGTAATTCTAGCATTTTGGGAGGCTGAGGCAGGCAGATCACTTGAGGTCAGGAGTTCAAGACCAACCTGGCCAACATGGTGAAACCTCATCTCTACCGAAAATACAAAAATTAGCTGGGTGTGATGGCGGGTGCCTGTAGTCCCAGCTATACAGGAAGCTGAGGCAGGAGAATCACCTGAAACTGGGAGACAGAGGTTGCAGTGAGCCAAGATCATGCCACTGCACTCCAGCCTGGGTGACAGAGGGAGACTTCATCTCGGAAAAAAAAGAATTTTCCATTTTCATTTTACATACTCTCGCTTAATATTTCAGTTCTCTCACCTCTGGTACCTGGAGTCCTTGGCTATCACTGAAATTGAGTAAACTCATTCTCATGAGTTTTAGTAAACTCAAAAATCATGAAGTTGGCAAAACTCAATGCTTTTGGTCTAGTTTGACATTGGCCAGTATGGCTTTCATATCCAGTCATTCCTTTTTCTTCCAGCTGACACATCCTCACTTCCTGCCTGTGGCGGAAACGTTAAATATTAGATTTGAACTCAGTTGAACGTGGGCACAATGGTCACCAAGTCCCAGACAGGTTGCGTGAGCCCCTTGAGGCATTTATCCAGCCCTGTTTCGAAGAAATCTCTATTTCAAACTATTCCTATATGTTAGTTATTGAAAAACTAACAGACAACTGTAAAAACAAGTTGACCTTTTAGCGTTCCTTGAGTCCAATCACAAAGGGTCCTTGTGACTGGGCCTCATGCCAAAGAACACGTGACAAAAAGAGCTAGGGTCCCAGACCATGCGAAAGCTTCATGAGGCCTCTCCTTGTCTGCGCTCGGACGGGCGGCTGACTCTGCAGCCAGGCTGCTGCCTCCTGGTCTGGTGATGAATCCTCCGTGGTCTGATGAGTATAAAAAAAATATGTATATGTATGTTTTTCCTTCTCCCTTTGCAATTTGCTTATTATATCATTTGCCTATTATACCATTTGCTTGTTATATCTGTATTGCCATTACTTGGGATAAAGGCTGTTTACCCTTGAAAGTATCATGTGTACCTTTTCTTTTCCCCTTGAGCATTTCCCGCACAGAACACTGCCCTAGAGGAGGGAATGGGAGAAACCTATGGTGATAGTACATTGAGTTTTAAAATGGACTTTGAAGGTCTCAGCAGACATAATAGTTTAGAAGAAAAGGATTTTGAATCTCAAAACCACGAATTTTGATTGTCATAAGCAATGGTACTCAGTGTCATAAAAGATTTTTCATAAACAAGTTTTGCTGGCTGAGCATGGTGGCTCATGCCTGTAATCCCACTACTTTAGGAGGCCAAGGTGGGTGGATCGCCTGAGGTCGGGAGTTCGAGACCAGTCTGACCAACATGGAGAAACCCTGTCTCTACTAAAAATACAAATTAGCTGGACGTGGTGGCGCATGCCTGCAGTCCCAACTACTTGGGAGGCTGAGGCAGGAGAATCACTTGAACCCAGGAGATGGATGTTGCGGTGAGCTGAAATTGCGCCATTGCACTCCAGCCTGGGCAACAACAGTGAAGCTCCATCTCAAAAAAAAAAAAAAAAGGTTCGCCATGGGAATATAGTAGACCATGTACAGGAGGGAAGTTGTAGAAGAAATTAAATGTGCTAAAATCCCAATGTGTGGACTAGGAGGATACCTTACCAGCTACATGTTAAAATGTCCTTGAAATTATATTTGTGTGGCCAGTAGTAAAAAGAAGGCCAAGAGGCCAAGCACAGTGGCTCATGCCTATAATCCCAGCACTTTGGCAGGCCAAAGCAGGCAGATCACCTGAGGTCAGGAATTCGAGACCATCCTGGCCAACATGGAGAAACCTCGTCTCTACTAAAAATACAAAATTGGCGGGGCATGGTGGCACATGCCTGTAATCCCAGCTACTTGGGAGGCTGAGACAGGAGAAACACTTAAACCCGGGAGGCGGAGGTTGCTGTGAGCCAAGATTGCACCATTGCACTCCAGTCTGGGCAACAAGAGTGAAACACCGTCTCAAAAAGAAAAAAATGCCAAGAATTGGGATGTGTTTAAGGAAAACTATTGACTTTGCTATTAGTCTAAGAATCTAAAAAAACTTACCTGGCTGAATAAAAAAAATTGAGTCTTAAGGCAAATTGAAGCCTATCTTGCTTCAGTGTTTAAACATGTTCACACTTGGCATAAATGCTTCTTCTCCTTGCAATGTCATAGTCCAGACGCAAAAGCAGAACATCTGGCGAGATAAAATAGGTTGTTTTAATTTAATTCTAAATATGAGAAATCCCCAAGACTTTCCATTTGAAAGAAAACGGCTGTGTTGCAAGATTGAACAGACGATTTTTATTTAGGAGACAAGGGACAGTGTGAATTTGGCCAAAGACAGTCTTGCCTGCCACAGTGGCTGTTCACCTGTCCCGGAAGTGGAGGCAGACAGCAGCCCTGGGATGTATAATCCACTCCTTCACTCATTCCACCTTGTTCTCAAATCTCTCAGCTCTCATGATCAATTTTGTGTTAAATGGCTGGGAAATTAATATTTCAAGCCCATTGAAGGATATATAAAATACATTGCACCTATATATAAAATAAAGGTGCCCTGATTAGAAAGAAAAATTCCACCGGCTCTTGTCCAGCATCCAGGAGACACAGGAGATGGAGCTTTAGACCCAGAAACAAGCTCTCAACCACCCCAGCAACGATTCTTCATTTTCCTTTCAACTGCTGACTCAAACTTGGGTTTAAATCTTCTGTCTTTACTTGTCTTTTAAGACTTCTGTCTTTACTTTTCGTTTCTTTACAAATGAAATGTTGGACCTTTCATTTCTCCATCTGGAGACAGGAATCGTACCCCCTCCACACATCTAAAAAAGTGCCCAGTGCCATAGCAGGCTGACCCTGGGAACTCCATGATCAGAAGCTATTAAAATCAAAACAGAGGTTTTTTTGATCCCAGAACGCTCTACCTCACCACATCTGATATTGAATACCCTCCACAAACACAAAGATGTGAGATTATCTAGAATATTTACTGATGTCCTGGGAAAGGTCTCAACATGTGGTTCCCTCCCTCAACACTTTGCAAAAATTTTCAAATAAGCAGCCACTCAACTTGTCCAAATGCTTCTTTTGAAAGATCACTCTGCTTTTCAGTGACTTTTTTTTTTCATTATAATGAGTGCAATGGTTAATTTTATTTGTCAACCTGCCTAATCCATGGGGTACCCAGATATTTGGTTAAGCATTATTCTGGGTGTGTCTATGAGGGCGTTTCCAGATGAGATTGGCATTTGCATTGGTGGACAGAGGGAAGTAGATGGCCCTCCCCAATGTGGGATCATCCACTCAATCTGTTGAGTGCCTCAATCAAACAAAAGGGTGAAGGAAGGTTGAATGTGCTCTCTCTGCCTGACTGCCTTTGAGTTGGGGCATGAATCTTCTGCCTTTGGATTTAGATTGTATATACCACCAGCTCTCTTGAGTTCCCAGCTTGCTGATGCAGATCTTGGGACTGCTTGGCCTCCACAATTACATGAACCAATTTTTTTTAATAATAAATCTCTTTCTATATATACACACATCCTATTGGTTCCGTTTCTCTGGAAAACCCTGACCTAATACAAAACAGTAATACATATATTAATTTTTTTGACTTAGAATTTATAAAAGCTATTTTAAAAATCACCTATAGGCTAGGCACAGTGGCTCATGCCTATAATCCCAGCACTTTGGGAGGCCGAGGTTGGTGGATGACTTGAGGTCAGGAGTTCAAGACCAGCCTGAGCCTTTGGCAAGACCCTGTCTTTACCAAAACAAAACAAAAATACTCTGGCATGGTGGTGCATGTCTGTGGTCCCAGCTACTGGGGAGGCCGAGCAAATCATAAGATCAAGCATTCAAGACCAGCCTGGCCTACATGGTGAAACCCTGTGTCCACTAAAAATACCAAAAAAAAAAAAAAATTAGCTGGGCATGGTGGCACATGCCTGTAGTCCCAGCTATTCAGGAGGCTGAGGCAGGAGAATTGCTTGAACACAGGAGGCAGAAGTTGCAGTGAGTTGAGATTGCGTCACTGTACTCCAGCCTGAGTGACAGAGCAAGACTCTGTCTCAAAAAAAAAAGAATCATCTATTATTTGAAATAAATAATAATGTTTAAAAAGCATATTCTCAAAAATTTAATAATGTGAAAGAAAGTAGATTACAAAACAAACTGCAGGCCAGGCACGGTGGCTCACGCCTGTAATCCCAGCACTTTAGCAGGCCAAGGTAGGTGGATCACTTGACGCCAGGAGTTCAAGACCAGCCTGGCCAACATGGTGAAACCCCATCTCTACCAAAAATACAAAAATTAGCTAGGTGTGGTAGTACATGCCTATAGTCCCAGCGACTCAGGAAGCTGAGGCAGGAGAATCACTTGAACCCAGGAGCGGAGGTTTCAGTGAGCCGAGATCATACCACTATACTCCAGCCTGGGCAACAGAGCGAGACTCCGTCTCAAAAACAAAACAAAACAAAAAAAAGCCTGCGTATTATGCTATTGTGCAATTATATAAAGAAAAAAGATTGGGAAGAATTATATTTAAATGCTTCTAGTTATTTCTGAGAATTGAGATTTTAAGTGAATTTATTTTTTTCTTTTTGAGATAGGATCTCACTCTGTCACCCAGGCTGGAGTGCAGTGGCATAATCTTGGCTCACTGCAACCTCCACCACCCAGGCTCAAAAAAAAAAAAAAAAAAAAAATAGATGATAACAGAAAAACAACACAAAAAGAACATAAACTATCATCCTAACTTCCATCAGCCAACAATAGTATTAGGTAGTCCCTATGAACAACACTTAGTGCATCCCTAAACACAGATAGAGGAATAGAAAAATTTTCACAAAAATCAGATTATATTATGTATGCAATTTTTTTTTTTTTTTGAGATTGAGTTTTGCTCTTATTACCCAGGCTGGAGTGCAATGGCGCCATCGCAGCTTACCACAACCTCTGCCTCCTGGGTTCAAGCAATTCTCCTGCCTCAGCTTCCCGAGTAGCTGGGACTACAGGCATGTGCCACCCATGCCCAGCTAATTTTTGTATTTTCAGTAGAGATGGGGTTTCACCATGTTAACCAGGATGGTCTCAATCTCTTGACCTCGTGATTCACCCACCTCAGCCTTCCAAAGTGCTGGGATTATAGGTGTGAGCCACTTCGCCTGACCTATGTATACAATTTTTAAATAAAATTGTTAAATTTCATTTTCTGGAATTAAATAGAAGAAAATGAAACAAGTCAAATGTAAGGAATTTCTGTAGCTCAAACAAAAGTTTCTTCATAAAAATTCATTTCTAAATGATCACTCTGAAGATAGAAAAATGCACAGTATTAGGTTGGAGAATGTGTTAGGCAGGGTTCTTTTTTTTTTTTGCAAACCTCAGAAAACAACTGGTTGGCTTGATCATAAAGAGAGGTTTTGTTTTGTTCTGTTTTTTTGAGACAGAGTCTTGCTCTGTTGCCCAGCTGGAGCACAGTGGCACGATCTTGGCTTCCTACAATCTCCCCGAGTTCAAGTGATTCTTCCCCCTCAGCCTCCTGAGTAGCTGGGACTACAGGCATGCACCACCATACCTGGCTAATTTTTTTGTATTTTTAGTAGAGATGGGATTTCACGTTGGCCAGGCTGGTCTCAAACTCCCAACCTCAAGTGATCCACCCACCTTGGCTTCCCAAAGTGCTGGAATTACAAGCGTGAGCCACCCAACCTGGCCAAGAGAGGTCTTTTTCAAAAGAGACATGGGAGCTCACAGAATGTGGAAAGGTTTCAGGATAACCTTTAAAATTCTTTACTGAGAGTGCATCTTCTTATTGCCTTCACCTAGAGTCATTCCCACCACCTCTCCCCAGTTTAAGAAGTAGTAGGGAAGGAAGAGGGAGGGCCCAGGCAGTCGTGCCTATGCTGCAGGGCTGAGTCGGAGACTGCTGGGCACACAGGCTCTGGACCTGTGGCCTGGCTGCTGCCAACACAAATGAACAATGTTACTGTCCCCAACTTTCCATCACTCCCTCAAGATTCAAGTTCCAGGAGGACACACCACAGGCTGTGGTGCAGGGAGTGTGGAAAGGAAGCACCTGGCCCACTCACTGCCCTCCTGGGAGGAAAGGGCCAGCTCTCCCGAAATCAGGGAATTATCCAACACGAATGAATGTTTCTACTAGTTAGCCACAAAAATGTACCCTACCATATCCGCTCCCTGTCCCATATCCACGTATTCTCCTGCTACTTGCCTGCCGAGGTCCATTCTCTTCCTCTAATTTTGTCATGATTCTGCCTCAGATTCTGAGGTCAGGTGCAGAATTAATAATGGCTAACACCCCAGATGGGCAGTGGCCTCCCTGCCATCTTATCCATGAGTCAAGTAAGCAAGCACTGGGTTAGCAGCTGACTCATTTCATCATGTGGGTCATTTTGTCCACCAGATTCCTGACAACTCCGTTCACGGTGGGGCATGGCAGAAACTCGTGTGTGTGTGTGTGTGTAAGCCAAACCCAAACTGTTCTCAAAATGTAGGAGCATTCTCATTTATCTTGTACACCCTTACTTGCAAGGCTGTACCAAGGGCAGGGTGGTGCAGGTCTCAGATGGTGTCCTGTGGGATGTGCATGGGCAGATGGCTGGGGAGAGCCAGACCACTGAAACCCTTGAGGAAAGAGGGTTTCTTGGTCAAAAAAACCTTCTTGTGCTTCTTGGTCAAAAAAACCTTCTCCGTTGTTTTCTGTTAATTTGGGATTAAGAAAAAAATATTTCCTTGTCTGTATCTGTAGCTGCATTCTCTATGCCTGAGGGTGTGTTTTTCGTTTTGTTTTGAGATGGAGTCTCTCGGTCACCAGGCTGGAGTGCAATCTCGACTAACTGCAACTTCCACCTTTTGGGTTTAAGCCATTTTCCTGCCTCATCCTCCCAAGTAGATGGGATTACAGGTGAGCAACACCACCCCCAGCTAATTTTTGTATTTTTAATAGAGACAGGGTTTCACCATGTTGGCCAGGATAGTCTCGATCCCTTGACCTCATGATCCACCCACCTTGGCCTCCCTAAGTGCTGGGATTACAGGCATGAGCTGCCAAGTCCAGCTGCCTGAGGGTGTTTCGATTTGCTCCACTACAAAGCTCACATCTGGAAAAGCAACTGTAATTATTACTCAATCATAATCCACTATCATTATCCAACATCCATCCACTTTTCATGATGGTCAAACAACTGGAGGTTAAATAAGACTAGGACAGGAATCAACATCCATGCATCTTTGGTTACTAACAGAGCCAATATCTTCTGAATTTCCCTCATATATTTGCTATTGCTTTTGGCTTTTTTTTTTTTTTTTTTTTGCCAATGGTGAGAGAAGCTATCAAGAGTTTTCTATTGTAATGACTTTTTTTTTTTTTTTGGTAGACACAGGTCTCACTTTGTTGCCCAGGCTGTCCTATTCCAGGATTTGACTTTGCAATTGATGCCCTAGACATAGAGATCATCCAGGTAATATGCAAGGACAGGTGAGTGAGAAGCAATTTCTCCATGCGATGGAACTTGCTTGAGCAAGAGGCCTTCAGGATCTTCAAGCAAAGAAAGCCAGTCTGGTTATATTATGAAGGCAGGACTTGGGCTAGCAAAGAGGACCTGGGGTCAAGGGGAGGCGAGGCTGAGAGTGGTCTGGATGCTTTGGCTTCTTTCCTAGATCCCTAATCTAATTCTTGGAGTTTTGAGCAATGCTCTAACTTTTGCCTAAGTGATACTATGATGCTGTAAACCCAATGGTCTTTACAGTTCAGCCACCTGCAGGACTGAACTTTATCTTTTCGAAAGGACTCTGGGTTACACTTTGTGCCTCAATTTCAGAATGTAAGAGTTTTAGGTTTCTTTTTCTCTTCCCTTAAGCTGTCCAATGCTGTATCAGCATTGTATCCCTAAATACTAAGTGGATTTTCATTGCCTTTTGTGACTAAGTCAGACAGCTAAGCCCACACAACCCACATTTCTTTAACAGTTTGCTTTCTGTAACCGCTTTCTGTATTACTTAAATTTTTGGTGCAGTTAATAGAAAATGTTCCTGGCCATCCTAAGGAAATTTGTGAAAGGTATTGGAGGGCTATTGGTGAGCTACTAAAGCCAACGGGAGGGCCAGAGAAATAAGACTTTGCAAGTAGTTGAGAATGAAGTGAGGCTAGGCAGAGGAAATACAGCCGAGGTCATGCCATCCGCATGTCACTGACCTACACCATCAGCAGTGCTGCATGCCAGCACCTCATGACCACCCCATCCCCTCCAGAACCTCCCTTGCCATCATCCCAGGAATCCCCTGCGATTCCCTCCTGGGTCAGATTTCCTGGTTTCTGAGTGTCAGGTCTTCCTTTCTCTTAGTGTGTTTCCTCAATGCCCACTTATAATTTAAAGTAATATACTCTCAGAATATAAAAAATAAGAAATGTACTCCCCTTCATAAACACTAATTTTTTAAAAAACCCAGCAAAAAATATGTAATTCAGAAATTTCAGATGCTTCTCCTTCAGGCTGGAAGCAAAACAATTACACCTATTGTTGGGGCTATTTTTTAATATAGTACCAGGAGTGTTACCCAATGTTATAAGACATTAAGAAATTAAAATTGCAATCCAAATGAGAATTGGAATTAAAAAAGAGAAAACTGTCATTATTTGGAGGTTATGTGACAGTTTACATATAAATTTCAACAGAACAACATGTAAACTATTAAAACTATAAAAAGAGGTAAGGCCAGATCACAGCTCATGCCTGTAATCCTAGCACTTTGGGAGGTTGAGATCTGTCACCCAGGCTGAAGTACAATGGCGCGATCTCGGCTCACTGCAACCTCCACCTCCCAGGTTCAAGCAATTCTCTTGCCTCAGCCTCCCAAGTAGCTGGGACTACAGGTGTGCACCACCATGCCCAGCTAATATTTGTATTTTTAGTAGAGACAACGTTTCGCCATGTTAGCCAGGCTGGTCTCGAACTCCTGACCTCAAGTGATCTGCCTGCCTCTGCCTCTGCCTCCCAAAGTGCTGGGATTACAGGTACGAGCCACCTCGCTCGACCTTTAGTAGAAACCCTGACTCAAAAAAAAAAAAAAAAAAAAAAGAGTGAGTAAATGGAGAAATAAAACATGTCCATAGAGGGGATAACTTAACATTGTAAAGATGCCAGTTCACCCCCAAAAATCTAGAAGGTTTATAGAATAGCAATAAAATACTGAGGTTTTGTGGGGTTTTTTCAATTTCAATAAACTAATTCTACAATGTACATCGTAGGTCAGGCATGGTGGCTCACTCCTGAAATCCCAGTACTTTGTGGGGCTGATGTGTGAGGATAGTTTGAGCCCACAAGTTCAAGACTGGCCTGCACAGCGTAGCAAGACCTTGTCTCTACAAATAAAAAAATTATTGGGGCCAGGCACAGTGGCTCATGCCTGTAATTCCAGCACTCTGGGAGGGCGAGGTGGGCGGATCATGAGGTCAAGAGATCAAGACCATCCTGGTCTTGACACATAGCAAAACCCGACTCTACTAAAAATACAAAAATTAGCCGGGCATAGTGGCATGCACTTGTAGTCCCAGCTACTTGGGAGGCTGAGGCAGGAGAATCACTTGAACCTGGTGAGCAGAGGCTGCAGTGAGCCGAGATCGTGCACTCGAGCCTGGCAACAGAGCAAGATTCTGTCTCAGAAAAAAAAAATTACCTGGGCATGGTGGTGCTTCCATCTACTTAGGAGGCTGAGGTGGGAGAATTGCTTGAGCCCAGGAGGCCAAGACTGCAGTGAGCCATGATTACATCAGTGCACTGCAGACTGGGAGACAGAGGGAGACCCTGACTCAAAAAAGAAAAAGAAGGAAGGAAGAAGGAAGGAAGGAAGGAAGGAAATAGAAAATCAAAACAAAACCAAAACAATCACTCCAGGCTGGGCACGGTGGCTCACGCCTCTAATCCCAGCACTTTGGAAGGCTAAGGTGGTTGGATCACGAGGTCAGGAGTTCAAGACCAGTCTGGCCAAGATAGTGAAAACCCATCTCTACTAAATATACAAAAAAATTAGCCAGGCATGGTGGCAGATGCCTATAATCCCAGCTACTCAGGAGGCTGAGGCAGAGAATTGCTTGAACCCTGGAGGCAGAGGTTGCAGTGAGCTGAGATTGTGCCACTGCACTCCAGCCTGGGTAACAAGAGCAAGACTCTGTCAAAAAAAAAAAAAAAAAAAAAAAAAAGATACTTCAACAAACAAAGAGGTCTTTGAGGATCGTTTGTAGGCCTTTGATATTTGACTTGCCAAGACATATATTTACCTCATAAATGTTTAAATGTTTTTCTGGATAAACACTGCAACCTTTTCCAAATACATGCTGTCTGTATCTTTCTGCTACTGCAAGGCCACTGTCCTTACCTGCAGAATGTCACGATGTCCCACAGTCGGCCTAAGCACCATGAAGAGTCCCCGCCTTCTGCTGGCCACAAACCCTGGAGAGGGCTCTGAGTGTCAAAGCCAGCCTGTGGCACCGCTGCTTCAGGGACTGGCCTCTGACCTCAAGCTGCTTCTGTGGCACAGTCACAAGATACCTGGTCACTAAAGGGAGTGGCCTGCATCATGATTACTTATCATTTCTTTTTGTTGCGGTTGTTGTTGTTGAGACAGAGTCTGGCTCTGTCACCCAGGCTGGTGTGCAGTGGTGCTGAAGCAGGAGCAGCGGGGAACAAACCTCTAGAACACCAAACTGAGGAAGGAAGTGGCTTTTCATTCAACCACTTTGGGGGGCTACAGCCTCATTCATGAACTCCCTGAGCTGCAGCTTCTCTCCTGTTTATAGGCTTACAACGCTAAAGGGGAAACTGAGGCAGAACTACGTCATCGTCCATTTGCCGAACATCCGACCTTACAATCTTCTGGCTTTACTGATTTGCTAATTCATATGCAGTATGAGCGGGGACCAGCAAGGGAGGGGGCTTACAGAGACAACACAAAAGCAGCAAGCTGTTTGTCCGCAGTAGTGTTTCCTGGAGGAAGCCTGGTGAGACGTGGGGGCGTGACCCAGTGCCCGGCTCCAGCCAGCAGGGATAACAATCATCTGCAGCTCTTTCAAGGTTAACAGATAGCAGAGACGCTGGGAACTAAAAAGGGAGTCATTTTCCCAGCTCCTTGGTATCTTATTTTATTCTATTTTTCCTTCTTTACCCTCTTTCCCATCTGGAAGCCAGGGAGGGAGGAGGTGAAATAGAAGGAGGCAAGAGGGGTCTCCCCTTTCAGTGCAATCTCGGCTGACTGCAACTTCCACCTCCTGGGTTAAAGCAATTCTCTCACCTCAGCCTCCCGAGTAACTGGGATTACATGTGCGCAACACCACATTGAATTTTTGTATTTTCAGTAAAGATGAAGTTTTCACCATGTTGGCAGAGTGGTATAGAACTTCTGACCACAATTGATCCACCTGCCTCAGCCTCCCAGAGTGCTGGGACTACAGGCATGAGCCACCACTCCCAGCCAATTACCTATCATTACTAATGGAAGGGTCCCTGGTAATAATTTAACTTTCCTTCCAGCCTGTGAGACAAATTCATCTGGGTTACTAGATACCAATAACAGATAATTAGGGACATTCTGGAACTTTGAAGGCTATGAACTTCACCACACATACCTGGTGGTGGATTTTGAGTACTGACGACTCCTCGTCTGGGAACCCATAGGTCACTGACACCCACTTTTCTCTGTCAAGTCCAGTGGAGGAGCTTGGGCTTTAGAATAAGTCTCACGATGAACTCTGGTACCGGTCACTGCTGGGCAACTACGCGGCCTGGATAAGTTACATTACCTTCACCTCAGTTTCTTATGTTAAAGCGTGAGGCCCACCTACAATATGCGATTGTGAGAGCCTAGCACAGCATGCGGAACTGGGTGCCTGCCTCACAGGCAGCTCCTTCCTAAAACCTCCGGTTGCTGGCGCCATGGGATGAATCGTGTCTCCCCCAGAATTCAGATATGAAAATCCTAACCTCCAGGACTTCACATGCAACCACATTTGGAGATGGAGCCTTCAAAGAGGTCATCAAGTTAAAATGAGGCCCTTAGGGTGGGTCCTGACCCATCATAACAGATGTCCTGTAACAAGAGGAGATGAGGACACAGACACACATAGCAGGCATCCATGCGAGGTCCCAGGAGAAGACTCCATCTGCAAGCCGAGGGGAGGACTAAGGAGAAACCACCCTGTCACTGTCTGGAGCTTAGAGTCCAGCCTCCAGAACTGTGAGAAAATTAATTTCCGTTGTCTAAGCCCTCCAGCATGTGGCACTTTGATATGGCAGCCCGAGCAGACCCACACAGCTGAGCAAAGTGGAAGATGAGTGGGGATTCTGGTGAGAGGCAAACCAGATCCCAGATCATGGCAAGCCAGACAGGGAGGCCGAGGTTGCTCTACAGAAGCCCAGGACCAGGCCCTGGCCTTGACCAGGTGCTCCCTGCTATACCCTCTCACAGATGTTTCCAGCATCATGGGGCAGGGTCCCAAGACCCTCTCTCCAGGACACTCTCCTGCTGCTCCCGCACCATTCTGCAGATGGAAGACCTCCAGGGCCCTGAGCCCTCTGCAGCTCCTCTGCTCACAGCACGTCCCCACAGACCTCACTTAGTACGGGCCCTGTGCTCGGCTCTGGGATGTGCTGCCCAGTCCTTTGCATGACACACGCTTCTTTCCTAGACTTTGCCCCTCCCAGAACCCCCAGGTGCCAGGATCATGTCACCTCTTGCACCCCTAGAAGTCCGACATCCTGCCCCATGACAGTTCATGCATAGACAACAGTGATAACTGACAGATGGACAGCTTTTCCTGGTGCTCCCAAATCACACTTGTTCAAGCTCAACATAAAACCAGAGTGCTGGCAACTTCAAATGTGAGGAAGCTGAGGCTGGCAGAGGCAGGGTGACTTCTCAAAGGCACAGCGCTCAGACATTTGCATTCACCCTCTGCATGTCACAGAAGAAGCACTACGCTCCTCTCATGGCTTCATCTGCACCATCCAGTGCCCAGGACCCAGGCTCCGTCACTGGAAGAGTGTCATAGCTACAGATGCTGCCGTTAACATGAAGGCTGTTGTCAAATTCAGCTCAAACCAAAAGAGAAGATCTGTGCCAGTGAGGTGACTTCCCCTGCGGGATGGATTCTCCTGGGTGGCCTAGGTCACCTGGTCAGTACTTGGGTTCCTGTCCCAGCTGCAGAAGGTACAGTTTGAATGACTGAGGTGCGGGAAGGGCTTGGTCTTTTCAAGTCTGTATCTGTGTGCAGGAGGGAGCACATTCCACCGCCTCTAGACTGGCCAAGGCCATAAGCTCAGCCAGTTCCCAGAAGCACATGTGGCCATTTGGCAAGTGTATTGGCCCCTTTCCTGGTTATACGGAATCAACAATAGGAGGAGGAGATGCGATCATATGTGACAAGCATATTTGGCATTCTCTGATTGGTCCTGAGTTGGAAGCAGGAAAAATGGGAAGCTGTCAGTGACTGATTAAGCCCTGGCCATTTGGGGCCAACTGTTACAGGAGTTACTGGTTGGCTTCCTGGATTGTCACTAGAGATAGCAGCCTGACTTCCTACAAGTCTGACCTGTAATGGGCTGCCTACCTGGGCTGGTTCCTGTAGATAAAGCGTTGGATTCCCGGGCAGCTTGCTGCAGGCTGTGGGGCAGGGCTCTGTTTTTTTAATATGGTCTGGCCACTGTCTGTTTGTGTCCTCAATCCTTTAGTAGCTAAACCAGAGATGTGCAGAAACATCTGGGCTATGTTCTCTCCTGTTGCCCAGTAGCTGCTCGTACTGAAGAACTGAGCCTGTGGGCTCAGAGGATCCATGCACAGGTGGGAAGCGGCACCTCCCCTCCACCCAGGGCACACAGACCTGTGCCAAACCGACCAGCCACTGCAGTGTGGCTCATGGATTACCTATCAGGTGAGAGCTCAAAATCGGCGTTCTTTTTATGCCTGGAGCGGAAAATATCAGGTGTGCTCTGTACACCATTGGGATGCTCTGCACTAAAGGTCAGTGATCAGCCCAATCATTGCTTCTCTCCTGGACAAAATGAGTGGCAGCCACTGCTCACTCTTGGTGACAATGCCCTACCCTGAGTATCCCAGTCTTTCCCTCATATCTAGCCCAGAACCTGATCAAGGTCAGGAGCTAGTTTGGGTTCCCTCAGAGGAGACTCTGCACAAGGAGGGAAGGAGGCAGGAAGGGACCACTGGAAAGTGACAAATTGTTGCCCTGACCATACTTGATTCAGGCTCCCGAACCTTCTCCTAGGCCTTGTAAGATCCAGTTTGGCAAGAACCCCCACCCTCGAAATATGATCACCCTCCATATCTGGTGACATCTGGTCACCCTGGCCTGTCTTCAGTGAGAATCTTGTTAGGTCAGTTTAGCCAGGCAGACTCCCCCTTGCCCCTGACACTTCCTCATAGCAATTTTCCATCCACTCACCTCCATGCTGCCCCTTGGCTGTAAAATCCCACCTGCCCATGCTCTATTCAGAGTTGGGCTCAATCTCTCTTGCCCACAGCAAGACCCCAGTGCAGCCGCTCCTGCACCTGCAGTGACAGTCCCCACTGAGCTTTCGCAGGTGTCATGCATGAAGAGGTTTTCCTGTACCAGGAGCTCTGCAGACAGGGTGGAATGTGCTGCCCAAAGTCATTCCCCCACTGGGCTCTGGCTCCCTTGGTCATCCTGAAGGCCAGTGGGCTGCTCTGGCCTGACACAGACCCAGACAGAGAGAACTCCAGTGGCCAGTGAGCCTCTGCCCAGGATACAGCTCCACCAGGGAGAAGCAGTGGCAGCTGGGGCGGTGGGGGCTGGCCCATGTGGCCCTAACATGCCCCTTGCTTGACAGCTTCATCCTGCCTCCAGGGCCCTGATCTGTCTTTTCTTTAGAAAACCAGTTATAAGTTCTTTCTCTGTCTATTTGAGGTGTATTTAAATCATTTTTAAGGGCCTCTTGCCAGTATTACAACGCAGGAATATCTTTCTCAAGGGTCTGGAAACCCTTTCTTTGAACTATAATCTCCCAATGACTGTGAGAGGGTGGGAGCCTAACCTCCAAGTTGTGAAACTACTCCCTGTCTTAAAGAGGTGAGAAGTTTACTTTTCCTTTGGGTAAAGCCCACTAGCACACGAAGATGGCCCCAGAACTCCTCTCTGCAGGCCTTTATTTATTTTATCTTATTTTTTTGATTTAAGGTCTCTGTCTTCCAGTCTGGAGCGCAGTGGCGCTAACATGGCTTACTGCAGCCTCACCTCCTAGGCTCACATGATCCTCCTGCCTCAGCCTCCCAAGTAGCTGGGACTACAGGCGCATGCCACCATTGCCACTAATATTTTTATTTTTATTGGTGGTTTTTTTTTTTGAGATGGAGTCTCGCTCTGTCATCCAGGCTGGAGTACAATGGCACAATCTCAGATCACTCCAGCATCCACCTCCTGGGCTCAAGCAATCCTCCCACCTCAGCCTCCCTAGTAGCTGGGAATACAGGTGCATGCACGACCAAGCCTGGACAATTTTTGGATTTTTTATAGAGATGGATTTTGCTGGACTTAAACTCCTAGGCTCAAGTGATCCTCCTGCCTCAGCCTCCGAAAGTGCAATTATATTTTTTATTTCAGTCACTCCTAATAAATAACACATTTGGAGAAATAAAAATACCTAAAATTAAAAAATAAAAATAAATTTAAAAAAAGACAGTGTATGAGGTGGACAGTGTATGAGGCGGGCTGTGTGTGAGGCGGGCTGTGTGTGAGGCGGACAGTGTGTGAGGCGGACAGTGTGTGAGGCGGACAGTGTGTGAGGTGGACAGTGTGTGAAGCGGAGAGGGTGTGAGGCGGGCTGTGTGTGAGGCAGACAGTGTGTGAGGCAAACAGTGTGTGAGGCGGGCTGTGTGTGAGGCGGACAGCGTGTGAGGCGGACAGCGTGTGAGGCGGGCTGTGTGTGAGGCGGGCTGTGTGTGAGGCGGGCTGTGTGTGAGGCGGGCTGTGTGTGAGGTGGACAGTGTGTGAGGCGGGCTGTGTGTGAGGCGGACAGTGTGTGAGGTGGACAGTGTGTGAGGCGGGCTGTGTGTGAGGCGGACAGCGTGTGAGGCGGGCTGTGTGTGAGGCGGGCTGTGTGTGAGGCGGGCTGTGTGTGAGGCGGGCTGTGTGTGAGGTGGACAGTGTGTGAGGCGGGCTGTGTGTGAGGCGGACAGTGTGTGAGGCGGGCTGTGTGTGAGGCGGACAGCGTGTGAGGTGGGGAGGTGACAGGAGGAGCATAAGGAGGTGGGTTGTGGGCAGAGGAAGAGGAAGAAAGCTCTGGGTGGGAGAGAGGTTAGGTCCTGGATTAGGGTTTGATTTGGACAGGCGAGGAGGAGAACGGTCAGAATGGTCGATGGACAAGGAGGATTCTTGGTTGCAGGCAGAGGCAGGAGGGGCAGACAGAAGGGAGAGAAGGAAAATTTGGGATGGGTTGCATCGATAGCAGAGATTAGGGAAGGATTGGAGTGTAAAAAAAAAATGCCCGGACGTCAGTCACCTTAGACCATTTGCCCATATGTTGACAAAAGTTGTTTAGGCCTCACAGAATAGAAAAATGGAAAGTGCCGTTTTCTGGCCGTTTGGAACTGTTGTCTAATTTGTACTGAGGCCAGGCCGTGTTACAGAAAATGAGACGTTTAGGTTTCAGGTCTGGTGACAGTTGAAGAGGTTTTAGGTTTTCTAGGACGCAGACTAGAGGCAAAGACTGAGGAATAGAGGGTGGAACACTGCCCCTGGCAAAGGAGATAAGTTTTAAGGAAAGGAGTAGAGACGAGGAGAAGGAGTGAGCAGCCCCCAGGGTTTTCAGTAGGTGTCCCTGACCGATTCCTGGGCTGTAACGTGGCTGAGTGATCAAGGCAGCTGTCCCTGCAGTTGACCAGACACCAAGGGAAGACTGACTTCCGGAGTCGTGACCAACGTTTGAGTTTTTGAGGGAGAGGGAGAGACTTGTCTCCTCTGTCTCTACACGGATAGTGTCTCCTTTGTCTCTACTAGAAGGAGAAAGATTTAAAAGAAGAGAGAGAGAGGGAGAGACTTGTCTCCTTTTCTCTAAAGGAAAAGAGAAAGAGGGAGAGACTGCTTATGCAATTTGAAGGCCGTGAGAGAGCTGTTCTGCATGCTGAGTGTGAGCTTGCTGGGCTGGTCTGATGTGTTGAGGTCTCAGGTGGGTCTCTTCCCAGAGCGGGAGCAGGGACAGGGGACTGGTCTCCCCAAAGGAATACACCATCCCAGTTTTTAGGACCAAATAATAAAATGTGCACTCTGAATGAAGACACCCCAAATAGGCTTTGTGTGAGCAACATGGCTGTTTATTCACCAGGGTGCGGGTGGGCTGAGTCCTAAAATGGAGTCAGCCGAGGGTGGGAGGATAGGAGTTGGTTTTATAGGTTGTGGGGTAGGCAGTGGAAAGTTACGTAAGTTACAGTTTAGGGCAGTTTTTTGCAAGCAGGGAGCGGGTGGTAGAGTGTGGAGTCACTAGGTTGGCCAAGGATGGTTACAAAGTCCGATGGCCTTGTCAGTTGAGGCCAGAATAAGAAACAGTAGAAGAATGTCTCAGGTTAACCTCTTAGGCACTGCAGGGGTTAATCGTTCTTCCTTCCAGCTACTTCAGTTTCTAATTCCAGAAGGTGCTCCTGAGGCGTACGTGGGGGTCACAGGGGCTGCCATGCCATCCTTGACGCAGTCAGACCTTACCTATACCTGTCTGCTACAGTTTTTGTTTTGTTTTGTTTTGCTTCGAGACTGAGTCTTAATCTGTTGCCCAGGCTGGAGTGCAGTGGCATGATCTTGGCCCACTGTAATCTCCACTTCTTGGGTTCAAGCAATCCTCCCACCTCAGCCCCCAAGTAGCTGGGATTACAGGTGTTTGCCACCATGCCCAGCTAATTTTTGTATTTTTAGTAGAGATAGGGTTTTGCCATGTTTGCCAGGCTGGTCTCAAACTCCTGACCTCAAATGATCCACCCACCTCAGCCTCCCAAAATGCTGGGATTACAGGCATGAGCCACCGTGCCCGGCCCAGTTTTTGTTTCGGCAGCACCCAGGGCCTCCTGTGCAGGTCTCTGGTTGGCTTCCTCACCTGCCTTCCTACTCCGAGGCACTAACTGCAGGAACACAGCAACCACCAGCCAGCGGCACAGTGAGGGGAGCTCAGAGCCAACAAGGCTGGCTAACCACCGCCAGTGCTCGCCACTGCCCCAGGGCTGCCCTGCTGCCCCCTGCTTTACAAAAGCACATTTCTATAGAAAGTAAATCTGTAGGAAATGAAAGCAGTTATTGATTTCCATTTGGTCAATGAGATTACAGCTGGGCAAGGGATGTGGGTTCATTTATCTTCCTTTTTTTTTTAGTTGAGCTATCTTTATGTCCTTTAAAAAAAGAAATTTCTGGCCAGGCGCGGTGGCTCATGCCTATAATTCCAGCATTTTGGGAGGCCAAGGTGGGTGGATCACGAGGTCAAGAGATCAAGACCATCCTGGTCAATGAGGTGAAACCCCGTCCCTACTAAAAATACCAAAAAAAAAAAAAAATTTTCTGATGTATACCTCAATTTTCTATCTACACACTTAGCCTCTGCTAGAAAATGCCTACTCATAGAGGGAAAAACTCCTGAATTTTAAGACGATCCCTGAAAAATGATCCTTGACCTTTCTCAGAAAACTTAGAGGCCACGGGTGTGACCGGAGCCTGAAGTTAACCCCTTCTCTGTGAGGAGTTACCTTTTTTCACGCGTGTCAAGCCAAGCCCCCAGGGAAGGCGTGACACAATGAGCTTCCCAATTTTTTTGGAGGACAAGTCATCAGGACACATGGTGGGAGCGGGTTTCTGTGAGCAAGAGGCTGCCACCACAGTGAGGAGGGGAATGGAGGAGAGAAGGTGGCACTGCCATCAAAACCACAGTGGCTCTTGCCTATAATCCCAGCACTTTGGGAGGCCAAGGCTGGTGGATCACTTGAGGTCAGGAGTTCAAGACCAACCTGGCCAACCTGGTGAAACGCCATGTCTACTAAAAAAATACAAAATTAGCAGGCGTGTTGGCGAGCACCTATGATCCCAGCTACTTGAGAGGCTGAGGCAGAAGAATCGCTTGAACTCAGGAGGCAGAGGTTGCAGTGAGCCGAGATCATGCCGCTGCACTACAGCCTGGGCAACAGAGCCAGACTCTGTCTCTCTCTCTCTCTCTCTCTCTCTCTCTCTCTCTCTCTCACACACACACACACACACACACACACACACACACCATCTGGGGAACAACAGGTTAGGTGTACTACTCAGTTTGGGTTTTTTTAGCTTGAGGGTCCTAGAGTTGAAAGCCGTCACTGTATCTAGAGAAGAAAGAGCTGGATGGAACAGATGTTTTCAGAAGTTCTTGGAGGGTAGGGTGGGGGGTTCAGCACAGACCAGCTGGACTCTGGGCCATGCCTCCCTTCCCAAGGCATCACCCCCACACCTGGGCAGCCGGGTGGAAAGACTGCTGCAGGGCACCCACCCCTGCCAGAGCCCGTAGCCTCTTACGGAACTGTTTGCTTTCATTTTCTCAAGTACTTCTGTGCTCATCAAGCTGGCTCAAGATGCATATAGTAATGAAAGCCAGGAATAGAAAACTCCTGGAAACCCTGCTGGGTTCCAGAAAAAGAAGAAAGGAGGCTTCTCTGGAAGCTCTTCCCAGCAGGAACCACAGACACATCCCCAACCCCCACCTCCGCCCATGTAGCCACAGACGGGGGCAGGGAGGGCCTCTTCACACTCAGCCCCACTTCCTGGGGCTTCTTTTTCTCAAGAACTCTCCAAGGGTCACTTTACAGTCCTCAGAGGGGACTCCTGATAAATATATCCGCTCTGGCCTTGGCCCTGAGCCACCTGCCTTTTGTGATCACTGAGAGTCCATTTCCCTCTCTCTGCTTCCAAGTGTTACCTGGTGGCTACTTAAAAATCGGTGACCAGCCACGGTGGCTCACGCCTGTAATCCCAGCACTTTGGGAGGCTGAGGCGGGTGGATCATTTGAGGTCAGGAGTTCAAGAACAGTCTGGCCAACATGGTAAAACCTTGTCTCTGCTAAAAATACAAAAATTAGCGAGTCTTGATGGCGCGAGCCTGTAATCCCAGCAACTCAGGAGGCTGAGGCAAGAGAATCGCTGGAGCCTGGGAGGGAGAGGCTGCAGTGAGCCAGGATCGTGCCACTGCACTCCAGCCTGGGCAACAGAGCAAGACTCCATCTCAAAAATTTAAAAAAAAAAAAAAAAAAAGTCTTCTTTGAGGTAACTATGAGGTTTGACAAATACAGTTTAAAGCATAATAATATCTGGAAGTTAATTCTGAGTTTTTTCTTTTTAGAAACTTGAATACAGAACCATAGGAACTGGAGTTAGAGAGGATCTCATTGACAGCTAATACTCCTCTAGTAACTCATGAATTCATTAATAATTACAACATTAAAACCTCATAAGTAACTCATTACTTATTGGGATGATTTATTGGGAACTCATTTATTAACTCTCTAGTCACCTACGACTTCCCCCAAGTGTCCATGGAAGGAAGGAAGGTAAGGAGGGTTGTGCTGGCCCCACCAGCCTCTGCTGGCCCATCCCATCAGATCCATCGTTGTCCCACAGCTTCCCTGGCCCTTCCCCAACAGGACCCAACACCAACACCACCAACACCACCTCCCCCTCCCCCAGTTCTTCCACTCCAGCCACAGCTCACCGGATCAAGCGGGGCCAGGGCTCTTCCCTGCTTTTCACTTGGATCAATGTACTTTATGAGCATGGAAGAAAATCAAATTGCACATTGTAAACTTTTGCACAGAAAAGTTTACAATGAAAATCTCCTTTGCCCTGCTCATCCCCACCCAGAGTGCAGCTACCCAATGAAAGGATTCACAACCCACCAGAATGGAATAAAGATTGCTTTAGACCAGCAGTCCCCAACCTTTTGGCACCAGGATGGGTTTGTGAAAGACAGTTTTTAACCCAGGGTTGGGCATGGGGGATGGTTTCGGGATGAAACTGTTCTACCTTTGATACCAGGCATTCGTTAGATTCTCGTAAGGAGCAGACAGCCTAGATCCTTCACACTCGCAGTTCACAATAGGGTTCAAGCTTCTATGAGAATCTAGTGCTGCTATGGATCTGCAGGTAATGCTGGCTCACACACCCACTATTCACCTCCTGCTGTGTGGCCTCGTTCCTAACAGACCACAGACGAGATCCAGTCCATGGTCTGGGAAGCTGTGGACCCCTGCATTAGACTAAAGACATCTGAGATGCAGCAGATGCAGCTAGGGGCCTTTTGTTTGTTTGTTTGTTTGTTTGTTTGTTTCTTTGAGTCAGAGTTCTCGCCCTGTCACCCACGCTGGAGTGCAATCTCAGCTCACTGCAACCTCCACCTCCTGGGTTCAGGTGATTCTCCTGCCTCAGGTTCCCGAGTAGCTGGGATTACAGATTCACACCACCACCCATGGCTAATTTTTTAATTTTTTTTGTGGAGATGGGAGCCTCTCTGTGTTGCCCAGGCTGCTCTTGAACTCCCAGGCTCAAGCCATCCTTGACCCTTGGTCTCCTGAAGTCTGGGATTGCAGGTGTGGCCCACAACACCGGCCTTTTAGTAGAATTTATTGCTCATATTTGAAGTCATTTTACAGGAGAATATTTATGATCAACAGAAAATGCTCACTATAGGCCAGACAGGATGGCTCACACTTATAATCCTAGCACTTTGGGAGGCCGAGGTGGGCGCATCGCAAGATCAGTAGTTCAAGACCAGCCTGGCCAACATGGTGAAACCTCATCTCTACTAAAAATAAAAAAATTAGGCGGGCACAGTGGTGGACACCTGTAATAACAGTTATTCGGGAGTCTGAGGCAGGACAACTGCTTGAACCCGGGAGGTTGCAGTGAGCTGAGATTATACCACTCACTGCACTCTAGCCTGAGGGGGAAAAAAAAACAGGTTTCGACTTAAAAAAAAAACAGAGAGATATAATATGGATAGACAAAGACAGGAAAGTGATATCTCTAGGTGGCTGTATGCTAGGCATAAGTTTTATGCCATGTTATTTTTGTTTGTTTATTTGTTTTGAGATGAAGTCTCACTCTTGTTGCCCAGGCTGTGTGCAATGGCGTGATCTTGGCTCACTGCAATCTCTGCCTCCTGGGCTTAAGCAATTCTGCTGCTTCAGCCTCCTAAGTAGCTGGGGTTACAGGCGCCTGCCACTATGGCTGGCTAACTTTTGTATTTTTAGTAGAGACAGGGTTTCACCATGTTGGCCAGGCTGGTCTCAAACCCCTGACCTTTAGTGATTTGCCTGCCTCAGTCTCCCAAAGTGCTGAAATTACAGGCGTGGTGGGGAGGTGGGGAGGACTGCAAATTATAGCCGTTCTAGCCGGCGCAGTGGTTCACATTGTAATCCCAGCACTTTCAGGTCACCGCTCCTGGCCTAGAGGCTTTTTCTGAGCTTCCCATATCTGATTAAAGGCAGAGATTTCTGATCATGAAGCTGTCATACATCCCCTGTCTGGGAGAGTTTGCAGCCAGGAAGATGCCTGTTAACACCAAGATTAAACCCTGTGTAAACAAGCCCTCTGCAAACCTTCCACACTTCCCTCCCAAGTCCTAACCACCCCTTTTTTACTTTGCTGATGGATGAACTCTCACCCCAGCTGCTCCCGGAGCCACTTCATTTGGAGTGCTCCTAAATACAGTAGAAGCAAACTTTTCTGCTGTTACTCTTTCTACTGTCAATCAATTTGCAGTCCTTCCCACTGCCCCTCCACTCAGATCTATTGGTAAAGAAAAGCCTTCTGTCAAAGCTGGGAACACTTAAGTTAATACTTTTCTGGTGGTTAACTCTATTACTTTTCTTTAAAATCTTATAATTTCCCTTTTATTACTATTTTATACATCCTCAGTTCAATCTGATTCTTTATTGCTTATCATTACACTTTCAGATAATAACCTCAAAACTCCATTTCTTGTTTTGTCAACTTAACGTGCCCCCACACTGTGTGAGAGTGTGGGCACCTGCTGCTCCATCATCAGCACAGCGGCCCCTCCTGGCTCTGGCCGGCAGCACTCCAATTTTGACAGCACTCAGGCTTGCCTACTTGCATTCTATTCTGCAACTATACTGAGATTGTCCATGTTTTTGTCTAACTGCTGCTTCTACAAGATAAAAATCAATATGCATCAAATGCATTATATTGACTATTATGTAAAAAGTGGTCATTATAGCCAGGCACAGTGGCAATGCAAGAGTATGTTCTTCAATCCCAGCACTGTGGGAGGCCAAGGCAAGTAGATCACTTGAGGTCAGGAGTTCGAGACCAGCCCGGCTAACATGGTGAAACCCTGTCTCTACTAAAAATACAAAAATTAGTTGGCACCTTTAATCTCAGCTACTTGGGAGGCTAAGGCAGGAGAATTGCTTGAACCTGGGAGGTGGAGTTTGCAGTGAGCCGAGATCTCACCATTGCACTCCAGCCTCGGTGAAATAGTAAAACTCTGTCTAAAAACAAAAAAAAAGTGGTTGTTATAAACCCAAGTGAAGTGGTTACCCAATGCAAACAGTTTTGAGTGTCTGCATAACCGTAGTGACTTAGTTTCCACTGTTTTGCCAACAGTCCTGAAATCTTGGTTGTATGGATCTTGAAATAATCTTTCATGAGAAGAACCCTAATTAACATTAAGGCCACACAGATAATCATCACCCTGGGGTCATCGTCCAAACTGTTTAAACATAACTATCTCAATCCCAATCTGTCAAATAGAAATATGGTAAAAACCTGGATCATGATGTGCTACATTTTCTCCTCCTTAAGCATAAAATGCGCTGTTTCCTGCTATATGGAATATTTGATCAGATTCTGCTTTAAAAGAAGAAAATGTAAAAAGCTTTCTCAAGTCCAACAGAGCTTATAAAGAGTAAAAATAAAAAGCTTTCATCAGACATTAGGGGCTAAGGTTTTCTGTTTTTAATCAAATGTGCCATTAACAAGAATAGAGAATACGTGAAAAAAAATTCTTTTTGAGACAGGGTCTCACTCTGTTGTCCAGGCTGAAGTGCAGTAGTGTGATCTCGGCTCACTGCAGCTCAACCTCCCGGGGTCAAGCCATCCTCCCACCTTAGCCTCCTGAGCAGCTGAGACTAGCCGTTGGTAGCTGTATACCACCATGCCTGGCTAATTTTTGTATTTTTTGTAGAGAATGCATTTCACCATGTTGACCAAGCTGGTCTCAAACTGCTGGGCTTGATCGATCCACTTGCTTTGGCCTCCTAAAGTGCTGGGATTACAGGCGTGAGCCACCGTACCCAGCCAAGAATAGAGAATACTTAATCTCCATTTATCTGTATAATATGCTAGCAAAATTCTATATAATGCTCCTAAGCCCTTGGCCAATAAATACCTTCAGTCAATCATCTAGCTAACCTTGGTGGATTGTTATTACCTGTCATAAACAATACAATACACCATTTCCTCTGCCTCCCATGTTTAAGGTTATTTAAGCATCAACAGTTCCACATAGCTGAGTGTTCAACCCAGAATCAATGCAAGAGTATGTTCTTCAACCATTTTTTTTTTAGAGATAGGATTGCTCCATGTTGACCAGGCTGGTCTCGAACTCCTGACCTTAGGTGATCCACCCGCCTCAGCCTCCCAAAGTGCTGGGATTACAGGCATTAGCCACAGCGCCCGGCAACCTTTTTTTTTTTTGAGACAGAGTCTCACTTTGTCACCAGGTTGCAGCGCAGTGGCACAATCTCAGCTCACTGCAACCTCCGCCTCCCAGGTTCAAGCAATTCTCCTGCCTTAGCCTCCCAGGTAGCTGAGACTACAGGTACATGCCACCACGCCCAACTAATTTTTGTATTTTTAAGTAGAGACGGAGTTACACCATGTTGGCCAGGCTGGTCTTGAACTCCTGACCTCAGGTGATCTGCCTACCTCGGCCTCCCAAAGTGCTGGGATTACAGGTGTGAGCTACTGCGCCCAGCCGGTAAGCATTTTAAATGTATCAGTGTCTTGTTCTTTGGAGTAGAACACCTAGCACTGGACTCCCTTTAATTAACCAAAGGCACCGCACATGAGTGGTTAATAACTGGTTGGACTTTGTCCCCTTCAGAGCGGACACATATGGTACAGTTGCCAAGTCATGGACTCACTTTCTGACAAAGGAAGTCATATGTGTCAGTTTGCTGTGGCAGATAATACTCTGTCCTCTGGACATCCAAACTTTGTGTGTTGAAATCCCAACCGCCAGCGTCTCAGAATGTGACTGTATTCGAAGACAGAGTCTTTAAAGAGGTAACTGGCTAGGCATAGTGGCTCATGCCTGTAATTCCAGCACTTTGGGAGGCCAGTGTGTGCAGATCACCTGAGGTCAGGAGTTCAAGACCAACCTGGCCAACATAGCAGAACCCTGCCTTTACTAAAAATAGAAAAAGTTAAAAAAAAAAAAATAGAAAAAGTAGTTGGGTGTGGTGGCACATGCCTATAATCCTAGCTACTTGGGAGGCTGAGGCAGGAGAGTTGCCTGAACCAGGGAGGCGGAGGTTGCAATGAGCTGAGATCATGCCATTGCACTCCAGCCTGGGTGACAGAGTGAGACTCTGTCTCAAAATAAAAAATAGTTAACTGAGGTCTTTAGGGTAGCACCTAATCCAATATGACTGGTGTTCTTTATCAGAAGAGGAGATGAGACACATGGCTATGATGCCCACCTTCAAAGCTAAGGAGAGAGGACTCAGGAGAGAACACCACTGCAGACACCTTGATCTCAGACTTCCAGCCTCCAGAGTTGTGGGAAAACAAATTTCTATTGTTTAAGCTTCCCAGTGTGTAATACAGAAAGCCCTCACTTAACATTGTCAATAAGTTCTTGGAAACTGACTTTAAGTGAAATGACATATAACAAAAGCAATTTTCTAATCAATAGGCTAATTGATATAAACGAGAGTTAAGTTCCTACAGCACACTTCTCCCTTTGCAGGGCACCTCCCACGCACGCTCATAATCACTCACACTGGGACCGTGTAGACACACCAGTTCACCTAACGGACATGACCTTGGGACTGAGGAGGAAACAGGAGCACCCAGAAAAATACCCACACAGACGTGGGGAGAACATGCAGACAGACTCCAACTAACACAGGTAGTGGCCCCAGAAGAGGATCATTCTTTTCTCATCAGCCTTATAACAAAGCCATGTTGAGGCTGGGGTGGTGGCTCATGGATGTAATCCTAGCACTTTAGGAGGCTGAGGCAGTAGGATCGCTTGAGCCCAGGAGTTTGAGACCAGACTGGGCAACATAGGAAGACTCCAGTCTCTACAAAAAATAATATTAAAAAAATTAGCCAGGAATGGTGGCACAGGCCTGTTGTCCCAGCTATGTGGGAGGCTGAGATGGAGGAGGATCACTGGAGCCTGGGAGGTCAAGGCTGCAGTGAGCCATGATTGAGCTACTGCACTTCAGTCTGGGCAACAGAGCAAGACACTGTGCCAGAACAATAAAAAAATAAAAACAAAATGACTTTATTCTAGGATCTGCTACTTTGTTACAATAGCCTAAGCAAACTGAGACACCATGTGAATGCCAGTTTTCCTTTAAACGAAGACAGTGGCACACATACCCCAGATGTGACAACTGTAGGATTCCATTTGAAAGAGCAGGCAGACCAGGCGCAGTGGCTCAGATCTGTAATTCCAGCACTTTGGGAGGCCGAGGTGGGAGGATCACCTGAGGTCAGGAGTTTGAGACCAGCCTGGCCAACATGGTGAAACGCCATCTCTACTAAAAATACAAAAATTAGCCAGGCGTGGTGGAGCATGCCTGTAATGCCAGCTGCTTGGGAGACTGAAGAAGGAGAAGAGCTTGAACATGGGAGGTAGAGGTTGCAGTGAGCAGAGATCGCACCACTGTACTCCAGCCTGTGTGAACGGGAGTGAGATCTCCATCTCAAAAAAAAAAAGAAGAAAAAGAAAGAAAGAGCAGGCAAGCTAGGCACAATCACCCTGTGATTCCAGAACTTTGGGAGTCCAAGGTGGGTGAATCATGAGGTCAGGAGTTTGAGACCAGCCTGGTCAACATGGTAAAACTCCATCTCTACTAAAAATACAAAAATTAGCCAGGCATGGTGGCTGGCACCTGTAATCCCAGTTAATCAGGAGGCTGAGGCAGGAGAATTGCTTGAAGCCAGGAGGCAGAGGTTGCAGTGCGCCGAGATGGCACCAATGCACTCCAGCCTGGGAAACAGAGCAAAACTCCATCTCGAAGGAAAAAAAAAAAAAAGAAAAAAAAGAAAGAGCAGGCAATTTTCACCTTACAGTAACCTATGACTGAGGATCTCAGTTGCCCCCTCAACAGACTTTCCTGTTTTATTCTTCAGTTCTTCTCTGCCCTTGACCAGAGACCAGACATAGCACAAATCTGAGGGTTGAGCCCTGGGGTGGAGAACAAGAACTGTCTTCTCACCACCACGACTCTCTGTGAGCTACCACTTGCTTCTTCCAAGAATCGTCCTTACAGTGAGCGCCTTCCTTACCTGTTATTTTTCTTCTTCCTTGCAACAGGCAGAATTTATCTCTCCTCATCTTGATGTTGACAACAGGTGATATTCTTTGCTAATTTGAAGTGTGATGAAACATACAGAAAAAAAAAGTTTCTGATAAACATTCTTTGCTAATTTAGTATTTGGAAATCTGCTTATACCAAAATAATATGACATTCCTCCCTCTGCCTTTTATTTCCTCTAATAGAATTTTTTTCCTCCACAGAGGTGCATTCTTAAACATTAATTTCTCCACCTCACTTGGAAGATTGCTAGAAATCACAAATAAAGTCTGTAATGTAGTTATATTGCTTTCACTGAACATTTAAAATCCTTGAACAAAAATTTCACGAGGATTACACATAACCAAGCCCATCCCAAACTTTTTGAAGACTTCATTTGTCAGTCCCCCCCCCATAGTTAATAAATATTGTATTTTTTCATGACTGTCACTTTTAATCATCATTCTGACTCATACCACTCAAAACTGCAGTTTAATTATATTAGTTTTCTCTAATATATAGGTAATTAGTTATGTATTTAATTAACTTCCCTTCTCCCAAAATAGCAATCATCGTCTTTGATTAACCTAGCTGAGTCATGCAAAACCTTATGCTTATCTTGCTGTCAATTACACGCATATTTTAGTTTTAGGCAGAAGTAGCTTACATTGTACCATGCAAAAATTACAGAGTTAGGAGGAAGATGACAGATGGTTAGGAAATTAATTTCACAAGTAAATGGATCCTCTATTAACTCTGACAGACAAAATGTAGGAACAAGAATCCAAAAGTAAGACCCTTCTATATTCCTAGACTTTTTTCTTTTTCTTTCTTTCTTTCTTTCTTTTTTGCATGTACGGATCACTTTGGTACCAAAAGGTCTCTTATTCAATAAAGACATGGATAGTTCATGATTGCGTTATTCATTACAGGTTTATTTCATTAAAAAAAATTATTTTGGCCGGGCGTGGTGGCTCAAGCCTGTAATCCCAGCACTTTGGGAGGCAGAGGTGGGTGGATCACGAGGTCAAGAGATCGAGACCATCCTGGTCAACATGGTGAACCCCCCCCCCCCACTAAAAATACAAAAAATTAGCCGGGCACGGTGGCGCGTGCCTGTAATCCCAGCTACTCAGGAGGCTGAGGCAGGAGAATTGCCTGAACCCAGGAGGCAGAGGTTGCGGTGAGCCGAGATCGCGCCATTGCATTCCAGCCTGGGTAACAAGAGCGAAACGCCGTCTCAAAAAAAAAAAAAAATTATACCAGGGGAGAGCGTGAACGCAGTCCCCCACTACCCTAAATTATGCAGTCGAGTTTCCCACAGTTGGGGAAATTGCAGGGGTCAGCACATCCGGAGTGCAATGGATAAGCCTCGCCCTGGGAAAACCACCTTCGTGATCATGGTATCTCCCCTGCCAGGTAAGAATGATCATTTAAAATGTTATTACTTTTGAAATGTGAATGTCACCGCCGAGGTTGGGTAATAACAATTTAAGGTCGGAGCCCCTCTGCAAGGAGAGGGATGTCAATGGGAGGTGAGGAGAGTGCCAAGCTAGGACAGGCGCAAGCTAGGACCAGGCGGCTGAAACGCAGCAGGAGCGGTATCGCCCAGGCCGGAGGCGCTCCCACAGCGCCCCCTGGTGGTCCGCCTCTGGAGTAGACGGATGAGCTGCTCTCAGTAGTTCTGGAACTCTGTTCCCCAGACCAGCAGCATACACATCACCTGGGAGCCTGTCGGAAATGCAAATTCTGGCCAGGTGCGATGGCTCATGCCTGTAATCCCAACATTTTGGAAGGCTGAGGCGGGAGAATCTCTTGAGCCCTGGAGTTTGAGACCAGCCGGGGTCATATAGCAAAGCCCTATCTCTAACTCCAATGCACGTTCCAATTTGAGAACCACTGTGCTATTCTAAATATGAGCTGGAAATGTAGGTTGAGCCACAATGATCACGGTTGCAGTCAAAATATAAAGAAAGTTACAAAAGAAGACCAGCTTTTTAAAGGAAAAATCATTTGGGACCTAGGTCTAAAAGCAATTCTTTGGGAGTGTGGGTCCTAACAGAGCAAACACTGAGAGGCTGCATGGTGCCTCTCAAATGTCATATGTTGAAGTGCTAACCCCAAGAACCCCAGAAGGTGACTCTATGCGGAGGAAGGGCCTTTACAGAGGTAATCAACTTAAAATGAGGTCATACAGATGTGTGTGGGCCCTAATCCAATCTGGCTGGGTCCCATAAGAAAAGGAGATGAGGCCAGGCACAGTAGCTCACGCCTGTAATCCCAGCACTTTGGGAGGCCAAGGCAGGTGGACCACAAAATCAGGAGATTGAGACCATCCTGGCCAACATGGTGAAATCTTGTCTCTATTAAAAATACAAAAATTAGTGAGTGTGGTGGCATATGCCTGTAATCCCAGCTACTCGGGAGGCTGAGGCAGGAGAGTCGCTTGTACCCAGGAGGCAGAGGATGCAAACGAACCAAGATCTCGCCACTGCACTCCAGCCAGATGACAGACCAAGACTCCATCAAAAAAGAAAGAAAAAAAAAAGGAAGGAAGGAAGGAAAGAAAGAAAGAAAAAAAGAAAGAGAAAGAAAGAGGGCCGGGTGTGGTGGCTCACGCCTGTAATCCCAGCACTTTGGGAGGCCGAGGTGGGTGGATCACGAGGTTAAGAGATCGAGACCATCCTGGTCAACATGGTTAACACCCCCCTCTACTAAAAATACAAAAAAATTAGCTGGGCACGGTGGCGCGTGCCTGTAATCCCAGCTACTCAGGAGGCTGAGGCAGGAGAATTGCCTGAACCCAGGAGGCGGAGGTTGCGGTGAGCCGAGATTGCACCATTGCACTCCAGCCTGGGTAGCAAGAGCGAAACTCCGTCTCAAAAAAAAAAAAGAAAAGAAAAGAAAGAAAGAAAGAAATGAGGACATAGGCACACACAGTGGAGACAATCCTGTGAGGACACAGGGAGAAGAAGGCTGTCTGCAAGCCAAGGAGAGGGGATGCAGGAGGGCTCAATTCTGCCTACACCTTGATTTTGGAGTTGCAGCCTCAAGAACTGAGAGAATAAATGTTTGTTCTTTAAGCCCCCCAGTTGTGGCACTTTGTTACCGAAACCTTAGCAATTTTTTTTTTTTTTTTTTTTGAGACAGAGCTTTGCTTTTGTTACCCAGGCTGGAGTGCAATGGCGTGATCTCTGCTCACTGCAACCTCCGCCTCTTGGGTTCAGGCAATTCTCCTGCCTCAGCCTCCTGAGTAGCTGGGACTACAGGCACGCGCCACCATGCCCAGCTAATTTTTTGTATTTTTAGTAGAGACCGGGTTTCACCATGTTGACCAGGACGGTCTACATCTCTTGACCTCGTGATCCACCCACCTCAGCCTCCCAAAGTGCTGGGATTACAGGCGTGAGACACCGCGCCCGGCTTTTTTTCTTTTTTGAGACGCAGTTTCGCTCTTGTTGCCCAGGCTGGAGTGCAATGGCGGGATCTCGTATCACCGCAACCTCCGGTTCCTGGGTTCAGGCAATTCTCCTGCCTCAGCCTCCTGAGTAGCTGGGATTACAGGCACACGCCACTATGCCCAGGTAATTTTTTGTATTTTTAGTAGAGATGGGGTTTCACCATGTTGACCAGGATGGTCTCGATCTCTTGACCTCGTGATTCACCCACCTCGGCCTCCCAGAGTGCTGGGATTACAGGCGTGAGCCACCGCTCCCGGCCCAACACATGCATATAACAATATTCCTCAACAAATGCAAAAGTGGCTTTAAATGGAACTTTGTTATCCCATCGTCAGTGTATAGTAAGGTTAAAATGTCTGCATTTAAATGGATGAATGCAATTTTCAAGGAAGGACATCACTTTCAAACAAGTGGGATTTGCAAGTTCCTCTGTGCATTGCAGGCTCCTCAAGCCCACAGGAGAGTACAAGTGGGATCAGAGTCAGGAAAGAGAAAGGGATGCCACCTCTTCGTGGCACACACAAATGACCCCAGGGATGAATCTCAGCAAACAGAACCTCCCTCGGGGGAAGCCCCTGCTGCCGACTCTGCCTCACTCATGGCAGTGCCACAGAACTGGACTCTGGCCACGCTGCTTTACAACAGTGGGTCTTTCCTGAGTGTTGACACATTCATCCCAAGTGAAATGGCTTATGGAGAAACAGCTCTGCCTTGAGTGCTAACTTCTACAGGGCAACTAATTAGTGCTATTGCTTAGGATAATGAAGAGATATATCAGATATTTGAGATGGGAAACATGGCCATGACATATCAAGGCTAAAGACAACAGCTGCTGCCTGGAGGGACAGGGCCTTTGCCAAGTATCAAAAGGGCTGGTCCCCCTCAGGAGCTCCACTCCTCCCCTCCGGAACCCAGCCTCGCCACCTCCCCCTCCAGCCCCCTTTCCAAGCTGCCAGAGTGCCACCTGCTGCCCTCCCCCCATGAAGATCCCCTTCCCAGGAATTGCCCTCTGCCGAGTTTTGTCCCTTTCCTGCGAGCAGCCTGGATCTAATGGTTGCATGTGCAGCAAAGCCAGGGATTCAGAGAGGCCAATCTCACCCAGTGTCCATTCCAGACAGCCAGCTACGGGGAAGGCACATTTCCTTGGGGTGGCAGTGAATTGAATGTCCTTCAACAACGCTACGTATGAACTGCCAAGCGGTATTAAACAGGACTCTAGATTTAGGGGCAGCAGATAGTGCGCTAAGAGCCGCGGCCCGCCTCCTTCTACTGTCCTTTCTTTTATAGGGAACGTTTGCATTCTTCTCTGGAAGTGGAGAAAGTAATGCGTAATAACTTTCTTTGACTGACAAGTATGTGTTTCTGCTGTGAGCTAACAGGAATGCTTGCAGCAGGCCTTCCAGTGAAAGCCTCTTAATTAGATGATTTCCTAAGTCCCCATTGAGGTCTCTTTTCCCATACAAAGCCACCTACAAATGACCTGGTGTTTGGTCCTGAAGTAGTGGCTTTGAGAAGCAGGCTTCAGAGGGCAGTGAAATATGACCAGGTTAGCAGGCCATCCATCAGCTATTGACTGAATGAATGCCCGGAAGTCTCACAAGGAGATGTTGTCAAAGGACTGCTCCTCTTGCAGCCTGTCACGCAGATAACAGGAGAAAAAGCCTGCAGGATCTGGAGCCATTTTCAAATAGTCATCAGTGATCACCTCCATGTGATCCACAAGCAGGCCCCTTCCTTGTCCCCAAAACATATCTTATCTTTTCTTATCACTTACGGACTTTGCATGAAGTCTCTCCCATGACCCCTCAAACCTAATAAAAAATTTCCAAAGCCCTGTCTAAGTACTGCAAGTCAAACAGCTCTGACTTGGCCAGGAGCCCTGGCTCATGCCTGTAATCTCAGCACTTTGGGAGGCTGAAGTAGGTGGATCACTTGAGGTCAGGAGTTGGAGACCACCAGCCTTTCAATGTGGCAAAATCTCATCTCTTCTAAAAACACAAAAATTAGCCGGGCGTGGTGGCGTGGGCTGTAATCCTAACTACTCGGGAGGCTGAGGCAGGAGAATTGCTTGAACCTGGGAGGCAGGGGTTGCAGAGAGCCAAGATCACGCCATTGCACTCCAGCCTGGGCAAAAAGAGCAAAACTCTGTTTCTCCATTTCAAAAGAAAAACCTCTGGCGACCTGTATTATATGGTACCTGTGTCATCCATGGGCTACGAGACTCATGGACTGTCACGTATGGCCCTGTCTTCCCATGTTCTTTCCCCACATCTCCACTGAGTATCTTTCCATGGTTCACGGATATGATGTATTTTCTCTTCCGCACTTGTAAAGGTGGATTTCACGGAAGAGCTATGTAGTAAATGCTGATTAATGCACTTAAAGAACTTTTTAAACAAACAAGCTGGCTTATTATTTTTGAATATATTACTTAAGTCCTCCTTCAGGACTCAGACAAAATTCCCATGGGATACCCCACACACACCCCATCCCCCCACCACCAACAGCCAGCTTCTTCCCTTCTGGGCACACACAATGCACAGGTCATATTCTGCCCATACGTTCTTTGGCTTCGTTTTCTCATATGCAGATAAAGTCCAGGACCAGCAGCTTGTTAAAGGATTTCCAGATGTTTAGCATAGGCCGGCATGATGGCTCAGGCCTGTAATCCCAGCACTTTGGGAGGCCAAGATGGGTGGATCACAAGGTCAGGAGTTCAAGACCAGCCTGGCCAAGATGGTGAAACCCATCTCTATTTTAAAAAAAAATTAAAAGCCTGGGTGCGGTGGCTCATGCCTGTAATCCCAGCACTTTGGGAGGCCGAGGTGGGCAAATCATCTGAAGTCAGGAGTTCAAGACCAGCCTGACCAACATGGTGAAACCCTGTGTCATTAAAAAATAAATAAATAAATAAAATTTAAAATTAAAAATATGTTTATGCTGGAACAGTAGTGGTAAAAAGAATAATAATAATTTTAAAAAGATGTTTAGCATATGCATGAGAAAGAAACACTCAGGGCCTGGAAGCTGGCTACATTACCCACTTTCTTCTCACCTGTTTACTGAGTAGTGGGCAGTGATGCTTTCAGCCTTTGGTAGGAAGTCTACTGATGCAAGATGACTCTTGAAATAAAAATAACTTTTAAAATGTATTGGCCAGGCGCAGTGGCTCATGCCTGTAATTTCAGCACTTTGGGAGGCCAAGGTGGGTGAATCACCTGAGGTCAGGAGTTTGAGACCAGCATGAACAACATGGCAAAACCCCATATCTATGAAAAAAGAAAGAAAAAGAAAATGCATTTAAAATACCCCTAGATCTTTTTATCCAATATGTACATTTGCCCATTTTGCATTGCTAAAGGAATTCTTCAGACTGCACAATTTCTGAAGAAAAGAGGTTTCTGGGCTCACAGCACTTTGGGAGGCTGAAGTGGGTGGATCATGAGGTCAAGAGATGGAGAACATCCTGGCCAATATGGTGAAATCCCATCTCTACTAAAAATACAAAAATTAGCTGGCTGTGGTGGGGGGTGCTGTAATCCCAGCTACTTGGGAGGCTGAGGCGGGAGAATCGCTTGAACCCAGGGGACGGAGGCTGCGGTGAGCCGAGATGGTGCCACTGCACTCCAGCCTGGCAACAGAGCAAGACTGTCTCAAAAAAAAAAAAAATCAGATCTGGGAGAAAAATGGAGAAAACAACTGGGCTAACTCCCAACTGTACAAACAAACATCTATTGTTTCTCGTGCTTGTCTTACAAAGGTGTGTTGGGTAAAACCAGAGGTGTTGATGTGGCAGGACTGACTATAAGTTATTTATGGTGAAGTAAATTGGCAATAAGAGGAAAAGAAAACCACTGATTTTTCCCTAAAACAAAACTCTTTTAAAGATGAAAATTCTTTTCTTTGAAGAAGTGGCAGGATTTTTTATTCTGCTCAAGCTCTGTGGGGTGCTTGGTTGAGGAGCTGATCCATCCACCAATGGTTCAGCCTTGAAGGATGGTGAAGGGCCGCTCACTGTGGAGGAGACAGGTTGGCAGTCAGGAAACTTGGCTTCGGGTGAACAATACCCCTGAGAACCATGAGAGTTTCCCCCAGATGCCCGGCTAAAAGACAATGTGCTAGATTCATGATAAACAAGTTGGTTCACACATAACTGTAAGTTCCTTGCCTGGAGGATTAATCTTCAGAGATAAATGAGAGGCTCTCTCTTCCCAGAAATCTTTAAAAGGGAGACCCAGAGATATGGCAGCAGTGGCAGCAGCTTGGTTCTTGGATCTTACAAAATCTTTTAAAGAGAGAGAGAAGACCAGGCACGATGGCTCATGCCTGTAATCCCAGCACTTTGGGAGGCCAAGGCAGGCGGATCACTTGAGGTCAAGAGTTCAAGACCAGCCTGGCCAACATGGTAAAACCCCATCTCTACTAAAAATACAAAAATTAGCTGGGTGTGGTGGCACGTGCCTGTAATCCCAGCTACTTGGGAGGGTGAGACAGGAAAATTGCTTGAACCTGGAGCTTGCAGTGAGCCGAGATCATGCCACTGCACTCTAGCCTGGGTGACAGAGCAAGATTGTCTTTTGGAGAGAGAGAGAACTAGAAAGCAAAACAAAAAAAGAGGATTATTTACAACAAGCAGGTGATGAGCTATCTTCATAAACGCCAAAATCAAAACAGGGAAGGGACAAGCCACCAACAGCCCCAGCCCTTCACAGTATCAGCAACGGCAGGAGGAAGCAGGGGAGGCCCCGGGCATCAGATGAGGCCCCCAGAAAGCCGCCCGCTGTTGGCTGGAATGCAGGCCTCTGAGTGGGGAACAGGAGCTGGCATTGGGAAGGGATTTGCCCCGGCCAGTAGTGGAGGAGGCAAGCAACCCCTGTGAGGGCTGAAGGGATGGAGCAGGCCAGCCCTAGGAGCTGGTAGAACTGAGTGCCAGGGCCCCCCTCCAGGACAGGGTGTGGTAGGGGAGTGACAGGGACAGTAGAGATATAGGAAAGAAGACTCCGAGGCCAGGTGTGGTGGCTCATGCCTATAATTCCAGCACTTTGGGAGGCCAAGGCAGGCGGATCACAAGATTAAGAGATAAAAGAGCATCCTGGCCAACCACACCCGGCTAATTTTTGTATTTTTAGTAGAGTTGGAGTTTCACCATGTTGGCCAGGCTGGTCTTAAACTCCTGACCTCAGGTGATCTGCCGCCTCAGCCTCCTAAAGTGCTGGGATTACAGAAGTGGGCCACAGCACCTGACCAATTTCTTTTTTCTTTTTATTTTTCTTTCTTTTTTTTTTTTTTTGAAACAGGGTTTTGCTGTTTCCCCCGGGCTAGAGCACAATGGCACGATCTTGGCTCACTGCAACCTCTGCCTCCCAGGTTCAAGTGATTCTCCTGCCTCAGCCTCCCAAGTAGCTGGGATTACAGACGGGTGCCACCACGCCTGGCCAATTTTGTATTTTTAGTAGAGACAGGGATTCTCCATGTTGGTCAGGCTGGTCTCAAACTCCCAACCTCAGGTGATCTGCCCGCCTTGGTCTCCCAAAATACTGGGATTACAGGTGTGAGCCAGCCAACAATTTCCTTAAAGCAAAAACAAAAACAATAAACAATCTGGTGAACAAAGGAGTGCTGTTAGTCACCATATAAGAGAGGCACTGGGCTTCACCTAACTGGTAAGCATGGATCTACCTATAGCCTCTGATATCAAACCTTGAATGCAGACTTTGTCAGGAAGAAGACTCTTGATAGGAGAAAATCTTGATAACGAATCTGCTTTAAAATGTCAAGTATGCTAAGCAAATTAATGCAGGATGGAAAACCAAAGGCTGCACGTTCTCACTTATAAGTGGGAGCTGGAAATTGGGTGCTTATGGACACTGAAATGGAAGCAATAGAAACTGGGCACTACAGCCGGGCTCAGTGGCTCATGTCTATAATCCCAGCAATTTAGGAGGCTGAGGCAGGTGGATTGCCTGAGCTCAGGAGTTCCAGGCCAGCCTGGGAAACAGGGTGAAACCCCATCTCTTAATACAAAAAATTAGCTAGGCATGGTGACATGCTCCTGCATGTAATACGAAAGGGAAACCTATGGTGAAAGCTTATGATGAATCATCAGCCCTGAAAGGATGTGTGCTGTACACGCAGCTGTTTCCATAACCCCTGAAGTACATCTCTCCACATATGCTTGAGAGAGTAAAGAGACAAGGGAACTATCAGTCAAAAATCAGAAATGAGATTCAAATGTGGCCATCTTGGGAGAAGTCTCAATTTTGCCACATAAAAACTGCCTTCCTATCTCCTTCCCTCTTCCCTCAGTTGAATCTTGGGTTGGGTTTCATCCTTGCAGGTTTAAACAATCACTTGAGCTTCAAACTTAGATCCCAAGATCTAATGTTGATTTCAACATCATTATTCCTTCCACTCTGCCCAGGAGGTTTAGGGTGAGACGAGATGAGGGAGGTTGAGGGATTCTACCCTGGTGCCCGCCATTTTTCACGTGCAGTTCCAGGCAGATCAATCTATACCAATGGAGGGGCAGAATCTAACCAGGGTCCGTGCTCACTCCACCTCCGTCTTTGAAGTCTAGCTCCTCCAGGGTTGCAGTGGGCTGGGGCCTCAGAAAGGAGGTAGTAGTACCACAACCGGTGTTATAATGACAAGTTGGTGAGAGAGCTGTCCTTGATGATTACTTGAAATGCCTATGCTAAAACCCTGAATGTGTCTTCCAGGTCAGTAATGCTTTTGGTACATGTGACAGGGTGGTAGTCCAGACAGGAGAAATAGTACATGCAAAGCTGCAGAGGCCCGGTAGAGACTACCCAGGTCTCAGGCAGACAAAAACCTGGGAATGGCCAGAGAGAGAATGGGGTAATAGATGGACTGGTAAAGCACGCAAAGGTCAGATCAGGAAAAAAGGCCTTTCCTGCCTGGCAAAACAAGCTGGGTTTCACCCAGTGGATAATGCGGAACCATTGAAGGATATTTAGGCACTCATGGCATATTGGGAAAATCTTCCAGGTGGAGCTTCAACAGTGGATTGGAGAGGACAAGGCCAGAGGGCAGGACACTCACTGTGGGGCTCAACTGAGGAGCTCAGCTCTAGGCCCTTGCTGCGCACTCTCCCCTGATTTATCAGGCCTTCAGGCCAAGGCCTCACCCACTAAGTTCCAGCTCACTCCCTCCTGCCCTGCTTCCTGGGTCCTCCTTTCCAAAGCTGCCCAAGTGCAGATGGGCTAGGGAAGCTATCAGACTCACTGCTCAAGGCAGCACTTGCTGCCAGTAGGAGAAAGGAGGCCTTCCTTTTATGGAAGGCCTGGGATTCTTCCTTGACAACAGCATTTAGATCCTTGCTTAGTAACTGAAAATTCCCACCCCCACACCTGCTTTTCAAGTTCTCCCATCAGTGGCAGGCCCCACCAACTCTCAGCCTGAGGATGGCACCCCCTGCTGAGGCTGAGAAAGAGACTCTCTTGGCTAGTTCTGAGGGCTCATTTGAGCTCCCCCCCCCAGCCCCCACACACACACACCCCTACTCATGCACAAGGAATGACCTTGACTTTGCCAATGGAGGGAATCTTTTAGTAGGCCAGGAAACTAAGGTCAACCCAATGTGACGAAAGGGAGTCTAGTGACACTGGAGCCACACAAAACCATGCAGAATTAGGGAATCCTAGATTTCCACTCTGCCTCGGAATTGGGCAGATTACTTAACATCTTTAGGCCTCAGTTTCCCAAACTGTAAAATAGAAACAATCCCTACCTTTTGGGGTGGTTTTGAGAATTAGTGTTTACAATGCGCCTTACATAGAGTTCTGTAATCAGTAAATAACTATTAATGTTATTAACAATCCTGTGCATATCAACATTTGAGGCCTCCTAAGAATACTCCCTACCCCTGTTCTAAGATGTTTTTAATCAGTTTCACTTACTATACTTATTAAAACCCTACTAAGCTCAGTGTACTCTCATAATTATTGGAGATAAATTATATAATAATCTTATCCTTAGATTGTTTGTAAAAGATACAGAATGGAAATTTTGCTGAAATGTTAGACTTTAATAATAGTAAATTTCATGTAAATCTCCCTTAACATCTTAATTGAACTTGATTTTTAGATCCTGTGATCCCTATGAAGTAAGAAAGGGAGGAATGTATTGTTCAGCTTAACCCTAAGCCAGATATTCTCAATACTAATGCTTTGGTGATTTTCAAACCTGAGAAAAACAAGCAATGGGGAAAGGATTCCCTGTTTAATAAATGGTATTGGGAAAACTAGCTAGCCATGTGCAGAAAGCAAAAACAGGACCCTTTCCTGACACCTTACACTAAAATTAACTGGAGATGGATTAAAGATCTAAACATAAGACCTAACACCATAAAACCTGAGAAGAAAACATAGGCAAAACCATTCAGGACATAGACATAGGCAAAGACTTCACGGCTAAAACACCAAAAGCAATGGTAACAAAAGCCAAAATAGACAAATGGGATCTAATTAAACTCCAGAGCTTTTGTACAGCAAAAGAAACAATCAGTGAACTGGCAACCAACAGAATGGGAAAAAGTTTTTGCAGTTTACCCATCTGACAAAGGGCTAATACCCAGAATCTACAAAGTACTAAAACAGATTTACAAGAAAAAATCAAACCCATTCAAAAGTGGGAAAGGTGACTTACAAACAAGTAGTGGATTTTTGTGCTGACTAAAGCATCTGCATTATCTCATGAAACCTTTTCAACCACACGTTTGTTTTATTATGCCCATGTTTACAGATGAGGCTCAGAACTGCTTGCTTAAGGTCAAGACCAGCCTGGCCAAGATGGTGAAACCCATCTCTATTTAAAAAAAAAATTAAAAGGCTGGGTGCAGTGGCTCATGCCTGTAATCCCAGACTTTGAGAGGCTGAGGCGGGCAGATCATCTGAGATCAGGAGTTCAAGACCAGCCTGGCTAACATGGTGAAACACCATTTCTGCTAAAAAAAAAAAAAAATTAGACGGGCATAGTGGTGTGTGCCTATAATCCCCCAGCTACTTGGGAGGCTGAGAAGAGAGAATTGCTTGAACCTGGGACGCAGAGGCTGCAGTGAGCCAAGATTGTGCCACACTGCACCTCAGCCTGGGCAACAGAGCAAGACTCTGGCTCAAAATAAATAAATAAATAAACAAATGAATAAATCCTAACAATAAAATAAATTTAAAAATTAAAAAGAATTGATAACCCCTACTGACCAGGACTTCACTGGACTTTTGGCTGAAACATCTACACATGGCCTCCTATGTGGTGTCTCTGTGTGGACTGGTTGGGGCTTCTTCATGACATGATGACTAGCTCCCCAAGAAAACCAGGTGGAAATGACCTTCTTTTGTGACCTTACCTTAGAAGTTGCCAAGAATCAACTTCAACCTAGTCAAAAACTCATGCAAATCTTTTTGTTTTGTTTTGTTTTGTTTCGAGACAGAGTCTCGGTCTGTTGCCCCGGCTGGAGTGCAGTGGTGCAATCCTGGCTCTCTGCAACCTCTTCCTTCTGGGTTCAAGTGATTCCCCTGACTCAGCTTCCTGAGTAGCTGGGATTATAGGCGCACACCGCCACTCTCGGCTAATTTTTTGTATTTTTAGTAGAGATGGGGGTCTCACCATGCTGGCCAGGCTGGTCTCGAACTTCTGACCTCTTGATCCAACTGCCTCAGCCTCCCAAACTGCTGGGGTTACAGGCATGAGCCACGGAGCCTGGCCCCCAAAGTCAGTCTTAAATGACACTGGGGGTGGGGAGCAGGTCATCCAATGCTGTGCAAAGGACTCTGCTCTGTTGAAACTACAGCAAAAATGGTATCCTTTCTTCAGAATGCTCCTGTCACACTTCCAGGACCTCCCAAGGTTCTCTGGGTGGGGCAGAGGCAAGGATGCTCTGGGGCGGAGGGGGTGCTCCCAGCACTCTGACACCCACCCCAGATTTCCCTCCCACACATCTCAGTGAATGAGAAAAAATGTCATTGAAATCTCACGGGTGTTTGCCTTGACCTTACTGGAAAAGAAGAGAAGACAATGAGGGAGAAAGAGAAAAAGGAAATACACCAGGCATGGTGGCTCACATCTGTAGTCCTGGCTACTCAGAAGGCTGAGGCAGGGGGGTCTCTTGAGTCCGGGGGGTTGAGACCAGCCTGGGCAACTAAACAAACTAAGCAACACCTCATCTCTAAAAGAAAAATTTTAAGAATTTTTTTGTGTGTGTGTGAGACAGAGTCTTGCATTGTCGTCCAGGCTGGAGTGCAATGGCTTGATCTTAGCTCATCACAACCTCTGCCTCCCAGGTTCAAGCAATTCTTGTCTCCACCTCCCAAGTAGCTGGGATTACAGGTGCCCACCACCATGCCCGGCTAATCTTTTTGTACTTTTAGTAGAGATGGGGTTTCACCATGTTGGCCAGGCTGGTCTCGAACTCCTAACCTCAGGTGATCCACCTGCCTCAGCCTCCCAAAGTGCCGGGACTACAGGCGTGAGCCACCACGCCTGGCCTGAACTGGCTTTGTCTACCCAGGACATAAAATCACAGGTGTCTATATTCACATTTCAAGTAGTCTGCTTTGTTAGAGGTAGGCAGGGATTGCTATCTATATATCAGAGCATCCTCCCTGGCAGACAGGAGATGCAAACCAGGCCTTCAGATGGAATACCAGGGCTCTTTGTGGCCCCCCCTGTCTGCTGTTTGTATTATACACCCCAGAGAACTCATGGGCCCCACACTGAGTTTCTTGGGAGGAGTTTTCACGTTTCACGTTCCCATTCTCCAAATCTCCCTGGGAAGCTGCCGCTGGGAACCTAAAGGTAGGTTTGCGCTTAGACATTCCACTACCTCCTACCTTTCACCCCCACCTTCCAGGAAGGGGGCTGCCTGCAAGGAAGAATAGAGCTACATCAATGCATAAATAAGGGAAACTTTCCAGAAGTTGGACATTTCCTGGGGCAGGAAGGGGAAGGCAGGGTCCTCTTTGTCTTGCTGCTTGACTGGTGTTTTGATTTGATCCCACCAAACCCAAAGATGTTATTTCTTAGCTTGTCCTCATCTCTCTCTTGCCCCCGCCCCTTGTACAATTGGAGTTTTATCTTTATTTTTATTGAGACAGAATCTCACTCTGTTACCTAGCCTGAAGTGCAGTGGCAAGATCTTGGCTCACTGCAGCCTCGACCTCCTTGGTCCAAGCAATCTCACCTCAGCAGCTTGAGTAGCTGGGACCACAGGTGTGTACCACCACACCCAGCTAATTTTAAAAGTTTTTGTAGAGAAGAGGTCCCACTGTTGCCCAGGCTGGTCTCAAACTTTTAGGCTCAAGTGATCCCCCTGCCTCAGCTCCCAAAGTGCTGGGAGTGCAGGCATGAGCCACCAATCCTGGCCAGTTAAAGCTTCTCAACAGATCTCAGTTCAGACAGGTGGGTTCTGCTCCTGGGTCTGTCTGACTTTATGCCAGATCAAACCAGGACCAAAACAGTTTAGAAGCTTCAGGGGTTTCACTATTTTGGCCAGGCTGGTCTCGAACCCCTGACTTAGGTGATCAGCCCGCCTCAGCCTTCAAAGTGTTGGGATTACAGGTGTGAGCCACTGTGCCCGGCCTAGCATGATTCTTTCAATGTCTCTTGCCCATTTATAGCTATGCTTTCATTTTGAGAGGTGCAGTGCATGGTGTCAAAAGACAAAATTACAACAGATTTAGTTGGGGCTTTTATTTGAAATTCATAAGTCAGGGCAGCCTCCATTCTACAAAACAGAATGAGAGCTCCCACTGGGCAATGGCAGAAAAATGGGTTTTATAAGGTAGGAACAGGGAAACAGAACAAGAGGGAAAAAAAGCTGACTTGTTAACATCAGGGTAATTCTGGTTACTTTTTTATAAGAGCTACAGCAGAGGAATCTTCCTTATTAAGCTAACTCAGGAAGACTGGAATATTTGATTTTCAGAAAAAAAGAATGGTCTTTTGGGGATCTATTTGTTTACATAGATCAGTTTCAGCTTAAAGTTTCAGTTCCATCATCTGACATTTAGCATAAGATACTTCATATCAGTTTGGTTTGGTTTTCTGGGGTCCAGTTCAGGAGCTCAGTCTAAAACAATAGTTTCTCAGGTTTTCTGTTTAACAATCATTATCAGCTGTGTGCGGTGGCTCACCCCTGTAATCCTAGCATTTTGGAAGGCCAAGGTGGGTGGATCATGAGGTCAGGAGTTTGAGACCAGCTTGGCCAAAATAGTGAAATCCCGTCTCTGCTAAAAATACAAAAAATGAGCTGAGCTTGGTGGTGGTCACCTGTAATCCCAACTACTCGAGAGGCTGAGGCAGGAGAATCGCTTCAACTCGGGAGGCAGAGATTATGGTGAGCCAAGATCACACCATTGCACTCCAGCCTGGGCAACAAGAGCGAAACTGCATCTCAAATAAAAATCATTATCTTAGCCAGGCATGGTAGCTCACACCTGTAATCTCAGCATCTTGGGAGGCTGAGGCAGGCAGATCACCTGAGGTCAGGAGTTTGAGATCAGCCTAGTCAACAGGGTGAAACCTTGTCTCTACTAAAAATACAATAATTAGCCTGGCATGGTGGTGGGTGCCTGTAATCCCAGCTACTTAGGAGGCTGAGGCAGGAGAATCACTTGAATCCAGGAGGTGGAGGTTGCAGTGAGCCGAGATTGCACCATTGTACTCCAGCCTGGGCAACAAGAGTAAAACCCCGTCTCAAAAAAATAATAATAATAGGCCGGGCGCGGTGGCTTACGCCTGTAATCCCAGCACTTTGGGAGGCCGAGGCGGGTGGATCACGAGGTCAAGAGATCGAGACCATCCTGGTCAACATGGTTGAAACCCCGTCTCTACTAAAAATACAAAAAATTAGCTGGGTATGGTGGCGTGTGCCTATAATCCCAACTACTCAGGAGGCTGAGGCAGGAGAATTGCCTGAACCCAGGAGGTGGAGGTTGCGGTGAGCCGAGATCGCACCATTGCACTCCAGCCTGGGTAACAAGAGCAAAACTCCATCTCAAAAAATAATAATAATAATAATAATAACAATAATAATAATAATCTGAACTTACTAATTTATCTGCCATTATAAATGTTCTACTTTTTTTCCAGCTTGTCATTTGCCTTTCAAGTTCTGTGTGTCCCATCTTCCATCCATTAACAGCAGAGCTGGCTCTTTCCTATTGTTTTTTTATTTTCATGCTTTTCTCTTTTCATGTATTTCTTTATGTTGTTATTACCCCTTGACTGAGCTGGGCACTCACAAGCCATCTTGTAGTGCGGAAACCAGGCTCTATGAGACAAGGAACAGCCTGAGAGGGCCTTTCTCAGATCAGACGCTGCCTTGGTTCAGAAAGAGCCTGGGAAGTGAAGGGGGCTTCAGGGGGATGCTAAAGTTCCCAAAGGCCATGGAAGAGCAGACAGACTGCTGTCCACTCCCACTGCCAGGCCGTTCAGCTCTCGTGCCTTCTTGTGGCATTGGCAATGGGACATCCAAAACCTCTCCTCACTCAATAGATCCCTGACAGTGATCACGGTACACTGGACTGTGGGACTCTGCCTTCCAGGAGCTCACAGTCTGGTGGGAAATCCTATAGCCCCCTTCAACTTAAGACTGTCATTTTAGGAAGGTAAGTGGCCGTGAGTGTGCAGGAGCTGCAGCTCCAAAGCATCTACTGAGGAACACATGAGCCCTTCCGCATCAGAGCCTGCAGCACAGATGTAGGCCCAGTGTTGGACTTCAGGCTGGGTGGCCAGAGCATGACAGCTGGGAGCATGACCCCACTGACCAATCCCTGCATCAGACAAATGGAGAGAACAGGTGAATTACATATCAGTTATATGCTCAATTCCCAAATGTGTCAGCTCTTTCCTAACTTCCGAGGTTGATAAAACGTGGGAGTACAGTGGCTCAGGCCTATAATCCCAGCACTTTGGGAGGCTGAGGTGGGCAAATCACATGAGGTTAGGAGTTCAAGACCAGCCTGGTCAACATGGTGAAACCCCATCTCTACTAAAAATACAAAAAAAAATAGCTGGACGTGGTGGCGGGCACCTATAATTCCAGCTACATGGGAGGCTGAGGCAGCCACCCAGGAGATGGAGGTTGCAGTGAACCAAGATCTCACCACTGCACTCCAGCCTGGGCGACTCAGTCACAAAACAAAAACAAAAACAAAACAATATGGTAGTGACAAGCATTTCTGTGGACAAGCACAATGAGCTTGGCTTCTGGTTTTAGACTGTCAGGCCACTTATCTCCCTAATTGCATCTCTAACTTACACCAGATCCTTATTCAGTAACCCCAAAGGCACGGTCTCCAGAAAAATGAGAGGGGTCTTTATTTCCTGGACCATGAGGTAGCAGTGTCCGCCCTCCCTGCTGAGTGAATCACCTCTGTGCTGGTGTGCTCCCCTTCCTCCATCCCCTCTCACGCTTTCCATCTCCATCTCAGCATCACTGGACAAATATTGCATGGAGGAGAAACACCATATGCCAGACCCTGTGAACACTTGGACAGAAGAAATGTATCTTTCAACTCAGACCGACTCTCAAATTTTACTGTGGAGTTTGCTGTTAAGCCCGGAAAGGTGAATGGCAGGGAGGGGACTGTTTCAGGAAACTGGCTTGTGGCAGGGACAGGCTCAACCTCCAGAAAGAACTCCATTTGGCTGAATACAGAGAAAAGAAGGTTGGTTAACGCTGGAGAAGGGGAGATGGATCAGGGAGCAGCACAAACGCCAGGACGGGAGAAGTCACCATCATGCAGAGAAGAGCATCAGCGGGACGCAGATGCGGCCAGAGTGGAAATCATTGCTCTTTAATGATCACAATATAATACATTTCTACAAAGTTGACCTCATCCTGCGGCACCGCTTCTCTCTAGTAGACTTTGTACATTGTAAGTGCTCCGTGTTTGCTCGGTCAGGAAGTGGAAGGACCGACGAATTTATAGTCTATCTTTTTTATCCCATCTAAGGCAACTCCCTAGCTCCCATGCACCCTGAGGCCCTCCCACCCTAACAACTTCATTTCCCTGAAAAGTATGTCTGGAAGCCTTTCCATGACAAAGTTATATAAATCGTGATATTCCTCTTCAATTTTCATAATATGAACTCTAGCTATGAGCCCTGGCTTAGTTCCTCTGCCTCCCATCGCGCGACACTGGGAGGTCATTTCCACTAGTTTCCTGCGCAGTCCCCAGAGGTGCAGACCCCGCAGCGGCCACTGGGGCGGGGGTGCTGGGGCCTCCGGCACGGGCAGGGTTCAAGAGAAAGAGAACGAGCCTGTTCCTAGCGCTCAGCGGGGCCCTGCGATGGCTGCGGCTGCGGCTGTGGCTGCGGCTGCGGCCAGAAAAGAGGCGGAGATGCGGCAGGCGGCCAGAGCTGCTGCAGCGAAGACAGCTCCTCCCAGGTCCTGGTGGCGCCTCCCCCGGCTGCCAGCCCCACCTCGGCTGCTGCTCCGACCCGAGCGCGGGGAGCAGGCCCGGTGCCCCGGGACGAACTTGAGGCCCAGTACTGCCAGCTTCCAGCTGTGGGAAAGGCTGGTGGCAAGTGGGAACTGGAAGCAGAGCTGAGCCCGAGGGCGGAGAGCACAGGACGTCTCTGTAAGGCTGGCCTTGCGCGCTGGCTGCCACCTCCAGGTCAGCAGGGGCCATATTCATGCCCGAGACACCAGCTTCCCCCCAGAGAAGAGCTTGGCCCGAAGCGACCTCCAGTTCCCAAGAGAAGCTGTCCACATTGCTCGGGACCCCTGGGAAGCTCTGCTGGCAGGAGTAGTTGGGGGCCAGTAGCCCAGGCTGACTGGGGCCTGGCATCAGGGCCTGCGCCCAGGCTGCCTCCACGCAGGGCCTCCTCTGGCTTCTCTTCGGTACACGAGCTCTCCGGTTCTGAAACCAAATCTAGGAGGGCAAGAAAGAGAGACGGATAGCCGGGCGTGGTGGCTCACGCCTGTAATCCCAGCACTTTGGGAGGCCGAGGCGGGTGGATCACGAGGTCAAGAGATCGAGACCATCCTGGTCAACATGGAGAAACCCCGTCTCTACTAAAAATACAAAAATTAGCTGGGCATGGTGGCCCGCGCCTGTAGTCCCAGCTACTCAGGAGGCTGAGGCAGGAGAATTGCCTGAACCCAGGAGGCGGAGGTTGCGGTGAGCCGAGATTGCACCATTGCACTCCAGCCTGGGTAACAAGAGTGAAACTCCGTCTCAAAAAAAAAAAAAAAAAGACGGAGATAGGGAGGGAAGGAGAGAGAAGGGAAAAAGGCACTTTCTAATCAAGCTCGATCTGATAATTATCACCAAGTAGCATGTAACCAGCGTTAAACACCTACCAAATAAAACACCTGGGGCTTAGCGCACGAGCAAACTCCTTGGCTAGACTGATTCAAACCGTTACCTGTGTGGCCCACCTTTGTCCCCCGAAGTCTTCCCAAAGCCCCCACCTTGCAGCCTCACTGCTGTCCTGCTCCCTAGCCCCTCTGAGAGTGTCCTTTGTGCCCACACCTTCCTCAGACCGCTTCTCTTCTCTCCTCTACCTTCCAAGTGCAGTTTAACCTTTGCTATCCTGGTCAAAGGATATCCTTTGCTATCCCTGTCCCCTCTCAAAAACACCTCTTCTGTCCTATCAAACAGATTTTGTTTTTAAAACCATGAGGATCTTTGCCTTCTTAAAAAAAATTTTATTCAGCCAGGAGCGTTGGCTCATGCCTGTAATCCCAACACTTTGGGAGGACAAGGCAGGAGGATCATGAGGTCAAGAGATCGAGACCATCCTGGCCAACATGGTGAAACCCCATCTCTACTAAAAATACAAAAATTAGCTGGGCGTGGTGGTACACACCTGCAGTCCCAACTACTTGGGAGGCTGAGGCAGGAGAATTACTTGAACCCGGGAGGTGGAGGTTGCAGTGAGCAGAGATCTTGCCACTGCACTCCAGCCTGAGTACAGAGCAAGACACCATCTCAAAAAAAAAAAAAAAAAAAGTGTATATATGTATTCATCATGTTAACTCCCCCTTTTAAATATACACATTCATTATTATCGAATATGTATTAAAAACATACTGTGTGGCTGCACAGCCCTGGGAAAATGCCCAGGGCCTGACTATATAAATGGACCACACAGGCCAGGCCACTTGCCACACCAGCCCCGAGCCCATGCCTCTCTGCAGCCTCCTTACAGAACTGCTCTCCTGCTTTTTATGTATACACCCCCTTCGCTTCCTTGCAACCCAGGACCAACCAAGGAAAGCCAAATGTGCTGCTCTACCGGATCCCATAGAACGCCTCCTTCTAGTCAACCACCCCAGCTCCCCCAGGCCCACAGCCTCCCTCAGAGCCTTCCTGGGGCTTCCCTTGTCCCATGATGAAGCTTCCCACTCCTAGACCTGCTGGAACTCTCTGCAAACAGCAGCAGTGGCTGACTCCCTTGCAGCAGCAAGATCTGAATAAACAGCTTTTGCAGCCCTGCATGGTGGCTCACACCTGCAATCCCAGCACTTTGGGAGGCTGAGGCAGGTGGGTCATTTGAGGTCAGGAGTTCAAGATCAGCCCTGTCAACATGGCAATAAACCTATCTCTACTAAATATACAAAAATTAGCCAGGCATGGTGGGGGGCACCTGTCGTCCCAGCTACTTCAGAGACTGAGGCAGGAGAATCGCTTGAGCCCGGGAGGCTGAGGTTGCAGTGAGCCGAGATTGCTCCACTGCACTCTAGCCTGGGCCACAGAGCAAGACCCTGCCTCAGAAAACAAAACAAAAACAGCTTTTGCCTGTTCTCATGGGGGTGGTCTTATGTTCACAACAGCAATGCATAAAACAGACATGTCTCTGGGTAAATGCCTCTTGCCACCACAAATCTTAATTCAGTTTCTTTTCTTTCTTTTCCTTTTTTTTTAAATTGAGACAGAGTGTTGCTCTGTTGTCCAGGCTGGAGTGCAGTGGCACCATCGTGGCTCACTGCAACCTCCACCTCCAGGTTCAAGAGATTCTCCTCTTGAATCTCATCCTCCCAAGTAGCTAGGATTATAAGCATACACCACCATGCCTGACTAATTTTTGTATTTTTAGTAGAGATGAGGTTTCACCATGTTGGTCAGGCTGGTCTTGAACTCCTGACTTCGGGTGATCTACCCACCTCCGCCTCCCAAAGTGCTGGATTACAGGCGTGAGCCACCACTCCAGGAATTAGTTCAGTTTCAATCCCTGTGGGTTTCTTTGACTCCACCTCAGGCAAATATATCCTGTGTACAAACATACCTCTCGTTTTCCCAAACATTCAGTCCCTTCTCCTGAGTTTTGGGGCAGGGCATCAAAATCACCCAAAATGATGAGTCATGGGCCCCAGGCTGGCGGGTGGGCTCAGCCAGGCCTCCAGGATCACAAGGGCAGCCACTTACCTGTCCCAGCCTCCAGGCAGCTGCAAGGCCTCAGACTGAGCAGTGCAGTGACAACACAAACAACCCACCAGCTGATTACAAGACAAAAACCCAATTCTTCAACCTGGCATTCCCCTAACCTCTGGACACACCCAGCCCCAGGCCTGCCCAGCTGCTGGCCGCTCACCAAACCCACCCTGCCTTCCTCCCTCAGGGCCTTTGCTTCAGAAACTTTTAAGGATTTGGAAAGAAAGAAAATTTTTTATTTAGATATTTTTAAAGGGGCCTTTGCAAAAACAGAGCCATCTTCCTATGCAGGTAACTCTGCCAGACCCTCTGGGTCAAATTACCTGAAGGGACATGCATTATCACATCTAAGCTGAAGAATTTTGGGGTTTCTCATTTCAATGCTGGGAAATACAAGGGAGAGCCAGCCATGACCCCAAACCATTTACTGAACTTTTGAAGCCAGTCCTTTTGTCTGTAAAGTGGTCATGAAATTGTAGGTACCTAGTAGGGGTGTTTGGGCTTCCAGGACAGAAGTACTGGAAAGTCTATGGGATGCTGTGATAAAGATCTTTCGGAGTGGCTGACTCCCTCCCCCAGAGCTGCATTTTCCTAAGGCCAGCAGATAAGACTGTCATCCTCTTTGCTTCCACCCCTTAGGGCTATCTCAACTTTTCTGTCTCCTATCGAACACTTTGTAAAGTTGGAACAGCAGACATTCATAGGAAAGAAAACCCCTACTCTGGCAGGGCGCGGTGGCTCACGCCTATAATTCCAGCACTTTGGGAGGCTGAGGCAGGTGGATCACGAGGCCAAGAGATGGAGACCATCCTGGTCAACAAGGTGAAACACCATCTCTACTAAAAATACAAAAAAAAAAATTAGCTGGGCATGGTGGCACATGCCTGAATTCCCAGCTACTCGGGAGGCTGAGGCTGAAGAATTGCTTGAACCCAGGAGGTGGTGGTTGCAGTGAGCCGAGATCACACCATTGCACTCCAGCCTGGGTAACAAGAGCGAAACTCCGTCTCAAAAGAAAACCCCTACCCCATCCCCACCCTCACCCTGCTCTACCATGTTCTTAATTCTGAGGTCAAACCTTTCCCATCTGGGTTGTGTTGTTTTAAATATCTCTGGGATATATAGATTTTTTTTTTAATAAAAAAAAATTTTTTTTTTGAGACAGAATCTTGCTCTGTCACCAGGCTGGAGTGTAGTGGCGAGATCTCGGCTCACTGCAACCTCCGCCTCCTAGGTTCAAGCAATTCTCCCACCTCAGACTCCCGAGCAGCTAGGACTACAGGCACGTGCCACCATGCCCAGTTAATTTTTGTATTTTTAGTAGAGATGGGGTTTTACCATGGTGGCCAGGACGGTCTCCATCTCTTGATCTCATGATCCATCCACCTCGGCCCCCCAAGTGCTGGGATTACAAGCAGGAGCCAGCTCACCTGGCCCTGAAATAAAATTCTTAATAGAGAGCCTTGCACAGAGCAAATCCTCAGTGGATGTTCATTCTTACTTGATTAGGTCCTGAATTATTGCATCATCTTTATCAAGTACCTCCCAAAGGCAAGAAGAAAAAAAAGGGAATAAGACACAATGCCTGCCTGGGAGAAGCTCTCAGATGACTAGGAAGATGGGGGCTGACGGTTGGAGGAGGGAGAGTTCCAACAGCAGGCAAAGAAGATGGGGTGGGAGCGGCACTCTCTTCCGCTGTGAGACAGCTGAGGATGATTCAACTCTGCTGCACCTGTGGACCCCCTGGGGAATTTCAGAACTCCCTGGGCCCAGGGATTGAGTCCTAGACTAGTAAATTGGACATTGTACAATTCAGTCCATCGTAAAGCTCTCCAGTTTATGACAACAAGCAATCACGGCCAAGAGACCTATACGTAGGGCCTGAGGTCTGCATGTTGGAGTCACCTGGAGCTGAAATGCTTAGACATGCCTGGGCCAGGCTCCCAAAGATTCTGATTCCAGGGCTTTGGGGTGGGGCACTGATGGAGCAAGTCTAGGGTTGAAAACCTTTGGTCCAGAACAGGCACTGTTTAGTCCAGCTACACATCAGAATCACCTGGCGAGTTTGCATTCTCGGCCTCCACTCTCAGAGACTCAGAGAGTTCATTTTGGGCAGCTACTGTCAAGTTTCTCAAACTTGGCTGTACCCGCCAATCACCTGGGGGTAGGGAGATGAAAATTCCCAGGCTGCACCAGACTGATCACTTCAGACCTCCTGGGGGAGACGCTGGGGGCCCTGAGTGACTACAGTGTGCCCAAAGGCTGAGACCCAGAGGACCAAATCCCACAGGAGCCCTGGGAGCCTCAGGGATCCCCACCCTTCCAGGGGTTCCTGTGAGGATACAACTGTGTCTGTACCACACTCAGTGATTTGCCTCTGCCTTTTCACTCCCCATTCTCTCAATGGATTTCTCTAGAGGCTGCATGAGGTGGGGCAGGGGTGAAATTCGGAACATTTGAGAACTTTCTATTCACTAGTCTTCTGATGCCATTCCTCCTGCTACATGTTCTGGCCTTGCAATACAGTTGCTTTTCTTGAAAAAAAAAAAAATGTTATTTAAGTGACCATGTAATAGATTTTTTTTTAATGTATTAGTGAGTATTTTCTAGTTTTACAGTATTTTGGATTTTTTTTTTTTTTTGAGACAGGGTCACCCTGTGTCACCCAGGCTGGAGTACAGTACCACAATCACAGCTCGCTGTAGCCTCAACCTCTTGGGCTCAGGTGATCCTCCCATCAGCCTCCTGAGTAGCTGAGAGCACAGGTACACACCACCACACCCAGATAATGTTTTGTGTTTTTTGTAAAGATAGGGTTTCACCAGGTTGCCCAAGCTGGTCTCAAACTTTTTTTTTTTTTTTTTTTTAGACGGAGTTTCGCTGTTGTTACCCAGAGTGGAGTGCAATGGCACGATCTCAGCTCACTGCAACCTCTGCCTTCTGGGTTCAAGGAATTCTCCTGCCTCAGCCTCCTGAGTAGCTGGGACTACAGGCACACACCGCCATGCCCAGCTAATTTTTGTATTTTTTAGTAGAGACGGGGTTTCACCTCGTTGACCAGGATGGTCTCGATCTCTTGACCTTGTGATCCACCAGCCTCGGCCTCCCAAAGTGCTGGGATTATAGGCACAAGACACTGTGCTCAGCCCAGTTTCGCAGCTTTAATTTCTAATTTTTAATTTTTAATCTCGCACCTTTAATTTTTCATTTAAACTATTTGACAGCTATAACCCACATAAACCAATTTAGACACCACCCCTGCCAGAATTGTAACCTAAATTACTAAACCTTGCTTATCTTTATTTTCCCAGTCCAGTGAATGGGGATAATACTGACCTCTCAGAGACATTGAGAAAATTAACTCAAAAATGGTTTTTAAGCCTGTGGAAAAACAGACATGTCCTCCCCGCCTCTCCCCTCCTTCTGCCCCCGCCCCGATTCCCAGTTAGAGAAACACAAGTAGCTACATTTATACTTTACCTGGATTCCTGGCTCGGGAATCTGTGTTTTTCTGGCCAGTTCTTCTCTGACAGTAATTCCAGGATAAGGGTCTGTTTTGAAGGCCTCTAAAAGAATCATGTATTGATATTTGTCAAACTTGGTCCTCCTGCGCCTCGGGCCTCGCTCAGTTACTGGGACAGCCACACAGTGTGAGGCAAGAGAAATATTAAGAGATGCTAGAAAGCAAAACAAGCAAATTTTTATGTTAAATGGGAGAAAAACCTAAAATGAAGTATTTTCCCTTACAACTTGGGAAAGCCCCAGCCCTCACTTTGAGCCTCGGGTCCCCTGAGTCAATCAGATTTGGATTCACTCTTGACTTGTGACTCAGCTCAAAATAGAATTCACTCAGAGGAATACAACATGGCCCAAGCAAAGAAGCGCAGGCTGCCTTCCCCTGAAAGACCTCCCTTTCGTAGCAGAGGAGAAAGCCAGCCTCTGCCCAAATCCAGAGCACCCAGCAGTGCCCCCTCCACCCTGCTGCCCTGCAAAAGGGAAATTTTCCACTTTTCTACACTTTCCAATTTGAAAAAGAACAGTATCACGCATGGATGCCTTCTACTTTTTGAACTCATCAAAGGTGGCTTTAAGGGCTTGGCTTGATTTCTCAGCTTTCATGTTTGAAGCCTTCCTTTTTTATTTTTTATTTTTTTAAAATTAAGACAGGGTCCCATTCTATCCTGCAGGCTGGTGTGCAGTGGCATGATCACAGATAATTGTAGCCTTAACCTTCTGGGCTCAAGCGATCCTCCCACCTCAGCCTCTCGAGTAGCTGGGACTATAGGCGCATGCCACCGCACCTGGCTAATTATTTTAAAAAATTTTTGGAGAGAAATGAGTTCTTACTATTTGCCCAGGCTGGTCTTGAACTCCTGACCCTTCCCCTTTTTAAGCCTCAGCACTGAATGTCATGTTGGACAGTAAACTTTAAGGCAGCCACATCAGGTAGGACCTGCCATTCACAGTCCACAATGTATCACCAAAAGAGAGGCTTCCACCGACTTCCCCACCTTCTCCCACTTTCAGAAAGAAAGCCCGCTTGACCCTCAGAAAGGACTCACTGTCTGAAGATATGAACTGAGCTCACTGTCCACTGGGAGCGACAGTGGAAACAGATCACCTCCTTCGAGGCTTGTTAAAATGCTCCAAGGGACCCACCCTGTTAAGCCCCTTTTTAACACTTTGCAAGGTCCGCCTCCCTTCATACTATCTTCTCTGGAAATAGACGTTCCCAGGAGTAGTTAAGAAATGCTCTTCTGGCTTCCCTTGAGAGCACAGAGATTTTTCTTCATCTGCTCCCCTGGCCTTGCGGAATTGTTTAGATGAGCATGCCTAAATCAGTGCTTCGAGAAACATGACCTAAGGTTGCCAAGGATGTCCTCAGAATAGTGTAAAACCAATCTGAACACCATTAGTCAACAGGGAGTGTTGTTTTGAAGGGCAGTGCCCTTCAACATCTTTGCCTCCCAAATGTGTCCCTTCTGTCCTCATTGGGTGCCGCAGACTCCAAGAAAACATGCCCTGGAGAAGAGTTGAGCCTCAGCATTGGCCGGTTACGTGGAGCTCTCCACTGCTCCGCTTCCTCATCCCAATCCTCATTATTACCATGTACCCATATGATGCTTTGATCATGAAATGAGCTCTTTTTTTTTTTTTTGAGATGGAGTTTCACTGTTGTTACCCAGACTGGAGTGCAATGGCATGATCTCGGCTCACCGCAACCTCGGCCTCCTGGGTTCAAGCAATTCTCCTGCCTCATCCTCCCGAGTAGCTGGGAAATGAGCTCTTACAAAGCAGCTACCATTGTGCCTGAAGTGGAATTTTTGCCTGGGATTTTGTCAGCACTTTGTCAGCAACCGTCCCTATTTTTAAAACTGCCCCTATTTTTGTTAGTAACTGCCTCTTTCTGCTCCTGTGCCTCAGCTTATTGCTTACTAACTGGAAAACCTTAAGAGAAACTGCCTCGTTGTCTGAAGTCCTGAGTTACTTCCCTGCCCCTTCACCTATAACTGTGTACTCTTCTTAGCCGCGGTCCAGACTTCTGGGTGTGAACCCTTCTGGGCCCGCCGGCGTAATAAAGTGTGTTCCTCCAATCCCCTGAGTGCCGCTTGGGTTTCTTGTCAAGTAAAATTTTCCAGAACATGCCTACCTAGCACATAGATGATGGTGAGTCAAGGTTCAGATCCATGCCATATCAGAGCCTGTTTCTCATTAATTGGGATGGACTGATGGTTTTCTAGTGGCAGGTAAACAGAAGTAGGTAAGACAGTGCCAGCCGGGAGTAGTGGCTTACACCTGTAATCCCAGTGCTTTGGGAGGCCGAAGTGCATAGATCACTTTAGGCCAGGAGTTAGAGACTAGCCTGGCCAACATGGTGAAACCCTGTCTTTACTAAAAGTACAAAAATTATCCAGGGGCAGTGGCTTACGCCTGTAATCCCAGCACCTTGAGAGGCGGAGGCAGGCAGATCATCTGAGATCAGGAGTTCAAGACCAGCCTGGCCAACATGGTGAAACCCCATGTCTACTAAATATAAAAAAATTACCCAGGTGTGGTAGCAAATGCCTATAATCCTGGCTACCAGGGAGGCTGAGGCAGGAGAATCACTCAAACCCAGGAGGCGGAGGTTGCAGTGAGCTGAGATCGAGCCACTGCACTCCAGCTCGGGGGTGACAGAGCAAGACTCCATCTCAAAAACAAACAAACAACAACAAAAACTTAGCCAGACGTGGTGGTGGGCACCTGTAATCCTAACTGCCTGGGAGGCTGTCAGGAGAATCACTTGAACCACGGATGCAGAGGTTGCAAAGAGCTGAGATCATGCCACTACACGGCAGCCTAGGAGACAGAATGAGACTCCATCTCAAAATAAATAAATAAATATAAATATTTTTAGAAAGGACAGTGTCCTGAAAACTGCATTGAGCCACAGGTAGCAGGAAAGGAAGAAGTGAACAGAGGCCCAGGGGACAATCTGCGTATCTACCGGCTTAACTCACTGTGAGACTGGCAGGGTGGGACATTACTTACGATCACATTTTGTTTTTTTGTGAGATGGAGTCTTGCTCTATCGCCCAGGCTGGAGTGCAACAGTGTGGTCTCAGCTCACTAAAACCTCTGCCTCCCAGGCTCAAGCAATTCTCCTGCCTCAGCCTCCTGAGTAGCTGGGATTACAGGCACCTGCCACCACACCCAGCTAATTTTTGTATTTTCAGTAGAGATGGGGTTTCACTAGTTGGCCAGGCTGGTCTTGAACTCCAGACCTCATAATCTGCCCACCTCCACCTCCCAAAGTGCAGGGATTACAGGCGTGAGCCACTGTGCCCAGCTCGGCCTTTCTATCTTGTGTGGTGATGAGATACAGAAATATTCCCCTAGACAGCTGGGGCAGTGTGGACTCAGGACTTAGTCACTTCTGTTCCCAGGTATTGTATTTTAAATGCTAGCTCAATTACACACTTAGGCTCCTTTATTTATAAGGTATTACTGCCGGGCGTGGTGGCTCACATCTGTAATCCCAACACTTTGGGAGGCCTAGGCAGGTGGATCACCTGAGGTTGGGAGTTTGAGACCAGCCTGACCAACATGGAGAAACCCGTCTCTACTAAAAAACACAAAATTAGCTGGGCACGGTGATACATGCCTGTAATCCCAGCCACTCAGGAGGCTGAGGCAGGAGAGTCGCTTGAACCCAGGAAGGGGAGGTTGTGGTGAGCCGAGATCATGCTATTGCATTCCAGTCTGGTCAACACGAGTGAAACTCCATCTCGTTAAAAAAAAAAAAAAAAAAAAAAAAAAAAAAAAAAAGGTAGTACCACACAAATGTACTGGATAGAATATTAAAAATCCACTGCATGTCACAGTTCTTTTTTTTTTTTTTTTCTGAGATGGAGTTTCACTTGGCGCGATCTCGGCTCACCACAACCTCCAACTCCTGGGTTCAGGCAATTCTCTTGCCTCAGCCTCCTGAGTAGCTGGGATTATAGGCATGCGCCACCGTGCCCAGCTCATTTTTTGTATTGTTAGTAGAGACGGGGTTTCACCATGTTGACCAGGATGGTCTCGATCTCTTGACCTGGTGATCCACCCGCCTCGGCCTCCCAAAGTGCTGGGATTACAGTCAGGAGCCCCTGCGCCCGGCTTTTTTTTTTTTTTTTTTTTTTTTGAGGCGGAGTTTCGCTTTTGTTACCCAGGCTGGAGTGCGATGGCGCGATCTCGGCTCACCGCAACCTCTGCCTCCTGGGTTCAGGCAATTCTCCTGCCTCAGCCTCCTGAGTAGCTGGGATTACAGGCACGCGCCACTATGCCCAGCTAATGTTTTGTATTTTTAGTAGAGGCGGGGTTTCACCATGTCGACCAGGATGGTCTCGATCTCTTGACCTGGTGATCCACCCGCCTCGGCCTCCCAAAGTGCTGGGATTACAGGCGTGAGCCACGGCGCCCGGCCGCCAACTGACATTTTAAGACAGGACACCTAACAGACCCTTTCTCCACAACGCAGCCCTGGACCTGTCTGTCTTAATCATCGTTGTGTCTGCGTCTCAGACCTAGAGAACAGCACCTGCGCGCGGTCGAAGACGTAACCTCTACTTACAGGTGCGGGGTTTCCGGCCTGCGGGGAAAGGAGTCCGCCCCTCCCGACTGCGCGCACAGGCCCAGTTAGTCGCCTGAAGCCGGAGCGGGGCAGATGGGCGGTGCCGGTTGCCATTGCTCCGTGGACCCTGTCGCCGGCATGCTCTCAGCGTGTGTGTTTTTGTTTTGTTTTGTTTTTATACCGGATTAAGCTTGCTGCTGCGTGACAGCAGAGGGCTAGGAAAAGGCGCAGTGGAGCCTGGAGCGGTCATCCCCGACTCGACGCAGCTTCCGTTCTTCTGGTGACGTGGCCCACAGGACCCGCCCTAGTGGTCGGCTGCAGCCGTATTGCTAGGCAACAGCGTGCGCGCTCTGAGCGGCGCGGGGCGGAGAAGTGGGATTTGGAAGTTTAGGGGCACAAGCCCAGCGACTGCACCGGGATGGACCAGTACTGTATCCTGGGCCGCATCGGGGAGGGCGCCCACGGCATCGTCAAGGCCAAGCACGTGGAGGTGAGGCCGGACCGCGGCTGGCAGCCTGGCGGGGTAGTACTCCCGCCTCCCTCCGGCTAAGGCTCTAAGCCGCTTCGGTTCCCTTTTTACATCCAGTAGTTTTTAAAACCTACTCATATTCTAAACCTCCTTTGGGCCGTTGCGCTTCCCTCCCGACAGCTGTCTTGGTCCCCTACCCCAGCGGCTGGGTACCAGGCTGGTCCTAGACCCCTGGGCCTCTGGCCTACCCAGGGGCGCGTGTCTCTCTCTCAACCTCCCTCCCCCAACCCACCTTCATCTCTCTTTCCTAGCCGAGGGTGGGCTGGCATTGTGTGCCTTCTATCCTGCAGACTGGCGAGATAGTTGCCCTCAAGAAGGCAGCCCTACAGCGGTTGGAGGACGGTATCCCTAAGCAGGCCCTGCGGGAGATTAAGGCTCTGCAGGAGATGGAGGACAATCAATATGTGAGTAGGGGGTGGGGAGCATCGCATTCTCGCCTTCCTTCGCTTGTTCTCACTTCCTCTACCTTCATTTTCCCCACAGCTACGTCTTCGCCAGCTTTCAGGGATTTCCTCCCCCTGTCAGTCACACATACTGCTCATTCATCTGCCTCCTTACCCCTTTTTGCCTTTTTTTGTTCACTCGTTCACGTCATTTACCTCATTCTTTCATTTCTCACACATCACTCTCATTTATCCACTTCTGGATGTATTCATTCATTCACCAACTTTTTTTCTCAGGACATTTAGTGATTGATAATATAACTGGCACCTGTTGAGCTCCTATGTGTTCTGTGGGCATTGTAGACATTGTCGTTTTGATACCTCTTTACCACTCTACAAGGCAGGTTTCAGGTTCTCTGTTTGTCAGGTGAGGGGAGGAGGTTAAGTCACCAGTTCGTGGGCCCTCAGTTGGTCAGTAGAGACTTTGGCCCAAGTTTGATTGAGAGTCTAGACATTCTTTCCTTGGGGCCTCCCGTAGGCCCTACCCTATGTTGGGCACTGGTGACACAGAGAAATTAGCTCCAACCCAGCTCCTGAGGATGTAAGTGTGCTGGCAAGAGACAGACAGAAGCAGCAAGGCTCACCTAGTGTGATAGGGTATGAGGAGGGGCCACTGGAACACGAGCAGGGGCATCTTTCATCTCCAGCGTCATTACTCTTTTGGTGCTCTCTCTTTCATCCGTGTTGAAACAGGAAATGTATTTGACTCCCCGGAGAGTAACGGAGTTGGGTCTCTGTAATCATCTGACTTATCTTTGCTGTTCCCTGGAGATATTCATGATATATTGGATGACAGAAAAGCATGTTATAACACTTTGTGTCATCTGGGTTTTGTTTGGAAATATTATATATGTGAATGTGTATTTCTGTGTGCCGTATCTGTTATAAAGTCTGGTAGAGTGCACTGTAAGATTGACTGTAGGATTTTTCTTTTGTTCTTTTTTTTCTTTCTAATTTTGTGTCTTACCTGAATGTGTGGATGTGTTTTGATCTGTTAAATGATTGTGTACTACCTGAAAAATCAGAGAACAGTAATCAGGCCATTTTGATTTTTTTTTCTTTTTTTAGTCTTTTCTTTTTTTGAGATAGAATCTTGCTGTGTTGCCCAGGCTGGAGTGCGATGGCATGATCTCTGCTCACCACACCCTCCGCCTCCTGGGTTCAAGCAATTCTCCTGCCTCAGCCTCCAGAGTAGCTGGGATTACAGGCACCTGCCACCAAACCCGACTAATTTTTGTATTTTTAGTAGAGATGGGAGTTCACCATCTTGGCCAGGCTGGTCTTGAACTCCTGACCTTGTAATCCACCCTCCTCGGCCTCCCAGAGTGCTGGGATTACAGGCGTGAGCCACTGTACCCGGCCCTATTTTGATTTTTTTGAGGAAGATAAAAGGGCTTCCAGACAGCCATGTGTGGGATAGGTGGAAAGAGATCCATAAGGAAGCTGATGATATAGTGATATGGTCCCTGCATCCAGTTGGTCAGCAATTCTGAAGTTCTAACTTTAAAACGTACTCCAGATTTGCTTCATGCCTAAGTCATCACTACCACTCATCAGAACAACAGCAGCAGCCTCCCCACTGCTCTCCATAGCCACAGTCTAGAGAGCTTTGTCAAAAGTGTAAGTCAAGTCATCTGCTCCCCTGCTTAAAGAGCCCTGGTGGCTTCTCTTTACACTTAGAGCACGTCACCACCTCCAGCTGGCCTCTCCCTTTTCTCTCATTCAATACAGCTTCTTAGGCATCTCTCAGGGACCAGCACCTATCTAGGATCCAGGAGCACAGAACAGGACAGCCATATCCTTTCCTTAAACAACCTCATGTTCTCACATCCCTCTAGTCTCCCTGCACTTGCTTCTCCCCCTGCCCAGAGCTTCATCCCAGATCCCCACAAACTGGGTCCTCATCTAGCCCCACCCCATCTAAATAAAGAAGTATCCTTTTCTCCACTCACACAGAATCACACTATCCTCTCTTCTATTTTTTTTTTTTTTTTTTTTTTTAATTCAGGGTCTCACTCTCACCCAGCTGGAGTGTAGTAGTGTGATCTTGGCTCTGTGTAGTCTCAACCTCCTGGGCTCAGGTGATCCTCCCACCTCAGTCTCTCAAGTAGCTAGGACTACAGGCATGTGCTACCATGCCTGGCTAATTTTTTGTAGAGACAAGCTTTCACCATGTTGCCCAGGCTAGTCTCAAACTCCTGGATTCAAGCCATCCACCCACGTTGGCCTCCCAAAGTGTGGGGATTACAGGCATGAGATGCCATGCCTGGCCTTCTTCTATTTCTATTCCTGTGCTTACAGAATTTGAATATATCCCATTTGTTCATTTATTTGTTAGTCGTCTGTGCTGTGAGTTTCTTAAGAGTCCCGTCTCTCAGCTCTGTGTAGCCTGACCCCTCTGACGGTGGTGGCCTCAGTGTTTGTGATGTGTCTGTAGCTGTCCCAGCACTGGGAAAGGTGGGATTTCTGGTGTCCTTTCCTTGGTGCTGGGATTCGATGGCTCTAGAGGAAAAAGGAGGAGACCTGTGTGTCCATCTCATGTGTGAGCATCCAGATGATTTTCAGGCAAGTGGGCTGGGTGGGTGGACCAGATGCTGCCACTAAATGACCTTCTTTAGACCTTCTCCCTGAGGGTTCAGGGAGAATTAGAGTGGGGGCCCACCTTATCTCAGGAGAGCTGAGCAAGTCATGAGCACGGAGCTTTCTGATTCTGAGCTCAGGCCCCATGTCACCTTCTGTGTCTACCTGGTTCTCTGTCAGGGCCTAGGCTGGGGTCTCGGTCACAGAGAGGGTCTGGTGATTGGAATCTAGGGGCTAACAGGATGTCCTGCCCACAGGTGGTGCAGCTGAAGGCTGTGTTCCCACATGGTGCAGGCTTTGTGCTGGCTTTTGAGTTCATGCTGTCGGATCTGGCCGAGGTGGTGCGCCATGCCCAGAGGCCACTAGCCCAGGCACAGGTCAAGAGCTACCTGCAGATGCTGCTCAAGGGTGTCGCCTTCTGCCATGCCAACAACATTGTGCGTCGGGTCAGTCTCAGCATAGGCCAGGGGTGGGGTCTGGGGAGCTGGCTCGGCTTGGGGATGGGGCTAGCCCTTGTAAAAAGCATGACCAGAAGTGGGGACAGAGCTGGTCAAGGCCTCCAGGTAAGCAGCCAGGGCATAGCCCTGGAGGAGACAGGAACTATGGTTGACCTGGGTGATTAGACTGCCAAGCCCTCTTGTCCCTAGGTCCTGTGGGGGATTTGGAGGGATTCATCCTTCCTTTGGCATTCCCAGGACCTGAAACCTGCCAACCTGCTCATCAGTGCCTCAGGCCAGCTCAAGAGAGCGGACTTTGGCCTGGCCCGAGTCTTTTCCCCAGATGACAGCCGCCTCTACACACACGAGGTGGCCACCAGGTAGGGAGGGCCAGATCCCTTCCAGCCCTCGCCATGAGGAAGAGATGCTTCTGGGCCTTTTCTCCAGACATTGATTGTGGGGCTGGGGTCACCTCCCCAGGCATCCTTTTCTCAGCCCAATGCCCACCAGCTCTTTTCCTCGCAGGTGGTACCGAGCCCCTGAGCTCCTGTATGGTGCCCGCCAGTATGACCAGGGCATCGATCTGTGGTCAGACCCCCATGGGTGGTCAAAGGGTAACATGGCTCATGGATTTCTGCTAGGCTCTGAGGTCTCTGAGCTGTTTGGTGGTCTTTTCCGTGGTGGGAGTGTAGGTTCCCTTAAGGGTGTCTTCCCTGGTTGGGGTATTCTGAACACTTTGGGGTTGGTGTCCTCACTATGATGTTTTTGAGCTAGCCGGGGGTCAGGTGGGATGAGAATGGTGGTCCCAGGTGGGAAGCTTTCTTGGCTAAGTGGGGAGGTGGTCTGAGCTGGCATGTGCTGAAGTTAGATCCCAGGATATGGTATCTCTGAGCTGGTCAGTGGTCCGTATCCTTGGATATGAAAGCTCTGAGCTTGTTTCGCAAGAAGATAGTTGGCAGTGCCCACGGGTCTGAGATTTGGGGCAGGTCTGCCCCAGAAAGTGCAGGGGAGCTTTGTGTCCTAGAGTAGGAGTCTCTGAGAAGTCTTGGAACAGCTGGGGCTTTGCTCTGGGTTCTAGGGTTGAGGGCTTTGAGGGTTCAGGGATTGGACTCCTGGACATGAGGCTCCAGGGCTGGCTTGTGGGGGCCTTGCCCAGGAGTGCGGTGTTAGAGCTGCTCTTTGGGTGGGTCTGTGGTCCATGGTGAGAGATCTCTGAGCTGCTTGGGACTCTGTCCACAGGGCCGTGGGCTGCATCATGGGGGCTCTGTCCACAGGGCCGTGGGCTGTTGAATGGGTCCCCCCTTTTCCCGGGTGAGAACGACATTGAACAGCTTTGCTGTGTGCTTCGCATCTTGGGCACCCTTAGCCCTCAAGTCTGGCCGGTTTGTAGGGCCCCTTGGAATGGGTGTGGGGCAGGTTTACTCCACTCCCCGACAGCAAGTGACCACTCCCTCCCCTGAACCTTCTCTCTCCTGGCCTCAACCCCCCTTGATGGACAGGACCACTGTCCTGCCCCAACTTGGGTTCCTCCTTCCTGCTGTCATACATGTTTGGGGGTAGGTCTTGTCCTTTGTCCCCTTTCACCCCAGTATACACATGTGCAGTGTCTCAGCAAGCTGGGCACAGATCTGCCATCTGAGAGGACAAGGGGATGGATGAAGGAATATAGGGGTGGTTGAATGGGTCGAGGAGACACATGGTGGGAGAGCACCCCCCACATGAGGGTGTGTTAGGTGCTGAGAGCTGACAGCAGAGGGTGTGGTGAAGGTTGGGGACTACTCTCATGGACCCTGTTCCTTCTCTCTGGCCCAGGAGCTTGCCGAGCTGCCAGACTACAATAAGATCTCCTTTAAGGAACAGGCACCCGTGCCCCTGGAGGAGGTGCTGCCCGACGCCTCTCCCCAGGCATTGGACTTGCTGAGTCAGTTCCTTCTCTACCGTTCTCTCCGGCGCATCGCAGCCTCCAAGGTAAGGCGAGAGGCTGGGGTCTCTGCTCCTTCAGCTCCCCTCCCCATCACCCTGGTACTCTGTACTTGGTAGCCACGTGACCTCATCAAATCAGCGACTCTCAGAACGTGTGATGGGCAGGGACCAGCACCAGACATTTGGAACCCAGGGGACAGGGACCTTGGAGCAGGTGTGCCTCTTCTGAGGCACTGGACATTTCTGGAGTTCTCCTGAGGGTGGCCTCTAAGAGGGGCATGCCCACCTCACAGGAGAGCACATGTCCGAGGGTGCTGACTTCTGGGCTGCCTCTGATCCTATAGGGGGAGCACTGGGGACTCGTTTCTTCATTCCTTTAGCAAGTATTTTCTGCACATCCTCACGTGGCAGGGGTTGTCCTGGGCCCCACACGGATGGTGAACAATCAGACCTGCCTCCGTGGAGCACTCCTAGTGGTAAGGTAGCCCCAGGCCCAAAAGATTACGAGATTGTGCTGTCCCAGTGTGGGAGCCCCAGAAGAGAGGCGAGGCCGACTTTGGGGTCAAGCAAAGCTTTCTGGTGGAAGGCAGGTTTAAGCATGAGATGTTTGAGGAGGTGTTTGCTGAAGAGAGAAGTGGTGAGCAGCGGCCTGGAGGAGAGGACCAAGGAAGGCTGGTTATGGCTGGAAGGCCTGGGAGGACGATGAGGACCACAGGATCATGGGCTGACAGGTGTCAGGGTGTGTCTCTCAGGGGTCCCTGTCCCCTCTCTGCACGCAGCACCAGCAGCAGGTGTTTATACACGCCCTCTTGGTCTCCAGTGTCAGCAGCTCCTGTGGGCTCTGCATCCACAGTGCACCCCAGCCATCTGACCCTTACCTCCTGATTGCCTCCCAGACTCTGGGTCTTCCCTCATCCCATGTAATCTCTTCTCCACCTGGCAGAGAGAGTAACTTTATCCAAACAGAGCAGGACACATTACTGCTCTGCCAGGCCCTCCTTTGGCTCTATCTCAGAGGAAAAACCAGGGTCCTTTCTGTGGCCCACAGGTGTCACATGTTTGGGTGCCATCACCTCATGATGCTGCCAGCTGTTGTGCCCTGTGCTCACTGCTTTCCAGCCCCAGGGCCTCCTCCACAGACCAGGGCATCCCTGGGGTCTGTACACTTTTGTCTCTGCCCTGGAACCTCATGTCCCACTTGCTCATATCTCAAGTCTTGGCTAAAATGTCACCTCTCAGATGGCCTTCCCTCATGATGCTTCAGATCTATAACCTCTCTCCAGGATTCCTCATTCCTCTCTCTTGCTGTCTCTTTCCCACTGCACTAATCATTATCTGACATACAGTGTATTTTACTTCATCTTGTTTATTATTCCCCACCCCCACCTACGTCGGAAAGACAGAGCTTTTGTCTGTTTTATTAACGGCTATGTCCCCAGCTTCTGGAATAGTGCTTCAGACATAGTAGACACTCAGAAAATACCCAGGCACTGAGTCCACTGAATGCATAGATGAAGGAATATCTGCCTGAGGCTGAGGACAGGGAGGTGACTGATTTCCTTCTGCTGTTCCTTACTTGCCACTCCCAGGCTCTCCTCCACTTCACAGCTTCTCTGCCTGCCCATCCATCTGAGCTACTGATTCATCAGCGTCCAGGGGGACCTGCCCCCAAGGCCCATCCAGGCCCCCCCTACATTCATGACTTCCACGTGGACCGGCCTCTTGAGGAGTTGCTGTTGAACCCGGAGCTGATTTGGCCCTTCATCCCGGAGGGGTGAGAAGCTGGCCCTGGTCCTGTCTGCCTGTGCCTAAGGACCACCCAGTCCACTTGTTCCTCTGCCACCTGCCTGGCTCCATCCTCCAAGGCCTCCCCATGGCCACATTGGGCCCACTCCACACCACACCCTGCCCCTTAACCCTTGTGAGGGTTGGTCTTGAGGCAGAGGTTATGCTCCTAGCCAAGAGCATGACAGCATCCAGCCCAGCAGAGGAGATTCGTGGCCTGTGCTTGGTGAGTCTGTGTGCTGCTGACTTACCCATCAGAACAGTGAGCTCTGCTGCCATTCCCTGCCTGTGCAGAATGGTGATGCCTGCCTTGGTGATTACCCATCAGAACAGTGAGCTCTGCTACCAGTCAAGGCCTGCCTGTGCAGAATGGCGATGCCTGCCTTGGCGATTACCCATCAGAACAGTGAGCTCTGCTGCCATTCAGGGCCTGCCTGTGCAGAATGGCGATGCCTGCCTTGGCGATTACCCATCAGAACAGTGAGCTCTGCTGCCATTCAGGGCCTGCCTGTGCAGAATGGCAATGCCTGTCTTGGTGCTGCTTCCCCAGATGTTGCCTCCTGGTCAAGGAGAAGTGCAGAGTAAGGCATCCTCATGTTGGAAACTCAAGTGGAAGGAAGATTTGGTTTTATTCTGAGACATTAAACACTAACTAGTTCAGTATGTGAGGTTATAGATTCTAAAAACCTCAGATGTCTCTGTGTTATGTCTGTTCCTCCTCCATTTCTCTCAAGGGAAATAAAGTGGCATTGTCTCATGGCCCTCATTTTTGGGTGGGTCCTGGGGAAGGTGGCACCAGGCACAGCCACTTTTGCCCTGAGGGCCTCTCGTGTGCTTCACGTGACTGAGCACTAATTTGGAAGTGAGGGAGACAGAAGTCTAGGCCCAGGGATGGCTCCAGTTGGGGATTCAGCAGGAGACCCTCCGCACTGAGGCTGGTTTACCAACATATCTACTCCCTCAGGATGAGTGTGAGCCAGAAGCAGCTGTGTATATAAGGAAACAATCATTCCTGGAATTAATTTTTAAATTTAATAAATCTCAATATAATCCCAGCCAGCTCTTTTTCCTTATAATAATCTGATGAGGTGATTGTAAAAGAGCCATTAAAGTGCAAAGGGCCAAGAGAAGGAAGTGGAACCTTGCAGAAGAGGAAATGATGGAAGGACTTGCGGTATCAGATACCAATATTTAAAAGTTTATGTTAAGAAGTAAGACAGCATGATTGTGGTTGAAGTATAAAAACAGATACACTAGAGAAACTTATTCTTAGCAATCCTTTGTTTTTAAAATGTTTATTTTATGCTTCATGTGGATAAACGCTTCTATGAGCTCTGAGGGTGACTAACACTGTTACAGATGCTGGCCTCCAAACACTTAGTGGAAAGATAAAACCTATTAAACCCCCCATTCTTGCTTTCAGGAAAGTCTGATGTTCTTAGGATCTGGCCTCTGTTTATTTCTCCAGCCACATCTACAGACTGTAAGCGTTTAAGAGAACTTCAAAGAGAACTCTAAAATGTATATAACATTTGCAAGTAAAAGGATAAAAAATGATTACCATGCATATACACACCAAAAATCTGGTGTAGTTATTTGATCTCAAACAATAGAGCCCAGGTGCGGTGGCTAATGCCTGTAGTCCCAACACTTTGGGAGGCTAAGTTGGGCAGATCACCTGAGGTTGGGAGTTCAAAACCAGCCTGGCCAACATGGTGAAATCCCATCTCTACTAAAACTACAAAAATTAGCCAGCTGTGGTGGTGCATGCCTGTAATCCGAGGCTGAGGCAGGAGAATCGCTTGAACCTGGGAGACAGAGGTTGTGATGAGTAGAGATCGTGCCACTGCACTCCGGCCTGAGCAACAGAGTGAGAGTCTGTCTCAACAACAACAACAAAAAAAAACAGATTTTAAGGCAAAGAGCAGTTATTTAATATAAGATACAATTTCAGGGCAAAAATAATTACTAGGGGTAAACACATTTAGTTCTAATTATATTCAGTTCATTGGCAAAATTTTCTAAATTTGTATTTACCTAATAATATAGTCTTGGCCGGGTGCAGTGGCTCATGCCTATAATCCTAGCACTTTGGGAGGCCCAGGTGGGTGGATCACCTGAGGTCAGGAGTTCAAGATTAGCCTGACCAACATAGTGAGACCCCGTCTCTACAAAAAATACAAAAAATTAGCCCGGCGTGGTGGCAGGCTCCTATAATCCCAGCTACTCGGGAGGCTGAGGCAGGAGAATCACTTGAACCCGGGAGGCGGAGGTTGCTGTGAGCCAAGATTGTGCCATTGCACTCCAGCCTGGGCAACAAGAGCGAGACTCTGTCTCAAAAAAAAAAAACATATATATATATACATATATACATATGTATTTACATAATATTATGTAAATAATATAATACATATTATGTAAATAATATACACAATATGTAAATACATATGTATATATGTATATATATTACTATATTATGTAAATACAAATTATATGTATAATATAAATACATATATATGTATATATACACACACACATATTCTCAAACATGATTAATAGTATAAATGAATAGGATTCAAAAGACTAAGGATATTAGAAGTAACTTTTTTTTTTGAGATGGAGTTTCACTCTTGTTACCCCAGCTGGAATGCAGTGGCGTGATCTTGGCTCACCACAATTCTCCTGCCTCAGCCTCTTGAGTAGTTGGGATTACAGGCATGTGCCACCACACCCGGTTAATTCTGTATCTTTAGTAAAGATGGGGTTTCTCCATGTTGGTCAGGCTGGTCTTGAACTCCTGACCTCAGGTGATCCGCCCACCTCAGCCTCCCAAAGTGTTGGGATTACAGGCATGAGCCACTGCGCCTGGCCACAAGTAACTTTATAAATGTGAATTCTGGTAAAATTGACAAATTCATAGAAAAATTCAACTTGCAGTAATCAAAAACAAACCCTTGAAGTGTCTTAAACTACTAAAGAAATTGAACCTCCAAATTAAAATATTTTCATTATGTCATCTCCAGGCCCAGATAGCTTCACTGCTAAATTCTGCCAATCACTTTAATAAAGAGAAAGCGTCAAGATTTCAGAGAATATAAGAGAAAGCCTACTCAGCTTATTTTGTGACACCAGCAGTAGTTTTGATATTAAAATTTAACAAGGACATTAGAAAAATGAAAATTGCCGGGCGCGGTGGCTCACGCCTATAATCCCAGCACTTTGGGAGGCCAAGGTGGGTGGATCACAAGGTCAAGAGATCAAGACCATCCTGGTCAACAAATTGAAACCCGTCTCTACTAAAAATACAAAAATTAGCTGGGCACGGTGGTGTGCGCCTGTAGTCCCAGCTACTGGGGAGGCTGAGGCAGGAGAATTGCTTGAACCCAGAAGGCGGAGGTTGCGGTGAGCCGAGATCATGCCATTGCACTCCAGTCTGAGTAACAACAGTGAAACTCTGTCTCAAAAAAAAAAAAGAAGAAAAAAGAAAATTACATGATTATTCTTGTATAATCTTTCAAAAATAAAGGAAAACTCAGCTAGATGTGATGGCTCACACCTGTAATCTCAACAGTTTGGGAGACTGAGGTGGGAGAACTACTTTAGTCCAGGAGTTTGAGACCAGCCTGGGCAATATGGCAAGACCCCATCTCTACAAAAAATTAAAAATTAGCCAGGTGTGGTGGTATGTGCCTGTAGTGTCAGCTACATGGGAGGCTGAGGTGGGAGAATTGCTCAAGGCTAGGAAGCCAAGGCAACAGTGACCCATGATCACGCCATTGCACTCAGCCTGGATAACAGAGTGAGACCATGCCTCCCCATAAGGATAGTCCCCCTAAAATAGGAGTTTGGTCCTCCCTGACCCTTACCTGGCCAGGTTCTTCCCAAGGCTGAGATCTCCAGTGGCATAAGGGTCTCCAAAGAGCCTAGGGCCACAGGCCTTTCTCTGAGGGTTCCAGGAGCTCAGGTTCTGGCCAGCCTGTCCCCAGTCCAAGACAGACCACCAGTTTGGTGGTTATTCACTCCCAAACCTTCCCTTGGACCCTGATCTCAGGGCCCATGTTTCCCATAGTACTGCTTCAGGCAGGAATGCTGGGCCCCCATCCCTTCAACATCCACCCTGGCTACCCCCAGGACCATGGACAGAACAGGCCCTGCAACCTCACTGGGACCCATCATCGACCCCTGCCCAGCCCTCTGAAGACCCACAGGCAGAGCCCAAGTCACCTCCCGTTCATGGTGGGACATGTCCTATACCTGTCAGGTTCACTGACCTGCATGATCTGGAAGGAGCCAGGGCAGCAGCCTACCCTGCAACCTGCCTAGAAGCCCCAGATGGTCCCTCAGCCAGCTGAGACCAACATCCACAAGGAAGCTGGATACTTGGAAGCTTCTGGAGGGGAGGGTGTATGTGGCATTCTCATAGCTCTGGCCAGCCAGCACAATGTCCTCATGCTGACCTGCTGTGGGACAGAGTCCCCTCACATGGCACAAGCCCCAGGCCCAGAGGGGTCTGATCTGGCCTTAACCCGAGCCTGGGGCCTCCAGCAGCCAAGGTGATCACCAAAAGGACTGAGCCAACTGTGGCTCTGACCAGTACTGGAATCTAGCCCAAAGCAGGGCGAGCCCTCTCAGAGCAGTACATGGCTACTTGGGACCTGTGCAAACCCCAGAAGGCCAAGTCAGTGACCTTAGGGGGCCCAAATAGCAACTAGTCATCTTGGCGATGAGTAGGCAGGTTGGCCATCACCCTTGTTCATACAAGGAGGCAGGGATGGTCAGGCTCCAGGACCTGAGTGGTCACCCATGAGACAGATCCCCGAGGCCAAGAGTGATGCTGGGCCCTCCTGCTCCAGGTGGTAGGACTGGAGGAAGCTGGGCAGGCCTGGGCCCAGGAGGCTGGGTCCCTCTATCTGCCATCCTTGGCAGGCCACAGTCCCCAAAACTTAGGAAATGTGGCCTTACTCAGAGCAAGGAGGCTCTAAGGAGGGGACCAGAGTCCCCAGTCTGAGTTCACCATTTAAAGCTTCCCTCCCAGGGACAAGGGATGCTCCCCTGGCCTCATGGACAATAAATTGTTTATATGACTCACCTGTTCTTCAGGCACCCGGAGTTGTCCACAAGAAACACCAGACACCCTGGAGCAGGTGGGAGAGGGTGGCACAGTCCAGCCTGCCTGACCCACCTCCGCCTTGCAAAGGCTGCAGTAGGGCCTAGGGCCAGACAGAGCCAAGTTTCTCATATACTCCGTGTAAGGCCATCGGGGAGGCCTCAAGGAAATCTGGAGCGGGGAGGTAAAAATTCTCTGATTGCCCCCTCAATTTGTGGGGGTAGGGGTGGACATGAGGCCAAGGGAGCATCCCTTGTCCCTGGGAGGGAAGCTTTGAATGGTGAACCCCTGTAAGGCCATCAGGGAGGCCTCAAGGAAATTTGGAGCAGAAAGGTCAAAATTATCTGATTGCCCACTCAAATATCCTAATCCTACATCTCAGGGTCTTATTCTTTCCCTCTCTGGGCCTGACTTTTCAAAATTACCATCGACCATGAGGGGACTTCCCTCACACAAGCCAAACAAACCACCTGCCATCATGTTCCTGCCAAGATGAACAAGAGAGGTTATACTAGAACCTAAGGAACAAGGGGATCCCAAATTGGATGACCTCTCAGAAACCCATGGGGCAGTTACAGTTCTTACTAGGGTCAGATTATGGTGTCTCCTTCAAGCCATCTCCACCTTCTGTGCCTGCCTCTGATCTTCACCAGTGGCAGGTACCCACCCCACACAGGGATCTGATGATTGTGGAATCAGGTTCCCCTGGAAGACAATCACCCTCTTCCATTAACTGTGGTTTGGGCTCCAAAAAATAACCACCACAAGCTGGCTCTGTTGGATGTGGATGGTCAAATCTCCCTAATCCCAGGAAGCACTCATGCTTTCAAAGGACCCCTCAAGGAAATGACAGGCTTGGAAGGAAGATTAGTTAATAAGCCACTTAACTATTAAAGTTAGTCCCTATGGCTGGGTGTGGTAGCTCATGCCTATAATGGCTCAGCACTTTGGGAGGCTGAGGCGGGTGAATCACCTGACATCGGGAGTTCAAGACCAACCTGCCCAACATGGTAAAACCCCATCTCTACTAAAAATACAAAAATAAGCTAGGTGTGATGGCGTGTGCCTGTAATCCCAGCTACTTGGGAGGCTCTCGGGCAGGAGAACTGCTTCAACCCGGGAGGCAGAGGTTGCAGTGAGCTGAGATTGCGCTGCTGCACTTCAGCCTGGGTGACAGAGTGAGACTGCATCTCTAAATAAATAAATAAAGTCCCATTTTGCTAAGAAATACTTCTGCTCTTGTTCCCATTATTGAATAGACCTTCTCAGTCAGCAGAGAACAAGCCTAAGGCTTTTACACTGTTGGCAGGTGGGTTCCCTGTGGGAACCAGTTAGACTTACACTGTCTAGTTGAGGTGGGAGATACGCCACTGTTCTGGCTGAGACAAGGCACTGAAGGGTGCCAGCCTGTCAGGACTGACTTAGTTAAGAAGGGGTGCTGATTCCTACCATCTCACCTCTTAGTTGCTTAAAGGTGAGTTGTTACTGATGACTGGACTTATTATTGTAGACTATAAAAAGTTAAACAATATTATTCTCTTTTTTTTTTTTTTTTGACAGTCTTGCTCTGTCGCCAGGCGCCAGGCTGGAGTGCAGTAGTGCGATCTCGGCTCACCGCAACCTCCACCTCCTGGGTTCAAGCAATTCTCCTGCCTCAGCCTCCCAAGCAGCTGAAACTACAGGCGCACGCCACCATGCCCAGCTAATTTTTTTTTTTTTAACAAGTCTTGTTTATTGAAAGGATCTGAAAATTGTAGTAAGGCTTTCAATTACATTTAATAAATTTTCAAGAAATTAATATGAAACATTAAAATTTACTTTAAAAAACCAAAGTTTTCTAGATAATTCCCATCTCAGGCTGCTTTGGAGCTCAGTTCATGCCCTTTTTGTTCAGATGAGTGACTGGAATTCCAAACACGGCTGTCTTCCTACCCTAATGCTGGGCACTGGTCCCTCTCTCCTCCTAAGCCCGTGGTAGAGCAGGCAGGGGCGCTCAGGGTCATGGCTGACTTACAGCCAGGCCCATTGCCCAGAATCACAGTCAGGGGTTTTGGACGCTCAAGTTCGTAGATGTTGAGGTGCCCAGATGGGGGTGAGCAGGGCAGACACGTGCGTCGAGAATGTGCCTGGGCTGGGCCTGGCGGCTGCCAGCAGCACCTCTCCAAAGTTCCTGTTCTTATAATCCAGCAGACAAGCAGGCACTCAAAAAACAGATGCCTGGGCAGCAGCGACCAGGACCCCAGGCCCTGACCACGGCCTCCACACACCTGTGCCCGCTGTGCCTGTGGAAGACATGGGCACCAGGGCACGCAGCGCCCACATGCAGCCCGGAGGCTCATGGGAGAGGCAGGAGGAAAATCAGTATGATGAGTCCTTTGCTTGAGTTAGTCTCAAAATTCTCATTACAGTTGCAAAACAAAAGGGATCACGATCACTAGCCCGGAAATCCCCATCTCCCAGACAGTCAGTATTGCTCTGAACAGAATTGTCCCTGAATGGTCCCTGAGGACGGTGTCTTGCAGAACAGGAACGTAAACATTTATGGCCGGGCGCGGTGGCTCATGACTATAATCCCAGCACTTTGGGAGGCTGAGGTGCGTGGATCACGAGGTCAAGAGATCGAGACCATCCTGGTCAACATGGTGAAACCCTGTCTCTACTAAAAATACAAAACTTAGCTGGGCATAGTGGTGCGCACCTGTAGTCCCAGCTACTGGGGAGGCTGAGGCAGGAGAATTGCTTGAACCCAGAAGGCGGAGGTTGAGGTGAGCCGAGATCGTGCCATTGCACTCCAGTCTGGGTAACAAGAGTGAAACTCCGTTCCAAAAAAAAAAAATTTAACAGCAGGACAACTCGCTTCCCCTTGAAATCTTAACAAAAGTGTGTACAAGAAAATATGTACATAAGCACTTCAGAAAGTTTCAAACAGCCTCTAAAAAGTATGTACAGGATTTAAACCACCTCCCTGGGAGCTGAAGCTCCCTTGAGGAAGGCGTGGGTCACCGGAAATGCCAGCCCCTCCCGCTGTGGGTCCCAGACTCAGGACTGGCCTCGAGCGGGAAGGGTGAGGGAAACATCCAGCCCTCTCCAGAAACTGAGCAAAACAAAACCACCTTGCCAGCCACCGCAAGCCCACGCTTTCTTTTTTTTTTAGACGGAGTTTCACTCTTGTTACCTAGGCTGGAGTGCAATGGCGCGATCTCGGCTCACTGCAACCTCCACCTCCTGGGTTCAGGCAATTCTCCTGCCTCAGCCTCCTGAGTAGCTGGGATTACAGGCACGCGCCAACATGCCCAGCTAATTTTTTGTATTTTTAGTAGAGACGGGGTTTCACCATGTTGACCAGGATGGTCTCGATCTCTTGACCTTGTGACCCACCCGCCTCGGCCTCCCAAAGTGCTGGGATTACAGGCTTGAGCCACCGCGCCCAGCCTCTTTTTTTTTTTTTTTTTTTTTGAGACGGAGTTTCGCTCTTGTTTACCCAGGATGGAGTGCAATGGTGCGATCTCGGCTCACCACAACCTCCACCTCCTGAGTTCAGGCAATTCTCCTGCCTCAACCTCCTGAGTAGCTGGGATTACAGGCAAGCGCCACTATGCCCAGCTAATTTTTTGTATTTTTAGTCGAGCCAGGGTTTCACCATATTGACCAGGATGGTCTCAATCTCTTGACCTCGTGATCCACCCGCCTGGGCCTCCCAAAGTGCTGGGATGATGGGCGTGAGCCACCACGCCCGGCTTTTAAATTTAATATATATTGCCAGGTTTTTATTTTTATTTATTTTAATTGCATTTTAGGTTTTGGGGTACATGTACAGAACATGCAAGATAGTTGCATAGGTACACAGGTGGCAGTGTGATTTGCTGCCTTCCTCCCCTTCACCCACATCTGGCATTTCTCCCCATGCTATCCCTCCCCAGCTCCTCCACTCTGCTGTCCCTCCCCTATTCCCACCAAAAGACCCCAGTGTGTAGTGCTCCCCTCCCTGTGTCCAAGTGTTCTCATTGTTCATCACCCGCCTATGAGAATATGCGGTATTTCATTTTCTGTTCTTGTGTCAGTTTGCTAAGAATGATGTTCTCCAGATTCATCCATGTCCCTACAAAGGACACGAACTCATCGTTTTTGATTGCTGCATAATATTCTGTGGTATATATGTGCCACATTTTCCCGGTCTAGTCTATCATCGATGGGCATTTGGGTTGGTTCCAGGTCTTTGCTGTTGTAAACAGTGCTGCAATGAACATTCCTGTGCATGTGTCCTTATAGTAGAATGATTTATAGTCCTTTGGATATATACCCAGTAATGGGATTGCTGGGTCAAATGGAATTTCTATTTCTAGGTCCTTGAGGAATCGCCACACTGTATTCCACAATGGTTGAACTAATTTACACTCCCACCAGCAGTGTAAAAGTGTTCCTATTTCTCCACATCCTCTCCAGCATCTGTTGTCTCCAGATTTTTTAATGATCGCCATTCTAACTGGCGTGAGATGGTATCTCGATGTAGTTTTTATTTGCATTTCTCTAATGACCAGTGATGACGAGCATTTTTTCATATGTTTGTTGGCCTCTTGTATGTCTTCTTTTGTAAAGTGTCTGTTCATATCCTTTGCCCATTTTTGAATGGGCTTGTTTCTTTTTTTCTTGTAAATCTGTTTGAGTTCTTTGTAAATTCTGAATATCAGCCCTTTGTCAGATGGGTAAACTGCAAAAATTTTTTCCCATTCTGTTGGTTGCCAGTTCACTCTAGTGACTGTTTCTTTTGCCACAGAACTGTGGAGTTTGATTAAGTCCCATTTGTCTATTTTGGCTTTTTTTGCCAATGCTTTTGGTGTTTTGGTCATGAAGTCCTTACCTACTCCTATGTCCTGAATGGTTTTGCCTAGATTTTCTTCTAGGGTTTTTATGGTGCCAGGTCTTATGTTTAAGTCTTTAATCCATCTGGAGTTAATTTTAATGTAAGGTGCCAGGAAGGGGTCCAGTTTCTGCTTTCTGCACATGGCTAGCCAGTTTTCCCAACACCATTTATTAAACAGGGAATCCTTTCCCCATTGCTTGTTTTTGTCAGGTTTATCAAAGATTGTATGGTTGTAGATATGTTGTGTTGCCTCTGAGGCCTCTGTTCTGTTCCATTGGTCTATATCTCTGTTTTGGTACCAGTACCATGCTGTTTTGATTACTGTAGCCTTGTAGTATAATTTGAAGTCCAGTAGTGTGATGCCTCCTGCTGTGTTCTTTTTGCTTAGAATTGACTTGGCTATGTGGGCTCTCTTTTGGTTCCATATGAAGTTCATGGTGGTTTTTTCCAGTTCTGTGAAGAAAGTCAATGGTAGCTTGATGGGGATAGCATTGAGTCTGTAAATTACTTTGGGCAGTATGGTCATTTTCATGATATTGATTCTTCCTAACCATGAACATGGACTGTTTCTCCATCTGTTTGTGTCCTCTCTTATTTTGTTGAGCAGTGGTTTGTAGTTTTCCTTGAAGAGGTCCCTTACGTTTCTTGTTAGTTGTATTCCTAGGTATTTTATTCTCTTTGTAGCAATTGTGAATGGCAGTTTGTTCTTGATCTGGTTCTCTTTAAGTCTGTTATTGATGTATAGGAATGCTTGTGATTTTTGCAGATTGATTTTATATCCTGAGACTGCCGAAGTTGCTTATCAGTTTCAGGAGTTTTTGGGCTGAGACGATGGGGTCTTCTAGATATACTATCATGTTGTCTGCAAATAGAGATAATTTGGCTTCCACCTTTCCTATTTGAATACCCTTTATTTCTTTTTCTTGCCTGATTGCTCTGGCTAGAACTTCTAGTACTATATTGAATAGGAGTGGTGAGAGAGGGCATCCTTGTCTAGTGCCAGATTTCAAAGGGAATGCTTCCAGTTTTTGCCCATTCAGTATGATATTGGCTGTTGGTTTGTCGCAAATAGCTTTTATTATTTTGAGATACGTTCCATCAATACCAAGTTTATTGCGGGTTTTTAGCATAAAGGGCTGTTGAATTTTGTCAAAGGCCTTCTCTGCATCAATTGAGATAATCATGTAGTTTTTGTTTTGGTTCTGTTTATGTGGTAAATTACGTTTACAGACTTGCGTATGTTGAACCAGCCTTGCATTCCTGGGATGAATCCTACTTGATCATGGTGGATAAGCTTTTTGATGTGCTGCTGCAATCAGCTTGCCAGTATTTTAATGAAGATTTTTGCATCTATGTTCATCATGGATATTGGCCTGAAGTTTTCTTTTCTTGTTGAGTCTCTGCTGGGTTTTGCTATCAGGATGATGTTGGTCTCATAAAATGATTTGGGAAGGATTTCCTCTTTTTGGATTATTTGGAATAGTTTCAGAAGGAATGGTACCAGCTCCTCTTTGTGTGTCTGGTAGAATTCGGCTGTGAACCCATCTAGACCTGGGCTTTTTTTGTGTGGTAGGCTCTTAATTGCCACCTCAACTTCAGACCTTGTTATTGGTCTATTCATAGTTTCTGCTTCCTCCTGGTTTAGGCTTGGGAGGACACAAGTGTCCAGGAATTTATCTATTTCTTCCAGGTTTACTAGTTTATGTGCATAGAGTTGTTTGTAATATTCTCTGATGATGGTTTGAATTTCTGTGGAATCTGTGGTGATTTCCCCTTTATTGTTTTTTATTGCATCTATTTGGTTATTCTCTCTTTTCTTTTTTATCAGTCTGGCTAGTGGTCTGTCTATTTTGTTGATCTTTTCAAAAAAAACAGCTCTTGGATTTATTAATTTTTTGAAGGTTTTTTTGTGTCTCTATCTCCTTCAGTTCTGCTCTGATCTTAGTTATTTCTTGTCTTTGGCTAGGTTTTGAGTTGTTTTTTTTTTTTTTTTTTTTTTTTTATCTTGCTCCTCTAGCTGTTTCAATTTTGATGATAGGGTGTCAATTTTGGATCTCTCCACTCTTCTCATGTGGGCACTTATTGCTATATATTTTACTCTACAGACTGTTTGAAATGTGTCCCAGAGATTCTGGTAAGTTGTGTCTTCATTCTCGTTGGTTTCAAAGAACTTCTTTATTTCTGCCTTCATTTCATTGTTTATCCAGTCAATATTCAAGAGCCAGTTGTTCAGTTTCCATGAAGCTGTGCGGTTCTGAGTTAGTTTCTGAATTCTAACTTGATTGCACTATGGTCTGAGAGACAGTTTGTTATGATTTCCGTTGTTTTGCATTTGCTGAGGAGTGCTTTACTTCCAATTATGTGGTCAATTTTAGAGTAGGTGTGATATGGTGCTGAGAAGAATGTATATTCTGTGGATTTGGGGTGGAGAGTTCTGTAAATGTCTATCAGGTTTGCTTGTTCCAGGTCTGAGTTCAAGCCCTGGATATCCTTGTTAATTTTCTGTCTGGTTGATCTGTCTAATATTGACAGTGGAGTGTTAAAGTCTCCCACTATTATTGTGTGGGAGTCTAAGTCTCTTTGTAAGTCATTAAGAACTTGCCTTATATATCTGGGCGCTCCTGTATTGGGTCAATATATATTTAGGATCATTAGCTCTTCTTGTTGTATCGATCCTTTTACCATTATGTAATGTCCTTCTTTGCCTCTTTTGATCTTTGTTTCTTTAAAGTCTATTTTATCTGAGACGAGAATTTCAAGTCCGGCTTTTTTTTTTTGCTCTCCATTTGCTTGGTAAATCTTCCTCCATCCCTTTATTTTGAGCCTTTGTGTATCCTTGCATGTGCGATGGGTTTCCTGGATACAGCACAGCAATGGGTTTTGGCTTTTTATTGAATTTGCCAGTCTGTGTCTTTTGATTGGTGCATTTAGACATTTACATTTAGGGTTAATATTGTTATGTGTGAATTTGATACTGCCATTTTGATGCTAGCTGGCTGTTTTGCCCATTAGTTAATGCAGATTCTTCATTTTATTGATGCTCTTTAGCATTTGGTATGTTTTTGGAATGGCTGGTACTGGTTATTCCTTTCTATGTGTAGTGCCTCTTTCAGGAGCTCTTGTAAAGCAGGCCTGGTGGTGACAAAATCTCTGAGTACTTGCTTGTTTGCAAAGGATTTTATTTTTCCTTCACTTATGAAGCTCAGTTTGGCTGGATATGAAATTCTGGGTTGAAAGTTCTTTTCCTTAAGGATGTTGAATATTGGCCCCCCACTCTCTTCTGGCTTGTAGGGTTTCTGCCAAGAGATCTGCTGTAAGTCTGATGGGCTTCCCTTTGTGGGTGACCTGACCTTTCTTTCTGGCTGCCTATAGCATTTTCTCCTTCATTTCAACCCTGGTGAATCTGACGATTATGTGCCTTGGGGTTGCTCTTCTTGCGAAATATCTTTGTGGTGTTCTCTATATTTCCTGGACTTGAGTATTGGCCTGCCTTGCTAGGTTGGGGAAATTTTCCTGGATAATATCCTGAAGAGTATTTTCCAGCTTGGATTCATTCTCTTCATCACATTCAGGTACACCTATCAAACATAGATTAGGTCTCTTCACATAGTCCCACATTTTTTGGAGACTTTGTTCATTCATTTTTGCTCTTTTTTCTCTAATGTTGGCTTCTCATTTTATTTCATTGAGTTGATCTTTGACTTCTGATATCCTTTCTTCTGCTTGGTCAATTCGGCTGTTGAAACTTGTGCATGCTTCGCGAAGTTCTCGTGTTGTGTTTTTCAGCTCCTGCAATTCACTCATATTCCTCTCTAAGTTGTCCATTCTTGTTATCATTTCCTCAAATCTTTTTTCAAGGTTCTTAGTTTCTTTGCATTGAGTTAGAACATGTTCTTTTAGCTCACGGAAGTTTCTCATTACCCACCTTCTGAAGTCTGATTCTGACATTTTATCACACTCATTCTCCATCCAGCTTTGTTCCCTTGCTGGTGAGGAGTTGTGGTCCCGTGTAGGAGGTGAGGTGCTCTGGTTTCAGGTGTTTTCCTCCTTTTTGCGCTGGTTTCTTCCCTGTGGATTTATCCACCTGTCATCTGAGTAATTGCTGATTTTCTGATTGGGTCTCTGAGTGGACATCCAGGTTGTTGATGATGAAGTATTTCTGTTTCTTAGTTTTCCTTCTAACAGTCTGGCCCCTCTGCTGTAGGACTGCTGAGGTCCACTCCAGGCCCTGCTTGCCTGGGGAACTCCTGTAGCAGCTGCAGAACCGTGAGGGTTGCTACCAGATTCTTCTTCTGCTATCTTTGTCCCTGAATGATGCTCGCCAAATGTCAGTCTGATCAGTCCTTTGTGAGGTGACTCTTTGGATATATGGGGGTCAGGGAGCTGCTTGAGGAGACAGTCTGTACTTTATAGGAGCTCAAGTGCTGAGCTGTGAGCTCTGTTGTTCATTCAGGGCTGCTAGGCAGGTACGTTTAAGTCTGCTGCAGCAGAACTAATAACCCCCCTTTATTTTCCTGGTGCTCTGTCCCGGGAAGTTAGGGCTTTATTTATGAGTTTCCGTTGCACTGTCCTGCCCAGCGAGGAGGCAGTCTAGTCACTGCCTGCCTGTAGTGGCTATGCTGAGCTGCCGTGGGCTCTGCCCTGTTGCCGTGGGCTCCGCCCTACTCTCGTGGGCTCCACCCTGCTGCCATGTGTAATTCCCTGTAGTCCTGTTTATATGGGTGTGGTTAGAACTGCCGTGGCGATGGTGGCCCACCTCTGTAATGACGGACTGTCTCTGTTATGGCAGGTTGCCTCGGCAACGGCAGGCCGTCAGCAATGGCAGAGTACCTCCGTAGGGGTTGAGTGCCTCAGTAATGGCAGACGGCCCTCCCCCACTGAGCTGCACTGTCCTGGGTTCAGCCCTGCTTGCCGTGAAACTCTCAACCCCGAGTGTTTTCAATTGCTGTTTTGTTTTGGTGGGGGTGGGACCTGCCGAGCCTGATCACCTGGCTCCCTGCCTCAGAGCCTTTTTTTTCTTTAAGTTGAACGGTTGACTCTCTCCCAGGTGTTTCAGTCACCTGCTGAAAGGGCGCCGGGATCTATGTGATTTCCCGTGCAGTGACCCACTGCACTGGCTGAAACAACATTGCTGCCTGGGAATCTCCTGGCCTGGCTTTCTGTTTAAGTCCTGTTTAATCAGATGAATGTGCTAATCTGCCTTCCAAAATCTCCAATTGCCAGTTTAACAGGGCAACCAAACCAGTGTATTTTGTACGGAGTGCCACTGCACTGCAGTCCCAGCCCAAACAGCCACGCCGGCCCAAACAGCTGCGCCGGCCCAACCTGCTGCGCTGGCAGCTCCTACACTTGGGAATCTCCTGGTCTGTGGGCAATAAAGATCCATCTGGGAATGCGGCATCCACTCACCCTCTGTGCTTTCACTGGGAACTGCAATCCTGAGTTGGTCCTACAGTGCCATTTTCCTCCCTGCCAACTTTTTTTTTTTTTTTGAGACGAAGTTTCGCTCTTGTTTACCCAGGATGGAGTGCAATGGAGCGATCTCAGCTCACCACAACCTCTGCCTCCTGGGTTCAGGCAATTCTCCTGCCTCAGCCTCCTGAGTAGCTGGGATTACAGGCATGCACCACTATGCCCAGCTAATTTTTTTGTATTTTTAGTCCAGACGGAGTTTCACTAAAACTGGGGTTTCACCACGTTGGCCAGCATGGTCTCAATCTCTTGACCTCGTGATCTGTCCACCTCAGCCTCCCAACTAAAACTCCAGAATGGTCTTGATCTCTTGACCTCATGATCCACCCACCTCAGCCTCCCAAAGTGCCGCGATTATAGGCGCGAGCCACTGCACCCGGCCCAGACTGGATAATTTTTATTGATCTATTCTCAAGCTCATTTCTTTTTTCTTCTGTTCTCTTCATTCTGCTGTTTGGCCCCTCCACTGAAATTTTTGTTATTGTAATTTTAAATTTTAAATTTTTCATTTGGTTCTTTATATCTTCTGTTCCTATGCTGCTAGTTTCTTTCTTTTTTTCCTTGAGACAAAGTCTCACTACATTGCGAGGCTGGAGTGCAGTGGCATGATATTGGCTCACTGCAACCTCTGCCTCCCAGGTTCAAGTGATTCTCCTACCTCAGCCTCCTGGAGTAGCTGGAACACAGGTGCACACCACCATGCCCAGGTAATTTTTGTACTTTTAGTGGAGATGGGGTTTCACCACGTTGGCCAGCATGGTCCCAATCTCTTGACCTCGTGATCTGTCCACCTCAGCCTCCCAAACTGCTGGGGTTACAAGCATGAACCACTGTGCCCAGCCTATTTTCTATTCTTTGTTTTAAATGTGTTCACAATTAATCATTGAAGTATTTTTATGATGGCTGTTTGCCAGATATCTTGTCACATAATTATAATATCTGTGTCTTCTTGATGTCAGCATCTCTTTCTGATTGTCATTTGGTTGTCTTCTCATTCAGATTGACATTTGCCTGACTTCTGGTAAAACAAGCCATTTTAATTTGAAACCTACACATTTGGGGTAGTTATGAGATTCTAAATCTTATTTAAATCTTCTTAGTAGGTCTTATACTGTACTGGAGGAGGACAGGAGTACCAACTTGTTATTGCCAGGTAAGACTGAAAATCCAGGTTCCCCACTCAGCCTTTGTTGATGCCAGAGGGGAGGAGCTCCTGATTACTGCTAGGTGGGATTCCTATATATTCAGGTTCCCCACTAGGCCTCTGCATATCTCACCATGGCTTATAGGCACCATTAATACCATAGTGGTGTGGCTTTATTGTTGCTAGGTAATGGTGAAAGTCCTGAATCTTCACTAGATGTCCTCTGGCACCCACATGTGGGAATGCGAGTGCCTTGTTAAGCTCAAATGGGCCTGGAAGTCTAGGTTCCATAGATAGTCGAGACATTGACACTGTGGAGGGAGGAGGGATCTTTTTCCTGCCTCATAAGGATAAAAGTCTCAGCTCCCCACTCCGCTTTCTCTGACTTGATCAATGTGTCTCACTAAAACCTGGCAAGGGTGGTAGAATTCTAGGCTTCCCACACAGCCGTCTGTAGGGTGGGCCTGGGACTAAACTTTTTCTGCAGTGTTTGGGGTGGATAAATTAATATCTGAATTTTATCTCTTGCTAGGTTGCTTCTTTCCTGTTTTTTTTTTTTTTTTTTTTTTTTTTCTGCTGAAGCACAGTTCAATTCTTTCCGGATCTTTTGACTAGAGAGGCAGTCTTTTCCTAGGTCTTTATTTTTGTCTGTGCTCAGTGACATTATTAGGTTGCAGGCTGAGCACTCAGTTTGAGATACACAAGGAAAAAGAAAACCAAGGGAGCTTCCATGTTCTTCCTCAGGTCTCCAAGTACCTAATCAGTCAGTCTTCATCCCTCTCCCTTCACAGACTTATGTTTGATTTTTTCTGTACTGAATGGAAGAAAGAAGGAAAATATGTCTATTCTATCTTTTCAGAAGTAGAAATCTCTCTCTAGTTTTAAAGTATAATTCTCTTAGGTATTTCCTCTACATACATTAAGCACCATATCATGTAAAGATTTTCATATCAAATATGATGTAAGAAATTCATGAATAAGAGTCCGTCATTATTTATTCCTATTTTTACCCATTCCATTGTTCTTTTTCCAAAGTTCCAAGCCTCCTTCTGCTTTTTATTTCCTATTTTGACATTGTAGCCATTTTAAAAGGTAGGCCTGCTACCAACAAATACCCTTTGTTTTCATTTGTCTGAAAACCTCTTTCTTTTCCACTCCCTCCTGAGGATGTTCTTGCTAGATGTAAATTTCACAGCTGATAATCCTTTTCACAACTTGAAGAATGTTGTGCCATTTCCTTCTAGCATGCATGGCTGCAGATGAGAAATCTGCTGTCATTTGAATTGCTTTTCCTCTATAGGTAAGGTGTCATTTTTCTCACATGCTGCTTTTAAGATTTTTTTCTTTGTGTTTTTTTTTCCCAATAATATGGAAGGCTTCATGAATCTGTGTGTCATCCTTGCACAGGGGCCATGCTAATCTTCTCTGTTGCCCAGGCTGGAGTGTAATGGCATGATCTCGGCTCACTGAAACCTCCACCTCCCAGGTTCAAGAGATACTCCTGCCTCAGCCTCCCTAGTAGCTGGGATTACAGGTGCATGCCACCACACCCAGCTAATTTTAGTATTTTTAATAGAGACAGGGTTTCACCATGTTGGCCAGGCTGGCCTCGAACTCCTGACCTCAGGTGATCCACCCGCCTTGGCCTCACAAAGTGCTAGGATTATAAGCATGAGGCTCTGTGCCTGGCTGAAGCAAGTTCATCTTTGTGTTTTGTTTTAAGAAGATTAATTATAATGCATACTGGCATGGATTTCTTTTGGCTTATCATATTTGTGTTAGCTCAGCCTCTTGAATCTGTAGGTTAATGACTTTAGCCAACTTTGGGAAAGTTTATTTTCTTGAATATTTTTCAGTGCCATATTCTTTCTGGGACTCTGATGATACAAATGTTTCATCTGTTGGTATTGCCTCATAGGACCCCAAAGCTCCATTTATTCTTTTTTAGTCTGTTTCTCTATGTTGTTATTATTGTGTAGTTGCTATATATCTGTCACTGACTTCATTATTATTATTATTATTATTATTATTATTGAGATGGAGTCTTACTCTCTCCCCCAGGCTGGAGTGCAATGGTATGATCTCGGCTCACTGCAACCTCCACCTCCTGGGTTCAAGTGATTCTCCTGCCTCAGCTTCCCGAATAGCTGAGATTTCAGGCACATGCCACCACGCCCAGCTAATTTTTGTATTTTTAGTAGAGACAGGGTTTCACCATGTTGGCTAGGATGGTCTCAAACTCCTGACCTCAAGTGATCCACCTGCCTCAGCCTCCCAAAGTACTAGGACTACAGGTGTGAGCCAGCATGCCCAGGCTGAGTTCATTATTTCTTACTCTAGTTATCTTTTACTAACTATTTTGCTGATCAGCGAGTTGCTAATTGTTTTAACAGTTCAATAATTTCACTTTGATACTTCTTAATATTCTCAATTTTCTGCTGAGGTTTTCTATTGTTTCATTTGTTTCAAATAATCCACAATTGATTACTGGAGAATTTTTATGATTGCTGCTTTTATGATAGTCTGTGAACTTCAGTATCTGATCCATCACTGTTGGCATCTGTTGATAATATATTAATTATTTTTTCTCATGAAAATTATAGTTGTCCTAGTTCTCGGTATTATGTGTGATCTTTAAAATTATATTTTTGGATATTTGGAATATTGTGAGCCTCTACATTCTAAAAAATATTCTTTTTTAACAGCCATCCCCCTGCTTAGGTATAGCACCAGGTCTTGGTGGGAGTGAATATTTAGCTCCCTGATAAGCTGGCTGACACCAACCTGCAGAAGTAGAGTGCTAGTTTACACTGTCTCTTTCAGACGGTTAGGGTTCAGCTCCACCCTCAGCCCTACTGTCACCTTTCCAGAAAAAGCAGAGTACTAACTTACATTCATTGTCTCTGAGTAAATGTTTAAGTTCAGCTTCTTATTGGAACCCATTGACACTGAGGAAAGGGAAAATGGAGTCTGTCTAGCTTCAGTCAATACCATTTCATTCTCATTGCTATTGGATGAGGACGGAGGATCCTCTCTCCACAGACATTCCCATACACTAACTACAGTCAAGCCTAAAGCCAAATCAGGAATGCAGTCCCATTCACAATTGCCACAAATATAATGAAATACCTAAGAATACAGCTAATTAGGAGCTGAAAGATTTCTACAAAGAACTACAAAACACTGCTCAAAAAAATCAGAGATGACATAAACAAATAAAAACATTCAATTCTCATGGATAAGAAGAATCTGTGTCATAAAAATGGCCATACTGCCCAAAGCAATTTACTGATTCAATGCTATTCTTATTAAACTATAATAGAGATGCTTTACAGAACTAGAAAAGACTATTTTAAAACTCATATGGAAGCATAAAAGAGTCTAGAAAACCAAAGCAATCCTAAGCAAAAGAACAAAGCTGGAGGCATCATACTACCCAACTTCAAACTATATTACAGGGCTACAGGAAACAAAACAGCATTGTACAGTACAAAAACGGACACATAGACCAATGGAACAGAATGGAGAACCAAGAATTAAGGCCACACACCTACAATTAGCTGATCTTTGACAAGACTAACAAAAGCAAGCAATGGGGGAAAGAACACCTATTTAATAAATGGTACTGGGATAATTGATTAGCCATATGCAGAAAATTGAAACTGGATCTCTTCCTTATACCATATACAAAAATCAACTCAAGATGAATTAAAGACTTAAATTCAAAATCCCAAACTGTAAAAACCCTGAAAGACAACCTAAGCAATACCATTCAGGACATAGGAATGTGCAAAGATTTATTTCTGGTTTGTTTGTTTGTTTGTTTTATTTTGTTATTTTGAGATGGAGTCTCGCTCTGTCACCAGGCTGGAGTCTGGACTGAAGTGGTACAATCTTGGCTCACTGTAACCTCCATCTCCTGGTTCAAACAGTTCTCCTGCTTCAGCCTCCCGAGTAGCTCAGATTACAGGCATGAGCCACTGTGCCTGCCTAATTTTTGTATTTGTAGTAGAGATGGGGTTTCATCATGTTGGCCAGGCTGGTCTCAAACTCCTGAGTCAAACTCCTCAAGTGATCTGCCCACCTTGGCCTCCAAAAGTGCTGGCATTACAGGTGTGAGCCATCATGCCCCTCTGGAATGGCCAAAGATTTCATGATGAAGACACCAAAAAGCAATTGCAACAAAAGTAAAAATTGTCAAATGTGATCTAATTAAATTAAAGAGCTTCTGCACAGCAATAGAAACTATCAACAGAGGGAACAAATAATCTACAGAATGGGAGAAAATATTTGCAAACCATGCATCTGACAAAGGTCTAATATCCAGCATCTATAAGGAATTGAAACAAACTTGTAAGAAAAAACTAAATAACCCCATTAAAAAGTGGGCAAAGGACATGAACAGGCACTTCTTAAAAGAAGACATACATGCAGCCAACAATCATGTGAAAAAAAGCTCAACATCACTGATCATTAGGGAAATGCAAATCAAAACCACAATGAGACACCATCTTGAACCAGTCAGAATGGCTAATACTAAAACTCTGAAAGACAACCTAAGCCATACCATTTTTAAAAAGTCAAAAAATAACAGATGCTGGTGAGGTTGCAGAGAAAAAGGAACACCTATACACTGTTGGTGGGAGAGTAAATTAGTTCAATCATTGTGGAAGACAGTATGGCAATTCCTCAAAGACCTAAACACAGAAATATTGTTTGACCCAGCAATGCCATTACCCAAAGGAATATAAATCATTCTGATATAAAGATAAATGCATGTGTATGTTCATTTCAGCCCTATTTATAATAGTAAAGACATGGAATAAACCCAAATGCCCATCCGTGATAGACTGGATAAAGGAAAGGTGATACATATACACCACAGAATACCATGCAACCATTACCATGCAACCATATAAAAGGACTAGATCGTGTCCCTTGAGGAGACATCAGTTGAGCTGGAGGCCATTATCCTTAGCAAAGTAACACAGGAACAGAAAACTAAATATTGCATGTTCTCACTTATAAGTGGGAGCTAAATGATAAGAACACATGAACATATAGAGGGGAACAACATACACTGGGGCTTATCAGAGGGTGGATGATGGGAAGAGGGAGAAAAGAACACAAGAACATATAGAGGGGAACAACATACACTGGGGCTTATCAGAGGGTGGATGATGGGAAGAGGGAGAAAATCAGGAAAAATAGCTAATGGGTATTAGGCTTAATACCTAGGTGATGAAATAATCTGTAGAACAAACCCCTATGATACAAGCTTACCTTTAAAGCAAACTTTCACATGTAACCCTGAACTTAAAAGTTTAAAAAAGATAATGAAAATACAACAAATACAAAATTGTGGGATTTAGCTAATGCAGTGTTTAGAAACAATTTTACAATTTTTTAATATTTATTTTTATTTTTTTGAGACAGAGTGCTCTGTCACCCAGGGTGGAGTGCAGTGGCACAATCTTGGCTCACCGCAACCCCCACCTCCTGGGTTCAAGCAATTCTCCTGCCTCAGCCTCCTGAGTTGCTGGAATTACAGGCGCCTGCCACCACATCTAGTTAATTTTTATATTTTCAGTTGAGATGGTGTTTCACCATGTTGGCCAGGCTGGTCTCGGACTCCTGACCTGAGGTGATCCACCCACCTCAGCCTCCCAAAGTGCTAGAATTACAGGAATGAGCCACCGCTCCCAGGCACAGAAATTTTACCGTTTTAAATGCTTATATTTAAAAAGTAAATAGGTTTAAAGTCGGTGATCTAAAATTCCACATTAAGAAGAAAAAATTAAACAGAATGTAAATAGAAGGAAAGAATAGTGAGTAGAAATCAATGACACACAAAACAATTTAAAGAATTAAAACGCCAAAAGTTGATTCTTTGAAAATATTGACAAATTGAACATGGTTCAGGTTTTATTCAGGAAAGCAGAGCCTTAATGAGTGTTATTGGATGAGAGACTTAGATAAGGAACTACACCTTACATAATAGTGGGAGGAGCTAGAGAAGTAAACGTTCAGAAGTCCTCCTGAAGCACTGTTGCTAGATGACAAGTTGGAGCTTTCAAGAGGTAACTGGCAATGCAATACCACTTTACTCTTGCAAGAATGGCCATAATCAAAAAATAAAAAAATAGTAGATGTTGGTGTGGATGTGGTGAACAGGGAACACTTCTACACTGCCTGTGGGAATGTAAACTAATACAACCACTATGAAAAACAGTGCAGAGATTCCTTAAAAGACTAAAAGTAGAACTATCATTTGATCCCGAAATCCCACTACTGGGTGTCTACCCAAATGAAAAGAATTCATTATGTGAAAAAGATACTTGCACATGCATGTTTATAGCAGCAAAATTCGCAACTGCAAAAACATGGAATCAACCCAAGTGCCCATCAATCAACAAGTGGATAAAGAAACCATTACACACACACACACACACACACACACACACACACACACACACACTGGAATAGTCCTCAGCCATAAAAAGGAATGAGTTAATGGCATTTGCAGAGATCTGGATGAGATTGGAGAGTATTATTCTAAATGAAGTAACTCAGGAATGGAAAACCAAATGTCATATGTTCTCACTCATAATTGAGAGCTAAACTATGAGGATGCAAACGCATAAGAATAACACAATGGACTCTGGGGTCTCAGTGGGAAAGGGTGGGAAGGGGATGATGGAGAAAAGACTACAAATAAGGTGCAGTGTATACTGCTTGGGTGAAGGGTGCACCAAAATCTCACAAATCACGACTAAAGAACTTACTCATAGGCCGGGCGCGGTGGCTCAAGCCTGTAATCCCAGCACTTTGGGAGGCCGAGGCGGGTGGATCATGAGGTCAAGAGATCGAGACCATCCTGGTCAACAGGGTGAAACCCCGTCTCTACTAAAAATACAAAAAAAATTAGCTGGGCATGGTGGCGTGTGCCTGTGATCCCAGCTACTCAGGAGGCTGAGGCAAGAAAATTGCCTGAACCCAGGAGGCGGAGGTTGCGGTGAGCCGAGATCGTGCCATTGCACTCCATCCTGGGTAACAAGAGCGAAACCCATCTCAATTATAAAAAAATAAAATAAAAAGAACTTACTCGTGTAACCAAACACCACCTGTTCCTCAATAACCTATGGAAATTAAATAAATAAATAAAGGCACCCTGGCAGAGAGAGAGAGAACACACATTCCTCATATCTGAAACAAAAGTGGGAAGATCAAGAGTTTAGAATTAAAATAATAATAAGTTATGCACAAACTTATGCCAATAAACATAACTTGGATGAAATAAATTTCTTAAAAGATATGAACAATCATTAAAGTTCACTTTAGAAGAAACATGAAAACTTAATAGCTATACTCTGTTAATATAATTGAATTAGTCATAGTTTCCTCAAAGAAAACTGCAGGCCCAGATAGCTCCTCTGGTGAACTTTGTCAAACATTTGAAGGAAGAAATAATACCAATCTTAAGTAAGTGCTTTCAAAAACACAGGAATAAGGAGCTCTTCCCAATTGGTTTAAAAGTTAGCTGGGTGTGGTGGCTCATTCTTGTGGTCCCAACTACCCAGGAGGCTGAAGTGAGAGGATCCCTTGAGCTTGGGAGGTCGAGGCTGCAGTGAGCTGTGATCATGCTGCTGTAGGATAAACCAGGTTCTTGTCACACGACCAGGAAAGATGAGGCTCACAGGCAGTTCGAAGGGTGAAGGGGAATGGAATTTATTGGGCAGAAAGGGAAAACAACTCAGCAAAGTGAGATGGAGTCCTGCTAACAGGCTCTCCACCTCATGGATTGAATCCCAGGTTACCACATAGGAACAGGAGAATCCAGGCTCCTTCCCACTACAAACGGTGTGAACTTCCCAAGGCCCTAACTTGTCATCTCCATTCACAGGTGGGCATTATTCAGAAAGAGTCAGTCGGGCAAAGGGCAGGCTTCAGCTGGACTGGCAATCCGGTTTTTCAGCCTTAAAGATGGGGTCGGGGGTTTGGGAGTAGGGGTGTGCCTTGGCTGCCTCTGGTCTCTATCAATGCCGCTGTGCTCCAGCCTCGAGACTCTGTCTCAAAATAATAAAGTGTACAAGCTTATCATAGCATTTCCTGTGATGCTTCACTAAAGGAGAACTGGGTAGTTAGAGGTGGGGATGGGAAACTCTGTTTTCACATTTTGAAACATGAATGGATTCATTACTTTGTAAAAAAAAAAAAAAAAATCCCCAATATTTTCTAGGCAATTGCCTCGGTTTAGGTGTGATACTCGGGGGAAGCTATCCTCACCTCAGGGCAGCTACTTATCACATGGCCCCAAACAGGTGATTTCTTCTTTTCATCTCCACATCTGTGAGATTTCCTCATTCCTACTGCCTTTTCACTTTCAAATCTCAGGGTGCTGTAGATAGGTTTCTCCCCTGCGACTTTGCATCCTTTGCTCTGAATTCTAGGTTGAGGGCACAGAAGGGCAAGAAGGATGTAACTTCTGTCCTCCTTGACCTGGAAGGGGCCAGCCCAGGGTGGGTGCCTGAGGAGCTATTTGACAAAGTAACCACCAGATGGCAGCATGGCTCTGTTTCCAGGAAGCTGAGTCTAAGCCATAAACTCTCCAATGAGGAAGCCATGAGCCGCCACGTAATGATAATGGCTATTTGAGTTCTTGAAATATGGCGAGTCCTAATTAAGACTATTTTCCTTGGTGCGCGGTGGCTCACGCCTGTAATCCCAGCGCTTTGGGAGGCCGAGGCAGATGGATCACGAGGTCAGGAGACCAGCCTGGCCGTGAAAACCCATTCTCTACTAAAACTACAAAAATTGGCTAGGCAGAGTGACGGGCACCTGTAATCCCAGCTACTCAGGAGGGTGAGGCAGGAGAATCACTTGAACCCTGGGGGCGGAGGCTGCAGTGAGCCTAGATCCCGCTAGGGCACTTCAGCCTGGGCAATAGAGTGAGACTCCGTCGGAAAAAAAAAAAAAAGACTATTTTCCATGATGTGTTTATAACACACAAGGTATTTTTAACACTTCATATAAAAACTCCTTGATAATGTTTTAATATTGATTACTTATTAAAAGGATAATATTTTGAATATATGCGTTAAGTATCTCTTTTCTAAAATGTTTGGAACTAGAAGTGTCTCAAATTCCTGCTTTTTTGTGGGAAGGGGGGTTAACACATTTAACATTATACTTACTGGTTGAGCATCCTAATCCAAATGTCCAAAATCTAAAATGTTCCAATGAGCATTTCCTTTGAACATCATGTCAATGCTCATTTTGGATTATGGTGCATTTTGAATTTTAGACTTTCAGATTAGGAATACTCAACCTCTATTGGGTTAAATAACATAAATACATTATAATTATTTTCACCTGCTTTTTATTCTTTTTAATGTAGCTATCAGAAAATTTAAACTTACACATGCAGCTCACACATTTCTACTGTACAGTGCTCTTATAAAACCTTTCAGCAAAACCAGCACAGAGCAAAGGAGCTGATATGCCTGCCTCTGCTCCCAGATGGAAAGCACATGGATGTCACAGAACTTCTTTACTGTTATAACAGAGGTAGTCCCAGGGGGATGAAACGCAGCAAGGTCCTAGAAAGCAACAAGGGAGCTTCTGATCATCCTGACTGCTCCTCCCTTTAGCTGAGTCTCACAGGCACCCACTTGGGAGAATCATCCCCCGCCAGGGGCTAGTAGTGTCAGCCACCATGCAGCACTTTACCTGTATCATCTCACTGGCCCCTCACACCAACCATATTTCAACAAAGCAACTGAGGATCAGAGAAGGGGAGGTACTGCCCAAGTTCACCCAGTGAATGAGAAGAGCTGTAACTAGAAGCCACATGACTATCTGCATCTCTTTTGTTTCTTTCTCTGCATCATACTACTCTCCTGGAGAGTTCACTGAAGGCTCCCAGGAGGCAAAGGCAAGTACTTTCACAGGTGCCTTCTACTGTTATTGGAAATCTGAATCACCAGTCATCTCTGTGCTGTGACCACGGATTGTTTGTGTTTTCTGAAAGACATAAACTGAGTGGCTACTTCTCAGGTGATGCCCACACACTGGACAAGTGGCAAGGAGCTGGTTTGTGTCTTCAAACCACTCTGTGTATGGAATGTGGTGGAGGGAAGTCCAGGGAAGAGGCTTTATTGGGTACTTGCTTAGTGCCAGGCCCTATGCTATGTACTCTTTTTACATTATCTTAATCCACATAGCACTCCTCTAAACCAGGTGCTGTTATCTCCATTTTACAGCTATGAGACATAGAGATTTCCAATGTAGACAAACAGAGAGAATGAGATCTTGTGGTCGTGTTGCATGCTAGAAGCTTTCTCAGGTCTTCAGGCTGCAGCATCTCAGTGGTATGAGACTACAGATAGCATTTTTCCCATAGTGAATGAGGCTGGGCCTCCCAGAGACCATGAGGGGAAAAACCTAGGATGGGAGTGCTGAGAGTCTACCCCAGACTGACTATGTAAACCCTGAGACAGTCTGAGTGAAAACCGTGGAGAGATGTCCTGCAGAGGCACAGGTGGCATGTCCTTACCTCTCAAACCATGTCTGAGGATTCCTAATTGCCTAGTAAACAGGGAGTAGTCATTTAAGAACCACATTCATGGTCTACACCATCTAGCTAGAGATAATGTTTCAGTCTGATCTTCAACTCCTCCCTTTCATGCACCCAACATGCTGTTAGATGGACTGTTTCCTTTTTCCCATATACACCATCATGTTTACCTGTCCCCCAGTCTTCACTCTCATTATTTTTTCCCTGGGAAATGCCCTCTACCACCCAATCTATCACCCTCTCCCTCTTTGTATGTGCCCAGAATTCCAGGTACAGCCAGGGCACTCATGGGCTAAACATAGCAGTGAGGCATATTTGACATGTTAGGTTTTGTCCAGCTCATTTAGGAGCCTTGAATGTTAGCATAATTAATCTGGAGTAGTAGAGAAACCAACCAAAGGTCTTTGGACAAGGGAGAGACCTTAAAAGCATGGTGTTTTGTTTTGTTTTTCATTATTTAACTAACTCAGTTCTCTTGGCATCTCGGAAAAAGCATAGTGCTGTGGAGTACGTAACCAAGGTGAGGCGGAAAACTCAAGTAAGCCATTCAGAGACCACATAATTCAGTGATCCTGAACGGTATCTTTAGCATCACAGAGTTGGACTCTAGACAAGCTCTGATGTATACTGACCATGTGACCTTGGGCAAGTAACTTTCAGTGTGCAAGGCACACATCACAGGCATGGCATTTCTCACAACAACCCTTATGGAGTTATATGACATTTTAATCTCCAGTTTACAAATAAAGAAACTGAGGTTTAGGGATGTTATATTATTTCTCCAACACCACAAAGCTAGTAAGAGCTGGGGTCAGGAATAGGGATAGCACGGACACCTAAAGTGCCGAGTCAGGATATTTAGCACAGAGAAAGTGCCAGGTGAGAAAAGATGAGCCCAAACCAGAAAGTGGAAGTACCAAAAGAGAGAAGACCTGGGTTCCATAGACAATGAGGCAGTACAAATAAACAAAACTCTTATCAATAACAGTAACAGGTACATACCAATGTACATTTTACAGAGCTCATTCACATTCATTATTCCAGAAGAATCTACCAAGAGACTTGGGAAGCAGACAGGGCACAGAATTTTATCTCCATAAAGTAAAGAAACTAAGGCATCTTGTAGAAGGCAGTGCCATTTCCTGCACAATGTTTCCCCAAGGCCTTTCTCATTGCCATATCAGTCAGAACACTTGGGGTTGCAATGAGGTATACCAGACTATATTCAGCTTAAGCAAAAGGGAGGACTTACTGGAAAATGGGGATAATTATGCCATTATAAAAAAGCAAACCTCAAAATATTATATACTATATGATTCAATTTGCTTATGCAAAAAAATTATTGAAATACTAAAATTTATAGAGATATTTATCAGATTAACAGTAACCAGGGATAGAGAAGGAAGGAAGGTGGTTGTGCCTAGAAAAGGTTAGCATAAGTGATGCTTGTGATGAAACTGTTTTATATCTTGACTGTGGTGCTGGTCACATGAATCCATACATATGATAAAATCACACAGAACTACACACACACTCACACTCACACACCTAGTCCATCTAACACACAAATGAGGGCATGTAAAGCTCTAAATAATGAGATCTAAATAATACTGGAGGATTATATCACTGTCAATTTCCTAGTTGTGATACTATACTTACAGTTATGCAAGATGTTACCACTGGAAAAAAACAGATAAAGAGTATATGTGATCTTTCTGTATTATTTCACAGCTGTATGTTAATCTTCAATTATGTTAAAATAAAAAGCTTAAGAAACAACACAAAACTTATAAAACACAAGACAAAATCTTTATGACCTTAGGTTAAAGAAAGTTATTTTGTTTCTGTTTCTTTTGAGATGGAGTCTCACTGTGCTGCCCAGGCTGAAGAGCAGTGGCACAATCTCGGCTCACTGCAACCTTTACTTCCCCTGAGTTCAAGAAATTCTCTGCCTTAGCCTCCCGAGTAGCTGAGAATACAGACACATGCCACTATGCCTAGCTAATTTTTTGTACTTTTAGTAGAGACATGGTTTCACCATGCTGGCCAGGTTGGTCTAGAACTTCTGACCTCAGGTGATCCATCTGCCTCAGCCTCCCAAAGTGCTGGGATTACAGACATGAGCTACTGCTTCCGGCCAGGCAAAGGTTTCTTAGATACAACCCCAAAAGCATGATCCATAAAATAACTAACTGATAAATTAGTCTTCATCAAAATTAAAACTTCTGATTTTCAAAAGACACTGTACAGACAATGAAAAAGGCTAACCATTGGCTGGAAAAAATATTTGCAAAGCAGTTGACTAATAAAGCACTTGTATCCAAAAATCAGTGTGAAAAAATCACAAGCATTCATATACACCAATAACAGACAAGAGATCCAAATCATGAGTGAACTCCCATTCACAAGTGCTACAAAAAAATAAAATAAAATACCTAGGAATAAACAACCAACGGATGTGAAGGACCTCTTCAAAAAGAACTGCAAACCACCGCTCAAAGAAATAAAACAGGACACAAACAGATGGAAAAACATTCCATGCTCATGGTTAGGAAGAATCAATATTGTGAAAATGGTCATACTGCCCGAAGTAATTTATAAATTCAATGCTATCCCCATCAAACTACCATTAACTTTCTTCACAGAATTGGAAAAAAGCACCTTAAATTTCATGTGGAATCAAAAAAGAGTCCACACACCCAAGACAATCCTAAGGAGAAAAAAAAAAAAGAAGCTGGAGGTATCATGCTACCTGACTTCAAACTACACTACAATGCTATAGTAATCAAAACAGCATGGTACTGGTACCAAAAGAGAGATATAGACCAATGGAACAGAACAGAACCTCAGAAGTAATGTCACATATCTACAACCATCTGATCTTTGGCAAATCTGACAAAAACAAGCAATGGGGAAAGGATTCCCTATTTAATAAATGGTGTTGGGAAAACTGGCTATCCATATACAGAAAGCTGAAACTAGATCCCTTCCTTACACCTCATACAAAAATTAACTCCAGATGGATTAAAGATTTAAACATAAGACCTAACACCATAAAAACCCTAGAAGAAAACCTAGGCAATACCATTCAGGACATAGGCATGGGCAAGAACTTCATAACTAAAACACCAAAAGCAATGGCAAAAAAAGCCAAAAAGACAAATGGAATATAATTAAACTTAAGAGCTTCTGCACAGCAAAAGAAACTATCATTAGAGTGAACCTGCAACTAAAAGAATGGGAAAAAAAAATTTGCAATCTACCCATCTGACATAGGGCTAATATCCAGAATCTACAAAGAACTTAAACAAATTTATAAGAAAAAAACAACCCCTTTGAAAAGTGGGCAAAAGATATGAACAGATACTTCTCAAAAGAAGACATTCAGCAGGCAACAGACATATGAAAAAATGCTCATCATCACTGGTCATTAGAGGAATGCAAATCAAAACCACATTGAGATACCATCTTACACCAGTTAGAATGGCAATCATTAAAAAATCAGGAGAAAACAGATGCTGGAGAGGATGTGGAGAAACAGAAACGGTTTTACACTGTTGGTGCAACTGTAAATTAGTTCAACCATTGTGGAACACAGTGTGGCAATTCCTCAAGGCTCTAGAACTAGAAATATCATTTGACCCAGCAATCCTATTACCGGGTATATACCCAAAGGATTATAAATCATTCTATTACAAAGACACATGCACACGTATATTTACTGCAGCACTGTTCACGATAGCCAAGACTTGGAACCAACCCAAATGCCAATCAATGATACACTGGATAAAGAAAATGTGGCACATATACACCATGGAATACTATGTAGCCATAAAAAAGGATGAGTTCATGTCCTTTGCAGGGACTTGGAAAAAGCTGGAAACTATCATTCTCAGCAAACCGACACAAAAAAGAAAACCGAACACAGCATGTTCTCACTAATAAGTGGGTGTTGAACAATGAGAACACATGGACACACGGAGGGGAACATCATACACCTGGGCCTGTTGGGGCATGGGGACCTAGGGGAGGGATAGCAGAAGGTGGAGGGCTGGAGGAGGGTTAGCATTAGGAAAAATACCTAATGTAGATGACGGGGTGATGAATGCAGCAAACCACCATGGTACGTGTATACCTATGTAACAAACCTGCACATGTACCCTAGAACTTAAAGTATAATTTTAAAAATAGAACTTGTATCCAAAATATGGAAAGAACTCTCAAAATTCAGTAACAAGAATACTAACAACACATTTTTAAAATAAGCAAAAGATGTAAACAAAATTTTACTAAATAATATATGGCCGGGCGTGGTGGCTCAAGCCTGTAATCCCAGCACTTTGGGAGGCCGAGGCGGGTGGATCACGAGGTCAAGAGATCGAGACCATCCTGGTCAACATGGTGAAACCCCGTCTCTACTAAAAATACAAAAAATTAGCTGGGCATGGTGGCGCGTGCCTGTAATCCCAGCTGCTCAGGAGGCTGAGGCAGGAGAATTGCCTGAACCCAGGAGGCAGAGATTGCGGTGAGCTGAGATCGCACCATTGCACTCCAGCCTGGGTAACAAGAGCGAAACTCCATCTCAAAAAAAATATATATATAGATAGATAGATAGATAGATAGATACATACATACATACATACATACATACATACATACATACATAGATGGCAAACAAGCACATGTATGAAATCTCAATACAATTAGTTATTAGGGAAATGCAAATAAAAACCACAATGGGATACCAGTAAACACCTATTGGAATGGCTAAAATTAAAAACTACCCATATTTTATGTTGTCAAGGATGTAGAAAAACTAGAACTCTGATACACACGTTGGTGACAATTCAAAATGGTAAAACCACTTTGGGAAACTGAGGCAGTTTCTTTAAAAGTTAAACATATAATTACCATATGATCCAGCCATTCTCCTTTTAGGTATTTACCCAAAATAAAATACATCTCTGTATAATACCTGTACACAAATGTTCCTCCTAGCTTTGTTAATAGCACAAACTGAAAACAATCCAAATGTCCATATAAAGGAGAATGGATAACTGTGCTCTACTCATATAATGGAATACTACTAAGTAAAAACAATAATAAACTATGGATACATGCAGTAACATAGAAACATCTCAACACAGTTTGGGAAACATTTTCTACATCCTTAACAATACAAAATATGGTTTGTCTTTAATTTGAGCCACTCCAATAGGTAAAAGAAGCCTAACTTCCCAGTACATATTTTATGATTCCATTTATATGAAACGTTAATGTTAACTAATCAACAGTTATATAAAACAGAGAAGGGGTCTGGGCACATGGTGGGCCACACCTATAATCCCAACACGTTGGGAGGCTGAGGTGGGCATATAATCTGAGGTGGGCATATAATCTGAGGTCAGGAGTTTGAGACTGTCCTGACCAACATGGTGAGACCCCGTCTAACCCCATCTCTACTAAAAATACAAAAATTAGCCTGGCATGGTAGCAATTGCCTGTAATCCTGGCTTCTCAGGAGACTGAGACAGGAGAATCACTTGAACCTGGGAGGTGGAGGTTGTAGTGAGCCAAGATCGAACCATTGCACTCCAGCCTGGGCGACGAGTAAAACTCTGTCAAAAAAAAAAAGAAAGAAAAAAGAAAAAAAAACAGAGAAGGATTGTCTGGAAACAGTGGACCAGGAAAGAAAGTGTACAAAGAATTATGAGGAAACTTTTGGAAGTGATGGATATGTTTACTACCTTGACCAGTGATGGTTCCAAGGATGTGTACGTTTTTAATATATGTGATTTATTATATGTCATTTATTCCTTAATAAGGCCGATTTTTTAAAAATGTGACAGAGTCTGTTACACATATCTCTCTGATATACATGAGACAGTATTGAATAGATTAACTGATGTAATTGCAACACAAGAAGGAAGCATGGGACAGATAAATAAATATTTGAAGATTTGATGGCCAAGATTTACCAAAATTAGTGAAATATATCTATCCACAAGTCCAAGATACTCTATGAAACTCAAGTAGAATAAATGCAAAGAAATCTACATATAGGCTCATTATCATCAACTGCTAAAAACAAAAAACAATGATAAAATCTTGAAAACAGCCAGAAAAAAAAAAAAGACATAATACACAGGCACAGTACAAGAAAAATATCTGACATTTCACCAGAAGCAGTGGAGGCCAGAAGACAACGGAATGACAATTTCAAAATGATGAAAGAACAACATTGTCAGCTTACATTTCTGCATCCAGTAAAAACAGTCTTCAAAAATGAAGGCAAGGTAATGTCAGACTGACAAAAGCTGCGGATCACAAGGTCAGGAGTTCGAGACCAGATCATTCTGTCTCTACACAGAATGATAAAAGAAATCTATTAGGCTGAAGGGCTGAAATGATACCAGGTAGAAACTCAATTCTTCAGGAAGAAATTTGTAAAACACCAGATAAAGTCTTTGAAAAACAAAGACTTAGATTAGTTGGGTCCCCTTGGAAGCAAATGCTAAGATAGAGTTAGGAGTGCAAGAGGTTTATTGAGGGTAATGTTTATGAAAGTTAAAAAAGAGGGGCTAGGCGCAGTGGCTCATGCCTGTAATCCCAGTGCTTTGGAAAGCCAAGGCGGGGCAGATCATGAGGTCAGGAGTCTGAGACCACCCTGGCCAGCATGGTGAAAGCCCATCTGTACAAAAAAAAAAAATTAGCCAGGCATGGTGGCATGCGTCTGTAGTCACAGCTACTCAGGAGGCTGAGGCAAGAGAATTGCTTGAACCTGGCAGGCAGAGGTTGCAGTGAGCCAAGATTTCGCCATTGCACTCCAGACTGGGGGACAGTGAGACTCCCTCTCAAAAAAAAAAAAAAAAAAAGGTGGGGGGAATTTGGCAGGGGAAGGCTTCAGACCCTGATGTAAACTGAACACCTGTAAAAAGAATGAAAGAGGAGGCAGAAGTTGGCAGTCAGGGCTGACAAAATCTTTGACAACCCAGTAAGGAGCTTCATAGCAAAGCAAGCCCATTAAAGGAGTCTTATATTGTGCCGAAATGGTCAAGCCCTAGTAAGCCTGTCATGCTCATTTATAGGCAGAGAAATCATGTCCTCAGTTCTTAAGCTAAGGCAGATCCTGAATGCCCTGCAGCTGGAGGCTCTCAGGTAACTGCACTTGTCAGAGGTGAACAGCAAGGTTTTTCTTAAACAGAGTGCTGAACATGTTTATAGGTGCCTCAACTGTTTAAAATAAAACAATATAATGTGGGGATTCTGGCATATAGTGAAATAAAACATATGACAAGAGCATAAAGTATAGGAGGGTAGCAATTGGAAGTACACTATTGTAAAGTTCTTACATTGCCCACAAAGTAATATCTTTTAAAAATAGACAATGATAAGTTAAGGATGTATACCATAACCTCCAGAGCAGTGGTCGGTCCCTAAACATTTTGGTCTTAGGACTCTACTAGATACTTAAAAATTATTCAGGACATAAAGAGCTTAAGTTTAAGTGGGCTAAATCTATAAATACTATTATATTAGAAATAAAAAATTAAATACTTTAATAAAAATAGCTAGTCATGATGGCTCACACCTGCAATCCCAGAACTTTGGAAGCCTGAGGCAGGAGGATCACTGGAGTCCAGGAGTTTGATACCAGCCTAGCCAACATAGTGAGACCTCATCACCACAAAATAAAAAAAAAATTAGCCAGGTATGATGGTGCATGCCTGTGGTCCCAGCTACTTGGAAGGCTGAGGTAAGATAATTGCTTGAGCCCAGGAGTTGGAAGCTGCAGTGAGTTATGATTGTACCACTGCACTCCAGCCTGGGTGACAGAGGGAGACCCTGTCTCAAGAAAAAAAAAAAAAAAAAGTAAAATAAAATAGCTAAAATAAAGCTATCACATGTTAAGATAATATTTTATTTTAAAAAATACATTATTCAGTCAGGTGCAGTGGCTCACGCCTGTAATCCCAGCACTTTGGGAGTCTGAGGTGGGCGGATCACCTGAGGTTGGGAGTTCAAGACCAGCCTGACCAACATGGAGAAACCCCAACTCTACTAAAAATACAAAATTAGCCAGGCGTAGTGGTGCACGGGTGTAATCCCAGCTACTCAGGAGGCTGAAGCAAGAGAATCACTTGAACCTGGGAGATGGAGGTTGTGGTGAGGCGAAATCATCCCATTGCAGTCCAGCCTGGGCAACGAGAGAAACTCTTGTCTCAATATACATATGCATACATTGTGTGTGTGTGTGTGTGTGTGTGTGTGTGTGTGTGTGTGTGTGTGTGTGTGTGTGTGTGTGTGTGTGTGTGTGTGTGTGTGTGTGTTATGCAAAACAAAAATGGGGAGAAGAGTGGCACTGTTTTATGTTTTTGTGAATCTCTTTAATGTCTGGCTTAATAGAAGTAGATTTTCTTATCTGCTTCTGCCTTCACTCTGTGCCGATACGTATTTTTTTGTTGTTGCTGAAGTATATGATAACAAGACAGACTCACGCAAATATGTAGTTGGAAAAGTGGGCATTTAAAAATAGCCCTTTTAGGTAATTATGAATATTCATCTTGGACACAACTAAATTTAATAAATACTGGTTTCTTAAAGGTTAGTTGCACTGTGGAATCTCAATACTTATTAATAAATTTTTCTAATTGTTACATTTAAATCCATTAACTTATTTTTCACATGGAATGTATCTTTACCCACATTTAACTTTGGTTTTGTGTTTTCTGTTTTGATTTACAAATGATACTGTTAGACTACTCAAAAGGTAATAAGCAAATCATTTTTATGGAAAGCTGCTTGTTAAAATTAATATTTTAAATTGTCAAATCATAATTATATACATTTATGGGGTACAATGTGATGTTTTAATATATGTATACAATATGGAATGATTAAATCAAACTAATTAACATATGTCAATTTCCTTATCTAGCATTTTTTTGTGTAGAGACATCTGAAACTTTCTTTTTTTTTAGTGTCACTGTGTCACCCAGGCATACAGTGGTGCAATTTCAGCTCACTGCAACCTCTACCTCCCTGGTTCAAGTGATTTTCCTGCCTCAGCCTCCAAAGTAGTAGCTGGGACTACGGGCATGGTGGTGGTACCACCATACCCAGATAATTTTTATGTTTTTAGTAGAGACAGGATTTCGCCATGTTGGCCCGGCTGGTCTCAAACTCCTGACCTCAGGAAATCTGCCTGCCTTGGCCTCTTAAACTGCTGGGATTACAGTTGTGAGCCATCACACCCAGCCAACTCTGTTATTTTGAAATATTTAACATATTATTGACTATAGGCACCCTGTTGTGCAATAGATTACAAAAGTTATTCCTCCTGTCTCTATGAAACTTTCTACCCTTTGATCAATGACCCCTCATTCTCTCCTTCCCACCCCCATCACCCTGGTAACCTTTACTCTACTCTCTACTTCCATGAGTTCAATTTCATTAGCTACCACATATAAATTAGATCATGTAGTGTTTGTCTGTGTCTGCCTTATTTCACTTAGCATAATGTCCTCCAGATTCATCCATGTTTCACAAATGACTGCCTTTTTAAGGCTGAATAGTATTCCATTGGGGAATATGTATATCTCATATGTATTATATGGATAAAGAAAATGAGAGAGAGAGAGAGATATCTCTCTCTCTCATTTTCTTTATCCATTTATCCACTGATGAACACTTAGGTTTCTATATTTTGGCTCTTATGAATAATGTTACAGTGAACATGGGAGTGAAGATATCCCTTTGACATAGGGATTTGTTTCTTTGGATATGAACCCAGAAGTGGAATTACTGGGTCTTATAGGAGTTCTATATTTAGTTTTTTGAGGAACCTCTATGCTGTTTTCCATAATGGCTGTGCTAATTTGCATTTCTGCCAATAATGTATAAGAGTTCCCTTTTTCCACATCCTCTTCAATACTTGTTATTTTTCATCTTTTTGATAATACCCATTCTAACAGGTGTGAGGTAGTATCACATTGCGGTTTTAATTTGCATTTCCCCCCAAGGATTAGTGATGTTGAGCATTTTTTAATGTACCTGTTGGCCATCTGTATATCTTCTTTTGAGAAATGTCCTTTTAGGTCCTTTGCCCATTTTTTAATTGGGTTGTCTTCTTGCTATTGAGTTGAGTACTTTATACATTTTAAATGTGAAACCCCTATTGGATGGGCCCATACGTGATTTTGCTACACCAGACTTTTTGTTGTTGTTGTTGTTAATTTTTTTTTGTTTTGCTTTTTCAGACAGAGTCTTGCTCTGTCACCCAGGTTGGAGTGCAGTGGCGCGATCTCAGGTTGCTGCAACCTCTACCTCCTCGGTTCCAGTGATTCTCATACTTTAGCCTCCCAAGTAGGTGGGGCTACAGGCATGAACCACCACACCTGGATAATTTTTTTGTACTTTTAGTAGAGATGGGGTTTCACCAGGTTGCCCAGGTTGGTCTCCCACTCTTGGCCTCAAGTGATCCACCTGCCAAGGATTCCCAAAGTACTGGGATTACAGGTGTGAGCCACTGCATCTGGCCAAAGCGGCTTTTTTTTTTGAGACAGTCTCTCTCCATCACTGAGGCTGGAGTGCAATGGCACGATCTTGGCCACCTCACCTGGCTATTTTTATATTTTTAAGAGAGAAGGGGTTTCACCATGTTGGCCAGGCTGGTCTTGAACTCCTGACCTCAAGTGATCCACCTACCTGGGCCTCCCAAAGTGCTGTGTATGAGCCACCATGCCCAGCCTAAAGTGGCTTTTTAATGACTCTTTGTATGGCAGTGAAGAAAAAAGTGACTACTAAAATAGTTTGGTACTGCTGCTCTGATTCATGCTAAATAGGCCAGCAGTGTTACCTATGCTTGTGGACCATCTGTGCAAAAATTAACACACTGAGAAAAGCAATAGGATATGAAATATAAAAATAATTTTGATATTTTATTTATTTATTCTTTTTCAGCAATAATTTTGATATTTTAGATCCCCAAAAGGATCTTAAGAATCCCCGGAAGGTCCATGGACCACACTTTTAAAACTGTTGCCTGTCCAGTGATCAGACAACGTGGCAGCTTTTTAGTTAGGGTTCTCTTAAATGTCAGTATTTGAATGTCTTTCTCTGGGGCAATTATTTCTACAGTGTTCTGCCAGGGGGAACTGAACTCACTTTACTTGGAGCAGAGTGCAAAAGCCCTATGCCCAGCAACACTGTCAAAAACAGTAGCAATCTAGGTAGCAAACAAATGGGAAAGGCCAGTGACTCAGCTACCCTGGGGTTGCAGTCCTGGTTGGGGAAAATCAAGGCACCTGCAGATCAGCCAGAAATTAAACAAAGAGATGTTAAAAATGAGATAGACATAGAGAACCTTGATAGCCTCTCCATACATCCCAAACTTATTAGAAAATTGCACACATATGTAGAAGAGACCAGAGAGGACTACAGCTATTCACACATTCCTGGATGACTGCAAGACTGTGCACACGTGTGGAAAAGGCCTGAAAGGGCTCAATCAATCCATCCATCCATCAATCAATAAAAAAAACCTAGGGAAGATTTGAAAGCCTAAACTTTGAATACTTTCTTAGTCCATTTTCTTTTACTTATAACAAAATGCCCCAAACTGGATAATTTATAAGAAACAAAATTTTTTAGTTATAGAGGTTAAGAAGTCCAAGATTAAGGGGCCAAATCTAGTGAGAGCCTTCTTGCTGGTGGGGACTGATATGGTTTTACTGTTTTGTTCCCTATAAATCTCATGTTTCATGTGACCTCCGATATTGGAGGTGGGTCTAGGAGAAGGTGTTTGGGTAATAGGGATGCATCCCTCATTAGCGTGATATGTCCTCACAGTAATGAGTGAATTACAATCTATGAGTTGATGTGAGATCCGGTTGTTTAAAAGAGCCTGGCATCTCCTTCCTCTCTCTCTTGCTCCCTCCCTTGCCATGCCACATGTTAGCTCCCCCTTCGCCTTCTGCCACGATTGTTAAGCTTCCTGAGACCTCACAGGAGCAGCTGTTGGTACCATGCTTCATGTACATTCTGCAGAACCATGAACCAAATAAATACTTTTGCTTTATAAATTACCCACCCTCAAGTATTCCTTTATAGCAACCCCAAAATGGACTAACACAGGTACTCTCTGTAGAGTTCCAAGGCAGCATGGGGTACCACATGGGGAGGGGAATGAGCATGCTAACATGCTTGCACAGGTCTCTTTTCCCCTTCTTATACAGCTACCAGTTCCCCTACCGTAATAACCCATTAATCCATTTACCCACTAATCCATTAATCTATGAACAGATTAATCTACTCATGAGGACAAAGCCCTCATGACCAAATCACCTCTTAAAGGCCCCATCTCTTAATATTGCCACATTGAGGATTTTATTTCAACACAAGTTTTGAAGGAGACAAATATTCAAACTACAGCAAATGCATTCTCCAAACTATACACAGATCTATCAGCAAAGAGTGGGGACCTAACTGCCTTGAGATGTTTGAACAAAACCTCTGACTAATCTTTGGCTGACAAAATATACTGAAACAAGAGTAATTATAGAAAGCCTGTCTCTTTAAAAAATGTGAGTGCAAGACATTAGACTTGCAACAGAGACGAATTAGTCCAGACAAGTGTATTATACGAACAGCAATAACCTCCTTTAGGGCACATCACAATATAGAGTTCCTGTAACATAATGTGTAAAATACCAACTTTTAGCAACAAAAAAGACATGTAAAGAAATACTGTTTTTTTGCAGTGGCGTGATCTTGGCTCACTGCAAGCTCTGCCTCCTGGGTTCAAGTGATTCTCCTGCCTCAGCCTACCAAGAAGCTGCAACTACAGGCATGTGCCAGCACGCCAATTTTTGTATTTTTAGTGGAGACGGGGTTTCAACCATGTTGGCCAGGATGGTCTCAATCTCTTGACTTTGTGATCCGCCCACCCTGGCCTCTCAAAGTGCTGGGATTACAGGCATGAGCCATCATACCTGGCCAGCAGTGTGTTTTATACTCAGGAAACAAGTCAACAGAACTCATCTTTGAATAATCCCAAACAACAGATTTAGCAAAGACTTTTAAAAACTATTTTAAATATATTTTAAAGAAAAGAGATCACATTTAAATAAAGTAATACATGATTACAATGAGGGTTTATTACAGGCATACATGGCTATTTCAATATTTGAAAATCAATCAATCTAATCTACCATATAGACAGGCTAGCTAAGAAAAATCACATTTGTTTTTCTTCCCAAGACAGTAGACTGGAGACAGTAGCAGCATGACTCTCCCACATGGAAAGACAAAAGAGTGAGTAGAAATTTATACTGTGAACTTTTTTCTAAGCAGCAGCGTAAGAACTGAACAGAAAAACAGAAATGATAGACCCTTTGAAAGAAGCAGCCTACACCCCCTGTGAGCCTGGTGAAAAACTCTTTAAGTTCCCAGAGTGTGATGGAGGAGAGACTGCCTGCAGTATATATATCCCCACCAGGTAACCTGGCAATCCAGCCCACAGGGAAAGGCCTTAACCCTATCTAGCACTGGAACTAATATAGGGAGTGGTGGGGGACTATAAAAGTAGAAGCAGCAGCAAGAAGAGCCCTGCATGCATTCCTAGTCTCCAGCACAGACCAAGGGAAGCCAATCCTGATTCCATGTTACAGAGGGTCTCACAGAAGTTGGCTAACTATCTCAGGCAGTGGTTACAGGTTAAAAGAAGCTCCCAACTGAAATTCATATAATGTTGAGTGGAGATGAACTCCCTTGACCAGAACCAGTGGGTGAGTAAGAAGTATGCTGCAGCCACAGGCACAGGAACTGGGCACTCTTGCTTTGCAGGTATATGAAGAGGGGGCATGGCCTGAAAACTGGTTCCTGTCTCCACAGGGAAGGCTTATGGCCTAGGGTAGTTTTGAGTTCTGAGCTTACATGGCCCGGAATTTAGCTAACTGCTGCTGGCAAATACTGAAAGTGAGAGACCTGCCTTGCCAAGTGCATGAGAGCTGGGTGAGGCTTGTGAATGAACTCTTTTGTGTGGCAGAAGCAGCTGTGTTCCCGAAACATTACCCAATGGCCAGAGAAATGTCCCCCAAATCCCACAAGGGCCTCTGCTTGCCCTGCACATGGCGAGCCAAAGCGTGGATCTGCCTGATCCAGCCCCAACCTGGCTTTGCCCCTCCACCAACCCTGGTAGTTTACTCAGAAAGCAACTTTTGGGAGCCCTAAGGCCTCATCCATTGCCTGAGAATCCAGAGTATCTCTCTGGGGTAACATAAAGCAACTAACATAAAGCAAAGGAGTCAATCCCACCACTTCTACTGCAGCTGGTGCTCTTTTGCAAGTGCCACCTCTGGGCTGGAGGCCAACTGATACATAATAGCATCTTTGGGTAGAATAACACTGTGCCCAAGAAAGAGAAAACCTGTGCACAATATGAGCTATCATGATTGCCTGCAACAAGCAGGTCCCAAGTCCGTCCACCTGACAGGTTAATTGCTACTACAAGCAGCATTTGAGAAAGCTAACATATTAAGGCTGTTTACAACCAAGGAATCTCACAGAGTTTACATCACTCCCCTGTGACCCACATCAGACGGGGTATTGGTACTTGCTACTGGGAGGATTAAGGACAGGTCACATCACTGGATCTCTTCCAGACATTCCCCAGCACCAGCCTAGAGTGTGGCAGCTCCACTGGGTGGCTAGACACAGAGAAGCAGCAGCATTCACAGTAGTCACTTTCTCAGGGAATCCTACTCCTAGGGGAAAACTTCCTAGGGAAAATGGGAGAGTGCCACATCAAGGGAACACCCCATGGAACAAAAAAATCTATATACAGGCCTTGAGTCCTAGATCTTTCTGCTGGTGGAACGTTTCTTTCAGCAGAGACACATTTACAATACTGAGCTCAGCAGGAGAAATCTGAAGTTCTACACCAACACACAGGAAACCTTGATGCTCTTGAAGGGTCTTGGAGAAGGGGACTTCTTTTTCTCCTTTTCCACCACTGCAGAAACAACTGGGGCTTTTCCAGTGGGAGCATGGTGTGGGCACACCATAGACAGCCTTGCTGGAACACTTCAGGGTAAATGCATCTCAACAGTAGAGTAGAGGGCACCTTCTACATTCAGACTTGGATGAGAGGTAGACTCACAATTCCTCTCTACTTGAAACAACAGCATTCCTGCAGACAAAAAGAGGTGTCTGTCTGATCTGAATAGCTGGAACACTGTGTCAGGAGTGTGTCTGGGAGGTGGACTGCTTCTCTGCTGGCCTTGCAGGGGAGTTTAGATGGTTCCAAACCTACCCCCTGGTAAGACCTCAGTGTGTTTCACTGAGAGCTCCACCTATGTCAAGATTGGGACTTCAACCCATCATTGGGCATTGCATTTACCTACCTATAATAATCACAGCCAGTTTCTACCCAATGATGCCTCTTCTACTGGCCTGAAGCCTAAAATATTCAACCCAGTAAATAAAATGCAGGGAAAATAAACAAATAAGTACACACCACAGGGGAACAAGGTAAGCTTCAAGAGGCCTTTGCAATTCCAACCCCATTGGAGACAGCACAATGCTACTACAACCACTATGAAAAAGCCATCATACAAATACTTTCTATAACCAAGGAACTAATACAGAGTCTTCACCTCTGAAAGCACCAAGAATCAAAATAGGCTACAATAAAGTCACATCTTTAAGGGGGAAAAGAGAACTTAAAAAAATTCAAATAAAAAATAAATTCAAGAATAATTAGAAGAAATAGTCTACCCAAATGAGAAAAGAAAAACAAAAATAACCCTGGTAATACCAAAAAAAAAAAAAAAATAGGATTCCATTATACCCCCAAAAGATCACACTAGCTCTCCAAGCAATGTATCCAAACCAAGATCAAATCTCTGAAATGCCAGACAAAGAATTTAAAAGATTGATTATTAAGCTACTCAAGGAGATACCAGAGAAAGGTGAAAGCTAATATAAAGAAATTTTTTAAAACTTTGGGATATGAATGAAAAATACCCTAAAGAAATAGGTATTTTAAAGAAAAGTTCATCAGAACTTCTGGGAATGAAAGACACATTTACGGAACTACAATATACATGGGAAAGTTTTAACAATAGATTAGAATGAGCAGAAGAAATAGTTTCCAAGCTCAAAGACATAGTTTTAAAATTAATAATCAGACAAAAATTAAAGAGTCAAAAGAAATGAATAAAGTCTCCAAGAAATATGGGATCATCTAAAATGGCCAAACCTAAGAATAATTGATGTTCCTGAGCCAGAAGACAGCAAACAATTTGGAAAATTTATTTGAAGGAGTAATTGAAGAAAACATCTCTGGTTTTGCTAGAGATTTAGCTATCCAAATAAAAGAAGCTCAAAAACTTCCTGGGAGAGTTATCACAAAAAGGACTTCACCAAGGCATATATAATCATCAGGCTATCTAAAGTCAACATGACAGAAAGAATTCTGAGAGCAGTGAGACAAATGGACTAGGTAACCTATAAAGGAAAATCTATCAGACTAACTGCAGGCTTCTCACTGGAAACTTTAGAATCCAGAAGGGATTGGGGTCCTACCTTTAGCCTCCTTAAACAATAACTGTCAACTAAGAATTCTGTATTCAGCAAAACTGAATTTCATAAATGAATAAAGTCATTTTCAAACAAACAACTGCTGGAATGTGTCACTACCAGATTAGCCCTACAAGAAATGCTAAAAGGAGTTCTAAATCCTGAAACAGAATATTGATATATACCAGAAGAGAACCTCTTGAAAGCATAAAACACACAGGGCTCATAAAACAACAACAAAATGAAGAAAACAAGTATCTAACAATTAACATGATGACTTGAAGAGTACCTCACAACTCAATATTAACATTGAATGTAAATGGCCTAAATGCTTGACTTAAAAGATATAGATTGACAGAATGGATTAAAAAAAAAATCACAAACCAAATATTTGCAGTCTTCAAGAGATTCACCTAATATGGAAGGATTCATATAAACTCAAGATAAAGGAGTACAAAAAGATATTCCATGCAAATAGAAACCAAAAGTGAGCAGCAGTAGCTATTCTTTTCTTGTGTTTTGTGTTTTTGAGCCAGTTTCATTCTTGTTGCCCAGGCTGGAATGCAATGGTGCGATCTCAGCTCACTGCAACTTTCACCTCCTGGGTTCAAGTGATTATCCTGCATTAGCCTCCCAAGTATCTGGGATTATACACATGTGCCACCATAACGGGCTAATTTTGTATTTTTATTAGAGACAGGGTTTCACCATTTGGCCAGGCTGGTCTGGAACTCCTGACCTCAGGCGATCTGCCCACCTTGGCCTCCCAAAGTGCTGGAATTACAGGCGTGAGCTGCTGTACCCAGCCAGTACTGGCTATTCTTATATCAGATGAGACAGAGTTTAAAGCAACAAAAGTAAAAAAGTTAAAAAAATTTAAAAAAGACGAAGATTCTTATATATAATAAAAGAATCAACTCAACAAGATTTTACAATCCTAAATTTACATGTACCTAACACTGGAAGTCCCAGATTCATAAAACATTTACTACTAAACCTAAGAAATAAAATAGCAACAAAAGACTAGTGGGGGACTTCACTCCACTGACAGCACTAGACAGATTAAGACAGAAAGTCAACAAAGAAACAATGGACTTAGCCAGGTGCAGTGGCTCATGCCCCAGCACTTTGGGAGGCCAAGGCAGCTGGATCACAAGGTCAGGAGTTCAAGACCAGCCTGACCAACATGGTGAAACCCTGTCTCTACTTAAACTATAAAAATTAGCTGAGTGTGGTGGTGCACACCCGCAGTCCCAGCTACTTGAAAGGGTGAGGCAGGAGAATCACTTGAACCTGGGAAGCGGAGGTTGCAGTCAGCCAAGATCACGCTACTGTGATCAAGCCAGCCTAGGTGATAGAGTGAGACTCCATCTCAAAGAAAGCAAAGAAAAAGAAAAAGAAAAGAAAAGAGAAAAAGAAACAATGGACTTAAACTACACTCTAGAATAAATGGACCTAAGATACTTACAGAACGTTCTGCCCAAGAACTACACAAGACATATTCTTCTCTTCAGCACATTAAACATTCTCCAAGATAGACCATATGAGAGATTACAAGTCTCAATAAATTTACAATTATCAAAATCATATCAAGTATCTTCTAAGACCACAATGGAATAAAACTAGAAATAAACTACAAAAGGAATCCTCAAAACTATACACATATATAGAAATTAAATAATCTGCTCCTGAATGATTTTGGGGTTAACAGTGAAATCAAGATGGAAATTTTAGGCTGGGTGTAGTGGCTCATCCCTATAATCCCACCACTTTGGGAGGCCAAGGCAGGCAGATCACCTGAGATCAGGAGTTTGAGACCAGCCTGGCCAACATGGTAAAATCCCATCTGTACTAAAAATACAAAAATTAGCCAGACATGGTGGCACATGGCTGTAGTTCCAGCTACAGCTACTCAGGAGGTAGAGGCAGGTGAATCGCTTGAACCTGGAAGGCAGAGGTTGCAGTGAACCAAGATCGTGCCACTGCATTCCAGCCTGGGCAACATAACAAGATTTTGTCTCAATAAAGAAAAAAACAATGAAAATTTAAAAATTCATTGAAATAAAGGAATTACCCAGTCTCAGGTATTTCTTAATAGCAGTGCAAGAACAGACTAATACAGTACCAAAACAGCATAGTACTGATATAACAGTAGGCACACAGACCAATGGAATCAAATAGAGAGCCCATAGGTAAAGCCAAATCCATAGAGCCAACTGATCCTTGACAAAACATACAAAAACAAAAACTGGCAAATGAACATCCTATTTAATAAATGGTGCTGGGAAAACTGGCTAGCCAAATGGAGAAGAATGAAACTGGATCCCCATTTCTCGCCTTACACAAAAATCAACCCAAGATGGATTAAAGACTTAAATCTAAGACCCAAAACCATAAAAATTCTAGATGATAACCTAGGAAAAACTCTTCTGGATCTTGGCCTAGGCAAGTAATTCATGGCTAAGACGCCCAAAGCAAATGCAACAAAACAAAAATAAATAAATAGGACCTAATTAAGCTAAAACACTTCCATGCAGCAAAAGAAATAATCATCAGAGTAAACAGACAACCCAGGGAATAGGAGAAATATTGGTAAACTCTACATCCGACAAAGGCCAATTATCCAGAATCTACAAAGAACTCAATGAAATCAGCAGAAAACAAACAAACATACATAAGTTTGTAAGTGACAACATATAATAGTATAAGTGGGTATATAGATGCATACAGAGTGATATAATGGACTATGGAAAATCCAACATAATGGACTTCTGAAATCATGGAAAATCAGAAGCAGGAGGGGAGTGGAGGGTGAAAAATAACAATCTACATATTGGGTACAATGTATACTACTCAGGTGACAAGTGCACTAAAATAGACTTCACCACTATACAATTCATCCATGTAACCAAAAACTACTTGTATCCCCAAATCTATTGAAATTTTAAAAATTAATTGGTATAACTATTTGAAGATAAAAGACAAAAACAAAAAAGAACAGAAATTTCAAAAGATATTTTTTAAAAATCCATATGATCATGACTACATTAATAAATACAGAAAATCATTTGACAAAATTCATACTATTCATAAGAACTCTCATAAAAACCAGCAATAGTGGGAAATTTCCTAAACCTAATAAAGATTTTCTTAAAAATAGCTACAGATTCCTCTCCACCAGACTGCCGCCAAGCCGCCATCATGGATACCAGCCGTGTGCAGCCTATCAAGCTGGCAAGGGTCACCAAGGTCCTGGGCAGGACCGGCTCTCAGGGACAGTGCACATAGGTGCACATGGAATTTATGGACCATATGAGGCGCTCCATCATCCACAACGTAAAAGGGTGAGAGGGCAACATGCTCACCCTATTGGAATCTGAGAGGCCCGGAGGTTGCTCTGAGCTTGGCTGCTCACTAAGTCTTGGATGTTGGCTTCGATCACTTGAGATGGAAATAGTGTGTCATGATCTGCTCTTTTATTTTGTGTCACCACACGTAAATTGAGATAGACCTTTAAATAAAGCGTTTGTGTTCCAAGTTAAAAAAAAAATAGCTTATGGCTCACACCTGTAACCCCAGCACTTTGGAAGGCTAAGGTAGGTGGATCACGAGGTCAGGAGTTCAAGACCAGCCTGGCCAATATGGTGAAACTCCGTCTCTACTACTACTACTACTACTACTACTACTAATAATAATAATAATAATAATAATAATAATAATGTAAAAGAATAAAAATAAAAATAGCTACAGCTAACATCATACTTAACAGTGAAAGACTCAATGTCTTCCATGTGAGACCAAGAACAAGGCAAGAATGTCTTCTCTCACCATTCTTTTTCATCTCTGTACTAGAAGTTCTAAGGCAAGCAAAAGCAGTTGGGTTATGCCACATAAACGATGGAGTAGGGAGTTCTAATAATCAGTCCAGTCCTTCCAGTGAAGCAACCATTAAGCTGGCAAAATCTGACAGAATCAACTTTTTCAGCTTCTGAATTCTAATACAAAACTGGCAGCAACCAGGGAAATGCTTAACAAATAAAGAATTTTTTTTTTTTTTTTTTGCTTCCTTTCTTACCAATTCAATTTCCCCCCTCACCAATAGCAATGGGAACAGGGACCCACATTTCTAGTGTAGCTTTCTGGTGCCAATAACCATGTTTCCCAAAAATTATGGTTCTGAGTTTGGATTTGACAATTCCCTGAGGGACTGGTGCATAGGATAAGCTTTTTTTTTTTCCCCCAAGCCCTTCAGGCTAGAGTGGTTTTCCAGGTAACATCTGTCGAAAGCATTCAAAGATAGATACTACACACAGCTGTCTGGATCAAGGTATGGTGGATAGGGCAGGAGCTGGTGGGTGGCATACAGAATCAAACATCTGGAAAGAAGAAAGTTGAGGCAGACGTTTCTTGGGAAATAAGGGTTTTGAAGGGCTACTGCATATACCGGAGAACCCAGAGTGCAATGTGCATGCACAAGGCTGGAAACATGCTCATAAAGATAGGATAAAACCCTAGGCTTGCACCTTTGGCTGATTTTTGAACTCTGTTCAAGTAGGAGGTAAAGACTAAGGCAGAGTCATAGATGGCCTCATTAAGCATTGAAGGAATCCCTCAGCTCAAATCCAATCTGCAGACTAGGAGAGTTTTTTGGTTTTATTTTTGGTCCCAGCCATTTAGGCACATCTCTGTGAAATATCTGACTGCTAAAATACCAGAAGACACTTCAGTGACCACAAATGACAAAGAAAATAGTATTTGAAAATGTAATTTGGATTATACAAATTATAGTATTTCAAATATCCCCCTTTATTTTGAGACAGTCTCACAATGTCACCTAGGCTGGAGTACAGTGGTGTGATCTTGGCTAACTGCAACCTCCACCCCTGGGTTTAAGCGATTCTCCTGCCTCAGCCTCCCGTATAGCTGAGATTACAGGCACGTACCACAATACTCGGCTAATTTTTGCATTTTTAGTAGAGATGGGGTTTCACCATGTTGGCTTGACTGGTCTCAAACTGCTGACCTCAAGTGATCTGCCTGTCTTAGCCTCCCAACATGCTGGGATTACAGGTGTGAGCCACCATCCCCAGCCCAAATATCCCATTTTTAATAAAAAAAAGTTGTACGGCATACAAAGAAAGAGAGAAGTATGGATAGCCAAACAGGAGTAAAGAAATTAATAGAAACTATCCCTGAGGAAGCCCAGACTTAATATTAAAAGGCTTTAAATCACCTGTCCTAAATATGCTCAAATAACTGAAGGAAACCAAGAACAAAGAAACAGAGCGAACCAAGAATATAATACATAAACAAATAGAGAATATTGATACATAGAAAATATAAAAAGAAATCCAAATAGAAATTCTAGAGTAGGTGTTTAGGTCATAAGGGCTCTGCCATCATTAATGAATTAATGACCCTATAAAAAGAGTTTATGGGAGTGGATTTCCTCTCTCTTGTCCTTCGATCTTCCACTCTGTGAGGATGCAGCAAGAAGGCCCACACATGATGCTCATGCTTTGATCTTGGGACTTCCCAGGCTTCAGTACTACCAGAAATAAATGTCTGTCCTTTATAAATTAGCTAGTCTGTGGTATTTTATTATAGCAGCATAAAACAAACTAAGATACCTGTTCTTACCAGTTCTATTCAATAATGCAATGACGGTTCTAATGAACCGTCATTGTATCAAATTAGAAAAACAGTATGTTCACAATATTATCAAAAACAATAGACAGCTGTGCACAGTGGCACACACTTGTAGTCCCTGCTATGTGGGAGGATGGGCAGGAGGATTGAGCACAGGAGTCAAGGTTGTAGTAAAGTATGATCACACCTGTGAATAGCTACTGTACTCCAGCCTGGGCAAAAGAACTAGACCCTGTCTCAAAAAAAAAAAAAAAAAAAAAAAAGAATATAACAAGAATAACTTTAATAAAAGAAGTGTAAGGCTTATATACCGAAAACTCCAAAACACTGCTCAAACAAAATACAGATCTAAAGAAATGGAGAGATCATTCCAGGTTCATGGATAGAAAAACTCAGCATTGTTATCAATTTGCTATCCCTGCCAAAATCCCAGAGTTTCAAGAAATTTACAAGCTGACTGTAAAATTTACATAGAAATGCATATAACTCAGAGTAGTAAAAACCGTTTTGAAAAAGAACAATGCTGGAGGACTTACTCTACTCAATTTCAAATCTTTATAAAGCCACAGTAATCAAAACAGTGTGGTACTAGCATAAAGATAGATATATAGATTAATGAAACAGAACAGAGGTCAAGCAATAAGGCCTCCTATATACAGTAAATTAATGTTCAATTAAGGTGCCAGGCCAATTAAACTAAAAAAAAGACAACCTTAAATGGTGCTGAAATATTGAATAGTTTGACAGTCTGACAGTTTCCTAAAAGGTTAAATAAATTTACCATACAACTCAGCAATTCCACTCCTAGGTACTTCTCCTAGAGAATTGAACACAGATGTCCATAAAAGGAACTGTAGACATGAATACTGTGTAGCAGCATTAATCATAAGACTGGCTAGAAAAAAAAAATCCAACCAACTGGTGAAAGGATAAACAAGACCAGGTGCAGTGGCTCACGCCTGTAATCCCAGCACTTTGGGAGGCCAAGGCAGGTGGATCACCTGAGGTCAGGAGTTTGAGCCAGCCTGGCCAACATGTTGAAACCTCATTGCTACTAAAAACACAAAAATAGCTGGGCATGATGGTGGGCGCCTGTAATCCCAACTATTTGGGAGGCTAAGGCAGGAAAATGACTTGAGCCTGGGAGCCAGAAGTTGCAGTGAGCTCAGATCACACCACTGCACTCCAGCCTGGGCAACAGAGCAAGACTCCATCTCAAAAAAACAAAACAAAAAGATAAAGAAAATTTGATATCTATTACAAGAAAATGCTACTCAACAATATAAAGAAACAATTGAGCTCAGGAGGCTGAGTCTGCAGTGAGCCAAGATCATACTACTGCACTCCAGCCCAGGAAACAAAGTAAGAACCTATCTCAAAACAAAACAAAAACAAAAACAAAAACCTATAATCACACCAAGAATGAACCTTAAAAACATGCTAAATGAAAAAAGCCATATTCAAAGGTCTACATGTTGCATGATTCTGTTAGGGATTAAGTCACCATTTCCCCCATCACAAAAGGATGTATCAACTTGATACATTTTTTTTTTAATGCAGTTTTCCAGTCACAGGATTGTTTTTCCTAACTATTCAGGCATCTTCTGCTTTGCCATTCACCATACTCAGCTCTTCTTTCTCCTATACTGAAGTGCTCAAGATATTAAAATAACCGTAAGACTACTTAGGGACCTTATTTGCAATCTTGGGAGATATTAGACAAAGGTATTAGACCTGAAAGAAACTTTGTGCATCTTTTCAGACTTTCTCAACCACCTCCTTTCTCATTTTGGTCAGTGACCCTCCTTTTCTTTCAGACCTGGTTATAACACCACATTTCAGGGCATAGTATTTGGCTTCCTAAGTAGCTGGCAATGGGCTGGATGATACAACTCAAAAGTTTAGAGCAGCTCCCCATGAGGACCTATGACTAACATGTCCGAAACGAACGAGAAGACAAAGACATAGAAGGGTGCTGGGCATATTTTAAGAAGCAGAGTACATACAGTACACACAGGAAGTTCTTACATTGCATGATACCATGTTAATGCAAACTTGTTCATACTGGAGCCTTGTTCTTGCTTTGCAGTTCTCTACAAGCCAAGGCAAAGCAAGGACATGGTTCTTATGAGCATGAATTTCTGATAACAAGGTACTAGGCAAAGCAAGGACTGCACGCATGCGCATTTGAGAGCAATCATGTGAAATGTGCTCATATTCAATACTCTGGACAATATACCTACGTATCTAAAATGAGATTTGGGGTTTAAGAAACTTAGGCTATGTTACCTAAGATAAGCTATATTTCATTGTGAATCATCAGAACTCTAGAAATACTAAGTTCTGCATTAGGGTAGCAGAGGTCGTTTGCAGTTGCCATTTGAGAGCAAAAATGTAACAAATTTTTGTTGCTCAGTATCTTGAGACTCTATGTCTACAAATGGAAGAACAATGAAATTTTCATCCATTTAAGAGACTGTATTGATTTAAACAAGTTTTAGGAGAGTTAGTATATCAAATTCAAGAGGATCTAAATTTCCAAACGACTTAACTCATGTCAGCACTAAGGAGGGGTGTCTGGTCCATACGGTCTGAGCTTGGTCCTTGATGTCTACCACCTCTAAGATCCCGGTTTCAGAAATGTCGTCTTGCCATCAGCCTCTCACCACTTCATGTTCATGTTCATGGTCCTGCTACAGACATCAGAGATCCATTGTCTACCACCCTTATCTAAGCCACAAGCCTTCTTCCTAGCTGATGGCTTAGCACCTTTGCTCTTCCGTCACTTAGGGGCTTTCCCTGGACTTCCCATGTGGAATCCTATGAGGGGAGCTTTCCTCTGCAAGTTTCATAGCACCCATTCACTATAAGGTAGTTCATTTCTCTCACTTAATACTAAGTGTAGAGGAGAGCAGATGCTGGCAATGGCCAACAGCTCAATAATGTCAGACCTCTTACTTTGGTATTATTGACCTACCTACCCTTCATGGCCACAAGATGGCTGCAGTAGCTCTGATCATCACAAACACATTCAAACTTAAGCATGACGTGAGGCAGGTGCAATGGCTCACATCAGTAATACCAGCACTACAGGAGCCCAAGGTGGGAAGATTGCCTGAATCCAGTAGTTCAAGACCAGCCTGGGCAACACAGCAAGATGCTGTCTCTAAAACAGAAAAAAAGTAGCCAGGTATGGCAGTGTGCACCTCAAGTCCAAGCTACGTGGGAAGCTGAGGTGGGAGAATCACTTGAGTTGGAGAGGTCAAAGCAGCCTGCCATGACCATGCCACTGCACTCCAGTCTGGGTAACAAAGTGAAACTCAGTGGAGAGGGAGAGGGGCAGGGGAAAGAAAGAAACCCTCTCCCTACCACTGCTCCTTATAAAAATCATTTTCTCTGAAGTACCTGCTTCTGTCATTTTCAGCAAATTTTGGCCTCAAAGCTAAAAATATATTGCTTGGTCATTGATGAATTACTTGTTCTTCCTTCCAGGAGGCAGTAAGCTAAGACTTTTAGCCTAATTCTCATGATGGAGCAACTTCAAAGAAAATGCAAAAACTGCTTTATTAAAATGTACCAGTGGTCAGGACTTCAATAGTGAGGAAGGCAGAACAGGGAACTATGTCAACTCTACACTTTCTGCTCAATTTTGCTGAATCCTAAAACTGCTCTAGGAATTAGTTTATTACTTTAAAAAATGCTTTATTGTTTCAGTTCTATACTAGACCCTGTGATGTAAGTTATACATTGTAGGGTCCAAGTAAAGTGGGAAGCCTCCCTCACCTAACCAGCTTTCTCTGCTCCTCTGCTTGAAATGGAAAAGTTCCATACAACTCTGGCTGAGCCTTATCAGACTACCAATGAAAATTTCTCAAGCACATAGTCGGGAGTTCTGCCTGTCTGAGGCCGCCTGTTGTTTAATGGCCAGGAGTGCAACAGAGCTCGTTAGTCTTTTGCGCCAATATTTTTTTCCCTAATGTCGATTACTGCAGATAATTATCTGTTATTTCCTTTCTCCCCTGCTTCCTTACTAGTGGAACCCTAATTCTATTCAGTCTGGCAATCAGCATGCCAGAACCACACTTTCCAGGCTTCCTTGATCTAAAGCAGTCTGTGATAGTTCCAAGGGATTACACATAAAGTGTACTGTTTCTTGAGAAAACTCTTTAAATGAGTTTAACCATAAAAATGTCCCTTCCCGCTGGGTGCAGGGGCTCATGCCTGTAATCCCAACACTTTGGGAGGCCAAGGCTGGCAGATCACCTGAGGTCAGGAGTTCGAGACCAGCCTGGTCAACATGGTGAAACCCCGTCTCTAGTCAAAATACAAAAAATTAGCTGGGCGTATTGGCGGGAACCTGTAATCCCAGCTACCTGGGTGGCTGAAGCAGGAGAATCACTTGAACCCAGGAGGCGGAGGTTGCAGTGAGCCAAGATCACACCACTGCACTCCAGCCTGGGCAACAAAGACTGTCTTGGAATGAATGTTTAAGTAACTGTTCAAAATAGTTGGAAAAAAGAGTAAGACTACCTTGGGATGCTAATGCACAAATTCCACTCATTCCTAGAATGATAAATGCTCAAACTAGACTCACAAAATGAGATGATTTACGAGGTAGTGTTGGCCAGGCAGAGTGGCATATATATGGTTGTAATCCCAGCTGCTCGGGAGGCTAAGGCAGGAGAATCACTTGTACCGGGAGGCAGAGGTTGCAGTAAGCCAAGGTTGCATCATTGCACTCCAGACTGGACAAGAGCAAAACTCTCTCTCAAAAACAAACAATCCCAAGGTAGTGTCTGCCTAAGCAGACTCAAACAACAATTACTTAAGTAAAGAGGCTACCCTGGCCAGCACTTTGGGAAGTGTCAAGGCCAGAGGATCACCAGGAGACCAGCCTGGGCAACATGGTGAAACCGTCCCTACAAAAATAAAATTAGCCGGGCATAGTGGTGTGCATCTGTAGTCCCAGCTACTAGGAAGCTTGAGTCCAGGAGGTCAAGGCTGCAGTGAACTGTGATCGTTTCACTACACTTCAGCATGGGTGATAGAATGAGACTACCTCAAAACAAAACAAAAAACAACAAAAAGGAGGGTGATCCTGAGCAGTTAATTGTCTGTACAAAGTCACACCAGTGTTTACAAAAACTGAAGATAAGGAAATTGCTTGTGTTAGCTTTAATACATCTGTAAATGACTGAACAATCACCAAATTACTGCTAATTAAAAATGAAACAATGAACTAACAAATACAAATGAAAAACGCATCTAATTCTGCAAGGATGGGGATCAGGGTTAAGGATGACTTTAAAAGCACAGTTTTGATGTAATGTTTTTATTGAAAAGATGTATAACTTTAACAAAATATGTAACACCATTACCCTGTCAAGATAACCATTTTCATTTTATTGACCTTCCAATCCTTGTACATATTAAACAAATCACTATTACATACCATAATGAGCAGCAGCTCAATTACCCATTCCCACACCATGCAATTCCACCCCAACTGCCCCAAATTTTAAATCCAGAAGACAAACCTAGAAATGTGGCAAGACAAATATTTACAAACACAATGTGGAGAAACAGCAATATTTCAACACTTGTTAAATTATTTCCTTCAGACATAATGTAGAGGACAAAGAGGAGTAACATCTGACAATCTCTATATCACAGAAAGAGAAATCTGAGCAAAAACAAAACCATGCTTTCTAAACTTTCCAGTGACCCCAAAAGGGAGACACACTAGCAATTAAGTATACATTAGAAGTCTCAAATTCTCATCAGCTGACTTTCAGTTATCAATGTCAGCACCAGGCTGCAGTTTATAAATCACAAATGCAAACACTGCTGTCTTTGGTATTCTTCCAATGTTTTCATTTGAGAAAACCTGCAGAAAGAATTCTGCTTACACCAAAGCAAGGTAACAAGGAAACAGGTTACCGCTGAATAATAAGGCCCTAAGAAAGGCAGCAGGTCGTATAGTTAGCTCCTTGTGGGCAAAATCCCTGCCCTAAAACTATGCAACCTACTACCTCTTCCTAGGAACCCATTTTTATTTCTTGCTGGTCTTCTACTTGGCAGATGCACTTCAAATTAACCTGTTAAATTAGGTCACGTTCTTTTGAATTTTGTTTCAAATTCAAACCAATCAGAATTCTTTCACTAATGCTTTTGAGAAGTTATCTGGCCATATGACCTTGGTAAAAAGCCACAAATATATTTGCTTAAAATCCAATCACAAGTCACAAAGGAGTAAGAAAGTAACTTAATTACATCTAATACTCAGCCCACTATGTATTACTGGAGTCACTGACTTTTAACATTTAATTTTATTTTTTATTTTATTTTGAGATGGAGTCTCACTCTATCACCCAGGCTGGAGTGCAGAGAGGCGATCTTGGCTCACTGCAACCTTCACCTCCCGGGTTCAAGTGATTCTCCTGACACAGCCTCCTGAGTAGCTGGGATTACAAGCATGCACTACCACGCCCGACTAATTTTTATTTTATTTTATTTTATTTTGAGATGGAGTTTTGCTCTTGTTCCCCAAGCTGGAGTGCAATGATGCAATCTTGGCTCACTGCATGCCTCCTTGGTTCAAGCAATTCTCCTGCCTCAGCCTCCCCAAGTAATGGGATTATAGGCCTGAGCCACTGCACATGGCCTAATTTTTGTATTCTGAGTAGACTATTTCACCATGTTGGTCAGGCTGCTCTGGAACCCCTGACCTCAGGTGCTCTGCCTGTCTTGGTCTCCCAAAGTGCTGGAATCAGAGGTGTGAGCCACTGTGCCCGGCCCAATTACCAATGTTTAAATATCAGGTTTCATAAAATCTCTCTTGGTATCTGGAAAAGCAGGTGACACTGTATATAAACCCTGCTTGCCACCTATCAACCAGAGCAATTAATTTACTGTAGCCCCTCCTAGACCTCTGAAGGTTATTTCACTTTTTGACCGCTGAATTAAACAGAAGCAAATTCTGATCATGAATTTTGTCAACATTAAAAACAAGCTTTTACAGACAGTCACACTCTCCATAAAGACATTTTTAAAGTTTTATTTCAATTCACTTACCCTACTTGGCTAATAAGAATGTCCTTATGTAATTAATAAAATATATAAATTAATTTTTCTCCAGGCCTTAATTATTAGTAAGGTAAGGATACATTTCCAATTGAAGCTGGCAATGTTAATGCTGGAGGAAGTCAGAAAACCACAAAATTTCATGACTGTACTTGCTACACTTTCGGCAAGAGTTATACATATTTTCAATTTAAGAAAGATTAAGCCAAAGAGAATTCTTAGAACATTCCCACTTTTCTTTGGCACAACAAAAGGGAACGAATGTCATTTTCCTGTTTTTATGTGCAGTTTGGAACAAAGACTGATTACCTATGCAGCTGTCCACAGTGGATAAAATAAAAAGCATAAATTTGGTCAAGAGTAAGTGCCCTGGGTTGGGCCCATCCAAGGAAGAGTTTGATGTTTCTACTCTCATGAAAAGTACCAATGGCACACAGTAATTACTTTAGATGTTAAGGATAAATGGACATTTCTCCTTAAAATTCCGTTTTTTGGAAACGATTGGAGAGGGAAGTAACCTCTCCCTCACCTCCACACTACCTCTTTTCCAACTCTTCTTCCAACACAAAATAGTTTAATCAGCAAGCACTTAAAACAAAGAACTTTTAGCCTTGCTTGTTAATCACAAGGCCCAAGTTAGCATATGGTTTGCCTATAGGAAGAAAGGTAAAACATGGGCCTCCATGGGTGTTAAAATTAAAGAAACCTTTTCCAGCATTTTTTTTCTATTTTCTTAAAGCAACAACCTATGGATTTCCCCACCTGACATTTTCAAGTGATCCCACTGTGTAAATGAGGGACTACACTTCAGGGTTTGAGGGCAAAACTGAGATCTTAGCAACTTACCAGTGAGCAAAGGCAGAACCCAGAGCCCATCTCTCCTTTCCCTAGTTAGTGAGTAAAGTTTGTCTAAATCAGCATACCAATCAAACAGTGCTTACAACATTCTCCAAGACCAGCCAAAACCCAAACTGGAAATGAATCATGATTAAGTTGACACTGTTTTGGCTCACAGAGTGCCCTTCCAATCTGTATTTACCTTTACCACCTTGGACATGTGTACCAGGATGCAAGGCAATAAACCTATTCACAATTCCAAAAGGACCTGGTCTTCTACTAAGATTTCCTGAAGGCTACTTACTATACTCATTGAGATTTTTGCTTAACTTCAAATTTCTGAAATATACCGTATGTGAAAAATTTTAATGTTAATTTCTGTGTTAACTGTACTATACTTGAACAGATAAAATTAATATACAAAATGTCAAAGTTAACTCTTCTGAGTTTTAACATCTTAATAAAAACAAAATAATGCAGCAAGTCTACTCCTCAGGGAAGGCAATAGATTGTATAGTTATCTCCTGAACAGGGTAAAATCACTACCCCACAACTATACAATCTACTACCTCACTCTGATAGAGCAATCTTTTCTTCTGGAATGGAATCTACAATCTCTTTCAAAAGAAAATTTCAACATAAAATTATCAGCATCAATCAAAAATTAAAAAACAAACCAACACTTATTCCGACACAAAGAAATAAGACAAGTAGTAAAAGGTATCCCCACCCCCATCCAGTGTCCTTGCTACAGATTTTTATCTCTAAAGTAATAAACTTGCACACCATAAACAAATGCTGCACTACATCTTTTAAAGACAAGTTAATCTTAAATATTACACAATTAGTTAACTGACTTTCTATGAGACCACCTGGATGCAGACTTTTCTATCACGTTAGGAAAGACAGTAGATTGTATAGTTATCTCCCAGTGGTGGGTGTGACCCTAAAACTATACAACCTACTACCTCATCCCACAGTGAAGAGAACATCCAGGGTGAATGCTGAAAAGGAATCACAGTTGAGCACCACAGGAAGGCTCTTTCCTTTCCTCCTCGGTAATCCTGGTCTCCTGTGTGAGTAACAAGAAAAAAAAGTATTAGGCCATTTTCAGTCATTTATTTTGAAAATAAAGTTTAACTGAACATTTTGGCTACATGCATAACCTATGTAGTGCTTTCTTTTCATTTCCTGTATTTCATTAATAGTATTTTAAATGCTTGGTTATCTGAGTCCACTCCTAAAACCATTTATTTACAAGATTCAGAAATCATCTTCTTACCACCAACTTTTACTATTATCAGCTGTTGGTTTTCTTACAGTCCTACAAATGAAAATTCGTGAAATAACTTATTCTTCCTTGACAAACAATAACAAATCATTACAGGAAAACTCAACAGCCTCTAATTAAATCCAGTAACTTCAAAACCCAAAAGTCCGTCACACATAATCCAAGTGCACTAATATTAAAAAATAATATATATATATACACATAAAGAGAAACTAATTTTTAAATGCACCTACTCATTTATCCCATGCCAGCAAACACTTAAGTGGTCTTACTAGGATTAAATCAAAGACAATCACCTGGATCTGATTTGGGGTCAGGATCCTTTCCTTCAGAGAGAAAAGTAGCAGGGGATTGAAGGCATAGTCCAAAATATTTAATAACCCCAAGTAATCTAAACCATGTTACTCTTTAATTTACAGACTTCATAATTTAGTAGGTAGCTACTATAAAATATTTTTTATTATACTTTAAGTTCTGGGGTACATGTGAAGAACATGGTTTGTTACATAGTTATACATGTACCATGGTAGTTTTCTGCCCATCAACCTATCATCTACATTAGGTATTTCTCCTAATGCTATCCCTCCCCTAGCCTCCCACTCTCCAAGAGGCCCGGGTATGTGATGTTCTGTTCCCCTCCCTGTGTCCATGTGTTCTCACTGTTCAACTCCCACGTATAAGTGAGAACATGCAGTGTTTGGTTTTCTGTTCTTGTGTTAGTTTGCTGAGAATGAAGGTTTCAGCTTCATCCATGTCCCTGAAAAAAACATGAACTCACCCTTTTTTATGGCTACACAGCATTCCATGGTGTGATTTAGTAACCAAAAGCACTAATTTTTAAAGTTACAGAATGTAATGAAAAACATACAGCTCAATGTAGAATTTAAAGTTTAGAAATAAACCCATACATGGGTCAACCGATTTTCAACCATGCCAAGACAATTCATTCAACTGGGAATCACTTCTTCAGCAAATGCTGAGACAGCTGTATATCCACATGCAGAAGAATGGATTTGCATTCTTCTTTGCAAATTGGTGTGCAAAACATACCACATTAAAAAAAAAAACAATCTAATGGTAAGCAAAATATTTTAATAGATATTTCACTAAAGATATGACTCCTAAGCACAAACGGCCAAAGGGCACATGAAAAGATACTGTATTATTCATCAGGATAGCTAATAATAATAATAAAAGCATTGGCTAGGATATGGAGAAAATTAGAACCCTTAGATTGCTGGTGGGAACATGAAATGGTGCAACTGCTTTGGAGAACAATTTAGAAAAGTCAAACAGTCATTGTAAGTGGAATCAGAAATACGTATTTAGTCCTTGTCTCCATTTGGAAATCCTGGCTGGCATACAGCTCCTAAAACCCCCAAACTCTTCCAAGTGATGAATGTCCGTTTAATGCTACTGAGAGATGACTGGTGGATCCTACAGTTTCAGGAGGGGGCTTGTCACCAGAAAGACCAAATTGTGATTAGAGGGTTGGAACTTTCAGCCTCACCCCCTCAACCTCCAGGTAAGGCAGAGAGAACGGAGAGTAAACCATCATCAAAGGCCAATAACGTAATCAATCATGCCTAAGTATGAAACCTCCATTAAAACCCCTTAAGTGTTAGGGTTCAGAGAGCTCTGAGTTGAAAAACACATCTTCATGCCAGGAGGATGGTGTAACTCCACAGATACAGAAGCTCCTATGCTAGGAACCCCACCAGACTTCAGCTTAAGGACCTCTTCATCTGACAATTTATTTATATCCTTTATAATAAACCAGTGGCAGTAAGCATCTTCCTGTGTTCTGTGAACCTCCCCAGCAAATTACAGACCCAGAGGAAGAAGTTGTGAAACCCCCTAATTTATAACTGGTTGGTTAAAAATTCAGGTGGCAACCTAGGATTTGAAACTGGCATCTGAAGTGAAGGCAGCCTTGCATGCTTGAGCCCTCAACCTGTGAGGTTCGTATTAACTCCAGGTGGTTTCAGAATTAAACTGATTTGTAGGACAGTTGGTATTGAGTTGAAGAACTGATTGCTGGTGTCAGACAAAACTGGCTGGGATGAGTAAAAACAGTTCACTGTATGACCCAGCAATTCAATTTCTAGGTATATCCCTAGAGAACTGAACATGGTTGGGTGTGGTGGTGCAGGCGTATAGTACCAGATATTCAGGAGGCTAAGGCAGGAGAATTGCTTGAGCCTAGGATGTTAAAGGTTGCAATGAGCTATGATCACACCACTGCACTCCAGTCAGAGCAAGAGAGCAAGACTGCCTCCAAAAAAAGAAAAAAAAAGGGCGGGGGGGGGGGGGGACACACAACAGAATTGAAAAAATGTGTACTTGAATGTTCACAACATTACTCATTTGGAGTCAACAGAAACTAGGGTTCAAATCCTGACCCTACTAACACACTGCCATTGAAACTGTGCACAATTTAGCTGAAGTCCCTCAGCATTCCTAGCTGCAGCATCAATATGTCTGTAAGAAAAAGGGAAAGATTTATTAATACCATACATCCAAAATAAGTAAGGCCCCACCAGTTCATCATCTCTAGATGAAAACTGGTGCTAAGAAGCTTAACAACTTGCCCCATATTAGGGGAGATGGCATTGTATCACCAAACTATACTACATCTGAGCCCATTTCAATTCTCCATGGCCAGATGATGCCAAATATCAACTTGCAGACACACTTGTCCCTAAAGCCAGGCCCTTTATAAGCCAAAATCTTTCCCATGAATCAGCAATGTCCTTACTTATATATTTTTATTTTTTTGAGATGGAGTCTCATGCTGTCACCCAGGCTGGAGTGCAAAGGCGAAATCTCAGCTCCTGCAACCTCCACCTCCTGGGTTCCAGCGATTCTCCTGCCTCATCCTCTCAAGTAGCTGGGATTAAAGGCATGTGCCATCACACCCAGCTAATTTTTGTATTTTGAGTAGAGATGGGTATTCACCATGTTGGCCAGGCTGGTCTTGAACTCCTGATCTCAGGTGATCTGCCCGTCTTGGCCTCCCAAAGTGTTGGGATTACAACAGGCGTGAGCCACTGTGTCCGGCCTACTCCTTACTTTTAAAAAACAGCCAAAAAAATATAAGTAAGTAACAGCCAAAAGAAAAACCATCTGGTACCTCTACTCCAACCCTCCACCCCCTACCAATTTTCTCAGTTAAAACATGTTTGAATCCCCAATCAAACATTCAAAAATGTATTATTATCCAACCAAGGTGAATGTCACCTTACTTTATTTACAATCCAGCTAAGTAAATAAATACCATATTGCTAGAAAGCATTCTGGTATTTACATATCAAGTGCTATTAACATGACCCTCAATCTTTTGAAAATTATATATATAAATAATCCAATAAATAACATTGTTCACAAACCCCAATACTCTCAATCTCGTATTTGTTATTTTCTTCTACACATAAACGAATTTTAATGATCTAATGGTTTCCAGCCTGCAGTTTAGACACTGATTAGAGCAAATGGTGGAAACTAAAACCAAACAGCTGAGGTAAAGCAATGTTCAGTTAGGCAAGCTCTCATAAACACTGAACATAATCCATATACTAGAATTTATGGATTACAAGAACCCATGGAAACATTCATTTGTAAATTAGGCAAAAACCCTAACTCACTAATCACAACTACATAATGCTTGCATACTGGGTAAGAGTGGGTGGATAGCTAGTATACACTTAGTTCCTGAAATTCTTCTGCCTGCAGTTAATCCTGGCTCCCCATTTACTATGTCCTTGGACAAAGCATGTAATTTCTGGGACCTTTGTTTGCATTCTTAGGCAGGGTACTCTTTTTTTTTTTTTTTTGAGACAGAGTTTCACTCTTGTTACCCAGGCTAGAGTGCAATGGCGCGATCTCGGCTCACTGCAACCTCCGCCTCCTGGGTTCAGGCAATTCTCCTGCCTCAGCCTCCCGAGTAGCTGGGATTACAGGCACGTGCCACCATGCCCAGCTAATTTTTTGTATTTTTAGTAGAGACGGGGTTTCACCATGTTGACCAGGATGTTCTAGATCTCTTGACCTCGTGATCCACCCGCCTCAGCCTGCCAAAGTGCTGGGGTTACAGGCTTGAGCCACTGTGCCCAGCCTAGGCAGGGTACTCTTAGCTAAAATTATCAGAATTCAATCTTCCTGTTAATTCTTTCTTAAAAAGCAACAGAAACACTTTAATATTCACCTTCTGTCCTTATTCACATACTACCTCAATCTGTAGCTGGATCTACCCTCCTTACTAAAAGTTATGGCGGCCAGGCACAGTGGCTCACACACTTTGGGAGGCTGAGGCAGGTGGATCATCTGAGGTCAGGAGTTCAAGACCAGCCTGGCCAACACGGTAAAACCCCATGTCTACTAAAAATATAAAATATTAGCTGGGCGTGGTGGCAGGCACCTGTAATCCCAACTACTTGGGAGGCTGAGGTACAAGAATCACTTGAACCTGGGAGGCAGAGGTTGCAGTGAGCAGAGATCATGCCACTGTTCTCCAGCCTGGGCGACAGGAAAAGACTCCATCCCCAGCCCCCCACCACCACAAAAAAAAAAAAAAAAAAAAAGCAGCAGTGGTTTATGCCTGTAATCCCAGCACTTTGGGAGGACAAGGTGAGTTGATCACCTGAAGTCAGGAGTTCGAAACCAGTCTGGCCAACACGGTGAAACCCCTTCTCTACTAAAAGTACAATAATTAGCCAGGCATGGTGGGTGGGGGGGAGGCACCTGTAAACTCAGCTACTTGGGAGGCTGAGGCAGGAAAATGGCTTGAACCTGGGAGGCAGAGGTTGCAGTAAACCAAGACTTCGCCATCACAATCCAATCTGGTCAACAAGAGCAAAACTCCTTATCAAAAAAAAAAAAAAAAGTTACGGCAACTAAAGGTCAAAATCCAACTTAGACAAAATGTATCTTCAACTCATTTCATTCAGTTCAGCATACCAATACAGAAAAACCGTTATGGGCAATGGTTTCAGGGTCAAACAGCTACTTAGCAGCTGTGTTCTTCCATATCCGTTTGGGGGAACTGTAACGTTCCCACCGCATGGGGTGGCTCTGAGGACTGGGATAAACCAAAACAAATTTAATGTCTGGGAAGTTAAATCAACAAAGGGCAACTTTACTTAAATAAATAAATCTGACAAACTATCCTAACATTAATTTTACCTTTCCAGATATACTTGTGATGGTTAAAAATACTATCACTTTAAAGCATGCTACAAGCAGGCAAACCTACTATTAATTACAAACTTGTCTATATCTGCATCAAGTAAGTTTTCATAACTAAGTTACGAACATTCACATTCCTAATGTGTGTAATTAGTTTTAAATTGACATAAAATTGTATTTTTATGGTGTACATAAAATAGGATTATATAATGGCTAAATCAAGTTAATTAACATATGTACTATCCCAACAGACTTATTTCCTTATAGTGAAAACACTTAGGAACACACTCCTAACTTTACAATTTAAAGTATTTTTCAAAATAGCTTCTAAATTGTTAAAATACACTAAATTTAGTCCAAATGCAAGCATACTCTACCTTTTAAGCTCTTAGTATCTAGTAAGTTTTTTTTTTTTTTTTGAGACAAAGTCTTGCTCTGTCACCCAGGTTGGAGTGCAGTGGCATGATGTTAGCTCACTGCAACCTCCGCCTCCCAAGTTCAAGTGATTCTCCTGCCTCAGCCTCCTGAGTAGCTGGGATTACAGGTATGCGCCATCACACCTCGCTAATTTTTGTATTTTTAGTAGAGACAGGTTTCACCATGTTAGGTTGGTCTCGAACTCCTGACCTCATGATCTGCCTGCCTCGGCCTCCCAAAGTGCTGGAATAACAGGCAAGAGCCACCTGTGCCTGGCCAGAGTTTAAATTTTCTTTATGAGCTACTTTATTTCTAAGCTAAACACTTCCCTACACTTTTACAGTAATTTAACTTCTATAATAAAGTAGCTTATAAAGTTCACAAGTAAAATAAATTATTTCCTCCACTGTTTCAAAATTAGAACACTGGCTACTTTAACAGATTTCTTTCAATCTCAAATAGCTGAATTATCAACAAAATTATCAGACAATGACACAGGCTGAATATTACATTAACAAGCAAACTCTCCCACTGTATTTTGTTTCCTTCGACAGAGCAAGTGGAACAGACAAGATAATGAATTCTTTACATGTATAGATAAGTTTCGCTAAAGATAGTTAACCTAATTCTAATTTAAGATCTTATTTCTTATTCTATCAATCATTGCACTAACCTGAGACTAAGATTTAAGTTTGAAATGGCTAAGCAGTAAATCAGGTTTTCCAAAAGGACTATTCCTTGTTTCCTTTCAATCTTAAGACATATAGCAGACACTTAAGATACTCTCACTGATTAGTCAATATATCCAAATTCTGAAGTTTTCTAAAAAGGTAATACTGCCATTTCAATTCCCAGTGTTCCCTTTGTAAATTTACCAACGCAATTTGTTAATTTTGGGCCAACTTCTCTGCTACCTCAAGCACATTCTACGCTATCCCCTATATACCTAAGTAAATTCTACTGCAAACACTATAATGCATCCAAATATTTAGGGTGAGGAAGACTATCCAACTTGGCTGGCTTGTTCTGCTTACGTAGATCATTATACATTTACCATTATTTCTCAACCCTTTAAATATCTTCTGCCTTCCTATCTTCCATTATACTGTTACTTCCTGGGTTGAAAAAAACCACTATGTAATCTACACATCCCCCAAGCAAAGGATAAAGGTAGAGTCTAATTATTTAATACAGATTCCATCGTTTGTTATAATTAACTCTATCCTTAGTAGACAATTCATAGTCTATACTGCACAAGAGTGAATTCACTAAGAAAAATGTTCCCTTCTAAGCATTTGACAATTACATAACTTGCCAATAAAAACTATATATTTTTAACTTCCTGTTAATAAAATATTCACACAAAGTAGAAAAGTATCCTCAAGGGATTGCTTCCAGGATACCTCTTTCTTTCTCCCTGAGGAAAACCCTCAGATGCTCAAGTCCCTTATAGAATATGGTGTGATATTTGCATGTAACCTACACACATCCTCCTATATACTTTAGATTACATAAAATACCCAATACAATGTAAAAGTTACATAAAATAGTCATTATACTGTATTGTCTGTATTACTTTTCTTGTATATAGTTTTTTCCCAAAAGTATTTTCCATCTGAGGTTGGCTGAATTCAAGGATGCAAAATTCTTGGATAGAAAGACCAACTGTGCTTAACAGAACAGCGAAATGCTCCCAACTTGTATTCATTATGTTATCTTAGAACAAATCATCCAAAATGTCTTAAATATTCTTAGAGAAGCAAAAGTAACTTAAAGGTACAGCTGTTGGTTGTCTCAAAATACTTAAGTCTTGTATCTAGAAAGGGCCTAAAAAAAAAATCACCTGATTCAGCCAGGCGTGGTGGCTTACACCTGTAATCTTAGTACTTTGGGAGGCTGAGGAAAGAGGATCACTTGAGCTCAGAAGTTGCAGACCAGCCTGGGCACCATAGGGAGACTTTGTCAATTATTTGGGGAGGGGGGGAAATCAACTAATGCAATTTTCTCACAAATGAGATGAAGTTGTGGAGAGACAGAATATTCCTGACTGTTTATCTGAAACTAAAACTATTCAACTAGAGAAAAAAAAAATTTTAAAGCAGCTAGACAACTCACTAGAACTGCACTGTTCATTTGGTGGCTGTTAGTCACATGTTACTACTGAGCACCTGAAGTGTGTCTAGCCCCAAAGTTTATGTGCCATAAGTGTAAAATAGTCCGGATTTCAAAGACTTGGCACCAAAAATAGAGTAATGGCTCTCATATTCTGTTTACTTAATGAAGTCCATTCTTAAGTGATTACACAATGCTTAGAACATCGACACAGGCAAAAAGCATATAATGATCAATCCTGAGGTCACATTAGGCAACGCTGACAACTCATTACTGGGGATTCGGATTCTTCTAGTCTCATCTAGACAAGGAAAAATCAATGGCAATTAATATTCTGGACGGAAAAGATCTCTTATGGTCTAAAGAAAACCTTCTCAGGCTATTAAAAATATTATGATTAAAACGCATATTGGTCATAGACGGCAATTTCCCAACTTGTGAAAACTCAAATGAGGGGCTCATGCTCCACCAAATATAAACAGCTGATTTAATACTCCTTAGAAAAGTATTAAACAATACAATGCTATAAACGAGAAAGACGCGCTACAGAGAAAGTTTTTCACTTTTGACACTCAGCTTCACAAGATTATTTTGCAGGAATACACAAATGTCGAGCTGAATCAACACGCTATTTTGTATTCAATTGAACATTTCCTACTTTTTTAAAAAATTCGGATCACCACCCACTAAAGTGATTTTATGACCCAATGACTCAGGACCTAACGGTCTGAAACACTGATTTGGCGCTCTTAACACTCAGTAATTCCCAGAAAAGTAATTATTATACTATCTCGGCTATTAAAATAAAAAGTACACAATGTCTAGTGTACTGCTCTCTAAACCAAGAACGTCTAGTTAATAACAGGAATAAAATGTCTTTAAGGTATATAAACATTTGAGACTAACTTGTTTAATACTGATCTCTTCACTCTGTAAACTGAACGCAGTGATTTACACATTTTTTTTTTTTTTTTTAGAAATGGGTATTTTGCTTCCCTCCACTTTTCACACTTGCAAGATCCTTTAGTGTCTCAAGTTCAACAGAGCTTCAATTAAAGTGAGGGGAACCCATAGCCAGTCTACACACAAAAATACTCTAGCTGTCACTGCAATGTAACTATGCAAAAAAGTTCGCTTTTCCCCCTCACACTCTCATTGTACCTAAGTGATACATTTTAAAATATTACTTAGTATCACTGAATTTACAAGACGTCAAGAAATTTGTCTACTCTCTGAAAGTTGGAAGCTTCAAAATAATACTTTTAACAAACATGTATAATAAATCAAACGTTCTCACAAAACCCAAAGTAACTTCCAAGTTTTTACTTCCCTAACTACACATACTTCCTGAATACACAGTAAATAAAACCAAAATCTGCCAAACACCAAAAGAATTCTGGATATAAACAATTATTTTCTAAACTACATATAAACTTGGAATTTGACATTCATACTTCAGGCCAGCAGAAATAAATGCAAAAGAATGCCACATGATGTTTTAACTTTAGGAACTGGATGCCAAGAAAGCAGTATTTATCAGTGAAGTCAAATAGCAAAACCAACTCTCCAGATTTACCTCAAGATTTTAACATTCAACGTCATCCCTGCCTTTTTCCTGCCTGCGCACCTTCTGCCAAGTCTATTTTTTTAAAACTGAAAAGTTGAAAAATACATACCATCACCTCTGGCACAGAACCTACTGTAAAAGTTTAAAAACCAAAGGGCATTACTAGCCAAGGACATACAGGTTACCACATTACTCACACTAAAGCCCGCCGGGGAAGTTTATTAGCGAGCCTTCTGAGAGGCACTCGGTTCCGAGAGTTTGCAGTGTGGAGTCAAAAGGCCAGCGCAGTTTCCGGTGACACTAAGTTGCAAATCTCCAAGCCCCATCCCCCGGGAGACGATTTCCTCCCGCTCCCGCGTTCCCCTCCCCCTCGCCAAGGACGGCTGCCGCAGCGGACCTCCAGCCGGTGCAGCTGCTTCAAGAAGGGAGGCTGCACTTGGCCGCGGGGAGCAGGGGCAAGGAGCCAGCCACGACTCTCCCGCCCTCCCCGCGCGCGCCTTCCCGCCCCGTCCCCCGCCCCTCGCACTTCCTACCTTCCCTCCTTCATCCCAACCCCCAAGGCCAAGGTCTCCCCGGCCCACAAACATGATAGCGGAAGTGGCGTCAGAAGCACCTGGCAGCCCCTACAACCAGTCACGCCACACCAAGAGGCGGCGCCGACCAACTGGCGCCGGCCGGAGGGCGGGCCTTCCGCCCGCCCCAAGTTTGATTGAAGCGGGGGGAAGGGCGGGGTAAGGAATGTGAAGAATGACCCCCCCCTCCCCCGCCCCGTCAGTGAGGAGCTAGGCGGGAAGCGGAGGGGGTTGGGGCCAGCCCCGCGGCGGCCACGCGGCACCCCTCCCCCGTGCCCCAGCGACCGCTACCTCCGTTCCCAGCCCACCGGCCGTCCCGGGGCAACCCGCCCGCTGGAAAGAGCAGGCCGCCCCACGAATCCCAGCCCGCGCTAACCGGACGGGCGCGGGCCGGCCCACGGCTCTCCCCTCCTGCCTACCCGTCGCCGTGGGTCTCGGGGAGATAAAATGGCGACGGGCCCGCGCCCGCGCTCGTCGTCGCGTCCGCCGTACCCACCTCGAGCTCGCGGAGAGGGCCGTCGCCGCCACTGGAATGACCCGGCCCTCGCGCCCGCCGCCGCCGGGAGAGCAGCGCGCTGGGACCCGGATGGAGGCGCGGGCGGGCGCCGCCGCGGCGGCCTGAGGGAAAGCAGCGCGGGCGCCGGGAGGCCGAGGCAGGGGCGGGCGCCGCGGACAGCGCGCAAGCCCATTGGTGAAGTCGTCTGATTGAAGTGCGCGTTGCTCTTTCGCCTCGGCCTAACAGAGCTCGTCAGTCCCCCATTGGAGGGCGGCAGCTGGTCCCGCCTCGCGCCGGGCGGTCACCCCGGGAGAGGCGGGTCTGGTCCGCCCACCGATATTATCTCCTTCTTTTCTATTGGAGGGCTGGGTGAGTGGCGGGGGTGGTGTTCCCCAGGTCCCGCCCCTTGCGCGTGATGGGCTGGCTATGTCATGTGGCCGCTGAGCGCGCTGCTCGCAGGGCGGGGCGGCTGCTTTGCTCCCTCGGCCGGTTTGGGGGAGTTTACACGTGTGCGACCCGAAAGATCTGAACTCTGTCCAGGGTGCAGCCTCCGGCTCTTATCTGTCCGCTGACCCTGAGCCCTCCAGGAGGCCTTAACCAGGCTAACTCTCTCTGCCTCACGTTGCTTATCTGTCAAATGGAGGAGTTCTGTCCATCCAGCCTCTTAATGTTATTCCTTTACGTTTTGTGGTTTGGGTTTTTTTGTGTGTATTGTTTGTTTGGTTTTGTTTTTTTTCCAGACAGAGTCTCACTCTTTAGCTAGGGCTGGAGTGCAGTGACGCGGGTCACAGCTCACTGTAGCCTCAACCCCCGGGATCTAGAGATCCTCCCACCTCATCCTCCTTGAGTTTTCTTTTGTTATCTATTTCCACCCCATGTTTTGAAGATTTATGCGTTCAAACGTTTTTCAAAGCAGTCCTTGATTTTCTTGTTTTAAAATTAATCCAAAGCGGAGTTCCTCCATCCCCATTACCACTTTCACATGCTAGGACTCTGAAATCACTACTTCGGGTGCGCTTTGAGGTTTCTGCCAGTTCTAAGATTTTATGGCTGGGAACCCCAAGACCTGGACTCTAGCTCTGCTTTTAGTAATTCATTGTAACTTTGTGTGCAACACTTTTTTAAAAAAATGGGTCCTTATCTGTAATAGAACTATGGGAAATAGTACTTTACATGCCATACGTTTACATTTATGATCTCAGGTGGTGCTCCCTGGCATCAACTCCGCTTTTAACACTCATATTAATGCATGCAATAAGTGCCCAAGGAGTTTTTTGTTTTTTTGTTTTTAATGGGGACTTTATTTTGTGAGCTAAAGTGAACAAGAAACTAGAAGAAGGAAAACTTGAGCTTGAGCCATAGGTAGGATTTAGGGAGAATTTCTTGAGGTTAAAAGATGTATTGAGAAAGGAGAGAGTATACCCCAGAGCTAGATAGACTATAGTTCAGGGAAAGAGTGGGGTTATGCCTCAGGGGATGTGGAACTCTTCAAGGGCAGAAATTGTATTGTTCCTGTCCACAACAAGTACCTAAATGAAGGGTGGTATTAAATGAAATCTAATAATGATGAAGTAGGCTGGGGTGGTAAGAAAGTATTAGCAAAGGATTCAGGATATTGTTGGATATCAGCGTTAAGAGGTGCTGTGAGCGTCAAATAGAGCTTGGTAGTAGAGGCTGGTGGGCCAATGTGTTTTAGAAGAAATTTATTTTTTTGAGACAGAGTCTCATTCTGTCACCCAGGCTGGAGTGCAGTGGCGCAATCTTGACTCACTGCAACCTACGCCTCCCGAGTTCAATCAATTCTCCTGTCTCAGGCTCCTGAGTAGCTGGGACTACAGGTGAGTGCCACCATGCCCAGCTAATTTTTTTTTTTTTCCAGTAGAGACAGGGTTTTACTGTGTTAGCCAGTTAGTCTCAGTCTCCTGACCTCATGATCTGTCCTCCTCAACCTCCCAAAGTGCTGTGATTACAGGTGTGAGCCATTGTGCCCAGGCTTTAGAAGAAATTTATAACAAGAAACCATTTAGCACAATGAGCCTTTCTGACATTTTCTTCATATGTTCATCAGAACTTTCTTGGTGAGTTTGAAGAAGTGCATATGACATACGTTAATTATGCTTCATTTTTTATCCTTGAAGGCCAACTAAACCCTAAAGTAGAATCCATATGGAAAATATTACTCGATTTGACAATGTAAATGAAAACTGAATATTAAGAAACTTTGAAGTTAAAAAACAAAAATTGGAAACATTGTAAAAGTTTAAAAAAAATTCTAAGAGACAAAACATTCATTTTATAATTAATTTATAATTGAATGTCCAGTGGTTAAAAGCAAGGATCTGGAACCAGACTGCTGAGTGTGAATCTCAGTTCTGCTTCTTCCTAGCTGTACAACTATACAATGGGCAAACTGTATATCTTTTCTGTCCCTCAGTTTCTCTACCTATAAGATAGAGATAACAATACTTACCTTATAGGCTGTTGAGAGGATTAATAAAAACACCTTAAGAACTAAGAACAGTGCTTGGTACATATAAGTACTATATAAGTGTTTGCTAATATGTTATCCTTAATAAAGTGGATTTTTTTTTAAATCAGTAGGATAAAGTGAACACTCCTATTAAAATACGGACTGTTTTAAAAGGATGTGAACTGACAGTTAACAAAAAAAAAAAAGATGGTCAATAAATGTGAAAAGATGAGCATCCTTACTAGTAATCAAAGACAAAGTTTTTAAAAACAAAGAAACATTGGAGGCATTAGTATAAATTTCTGCAAGTCTAGGGGCCAATTTGGCAGCAAGAATCGGAATCCTTTAAACTGTTCTTTAATTCAGCATTTAGCCACTGCTAGGAATTTATGCCTAGAAAATAAAGGGCAAAAAATACAAGATCCTCCATGGTCTGTTCATCATCTTGTTTATGGTAGCCTCAAATCACAACCATCTACCAGTACACCATAGGTGATTGTATAAATAAATTATGGTCCAAACATGCCACAAAAAGCTATGATCGTGGCCAGGTGCAGTGGCTCACGCCTGTAATCCCAGCACTTTGGGAGGCCAAGGCAGGTGGATGACTTGAGGTCAGGAGTTTGAGACCAGCCTGGCCAACATAGTAAAATCCCATCTCTATTAAAAATACAAAAATTAGACGGGCATGGTGGTGCGTACCTGGAATCCCAGCTACTCGGGAGGCTGAGGTGAGAGGATCACTTGAACCTGGGAGGCAGAGGTTGCAGTGAGTCAAGATCATGCCACAGCACGCCACCCTGGGCAACGGAGTGAGACTCCATCTCAATTAAAGAAAAAAGAATTTCAGCTTAAAATGTTCTTCCTCAATAGAACCAAGATACTAATGGTTGACATATCTACAGGTCAAATGAAAGCATTTGTAAACAACAAGGGAAATAAAATTTATTGAGCTGGAGCTTTGTTTTGCTCTCTCTTGTGTACCCAGTCACCATCACAGGGCCTAGCACCTGACAGGCATCCAAGAGATGCAGACAAATAAAACTGAGGCGGGAGAACTGCTTGAAGCTGAGATCACACCACGGCACTCCAGCCTGGGCAACAGAGCAAGACTCCATCTGAAGAAGAAAAATTTTTTAAAAAGGAAAGCTCTGATAGTAATGTAGATCTATATTTATTGATATGGGAATATTATCAGGATATACTGTTAAGTGAGAACTAAGGTTACAAAAAGTTTGTGTGTTTTAAACAATAGTTACGTCTGGAATTACTTTTGACCTTTATTGTCTTTTTGTATCGCTGGATTCCTGGCAGTATGTATTGCTTTCATAATTAGGAAAAAGTATAAAAAATAAAAGCCATGCCAGTGACTGATAGTTCTTCCCCAATATCCAATGTCTCCTTTTTCTATAATAAACAGAAAGCTGTTTTTTTTGGTGATTGTAGAATTAAATTACCCCCTGAATGTACTTGCCTAAGTTCTGGCTGCTGAGCTGTGAGCAGAAGGATGGAAGGGGGTTCTGGATTCCCTCTGTCTCCCCTTTCTGATTTCTAGCTACCTGGGTGTAATTGGGTTGTGGTGGAGAGCTACTGTGCCCACCAGTTGCAAGTAGCAATGTAGAGCTAACCTGAGTTCCCTGGTGGCATCATGGAGTACTCTCTACACAAGCTTGGACTTTAAATGAGAAAGATATGACTTTCATCTCATATAAGCCCCTGAAATTTGGGTATACTTTGACCGGAACCTGGCCCAATGTGGCAGACATGCATGTGGGCATTTTGTGGAGAGAACATGCAGCCTTTGGAATAGAACAAAAATTAGTGAATGTCCAGCAACTTTGTTTCCTAGGAGCACCTTTGGACAGACTCTCTATTTCAGTTAGATCATACCTAGGAAAGTGATTTGGGACTGCTGAGTGATAAACAGAGCCTGGTTGTCATTAATTGTTACTATGTAGCAAGGTATAGGAAGAGCATGCATTTGACTGTTCCATCTGGGATCGAACAGAACAAGCTGCCTGCAGGGAAAACCAGCCCATAGTATTCCTTGGCTTCAAGTCTGAGCATGCCCCTGTGTCCAGCCCTGTCCTCCCTCCCCATTCACGACTCCTGCTACTGCTCAGGTCAGCTGGCATGCTTGACTCATCTTTGGCTAGTTCTTGTCACCCAGATGGCACTTGAACCTCCCCTGCTTGGAGAGGACTTTGCTGGCCCCCCAGTCTAAATCTCCACTCTAAATCAGATTTCACCACTCTGTTTTTGTAACATTACAACATTTTGGCACTCTCTGGCTCCATGTTGCTTGTTTTATTGATGTTCTACCCCCATGAGAGCAAGGAACTTGTCTGGCATGCTTTCACTACTGTTTTCCACATTCTAGAATACAGCCTGGCAAACACAGTAGGTACCCAATAAATCTCTCTTGAAGCGTAGAATTAAAAGTGAAGACATGGCCAGGCATGGTGGCTCATGCTTGTAATCCTAGCACTTTGGGAGGCTGAGGCGGGTGGATTGCCTGAGGTCAGGAGTTTGAGACTAGCCTGGGCAACATGGTGCAACATAGTGAAACTCCATCTTTACAAAAAAAAGAAAAAAAATAGCCAACCATGGTGGTGTATGCCTGTAGTCCCAGCTACTCAGAAGGCTGAGGCGTGAGAATCATTTGAGTGCAGGGAAGCAGAGGGTTGCGGTGAGCCAAGATCCAACCACAGCCCTCCAGCCTGGGTAAAAGATGGAGATGCCACCTCAAAAAAAAGAAAAGAAAAAAGGAAGATAAAGAAAAGTGGAGGCTGAGCTTGAAGGATACAAATAATCAGAGTCAGGACCCACAGAAAGTGTGAATAAGTTGAAGGAGAAGCAGCTGGCTGGGCCCAGGAAGAGAACTGGGCAGAGATGCTGAGTGGTGAATAGACCAGCAAAGTCCTACATCTGAGGTTCCTATTGTAGCCAAACTCCAAACCACAGCCAGAGACCTTTTGTCCCTAAGGCGTGTGTCCCTTTGCCTCATGATTACAACTCTACTTGTCCACCTGTCTCCATGCAGCCTTAGGACAGAACCCTCCCTCTACCTTTCTTAAACTGGGCAAACGAGTCTGTTTTCCTTGCAACCCAAACAACTAAGGTAAAACAAACACATACTCGTGGAAATTGTGACCTTCGCCTTCCCTAAGCCCCTTTCCCTAGGAGATATTTAGTGTGCTGCCTTTGTGTAGCTGCTCCACTACGGCCCTACACTTATCACATGGTGTTGTGATGATCAGCTTGCCTCTTGGTCTCCCAACTATTCACAGGTTAGACTTCCTGCTCTTATTCCTGAGTGTGATAGTTTTTGTTCGTTTGTTTTTGTTTGGAGATGGAGTCTTGCTCTGTTGCCCACACCAGTGGTGTGATCTTGGCTCAGTGCAACCTTCGCCTCCCAGGTTCAAATGATTCTCCTGCCTCAGCCTCCTGAGTAGCTGGGATTACAGGTGCACGCCACCAAGCCCAACTAATTTTTTGTATTTTTAGTAGAGTAATTTTGTATTTTTAGTAGTAATTTTTGTATTTTTAGTAGTAATTTTATATTTCACCATGTTAGTCTTGCTAGTCTGAAACTCCTGACCTTGTGATCCACCCGTCTTGGTCTCCCAAAGTGCTGGGATTACAGGCATGAGCCACCTGCCGAGTGTGATAGTTTTATGTGTCCACTTGACTGGGCCACGGGATGCCCAAATATGCGGCCTAGCATTATATCCAGGTGCATCTGCGAGACTGTCTGGAAGACACCTGCATTTGAAATGGTGGACTGAGGAGAGCAGGTGGCCCTCCCTAGTGTGGGTGGCAGCATCCAATCCATTGAAAGCCCAAATGGAACAAAAAGGTTGAGGAGGGTTTAATTTGCTCTGCCTGTTTGAGCTGGGGCATCAATCTCCTGCTCTCAGGCCTTCAGACTCAGACTGGTATCTATACCATCAGCTCTCAGGCTCTCAGACCTTTGAACTACACTACCAGCTAGCTTTCCTGGGTCACCAGCTTGCAGATGGCAGATTGTGGGATTTCTCAACCTTCATAAATCACATAAGCAAATTCCTCTTAATAAATCTCTTTATAGAGTGCCTGCCAGCGTGCGTGCCCCTATGAAAGCTGAGACTGTGCTTCCTGTGAGGATCCCGCAAGAGCAGCGGTGCTACTTGAGGGAGTCAGCGGAGGCGGCGGCCCCAGTCCAGCAGGAGGGAAGTCAGCGGAGGTGGCAGTGGTCCTGCCCAGCCAGAGGGAAGTCAGCAGAGACGGCAGCAGCCCTGGCCCGGCCCAGCCCAGCCAGAGAGAAGTCAGCAGCGGCGGCGGCGTGGTCAGAGCGAGTTTCTTTGGAGAAGCAGTGGTGGCTTCCACGTGATGGTGGAGGAAGAGGCAGGTCTCTGTGGCTTTTCTGGCTTTGCCCACCCAGCCATTCCATGCCAGGAGAAGGAAGAAGAGACATCTGCTGTATGCTGGAGGCTGGAGCCTGTGGCACAGCCACAGTGGGTGGCAGTAATGGAGACTGCCGAGTGCCAGAGAGGTAGGACCATGGCTGGCTGCCACCAGGGCAGGGATGGGTGCAGAGGTGGCCAGGTGGCAGCCTCTGAGGCAGCCTTGGTCCCTGGGTCCCCTTCTGCTGTTTATGGCAGGCGGAGCTGGGGTTGCCACCGCGTCTGCCGCGCCGTGTGCAGGTGGCAGCTATAGTTGAGTCATGGGGTGGCAGTGCTGGTTCCCGCCCTTCTGTTCCTTTTTGTTACTGGTCCAGGGTGCTGGATTTGGTTTGGTTCCAGGTCTTTGCTATTGTAAACAGCACCGTTATGAACATATGTGCGCATGTGTCCTTATAATAGAATGATTTATAATCCTCTGGGTATATTACTCAGTAATGGGATTGCTGGGTCAAATGGAATTTCTATTTCTAGGTCCTTGAGGAAGTGCCACACTGTCTTCCACAATGGTTGAACTAGTTTACACTCCCACCAGCAGTGTTAAAGTGTTCCTATTTCTCCACATCCTCTCTACCATCTGTTGTCTCCAGATTTTTTTAATGATCGCCATTCTGACTGGCGTGAGATGATATCTCAATGTGGTTTTGATTTGATTTTCTTTAATAATCAGTGATGATGAGCATTCTTTCATATGTTTTTTGGCCTCATATATGCCTTCTTTTGAAAAGTGTCTGTTCATATCTTTCTCCCACTTTTGGATGGGTTTGTTTGCTTTTTACTTGTATATCTGTTTTAGTCCTTTGTAGATTCTGTCAGATGGGTAGATTGCAAAATTTTTTTCCCATTCTGTTGGTTGCTGATTCACTCTGTTGATTGTTTCTTTTGCTGTACAGAAGCTCTGGAATTTAATTAGGTCCCAGTTGTCTATTTTGCCTTTTGTTGCCAACAATTTTGGTGTTTTAGTCATGAAGTCCTTGCCTATGTTACATATGTTCCTTTTCATCTCCTTCCATTTCATTTTCTTTTCTTTTTTTCTTTTTCATGAGACAGAGCCTTGCTCTGTTGCCTAGGTTGGCATGCAGTGGAACAATCTTAGCTCACTGCAACCTTTGCCTCCTGGATTCAAGCAATTTTCTGTCTTTGCTTCCTGAGTAGCTGGAATTACAGGTGCCCACCACCACTCCTAGCTAACTTTTTGTATTTGGGAAGTAATTGGGTCATGAGAGCATGAACCTACATCACAGGGCTGTTTCCTAAATGCCAGGGTCAGTTTAATTCTCACAAGCTCTCATTTTGTGGAGGAGGAATTCCCACCTGAAGGCCCCACTGCCAGGATGTGGAAAAGCCAAAACCTGAGCTCAGGTCATACCAACTAAATCCAGCTTCCCATCACCCCATGACACAGCCTTCAAGCCCCTTCCTCCTGGAATGATGACATAGTGGTGGGCTTGGCCATGCACTGCCTGACCCTGGCCAGCAGTGCACTGAGGAGACCACCTAGCTGGGACCCAAGAAGGAGGCAAAGAGGAGACCCCTCAGCAGGGTCTGTTTCTCCTGCCTGGGCTTGTCCTGCACCCAGGGCCAATGTGGTCCTAAGGGGTATCTAGAACCCTCCCTTCCTCTTCCCTCTAAGTGTCCCCAGAGCTTCAGAAAAGTCCATGCTTAAAAAAAGATTCAATGAAATCATTTTCAAAAAAGAGGATACATACATACATACATACATACAGAAGCAGGAGTGTACAAGCCTGGGCAACATAGCAAGACCCCACCTCTACCAAAAAAAAAATTAGCCAGGCATGGGGATGCATGCCTGTTGTCCCAGCTACTCAGGAGGCTGAGTCAGGAGGATGGCTTGAGCCTAGGAATTCAAGGCTGCTGTGATCTGTGATTGTGCCGCTGCACTCCAGCCTGGGCAACAGAGCAAGATTGTTCCTCTAAAAATAAAAATTTTTAAAAAGGAAAAAATAAATAAATAAATTTCTTTATATCTGGATATATTTCTTTTTGGCTCTATTTCTCTGGATGCTATGTAATACACTGGGTCTTCTGCAACAATCAGCCCAGGTCTGTCTTAGCACAGAGCATGGTGAACATGTTGACCATGAGGGTGATGTCTGGATAGTGGCTTCTAAAACCTCACCTAGGGGCCTCCCATTTTCTGTGTATTCAGAAGAGCTGCCTCTTGAGGAGTTATAGCAAAAAGAAAGAAAACCCACAGCTTGAGGCCCCAGGCATTGTGAATCTCCCCAGGGAGCATTCCTGAGGTGGAGTGGACATTTATTATATTTTCTACCTACAGCCAGGGAGCCAGGGTTTTTGCAAACTGGTGATGGCCTGGGGGTCACATCTGGTTCACAGAAGTGCTTTGTTACAACCATGCAATGTTTTAAAACTATTTTTAACTAGCTGACAGCATGCAAAAGAATCAAGACATTTAACATGAAAAAAAATCTAGATTTCTTGCTTTTCTCAGAAAAATTGGCATCTCTGGCTACACTCAGCCTACATTCCAACATGACAATATTTTCTTTATGTGCAGCGTGGGCTCTGCTATTTGTCACAGTCCCCATTGAACCTGCTTCATTTTTACTACAAGCCTGGCCCCTGAAGTCATCTAAGTTTGTGTCTTCTGGCCTGGAAGCATGATCTTTTCTTTTGAAATACTCTTCCTGCTCCACTTTAGTTGTGGATTTTGGTCTTAGCTGTTAATCATACTACCTTACCACAGAGGTGAGTGGGTAACACTGGTTGGTTAGTCCTGTAAGGGGACAGTACCTCAATGGGCCAGTGTCCCTTCCTAGAAATGTAGTAAACATGAACCTGGAGAAGGAAGTCCTCTTAGCCTCAGATCCAAAGCTGTAATGAAATATGAGAAGTCAGTCCACAGCAAAAATAGCAAAGCAAGCATAAGGAAACAGAGAAATAAACAGAGAGAGGGGTCGTAACAGCAGGTGAGTCCCCACATCCACATCCGGGCATCCTCCAGACCACCCTGCCCCTTCCCCATTGAGCATCAGAAGATGTACATTTTCTTCTTTTCTCACCCGGAGCTGGATGGAATTTCTGTCACTTGCAACTGGAAATGCTACCAATGAGGTAGTTAGAAGGAGGGCTGTCTTGAGAGTAACATCTAAAATCCACATTTCTTTTTATTTATTTTTTCTTTTTTTTTGAGACAGAGTTTCACTCTTGTTGCCCAGGTTGGAGTGCAATGGTGCAATCTCAGCTCATCACAACCTCCGCCTCCCAGGTTCAAGTGATTCTCCTGCCTCAGCCTCCCATCGAGTCCACATTTCTACCATGCAATTTGTGATTTTGGACAAACTGGTGATCTCCTTCCAACTCAGTTCATCTGTCTGTTCAGTCAGCACTGGGCATTCTAATGCTTACCTCCTCAGGTGGAATGGAGTTCTCATAATGGAATGTATGTAAAGCATTAAACTCAGTACTTGCACTAATAGGCATTAACAAAGTATTTCATAAACACTGAATTTTAAGATAAATGTTTAATAAAAATTAGTGGACTGGAAAGAAGAGTGAAATCCTGAAGAACTGTAATAGTGGGGTTTTTTTTGTTTGTGTTTTGTTTTTGAGACAGGTTGTCACTGTCACTCAGGCTGGAGTATAGTGATACGATCATAGCTCACTGCAGCTTCAAACTCCTAGGCTAAAGCGATCCTCTCACCTCAGCCTCCCAAATAACTGGAACTACAGATGGGGAACACCATGCTCTACCATTTTAAAAAAGAATTTTTTTGGTAGAGACAAGGTCTCCCTATGTTGCCCAGACTGGTCTCAAACTCCTGGCCTCAATTGATCCTCCCGTGTTGGCCTCCCAAAGTGCCAAGATTACAGGCATAAACCACCACCCCAGGCCAGTAGTGTTCTTTAAGGTGATATTTCCAGAGACCCAGGAATAGCCTGCAAGAAGCCAGGCCTCAGCCAGATGGACTTGTATTTGTTTTACGGCTCACTGTTTAAGCAAATGTGTGATCCTAAACAAGTTCTTTACATTTCTTGACCCTGAGTGTCCACCTATAAGGTGAAGATAATAATTCTCAGCTCTTTCAGTTTTTTTGAGAATTAAATTAACTCATTAACATAAAGTGTGCATAGTAGTCTATGGTAAGCATTCAGCAAACTGTAGTTAGTACTAATGTGGTGGAAAAAGAACAAAATCCATGGACCAGAGCTAACCAAAGGCTTCATTTCTGTGGAGCCATTGCCATTGGAATGTCTAGTATTTGAAGCTCAATTGAGCTGAAATTGCATAGTAAGTCATCAGGGCACAATGCTGTTCTATTCAGTTGTGCCAAGAACTCACCTCCTGCACCACCTTCAGCCCAGCCAAGCCTAGCATCTCCCACTAGTGAAAGCCTTCCTGTGTTAGCTTTCAGCAACAAGCTTTTAAAGCACATTTCCATTAAAAATGAGGGAAAAAAAGCTTTGGAGGATTAATTAGCAGCAGAATAACCCAAATCAAGAGAGAGAGATCATAATGTGGAGAGATTTTTTTTTTCTTATAAGAGGTGAACTCTAGCAACTTTCAAATTACAGACAAAATGATCGGTTTTTGACATTTTGAGTCCAAAATAGGACTTTACACTGTTGATTCTCCAGACCTAAGCCCATTTCCTTGTGTGGAGAACACACCAGTGAAGGAAGTGGAGGAGGAATGACATGGGTCCCCAGGAAGCTTTGCCCCTTTGTTCGGTTTTGGCAGCAAGCCCAACTCTAACTTGCATAAAATCTCCTGGAGTTTGTTCCAGCAGCTTGCTCTGCATGGCCCTGCTTGTCCTGCAGGCCTCGGGCTGCGGTGGCCAGCACCTGGGCTGACTCAGGCAGAACCAACCCAGCAATGTCTGTTTCTTTAATGAGCTCTTGATAATAGTGCCTGATAGACACACTGTCCTTTTCAGGGACCTGGGGGACCATGCTGTCATGCATGAGCTTCTTTATCTCTGTCCTGAGCTTTTTGTCCTCAGGCAGAAACTGTACCGCATTCCCGTGCTGCTGCAGGAGCCTCCGCATCTGGTGGCAGAACTTGCAGGGGGCTGCGAGGTCCCGGGACACCCACTGCAGCATTTCCAACTCAGAAGCATGCTCCAGCTCCGGCTCCTGCTTCAGGGTAACCGTGTGGCTGGGGCTGTGGATACCGCTAATCAGGCAGTTTCTGATGGTTTCAGTCAGCGCTGGTGGCGCTGGTGGACAGGTCTGATGAGCCTCTCCATGTCCTGCCAAGGGAATAGGAACACACATTAAGGCAAGCCCTACAGGGAGGTCCTCAGGCCCACAGGCTCTGCTCTGCCTGGGCTGCCATCCTCCTAGGGAGGCCCTAGGCCTGGCAGACACTGCTGGTTGCCAACCCACTACCCATTTTTCACCTCTTTCCTACCCAAAGAACTCTGATTCTTTGGGGGAACCAATGTGGGCAGCTAAAAATACTACATTCATTTGCTGCTTTCCTTGACAGTGGGATAACCAGGTGTGTAATGGACGTAGAAGTAAAATCCAGTCATGGAGCTTCTGGGAAGCTGCTTAAAAGTGGGCAGGTGCCCCTAGGAGAAGTCTTGACCCTTCCATTTCCCCTTGCTGGGATCATGGACAGGATGCCTACATGGGACAGCCATCCTGTGACTACGTGCTGAAAAGAGCACATACCAAATAACCGGGAGAAAAGAACCTGGAGCATTGTGGCTCCCAAGCCAACAGCCTTGATTTCCTACCTTGGGACATTTCATTCAAGTAAATAAATAGAACCCCTAATTTATTTTTATATTTTTGAGACGGAGTTTCGCTCTTATTACCCAGGCTGGAGTGCAATGGCACGATCTCGGCTCATCGCAACCTCCGCCTCCTGTGTTCAGGCAATTTTCCTGCCTCAGCCTCCCAAGTAGCTGGGACTACAGGCTGCGCCACCATGCCCAGCTAATTTTTGTATTTTTAGTAGAGATGGGGTTTCACCATGTTGACCAGGATGGTCTGAATCTCTTGACCTAGTGATCCACCCGCCTCGGCCTCCAAAAGTGCTGGGATTATAGGCGTGAGCCACCACGCCCGGCCCAGAACCCCTAATTTTTTAAAGCCTCTGCTCATGGACTTCTGATATAGCCAAATGTAGATCATTGTTGAAAGAATAGCTACAAGGAAGGAATCACCTGAATATTTTAGAGGGGAATAAATGAAATCTCAGATGCAACCATTCTAATGTTTCTAGAAAAAGTCGAGATCTCATACTCTGTAACCGGTGGTCTCCAGTTCACCCCTAAAGCCCAGCACCAGGCTGTGCACAGGGGCTCACACCTGTAATCCCAACACTTTGGGAGCCAAGGCAGGGGGATCACCCGAGCTCAGGAGTTTGAGATGCCTGGGCAACATGGCAAAAACTCATCTCTGCAAGAAATGCAAAAATTAGCTGACCATGGTGGTATATGCCTGTAGTCCCAGCTATTTGGGAGGCTGAGATGGGAGAATCCCTTGAGCCCAGGAGGTCAAGGCTGCAGTGAGCCATGATCATGCTACTACACTTCAGCCTGGGTGACACAGTAGGACCCTCCCTCAAAAATAAATAAAACCCAGCACCAGCATCACCCTGTGATCAGGTGTTTCCAGATGGGGCAGCAAAAAGTAGGGGAAAGCACACCAATGAAGCCACACAGACCCAGGAGAATCTTGGCTCTTGCTAGCCAGATAGCCTTGGATCTGTTTCCTGCCTTCTGAGAAAGAGATCTTGACCAGGGGCAGTGGCTCATGCCTGTAATCCCAGCACTTTGGGAGGCTGAGGCATGTGGATCACCTGAGGTCAGGAATTTGTGAGACCAGCCTGGCCAACATAGTGAAACCCCCTCTCTACAAGTACAAAAATTAGCTGGGCATGATTGTAGGTGCCTGTAATCTCAGCTACTCAGGAGGCTGAGGCAAAAGAATCACTTGAACCTGGGAGGCAGAGGTTGCAGTGAGCCGAGATCATGCCATTGCACTCTAGCCTAGGTGAGAGAGTGAGACTCCGTCTTAAAAAAAAAAAAAAAAGAAAGAAAGAAAGAAAAAAAGAAAGGGATCCCATGTTCTGAAGGGAACTAAATGCAATGATGAATATGTAGTCCCAGGCACTGGGCCTGGCACAGACTAGGTACTTAACAAATCCATCTTTTTCCCCTTCCTTAACACCTCCTCCCTCTCTGGTAATTGACTCTTCCCTTCTAGATGCATCACGCTGTCTTGCAAGTACACTGGAATTTTATTTGGTGAGAGTTGAATCATAGTTCAGAATAGTGCTTTGGGAGGCTGGGAAGGGAGGATCACTTGAGGTCAGGAGTTTGAGACCAGCCTAGCCAACATGGTGAAACCCTGTCTCTACCATAAATACAAAAATAAGCTGGGTGTGGTGGTGGGCACCCAGCTACTCGGGAGGCTGAGGTGGGAGAATCGCTTGAACCCAGGAGGCAGAGGTTGCAGTGAACTGAGATCGTGCCACTGTTCTCCAGCCTGGGTGACACAGCGAGACTCCATCTCAAAAGGAAAAAAAAAGAAAAAATACAGTACAAAAATACTATAATATTATGTGCAAACTATGAAATAAAGTGAACCTGCAGAATCAGTTTCCAAAATCAGGTTTTTGCAATTGCCAATTCAGCCAGTTAAATACTCTGCCTGCTAACCCCTGTCCACAGGCATTGAGCACCCAGTGCATTTCGTGGCCTTGTTTGACCTGCTAGACTAATCTTCTTGAGGGCAACAAAACTACATAAGTATTCTAAATATACTACAGAATGTTATTATACTAATAAAGTCTCTGAAGAAAGAGGAAGGAAGCTACAGCAGGATCTGGGGATAGCGACAGAGGGCTGGGGGAGGAGGCTGTTTATTTGGGGAGATCTGGGAAGCCTCTCAGGCAGTTGACCCATGAGGAGAAGCCTGAACACTTGAGCAGGACTCCAAGTTAGAGAGGCTGCAGCGGGTGGCAGCAGAAATATCAGAGGGAAAGATCTAGGTAATAGAACCACGAGGACACAGATCCTGTGATGGGAACCACTCGTCACGTGTGAGGCACTGTGAGGAAGCCAGGGAGGCTGAGAGACTGAGCAGTCTCAGAGTGCGTTGGGGAGCAGAAAGGGCGACGGGGCCAGAAGACAGAGGTTCTGGGGACTAGCAACCAGATATATGAATATATACAATAGTGTAGTATAGACTCCCCTCACCTCCCAACTGAGGTGTTAAACAAGTGAATGGCATGATCTACAATGTTCCCCAACCACTTGGCTGTGAAAATGAACAGGGTGGGCATCGGGAGGCCAATTGGGAGCCACAAACCCGTCAGAGGTGACAAGGGGAGCAGGAGTCATGGGAGAACGGAAGACATGAGAAGAGTCCGAGTTGGCATTGATAGGACATGCAGCTGTGTGATGTGTTACAGTGGGCAGCTAGTCAGACATAAGCAGGGCAGGAGAGGTACCCCCCACACACACCACTACCAGGAATGTCAGGCGACCACCAGGTAATGGTCAGGTAGTTTTTAAGCTGTCTCTGTAAAATAATAATTGGTCATGACTGGTGCCAGCAAAATGCAGTCTCCCAATAGACAGAAACACCTAAAACTGGTGATCAGCAGCCTCCCAATAAGATCTCAGGAGTTGGGGGAGTGGACTCAAGCATGTGCACTAAGGGGTAAAATGGTGGAATGTAACTGGCATGTGACCTTCTAGGAACACTCTGGTATGGGAAGAACACCTCAAGTGAGCATGCTCACAACTCCAGTAAATACACTGTGCATGCAGCCCCTCCCAAGTACTGGCGGGCCACTGCACATGTGGGCAGCACACCCCATGGCAAGAATTGGGAGAAAAGAGGCAATCCCCTCAGAAGCATGCCTATGTAGAAAACCCCAAGTCAAAGGTCAAACAATGCGCTCTGAATTTGCCTGCCCGGCCCTCTTCCAAATGCACTTTATTTCTTTCATCCCTGCTCTAAAGCTTTTTAATAAGCTGTCACTTCTGCTCTAAAACTTGCCTCATTCTCTCCCTCTGCCTTATGCCCCTCCATCAAATTCTGTCTGCTGAGGAGGCAAGAATTGAGGTTACTGCAGACGTACCCGGATTTGCTGCCAGTAACAGATGCAACTGGTAAGGAGGGGGTGCTGTGGTGTTAGCCCCAGTCATCCTGAACCCTAGGGAGCCATGGTGCCTGGAGCCCAGCAGATTAGGAGGAGCAATTTTGGGGTGGGTAGTGAGGAACTGAGAATTCTCTTTGTATATGTTATGGTTGAGATGTTTGAGGGCATCCCGTCAAGATTTCTCTCTCTCTTTCTTCCTTCTTTTATCTTTTCCCCTGCCCTCTCCTCTCCTGCCCTCCCTTCCCCTCCCCTCTCCTCCCCTTCCCTCCCCTCCTCAAAGTGTCTCACTTTGTCACCTAAGCTAGAGTGCAGGGGCACAATCACAGCTTACTGCAGCCTCAACCTTCCTAGCTCAAGTGATCCTTCCACCTCAGCATCCTGAGTAGCTGGGACTACAGGCTCACACCACTACGCCTGGCTAACTTTTGTGTTTTTTGTAGTAATGGGGTTTTGCCATGTTGCTCAAGCTAGTCTTGAACTCTTGGGTTCAAGCGATCTGCCTGCATCCACCTGCCAAAGTGCTGAGATTACAGGCATGAGCCACCATACTCGGCCCCTATAGGGATTTCAAGGAGGCAGTTGTATGTGTGGGACTGGGGTTCAAGACAAGGATCTGAGTTGGAGATTTAGCTGTGGGAGTCATCAGCACAAGGGGATTTTTAAAGATAAGGGACTCTATGAGATTATTTTTGCAGAGAATACAGAGGCCTGAGGGCTGAGCAGTGGGACACACCAAGATTTGTAGATGCAATACAGGAGAATGAACATTAAGAAAGGGTTGAGCTCCTGGAGGTTGTAGCCATTTTATTTCCTTCGAGTTCAGAAAATGGTTACTAAACACAGACTACTCTATGCAGAATAATCTGGAACTGTTTCCTGAGATGTTGGCATATGGGGTCAAGAAAGGAAAGATCTTCGTGATTTATTTGTATCCTTCACCCAGTTGGGTCCTTTAAAATTTAAAATATTTCTTCTGAATTTTTCATGCTAGTTTGGTTATACTTCAGCTTCCAAGAAAATGTACACTTCTTTTCTATATAGGAAATATTAAAATGCTACAAGTTGTGGATTATTCTATACTTGTAAAAGGGTGTGTTTTCTGATAAGTTAAATGATTTATTTTCTGATAAATATTGTAGGACTTTCTACAGAGAACAGAGCCACAAATATGAAAAAGATTTAAAAGAGATTATACCTTATTTATTAGCTTGAATGAGTCATTCAAATTTCTGTTTTTATGATAAGGAATTGATGTTACAGTACATTTATTTTTGAACAGGACAACTCCCATGGAGAAGTTCACACAAGAACAAGCTTGTTTATTTCCCCCAGCCCTGCGTCTTGTTTAAAATACACTTTGATTCCCAGCACATAGAGTTACGGTTTTTTTCCGTATCACTCAGTGAGCCATTAGGCTGAGATCACTAGGGTCTGGAAGAGAGCCCTCCAATTCAGAGTGCACCATTGCAGGGGCATTTCTCAAAAGTATTAATTTTGTTCTTCACCACCATTGAATTTCAGCTTAAAATGGGGCCAGGTGGAGTGGCTCATGCCTGTAATCCCGGAACTTTGGGAAGCTGAGGCTGGCAGATCACTTGAGGTCAGGAATTCAGGACCAGCCTGACCAACATGGTGAAAGCCCGTCTCTACTAAAAATACAAAAATTAGCCAGATGTAGTGGTGTGTGCCTGGAATCCCAGCTACTAGGGAGGCTGAGGTGGGAGGACCGGTTGAACCCAGGAGGCAGAGGTTGCAGTGAGCCAAGATCATGCTACAGCACTCAAACCTGGGTGACAGAGCAAGACTCCATCTCAATTTAAAAAAAAAAAGAAAGAAAGAAAAAATAATTTCAGCTTAAAATGTTCTTACTTCTTCATTAGAACCAAGATACTAATGGTTGACAAATATCTACAGGTCAAATGAAAGCAATTGTGAACAACAAGGGAAATCAAGTTCATTGAGCAGGAGCTTTGTCCTGCTCTCTCTTGTGCACACAGTCACCATCACAGGGCCTAGCACCTGACAGGCATCCAAGAGATGCAGACAAATAAATGAATGAGGAAAATACACATTTGTTTTCTGATAATGCCATATGCTTGCTAGTGTTCAGTAAGCTCCATTTTTTAATATCCTCTAAATTTTTAAAATAGTTTTATTGAGTGTAATTTATGAACCAAGAAGTGTATAATTTGATAAGTTTTGAAAGTTATTCGATATTTGGAAACCATCATCGCAAGCAAGATCACAAAAATATCTATCACTCCCAAAAGTTTCCGCATGCCTTCCTTCCACCCACTTCTTTCCTTCCCTCTCCAAGCAATCCCCGACCTTCTTTCTCTAATTGAATATTAGTTTGTATTTTCTAAAATTTTATATAAACAGAATCTTGTTCTTTTTTTGTCTGGCTTCTTTCAGTCAGCAGTTTTCAGTTCCATTCATGGGTTCTTGTGTGTATCAATTTGTTTATTCATTCATCTGTACATGTCTTCAGTTCATGCCTATTAGTTCAAAAAGTTACTTTGAACATTTGTGCACAAGTCTTTGTATGCATATGCATTTCCTAGTCTCAGGTACTTTGAAACCTAGGAATGGAATAACTGGATCATATATTTAACGTTTAAAAATGTTTAAAAATTTTGCCAGCCTGTCTCAAAATGTCTGTACCATTTCTGACATCAGTGTATGAGTTTCAGTTCCTCCACATCCTCCTCAACACTTGGTATGTTTTATCCTTTGTAGCATGTGTGTAGTGCTATTTTGTTTTGGTCTTATTTGCATTTCCTTAAGACAACCTTTGCATATGTTTATTTTTCATCCATGCAGCTGCTTTGGTGAAGAGTATGCAAATACTTTGCCCATTTTTTGTGTTGTTTTCTTATTGTTGAGTTTTGAGAGTTCTTTATATTCTTTACCTTTTATCAGCTATGTGCTTTGCAAATATTTTTCTCCTATGTTTTCTTCTATATGTTTTATAGTTTTTAGGTGTTGTATATAAATCTATGATCTACCAAGAGATCTGTTGCATGTAGTGTTAAGGATGAATGCAGGTTCTTTTCTTTCCTTCCTTCCTTTCCTTTTTTTTTAAAAAAAAAAAAAAGTTTTGTTATTTGGATAGTCACTGAAAAGACCATCCTTTCTCCACTGCATTGCTTTTGTAGCTTTGTAAAAACTCAGATTTATGGGTTTATTTCCCAACTCTTTACTATTTTCCACTGTTCTATTTGTGTATCCTTATGACAACATTACTTTGTTTTGATGTTTATAACTTTATAATAACACTTTTTATTTTTTTACTAAAAATCTTTTTTTTTTTTTGAGATAGAGTTTCGCTCTTGTTACCCAGGCTGGAGTGCAATGGCACGATCTCGGCTTACCGCAACCTCCACCTCCTGGGTTCAGGCAATTCTCCTGCCTCAGCCTCCTGAGTAGCTGGGATTACAGGCACGTGCCACCATGCCCAGCTAATTTTTTGTATTTTTAGTAGAGACGGGGTTTCACCATGTTGACCAGGATGGTCTCGGTCTCTTGACCTCATGATCCACCTGCCTCAATCTTTTTTTTTTTTTTTTTTTTTGAGACGGAGTTTCGCTCTTGTAACCCAGGCTGGAGTGCAATGGCGCGATCTCGGCTCACCGCAACCTCCGCCTCCTAGGTTCAAGCAATTCTCCTGCTTCAGCCTCCCGAGTAGCTGGGTCTACAGGCGCGCGCCACCATGCCCAGCTAATTTTTGTATATTTAGTAAAGACGGGGTTTCAACTTGTTGACCAGGATGGTCTCCATCTCTTGACTTCGTGATCCACCCGCCTCGGCCTCCCAAAGTGCTGGAATTATAGGCGTGAGCCACCGCGCCCGGCAAAATCTTTTTTTTTTAGAACGGGAACGCGGCCCGGGACATGCGGCGCCTCGGGGAGTGTCTGCAGCGGCGGGGGGGCGGGGCCACGGGCACTCAGGGCTTGGCGGGGGCTGCCGGGATTGGGGCGCCGCGGCTCTCGCTGGTCTTGGCTTCGGCGGCCGCTCCTCCGCGCCGCAGGACGTGGCTCTGTGGGACCTGTGCGCGACTCGCTTGCGGCAGCGGCCTCGGAGCCCGGCTCAGGCAGTATCGCGCAGCGAGCGCACCGCGCCGGGACCGCTGCAGTCAGGGAATGCTACCTCGACAGCCCGTGGTTCCGGGAGAAGATCCGCGCTCACGAAGCGGAACTCGAGAGGACCAACAAGTTCATCAAAGAGCTCATCAAAGGACAGGAAGAACCTCATCCCTGCGACCAAAAGTTTGTCAGCCGCCTAGCGGAAGTTTGCTCATTCACTCAGAGACTTCGAGTTTATTGGTGATGCTGAGACAGATGATGAACGATGCATAGATGCTTCCTTATGTGAATTTTCAAATCTTCTGAAGAATCTGGAAGAACAGAGAGAAATTATGGCATTAAGTGTTAACTGAAACCCTGGAAAAATTCAGAAAAGAGCAACTTGGAGCTGCAAAGGAAGAAAAAAAGAAGTTTGACAAAGAGACGGAAAAGAATTATAGTCTAATTGATAAACATTTGAATTTATCAGCAAAAATGAAAGACTCACATTTACAAGAGGCAGATATCCAAGTGGAGCAAAACCGGCAACACTTTTGTGAACTATCTCTCGAATATGTGTGTAAGCTGCAGGAAATCCAAGAAAGAAAGAAGTTTGAGTTTGTGGAACCTATGCTGTCATTTTTTCAGGGGATGTTTACCTTCTATCATCAGGGCCATGAACTTGCCAAAGACTTCAATCACTACAAAATGGAACTACAGTTCAACATTGAGAATACACAGAATCGATTTGAAGGCACAAGGTCAGAAGTGGAAGAGCTTATGAACAAAATCAGGCAGAATCCCAAGGACCACAAATGAGCAAGTCGGTTTACAGCAGAAGGCTACCTGTATGTCCAGGAAAAAAGGCCTGCTCCGTTTGGTTCCAGTTGGGTCAAACATTATTGCGTGTATCGAAAAGCAGCGAAGAAGTTCAACATGATCCCATTTGAGCACAGATTTGGAGGGAAACTTGGGGATGGAGAGGTGTTCTCTTTGAAAGAATGTACCAAGAGGCATATTGACTCCGTTGACAGGCGGTTTTGACATAGAAGCTGCTGATTGGTGGAAGCAACAGTTCTCTAATGATTAATTGCTTGAATTCACTTTTATTGGGACATGTAATCTTCTGACTGTCGCTGCTCATGTGCTCTATTTGAAACTTTTTTGGTGGACAGAAGAAAGAAGTTATTATAGACTTTACCTTGAGTAAAATTAGGCAACACATTTTTATCATCTCTGGAAAAAAAATGAGTCATAGATTTATACTTTATATTTTTTTCTCCCAGAAACCCTATGAGAAACTGATTACATTTTTATAACTTTAAAAACGTTTTTTTTTGTTTTTTTTTTTTTTTTTTGCTTCAGCAGTTTCCCCTTCTCATAATAAAATGCAGGGCAGAATTTGTTGTTGTTGTTTTTTTTAATCTTTTTTTCAGAGGGGTCTCACTCTGTGGCCCAGGCTGGAGTGCAGTGGTGCAGTCACAGCTTGCTGCAGCCTCAAACTCCTAGGCTCAAGTGATCCTTCTGCCGTAGCTTCCCAAGTGGGTGGCTGGTACTCTAGGTATACACCACCTCACCTGGCTTTTATTTTAATTTTTTGTAGAGACAGGGTCTTGCTTTGTTGCCCATGCTGGTCTTGAAATCCTGGCTTTAAGCAATCCTCTAGTCTCAGCCTCCCAAAGCGTTGGGATTACAGGTGAGAGGCACCATGCCCGGCTATCATAATTCTTCAAATCAGGTTAACCCTTCAACTTTCTTCTTTTTCAAAATTGTTTTCATTACTCTAGAATCCTTGCGTTTTTATCTAAGCTTTGGAATCACCTTGTTAATTAAAAAAAAATTTGCTGAGATTAACAACAATTGGATTAATAATTAGATTAAACCTATAGAACAATTTGGAAAGCATTGACAGACAGCTCAACAATGTTGAGTCTTCCTAAACATGAACAATGTATACCTCTTGTGAAAGGAAGATAAATCTTGAGGTGCAAGATTACCAAGTCGAAGGAAAAAGTCAAGTTGGGAACTGTCAGGCAATCTGCCTCCCATTTTATTCCTATATAAGTACAAATACAATACAATTACAGATCTCCCTCACAATTTGCCCACAAGGAAATTCTTTTTAAATTAAAAAAATTTTTAATTTTTGTTTGAGTACATAGTAGATATAGCTCTAATTTGAATATTTTTATACTTTCTTTCTGAAATATGGAATACAATGATAATAACTTTTAGTTTCTTTGTCTAGTAATTCTAACATCTGTCTCAGTTCTGATTTGATTTTGATTGTGTGATTATTGTCGTCATCATAAACCATGTTTTCCTGCTTCTTTGCCTGGCCTGATAATCTTTGATTGGATGCCAGACATTGTGAATTTTACTTTTTTGGGTGCTGGGTATTTTTGTATTCTATAAATCTTCAGTTTTGTTATGGGATGCAGTTGAGGTACTTGGAAAGAGTTTGTTCTTTTCAGGTGTTGCTTTTATTATTTTTTAGGTGGGTCCAAGGCAGTGGTCAATCTAGGGCTAATTATTCCCCACTACTCAGAGGCAAGACCTTCTGAGTACTCTTCCCAGTGTTCCATGACGTATGAGTTTTTCCAGTCTCGTCAGTGGGAACAGGCATTGTTCCCTGTCCTGTGCAAGCAACAGGTGCTCTTCTGTCAATATTTTTATGTTTTCTTTTCAGGCCTTTGGTAGTGTCTTCACAGATATGTGCTGATCAACTCACTGCTGAATACTCAAGGAAGACCCTGGACAGGTCTTTAGGCTCTCTCTTTGTGTAACCATCTCCTCTCTGAACTCTGTCCAATGTACTCTAACTGCTTTGGTCTCCCTAGACTCTTAGCTCCATCTCCTTAACTCAGGGAAGGTAAATTAATTGGGTATTAACTTTTTGTTTTTTGAAGTCTTGAAAGCAATCAGGACTGACCCAGTTCTTAAGGTGTGCATTTCAAAACTTGGCATACTTCAGGACAGACTCAAGGAGCACCTGTCTCTAGAGAATGCAATGTGTGATTTCTCCGTTGCATTTAAACACTACCTTTGTTGGCCTAGTACTCTGAAGAGAAAACTGTTGAAACCAGAACTAAACATTGTCTTCCTGTTAATGTGGGGACAGGAGAGGAACCATTCAAGCTGTACCTCCATTTCCTGGGCTGTGCTCTCAGATCGCCAAAGCACCTGCAGCAAAGCTAGTTTTCCTCTCTGTGAACACATCAGCAATCTTGGTCATCTGGTGAGAACTGTGGTTCCCAAAGAGCTTGAATATCCTGCATATTGGCTCTTCATCACTTAGGCACATCTGGTTGAGAAAAGCCAGTGACACTTTCCTTCCTTTTCCAACCCTATGTGCTGGAGACCTGCCTACCCAGGCTAATGATATTGTGAATGTGTGAAGCAGGTATTAAAAGTAAGTTGCAAAGGCCAGGCTGGTGGCTCACACCTGTAATCCTAGCACTTTGGGAGGCAGAGGTGGGCAGCTCACAAGGTCAGGAGTTTGAGACCAGCCTGGCCAATATGGTGAAACCCTGTCTCTACTAAAAATACAAAAATTAGCTGGGCATGGTGGCATATGACTGTAGTCCCAGCTACTTGGGAGGCTGGGGCAGGAGGATCACTTGAACCCAGGAGGTGGAGGTTGCAGTGAGCCAAGATCACGCCATTGTACTCCAGCCTGGGTGACAGAGTGAGACTCCATCTCGAAAAAATAAAATAAAATAAAATAAATAAAAATAAAAGTCAGTTGCACAGGATACCCTGGTATGTGTAGGACGGAGGTGATGATAGTACTAGGATGGTCTGGTGGTGATTTAGTAAGTGCATGTTGTTATTTCACAGACTCCTCACACAACCATCCTTTGCTTTAGATAGTATGGTTTTGTTTCATTTTGCTGTTAGTTTTGAGACAGGGTTTTCCTTTGTCACCAGGCTGGAGTGTAGGAGTGCAATCTCAGCTCACTGCAACCTGCACCTCCTGGGTTCAAGCAATTCTCCTGCCTCAGCCTCCCAAGCCACTGGGATTCATTTTTTTTTTGTATTTTTAGTAGAGACAGGGTTTTGCCATGTTGGCCAGGGTGGTCTCCAACTTCTGGCCTAAAGTGATTTGCCCGCCTCAGCCTCCCAAGTTTCTGGGATTACAGGTATGAGCTACTATACCCAGCCTAGATAGTAGGTTTTATGGGAGAGGAAGCTCAGAAGGCTCTAAGTAACTTGCCAGGAAGGGACAGCACTGAGATTAGAAGACAAGGTCCTTCTGAGTCTAAGGCCAGAGCTTTTCCCATGTTGGCATACCACCTGCATCTTAGGATTGCCGTGAGAATTAAGTAGGGCAAAGCACATAAGATGCCTGGAATAGTGCCTGACACCTGGATGTCATTAAACATGTGGTAGCTATTGATAATATTACAAGGACCTCCACAAACAAAGTGGATCCCCTTTACGGGACTCAAAATAAAGCTGAGCACATTTCTAGATGGAAGGGATCAAAGAGGAGCCATTCCCCTGCCTGCTTCCTCTGCTTCCTTCCCTTCCTTATTCAGCTCAGGGGCAGGTTCTGAATGAACACTATGGAGGTGACTGCTGAAGACCAGGCAGAAACATAGCGAATTTGCAAAAAACTAAAACAATTCTTAAAGGCATAGTCTAAAGAGAAATACATAATTGCACCTCAGGGGCTTGACCTTGCTTGTCCCAAGCAATGTTATTGATCTCGGCAGAGGTGTGAGCTGCAAGAAAGAGAGGAGTGGCCCAGGGGGCAGGCTGAAGGTAGATCTCAGAGACCCTGCCCCACCAGGATGGACCTGATTCAGAGCTAGGAGACCCTCTTCAGAGCCTCTTTCAGAGCCACATCTCCACTTTGGGAGTTAGCTTCAGAGTTTCAAATTACAGCAAAATTATGAAGACTCATGAATACTTTTGACTTCTTCCTAGTAAATTGTCAATTTACTTTACACCTGATAATCAGTAAAGACAAAGCAACCTAGATGAGGCCCCTAAGCCTGGTGGCTGATGCTACTGGCGCGGTGGCTCATGCCTGTAATCCCTGCACTTTGGGAGGCTGAGGTGGGCGGATCACGAGGTCAAGAGTTCGTAGACCAGCCTGGCCAACATGGCGAAACCCCGTTTCTACTAAAAATATAAAAATCAGCTGGGCATGGTAGTGGGCGCCTGTAATCCCAGCTACTCGGGGGTGCTGAAGCTGGAGAATCATTTGAACCCAGGAGGCAGAGGTTGCAGTGAGCCGAGATCAGGCCATTGAACTCCAGCCTGGGCAACAGATCAAGACTCCATCTCAAAAAGACAAAAACAAAAAAACATGGAAACTGTGTCTTCTCCTGCCCTTCTGGGGTTGCTCAGGGAGTTAAGCAGGCTAAAGGTTGTAAATCTGTTTTGTCAGTAACAAAGAATTAAAGCCTTTTTACGGGGTGTCCCATCTGACAGAAGGATCCATCCTAAGTCAGTGCCAAAAGGGAAACTTACCTCAAAATTCCCTTTGAAGATCCCTTAGCAAGAGAATGTGGAGTGTCTTGTAGAACACATACAGTTTGTACAAGGCACACTGTAGATATGTGTGTAGAAACATACAATGTACAGAGCATTGCACAGAAACAACTAAGGGTTCATATGGCACACTGTGTGGAAAACGTGTGCTGAGCATCCAAACACCAGAATTACACTCAGCTCTCCAAAGGAGTCACTCCTCAGCAGCCATTCAGAGAGCAACAGAAATATTAGCCAGTTCACCAGTCTCATCCTACCCCACCCTCTCTCCAAGATGCCTGAGGGTGGCTGGAGTCTCATAAGTCTCATAAATCACTGTTGCTTTTTGAGCCCCATCTACATTTGACCCCTTCAACTCCACTGTGGGCTGCAGGGCTGAATACTGCATGTGTGCACATGCGCGTGCACGCACACACACACACACACGCACACATATTCGTCCCTGGGCTCCACGTTAGGAATCAAGAATAAAGTCAGCATTGGGTTGTGGATTTGGAAAGTAATCCTCTACTGTACTCTTGAGTAAACATCTGGTTTCAACTATGTAGGGTTGCTGAGTCATTTGACAGATTGGGCAGCCAGGCAAAAATAAAATTTTTAAAAGTATAATTTAATACCAGATTCATGATTTCTCCATGCTTTTCACACATTTAAGCTGGTTTTGCTCCTCGGTGTGAAGTGTCTCAAGTACCTCCTTAAACTTTTTCAGGATATTTTCAGCCAGAATGTTTCTCTGTAATCCATTTGTTCCCCTGCCCTTCAAATAAATGTCCTAAAACACAGAGGTGACCTGAGTTTGTGGCAAATTCCTGAGGCCAAATGCCACCTCATCTTTGGGGAAGGTTGAAATATGTCCCTTCCTGGTCACCAAAACACCATCCAGGAGGAGGAGAGGACTCACATTCCACCCTGGAGAACGCTGACAAGACCTGGAGAAGGAAGTGACTGTGAAAACCCTGCAAGATAACACCTCCAGGCTGGCACTGCTGCAGCCTGTTACCAACGTCTGTCTTGAAAGTCATTACAAACCACCAGGTGAAACCGGAACCTGTGTTCTTTCAGTTAGTTCACTGAGTTTTGGTTAGGACCTACTCTGTCTTCCACAGTAACTCAGTCCAGAGGGAAGACAAATGCTCACAGTTGATGACTGTACAGTTGGATATGCCAGCGGAGTGCAGAGAATGAAGGACCAGGTCTCACTGTGTCTTTCTTTTTTTCCTTTTGAGATGAAATTTCACTCTTGCACTCTTGCCCAGGCTGGAGTGCAATGGTGCGATCTTGGCTCACCACAACCTCCGTCTCCCGGGTTCAAGTGATTCTCCTGCCTCAGCCTCTCGATTAGCTGGGATTACAAGCATGTGCCACCATGCCTGGCTAATTTTGTATTTTTTTAGTAGAGACAGGGTTTTTCCATGTTGGTCAGGCTAGTCTTGAACTCCTGACCTCAAGTGATCCGCCCACCTCAGCCACCAAAAGTGCTGGGATTACAGGTATAAGCCACTACGCCTGGCCCTGGGAAGTGATTTCTTTTCTACTGCACTCAGAATTTGCCTGGTCCCTTGGAAATGAGAAAAAAACTTGTTTTGGGAAGAGGTAGACCTGGGTTTGAATTCCAGCCTAGCACTCACTACAGAATGCCACTGGTATAGAAATCTCTTCCAGAATTCAGCCAAATGAATACTCCATGGAAGATGAATGGGCCAGCACCTGGGATCTGGGCCTTTTTTCTTTTCAAAGAAAACTGAAGAGTATTGAAAATGTCCCAGAGGGCCTGCCTCCAGAGCTGGGCACATCAGTCCTCTCCCGCCCTCCTCTCTTAAATCTCTGCCTCTACTCAATCAATCCAAAGCTCCTTCCCACTTCCCTAGGCTGCAGCTGGTATCACAGCCAGCACTGTCCCTTCACTCAATGCTCTGTGTCCTGTCAGGGTGAGAATACACCGTTATACCTGCTCAACGCTCTCCGGACTGCACCTGCATGACCTGCAACCCCCACAAATCGAGGCTCAATAAAACTTCTTTGAAGACCTCCAATGTACTTCCTGTGCCCTTTGCACCTTCCTTATGGGCTCCTGGAGTCTGAGGAGCCTCTGCGTCTGTCACCTGAGAGGAGGAAAGCCAGTGAGGAGGGCAAGCGCCTCCCTTACAAAGTGTAGCTTCAGAGGGTGCCGTTATCTCTAGTTGCTTGGTGCATTACTTAAAATCACAATGGAGAAATTAAGGTTGCCAAGGACCTGCTCAGGGAGGGAAGATGAGGAAGGAGCTGTTCACAAGAGGTTCGGCTGTTAGAGAGGCAGCAAATGGGAGTAGCGTCTAACACCAGTGGGCAAAGAATGGCGAGGTGAGCATATACTGAGAGCTGTGATGGTGGCTGCAGGAAGAATGATGCAGAAAATGTTAGAAGAAACTGGGCGCAGTGGCTCGCACCTGTAATCCCAGCACTTTGGGAGGCCGAGGCAGGTGGATCACGAGGTCAGGAGTTCAAGACCAGCCTGACCAAGATGGTGAAACCCCGTCTCTACTAAAAATACAAAAATTAGCCAGGTGTGGTGGTGGGCACCTGTAATCCCAGCTACTCAGGAAGCTGAGGAAGGAGAATCACTTGAACCTGGGAGGTGGAGGTTGCAGCAAGCTGAGATCACGCCATTGCACTCTAGCCTGGGCGATAAGAGCAAAACTACATCTCAATCAATCAATCTGAACTTAAAAAAAAAAAAAAGTCTCTGCTAGATATACCTGAAACCTCTCTTTTAGATAAAAATGATGATGAGAGAAAGGGAAAAGAAGGCTTTTGATTGTGTTAATAGAAAACCACACCAGAAATGAATATTAGTGTTTTATGGAAATAAGAAATCCATGCGGGCCTGGCACAGTGGCTTCCACCAGTAATCCCAGCACTTTGGGAGGCAGAGGCGAGTGGATCACGAGGTCAGGAGTTGGAGACAATCCTGGGTAACATGGTGACACCCGTCTCTACTAAAAATACAAAAAATTATCCAGGTGTGTTGGCGTGTACCTGTAGTCCCAGCTACTTGGGAAGCTGAGGCAGGAGAATAGTTTGAACCCAGGAGGTGGAGGTTGCAGTGAGCCAAGTTCATGCCACTGCACTCCAGCCTGGGTGACAGAGAGAGACTCTGTCTGAAAAAAAAAAGAAAAGAAAAGAAAAGAAAAGAAATCTATGCCTAACACTACCACACAACATTCAGTTATAGGTTTTTTGAAAAGAAAAAAACATACTACCAAAACATCTTCTTTAGGGTTATTCTGTCTGAACTCTGGAATATAATAGTCCTGGTTGTTAATACCTAAAAACAGCACAAAATGAAATATAAAATTAGTGACTCCAGGCTGGGAGTGGTGGCTGGCGCCTGTAATCCCAGCACTTTGGGAGGCCAAGGTGGGCAGATCACCTGAGGTCGGGGGTTCAAGACCAGCCTGATCAACATGGAGAAACCCCGTCTCTACTAAAAATACAAAATTAGCTGGGTGTGGTGGCACATGCCTGTAATCCCAGCTCCTCGGGAAGCTGAGGCAGGAAAATCACTTGAACCAGGGAGGCAGAGGTTGCAGTTAGCCGAGATTGCACCACTTCACTCCAGCCTGGGTAACAAAAGCAAAATTCCATCTCAACAAAAAATAAATGAATAAATTAGTGACTCCAATTTTTGTAACATTGGATAAAGATAAAATAGGAATAAGTTTAATAAAGAATATTCCAAACCAATATATAGAAAACTATAAAGCACCACTGAAACCAAAAATAGACTTCAATAAATAGAAAAGCATCCTCTCTTCTTGGAAAACAACTCAATATAATGAAGATGTGAGTCTCACTCACTGTGATATAGCTGGCCTAGAGTTAGAACCTGTACACTGCCATTTTATAAATGGACAAAACTGTTTCCATTCTCCTCACAATGACTGCTAACCTTGGCTTCTGTAAACTGCTAGATTACTTTGCAGGATGCAAAGTGAGGTAAAGCTGCATACCTTCTCTTATCTGTAGCTGTCTCAGGGCCCCAGAGTGCCACTGCGGAAGAGCACCCACCCGGCCAACGTTCACCCAAAATTCTTCAGGGTCCTAAAAGCCTCCGGAGGTAGGTTTGGTTTGGAATCTGGGAACTAGTTCAAGGGAAAGGGCCTGAGTCGGGGGACTGATGAGTCATTGCAATTCTGACCTGGCAAGCCTCACCGAGACATCACTTGAGGCTTCTGGTGGCTGGCATAGTGGGTATCAGCGTTGGGTAGCTGGCATAGTGGGTGTCAGCATTCGATTGTTTTCCATAGCTTCTGTGTGAGTGAGAGAATGTGTGTGTATATATGTAGTCCCATGGCTGAAAGCCACGGGGCTTGAGTGGACCTTCACCCGCGGTTCCACAGGAGCGTCATAAGGCATAATGGTGATTCACCTCAGAGCTGTCCTACTCGGACTTCCATCCTGAGGTGACCAGGCCTGGGGGTTATACAGGTACACCTTAGCCAAGACGCACCTGAAAGACCCCTCCGGGGGCATGGCCAGGCAGGCAACTGATTGGCCCCCCTTTTTGGGAGGCTCCCGCCCTTCATTTTATCACTCTTTTTATGGAGTTCTGTCTCGTCTGCAAATTTGTCAGTTTTATTAGACTCCTGCTAGCAGACATACAGTGGTTCAGACCATTTTCCCTTGAGGTAGGGGATATATTACAGTGGTTAACGAACCACTGCATGCAGGGAACTTTTATTGATTATACCCCTGCAGAGATTACTCTCTTCTCCTTCTTTCTCCTCTTCTTCTATCACTGAGGCCTCACTCTTTCTTCCTCCGCCATGTGGCAGATAGTCTTAACTATAGTTGTTTTTATTTTCTTCCTTGTTATGATCATTGTGGCCTGTAAATTCTCCCAGCCACCTCCACCAGGAAAGGAGTATTTTTGCCTGTGCTGGGTCTGAGTCCATGTCAGGAAGGCAGTTGTGCCCTTGGCACCTCAGAAGTAGTTTCTTTGGGGTTGTAGGAAACAAAGTCCTAGATCAGGGTCTACGAGAGCTCTTTGTCAGGTTGGGATGGAAAACTGGTAACTGCCTATTCTGTCAGAAAAGTGTCCAATGTTGTTATGGGCAGTGCCCAGTGGTGTATCACAGGGAGGCATACTGGCATCATCCCAATTATTGGGAATTCGGGTGCCATAAACCACTAAAGACAGATTGGCAACTCTTTTGCTCGCTCTATGAATTGTGGTGGCTACGAAATACACAACCAGTTAATCTGTTAGTGCATATCTTTTGCCATATCCCCACTTTTCCACAGGCTTTGGATAGGAGAGCCTATAATCGGGAGGATTATGCCCGAGCAGCACTAAACCTCCATAGAGCTTATTCTCGCCAGCTGTGGTTTGCAGAGAGAGAGACCGCCACCTTACCCTGGCCCTTACCCCCGTTCCATTGGATAGGACTAGAGACAGACCCACCAATTCAATTGTCTGGTCTTTGCAGGACCTGGCTGCGGAGGCCTTACTAAAACCTGCTTTAGAGAGGGCAAAATTTGAATTGGAGGCTTTCCAAAATTGGCTATACCACAGAAAGAGAGAGACACGAGCAGTAAGCAAGAGTCCTGAGAGAAAGGACAAGAAAGCAAGAGAGAGGAAATAGGGAGAGAGAAAGGGGACAAACAAGAGAATGGGGGAAAAAAAGGAGACAGGAATTTAATGCTTTTCAGGGTCCCTGTGTCAAGGTGACCAAAAGCTGCAGGGGCGGGGAACTCGCAGCTGGCTCAGGGCTTAGAGCTCAGTTTTAAACTGACACCAAAAGCGGTTTTTTTTCTCTGCCAGCCGCCAGCCCCACCCGGCTTTCAGGCAGACCACACTGCCTCAGGGTGCAGAATCTGCATCTAAAATCTGGCTTTAAGAACAGCTTTCTAGCTCTTTGTAGTGCAAGTTACTTGTTAGCACAGCAATTAAGGTGGGGGTGGCCTGCAACTATGAGGTTGGTGGTTCAAATCCTCAGTGAAGCTAGTCTTTTGGGAGAAAATTCAAAGATTGAAGAAAACGACCAAATGGGCTCGTCACAGTCCCAGCCATGCACCCCTCTCCAATGCATGACGGAAAACTTTAAAATAGGGTTCTCTGGCCAGTATGGTATTAAACTAACCCCACAGAGGCTTCGGACCCTCTGTGAGTTGGAGTGGCCAGCCTTTGGGGTAGGTTGGCCAGATACGGGGACATATGACCCCAAGATAACTCAGGCTGTCTGGAACATCGTGTCAGGGTCCCCAGGCCACCCTGATCAATTTCCACACATCGTTCAATGGCTGAGGCTGAACCAGCACCCCCTTCCTTGGCTTGAAAAATGTATAAAGCATGCTGGACTTCAGGTTATGCTAGCAGGCCCAAAGAAGGGCCCCTCAGCACTGGCTGTTCTTCCAGGCCCTGCCAAGGACCAAGAGTTGCCTCCACCATATTCTCGGCCCTCAGGGGTGGGGTCCCGACACCCCTCCCTGGACAGTACTAATGACCAGCCCTTGTCTCCTCTCCACACTTGAAGCAGGGCCCCACACCTCCCAGAGCTGTTGCCCCTCCGGGAGGCACCTCCCACAGATGGCAGCAGCCGGGGTCGCCCTTTCTTTGTTCATATCCCCATTTTCCTCTAGTGACTTGTATAACTGGAAGGCGCAACACCCTCCATTTTCTGAAAAGCCCCAGGCACTCACAGGACTCCTGGAGTCAGTTTTGCAAACCCACTGTCCAACCTGGGATGATTGTCAGCAGCTTCTCCTGGTGTTGTTTACCATGGAGGAAAGAAGTAGAATTCGACAAAAAGCCCATAAAGCAATACTTGGGACAGGGGGAGGGTCAGTACAAGACCGCCAGGAAGAAATTAATGAACTCTTCCCTTTCACCAGGCCCCAATGGGACCCAAACACCCCAGCAGGCATGCAGGCTTTGAATAATTTTCACCGGTACTTGTTAGAGGGGGTTGGGGGGCAGCATCCCAAAAACCCACCAACCTCTCCAAGGTAGGCACTGTGACCCAGGGTCCACAGGAGCCTCCAGCCACTATCCTTGAGCGCCTACAGGATGCCTACCACACCTACACCCCTATTGACCCTGAGGCCATGGAAAATCAGCAGGCCATCAATCTGGCTTTTGTTTCCCAGTCAGCTCCAGACATCAAAAGAAAGTTGCAAAAATTAGAGGGGTTCCAGGGAATGAATCTAACTCAGTTGTTGGAGATCGCCCAAAAAGTTTTTAACAATAGAGACACCTTAGAAGCCAAGCAAGATAAGAGAGTTACTAAGGCAGTAATAGCGGCTCTCCAGGAAACCTACACCTCCATTGGAGGTCAGGAAACCCAAGTTATCTCAAGGGGACCAGAAATTGAGCAGAGAGGTCCTAGGAGACAGAGGCCCCAGCTAGGGCCAATGCGCATTCTGCCGAAGGGAGGGACACTGGAGGAAGGGATGTCCAGAAAGAAGGAGTTGAGGGGTAATACAGGACAGACAGCCAAGGGCTGTTTTCAGCTTAGAAACCTGGGACTGACAGACCCTGGGCTCTTATCCACTAAGCCCCCAGGAGCCCAGGGTCACTTTGAAAGTTGGGGGCACACCTGTCAGTTTCTTGGTCGACACTGGAGCGGCCCACTCATTCCTTACTCAGCCATTGGGACCACTGTCCAGTAGAAAAACAATTATTCTGGGGGCTACAGGAAAAACCACATCAAGCCCTTGGACCACCAACCGACTCATTGCTCTTGGAAATGGTGCTGTCACCCACTCCATTTTAGTTATTCCAGAGTGTCCATACCCACTCCTAGCATGGGATTTACTCCACAAACTTCAAGCAAATATTTCTTTTTGTGAGAGTCAGCCTTGCCTCTCAATTCCTCCTCCCTTGGCATCAGGGCCACCTCAGAAAATCCTCATCACCTATGCTCTGTCAGATGAGTATCTCTTGCAGGAAGCTTTATCCTCAGAGACAGATCAACTGCCAACATCAGACCTCCTCCACCAATTTCAAGAAAAAGTACCTGGAGTGTGGGCTGAGACAAATCCCCCAGGCTTGGCAAGTCACTATACCCTGGTCACAGTCCCGCTATTGGCAATGGCAACTCCAGTCCAGGTACAGTGAGCCAGGAAGCTAGACGGAGAATTGCTCCACATATAACCAGACCTCTAAAAGGAGGAATCCTTACTACCTGTAAGTCCCCCTGTAATACTCCCTTACTCACCATCTTAAAACCAGGCACAAAGAACTATCGACCTGTACAGGATTTGAGGGAGGTAAACAAATGAGTGGAAACTGTTCATCCTACAGTTCCGAACTCATACACCCTCCTGAGTCTATTGCCCCCGGACCACCTTCACTACACGGTCCTGGACCTAAAAGATGCATTCTTCTGTATACTGCTGGCTCCTGTCAGCCAGCCCATATTTGCTTTTGAATGGACTGACCCGGACACAGGGGTTTCTGGGCAACTCACTTGGACAAGACTGCCACAGGGTTTCAAAAATTCCCCTACACTGTTTGATGAGGCGTTGAGCCAAGACCTTGCAGCTTTCTGAGCTGAGTTCCCAGAATGTACCCTGCTCCAATATGTGGATGACTTACTCTTGGCTACAAAAACCCAGGAGGCCTATAAAGAGACCACTCAGTCATTATTAAAAACCCTGCAGACTTTGGGGTACCGGGTCTCAGCTAAAAAGGCCCAACTCTGCCAGCCGAGAGTTGCTTACCTGGGCTATATTATAGAGAAGGGCAATCAGGCACTGGCACCCAGCTGAATCCAAGCAGTGCTGCAAATACCCACCTCCACCATGAAACGCCAAGTTTGAGAATTCCTTGGGGCAGTAGGGTACTGCAGGCTATGGATTTTGGGATTTGCTGAGATAGCCAAGCCCCTGTATGCCTGCACTGGAGGAAATCAGCCCTTGACATGGACAGAGGTAGAGCAACGGGCTTTTGACAAGCTCAAGACTGCCCTGACTGCAGCCCCAGCCTTGGCCTTGCCAGATATCTCTAAACCTTTCCAGTTGTTTGTACATGAAAAACAGGGAGTCACTAAGGGGGTGCTCACCCAAACTCTGGGACCCTGGTCCCGGCCAGTTGCCTACCTCTCAAAAAAACTTGACCCTGTAGCCTCCGGATGGCCAGCTTGCTGAAGAGCGGTGGCGGCCACAGCCTTATTAGTCAAGGAGGCAGACAAGCTGACTTTGGGGCAGGAGTTAAACTTAGTAGCTCCCCACGCAGTGGAGTCACTACTCTGTGGAGCCCCGGGAAAATGGATGTCAAACGCCCACATAGTTCAATATCAGGCCTTACTTTTGGATCGGCCCCGCATAAAGTTCTTAAAGACTACAGTTTTAAACCCTGCCACATTGCTACCTGACAGTGAGCCAGAGGAGCCCTTACATGACTGCCAACAGACAATAGATGTCCTCCACGCTGCAGGACCGGATCTCACCGACGTCCCCCTGCAGAACCCAGAAGAGGTATTGTATACAGATAGAAGCAGCTTCATGGTCAACGGAGTGAGGTATGCCGGGGCAGCTGTGGTCACCCTAGAGCAGGTTATCTGGGCCCAGGCTCTCCCACACGGGACCTCAGCTAAGAAGGCAGAACTCATGGCTCTGATAAAGGCCTTGGATTGGGCAGAGGGAAAAACTGTCAATATCTACATGGATAGTCAATATGCCTTTGCTATAGCCCATGTACATGGAGCCATTTATAAAGAAAGAGGGCTGCTTACCTCAGAGGGAAAAATCATCAAAAACAAAGAGGAAATCCTAGCCCTGTTAGAAGCTATATGGAAGCCTAAGGCAGTGGTATTAATACACTGCAAAGGACACCAGAAGGGAGATTCACCAGAGGCAAGGGGAAATAGGGCAGCTGACCTGCAAGCCAGACAGGCAGCCTTGGGGCTGGTAAAACCTCTGCCTCTTCTTGTGATTCTGCCGGCCCCAAACCTGCCTCCTACCCCTATGTACCCACCTGAGGAAGAAAACTTTGCTAAAGAACAGGGGGGATGACAAGATTCCACAGGATGGTGGATTCTACCAGACACAAGGATTGTGCTCCCCAAGGCTCTAGGGAGGGCTCTAGTTAAGGATATACATCAGGCTACCCACTTAGGGCAAACAAAACTAACTGAGCTCCTGAGGACCAGATACTACATTCCACATTTATATGAGATTGTTAAGGAAACTTCTACTCATTGTGATGTATGTGCCAGAGTAAATCCAGGGGGCAGTAGGACTAGTCAGGCAGGAATAAGACTTAGGGGTACTAACTCAGGGGGACACTGGGAGGTAGAATTTACTGAAATAAAGCCCCCAGCATGCGGCTATAAATACCTCCTTGTGTTCGTAGACACTTTTTCTGGATAGGTTAAGGCTTTTCCTATTAGGTCAGAAACCGCACTGGTAGTAACAAAGAGACTGTTACAGGACCTGGTTCCTCGATTCGGCTTGCCCCTGACACTGGGATCAGATAATGGCCCTGCCTTTATGGCACAGGTTTCTCAGGGCCTGACCAAGGCCCTGGGCATATCCTGGAAGCTACACTGTGCCTATCGCCCCCAGAGTTCAGGGCAGGTTGAAAGGATGAACCGGACCATAAAGGAAACTTTAACAAAATTTATCCTAGACACCAGTGAAAACTGGGTCAACCTGCTTCCTTTTGCTCTCCTCTGTACCCAATGTTCTCCCTATAAGAAAGGCTTTACTCCTTTTGAAATTATGTATCGGATGCCCCCTCCCTTACTCCCCAAACTTGCAGACACCATACATGCTGAAATCCATAACCATACACTCCTTAAGTCCTTGCAGGCACTCCAGTCTGTTCAGTCCCAGGTGCACTCGCTCATCAGGGGAGCTCAACCTACCTCAGGGAACCTCACTGACCAGCCAGTACACCCCTTCCAGCCGAGGACAAAGTCCTGATAAAGAGATTCACCGACTCTGGCCTGACTCCTCGCTGGAAGGGACCCTACACCGTGATTCTGGTCACCCCCACGGCAGTCAAGGTGGACAGACTAACTGTCTGGATTCACCACTCACATGTCAAGACTGCCCCCCGGATGCACAATGGAGAGTGACCTCAGCTTCAGCAGACCACCTAAAGCTAAGACTTTCACGCTCCTCACAGTAACCTTCCTTGACCCCCCGATTCCTGGTGTAGCCCTTTGGAGGGGACCCCCCTTGACACCCACCTATTACCGATGGGTCCTCACAGAGGGCTCAATGGGACAATTCATTGGTTCCATAATTGGGGGTGGAACTACCCTTGCCAACTTAACGCTAGAGTATGTACCCAGACAGCCCATAACTTTTTCCCTAGACCTCTGTGCCCTCCTAGGAGAAAGCCTAAGTGTAAACAATATAGATAAAACCAAAAAGGGAGGGTGGGCAGGGGTAAAGGGAATAGGATGTGGTACAACTGAAGCCGAGAAACAGCTTCAGACCATGGGATTATATTTATGCCCAGGATCCACACCAGATAAGAAGTGGAATTGTGATGACTTATATGAATTCTTCTGCCCCTATTGGGGCTGTGAGTCTATTTCCACTATAACAGGATATGCTACAAACAGAGACACTTTCATCTCGTTCACCCAAGACTCTCCCCCGAGCCTTGCCACACCGGTTCTTGTAACCCACTCAAAATAATGGTCCTATAACCAGATGGGAGATGGGCAACAGGGTGAACCTGGGGTCTTACGGTATATATGAGTGGATGGGATAAGGGAAACATCTTTACCATCCAGCATATACCATTGCCCAGAACTGACCGCCAAGTGGGACCCATAGCCAAGGTCCTAAGGCCCCCAGAAATCATCCCCAAGGTCCAGATAGCCCCCAGTCCTAGCCCTGTTGCTCCCAATCTATCCTCCACTCCTAGCTCTGTCCTAAGGCCCCCAGAAATCATCCCCAAGGTCCAGATAGCCCCGAGTCCTAGCCCTGTTACTCCCAATCTATCCTCCACTCCTAGCTATGCTATCTCCATTCCGAACCTGTTCACAGAAGCCACCCCAGACATAGAAGGCTTGAACCTTCTAAACATGTTGTCCTCCACACACCACCTGCTCAACCAGACAATCCCAGATCTAGGAAAAGATTGCTGGCTATGCTTAAATCCACAGCCACCATTTTACATAGGCCTAGCAGCCCAACCCGATATAGCCCCCTCAAATACCTCATGTACTGAAAGGCAGTTCCACATAACACTAGGTGATCTAGAGGGAGAAGGCAGATGTTACCACTCCCCTAATTAAAATCTCACCAGCTCCCCCTACCGACGTTTTTGCAAAAATGCCCTCATTTTAAGTTACAGTCAAACAAGTTTTTACTACACTGCCCCAGACTTGGTCTGGTTCACCTGTACTTTTGGCCTCACAAGCTGTATTTACGCCTACCAGTTCAACAACTCCTCAAAACCCATTCTTTGTACCCCCGTGTATATACTGCCCCGGGTAAATGTTTATAGTGGACCCCAAGGTGAAATTCTCATAGCACCTGATACAGACAGATGCTGGAAACAGGCCCCCATAATTATACCCCTATTAGTGGGACTTGGAATAGCAGGGTTCACCGCTATAGGAATCTCTGCCTTAGTCACTGGGGACCAAAATTTCAAAACTCTTTCACACCAAATAGATGCAGATATTACCCATCTGGAAAATTTCATCACCAAATTAGCTGAACAAGTAGACTCCTTGGATGAAATGGTATTACAAAATAGAAGGGGGTTGGACTTGTTGTTCTTGAGGGAAGGAGGACTGTGTATGGCTCTCAGTGAGCAATGTTGCTTCTATGCTAATAATTCTGGAATTATCTGAGACTGCTTCACTATGGTTAGGAAAAACTTATAAACAAGGAAACACCTCAGAGAGGCCTCAGGAAATTGGTACCAAAAACTGTTCTCTCGGTCCCCCTGGCTGATATCCCTGTTCACTGGATTAGCAGGACCCTTGGTGTTAGTGGTCCTAGGGTTAATATTTGAACCATGCCTTTTAAACATGCTCCACAAATTTATCCAGGAAAGAATAGATTCAGTAAAATTAATGGTTCTAAGATCTAACTATGGGCCCCTCTGTCAAGAAGAGGACACCTATTAAAGATTTAATACATGTTAAAAGAATGGGGGGAAATGTGATATAGCTGGCCTAGAGTTAGAACCTGTACAATGCCATTTTATAAATTGACAAAACTGTTTCCATTCTCCTCACAATGACTGCTAACCTTGGCTTCTGTAAACTGCTAGATTACTTTGCAGGATGCAAAGTGAGGTAAAGCTGCATACCTTCTCTTATCTGTAACTGCCAGAATTGTTGGCCTTTGTTTCCCAGAGTAAGCACTCCCAGATAATTCCATCCTGGCACCAAGTAAATAAAAACCTGTGGATCCCACCCCTACCCAGACGGTGTGTAAATGAATGCTAATCTTAGCATCCTTGAACCCCTTAAATGACCATCAGAATGTCAAATAGTCCCCTGGCCCTCAAATGTCTGGAACCCCCTCACCCTCATCTCCACCCAGGTGATTAGAATCCACTGGCCCTCGGAATGTCTGAAGTCCCTCACCCCATCCTCTCCCCTCAGCCCCAAGGTGATTTTTATGGGTATAAAAGGTCTTGTCACCCTATTTTACGGGGCCACGGGTTGGAGAGACGTGAGTCCTCCATGGTCACTGGCAATAAACCCTGCAATTTGGCATACTTTTGTCTTGGTGTTGACTTTCTATGCTTGGTCAGATACAACACACTAACTTTATAATTTACAAAATTATGCAATCTCATTAAAAATTATAATGAGTTTTTACATTGACATGGACTATAAGTTAATCCTAAAATCCATATGGAAAATTTAACATAAGACTTGCTACAAAAATGCTGCACAGGAAGTGCTTTAGAGGGACTAGCCCTTCCAGATTTGAAAACTTTACAAAGCCTCTGTAATTTAAACAGCATGGTACTGGCACACGAATAGGTCAAAGTAACATAAATAAAAGAGCAGAATGCATTAAAAAATGCTGATCAGAAAGGTGGAATGTCAAATGACTGTGGCAAATACTCTTTTTATAAATGGGACATTGACTAGACATTTGGAAAATAATAAAATTTTATTCCTCTCATCGTACATGGGAATTTCTAATAGGTCAGAGATTTCAATGTGAAAAAAATTTAAATGTTAGAAGAAAATATGGATGAAATAATCTTTAACCTAATATAAGGAGAGGCTTTCTACTTCTAAATCCAGAGCCAATACAGGATTACTAAATAAAAACTACAGATACCAAAAATCATTTGCATGGACAAAGTGTACCGTAACATCAAAGACAAATGACTGCAAAAACTCTTTATCAACATGTTCCAAATCACCATATTTCTCTGATAAAGGGTTAATCCTGAGGCCGGACATGGTAGCTCACACCTGTAATCCCAGCACTTTGGGAGGCTAAGGAGGGTGGATCACCTGAGGTCAGGAGTTTGAGACTTGCCTGACCAACATGCTGAAGCCACATCTCTACTAAAAATACAAAATTAGCTGGGTGTGTTGGTGCATGCCTGTAATCCCAACTACTTAGGAGTCTGAGGCAGGGGAATTGCTTGAACCCGGGAGGTGGAGGTTGCAGTGAGCTGAGATCATCCCATTGTACTCCAGCCTGGGCAACAAGAGTGAAATTCCATCTCTAAATAAATAAATAAATAAAAATAAAAGGTTAAACCTTACTTTGTAGATGCTTTAAAAATTGAGGGGAAAAGACTAGAAATCCTATAGAAAAGTGGACAAAAGACATCCACAGATTCTTTGCCAAAAGATGTTTAAATATGTGAAAAGATACTAAAATCACTGATGGTAAGAGAAATGTAAATTACAACCACACTGAGATACCATTTCTCACCCATCCAATTGTCAGAAATATAAAAGCTTAATGGTACTCTCTATTGGTGAGACTGCAGAGAAACAGACATTTTCATATACTGTTGGTGGAAATGCAAAATGTTTTAAGTCCTATAGGGGGAAGTTGGCAGTATTTAATTAAATTATATAGGGACATACCTATTGACACAGCAAGCAAGTGCACTTCTAAGAATGTATCCTTTAAGAATCACCTCCAGGCCTCGTGCATTACCCCACGACTATAATCCTAGTGCTTTTGGAGGCCAAGATGGGTGGATTGCCTGAACTCAGGAGTTCAAGATCAGCTGGGCAACATGGTGAAAACCCATCTCTACTGCAATACAAAAAAAATCAGCCAGGTGTGGTGGTGGTTGCCTGTAATCCCAGCTACTCAGGAGGCTGAGGCATGAGAATTGCTTGAACCTGGGAGGCAGAAGTTGCAGTGAGTCGAGATCATGCCACTGCACACCAGCCTGGACAACAAAGCAAAAGTCTGTCTCAAAAGAAAAAAAAGAGTCAGGCCAGGTGTGGTGGCTCATGCCTATAATCCCAGCACTTTGGGAGGCTGAGGTGGGTGGATCATTTGAGGTCAGGAGTTTGAGGCTAGGCTGCCCAACATAGAAAAACCCCGTCTCTACTAAAAATACAAAAAAACAAAAAAAAACTTGCCAGGGGTGGTGGCACATGCCTGTAATCCCAGTTCCTTGGGTGGCTGAGGCAGAAGAATCACTTAAACCCAGGAGGCAGAGGTTGAGGTGAGCTGAGATCGCGCCATTGCACTCCAGCCTGGGCACCAAGAGGTAAAAACTCCATATCAAGAAAAAAAAAGTCACCTCCAATGATATGAATGTACATATGTACATGATTACTTATCAGCATTATTTATAGTTGCAAAATATTGGAAATTGCTTGGACATTCAAGCATATGAAATGGATTGAATAACCACATGATAGAGTCAGATGTAACTGTGAAGAGAATGAAGAAGATATCAGCAAACTGTTTTGGAGTGAGTTTTAAAGGAAAGGTTAAATGAAAGAGCAAAGTGGAAAAAGTCTATACAGTGTGTTACCTCTTGTATAAGAAAGAAGGAAAAATAATGCAGTTAGCATTTGACTGTACCCCCTCAGTCTTGGTTGGGTAGGGTTTGTTATATATGAATTAGAATTACAAACAAATCCAAACTCTAGTGGGTTTGTATATTGTAGTGGTATGGGCAGAGTCATCCTGAAACTATCTTATATACATTATCGGGTTGAGCAATTGAGTACATGTGTCTGTGTTGTTGGGAGCCAGGGTTCTCATTATGGAAGAAAAGTCCTACAAATGAGGAATGGGGCAAAGAAAAAGAATCCTGTGAGGATGGACTAGAATTGGAAGTATTTGTATGAACTTTTGATTCTTAAGATGCATATGTGTGCGTCCATGCATGTTTATGTGCACATGCATCTTTGTGTGCATGAGTATGTATGTGTATGCACACATATGTGTTTTCTAGGTCTGTCCACTGAAAAGACTAAGAAGCACGGACACACCAGTAGCAGTGAGCACAGGCAGTATCCAGATCTTATAATACCACTTCCCAGTAATGAAAGACAGGATGACCTGAAGAAGGGGCTGCTTCCAGGACTAGGATTCAATGATCCCAGAATACCTTGTCAGGCCAAAAGGGAAATGCAAAAAAAAAAAAAGAGAAAATAAGATGGAATATCCCACTAGGACAGAAGAGTCAGTCTGAAGGAACTCCCACCCATTGGCCAAATCTGGGACAATTGGAGTATCAATCTAATTGAGTACACTAATGACTTGAAAAGCATGGGGGGAAAAACAAAACCTTATGAGTCTAAACCAACAGTAAATATATGAATAAGTGAAGTCTATTTTTACAGTAGGATGCCAAAGGCCAGTGGGTCAGTTCACGTTTCCCTCCCAGTGTTAACATCTTACACAACCATGGTACATTTGCCAGAGCTAATAAACTAACATTGGGACACTACTATTAACTGAACTTGATTTGCATTTTCCACTAGGTTTTCACTCTTCCCTTCTTCTGATCTAGATTCAATCAAGGATCCCATGTGGCATTTAGTGGTCACATCTCTTTAGTCTCCTCCAATCTGTAAGTCTGTCAGTCTGTGTCTTTTGTGATCTTGACACTTGAAGGGAACTGGCTGGGGCCTTTACATAGTGTCTCAATTTGGACTTGTCTGATGTTTTCTTATTAGATTGGCACTACCAACTATTTGTAAGAATATCACAGAGGTGAGTGTCTACACTGTATCTTATCAAGGGGTACATGATACCAATGTGACTTTTCTGGTGATGCTGACCTTGATTACTTGGTGCAGGCAAAGTCTGATGGGCTTTACCACCATAGAGTTATCATTTTTCTCTTTTCATACTCTTATTTTTAGAAGTATTCACCACACCTAGCCCATATGCCAAGAGAGGGAAATTAAGCTGCACCTCCTGGAGAAAGGATTATCAAAGAATTTGTGAACACAATATTAAAATCACCTTAGAAATTAACAAGTATTTGACTGCGCATGGTGGCTCATGCCTGTAATCCCAATACTTTGGGAGGCTGAGGCAGGTGGATCACTTGAGGTCATGAGTTCAAGACCAGCCTGGCCAATGTGGTAAGCCTTGTCTCTATTAAAAATGAAAAAATTAGCCAGATGTGATGGTGCATGCCTGTAGTACCAGCTACTTGGGAGACTGAGACAGGAAAATTGGTTGAACCCAGAAGACAGAAGTTGCAGTGAGCTGAGATCACCCCACTGCTCTATAGTCTGGGTGACAGAGAAAGTCTCTGTTTCAAAAAAGAAAGAAAGAATGAAAGAAGAAAAGAAAGGAAAGAGAGAAAGAGAAAAAGAAATTAACAGATATTTTAGGAAGACAGTTTTTAAGATACATAAATAATCTTTTTTTTTCTTTGAGACAGGATAGGGTCTTGCTGTTTTACCAGGGCTGCAGTATAGGGGCACAATCCCAGCCCACTGCAGCCTCTACCTCCCCGGCTCAAGCAATCTTCCCACCTCAGCCTCCCAAGTAGTTAGGACTACAGACGTGTACCATGGCCACACCTGGCTAATTTTTTTTAAATTGTAGAGATGGGGTCTCCCTGTGTTGCCCAGGGTGATCTTAAACTCCAGGGCTCAAGTGATCATCTCACCTTAGCCTCCCTCCCAAATTATTAGGTTACAGGTATGAGCCACAGCACCCCACTAAATATCTCTTCTTAATGTTTTGTCCTTTAATTTTAGCATTCATTGATGGATCTTGCCTCTAGCAACTTAATTACCAGAGTGTTCTAAAGTTGATTTTTTTCCTCAAATTTTCTCCATTTATTTGAAATTGTTCTGTAATGAAGATATGTCTGTTCTCTCCTGTTATTTATTTATTGATTGAGACAGAGTCTCACTCTTGTTGCCCAGGCTGGAGTACAATGGTGTGATTTCGGCTCACTGCAACCTCTGCCTCCTGGGTTCAAGCAATTCTCCTTCCTCAGCCTCCCAAGTAACTGAGATTACAGGCATTTGCCACCATGCCTGGCTAATTTTGTATTTTTAGTAGAGATGGGGTTTCACCATGTTGGCCAGAATGGTCTTGATCTCTTGACCTGATAATCTGCCCATCTCAGCCTCCCAAAGTGCAGGGATTGCAGGCATGAGCCACCATCCCCGGCCCTCTCCTGTTATTTCTATATTTAGTCATTTATTTGTATTACTATGGACTCATGGCTACTTATTTTATAAGTCATTAGGTTATAATTTAATATTATTTTATTACTCAAAAATTTCCAGCTTTAGCCATTGAGAATGACCCTTAATTTCTATACTACAAGATGTTCCAAGTTCATCTTGCATTTTCCCTGTCCTAGCCCTGGAATGGGCCTTCCCTGGCTTCTTTTATTAAAGAATGGTATTTAGAATCTAAGGTGTAGACACTAGCTGTGCTTCTGGACCCCTGAGGGAGAGAGGTAGGAAATAGTTGTGTATTTACTGACCCATGTACACATATATATTTTTGTAAACATCCATCTACACATATACCTATTTCTGTAAATATCTACCTTTCTATATTAAAATAAACATGAATTCATACTCTCTTCAGCTTTAATCTAACAGCACGGGATTCACTCTAGCCTTGTCCTGCACATTTAATCTGTAACTTATTTTTCTGATAGTACCTTTCATCCCCTTTTCCCCACGTTGGCCATTCACTCTTTCAGAGGTTTTCTTTTGTAGCAGCTTCATAAAAACAGTTCACATACCATGGAATTTGCCCATTTAAAAAGTGCAATTCCGTAGTTTTTAGTGTAGTCACAGAGTTTTGTGACTGCTACAAAATCAGTTTTAGAACATTTTCATCACTCCAAAAGAAACTGTGTTCTTTGTCCATCACCTTTCATTTCCCTCAGACACTGCAGCCTTTGGCAACCACTCTTTCTCTCTGTAGGTCTGCTTATTCTGGACAGTTCATAGAAATTGAATTGTTCAGCATTTTTGACCATTCACTTTGGATATCTTCTATACAAGTGCTGCTGTAAGTGGAAATGTTCCTCTTACAGTCCTTCCTGTTGTCTTTCCCTGAACCTGGGAAGATGATCAGGTTTTCAGATGTATACCACCAGGCTTGGTTTCAGGTATTCATCAGGTTTGAACATGTAGGTTGTTTCTAGCTCATTTATGTAGAATCATGAACTCATAAAGAAGTGGCTTCACAATAACATTTAAGACCCTATTAGTAGCAGATTTGACAACAACAGCAATTTATAGTAACTGCAAAAGTGACATAATTAATATTTGTAAGTGCCTACTCAAACAGCCTTCTTTTTGTCCAAGCCAAGTCTTGAAGAAACTTATTAGTTTGGCCTCAGATGATCAATTGTCTTTTTCTTGATTTTTATGAGGATTCTCTCCAACAGATTCTAAAGCTATCCAAATAGAAGAAGAGATATCAGACTGTGCAAAGCCTGATTTGCTCTGTCAGTAAATGTAAATCAATCCTATCTGGCCCCATTGTTGTAAGCAAGTTAAGGCTTTTGCTCTCCATTTGCTAAGAGTCCTGTTGACAGGGTCAGCCAAGAAAAACCTGCACACAAAGTAATGGAGCCCAGTATCTCTGATTGTTTCAGGGGAGCTGTGCGTGTCAGTCGGTACATGGTTGAGAGAAGGTATTACTTGAGATACTGCTAGTGAGTACTGATGTTTAAAAACAATATGTTGACATAAAAACTGTTCCTAAATATCAGGCTCCTGCAAGGCTCACATATGATAATATCACCTTGATGTGAGACTTGAACCCCGGAGGGGTACAATCAGAGTAAACTTGGTGAAATTTTAAGTTTATTTTCCAGCTGTGTTGGAATTGCTATAGCAAAATATGTCTATGGTTACAATAGAAATGTCCAGCAAAAACAAAAAACCAAACCCTTTTCCCTCTTCAATTACTTATTATTATTAGCTATTTCTTTAAGTCAAATGTCATTAGTAAGATGTTTATTTATATGCCTTTATAGAAGCATTATCTTTTATAGCTAAGCTGTTGTCATATTTCCAAAGATTGTGGTAATACCAGTGCATACCTTAAAAAAAAATTAGACCATATATACACAATGGAATATTATACTGCCTTAAAAAAGAGGAATCCTCTCCTTTTGATAACACGGATGAACTTGGAGGACATTATGTTAAATGAAATAAGCTGGACAGACAAATACTGCATGATCTCACACGTGGAATCTTAAAAAGTTGAACACCTATAAATTGAAAGTAGAATTGTGGTTACCACAGACTGAGGGTGGGGTTATAGAGTGATATTGATAAAAGGATACACAATTTCAGTTAGATAAGAGGAAAAAGTTTAAGAGATGTAATGTATGATAGCTATAATACAGTTATGCATTGCTTGACAGTGGGGATACATTCTGGGAAATGTTTCATAATGTGATTTTGTTATTGTGGGAAAATCATAGAGTGTACTTATGTAAACACAGAAAGTATATAGTTAGAAAAAAAAAAAGGGTGAGCACTGTGGCTCACACCTGTAATCCCAGCACTTTGGGATGCTGAGGTGGGTGAATCACAAGGTCAGGAGTTCAAGACCAGCCAGGTCAAGATGGTGAAACCCCATCTGTACTAAAAACTACAAAAATTAGCTGGGTGTGGTGGCAGGCACCTGTTATCCCAGCTACTTGGGAGGCTGAGGCAGGAGAATCACTTGAACCCAGGCAGCAGAGGTTGCAGTGAGCCAAGATCATATTCTATTTCACTCCAGCCTGGGTGACAGAGTGAAACTCTGTCTCAAAAAAAGGGGGGGGGTGATAACCTTATGGGACCACTGTCATCTATGTGGTCCAGAGTGGCTGAACATTGTTATGCAGTGTGTGACTGTACACTGTATTGTATTCTTGAAACTTGTGAAGAGAGCAGATTGGATGTGTTCATGACAGAAAAAAAAAAACAGGTAATATATGGTAATTAGCTCAATTTATTCCTTTCACAATGTATGCATATTTCAAAATAACATGTCAGATAAGATAAATACATATAACTTTTGTCAATTAAGAAAAAATGAACACAAAAATGTTTAGTCCACAAGACTGGTCTCTGAATATTGTCAGCATGAAAGGATAATTGTGAGCCAATCAGGAAAAAATTAATTTATGGATGTAGGTAACACAGTATCATCTAGTAACATTTCTTTTTTGTTTTGAGATGGAGTTTCACTCTTGTCGCCCAGGCTGGAGTGCAATGGTGCTTTCCCGGCTCACTGCAGCCTCCACCTCCTGGGTTGAAGCGATTCTCCTGCCTCAGCCCCCTAAGTAGATAGGATTACAGGCATGCAGCACCACACCTGGCTAATTTTGTATTTTTAGTAGAAACAGGGTTTCTCCATATTGGTCAGGCTGGTCTTGAACTCCCGACCTCAGGTGATCTGCCCACCTCAGCCTCCCAAAGTGCTGGAATTATAGGGTGAGCCACCATGCCCTGCCCATGTTAGTTTTTAACATGAGTTTGCATGTAGTTGTTAGTATGTTCTTTTATTATCTGTTTAGTGACTACAGGATCTGTGGTTATATCTTCTCTTTCAGTGCTGGCCTTCTTAAGTTGAGTCTCCTCTATTATTTTAGCATCACAAGATTACAAACTTTACTGATTGTATTAAAAAACAATTTTAAGCTGTGTGCAGTGGCTCATGCCTGTAATCCTAGCACTTTGGGAGGCCAAAGTGGGCAGATCACTTGAGGTCAGGAGTTTGAGACCAGCCTGGCCAACATGGTGAAACCTCATGTTTACTAAAAATACAAAACTTGGCCGGGCATTGTGGCGTGTGCCTGTAGTCCCAGCTACTCAGGAGGCTGAGGCAGGAGAATGGCTTGAACCCAGAATGGGGAGGTTACAGTGAGCGGAGATTGCACCTTTGCACTCCATCCTGGGCAGGGCAAGACTCTCTCTCAAAAAAAAATTTTTTTTTTACTTGGATTGATTTTCTCTTTAAAGTTTTATTGATTTATTCTTCTATTATTTCCTGTCCTCTGCATGCTCTGATTTTATTTTGCTCTTTTTCTGGTTTCTTTATGTGAAAGCTTAAATGATTGATAGGAGACTTTTCTTTTTTTCTAATATATGCATCTAGTGTTGATTATTTGCCTCTTCACAATGCTTTATCTGTGTCTTACCACATTTTATATGTTTTATTTTTATTTAGGTTTATATTTATTTTTAATTTTCCCCAAGATTTCCCTTTTTAACTCATGAGCTATTTAGAAGAATGCACTTCAATTTCCATATGTTTGAGGGATTTTTTTTTCTTATTTTTATATAATGAAAGCTTATACTCTGAACACATTAGGTTAAAATTCACTTACACTTGTTTGGTTACATTATATAGGTTGCTCAAGTGTCATTGGAACAGACTTTTCAGATATTAACTACGTAGTGGTTGTCAGTCATTTGCACTTGTAGAGTGGCAAATAAAAAATACCCTGAAAATATGACCCTGAGGCCACTGGAGAAGCTCACAGAGACAGAAACGGTGGGAATTTTCGGAGTCCCCAAGTGCTCATTGCTTTCTGGGCCAGCACACAGGGATCCAACAAAGCCAGAGTTAGTGTTCAGAATCAGGTGTGGAATAGAAGCATGGGGAATGTCCTGGCATCACCTAGCTGGTTCTAGTGACCCATGCGGGGTCCCATGGGATAAGCTGGCTTGTGCTGTTACTCTCTTAAAACTCTCCTTCTGCATGTCAGTGAGTGAATCTGTATTTGGACATGTTCACATGAACTGATTGGAAGAGGCAAGATAAATTTATCATGACCAATCCCTTTAGGATTGGTTTTAGGAACTTACTGATCTTGTATTCACCTTGGGCATTTGTCTGTTGTGTTTGCTGTCAGAGAATGTCTTTTCACCCCAAATACACTTCTACAGATACATCCAGTACAAGTCCCTAGTCATGATCTTTGGAATGAACAAATATATTTCAAAGAACATTAGAAGGAAGGCCTATAGCATGAGAGGTAGAACTGGTCCTTCAGAGGACTGGGTTGAAGAAGAGAAATGAATCAGCATTAGGACAACCTTAATCTCAATGTATTTGCCTAACATAAGCTCAGAGGGCACAGTTGTGTGCACAGAGTATCTTTGATGACATCATAACTCAGAATTCAGTAAAACAGCTTATCAGGTCCCTCACAGGGGATGTGCTAGGGTGGTGGCCACTCTTGAGAGTCTGTGCCCAGTGATGAAAAATAGAATGAAGGTTGTTTAAAAATGCAAAATAGAACAACCATACTATTCAACAATCCCAATTCTCAGTATATAACCTGAAGAATTCAAGGATCTCAAAAAGATATTTGCACATTCATGTATGTTTCAGTCTTCTTCACAATAGCCAAGAGATAAAAGCAATCCAAATGACTTTGGTGGATGAAAGGATACAATAATGGTGTGTATATGTATGTGTATGTGTATATATGTGTATGTGAATGTCCACATACCATATTTTATATATATATTACACCATATATATTATATATATATTATATATATAGTGTATATATATATATTTTATATATATATAATATATATGGTACACTATATATATATAATAGAAGACTAAGCTGCCTTTAGAATCAAGGAAACCATGTCACATGCTACAGCATGGATGAACTCCAAGAACATTGTGCTAAGTGAAATAAGCCAATAACAAAAAGACATTTTTTTTTTCATATGAAGTATTTAAAGTAGTCAAAATCACAGTAGTGGCTGCTGAGGGTGGGGAGTGAGAGTGGTGGTAATGGGATTAGTGTTTAGTGTACAGAATTTTAGTTTTGGAAGATGAAAAATTTCTGATTCGGATGATGTGCGCGTAGAAGTATCACGGGAAGATGAAGGGAGTGTAACTCTTAGAAGTCACTATGGTGACGGGGAGATCCAGAGACTTCTTGGTAACTGGTACCAACTATTTGTGAGCAATCACCACCACTTTCCTGGAACTTAAGATAAATCTCGTCAACTCTGGAAGTGGTGAGAAAAGAGTTTGGAAGTTGTAGCAGTCACAGGATCCCCATCTTTCCTGTTTTGAAGCATCTTCATCAGGAGTAGATTCTATCTCAAGAAACTACTTTCTTTCTTCATCCATAAGAAGAAACCCGGGAAGAAGGTTCCAAGATGGCGCCATAGAAACAACTCAGGATTGCAGCTCTCAGTGAAGGCACAGAGGGCATCATCCTGGGACAAAGATAGCAGAAGAAACTGGTAGCATCCCTCACTGTTCCGCAGCTGCTACAGGTGAACCCCAGACAAGCAGGGCCTGGAGTGGACCTCAGCACTCATACAGCAGAGGGGCTAAACCATTAGAAGGAAAACTAAGTAACAGAAATACTTCATCATCAACAATCTGGGCGTCCACTCAGAGACCCAATCAAAAAGTCAGCAACTACTAGGATGACAGGTGGATAAATCCACAAAGATGGGAAGAAACCAGCGCAAAAAGGAGGAAAACACCCGAAACCAAAACACCTCACCTCCTACAAAGGACCAAAACTCCTCACCAGCAAGGGAACAAAGCTGGATGGAGAATGAGAGTGACAAAATGACGGAATCAGACTTTAGAAGGTGGATAATGAGAAACTTCAGTGAGCTAAAAGAACGTGTTCTAAATCAATGCAAAGAAACTAAGAACCTTGAAAAAAGATTTGAAAAAAGATTTGAGGAAATGATAACAAGAATGGACAGCTTAGAGAGGAATATGAATGAATTGAAGGAGCTGAAAAACACAACACGAGAACTTCGTGAAGCATGCACAAGTTTCAACAGCCGAATTGACCAGGCAGAAGAAAGAATATTAGAAGTCGAAGATCAACTCAATGAAATAAAAAGAGAAACCAAGATTAGAGAAAAAAGTGCAAAGAGGAATGAACAAAATCTCCAAGAAATATGGGACTATGTGAAGAGACCTAACCTACATTTGATGGGTGTACCAGAATATGAAGAAGAGAATGAATCCAAGCTGGAAAACACTCTTCAGGATTTTATCCATGAAAATTTCCCCAACCTAGCAAGGCAGGCCAATACTCAACTCCAGGAAATACAGAGAACACCACAAAGATATTCTGCAAGAAGAGCAACCCCAAGGCACATAATCATCAGATTCACCAGGGTTAAAATGAAGGAGAAAATACTAAGGGCAGCCAGAGAGAAAGGTCGGGTCACCCACAAAGCGAAGCCATCAGACTCACAGCAGATCTCTCGGCAGAAACCCTACAAGCCAGAAGAGAGTGGGGGCCAATATTCAACATCCTTAAGGAAAAGAACTTTCAACCCAGAATTTCATATCCAGCCAAACTGAGCTTCATAAGTGAAGGAAGAATAAAATCTTTTGCCAAACAGCAAGAACTCAGAGATTTTGTCACCACAAGGCCTGCTTTGCTCCTGAAAGAGGCACTACACATAGAAAGGAACAAACAGTACCAGCCATTCTAAAAACATACCAAATGCTAAAGAGCATCAACAAAATGAAGAATCTGCATCAACCAAGAGACAAAACAGCCAGATAGCATCAAAACAGCAGTATCAAACTCACACATAACAATATTAACCCTAAATGTAAATGGGCTAAATGCACCAATCAAAAGACACAGACTGGCAAATTGGATAAAAAACCAAAACCCATCGGTGTGCTGTATCCAGGAAACCCATCTCACATGCAAAGATTCACAAAGGCTCAAAATAAAGGGATGGAGGAAGATTTACCAAGCAAATGGAGAGCAAAAAAAAGCAGGAGTTGCAATTCTCATCTCTGATAAAATAGACTTTAAAGCAACAAAGATCAAAAGAGACAAAGAAGGTCATTACATAATGGTAAAAGGATCAATACAACAAGAAGGGCTAACGATCCTAAATACATATGGGCCCAATACAGGAGCACTCAGATATATAAGGCAAGTACTTAATGACTTACAAAGAGACTTAGACTCCCACACAATAATAGTGGGAGACTTTAACACTCCACTGTCAATATCAGACAGATCAATCAGACAGAAAATTAACAAGGATATCCAGGGCTTGAACTCAGACCTGGAACAAGCAAACCTGATAGACATTTACAGAACTCTCCACCCCAAATCCACAGAATATACATTCTTCTCAGCACCACATCACACCTACTCCAAAATTGACCACATAATTGGAAGTAAAGCACTCCTCAGCAAATGCAAAACAACTGAAATCATAACAAACAGTCTCTCAGACCATAGTGCAATCAAGTTGGAACTCAGAATTCAGAAAATAACTCAGAACCGCACAGCTTCATGGAAACTGAACAACTGGCTCTTAAATGTTGATTGGATAAACAATGAAATGAAGGCAAAAATAAAGAAGTTCTTCAAAACCAATGAGAATGAAGACACAACATACCAGAATCTCTGAGACACATTTAAAGCAGTCTGTAGAGGAAAATATATAGCAATAAGTGCCCACATGAGAAGAGTGGAGAGATACAAAATTGACACCCTATCATCAAAATTGAAAGAGCTAAAGGAGCAAGATCAAAAAAACTCAAAGCCTAGCCAAAGATAAGAAATAACTAAGATCAGAGTAGAACTGAAGGAGATAGAGACACGAAAAAACCTTCAAAAAATCAATAAATCCAAGAGCTGGTTTTTCAAAAAGATCAATAAAATAGACAGACCCATAGCCAGACTGATAAAAAAGAAGAGAGAGAACAACCAAATAGATGCAATAAAAAACAATAAAGGGGAAATCACCACAGATTCCACAGAAATTCAAACCATCATCAGAGAATACTACAAACAACTCTATGCACATAAACTAGTAAACCAGGAAGAAATGGATAAATTCCTGGACACCTGTGTCCTCCCAAGCCTAAACCACGAGGAAGCCAAAACTATGAATAGACCAATAACAAGGTCTGAAGTCGAGGGAGCAATTAAGAGCCTACCACACAAAAAAAGCCCTGGTCCAGATGGGTTCACAGCCGAATTCTACCAGACACACAAAGAGGAGCTGGTACTATTCCTTCTGAAACTATTCCAAATAATCCAAAAAGAGGGAACCCTTCCCAAATCATTTTATGAGACCAACATCATCCTGATACCAAAACCAGGCAGAGACTCAACAAGAAGAGAAAACTTCAGGCAAATATCCATGATGAACATAGATGCAAAAATCTTCAATAAAATACTGGCAAACCGATTGCAACAGCACATTAAAAAACGTATCCATCATGATCAAGTAAGATTCATCCCGGGCATGCAAGGCTGGTTCAACATATGCAAGTCTATAAACGTCATTCACCACATTAACAGAACCAAAAACAAAAACCACATGATTATCTCAATTGATGTAGAGAAGGCATTTGAGAACATTCAACAGCTCTTTATGCTAAAAACTCTCAATAAACTCGGTATTGATGGAACATATCTCAAAGTAATAAAAGCTATTTATGACAAACCAACAGCCAATATCATACTTAATGGGCAAAAACTGGAAGCATTCCCTTTGAAATCCAGCATGAGACAAGGATGCCCTCTCTCACCACTCCTATTCAACATAGTACTGGAAGTTCTAGCCAGAGCAATCAGACAAGAAAAAGAAATAAAGGGTATTCGAATAGGAAAGGAGGAAGCCAAATTGTCTCTATTCACAGACGACATGATAGTATACCTAGAAGACTCCATCACCTCAGGCCAAAAACTCCTGAAACTGATAAGCAACTTCAGCAAAGTCTCAGGATATAAAATCAATGTGCAAAAATCACAAGCATTCCTATACACCAATAACAGACTTAAAGAAAATCAAATCAAGAAATGAACTGCCATTCACAATTGCTACAAAGAGAATAAAATACCTGGGAATACAACTTACAAGGAATGTAAGGGACCTCTTTAAGGAAAACTACAAACCACTGCTCAATGAAATAAGAGAGGACACAAATATATGGAGAAACATTCCATGTTCATGGTTAGGCAGAATCAATTTCGTGAAAATGGCTATACTGCCCAAAGTAATTTACAGAATAAACGCTATCCCCATCAAGCTACAATTGAATTTCCTCACAGAACTGGAAAAAACCACCATGAAATTCATATGGAACCAAAAGAGAGCCCACATAGCCAAGTCAATTCTAAGCAAAAAGAACACAGCGGGAGGCATCACACTACCAGACTTCAAACTATACTACAAGGCTACAGTAATCAAAACAGCATGGTACTGGTACCAAAACAGAGATATAGACCAATGGAACAGAACAGAGGCATCGGAGGCAAATCAACATATCTACAACCATATAATCTTTGATAAACCAGACAAAAACAAGCAATGGGGAAAGGATTCCCTGTTTAACAAATGATGTTGGGAAAACTGGTTAGCCATGTGCAGAAAGCAGAAACTGGACCCCTTCCTGACACCTTACACTAAAATTAACTCCAGATGGATTAAAGAATTAAACATAAGACCTGGCACCATAAAAACCCTAGAAGAAAATCTAGGCAAAACCATTCAGGGCATAGGAGTAGGCAAGGACTTCATGACCAAAACACCAAAAGCATTGGCAACAAAAGCCAAAATAGACAAATGGGACCTAATCAAACTCCACAGCTTTTGCATGGCAAAAGAAACAGTCACTAGAGTGAATTGGTAACCAACAGATTGGGAAAAAATCTTTGCAGTTTACCCAACTGACAAAGGGTTGATATCCAGAGTTTACAAAGAACTCAAACAGATTTACAGGAAAAAAAAAAACAAAAAACAAGCCCATTCAAAAATAGGCAAAGGATATGAACAGACACTTTACAAAAGAAGACATACATGAGGCCAACAAACACATGAAAAAATGCTCATCATCACTGGTCATTAGAGAGATGCAAATCAAAACCACATTGAGATACCATCTCACTCCAGTTAGAATGTCAATCATTAAAAAATCTGGAAACAACAAATGCTGGAGAGGATGTGGAGAAATAGGAACACTCTTACACTGTTGGTGGGAGTGTAAATTAGTTCAACCATTGTGGAAGACAGTGTGGCAATTCCTCAAGGACCTAGAAATAGAAATTCCATTTGACCCAGCAATCCCATTACTGGGTATATATCCAAAGGACTATAAATCGTTCTACTATAAGGACACATGCACACGAATGTTCATTGCAGCACTGTTTACAATAGCAAAGACCTGGAACCAACCCAAATGCCCATCGATGACAGACTGGACTCGCTGAGAAAATGTGGCACATATACACCATGGAATATTATGCAGCAATCAAAAATGACGAGTTTATGTCCTTTGTAAGGACATGGATGAATCTGAAGAACATCATTCTCAGCAAACTGACACAAGAACAGAAAACAAAATACCACATATTCTCACTCATAGGTGGGTGAGAAAAATGAGAACACATGGACACAGGGAGGGGGTCTACTACACACTGGGGTCTATTGGGGGGAATGGGGGAGGGACAGCGGGGGGGCTGGGGAGGGATAGCCTGGGGAGAAATGCCAAGTGTGGGTGAAGGGGAGGAAGGCAGCAAAACACACTGCCATGTGTGTACCTATGTAACTATCTTGCATGTTCTGCACATGTACCCCAAAACCTATAATGCAATACAAAATTTTTTTTAAAAAAGTACATTTGTGGTTATGTAGGTCTAGGATGTAGATGGGGTGACAGCTAAAAGACAGAGTGTTGGTTGTTGTTTTTTTTTCACTGTGTCACCTTGTTTGGAGTGTAGTGGCACAATCTCAGCTCACTGTAACCTCTGCCTCTGGGGTTCAGGTAATTCTCCTGCCTCAGCCTCTCGTGTAGCTGGGATCACATGTGTGCCATTATGCCCAGCTGGTTTTTGTATTTTTAGTAGAGAAGGAGCTTTGCCATGTTGGCCGAGCTGGTCTTCAACTCCTGACCTCAAGTGATCCACCCACCTTGGCCTCCCAAAATGTTGGGATTACAGGCATGGGCCACTGTGCACAAACTACAGGTTTTTCTTTTCTTTCTTTTTTTTGATACCAAGTTTTGCTCTTTTTGCCCAGGCTGGAGTGCAGTGTTGTGACCTCGGCTCACGGCAGCCTTCGCCTCCCAGGTTCAAGCGATTCTCCTGCCTCAGCCTCTCAAGTAGCTGGGACTACAGGCACCCACCACCACACCCAGCTAATTTTTTGTATTTTTAGTAGAGATGGAGTTTTACCGTGTTGGCCAGGCTGGTCATGAACTCCTGACCTCAGGTGATTCACCTGCCTCAGCCACCCAAAGTGCTAGAATTACAATAGTGAATCACCATGCCCGACCAGGGGTTTCTTTTTGAGGTGATAAAAATGTTCTAAAGTTTATCCAGGTGATGCTTGCAAATTCTGTAAGGAGATTTAATGCAGTGACGGCTGCATATTCTATAAATAAATTTAATGTGGTGATGGTTGCAAATTCTCTGTAAAGCACAAATTGTATAATTTCAGTGAGTGAAAGCATGCTAAGTGAATGTCTTAATAAAGCTTTTATTTAAAAAGTTAGCAAACGGTAGAATGTTAACATGGCCCACATCTATGTGGTGGGTATATTCGTTTCTATCATATTTTCCTATGTGGTTTCTATTGTATTTTTCTTGTGACCTGGGTGCGTGAGCAGGGAGGCCAAGCTCACTGAGAGCCTCAGCACACCCCAGCACCTGGTGTGAGCGAGCTGCCTGGCTTCCCTGAGCATGGATGTGATGACATCACAGGTGTTTGCAGATTCCCTTTCACTGTGTCCCACAGCACTCCTGGTTCACATGTGATAAGCTGCACTTGGGGTGGAGGTGTGCTGACCGTCATAAAGGGCTGAGCCTTTCTTCATTCTTTACCATGGCTCTGATGCATGATTTCCAGATACCAGTTAGGAAAGAAGTTCCTGAGATAATAGAACTTGTGCTAGTCACATAGGGCTGCTAGGGTAAAGTGTCATAGACTTGGGGGATGGGTGGGACATATATTAAGAAAATTAATGTATTTATTTGTCACAGTCTGGGGTATGGAAGTCCAAGGTTAGGATCACAGTGTGCTGAGGTTCTGGTGAGGGCTCTCTTCCTGGCTTGCAGACAGCCGCCTTCTCACTGTGTCCTCCTGTCAGGGAAAGAGAGCTCTGGGGTCTCTGCTTCTTACCAGGGCCCTAATCCCAACATTAAGGCCCCACCCTCATGGTCTCCTCTAACCCTGAAGAACTCCCAAAGGCCCCATCTCCAAATACCATCACCTACCCTGGATTAAGGCTTCAACACAGGAATTGGTGGGAGTGGGGAAATGAACATTCAGTCTATCAGGGACCCCCAGTTACCCACACTGTCCCCGTTTAGGGGCAGATTGTAGGGCACAGGCGGGACATAGAGGTGGAGGAAGCACAGGTTCTTCCTCCTGGGAATGGTTCAGCCAAAACAAGGACAGGCACATGGGGCAGACAACAGCCAGTGGGATAACCAGCAGGAGTCCTGAGGTGTCACTAAGTCAAAGTGTCACTTTCATCCTTAGGCGAGGAAGTTGGCTGAGCACCCACACACACGAGAGTACAGACCAGGTTCCCTTCAGACACGGCTCACTTAACATTCCTTAACCCTGCAAAGGGGAGGTGCTACCTCGTCTCCTGAGGATGGCCCTGAAGGTAGAGGAGTCACGGAGCTGCCCACATCACCCACCAGTGACTTCATTCCCCACATTTTCCCCAATGTGCTGATGTGCACTGAGCTGGGGAAGCCCTGCCAAGATAAACTCTTCTTCAAAAAGGCCACAGAAGGCAGGATCCGACACTGCCCACATGGAGCAGAAGGGATGGGGCAGAGGGGCATCTGTCCAGCTGACTGATGTGTTCTGTGGGTGGATGGGGCTGGAGAGAACCCAAACATGGCTCCCTTTGTCACTCAGTGGATGGGCCAGACTGCCATGTACCGGACAGCTGTGCCCCACCACCCTCTGCTTCTGGGCCAGGCTCTGGCACCATGACCACAGCTCTGCATGCAGGCAGTGCTGGGACCAGTGCTCTGGCAGTCACCGTGGCCATGAGCCAACAAGGACCCTGGGGAGGAATTGGAAGTCAGACGGTGAAGAAGGTGTTGGACAGAAGGGAATCGGGGGGGTGCTGGGTCCTGTCTATGCTGGAATCTGAGATTCTGAGAGGTGGGTTAGGGGTAAGGGGGTAGAGGTCAGCCACATTGGGTGAGCGGAGTTCAGCAGAGATGGGGAGGACAGGACAATGTGGGAAAGAGCAGAGCATCCTCCCCAGCCTCAGTCCCTCTCCTGATGCAGTCCTCATCTCACTCTTAGACTCCAGAATTCTCCCTTCAGTGAATACCTGGCCCCCGACTTCCAGGGCACTTCCCAGACAGCCAGTGCCACATCTTAGGCAGCCCCTGCTCTGCCCTTGGTGTCTGTGCCTGGCAGAAGGGTGGCTGACCCTCCGCCCCTCTCGGCCTGTGTCCCAGCTCTCCCTGGCCTGGGACCAGCAGGCACACCCACCCTGCGCCTGGCAGGCTGGCCATGCTTGTGCCCATTGGTGATGGTGGGTTGGGAGGGAACAGTTTCAGATACCAATGTAAGTCTGTGTCTGCATCAATTTCACCTAAGGGTTCAGTCATCATATGGGAAGGGAATTACAGCTGTATGGGGGGCCCCATGCAGGACTCTGAGGGCCCCTGAGGCCAGTCTGTTTGGCCACAGCAAGGAGCATCAGCTTCCACCAGTTGGACAAGACTCTTTCCTGCCCAGAAACTGGCAGAGGGACTTCCCCTGCTCCCCACCCACTGTCATATCCCAAGCACACCCCTGTGGATGGATGCCTTGATATTTCCCTTGAGCTCAGCCCAGGGCCTGAGCTCTTTCTGATGAGGATTAAGCAGGAGTGACCACCTCTCCCCGTGTCCATGTTGTGGGCAGCTGCCTTCTCCTCAGCTCCCTTGGGGCAGAACAAGAGCCATCCAGCTCTCATCCCAGGATTTTCCAGGGATGCTGATAACTAAAGCAGGTGGGGCCTTGTGAGTGGGTGGTGGGAGGGATCAGGGCTTCCTCAGCATCCATCAGTCCCTGGAGCATCTGAAGGGGCAACCTACACCTGGAGGAATGAGTGGGGCTGGCTCCCGTGGGTCCCCAGTGCCTGGCATCTCCCGGTCCCTTTGCACTCCTTCACAGACCCCCTCCACTGAGCAGCACAGCCCTGAGGATAGAGGCAGCAGCCCCAAGAGCATTTCCAACACAACTATGTTTGTATTTACACAGGAGACCCCCAAGGTGTTGCTCCCCACCTCCTACCCCCTCCCCCTATGCCCTCCCTTCCTGTTCAGCCACACTCTTCCTCCCCTTCCTCCCCTACTCTCTCCCTCCCCTCCCTCCCCCACCCTCCAAAGCTAATGCCCAGCAAGATCAGCACTGGGGGAGAAGTCTTTGCTTTGGGTCACCAGGTGCCATGAGGGTCTGAGAGTTGAGAGCCCCACCCTTGGGGATTGGCACCAGAGAGCCTGCCCTGTCCCCCTACTGGCTACAGTGCTGCTTTTTTTAAATCTTAGAGAGCAAGGGGTCACCCTTTTTTGGGACTGTGAGGGGCCACCCAGCCCCCAAGCCAAGGATTGCGCCCCAGAGACCCTGAGCCCAGGTCCTAGGTGGGGCACCTGAACAGCAGGGGATGGGCCTCTGAAGAGATCTCGATTCTTGGACTTGGTGGCAGGAGCGGGTGCTGGGCTGAGGCCTCCTCTCTTTGCAGATTGGGACTGAAGAGCTCCCTGGGGTCCCCGCCCTTCTGGGCTGAGAAGGCCCGAGGCAGGGACAGGGCTCTGGGACAGCTTCCAGGGCCGCAGCCTGTAGTTGGTACCCACGACAGTAACCATAGCAGGGATTTCCCTCTCCTCTTCACTTGACCCCTTAGACAGCCTGCGTGACTCCTTGACAGGAGAGGCTCCAGGGAGACCCCAGGTGTCCTTGGTCCCCACGCCTGGGCAGATGGGTCTATGGTCCTGGGGAGGAGAGTCTGGCTGGGCAGCCCTTAGCCAATGGGAATCCAGTCTCTCCAAAAGCACAACAGGGTTTTTGGACCTGGCCATCCCATTGTGCTCTCTGCCTTGTCCCTGAGGGTCCTGGGAGGCCATCTGGGGGGTGGATCTGTGGTCCTGGGGAGGAAAGTATGGCCAGGCAGCCCTCAGCCTGCCAGAATCCAGTCTTTCCAAAAGGACAACAGGGGTTTTGGACCTGCTCATGCCAGTGCATGCTCTGCCTCGTCCCTGAGGGTCCCAAGCAGCCATCTGGGGTGGGCAGGTTTCCATGCTGACCCCTTGTTGGGGGCCAGGGATATCTCTCTCTGCTCCTTGGCCCACTGCAGACTCAGAAGAGATTGAGTCCAGCTGGGTGGTGCCATGACTAGGGGCTGTGCTCGCACACCATTCCTCCTTCAAGGATAGGAGGCGCTTCTCTGCTCCTGCAGGATGAAACAGGGCACTTACTGGCCTGCCCCAAGTGTGAACAGGGCCCAGAGTGGTGGAGACCAAGGCACTTGGGTGGCAGGCAGGGAAGCCTGAGGCAGCTGGGCTTCCTGTCAAAGACAGAGGGTGTGGCTCTGCTGGGCATCCCTCTGGGCCTCACTGCAGTTTGCATTCTGATGCCCCTCCCTGGCTCCTCTCCATCCTACTCCATCTGAACCTGCACCTCCCCACCTCGGAGTGGCCCCCCAAGAAGCCGAGCATCCCAGGCAGGGTGGGGTAGACAATCAGGTGGGGCTTGTGTGCCGGGTCCCTCCTGCCCCAGGGTACCTGGGTTCCCCTCCCTTCCTGCTCTACCTGGGCAATGGTGAGTCCTTCCTCCTGCTCCAGCTCCTGGCTTAGGGCCAAGAAATCCATCTGTGGATCTGGGGAAAGCAATTCTTCCAGGAATCGGGGGTGAATGATGGCCTCCACCTGGAAACAGAAGGAAGACGGCGTGAGGGTCCCGGGCAAGGAGTAACCTGGAGCCAAGGACACCTGGAGGAGATGCAGAAAGCAGTGAGCGCCCCGTCCCCACCCTTCTGGAGCTGTCTCATATCATGGCGACCACCAGCTCCACACACAGACCACAGACCTGGTAGCATACACACATGCAGACAGAGACACACAAACCACACACAGACACACAAACAGACCCACATACGACACAGGAAAATAGACACAATTAACGTACACACTCCACACTCACAGCCGCAGAGACACATAGTAACAAATCACAGACACAAACACACAGACACAATCACATTCACAGACCCTCAAATCCACGGAAACACACACATCCACTCCCTATGGAGTAGCTAAGGAATAGAGCTTAATTCCAAGGACCTGTGAGTGCCACCCACCCCCGGAATCCTGCAGACCCCAGCACTTCAGGCCAGCCCACCTTGGTGACGAAGTCTTTCTGGGAACACAGATTGTCAATGTAGCTCAGGAGGTCGAGGTCTGAAAGCATCCCATTCTCTTCCTGCTCCACTTTTCCCTCTTCCTGTTGTCCCTCAAGCTCCCCCATGGCCCCAACGGGAGGCCCCAGCAGCTCCTCCATGATGTCCACATACTCCTGCACCACTTCAGGGGGGATCTCCTCAGGGGCTTTTGTCTCCACTGGCTGCTGGGGCCTGGGTGGTGGCAGGCAGGCAGGCAGGGCCTTGGAGCCGGCCTTGCTGGGAAGGTACACTGAGGCAGGGAGGGAGGAGGATGGGTGTGGTGAGGGCTGCTTCTCCTGCCTGCATCACACAGGGGAGGGCAGGGCTCAGGGACCTGAAGTGGGTCCCAGCTGGGTCAGGACCACGTGAACCACAGTGCCCCCAGAGGAGATGCCACAGGAGGGGCACATGTGAGACAGCATCCTTTTGGAGGAAGCTTGGAGTCATTGATAAGCTGAGTACTCTACCCGCTCATCCCTGCTTCCTGGGAAGATTGTTGAGTTTTGGAATGGGGAGGGGAGAGAGTAGCTAGGAAACGTGACCAGGTGAATACCCACTTCATGACCATGGGCCGCCCAGCTCCCCATCTCCCCTGAGCTGTCTTGTTGGAAGGAACAAATCCCTCTCTTGAAGGGAGGCATGGGTTGTGGGGACAGTGGCCTCCCTTGGCCCCTCTGGGCTTTGCCGTGGCTCCTGTGGGATTGTGGGAAGCCGTACCTGGCTGCTTGACCACCTCAGGGGCCGATTGTCCTTGAGGTTCAAGCCTCGGCAGGGCTGGAGGAGGCAGGCACTGGGGCCCCTTCATCCACTGCGACTTCTGAGTCTGCATCTCTTCCTCAACCTCAAATTCCAGGAACCTGGGGTGAAGAAGGTGCAGGCCGTGCTGAGGGTCTATGCCCCCTGCCCCCAGGACCAGGAAGCAGCCAATGGCAGCGATGTGAAGGGGTGCCTCAGGTGGGCTGTCCAGGCCCTCCCTGGGGCCCATCACCCCATCCCAGGAGGGAACTGCTCCCAGAGTTCTGGGCTCTCCCTCCCTCACCCGGCCCTTGCAGAGCCCATGGCATCAACAGGGCTTTCTGACTCAAGTCAGGACCACAAGGCCCTGGAGGTCACCAGGGGGACCCCTCTTCCAGGCTTCAGCTGGCCAGAGGTGGGGTTTATGGCAGAAGGTGTCCATGATGTTTCCCAGATGCAGGAGTCCTGAGATTGGGACTGTGGTTCCCTGAAGGATAACCCAGGAAGATGAGGCCTGGGGGACCCCTGGTCGGGAGGAAGCAAAAGATGAGCCCAGAATACAGGGCCCTTTCCCTTGAGGCTGCTGTCTTTCTGTCTTAAAGGAGGGGACTACGAGGAGGAAAGGCGGGCAGGCCAGAGATGGGTCTCATGGTGTCCTGGACGCAGGTCTCCCCTGACCCAGCACAGGTATCTCCAATCCTGGCCAGGCCAGGATGGGCAAAAACTGACTTCTGGCCACTGCTGTAAGGAGATCGCACCCCACTCTGTCTGTAGTCGCCAGCGCCCCTTCTCCCCATCCCCACAGCTGGAGGTGACCACCTTTGGGCTGTGATGCTGACTGCTTCCTCCATGACCCCCAGTGTCAGCAGGGGTTGTCCCCAGACCGGACAGGGTGTGGCTTCCCACCAGGGCAGGATAGAGACCCCAGAGCACTCTAGGAGGGAGGAGCAGCTTCCTGAGGGAGCCAGGGGCCCAGGAGGGCCTGTGTTTGTCCACACCCTCCTCATGCTTCATGCTGAGAAGCCACCATGGCCACCGGGCCTCTGTCACCCTCTCTCACCCTGCCATGTGGACTCTGACCCTGCACCCCAGACTCACTTTCCCGCCATCTCATAGTAGATCATCCGGTCAAAGTTGCTCGTGTGCTGCCATTCCCGCATGGCCCGCCACAGTCCCTCCTCCAGGGTCATGCTGGGCTTCTGCCGTGCCAGGGATCTGAGAACTGGGCTGTAAGGTGGTGCAGTCAGTCCCAGTCCACAAGCCCACCCTCCATCCCAAGCCCACCTGGTCCCAACATCCGGCCCCTGTCCTCCCCACACATGTCCTGCCATGTGTCCCTGTCCTGTTCTCCCCAACGTGGGCTCCTCAGCCTCCAGGACACACCCCGAATATCAAACATCAACACAAGTCACCGGGTGGCCTCTCCGACTGCCCCTCAAGTTCTCAGTGTTGACAGGTGAACTCAGTACTATGGGTGGAACATGTGTGTCCCCAGCATTCCTGTGCTAAAGCCCTCAGCCCCGGTGTGTCTGTTCTTGGAGTCAATCAGGGTGAGAGCAGGTCATGTGGGTAGGTTCCTGTCATAGCATCTGATCCCTGATAAGGGCAGGAGGAGACACCAGGGCTCTCCCTGTTAGCCTGGGACTTCCGGTCTCTGGAGCTGGGATACATGAATGTGTCCTGATAAAGCACCCAGTCTGTAGGATTTGTAATGGAGCAGCCCGAGCTGACTGAGACAGCGCACACACAGAATGACTGGAGAGCGAGGGTTAACATGCAGGTTCCAGGGCCCCAGGACTGAGCATTTAACCAGCCTTCTGGGGACTCTGGAACAAGGCAGCCCCTGGTGACACAGCCTCAGTGTCCTGGAGAGGAGTGGAAACCAGAACCAAAGCAGAGCAGCATCCAAGCACACGGCCAGCGGAGCCTGTGAGCCTGGGGTGGCTCCACTTTGAGAATCAGGGTCCCCAGTGCACTGGGACTCAGCTCCAAGGGAGAAGGCAACCAGTTCCAGGATGCAGAGGCGGCAAGATTTTTGGGAACAATGATGGGGCCTCCTTGCACCTAAACCCTGGGCGGGGGACTTGCCTAGAGGAGTGGCCAGTATATTGCATGGTGGATGTGCTCAAGCCTCTGTGGAGTATGGGTTTGCTCATCAGTGGGGGACACAGGGTCACAGAGGCACTGCAGGATGGAGAGAGGCAAGACTGGGACTGAATCTACAAACTCTCAGATGCTGGCATTGCTGCCTCAGTCACCACAGTCCACAGCCCTGGGCTGCTGGGCTTGTCGTGCACTCAGAGCAATCAGTGGAGCCCATGGCTTTGGGGAGCGCTGTCCTAGATGGCCTAATTCTGATAACGATAGCAATAGGGACAGTAATCATAACTGCTATCACGTATTGTGTCACAGCATGTGCCGGGCACTGTGCTGTGTGCGTCATATGTGAGCTCAAGTCACCTGTTCGCCAGCCTCTGAATGAAGCATCATTGTCCCTTTTTCTAGGAGGGATTGAGGGCAAAGCTGCAAATACCTGCCCAGCATGGACCCTAGTGTGGGACCCAAAACCATTCCCTGTGCAGGCTCCACCACCGCTGTGCCAGCTGGACGTCGGCAGAACAGTGGACGTGTGCCAGGCTTCTGCAGCTCCCACCTCCAGCCCCATGTGATGTGCCCTGGCCTTCACCACTCAGGTCAAGGGGAGGCACTGGGGCACACTCAAGGTCCTAAACCCAACCCATGGCTCATGTTGGACCGGGAGCCCTCTCTGACCTGGGTGTTCTGTAAACACTGTCATGAAAATGATTGAAAGTAAGGAGTGGCTGGACTCACAGAACAGTGAGGGGCAGGTGAAATGAGGCCCCTGAGAGTCTGTCCTGAGTGGCAGCCAGATTAGTGTTGCTGAAAATGTGTCCTTCCATAGCTCAACCTGTCACCTTCAATACTGCCCTGCAAGCTCCCCTGAACAGCGTGACCTCCCGTCCGTCCAGCAGTCTCTTTATGGGTGAGCTGCAGGATGAGCTCCAGTGCCCCGAGGACACTCACATGAAGAAACAGGAAAGCGCTTCGGTGTCTGGACTCTGGGGAAGGTGCCTCCGGGCCAGGGGCTTGTACTGCTGCCAGAGTCGGAAGTTCTCATACACGCTCTTGGGGTTGCAGGAGTCATCCGGGGGGGCCTTGGCCTGGGAGGGAGCCTGGCTGCCCTCTCCATGAGCCCCTTGTGGCCATGGACAAGCATTCCCTGGGGCCATGATGGGGGCTGGCTGGGGAGCTGGTGGTGCTGGAGGGGGAAGGCCCTGGGGCCAGCCTCCTTTGCAGGCCCAGGTGCCCCCAAAGACCTGGGCAGCCATAGAGGGCACCACAGGGGCAGCGGCCAGGGGTCGGGGAGGTGGACATGCGACACCCTCACAGACGGCACCTGGAGCCTGCCAGACAAGCGGGTCCTGAGTTAGGACCAAGGTCTGTGCCTGAGGAGCCTTCACAGGCCCCACTTCTGTTCTCATCTGGACAAGGACGTTGGAAGCCCCAGCACAATTTGGGCCGTGGCCATCCTGTCCTGCCCCCAGAGGCGTCCTGGGGAAGGCAGACAGCACCGGAGGGCCACCTGGAGGAACCACTGCAGTCAGGAGGGGCGGCTCATGTGCTGGACCGGGAGCAGGTGTGGTGAAGGACAGAGTCGTGAACACTGGCATGGAGGTGCCAGGGTTCTCAGTCATACCTGGTCCCAGCACTGGGTATGCTGTGGAGACAAAGAAAAGAGGTAAATGAGCTGGGGTCTGCAGGTCTGAAGTAGTCACTGGGAATCAGAGGCGTGTGATACAGCTGAGGGCATGTGACAGGGAAACTCTGCTGCTTGCAAGTGTCCCTGAGTGTGCATTGGATGCTCTGTTCCTCCTCAGGAGGGTTGCTTCACTAGAGAGCCTGGCCCTGGCTCCACTTGACTCCCTGACCCCTGTCTGCCAAGAAGCAACAGCCAAGCCTTCGCTGCCTCTGAGGGTCTCCCTCGAGCATCCCTGGCAGACCCTGCCAGCCTTACAGGCATCTCCCAAGCCATGGGTCAGGGATGAATCTCTCGCTGGCTTGGAGGCCCTCAGCATGCTCAGCAGCAAGTGAGGGGCCACCCCCAGGTCAGTGCTCTGCATTCAGAAGGCCAAAAGGAAGCCAGAAGTTTCCTAATATTATGGCCCCATCTCCTCTTCAGTCTTTTTTTCCCTGAAGCTCTTGTAAAGCCCTTTCTTTCCTAACTCAACACAACAAAAGAAAGCCACTGGATAGATGGGCATGGTGGTTCACACCTGTAATCCCAGCACTCACTCCTGTAATCCCAGCACTTTGGGAGGCCAAGGCAGGTGGATCACCTGAGGTCAGGAGTTCAAGACCAGCTTGGTCAACATGGTGAAACCACGTCTCTACTAAAATACAAAACTCAGCTGAGTGTGATGGTGCACACCTGTAATCCCAGCTACGCAGGAGTCTGAGGCAGGAGTATTGTTTGAACCAGAAGGCAAAGACAGCAGTGAGCCAGGATTGCACCACTGCATTCTAGCCTGGTTGACAGAGGAAGAATCTATCTCAAAAATGAAACAATGAAAGAAAACCACTGGATGGAAATCTCTCCTAAGCCAGCACCCTGTGAACCCTGAAGATAACCCACACACGTCATGCCCAGCCTGTAAGTGATTGTCCTGGCACCATGCACAGCAAGTGCTACACAGGGTCAGATTTGGGTCACCCTTTCCTCAGTGCTCGGTGGTCCTGGCTGCCACTCAGGAAGCTCTGTTCCCAGGGAGCAGGTCTGAGAAGCAGTGGTGGCATTCCCTGAGATACTGTCATTGCTCAGCCAGCAACAACGGCACACGATTAGAGCACAGCCAGCAAGTGGTGAGCAGTGGGGCTGTCAGGGGAGGTGTCTGGGGATTTCCACAGCTGCTGGTCACGTTACAGTAGTTCATGGGACAACGACCCCACCTGTGGTCCTTTTCCTTTGAGCTCCCAATAACTGAATATAGTGACCAACCCAGAACCAGAGGTTCTTGGGCCACAGGCCAGGTGTGGCAAAGTTGTCCGGAGCTCATCCTGTTCACTAGGACTTCATGCAGTCTCCAGTCAAGGGGGATAGGGATACAGCACATGCACCTAATCAGTCAGGACACACATCCTAACTTGTATAATAATAATAAGAGGACCCTCTTCCTATTTGTGTGTTACCCTCCTTTCTCTACTGAATAGGCAACAAGTCTTTCCAGACCCACTGAGAACCAGCAAGAATCCACACCTGTCCCCCTGTTCATGAGGTAGTAGACATGGAATAGAAGCAAATCCTTCATCTCCACAGTAACACAAAGTGCAGAGGACAGGCCATGAGCTAGCAGACAAGAGAAAGTGGGTCTGAAGACCTGAGTTTCCACAAAATGATGAACAATTCAGAACAACCTGGGAAGTCCAGGCCTTGTTGCCTGAACTTCCCCAACTGCCACCACCCCTGTTAAATCAGAGCCAACAGCCACCTGAACTGATGGAGAACTCCCTTCCCACCACTGGGAAGGGAGCTGAGAGGCTACGGCAGTTACAGTAGCCCCAGTCTCGCCCACCCAAAGGCTGTCACTGCATGCTTTGTCACAGCCAATACACCCAACAGTTTTCTGGCTGAGACCACTTCTCCCCACTCCTCCCTAAGATCCAGAAAACTCCAGTCCAAATCCTTCTGAACACTGTGGAAGGGCACCATCCAGGTGCCTGAAGACACAACACAGGGCTCAGACTTGCCTATCATCCTCCCTGGGCCACCAGCACAACACAATCCCACCACTACCTACAAACACATGGTGACATGACCTGCCCCCTCTAGAAAGAATCAGTACATCCACTCCATCTTATCCCCTATGTGGTGTATTCCCCCAGGCACCTTGGTCCACCTCTAAGGAGCTGTCCTCCCTAACTACAGACTCAGGGTGCCATGGCGCTCCCCAGGTGTGATGTCTTTGGGGACATCCAGTGCTCCCTCCCTCCTCGACATCAGCCCAATTGACTGTCCCCTGGGATAGTTTTAAATTTGAATTCCCAAGGATTTGAAACATGGCAGAGACTTGGATAATGCCCCTGTCCCTACAGACCTCCATTTGAAGCCATCCCCTCAGGCTGGGTGCCAATCACTGCTGTCTGACAGTTTCCACGATGAGAAAAGTCAAGGGCAGGACCCAGAGAGTGACCTGCCTCAACAGATTCTCCTGAGTTCAGGTAGATCAGGTAAAATTTGAAAGCACATAGGTTTAGAACATGGGACCCCAGACATTCTGCAGTGGGGGAGGGGCAGTGCAGCTGGTACTGGTAGGGGTGGGGGACATTCTGTGAAGGGCTCCAGCCAGTAGTCAAGAACTGAGGTTCATTTCCAGCTGGACTGTAGCAACACAGATGGCATGCGCCTCTTCACGCAACTTTTAAATTGTCCTTCTGGCTCACCGCACAAAGCTTCAACCTGATGTCCCGTTTACTTCCATTCTTTATCAACGGACCTACTTTTGTGCCCCTCAACCCATGCTCCTTCCCACTTGTGCTCTTTCCCACTCTTGATGAATCTCATCAGGGGCTACACTTCCTAAACACAATTTAGGACCCTTCCTAAGAACCCCTGTGTTTGTCAGATGATCCACGTCTGGATTTTCTGCCTGGTTCAGACGATTCAGGCTATTAGGTGGCTGTGCACTCATCATTGTTATGGAATCCATCCTTGTGTCCCCAGGTTGTGTATGTTGCTGGAATCTGTCCACACCAGCGGCCAGCCTTACTTCCCATCTCCTTTGCTGGAAAGCCTCCGTCCGGGAAAGAGTGGCTGTGTGGCCAGAAAGCCTTTCACTTTATTTCCCAGTATACTGTGCTGGTATTAAATGTTTATTTTTTTAATCTTTCAAATGATTTCAATTTAACCAATCAACACTTTTGCATGATTCTAAATTCAAATTTTGCACAGTTGAATACGCAGTGACCCGTCTTCTTCCCACCTCTTTCCCTGTCCACGACATTTTCATTCTTGGAGCAAATGGGTGTTCTGATTCCTTTTTATCTTTCCAGAGATATATTATGCAAACAAAAGCATAATGAAGCTATTTTTGCCGTCTAAAAATACTTTCAGGTTTTTTTGGGGGTAAAAATTAATATATTAATATGTTTCAGCTTTCTGACATTTGCAGTGACTATGTCTCAGTAATGTCGTTTCTGTCCTTATTTCCTCAGGTAAATTGCTAGAATGAGGCATCGTAACATTTTTTTAAAATTAAAAATGCATGGAAGAAGAGTGGCAGGATTTAGCAAGTATGAATAAGGAATACCAAGTGGAATTTGAATTCAAGGTAAACAGGAAATTAGTTTTTATTGTACTTGTGATCCATATGATATTTAGAGTATACTTTTACAACAAATCTGTTTGTCCTTTATCTGTGTTATTCACAACTCTCTGGGATCTTGAACTTTATCAGGTAACTCTTCCCCAAAAAGTGCAACATATTAAGTCATTATTGTTAAGTCTCCCTGTGAGAGTGAGAACTTGCAGTAAGGAGACTCAAATGTGAATCTTGGCTGCACTAAACACAACCATTGCAGAAAAAGAAATAGTCAGATTTGATGCCGTGAAGTCTGGAGTCGCCATTATACCCTTCTCAGCTTCCAGGTTTAGTAGCAGTAGGCCCAGATGTAAGGGACAGGAGGACAGAACACCGTCTCTTTCTTTCCTAACATAAAGCGGCCTACAATTCCTAGAGCTCTGGTTTCTCCAGGAGTTAGGAATCCACTACCCATGTCCATTCTGAGACAAGCCAGGATGCTCTCCACCAATGTCGCATCCCCATTCCCATGCATCCCCATGCATGTCAGAATCCTGGCTGGCTTCTCTCAGCTCACTGCTGGCCTCATCTTTGCCACACATCCTTGCTCTTTGGAATTCAGTGTCATCGCATGTGGTTCTCAGCACCGGAATTATTGTGGCCTGTCTTTAAAAAAAAACTTGCTTCATTCTCATTTTCACACTGAGAGTCACTGACTGTTTATCAGCATCCGAATGGCAGGAAAGAGCACTCACATTCTGTGCTGTGAACAGGAGGAGTGTTAGGAAACTGGTCAGAGGAGATAAGGAGTGAGTACTCAGATCACAGCAACAAAATCTCCTGACACACACACACATCACTCCCTGCTGGGCCGCAGTAATTTTGCACTGACAGGAGGGGTTGGGGAAGGGAAGAAGCTTTCAGATGGACATTTCCTGAAATGCTCCCTGTTGGCACTTACGAAACATTTGTCCCTTCTGAAGACAATTGGATTCATGCAGGCAGAGTTGCAAGAAAATATAACTGGGGCCACACTGCAGGGAAGGCGGCGGATTGCAAGTCTCAAGCCCAGGGTTCTGCCCTCCTTGCTCCAGTTGTGTGAGAAACTCATTTTCTAACTTCTGTCCAATATTCCTCATGAGTTCTCAGTTTGATCCCAATTCTAAACATGAATGGTCCTTGAGCATTTCTATGAAGTGCCTCCACAGTGGCCACTGGGAGGGGAGCGACCTCCACGCAGTGCCTTCCTGTCTGGGTGCTCCCAGGTCTTTTGTCCTCTGAGACAGAGCTGCCTTCTTACACGCAGCCCTCTTCTGCTGTGCAGCTCACCTCGATCTTAGCTGAGAAGATTGATGGAGAGCAATTCAAGCAAAACCATGGTAAACTTACCAAAACAAAACAAAAACAACATAAACACTTTGGAGACCTTTCTGAGGACTTGATCTTTTATCACAGGGCAACCTTAAATGATTTTCAATCAAAACTGTATCTCAGAGGGCTGTAGAGGGAAAATCTCCTACCTAGGCACTGAAAAAGGGCAGAATTCTTGGTTGCTTCCTCCCCTTGTCAAGTCGGTCAGCTGATGCTTTCTCAAGATTCTCACATACAGCTTTGATACCAGATTTGAATGAGTCTTTTTCTGAGTCATTGATACAAAAAGTAAACTGTGGAACAGTGTCTTGTCCGAATTCTGCAATCACCTGTGCATGTGTTTGAAGTCCTAGATCCCAGGAGGAGAGACAATCAAATTAGCCAAAGACTGGCCATGGGAGGTGGTGGCTAAAAGTCCTCTGGCCCCTGCTCTCTGAGCATGACCACAGGAAGTCCTGGGCCGCACTGACTGCTGAGAAAGAACATCTCAGGGCATGGGTCTTAGTTCAGAAGACAGATGCTCTTCTACCCCATCAAGAAAGGTAGGTAGAGGAATGGTGGGTACACAGCTCTGCTGTGTCCTGCAGAGCTCTCAGTTTCTGCACTTGAGGCTCTGGGCCAAGATAGACATGAAGACTCTTCACTCTTATCAGGAGGAGCCAGGAACGATAGGAACCTGCAAATGAGCAGAAAGGATCTGACGATTAAAGTTTCTTCTATTACAAATTCAAGTAAGTGAGTTACTTCTCTGCTAGTTTTTTATTGTCAACTGAAATTCTGCACTATGTTGCAGAGTGGAGTTCGGGGGAGCATGAAATTATTCCCTTACTATCTGCTGCTTTGTCTACTGAAATTGATCAAAGCTATAACAAAAACATTTCTAGAAATCATTTGAATGCAGTAGGAGTCAGAAGAAAGTATCTTTTGGAGTGTTTTTTCAGATCTAAAATTCTTTGCCAGAAATGTTCTTTAATGGAACCCCAGACTGGGTGGGAAAACTGGGTATGCTATTATTTTGAAAGGCATGATGGAATGAATGAAATAAATGCAGTCCAAAGGGAATGTAAGACTAACGCAATCTGAGGATTCTTTGATTTAGGATAAACCCTCCAATGGTAAACCCTTCAGCGAGGCTGTTAGCTATGCGTATGGACTGCAGGTTTTTATTACCGAAAATTGGGAATGGTCATTTCGGATGAACTGGTTTCTCAGAGGGACAGTCATGGAGGTTCCAATGAGGAAGTATCACCTGGCCCCAGGAAACGCCCAGGTGCCACATCCCCCCATTTGCGCAGCTCCTGCGGGGCCTTCCCACGGCGGGTTCCATGCCTGACCTGACCTGCACACGAGCCTGGAGACAGGCGGGGTTTCAGCACACATCCGGCGCCTTCAATGGCTCCCAGCATCTGTTTCCAGTGGTTGGGGCAGGGAGATGCACAGCGTGAGCAGAAATGGCCTTTGCTCTCGTGGCATCATCTGTGGTGTTACTAAAAATAAAGCTATGTGTGATTAGAAGGTAATTGCCTCCTGGTCCTGGTCCTGCTGGTCACCAGTCTGTGCCTCTCACATTTTGAACAATGCAAGAGCTTGAGGAAAACCCCAGCAGTTGAAACCATGATGCAGTTCAGCGAAGAAGTAGCTGTTGTCCTGGTAAAATCAGTGATGTTCTCATGGACATCCTTATTGAGTGAGTTGTGAAGCTTGCTGACTTAATCAGAATGATCACCCAGCATGCATGTTCCAATATGCTCATTTGTCAATGATACGAGCAGCTGCAAAGTGGAAGAACAGGCCTTCAGTCATAGTCTGTTCACTTGGTAGCACAAGTTGGTTGTGGATGCAAGAGTGTGGCCAAAGTCAAGAAAAATTTCTATGAGAATCGCTTGCTTATGTGGAATTTGTAATAAAAAGTAGTGTATATTATTATTTGTAAATGGTAGGCTACACATGTATTATATCTAAAATTTACTGCAAACGTGTGTGTCTTCTTGGGCAGTTGGAGCATGTGTACTTGAGAATGTAAGAAAGGTTTGTTTTGGATTTTGGGGCGTTATGAGATTTGTGGGGTGGTTGTGTGTATGTGAAAAACGTGTTTATATGACTTTTTAGATTGGAATTTGAAATGTATTTAACTGGTGAGAATCTAATATGTATTCACATATGTGGGTTGGTGGTGTCTGTGTGGAGATTGCAGATTAAAGAAGGTCATAATTGAGCTGGGCGCAGTGGCTTGCACCTGTAATCCCAGCCCTTTGGGACACCAAGGTGGGCAGATCACTTGAGGTCAGGAGTTCAAGACCAGCCTGGCCAATATGGAGAAACCCCATCTCTACTAAAAAATACAAAAATTAGCCAGGTGTGGTGGCATGCACCTGTAGTCCCAGCTACTCGGGAGGCTGAGGAAGGAGAATTGCTTGAATCCAGGGGGTGAAAGTTGCAGCGAGTGGAGATCACTCCACTGTACTTCAGTCTGGGCAACAGAGCGAGACTGTCTCAAAAAAAAAATCATTCATAACTATTCATAACTGTTTTTGTGAGAGTGTGTGTAGGGCTGTTGGACCCCCAATAGGGTCGTGGGGTGTCCCTTATGCTGTGCTGAAGTGCAGGATCTGAGAAGTAAAAAGACAGGACACTGAAGAACCAGTGAAGAGCATCTCAACTTGGAGGGTCCATGCCACCTATGAGTGGAGACCAGTGGGGGCCCTGAATGCCCAGAAGTGTCCGTATTTATTAGGTATAAGCAGGGGGAAGGGTCGTGAGTGAAGTCATCATCTATAGGCTTAGTGATATAATATACATAATCACTTGAGTCACAAGTGAGGGGGCCACCCCATTATGTCACCTGGGCAGAGAGGTGGGCTGTGCTCAGTAGGAGGCTGTGCCATGCGCAGTAGTAGAGAGTCATGTACAGAAAAGGGGTCCACTTCCATTAGGTCACCAAGGTAAGGAGGTGGACTGTGTGCAACAGGTGTCATGCACAACACATCTTATCTGGGGGATTTCAAAGGATTTCTAATAGAAGGATACTGTAAGCCAATGCAGTGGGAGCTGACAGGCTTGTGCTCTTCTCTTAAAGATATTTATGGGAGGATGATTTGAGCTAGCACAGAAGTGAGAAAAGACTGACAGAGTGTACAGCCGCCATGACTGGTCACACCAGAGGGGTCTTCTCCCTCGGTTACTTCCAGGATCTCAGGCCTGAGGCCTACGTTCCACAGGAGCTGGATGCAAGGTACTATAACTCCTTTAGCAGGAGGAGAGGCTTTTGCTCCAAGCCTGCCATATAGCATATGCCCTTTCAGGCAGGGATGCCACCACCTGGGTCTTTGGTTCTTGTCCTGGTCTGGCTGTTTTCCCATGTACTGCTTCGGTTCTGTGACTGCTCTAGGCACTCCTCCTACTACATACTGCTATATGGTTATATGGAAGGATTATATAAATAAGCACTAAATGTGTCAGTACAGCTCCGACTACAATACCTATACGATTATATAGAAAGATTATATGGGACTAAGTATGTTAGATATAAGTATTAAGTATGATTATATAAGCTAGAAATATGTAGCTTATTCATTAGGCGCTAATTCTATAAACTAATATATGATTATATATGAAGTATTATATAAAGAAAATAGCTGAGTAATAACACTGTAAACCAAGATATTCTTCAGGCACTAATTGTACCTGGGGTTTGCACAGCTCTCCTGTCTCGGTGCCCATGGGGGATGTTACCCACAAGTGTGTAGGAGCTAATGTTTATATTTGGAGGATATGAGATGTAATATATGTATGCCAGAAGAATTGGGGTAGATATTTGTGATTTAGATTGTAAAGACGTGTTTTCTCAAATGATTGTTGGGGATTTGTATGTGTCTAATGTTTGGAATATTTGGAAGAATTATCGCGTGCATGTGGGCAATAATAGAGAAAGTGCTTGTGTCTATATTTTTGTGGATGTACACTCTGTTTGGTTTATGTATTTGGGGAATGTAGGAAGGCGCTTTGTGTGTGAGGACATGTTGCATGATTTTGTGTGTTTCTTTTCATGATTTTCAGGGGTTGTGTATGGCTATTTCAATGTGTGAAGGCAGATACATGACTTTTGGGAAACTGGTAGGATGAATACGTGCAGTTGTGAGGTGGAGTGTGTATGATTCTTGTGTCTTGGAAGATGGAGTTATTTTTGTGTGAGCATTATAAGTGTGATTACATACGTGCAGCTATTGTGGGACTGTATGTGTATTTGGGGATATGAAGTGGCATGTTAGCATATTTGTGGTATTAGTTAATCGTGGGTATATTTAGGGCATGCAGAGAACTACATGAGTATTGAGTTTGTGTGTGTGTTCAAGGGCATGGCAGTTTGGATGAATACTTTGTGGGGCTATGTGCTTGTATTTTTTAGTAAGTGGTTATTAGAGTTATGTATTCTGGGAATGTAGTATGTGTGTCTCTGATAAAGAGATGGGGTTCTATGTTTACACAGGAGAGAGAATTGAATTTATATGTATAGAGGTATGTGATATGGTTATTGATTAGTACTTGGTGATGTGAAAGACACTCCCCTCATTTACAGAGCAGTGCCCAGCTGTGCCCAGTTGAGGACATGGTGGACCAGCTCCTAAGGAACAATGACCTGTGCTACTGGTCAGCAGTAACATGTGTTTCTTCATAGTGTCTTTTTTCATGTGGTTATTAAGTGTGGTTACACATCCCCAAAGTTATAATTGTAATAGCCATCTTTTATTGTGTATTATAATACACCATGTTGGCTGGGCTAATCTGGAGCTCCTGACCTCAAGTGATCTGCTGGCCTCAGCCTCCCAAAGTGCTGGATTACAGGCATGAGCCACCGTGCCTGGCCTTCTTTAAATAATTTGAACCAGTTTCTAACAAAATTTTAAAATAGACTAGGACAAAGTGGAAGACAGACCACCACATAGAAAGTAAAATGAAGTTAGAAATCTGGGCTAATATAATTATGCTGGCTAAACATTGTTAGAAGTGGCAACGTAAAACAGAGAATGTAGATTTTTTTGAGTCAAACTCATTTTTTCACCCCTTCCTTCCTGCATAATTTGAGCAAGTTGTTTAATTTCTGAGGTTTAACATTGTCCTCCACAAAATGATGTAACAGTTATGTTGTAGAGTGTTGTGAGAATTAAATAAAATGACGTTATATGTATTCTGGATGATAGTTAATAAATCTATTTTCTTTCCCTTAAGCCATCAGATGAGACAAAAGGGAGACAGAATTATGCAGATTTTGTTGTTGAATATAAGGCTTTGTTTCTGTGATTCTCAGAAGTGTGGTTCCTGGACCATCAGCATCAGCATCATCTGGGAAGCAGTTAATAATGTAAATTATCTAGCTCTACCCATTAAGCATTTAATCAGAAAGTCTAGGGAGGGGACCAGGAATCTGTATGAAAGTTTGAGAACCACTGCCTTATTTCATTTGTCCTCACAACCCCTGTAACATGGGTGTGAGTATTTAGGTGACTTAGCAAAATCATAAAGCCATTCATGAGAAGAAACTTTAGAATGCAGATTGTGGGCAGAACGGTGCTCTCATTGGGAATAATGAATACCAACAGAACACAGCTCTGTCATTTTACTATGGAGCCTCATTACTGATGGGATTTAGAGACCTCCTGAGTTAGTTTTTCTGCTTGTATTTCTTTTCCCTACTTGAGTCTGTATCTGATGATAACTATTTATTCACTTACCATAGTTTTTAAAAAGTATATAAAGGGATATTTGAAACTCTGGAAAAACAACTGGGTTCAAAGTAAAGTATCATCCATGATGTTGATGGAGCTCTTCACAGGCCCTTAGAGTGTCCTTCTGGAACACTGGAAAGTTGGCAATTCCAGTGGACAAAGTCATTAAAGTAGACAGATGCTTAGGACTTCAGTGGAGCCTGCAGTAGTCTCAGTGCTTTAGTCATAAAGTCACAGCTGAGTTTGTACCCAAGCAAAACACAGAGCAGGCTGAGATTGGGAGGAGCTGCCATTCACATTATGATAGAGGTACAATCACAAATACTGTCGGTACAATTTTGAGAACTCTGTGCTCTGGCCACATTCATTTTCTTACCATTTCTTTAACAAGCCCTATCAAGGCCTTCAGAAATGACAACCTTTCTGCCTGGAATACTCCCTACCTTTGTGGAAACTACCTTTGAATGCCGACGGCCTGGATTGAGGTTTCATCGATTAATCAACTGTGACCTTTAACTTCTGTAGGTATCACTTCCCTTATCTTTAAAATGGGGAAAATAACAGTACTTATCTGACAGGGCTGTGGTAAGAATTAAATAAGTTCATATATGTAATTTTATCCTGAATGCAGTGCTTGTCATTTAGTGCATGTCCAGCACTGTCAGATACTCATACGGGTACTGTTTCCTTCTACTCTCCAGTAAGCATACTGGCCCATATACAATAGGTGGCTCAAGAAATATTTGTTGAATGAACAAATAAATGAGTGAGTGCAGGAAAGGTGAGATCTGCCCTTTTTATTGTCCTTTTTGTGGAACCAAAACATCCCTAAGTAAAAGTGACAGCAGCCACCCAGGGCATATGACAGCACTGGGAAGGACGCAAAGCGAAAGGACAAATGGGAAAGCAAAGACAGGAAGGAGAACACCATGATGTCCTTATGCCTGGTGCTAGCAGCGTGTGGATCTTCCTGGTTTTTTCGTTTGTTTGTTTGTTTATTTTTCTGTTATCACTACAGATTTTATTCAGAAACCCATCTTTGTGTTTTGTTGTTGTTGTTGTTTGAAAAAATCCCGTTATGAACTAGTTTGGTCAATCAACTACAACGCTTTCTAGCAGACATAAGGTAAAAACGGCATGGCTCAGAATCGCGCAGATCTTTCACGGCTTCTCCACGCCTCCCGTCACGCTACCGTCCGCCACCGCCACCGTCACAATCACGGGAACGACCTCACAAGACCGGGATCTTGTTCTATGCTTCTTGCGACCGCGCCCGTACAGCTCCCACCGCAGCTCTCTGGAAACGGACTTCAAATGCCTGAAGTTGCAGAGGCCGCCCCGCGTGCATTCTCCCGTCTCGTGCTGACGGCAGCAGGCTTCTCTGAAGTCCCTCACAGCGACCGCTCGGCCTGGATCAGCGGACCGTTAAGCCAACGGTTATTCCAGTCAATCGCAGCCTTTTCCGCATCTTCCTCATGGCTGAATGAGGTGGTCGGGCAGGTTATCACAGACGTTCATCTCCTCAGCTTCCCCATACTTCTCCTCCACGTCTGTAAAAACCTCCTCAAAACATTCATCACAGTGTTCCTGCATCTCAACGTCGCTCACTGCACGGTGCGAGCCGTCAGCCGTCTGTACACTGTTTTGGGGATTACCAAAGATGTTCTGAATCAAGATGATCTGGCTAAACGTCGGTTTATTGTGCAACCGAGAGCAACTGTCTCAGTGACGACATGCTCCAATTTTGAAATAAAATGAACAGCTGACTTTGTCTTTCCGGTGCCGAAGATGGAAGCCAGACACTCTGTCATTTCCCACCCGCCGCCTCAGACACTGCTGCTGTCGCCTCCAACCCCGCTGACGCCCGCGCAGGACGTGTCTTCCTGTTTTCCACTGAAGAGGAACGGAAAAATGACAGCCCCAGAGATCGATCGGGCTTGTGACCTATGGGAGTTGGGATGAGAGATGGGACATGAGGTAAGAACACATTCACAATGTCAGCAACATGCATGGTACTGGCTGTACTGGAGATGCCAAGCACAATGGGCCAGTGGCACAAGCAAAAAGGTGATGACTCTAGAATACACCACATGACCACCATCTAGCTGCTATGGACTTTGTCACTTTCCTCCACTCGTAACAAATCGTCAGCCTCACCAGCAACGAAAGAAAGTAAGCACCCTCATTCCTCTGGATGTATAGACTAGCACAGTCCTTTGAGTAGGCAACTAAGCACTGTGCACCAAAAGATCTGTGGTCTTCAATGGGACTAGGAATCACTTCTAAAGAGTCAGAAATGCAAAGACTTAACAGGGATGTTCTCAGCAGCACTTTTTTTTGACAGTTAAAACTGATTTTAAAAACCTAAAGGCATAGCAATAGGACTTGTGAGACACATTCAACTGTATCAGTTGAATATGGGGTGGCTCTTAAAGCTAAGATTTTTCAAAGACTGTGCGGCATTCTTCCTGCAAACATATTTGAGAGCCTTCTGCATGACACTGGGAAAAGCTCACCATAAATACTAAGTCAAAAAGAATGCAAAGTCTCTATACAGCAAATACACACACACACACACACACACACACACACACACGCAGACATGGAGCTTATATACAGGTCTTCATTCAACATAGGTAGAAACTACAGTTTTCCAGGCATTAGTAGCCAGGTGGATGGAAATTAGGTGGGAAACCCTCCTAACAAACTTCCCCAGGCTTTATCAGGGCTGTCTTTGTGGACTGAAGCTAGTGTGCCACCCATGCCTAGCCCATCACTCCAGTGAGCCTCAGTTTCTTTATCTGTCACATGAGGAGGTTGGATTATATTATTATTGCTAAGGCTTCTAAAAATATGCAAGGTAGGCCCTATCTCAGTCAATTTCACCATTACCAGACCTTCCTGCTGTGGCCCTGTTTAGAAAGGCCTAGTAGGGGTTAACAAAAGACCATGAGATCAGCAGAGGAAAAATGGAGAGCTTTACTTTCCATTAAAAAAGTTCACAGGCCTGGGAAGCACAGCCTTCAATACAAATGAAAGTGTCCTCTTCAAAGAACAAAGGGAGGGTCTGGCTTAAATGAGAACATTTCTGACCTGTAGTCTTAGTCTGTTTATGCTGATTAAGGATTGAAACTACTTCTATTCTGATTGGTCAAATAATCCAGTTCTGATTGGGAGGGTTTCAAGCCCCAAACCAAAAGTCTTTGTCATCTGTTCATTTTGGGAGGTGGGCGTGGGATGGGGGACAGAGTGGGGTAGGTTGAGAGGAGTAGCTTTCTGGGTGCAGTTTATCCTGGCTGTGGTTACTAAAACTTTTCTGGCTCAGAGCTGTAAAGCAGGATGTTTATCAAGAGCTGCTTGTTGTGAAACCAAGGTGTACCCTTTCTCATCCTGCTATGGCCACAGGGTTCTGCTTTTAAATGTAGAGCTCTAGCGGGGTGCAATGGCTTATGCCTGTGATGTCAGCACTTTGGAAGGCCAAGGTGGAGTTCTGACTTGAGGTCAGGAGTTTGAGATCAACCTGGCCAACATGGTGAAACCCCATCTCTACTGAAAATACAAAAAATTAGCTGGGTGTGGTGGTGTGCACCTGTAATCCCACCTACTTGGGAGGCTGAGGCGGGAGAATTGCTTGAACCCAGGAGATGGAGGTTGGAGGTTGCAGTGAACTGAGATTGCACCACTGCATTTCAGCCTGGGTGACAGAGTGAGATCCTGTCTCAAAAAAAAAAAGAAAAGAAAAGAAAAGAAAATTGGAGCTCCTCTAATAGGCACAGGGAGTCCATCTTGTCTGGACATCTTGGTATCTTATTTTACAATTTTATGGCACAGGATGCAAAGCCGATAAGCATTTGAATGGGAAAACTCAAAGAAGGCATTTTTTTCTTCTTGTCACTAGCAACCTCCAAAAGGGCAACTGAGATGGGGAGACTCGCAGAATGGGTGTCTTGTTCATTTAGGGGTGCATGGCAACATGGCAGATTCTGAAAAAGATAATGACAGCTCCCAGGGACCTGTGAGCAGATATCCCTGAGACAGGCTGTCAGTCAGGACACCCTCCCCAGGCTGTGTCCCCAGGGAACCAGCAGCTGCCTTAGGTTCTGCATCCCCCTGGTTTTCTGATCTTGAGTGGGATTCGGTCCAGTCCCTGCTTTGGGACACTAAGGTGGTCACTCCCCAGCCACTTGGAGGGGAGGCCAAGGCCCTGCTCCCTCCCACTCACAGTGATAGGCACTGGGAAATTTCTTGGGACAGTAAGTTGCAAAAAGGCATTGGGATTGAAGGAGCTGTTTGAAGCCTTTTAAGCCTCACCAGAGCTTTAAACTGACGGCATTTAATTGGCCTTGTAATTTCCAATGGATTCTGGAATTCAACACTTTGGAACACACTCCCCTTGCAGGGCTGGCTGGCAGCCTTTGGTTGGTGTGTGGGCCAGAGCTGGTACAGATTCCTGGACTCCGGCCATGACCCCAGCCCGCCTGGATATCCTGAAACGCCTGCTCTCCCCACATCCTAGCATAGGGCAAGGGTCCCACCAGCTTTATCTCTGTCCACCCAGCTCCTTGGATGCATGGGTTCTCCGTATGTGAGGGCTATGGCAGGAGTGAGTGCCCTTCTAGCTAGTCCCTGCCACTTCTCAAACCTGACAGCCTCTCGGGGTACAAAAGGGAGACAGGATTTAAAGAGGAGATTTGAGTTTCTTCTGCAGTGGGGGCATGGGGGGGCTTTAAAAAATCCTGCTTCAAATACATATTATGTACACTAAATACTTTATAAACTTTTCTTTAGAATATCAGTATTTAGTTTGGACAATATTATTTCATCCAAATTTATGTAGAAAAATAAAGCTCAGCCATCTGCTTATAAACGGTTAAAAGGTGCCAAATTAGAAAACAGGGCATTAACAATTAAAATTTTTACTTTATTTATTTAGTTTTTTTTTTTTTTTGAGATAGAGTTTCACTGTTGTTACCCAGACTGGAGTGCAATGGCACAATCTTGGCTCACCACAACCTCCACCTCCTGGATTCAAGCAATTCTCCTGCTTCAGCCTCCTGAGGAGCTGGGACTACAGGTGCACACCACCGTGCCCAGCTAATTTTTTGTATCTTTAGTAGAGACGGGGTTTCACCATGTTGACCAGGATGGTCTCGATCTCCCGACCTCGTGATCCACCCGCCTCGGCCTCCCGAAGTGCTGGGATTACAGGTTTGAGCCACCGCGCCTGGCCAATTTTTTGTATTTTTAGTAGAGATGGGGTTTCACCTTGTTGACCAAGAGGGTCTTCTCTATCTCTTGACCTTGTGATCCACCCGCCTCGGCCTCCCAAAGTGCTGGGATTATAGGTGTGAGCCACCGCGCCTGGCCTAGTTTTTTTTTTTTTTTTTTTTTGAGCCTCACCTTGTTGCCCAGGCCGGAGTGCAGTGGCACAGTCTTGGCTCATGGCAATCTTTGCCATCTGGGTTGAAGTGATTCTCCTGTCTCAGCCTCCTGAGTAGCTGGGATTACGGGTGTGTGCCGCCACACCCAGCTAATTTTTTTATTTTTAGTAGAGACAGGGTTTCACCATGTTGGCCAGGCTGGTCTTGAACTCCTGACCTTAGCTGATCCGACTGCCGTGGCCTCTCAAAGTACTGGGATTACAGGCATGAGCCACCGCACCAGCCAAAAATTTTAAATTGACCCACATTTTATTTTACTTGCTATTGAGTTAACATATTTAGCATTTACCCTTAGGGTTGGTAAAAACATGCTATCAAGGTATTATGCAGGAATTTACATCTTATTTATTTATTTATTTATTTAAAACGGAGTCTTGCTCTGTCACCCAGGCTGGAGTTCAGTGGCATGATCTTGGCTTACTACAACCTCTGCCGCCTGGGCTCAAGCGATTCTCCTGCCTCAGCCTCCCGAGTAACTAAGATAACAGGTGCATGCCCACACCTGGCACATTTTTTGTATTTTTAGTAGAGATCAGATTTCATCAGGTTGTTGGTATATTACTGGTTTAAGTGATTCTATTATTCCGAACTTTCAGAATTTTACCTACTTCTCAATCCTGTGTCTTAGGTAGATGTTTATAATGTGATTCATTTTCAACAACCTACTGTCCATGAATAATAATCTTATATTACTATTTTCCCCCAACATTCAATAGAAGACTTTGATTCCCTTGCCAATCTCTAAAGCTAAAGTTGAATGGTTTCACTTAAAAGTTACTTATTTGAGACTGGGTGCAGTGGCTCATGCCTGTAATCCTGGCACTTTGGGAGGCCAGGGCAGGTGAGTCACTTGAGGTCAGGAGTTTGAGACCAGCCTGGCCTACATGGTGAAACCCCATCTCCACTAAAAATACAAAAATTAGCTGGGCATGGTGGCATATGCCTATAATCCCAACTACTTAGGAGGTTGAGGCACAAGAATCACTTGAACCCGGGAGGCAGAGGTTGCAGTGAGCCGAGATTGCACCACTGCACTTCCAGCCTGGGTAACAGAGCAAGACTATGCCTAAAAAAAAAAATTATTTGAGAATGCTTAATAGTAAGTACAATTATTAATTTAGTTACTTTGGTTGCACTGATGCTATCATTACATCACAGTGCACCTAACATATAAAACAAATGAGATGAAGTCAATTATATTTTTTACATTAATTTACAGGTCACAAATACATTAATCCCTTGGTGAATTTGTTTTAGACCAATTGACAATTATTTGTAAATGTAGCTTAATGTAAACATTAGTACTTTATCTTATTTTGTTCCTGTACTTTAAGTAAGGTTTTAAGTTAAAATATCATTATTTCCTTATTTGAAGACTTAAAGAAAAGAGCTTAGTGGTTTGGGAAGAACCCTTGGTGATGGAGGCTCACTAAATTTGGCCCTGGCAAAGTTCTGATTAGCTTGAGATTGAAAAAGCAAGCTGGGACCTGAAAAGTTAGAGTTCCAATTTTGATTATTTGGAAAATTTGTGTTCTTTCCCCATCTCCCATAGCCTGCCCTGCAACTGTTTATGAGTTATAATCCTGTCTTTTTTCTTATGAAGTATCTTCACTGGGGGATTCTGACCCTGGGACTAGTTTTTGTTTTTGTTTTTTGAGATGGAGTCTCACTCTGTCACCCAGGCTGGAGCTCAGTGGCGTGATCTTGGCTCACCGCAACCTCTGCTAATTTTTCTATTTTCAGTAGAGACAAGGTTTCACCATGTTGGCCAGACTGGTCTCAAACTCCTGACCTCAGGTGATCCACCTGCCTCGGCCTCCCAAAGTGCTGGGACTACAGGCATGCGCCACTGCGCTGGTCTATGAAGCTGTTGTTGGTCCTGCTAGCATTTCTAGATTGAGCGGCTGGAGTGTTATACCTCTCTCCACCAACTGTCTTCAGTTTATTTGTTACCTGTCCTCTTCCTTGGTGTCAAGACCAGGACAATAGGTGTTGCTTTCCGACAGTTCATTTCCTTTTGTCTCAATACAGAAGTTTTCATGGGCTGATCTGCTGAGTTCAGCCTGGGAACTGAGGCCAACATCGGAGTCTCCTCATCACACAAGTTTGAAAGAAGTCCTAGTGACTTGAAGCTCAGAACCATGGATGGCAGAGACTCCCTTTGGACATGGAATTCTCCATCCCTTTCCAGAGAGGGAACAAAGCCCACAGCACTGGTGAGTGAACTGCTGACCATCCCCAAGTGTTCAACTCTGAGATTTAAAAATAACCTTTTCTCTTATTTTTACAAAAATAACATGGTGGCAGGGTATGGTGGCTCATGCCTGTAATCCCAGCACTTTGGGAGGCCGAGACAGTGGATTGCCTGAGATCAGGAGTTTGAGACCAGCCTAGCCAACACGGTGAAACACTGTCTGTACTAAAAATACAAAAGTTAGCCAGCTGTAGTGGCAGGCGCCTGTAACCCCAGCTACTCAGGAGGCTGAGGCAGCAGAATTGCTTGAGCCCAGGAGGCAGAGATTGCAGTGAGCCAAGATCGTGCCATTGCACTCAAGCCTGGGCAACAAGAGTGAGACTTCATCTCAGAGCAAATAAACAAGCAAAAATAACATGGCATAAAACTTATGCCTAGCATCCAGCCACCTAGAGATATCACTTTCCTGTTGTCTATCCATATTATATCTCCCTGTTTTCTTTTTAAGTCAAAACCTGTTCCCCCCCCCCCCCCCCACCTCAGGCTAGAGTGCAGTGAGCGGTATAATCTCGGCTCACTGCAACCTCCGCCTCTCAGATTCAAGTTGTCCTGCCTCAGACTCCCGAATAACTGTTATTACAGCTGTCCACCACTGTGCCCGTCTAATTTTTTTATTTTTAGTAGAGATGAGGTTTCACCATGTTGACCAGGCTGGTCTTGAACTACTGATCTTGTGATGCGCCCACCTTGGCCTCCCAAAGTGCTGGGATTACAGGCGTGAGCCACCGCACCCATTCCCAAAACCTATTTTGTAAACTGCTTTCCCACACTCAATATATAGTCAGCACTTTTTTTTTTGAGCCGGATCCTGACTCTGTTGCCCAGGATGGAGTGCAGTGGCATGATCTCAGCTCACTGCAACCTCTGCCTCCAGGGATCAAGCAATTCTCCTGCCTCAGCTTCCCAAGTAGCTGGGACTACAGGCACACACCTCCATGCCCACCTAATATTTGTATCTTTAGTATAGACAGGGTTTCACCATGTTGTCGTAGCTGGTGTTGAACTCCTGACTTTTAGTCATCTGCCTGCCTCAGCCTCCCAAAGTGCTAGGATTATAAGCGTGAGCCATCCTGCCTGGCCTATAGTGAGCATTTTCTGTTGATCATAAATATTCTCCCGTAAAATGACTTCAAATGCGAGCAATAAATTCTACTAAAAGGCCGGTGTGGTGGGCCACACCTACAATCCCAGGACTTCAGGAGACCAAGGGTCAAGGATGGCTTGAGCCTGGGAGTTCAAGACCAGCCTGGGCAACACAGAGAGGCTCCCATCTCCACAAAAAAATTTAAAAATTAGCCAGAAGTGATGGTGTGAATCTGTAATCCCAGTTACTCGGGAAGCTGAGGCAGGAGAATCACTTGATCCCAGGAGTTGGAGACTGCAGTGAGCCATGATCATGCCACTGCACTGCAGACTGGGCAAAGAGTGAGGCCCTGTCTAAAAACAAAAAGTCTGCTTAACGAATTTCCATGATTTAGAATCAGTCTCCTATTGTTAGTCATTTACCTAGCTCCAATTTTTCTACGCAAATAGCCTTGCTAAACATCCCTGAAAATTAATGTATGCATATATTCTGGATTGTTTTTCATTCAAATATATTTCTAGACATGAATTAATGAGACCAAATGTAGGTAAGAAATGGAAAGGCTTGGGTGGGCCTGGGTGTGCTGACAGCAGCACCAGGACAGCACAGTGACAACACAGTGGCGGAGACCTCAGCCGCAGCTACTCCTTACTTTCTTGATTTACCTGGTTGCTTCCTCCCTCTTCCCCCAGTAATTATTATTCAGAACTTCCCAAAATAAAGCCGGTGTCCTGATTTTACCTACAAACAGTGACAGAGGTTTCACCTGAAGGAAAGACTGACCCAGCAGGGAGATCCAGCAACAAGGGTGAGGGTGGGAGTTCCAGAGGGGAAGGGGTACAGGTGGGGCCCGGAGCCAGGTTACAGATGCATGCTCCTCCCAGGTAGCACCAGGCCGGGCCCTGCCCCTCCCATGCATGGAAGTGGCAGGAGGTTGTGACAGTGACCCTGACAGCAGGTGGCTGGCCTCCTCTATGCCACTGACCATGGAGTGCTGTAGTGTCTGTCTTCCTTCTCTCTCCTTACCCTCCCTTGCCCCACACCTTTGGCCTTCTCCCATTCCCCTTCACCAGGTCCAGGTGAGTGGGTTGAGCCCAGCCTGAGCAAAGGCCTCTGGCAGGGGAGCCGCAGCAGAACACAGGCATCTATCTATAGGAGTGTCCAGATTGCATCTGGGGACCAGCCCTTGGAGAAAAAGGTGTAACTCAGTGCTCTTAACCTGCACACTGTAATGGGGGTGACTGATATCTTTTGGTGGGGTTTTTCTTTTCGACAGAAAGGGTCCCGGATATCAGAAAGAAATTCTTTTTTTTTTTTTCCCCAGAGACAGAGTCTTGCTCTGTCACCCATGCTGGAGTGCAGTGGTGTGATCTCAGCTCACTGCAACTCCGCCTCCTGGGTTCAAGCGATTCTTACGTCTCAGCCTCCTGAGTAGCTGGGACTACAGGTTTGTGCCATCACACTCGGCTAATTTTTGTATTTTTGTGGAGACAAGTTTTCGCCATGTTGGCCAGGCTGGTCTCAAACTCCTGACCTCAAGTGATCCACCCGCCTCAGGCTCCAAAGTGCTGGGATTACAGGTGTGAGCCGTTGCGCCAGGCCAGAAAGAAGTTCTTGGTGGGACAAGACATCAAAACCAGCTGGCATCCAGTTCCCCATCCTTGCTTTCTGTTTCACTAGTTGTTCAGGGAGTGAAGAGATGAAGCTTTAAGTGCAGGTACGATGTAGGCCACTCACCTGGCATTTCATGATGTTTTTCATTATTCACCTTCCCTAAGTCTGATTCTCCTGTATATATCCTTCACTACTGTATAAACCTCTCCAATGCAAGGGACCAGCTCTTATATTTCTTATGTTGTTTCCTAGATAGATAGATGGAGATTATGTGTGTGTGTATATACATATATATATATACTTAATACTTTTTTTTTTTAGACGGAGTTTCACTCTTGTTACCCAGGCTGGAGTGCAATGGCATGATCTCGGCTAACCTCCGCCTCCTGGGTTGAGGCAATTCTCCTGCCTCAGCCTCCTGAATAGCTGGGATTACAGGCAAGCGCCACCATGCCCAGCTAATTTTTTGTATTTTTAATAGAGACAGGGTTTCACCATATTGACCAGGATGGTCTCGATCTCTTGACCTCGTGATCCACCTGCCTCGGCCTCCCAAAGTGCTGGGATTACAGGCTTGAGCCACCGCGCCCGGCCCAACTTTTTTTTCTTGAGAGGGAGTTTTGCTCTTGTTGCCCAGGCTGGAGTGCAGTGGTGCAATCTTGGCTCACCTCAACCTCCACCTCGCAAGTTCAAGTAATTCTTCTACCTCACCCTCCCAAGTAGCTAAGATTACAGGCATTTGCCTCCATGCCCACCTAAGCTTTTGTATGTGCAGCAGAATTTTTCCATGTTGGTCAGGGTGGTCTTGAACTCCTGACCTCAGCTGATCCGCCCACCTTGGCCTCCCAAAGTGCTAGGATTACAGGCGTGAGCCACTGCACCTGGACAACTTTTTTTTTTTTTTTTTCTTTTGAGACAGAGTCTCACTCTGTCACCCAGGCTGCAGTGCGGTGGCACAATCTCAGCTCACTGCAACCTCCGCCTTCCAGGTTGCAGCCATTCTCCTGCCTCAGACTCTGGAGTATGGGATTACAGGTGCCCACCACCATGCCCAGCTAATTTTTGTATTTTTAGCAGAGATGGGGTTTCACCATGTTGGTGAGGCTGGTCTTAAACTCCTGATCTCAGGTGATCCACCTGCCTCGGCTTCCAGAAGTGCTGGGATTACAGGCATGAGCTACCTTGCCAGGCCTAAAGGCTTTGAAATTATTAACAAATGTACCTTACCTAACAAAAAAATACATTTAACTCTTCTCTAAACTAGGTCCTATTGTGTTTTCAACCTCAGCTGTCAAAAAACTCCTATGCTTGAGATATATATACTTAATATACAGAAAAAGTATTAAAATAGCAAGAAGTCCAATTTCACAAATGGTGTAACTGTTATCTGTAGTACCATGGCAAGAAGTATGCAAAATATCAAGGAAATTAAATAATTTTTTGACCCTCCAATAGTGGTTTTTACAATGTTTTTACTAGGAAAAATTATATCTGGAGACCTGGGTCACTGGGCCTACATTTTTAATTCAGCCTCGATGGGGTCTGCAGAGCCTTTCCATACCACTTCTCCACCTCCAGCACCCTGACACAAGAACAGAAAATGAAATACCGCATGTTCTCACTCATAGGCGGGTGTTGAACAATGAGAACACATGGACACAGGGAGGGAAGCACTACACACTGGGGTCCGTTGGGGGGAATAGGGGAGGGACAGCGGGGATGGGGAGTTGGAGAGAGATAGCATGGGGAGAAATGCCAGATATAGGTGAAGGGGAGGAAGGCAGCAAATCACACTGCCACGTGTGTACCTATGCAACTATCTTGCATGTTCTTCACATGTACCCCAAAACCTAAAATGTAATAGAAAAAAAAAAGAAACATTACAAAAAAAGCCTAATTGGAGCTTCCTTCAACCTTTCTCCTCCCTTAAACCCAAGTTCTTTAGCAGTACAGCAAACTTTGCCACTTTCTAACCCAGCTACTAGCGCTGCTGGGCTGCTCTTAGGGTGCCCTCTGCTGGCCACACATGGAAGCAGTAGTAAAAGTCTTAAAACACAAACCTCTTCCTTTAAGAATTCCAAGAATAAAAGTTAAATGCGGGCCGGGCGCGGTGGCTCACGCCTGTAATCCCAGCACTTTGGGAGGCCGAGGCGGGTGGATCACGAGGTCAAGAGATCTAGAACCTCTTGGTCAGCATGGTGAAACCCCGTCTCTACTGAAAATACAAAAAAATTAGCTGGGCACGGTGGCACGTGCCTGTAATCCCAGCTACTCAGGAGGCTGAGGCAGGAGAATTGCCTGAACCCAGGAGGCGGAGGTTGCGGTGAGCCGAGATGGCGCCATTGCACTCCAGCCTGGGTAACAAGAGCGAAACTCCGTCTCAAGAAAAAAAAAAAAATTAAATGCTAAAAAAAATTTTGGAAGAAAGAAAAAAATAGTTGTGTTTGTTTTGCTTAGCATCTTTTGTCTCTTGGATTCAACGGGAGGTAGCTGTTGATGCAACAGGAGGTAGTTAACAAAAGTTTGGATGGCCGGCTGTGGTGGCTCAAGCCTGTAATTCCAGCACTTTGGGAGGCTGAGGCGGGTGGACCATCTGAGGCCAGGAGTTCGAGACCAACCTGGCCAAATGATGAAGCCCCATCTCTACTAAAAATAAAAAATTAGCCAGGCATGGTAGTATACCCCTATGATCCCAGCTACTTGGGGGGCTAAACAGGAGAATCACAAACCTGGGAGGTAGAGGTTGCAGAGAGCTTAGATCATGCCACTGCACTCCAGCCTGGGCAACAAAGACCTTATCTCAAAAAAAAGAAAAAAAAGTTTGAGAGAGCCAAGGTCACACTCCAGAAGTCTTAATTATTTTATCTTATTATATATTTTTTGTAGACATAGAATATTGCCATGTTTGTCATGCCCAGCCCTCCAGAAGCTTCTTAAAAGCACATTGAAGGCCAGGCACAGTGGCTCACACCTGTAATTCCTACACTTTTGGAGGCCAAAGTGGGAGGATCACTTGAGTTTGGGAGTTCAAGATCAGCCTGGGCAACAGGGCAAGACTCCATCTCTACAAAAAAATATTTAAAATTAGCCAGGCAAAATTTTTATTAGTGATCCCAGCTCCTCAGGAGGCTGAGGTGGGAGGATCGCCTGAGCCTGGGAGGTGGAGACTGTAGTGAACCGAGATCATGCAACTGCACTACAGCCTGGGAGACAGAGTAAAACCCTGTCTCAAAAGTAATAATAATAAAATAAATTCAAAAGCATATTGAAACAGTAAAGAACTCCTACAACTCAACAACAATAAAAACAAACAAATTCATCAAGAAATGGGCAATGGACTTGAACAGATGTTTATTTAAGAAGATAAACAAATGGCCAACAAGGACATTTAAAAATGTTCAACACCATTAATCGATTAATTAGGGAAATACAAATCAAAACCAAAACACAACCAGGCAGCTGAGCCAGTAGTCTCAGCTACTCCAGAGACTGAGGCATGTGTCATCTGCAGGTGGCACTGCCCTTGGCGGGCGGGCAGGCAGGCCTCTCTACTCAAAGGTGGTGACCACGTTTAGGTTCTGAGATGGGAAGTGCAAGGGGAATAGGTCACGGGGGCCTTTTTTTTTAGTATAACTTTTCCTTCTTTGCTGTCTAGTCATCCTCGGTCTTCTGCTTCCTGGTATGGACATCATCATCCTCAGCATCTTCAGCTGTCTGCTTGCCCATAGCCAACTCAGCTTCCTCATCTTCATCTCCATCCTCTTCCTCACCATCACCTTCTTCCTCCCCACCTTCCTCCTCTTCTTCATTGACCTCAGCATTAGCCTCCTGCTCCCCATTTTCCTCATTCCCATTAGCTGGGGTGTCTCTTCTGTTTTCTGCCTCTTCCACAACTTCCTTCTTCTCCTTTAAGTCCTTGGTGTGATTTCGGAGCTGTGGCTGCGCCTGACATGGTGGGGACACGGTGATCTGATGCAGGGATTAAAAAGAAAGCAAGAGTTCAGGGACTCTGGCGATAAAGCTGCCAGAGTCCTCAGTGGAAGAGTTGAGGCACACAGTGGAGGCGGCTGCCATGAGCAAGGAGCTGGATGAGGAACAATGCAAAGATGGCTTCAGAGCAGCCAGTCTGGATCTCAAACTGTTAAGGCCTAAAGTCATTAGTGCTGCTTTCTCCAAGCCATAGGTGGCTTTTCACTTTATTTTCAACTGAATGCTTTCACTGTTTTGAGTTTAGCAAGCTTTTTGGTCTTAAAAATATTCAACAATGCAGTTAAGAGGCCAAATACTTTATGCATGAGACATTGTAAGATGAGGAATTTTCATATAGAAAGGTGAACAGATTGGAGGAAATTAAATCCATTCCTCTGGATTTATACAGTACAGATTTTACTCTCAGGCTTTATTAATAAAGTTTCTAACAGAGCTGGAAAGGAGAAGGAAGAGTAACATCTGTTGCAAAACTCCAGTTACGTGTAGGGCAGATAGGAATCTGGGAGATAAGTGACTTGCCCAAATGACACACTGATTTGGGATCTGTAAGGTGGAACCATTGATTCTTATGCATAAGGCTTGATTCAGAATTGCTTTTTATTTTAATGGAAGTTCTGTAGAAAGAAAGGAATACTCGGAAAATTTGAGCTACTTGTAAATGCTTGGAAAATGAGGAAAGAGTAGTTTAAAATCTTACCACCCCTATCCTCCTCCTCCTCATCATCATTAGAATCACAGTCAATCAAAGGTAGCACTTTATGAGCATGAACAAGGTCAGTATGAAAACACGAAGTATCAGGAAGTTGCCACACCCAGTGTATACAATTTCCAAGTCACACCTCTCTGTTTCACATTTATTTATTTCTCTGTTTCACTTTAATATTATTATAAGACCACCAGGTTGGATTGCCTGTTGCACCAAAATGCACCAAAACAGTGGGAGTTGCAGCAGTGAAAGAGATGAATAATTGTAGGGCAACTGAACAAGAAAATGAGAGGAAACGTCAAATCTGCCTCCCTGAGAGGTTTGGGGATGGGGATTTTCAGGGGTCTGGACAGGTGATGGGCTAAAGTATGGGGACTGCTGATTGGTTGAGAAGTGGGGGATGAAGTCATTGGACCAGGAGATGCTGAGTTGGTTTCCTTGTAGGGATCTTTGGACCTGTTGGCATCAGGGATTCTGCTGGAATTCAGGATCTGTAAAACATCTTAAGCGATTCTTGGGTAAAAAGGTCCAATGTCAGTTTCTATCAATGGGAGCAACGGGGGAACAGTGGTCAGTGTGCTGTGAGACCCTCGGTTAGCACCTGCAGGGAAGTGAGTCAGGGCACACCAGTGCACCCTGGTTGATGCCTGACTACAATTCTGCCTAAAGCCTGGCTTGTAATTCTCATTAACCCTGTGAGGGTGTTTTTTTCCCTTGGGCTTTTGTCCCATTCTAAGCAACACTTCTATGGATATTTTTGACTACATATTTTTTGTAGCACATACTAGGAAATATTCTGTGTGCTCAAATTAATTTTTTCCAAGACTGTTTCTCATTTTAACATCCCAGAGCTTCTCTTGCATATTAAGCTGCAATGAGTAAAGGAAGGTATATCTTCATTCCTTTGCCAGAAATTAATTGAGTGCCTGGACCTCAAGTGCTGTAATTCTACCACTTTGGGAGGCTGAAGCAGGAGAATAGCTTGAGCCCAGGAGTTCAAGACCAGCCTGGACAGGAGGATCACTTGAGCCTAGGAGTTGAAGGCTTCAGTGAGCCGTGATTGCACCACTGCACTCCAGCATGGGCAACCCAGCAGTACCCTGTCTCAAAAAAAATTTCTTGAGTGTTTACTCCATGGTAGTCAGGCACTGGGTGGGGCAATGGAAAATAAAGAAACATAATATGGCCCATGTTTCTCAGCATAAAGCTTATCAGACTATGCCCATTGTGTTTATTTAAGAATATACTTACAATACTAGTGGTTCTTTTTATAGCTGTTCATCTTACCTCACCTTTTCCCCCAAATAAAAAATAAGCAACGTTCAATTTTTTTAAAGACGGGAGTCTTGCTCTGCTGCCAGGCTGGAGTGCAGTGGCATGATCTCAGCTTACTGCAACCTCCACTCCCGGGTTCAAGTGATTCTCCTGCCTCAGCCTCCTGAGTAGCTGGCATTACAGGCACCTGCCACCATGCCTGGCTAATTTTTCATATTTTTAGTAGAGATGGGGTTTCACCATGTTGGCAGGATGGTCTCGATCTGACCTTGTGATCCACCTGCCTCGTCCTCCCAAAGTGTTGGGATTACAGGCGTGAGTCACCATGCTTGGCCAGCAACGTTCAGTTTTAAGACACTATGAAGGCCTGGTGCAGTGGCTTACACCTGTGATCCCAGAACTTTGGGAGGCTAAGGCAACCCAATCATCTGAGGTCAGGAGTTCAAGACCAGCCTGGCCAACATGGTGAAACCCCATCTCTACTAAAAATACAAAAATCAGCCAGGTATATCTGTGAGCTCTTGTAATCTCAGCTAGTGGAAAGGCTGAGACAGGAGAATCACTTGAATCCGGGAGGTGAAGGTTGCAAGGAGCTGAGATCATGCCATTGCACTCCAGCCTGAGAGACAAGACTGAAACTCCATCTCAAAAAAAAAAAAAAAAAAAAAAAGACACTATCAAGCTACACGAATCAGATCAAGACAGTGTGGTATTGGAGAAGACTTAGACGTATAGGTCAGAGGAACAGAATGGAACCTAGACTTAGATCCTCACAAAAATATGGCCAATTGATCGTTTTAAATTGTGGTAAAATACACGTAACATAAATTTACCATCGTAACCATTTTTAAGTGTACAGTTCAGTGTGGTTAAATATATTCATATTGTTGGCCGGGCGTGGTGGCTCAAGCCTGTAATCCCAGCACTTTGGGAGGCCGAGGTGGGTGGATCACAAGGTCAAGAGACCGAGACCATCCTGGTCAACATGGTGAAACCCCGTCTCTACTAAAAATACAAAAAAAATTAGCTGGGCATGGTGGCGCTTGCCTGTAATCCCAGCTACTCAGGAGGCTGAGGCAGGAGAATTGCCTGAACCCAGGAGGCGGAGGTTGCGGTGAGCCGAGATCATGCCATTGCACTCCAGCCTGGGTAACGAGCGAAACTCCATCTTAAAAAAAGAAAAATAAATAAAAATATTCATATTGTTGTACGATTAATTTCCAGAACTTTTTCATTTTGCAAAACAAACTATTTCCATTAAACAACAACTCCCCCTTTCTCCAGCTCCCCCCTATTCTACTTTCTCTTTCTATAAGCTTGACTATTTTAGGTACCTCATTTAAGTAATCATATAGTATTTGTGACTGGCTTTTTTGACTTAATGTAATGTCCTCAAGGTTCATCCGTGTTGTAGAATTTTTTTTTTTTTTTTGAGTCGGAGTTTCGCTCTTGTTACCTAGGCTGGAGTGCAATGGCGCAATCTCGGCTCACCGCAACCTGCACCTCCTGGGTTCAGGCAATTCTCCTGCCTTAGCCTCCCGAGTAGCTGGGATTACAGGTACGCGCCACCATGCCCAGCTAATTTTTTGTATTTTTAGTAGAGACGGGGTTTCACCATGTTGACCAGGATGGTCTCAATCTCTTGACCTCGTGATCCACCCGTCTTGGCCTCCCAAAGTGCTGGGATTACAGGCGTGAGCCACCGCGCCCAGCCCTGTCTGGAGCCTTTATCTTGGCCATCGCTGCACAGGCTGCCGCCACTGCCGCCGCCGTCGCAAGCTGTTCTGTGAGAACATTCTCTCCAACCTTAGACCACAATGTATATCCTCCTGTAGCTCCTCCCCGTGGGTCCTGATGGGTCTTCTAAGCCTAAAGGAGAAGTCTGTCCCCCCTCCCTACCGCCTCCCACAGCCCTTCATAGATGTGGGTCTGCCTTGCTGGTCTCCAGTTTTCTTTTTGGCCAGGGTCCAAAGAGTACAGATCACAAAGAAGTCTGCTCCCTTGTGGAGTGAAATGGCCCCAATTTTCCTCTTACTTTCCTAGACACTGGACAGCAGAACCATTCCTAGACCTGGGTACAGTTCTGGCAAATGAAGATCAGCTCCAGGCACAGCTCCATGCACACGGGACAGGGCAGTGCTGCACCCAGTGACTCCATGGCTCTCAGTCTACCGGCCTGACCAGATGCTAGAACAGGCCGGGAAATGCTCTGGGAGCCACGTCACAACAGCACCATGGCCAGGCCTGGCTTTCCTCCAGGGGATGAAGCAAGGAAGCTCCTTGAGTGCTTCAGGGGTGCCAAGACATGCCAGGGAGCCAGGCGGTCAAATCCAGCTGCAGCTCCTTTCTGTGTAGCTTGTGTACCAAGATGGCTTTTAGATTTTTTAGACCTTTTCTGTTTTGAGATGTAGTTTTGCTCTCATTGCCCAGGCTGCAGTTCAGTGGGATGATCTCGGCTCACTGCAATATCTGCCTCCCGGGTTCAAGAGATTCTTTTGCCTCAGCATCCCAAGCAGCGGGGATTACAGGCATGTGCCACCATGCCTGGCTAATTTTGCATTTTTAGGAGAGACAGGGTTTCACCATGTTGGTCAGGTTTGTCTCTAACTCTTGATTTCAGGTGATTTGCCTGCCTCAGCCTCCCAAAGTGCTGGGATTATAGGCATAAGCCACCGTGCCTGGCCATTTTTTTTGATATTGTATAAAACAAAAAAACAAAACAACAAAAACAAAGATATGAAACAGAGACCATACATGACCTGCAAAGTCTTGAATACTTTACTGAAAGAGTTTGTGGTCTTGTGTAATTGAGAAGATGAACATACTAAACTCCAGTCCCTCCTGTGCACAGCATCTTGGACTCAGTTTATCGGGGAGAAGTTGGGGGATAGCCCCCCACCACCATGGCTGGACTGTCTGAGGCAGGCAGCCCCTGGCCTCTGCAGTTCCTTCACTCAGGCATGTTGCACAAGGCCATCTCTCAGTCCTTCCAGTTTTCTGATCCTGGGCGTCGCCAGTCTTGGCTTGTGACTTGACCTTTCCCAGCCCTCAGTGACTGTCTCACCTGCCTGCCTGCCTGGGGTTCCTGGAGCATCAGCCAGTCTAAACAAGGGGCACTGGTTGAACACCAATGTTGGGAGGCCATTGTCATGTGTTATCTCTTATTTCATCTCTACAGCCCTAACAGGCTCAAGGAATTAGCTTACATTAAGTCAGAGAAACTGAGGCACAGAGAGGTAGGATAACCTGTCTAAGGCTGCAAGGTGTCATGTTCCATATTATTCTTTCTTTTTTCCTGACAGGCTATGTGGCCTCACAGATGAGGTTGTCATGTAGATGTGAAGGTTCGTAGTAAAATGTATGAGTGTAGCCAGGCACGATGGCTCACGCCTGTAATCCTAGCACTTTGGGAGGCCCAGGTGGGTGGATCACTTGAGGTCAAGAGTTCGTGACCAGTCTAGCCAACACGGTGAAACCCCGTCTCTACTAAAAACACAAAAATTAGCTGGGCATGGTGGCAGGTGCCTGTAATCCCAGCTACTCAAGAGGCTGAGGCAGGAGAATTGCTTGAACCTGGGAAGTGGAGGTTGTAGTTAGCTGAGATCGTGCCACTGCACTCCAGCCTGGGCAAAAGAGCAAAACTCTGCATCAAAAGAAAAAAAAAGTATGGGTGTATTATACAGCTAGACATGCTTATGAGACCATGGGGAGCAGGGAGGAAGGAGTGAAAACCCACACCCAACACTCTTAGCCCCCCATTCAGCATGCAGGTACCCAGCATTGAATATGTTTAAGACACAAGATGGGCCCTGGGGAGCTGAAGGTGCTGTGAATGCTCATTGTTCACGATGGTGACAGCCACTGTTGGAGGGTTCAGTACATATGAGTTCTCAGCATGTACTATTCCAGTTACTCACCAGAACACTCCTATATAATCAGGTCCAGGGCATAAATAAGAAGTAGGCTGGGCCAGTAGCCCATGCCTGCACTCCCAGCTCTTTAGGAGGCTGAGGCGAGAAGATTGCTTGAGCCGAGGAGTTCGAGATTAGTCTGGGCAACATAGCAAGACCCTGTCTCTATAAAAAATAAAAGTAAAAGAAAGGAAATAGGGTAATATTCCTGCTCTCACAGAGCTCTCAGTTCAATGGAGAAAACAGATACAGAAGGAGAGGTGCAGGCATCCCAACTGGCCCACTAGTCATGAGATCCCTGCCCATCTTCCATCAAGGCCAGAAATGCTGACTACTACCCTCATCAGACTGACGTCAAGGAGCGATCATGTGATATGCTTTTGTCCAGTGAAATGTGCTGAAGTCTGCTGAGAGGTTTCAAAGAAACTTTTTGCACTCCTGAAAGAAGAAACATGCGAATTTCGCCACACCTCCCCATCTCTTTCCACCTTGTATGAAGACTCAAAAGCTGGAGTTGCAGCAGCCATTATGGAACCATGAGGGAAACCACCAAGAGAATCACAGATATATGGACACTGACATCAGCGAACTGCTGGACCAACTGTTTCACCATGTTGGCCAGGCTGGTCTCCAACTCCTGACCTCGTGATTGGCCCACCTCAGCTTCCCAAAATGCTGGGATTACAGGCGTGCTACCATGCCCTGCCAAAAAGCTGTAAACATTTAGAGAACACAAGACTACTTGAAGTGGAAACAGAAAGGAGGGGGAAGGTGTGGTAGCCTTTGTCTGTGGCTGACTCTACTAAAGCCATCGCCTTATTGCCTGCTTTTTTTTTTTTTTTCTCTTTTTTGAGACTGAGTCTTCTTCTGTCGCCCAGGCTGGAGTGGTGCAGTGGTGCAATCTCACCTCACTGCAACCTCCACCTCCGGGTTCAAGTGATTCTCCTGCCTCAGCCTCCTGAGTAGCTGGGATTACAGGTACCCACCACCATGCCCAGCTAATTTTTGTATTTTTAGCAGAGATGGGGTTTCACCATGTTGGCCAGGCTGGAACTCCTGACCTCAAGTGATCCACCCACCTTGGCCTCCCAAAGTGCTGGGATTACAGGAATGAGCCACTATGCTTGGCTGCCTTCTGTCTTGCTAGGAGCACCCTGGCTGCTTTTAACTCTTGAGACAAGTCCATGATGGATGAGATCACCCCAACATTTAGGGCAGGTTTGGCTACATGGACTAGTTCTCATCAATGAGATGTCAGGGGAATTTAGCTAGGTTTACTAGGAAATGCTTCCCTCTATAATAAAAAGGAAAAACTGCCCACCTTTTTTTTTTCCTGCTGCCTCTCCTTCTTTCTATCTTGACTGCAGTTGTGTGATGACATGATCATGGCACTACAGCAGCTGTCTTGTGATCAAGAAGTAAATCTCTGAAGGTCAGCAGCGATGGTGATCCAGACCACTGACCTTGACATCAGCGAGCTGCTGAAAGAACCTGGAACCACCCCACTGGAGACTTCTGGTAAGATAAATGTCTTTGTTACTTTAAGCCATTATTAATTGGGTGTTCTAATGCTCATTCTTGGCTTGTGAACAAGCCTTCCTGGAAGACATGGCATTTGAGCTGAGGCTTTAAGGATGGGTCATGCTTGGACATGCAAGTATAAAGGAGAGGACTGGGGAGAGGTGGATTCCAGAAAAGGAACTGTTTGGAGCCAAGGCAAGGAGCTGGAATGTGTGGAGATAATGAGTAGTCTGGTTTAGCAAGAGCATTCACAGTTTATTGGGCACTGAAATGCAGTGTGTGTTTGATGGTCTGCAGGAGATGGGAAGCTATGGGGCTGGGCTGGGGGCTGCCTGCAGGCAGGACCTGCAAAAACAGGCAGACAGAGGCCAAAGATGGCCTTTGCCTTTAAGACTCAGGCACCCAATGACAGTGAAGACCAGTCCCTTTTACCGAAACCCAGATCCCAGGAGCAGGGCTCAGGTTCAGATCTACATGGTGGCAGACCCTCTTTCACCCACTATCCTCCGGCTGTGCTGTGTTTCCCAGCCTCCCTCAGGCTGTATGGTCCTTTTGGTCCTAAGACACAGCAGCAGGTGAGCAGTTAAGCTCAGCCTCCTCTGTTCCCTGCATAGCAACCCAAGGCCTTGGGTTCTGGACCTGGAGAGAGCCACCTAGCCCACCCTGTGGGAGTTCAAACAAGAAGCAGGCTACTGTTGGTTAAGCCACTGAGATTTAGGAATTGATCTGTTATCATGGCACAGCCTAGCTTGGGGCTTCTCAAACTATCTATGGTAAAGGGCTAGTTCTCATAAAAAAAAAAAAAATTTTTTTTTTTTTTTGAGACAGAGTTTTTCTGTCATCACCCAGGCTGGAGTGCAATGGCATGATCTTGGTTCACTGCAACCTTTGCCTCCCTGGTTCAAGTGATTCTCCTGTCTCAGCCTCCCTAGCAGCTGGGATTACAGGCACTTGTCGCTACACCTGGCTAATTTTTGTATTTTTAGTAGAGACAGGATTTTGCCATGTTGGCCAGGCTGGTCTCAAACTCCTGGCCTCAAGTGATCAATCCACCTCAGCCTCCCAAAGTACTGGGATTACAGGTGTGAGCCATGGTGCCCCCAGCCTCTTTTTAAAAATTTCTAATATAACACAGATGAACACTTTTATAAAGTAAAAGTAACTTAATGGAAAATATTTTTAAAAGACATCCACGATACAAACCCAACTTTATTCTATTCAACAGGCACTGTCACATTGGCATAGAGTTTCTAAACCCTTACTCTTACTTTCTGCACCTCACTTTCCAAGTGGGGACCACCCTTGGAGCTGTACTGGCCAGGCCTGTCCCATCCCACCCCTGTCAGGCCCCTGTGTATGAAGCACAGGCCAAGGGGCAACGGGAGTGGGATTCAGCCTGGGCTCTGCTTGGATTCATCAACCCCAATGGGTACCTCTTGCTCATATGCCCCAAAGTGAGGTCTGAAGGGTATGTGGGACTGTCTGCAGGCAACTGGAGATTGTGATTGAAGACACAGAGATAATTTAGCGGTCATTTATTGAACTGTTATTGGATGCAGGCATTGCATTAATCAATTTTTGCAAACATCATCCCATTTAATCAGTGCAAAGCAGGCACTATTGGGCACTACCTTTTATTTTCATTAAAAAAAAATGTGAGCCAGGTGTGGTGGCTCAAGCCTGTAATCCCAGCACTTTGGGAGGCCGAGGCGGGTGGATCACGAGGTCAAGAGATCGAGACCATCCTGGTCAACATGGTGAAACCCCATCTCTACTTAGCTGGGCATGGTGGCGCGTGCCTGTAATCCCAGCTACTCAGGAGGCTGAGGCAGGAGAATTGCCTGAACCCAGGAAGCGGAGGTTGCGGTGAGCCGAGATCGCGCCATTGCACTCCAGCCTGGGTAACAAGAGCGAAACTCCGTCTCAAAAAAAAAAAAAAGTGGTAGGCTGGGCACAGTGGCTCACACCTATAATCCCAGCACTTTGGGAGGCCGACATGGGCAGATCATGAGGAGTTTGAGATCAAATTCTTGGTCAACATGGTGAAACCCCATCTCTACTAAAAATACAAAAATTAGGTGGGCATGGTGGCACATGCCTGTAATCCCAGCTACTGCAGAGGCTGAGGCAGGAGAATTGCTTAAACCTGGGAGGAGGAGGTTGCAGTGAGCCAAAATGGACCACTGCACTCCAGCCTGGGCAACGGAGTAAGACTCCATCTCGAAAAAAACGAACAAAACAAACAAAAATTTGTGGTAAAATATGCGTAACATAGATTTTACCATCCTAACCATTTTTAAGCATCCAGATCAGTGGCATTAAATGCATTCACATGATTGTACAAACACCACCATTCATCTCCAGAACGTTTTTATTGGTTTAGTCCAAACTGAAACTCTGTCCCCATTAAACAACAACTCCCCATTCCCCCTCCTCATAGCTCCTGACACCCACCATTCTTGGCACTGCCTTTTACAGATGGAAAAGAAACAGAGAGGGAACAGGAGGTGGCAAGACAGCCAGTCCTCGTCCTGGTGGCCCTGGGACAGGACAACCTCCAGGGCCCTGTGCTTGGCTCTGGGTGGTAAATGCCATCTCCCAGGCCACAGTGGCCAAGTGGGATGGGCACAGTGGAGTGACCCCCTCCCCAGGAGGCAGTGAGGGGTGTGGGCAGCACTGACACTCAGGTCAGGAGGAAAAATATGACCCAGAAAAGGGCTCGGACAGCCAGAGGGTCCAAGGGAGGAGAGTGGGTAAATAAGTCTATGGTGCTTCTGAGGTTGGAGGGGGCAGAGGACTTGGAATTTCAGACATCATGGGTGACTGGTTCCAGAGAGGCCAGATGCCAGGGACAAGGGCAAAGGTGGTGGGAGCACAAGCCAGGAAGGGGACACGCAGGCTGGGGGGGGGCACTTGGGTGGGGCAGAGAGGTCTGCCCTATACCCCCAGACCCCTCTCCAGAGGTCACCTGACTTAAACAGGGGTGGAACCTTTCCTGCCTCTGTGGAACCTGCCCCATTCCTGCCTATTTTGGGATGCTGATGTGGTTTTGCCTCGTTGCAATGTTCGCCACACTCTCGCTCCCTGTAGCAGATTCTTCCTCCTCTGCTCCCCTTGGACACCGGGGGGCTCTGCTGGTCTGGGGAAATCTTTGCCATGAGCCACCCCTGCCTCCCAGGAGCCTGCAGTCAGCTGGGGCAGCATACTCACTGCAGGAAGTGAGTGCTCTCTGAGGAGAAGAATTTGCCAGTTCCCTAAAGACTAAGAGAAGATCACTGGCCTGGGGCCCGGGGAACTTCATGGAGAAGGTCCTCTGAGGTGTGCCAGGAGGAAGGGTGGGAACAGAGCAGGAGTGGGATCTCAGAAGGAAGGGGGGTGTACTGTGCCCCCATTGTGGGCACCAAGCTGGACTCCAATTGGGGCCCATTTTGGTACCTGTCAGACAAAGCCAGGGAATCCATGGGACTTGGAAGCAGGGAAATAATGTGGAGGATGCGTCTGTAGACCGGCTGTGAGGGGTGTGGGGCGAAGTAGCAAGAGACCCAGAGACTGACCTGGGGGTGAAGACAGGGAGTTGGAGCTGAAAGACATTTGTCCAAGAATCTGTAGACAAATTGAATGGCTAGGAGTGTTGGCCAGCTGACTTCATACAGAGAGAAAGATAAAAGTGATTTCCTTGGGGTCAAGAGAGGATGCCACATTAGAAGATAGCTCTCTGAACTCCCGGAACCTGACTACCAGGATGTCTGTGGTTGAAAACCTCGAACAGAGCCATCCACTGCAGATTGTGGAATGGGAACAGGCTTAATGCCAAGGTTTTGTTCTTACCCACACCCAGCCCAGCTGGAGAGGGGCCCTCTGCATGCTTTGGAAAGGCTGGCCTCTAGGCACATTTCTATCCTTTAAAGAGAGAATACACAGGAGTTCCAACATTGCTGGTGGTCCCTACCCAGAGACTCCATGTCTCAACAGCCCAGGCCCTGGGATGGGGAGCAGAGGACGCGGCCCAACCTGTAGAGCTTCGGATGGTCTCAGGACCGTGGCACATTCTTGGAGGCCTGGCATGACTGAGATCAGGTATTTTGACCATCTAGGGAGAGACAGGGACTTGAAGTCTACACTGAGTTGGTTTAAAGAAAGTGAAGAAATGTGTTACTTCTTGCTCACTTGTTTGTGCATTGTTTTAAAAAGTGTTGGGGCTCTTTGAAATTTGCCACCAGAATGGCCCACCAACTTTATTTCTACCCCAACCCTCTCCCCACAGTCCACGGACAAAGAATGATTTGGCTTTTCAGAACAAAAGGCCAGAAGTACTAGTACCCATTGTTTCTTTGTCCAGAATTCCCTCCATTTTCTGCGTACAAATCCACAAAGCATGTCCCCTTCTCTGCGGAGCCTTCTCCGCCTTCTCAAAGGGCTCTTGGCCTCATATGACCTGGTGTGTTCCCGGCAAGAAGCCATCTGGCCTGGGGCTGCAGTCTGTTCCCAGAGCCCACCTCCCTTCCCAACTGAACAGCTGAGGAGCAGCCACCGCCTGTGGTCCTGTGTCCCTAAGCCCAGGAAGGACTCAGAAGTTCTCCTTAGTGAAGTGCTGAATGAATGGCACCAGCAGGGAAGAACTTAGCTGGCTCCATATTTCTTTTCTTTTTCTTTTTTTTTTTTTCCGAGACGGAGTTTCGCTCTTGTTACCCAGGCTGGAGTGCAATGGCGCGATCTTGGCTCACCGCAACATCCGCCTCCTGAGTAGCTGGGATTACAGGCACGTGCCACCATGCCCAGCTAATTTTTTGTATTTTTAGTAGAGATGGGGTTTCACCATGTTGACCAGGATGGTCTCGATCTCTTGACCTCGTGATCCACCCGCCTCGGCCTCCCAAAGTGCTGGGATGACAGGCGTGAGCCACCGGGCCCGGCATGGCTCCATATTTCATTCAAATCTTGAGTCCATGGCTCTGATACAGTCCATTCTAAGGTACCGTTTCCCATCTGCCTGAAGGATTATTTTATATGCGGGGTTTCTTCATGACTCAGTCTCTGGGCAGCGGCCAGCAGGCGCTCCCAGTCAGAATTTCTGTGGAGGAGGACTTCTGAGCGGCATTCTGACCTCCTGCTCTGCCCTGCGGAAGTCAGACAGGCTGAAATCTTTCCGAGGCTTTTTAATTAAATCAATATTTTTTTTGTTTTGTTTTGGTCCTCAAATTAGTTTGCCAATGTCGATTGTCAAAACTTTAAACTGTTGACCAAAAATCATAATGTAGTTATAATAGCTAAATCTCATCTGTGACTTTTAAATATAGAAAGCAAGAAGACAAACATCTGGTAATAGAGGTTGTGTTCTGAATGGGTGGTGGCCAAAAAAAACCAAAAAAGCATTAGTCAGAGTCTAGAAAAACAGTGTTACTTTTACCAAGTAATATTTAGAGACAGAACTGAGGAGGAAATGTAAGACATCTGTTAAAAAGCAGATTTTTCCAAACACAATCCTTTGGAAATTCTTAGGAAAAATGTTTTAAATAAAAATTAATTTTAGTTCATTTAAAGGTATTTTACATTGTAAAAACAAAGCTCCTACTGTACAAATATTACAACTTAGAGGTTTGCTGAAGATTCAGAATCAACAAACATCAGAGCTCAGTTGTGAGCTAGAGAACTTTTTCCTAACTTTAAAAAATAACATAGTTAATATGTCGGCACATTTGTGCTGTAAAAATTCAAATGATAGTTAAAGCTCAAGTTCCTCTTGTATATAACAACCCTTTCCATGGCCCTCCCCAGAGAAAACCACCATCATTATTTATGATAGGTAGTCAGGCAGACAAGAGCAAGGCTGGAGAGGGCCCCCAGGGGTAAGGGGAATGTCAGGCAACCATCAGGTGATGGTCAGGAGGTTATTATTATTTTTGGGGGGATAGAATCTCACTCTGTTGCCCAGCTAGAGTGCAGTGGCACAATCTTGGCTCACTGACCTCCACCTCCTGGGTTCAAGCGATTCTCCTGCCTCAGCCTCCTGGGTAGCTGGGACTACAGGTGCGTGCCACTTCGCCTGGCTATTTTATTTTTAGTTGAGATGGGGTTTCGCCATGTTGGCCTGGCTGGTCTTGAACTCCTGTCTCAAGAGATCCGCCTGCCTCGGCCTCCCAAAGTGCTGGGATTACAGGCATAAGCCACCTGGCCTCGCCAAGATAGTTCAAATTAAAAAATAAATATTTTCTCTTACTTCCTTCTTTTTCTTTCCCCCTCTGCTTCCTGCTTCCTACTTTCCCCTTCAGAAATGCAAATATAACCTTCACCTCCCCTCACCAGACACTCCCTACAGGGCACATTCATCTAACTATGTGCTCCAAGACAGATCTTTCCTCGAGAGTTGACAGTTGATTTGCAGACCAAAGTATGCCCCATGGAACTCTCACCTCAGAACCCGGACCCATGCGGAGACCATGTCAAAGGCATGCTGATGTGGCCATCTTTACAACTTACTTCTGGCCAGGAGCGCCAACTCAGCTGTTGGATAGATAAGGCACCAAGCTAGCAGTGGGCCCCCTGCCCATGCACACTTTACCCACTACCTTATAAAAGTTTTCTGCTCCAAAAGTGAAACAGCACATTTCAAGTCACGGCACCTTGTGCCTCTTCCCATAAGGTAACTTCAGAATAAATTCACTTTTTTTGTACTAGATCTCATTCTTGTTAACTGGACACTGTATGTGGCAAGCAACTAACTTGCTTTTTGATTATGGTCATGCCACCTTCCTCTCCTTTTCTCACTTTCAGGCAACCACAGATCAGCTATCTGTCATGACAGATTACTGTGCATTTTCTAGAGTTTTATATAAATGAAATCACACAGAATATACATCTTTTTTTGTCAAGAGTCTTTCACATAATTAGGTTGAAAATACATTCCTGTTGAATGTATCAATAATTTGTTCTTTTAAAATTGCTGAGTAGTATTTCACCTATTTTTATAACCACAATGAGTTTATGTGTTCACCTGTTCATGGATGTTTGTGTTATTTCCAGCTTTTGGCTATTCCACATAAAGCTGCTGTGAACACTCATGTACAAGTCTTTGTAGGGACATATGCATTTTTTTTTTCTTTTGGGTAAATGCCTAGGAGTGGAATTGTTAACAGAAAGGGGTCCTGATCCAGACCCAAGAGAGGATTCTTAGATCTTGAGCAAGAAAGAATTTGAGGCCGAGGCAGGTGGATCATGAGGTCAAGAGATCAAGACCATCCTGGTCAACAAGGTGAAACCCTGTCTCTCCTAAAAATACAAAAAATTAGCTGGGCATGGTGGCGCATGCCTGTAGTCCCAGCTACTCAGGAGGCTGAGGCAGGAGAATTGCCTGAACCCAGGAGGCGGAGGTTGCGGTGAGCCAAGATCGTGCCATTGCACTCCGGCCTGGGTAACAAGAGCGAAACTCCGCCTCAAAAAAAAAAAAAAAAAAAAAAAAAGAAAGAATTTGAGGTGAGTCCATAGAGTAAAGTGAAAGCAAGTTTATTAAGAAAGTAAATGATTCTTCCTAACCATGAACATGGACTGTTTCTCCATCTGTTTGTGTCCTCTCTTATTTCGTTGAGCAGTGGTTTGTAGTTCTCCTTGAAGAGGTCCCTTACGTTCCTTGTTAGTTGTATTCCTAGGCATTTTATTCTCTTTGTAGCAATTGTGAATGGCAGTTCATTCTTGATTTGGCTCTCTTTAAGTCTATTATTGGTGTATAGGAATGCTTGTGATTTTTGCACATTGATTTTATATCCTGAGACTTTGCTGAAGTTGCTTATCAGTTTCAGGAGTTTTTGGGCTGAGACGATGGGGTCTTCTAGATATACTATCATGTCGTCTGCAAATAGAGACAATTTGGCTTCCTCCTTTCCTATTTGAATACCCTTTATTTCTTTTTCTTGCCTGATTGCTCTGGCTAGAACTTCCAGTACTATATTAAATAGGAGTGGTGAGAGAGGGCATCCTTGTCTAGTGCCAGATTTCAAAGGGAATGCTTCCAGTTTTTGCCCATTCAGTATGATATTGGTGGTTGGTTTGTCATAAATAGCTTTTATTATTTTGAGATATGTTCCATCAATACCGAGTTTATTGAGAGTTTTTAGCATAAAGGGCTGTTGAATTTTGTCAAAGGCCTTCTCTGCATCAATTGAGATAATCATGTGGTTTTCGTTTTTGGTTCTGTTTATGTGGTGAATTACGTTTATAGACTTGCGTATGTTGAACCAGCCTTGCAAACCCGGGATGAATCCTACTTGATCACGGTGGATAAGCTTTTTGATGTGCTGTTGCAATCGGCTTGCCAGTATTTTATTGAAGATTTTTGCGTCTATGTTCATCAATGGATATTGGCCTGAAGCTTTCTTTTCTTGTTGAGTCTCTGCTGGGTTTTGGTATCAGGATGATGTTGGTCTCATAAAATGATTTGGGAAGGATTCCCTCTTTTTGGATTATTTGGAATAGTTTCAGAAAGAATGGTAACAGTTCCTCTTTGTGTGTCTGGCACAGAACTGAAAAAAACCACCTTGACCTTCATATGGAACCAAAAGAGACCCCACATAGCCAAGTCAATTCTAAGCAAAAAGAACACAGCAGGAGGCATCACACTACTGGACTTCAAACTATACTACAAGGCTACAGTAATTAAAACAGCATGGTACTGGTACCAAAACAGAGATACAGACCAATGAAACAGAACAGAGGCATCAGAGGCAACAAAACATATCTACAACCATACAATCTTTGATAAAGCTGACAAAAACAAGCAATGGGGAAAGGATTCCCTGTTTAATAAATGGTGTTGGGAAAACTGGCTAGCCATGTGCAGAAAGCAGAAACTGGACCCCTTCCTGACACCTTACACTAAAATTAACTCCAGATGGATTAAAGACTTAAACATAAGACCTGGCACCATAAAAACCCTAGAAGAAAATCTAGGCAAAACCATTCAGGACATAGGAGTAGGCAAGGACTTCATGAACAAAACACCAAAAGCATTGGCAACGAAAGCCAAAATAGACAAATGGGACCTAATCAAACTCCACAGCTTCTGCACGGCAAAAGAAACAGTCACTAGAGTGAATCGGCAACCAACAAAATGGGAAAAAATTTTTGCAGTTTACCCATGTGACAAAGGGCTGATATTCAGCATTTACAAAGAACTCAAACAGATTTACAGAAAAAAAAGAAACAAGCCCATTCAAAAATGGGCAAAGGACATGAACAGACACTTTACAAAAGAAGACATACATGCGGCCAACAAACACATGAAAAAATGCTCATCATCACTGGTCATCAGAGAAATGCAAATCAAAACTACATTAAGATACCATCTCACACCAGTCAGAATGGCGATCATTAAAAAATCTGGAGATAACAGATGCTGGAGAGGATGTGGAGAAATACGAACACTTTTACACTGCTGGTGGGAGTGTAAATTAGTTCAACCATTGTGGAAAACAGTGAGGCGATTCTTCAAGGACCTAGAAATAGAAATTCCATTTGACCCAGCAATCCCATTACTGGGTATATATCCAAAGGACTATAAATTGTTCTAGTATAAGGACACATGCACACAAATGTTCATTGCAGCACTGTTTACAATAGCAAAGACCTGGAACCAACCCAAATGCCCATCGATGATCGACTAGACTGGGAAAATGTGGCACATGTACACCATGGAATATTATGCAGCAATCAAAAATGATGAGTTTGTGTCCTTTGTAGGGCCATGGATGAATCTGGAGAACATCATTCTCAGCAAACTGACACAAGAACAGAAAATGAAATACCACTTATTCTCACTCATAGGTGGGTGATGAACAATGAGAACACATGGACACAGGGAGGGGAGCACTACACACTGGGGTCTATTGGGAGGAATAGGGGAGGGACAGTGTGGGGGGGAGCTTGGGAGGGATAGCATGGGGAGAAATGCCAGATGTGGGTGAAGGGGAGGAAGACAGCAAATCACACTGCCACATGTGTACCTATGCAACTATTTTGCATGTTCTGCACATGTACCCCAAAACCTAAAATGCAATAGAAAAAAAGAAAGAAAAATAACCATTTTCCAAAAAAACAAAAAGAAAGAAAGTAAATGAATAAAAGAATGGCTACTTCACAGAGTAACCCTGGGGGCTGCTGGTTGCCCATTTTAATGGTCATTTCTTGATAATATGCTAAACAAGGGTGGATTATTCATGCCTCCCCTTTTTAGGGCATATGGGGTAACTTCCTGATATTGCCATGGCATTTGTAAACTGTCATGGCACTGGCGGGAGTGTAGCAGTGAGGGTGACCAGAGGTCACGCCTGTGGCTATCTTGGTTTTGGTGTTTCAGCCAGCTTCTTTACTGCAGCCTGTTTCATCAGCAAGGTCTTTACGACCTGTATCTTGTGCCTACTCCTAGCTCATCCTGTGACTTAGAATGCCTAATCTGAGAATACAGCCCAGTAGTTCTCAGCCTCATTTTACCCAGCTCCTATTAAAAATGGAGTTGGTTCTGGTTCAAATGCCTCTGACAGAATGGTTGCACCATATAAGGTATTCCCAAACCATTTTCCAAATGGATTGGGCCATTTTATATTCCCACTGGTAGGGGGTGAGAGTTTCCGTTTCATTATATCCTCATCAACACTTGGTATGGTCGGTCTTTTGAATTTCAACCACTCTAAAGTGTGTATTTCTCTAAAAGATAATGATGTTTTAACTTACATTTTCTAATGACTAATAGTGCACATTTTCATGTGTTTACTTATCAACCATACATCTTTGTTGGTCTAGTCAAATATTTTGCACTTTTAAAAATTTGGGCTGCTCTTTTTTTCTTACTGTTGAATTTTGAGAGGTTTCATATAGTCTAGATGCAATCCATATACCAGATATATGCTTGCAAAGATTCTTTCCTAGTCTGTGGTTTGTCTTCTCATTCGTCTCATAGAGCAGTTCATATATATATATTTTCATTCACTCTCAGTGTGTTCTGAGGAACAGATTTTAAATTTTGATGTAGTTCAGTTTACCAACCTGTTCTTATGGATTGTACTTTTGATATTGTATCTCACAAATCTTGAGCTAACCCAAGGTCGTGCATGTTTCTCTAATGTTTTCTTCTAAAATTTTTATAGTTTTAGATTTTGCACTTAGGTTTATAATCCTTTTTAAGTTTTTTACATGATGAATGATATATATCCAAGTTCATATATATACATATATATGTCCAATTGTCACAGCACCATTTGTTGAAAGACTGTCTTTTCTCAGCCAGGTGAAGTGGCTTATGCCTGTAATTCCAGCACTTTTGGAGGCCAAGGTAGGAGGATTACTTGAGGATAGGAGTTTAAGCCCAGCCCAGTCAACACAGTAAGACCCTCATCTCTACCAAAAAGAAAAAAAAAAAAGATTATCTTTTCTCTATTCCATTGTCTTTGTACCTTTGTTAAAAAACATGTGTTCATATATGCATGGGTCTTTTTCTAAAATCTTTATTCTGTCCAATTAATCTATTTATTTATCTATATACCAAAATAACACAGTATTGATTACTGTAGTTATATAATGGTTCTTGAAATCAGGTAGTGTTAGCCCTCCAATTTTGTTCTTTGTCAAAGTTGTCTTGGTCGTTCTAGATCCTTTGCCTTTCCACATGAACTTTAGAATCAGCTTGTCAATTTCCACAAGAAAAGCCAGCTTGGATTTTGATTAGCATTGCAACAAATATGTAGATCAATTATGGGGGGAAGTTGACATTCTAACAATCTTTAATCCTCTGACTCTGGACAAGGTGTATATCTCCATTTATGTAGGTCAGTTTAATTTCTCAGCAGGATTTTGTAGTTTTCAGTGGATGGGTGTAGTGAGTTGAATCATGGCCCCTGCCCCAAAGATATGTCCATGTCCTAATATCCAGGGCCTGAGAATGTGACCTTATTCGGAAAAAAAACCACAAAAAACCTCTGCAGATATAATTAAACATCTCAAGATAAAGAGATCACCCAGAATTTTATCCAGATTGGCTCTAAATCCAAAAACAAGTTTTTGTAAGAGAGATACAGAGAAAGAGAGAGGGAGGAGAAGGTGAAGTGAAGAGACTGGAATGATGGGGCTACAAGCCAGGAAATACCAAGGCACATCTGAAGCCAACAGCAGCAGAAAGAGGCAAAGAACAGACTGTTCCTTAGAAATTTTGCAAGTACTTCAGCCCTACCAATGTCTTGTCAGACAGACTCTAGACTCCAGCACTGTGAGAGAATAAACTGTTGTTTTAAGCCACCAAGGTGGTGGTAATTTGTTATGACTGCCCTAGGAAATGAATACAACAGGTCTTTCACATTTTCTGGCAGATTTATCCCTAGTATTTTATCTTTTTGATGCTATGGTAAAGGACATTGTTTTTCCAATTTCAATTTTGGATTGTTTGTTGCCAATTTATAGAAACACAACTGATTTTTATATGTTGACCTTGTATCCCTCTGCTTTGCTAAGCTCACTCATTCGATCTGGTAGCTTTGCTTTTCTAGATCCCATCAGATTTTCTACATAGACAATCACATCTGAGAATAAAAATGGTTTTACTTTCTATTCTCCATGCCTTTTATTTCTCTTATTGCCTGATTGTGTTAGCAGTGGCAAATCTGTACAGGCCTGCAGCAACCTCAATTCTTGCCTCCTCAGAAGAATGAATTTGAGTGAGAGGCATAAAGCAGAATGATGGAGGTAAGTTTTGGAGAGAGAAAGTTTACTAAAAAGCTTTAGAGCAGGAATGAAAAGAAGTAAAGTACACTTGGAAAAGGGCCAGGCTGGCGACTTGAGAGATTCAAGTGTGGTTTGACCTTTTTCTTAGGGTTTTAAACATTGGCATACTTCTGGGGTCGTGCATGACTTCTCCCCTGATTCTTCCCTTGGGGTCAGCTGTCCGAATGTGCAGTGGCCAGCTAGCCCTCGGGAGAGGCCACATGCGCAGTGTGTTTACTGGAGTCGTATGCACACTCACTCCGGGTGTTTTTCCTCTACCAGTCTAGCATTCCTAGAGGACGGTCATATACCAGTTAAACTCCACCATTCTGCCTCTTAGTGCACATGCTTGAGCCCACTCATCCAACTCTTGAGATCTTATCAGGAAGGTGCTGATCACCAGTTTTAGGTGTTTCTATCTATTGGGAAACTGCCTTTCCCTGGTGCTGGCTACAACCAATAATTATTTCAGAGACACAGTTTAATAACTGTCTGGCCATCACCTGATGTTTGCCTGACATTCCTGATTGGGGGTGCCTCACCTGCCCTGCTCACGTCTAACTACCCACTGTAACAGGTGCACTAGTGAGAATCTCCAGTGCAAGGCTGAATAGAATTGGCAAGAACATGTATTTTGGAATTGCTCCTGACCCTATGGGATCCGTGTTCAGACTTTCATCATTACTAGGTACGATGGTGCCCGTAGGTTTTCTGTAGCTGCCCTTTATCCGGTTGAGAAAGTTCATATTATCAACTTGCTGAGAATTTTTATCAAAAATCTCGTTTGATTTCATCAAATGCTTTTTCTGTCTTAAGGTTACCACATTTTTCTTTTCTCAGTTTGTTAACATGGCAATTTCCTCATGAATGAAGTGATTGGTACTCATCTGAATACTCCAGGGTGTCTCTCTGCAGATCCTCAGGGGTTTCTGTCTCTGTGCCTTTCTCCTCTCTGGATTCTGCTTCATCAACTCAAGCTGCGTTGGTCTCCCAGGCCCTCAGCTCCATCTTCTCAAGTCCAGGAATCTTCCAGGTTCTGCCTCTGTTCTCTCTTTGCTATGGTCTGGAAGCTCTCTCAGGGTGGTAAGCTGTGGCCATTGTGCAGTTCACAATGTTTTTTCTCGTCTGAAAGACAGGGATCACTGTCTTTCATTGCCTGAGGTCCAGTGTCTTAAATGCTAGTTTTTGTCGTTGTGTGTGTTTGCTTGTTTCAGGAGGGAGGTAAGTCCAGTTCCTGTTACTCCATCTTGGCTGGAAGGGGAGGTCATATAAATGATGTTATACGTATTAATTTTTTCTAGCTTTCTATTATGGAAAATTTCAAATGTATTCCAACATAGAGAAAATAGAATAATGAATCCCAGTGTATTATTCATCACCCAGCTTTAACAATGATATTGATGGCTAGCTTTGTTCATCTATAGTTCACTTCTCTGCCTATGCCCTGATCTTATGATACTTTCCCCCTACCAATTTTGAAACAAATTGCACACATTGTATAATTTTACTTGCAGATAACTCAGTTTTTATCTCTAAAATATATAATTTTTAAAAGCAAATGATAGGTCGGTTGTGGTGGCTCATGCATGTAATCCCAGCACTTTGGGAGGCTGAGGCGGGCGGATCACATGACATCAAGAATTTCACACCAGCCTGGCCAACATGGTGAAACCCTGTCCCAACTAAAAATATAAAAATTAGCTGGGTATGGTGACATATGCCTGTAATCCTAGCTACTCGGGAGGCTAAGGCAGGAAAAACCTAGGAAGCAGAGGTTGAAGTGAGCCAAGATTGTGCCACTGCACTCTGGCACAGAGTGAGACTTCACCTCAAAAACAAACAAACAAAAGCAAATGATAATCATTCTTTAATAAAATAAAATTTCTAGCTGTTTTCATTGCTATTTTACAACAGTTTATTCATATCAGGATCCTAACCAGGTCTACATGTTGTATTTGGTGGATAGGTCCTTTTCAACATATTGATTCCTCCCTAGTTTCTCCCTTGTAATTTATTTATTGAAGAATGCAGGTCATTTGTCCTGTATAGCTTCTTAGAGAATGGTTATTCTGGTTCATCTCCATGTTGTCTTCAATGTGATTCTTTATTGTCTGTAAAATTTGTAGTTAGGTGTGGTTCAGGTTCCAGTTTTGGGTAAATATTTCAGAGGCTTTCGTGTACAGTACATAAGCAGTTTATAATGTATTATTGCATCTCTTTCGTAGTGTTCTAGTAGCATCCTGTGCACACCCCCACCATAGTACAGTCTCATACCTCATATCCTCTGTGGTTTTCCTTTCCTACTTTCCTGTGGGTTACCTGAATATTTTATTTGATTTTTTCTTTTTTTTGAGACAGAATTTCACTCTTGTTGTCCAGGCTGGAGTGCAATGGCCTAGCCTTGACTCATGCAACCTCTGCCTCCTGGGTTCCAGTGATTCTCCTGTCTCAGCCTCCCAAGTAGCTGGATTACAGGCACCTGCCACCACACCTGGCTAATTTTTGTATTTTTAGTAGAGACAGGTTTCACCATGTTGGTCAGGCTGGTCTTGAACTCCTGATTTCAGGCAATTCACCCACCTTGGCCTCCTAAAGTGCTGGGATTACAGGCATGAGCCACTGTGCCTGGCCTACTTGAACATTTTCTAAAAATCACTTTTGTATAGTTTCCTTGGTGATTATGCTAGGAAGTACATATACCAAATGTAACTTAGTACAGTCTAACATCTATCGATGTTTTGTTACTTTAACTGAAGTAGAGAAACTTTGCTTCTACAATGTCCTCATACCCTTCCTAGTTCTTAAATATAATCGCCTTAGGCATTTATTCTATATGTATAGAATAATGCCAGATCAAATGGTAAAATTTTTACTTCAACCATTACATGTAATTTAATAAACTCATGTGGCTAGTCCATTATATTTACTCATTCCAATGTTATTTTTCCCTTTCAGCAGTTCCAAGCCATCTTCTGTTATTATTTGCTTTTGTTTATAGAGCTCCCTTTACCTACTCTCTGATCAGGTAGTCCCTTATGAACATTTATGCAAAAATTATCCACGAAGTACTACAAATTCAGCAGCATGTTAAAAGAACTGTATACCATGACCAAATAGAATTTATTTCAGGAATGCACAGATAGTACTACATATGAAAATCAATCAATGTAATAAACATTACAGAAAAAAGAAAACCACCCACACAATCACCTCAATTGAAGCAGAAAAAGCATTTGACAAAATTTAACACTCTTTTATGATAAAAACATGAAACAAACTACGAATAGAAGGAAACTATCTCAACAAAATAACAGTCATATATAAAAAACCTACAGCAAACATCACACTCAAACATCATGGTGAAAGACTGAAAGCTTTTTCTCTAATATTAGGAACAAGGCCAGAATGTCCGCTTTTGCCACTTCTAATCAATATAGTACTAGAAATTTTAGCCACAGCAATTATGCAAAATAAATAAATGGCATCCAAATTGGAAATGAAGAAGTAAAATTATCTGCAAATGACATAATCTTACAAAGAAAACCCTAGAGAGTCCACAAAATACCTATTAAAACTAGTAAGTTCAGCAAAATAGCAGGATACAAAATAAACACATCAAAATCAGTTGCATTTGTATACACTAACAATGAACAATCTAAAAGAAAATTACAAAAACTGTTCCATTTAAAACGACATCAAAAAGAGTAGAATACTTAGAATTAGCCAAAGAGGTGAAAGACTCCTATAATAAAAACTTAAAAAATTTGCTGAAATAGATTAAAGAATATAAACACATCCTGTGTTCATGGATTGGAAGAATATTGTTAAAATGTCAAAACTACCCAATGTGATATACAGATTTAATGGAATCTCTATAAAAAACCCAATGATTCCTTTTTGTAGAAATAAAACAAACTCACTCTAAAATTCCTATGGATTCTCAAGGGATCTTTAATAGCCAAAACAATACTGAAAAATAACAAAGCTGTATAACTCACACATACTGATTTCAAAACTTACTACAGAGCTATATTAATCCAAAGAGCACAGCACTGACAAAAAGACAGACATATGAACCAAAGAGACAAAATAGAGAGCTCAGAAATAAGCTCTTCCATATATGGTCAAACTACTTACTTACTTTTTTTTTTTTTTTTTTTTTTTGAGATGGAGTCTTGCTTTGTTGCCCAGGCTGGAGTGTGGTGGTGCGATTTTGGCTCATTGTAACCTCTGCCTCCCAGGTTCAAGCAATTCTCGTGCCTCAGCCTCCTGAATAGCTGGGAATACAGGTGCATGCCTAGCTAATTTTTGTATTTTTAGTAGAGATGGAGTTTTGCCATGTTGGCCAGGCTAGTGTTGAACTGCTGTCCTCAAGTGATCTGCCTGCCTCAGCCTCCCAAAGTGCTGGGATTGCTATGAGCTACCCATGAGCCACCTTGTCCAGCCACTTTTTTTTTTTTTTTGAGAGAGGGTCTCCTTATGTTGACAGGCTGGTCTTGAACTCCTGAGCTCCAGCAATCTTCCTGCCTCAGCTTCCCTAGTAGCTGGGATTACAGGCCCATACCACCACAGCCAGTTTCAAATAACTTTTGATAAGGGTGTCAAGACCGAAACAATACAGTCCTTTTCAACAACAAGTAGTGCTGGGAAAACTGGACATCCACATTCAAAAATAATGAGGTTGGACCCTTACCTAATGTCATGTAAAAAAATGAACTTAAAATGGCTGAAAGACCTAAATGTAAAACCTAAAGCAATAAAACTATTAGGGGGAAACAAAACAAAACAGGGCAAAAACTTCACAATATTGGATTTGGCAGTGATTTCTTGGAAACACTTTTTTGGAAACAAAAAAGAAATAGAAAATTGGACTTCATGAAAATTTAAAAAAATTGTGCATCAAAACACAGTCAACAGAGTAAAAAAGCAACCCATAGAATGGGAGAAAATATTTGCAAATCACATCTTTAATAAGGATTTTACATCCAGAATATATAGAGAACTCACAAAACTCAACAACAAAATACAACCCAACTGAAAAATGAGCAAAGGACTTGAATAGACATTTATGATACATCAAAGGGCAATAGGCACATGAAAAGATGCTCAATATCACTAGTCATTAGGGGAATGCAAATCAAAACTACAATGAGATACCACTTCATATCCATTAGGAAGGCTGTTATCAAAAATACGCAGAAAATAACAAGTGTTGGCAAGGATGTGGAGAAACTTAAACCCTAGTGCACTGTTGGTGGGAACATACAATGGTATAGCCACTGTGGAAAACAGTGTGGTGGTTCCTCAAAAATTTAAACACAGGATTACCATATGACCCAGCAATTCCACTTATGACTGTATACCCAAAGGAATTGAAGTAGAGTCTTGAAGAGATATTGGTATACCCATGTTCATAGCAGCATAATTAGCAATAACTAAAACATATAAGCAACCCACGTGTCTACTGACAGATGAATAGATAAGCAAAATGTGGTATATACATACAATGGAATGCTATGCCACTTTAAAGGCGAAGAAAACTTTGCATTATACTACAACATGAACTTTGAAGACATTTTGCTAAGTGAAATAAACCAGTAACAAAAGACAAATACTGTATTATTCCACATATAAAGTATTTAGAGTAGTTAAAATGAGAGACACAAAATAGAATAGTGTCACCAGGGGCTGGTGTGTTCAAGAAATGGGGAGTTCTTGTTTAATAAACATTTCAGTTTTACAAAATGATGAGTTAAATAGATGGATAGTGGTAATGGTTGTACAACATGTATGAATATACTTACTAACACTTGACTATATACTTAAACATGAATAAAATGGTAAGTTTTGTTATATATATTTTACTACAGTAAAAAAAACTTGACACGAACAAGACTAGAGAAAAGAAACACAAATTGCTCAAAACATGTAATAAGGTAACACAGTTGAGGTACTATCTCATACGAAATGGATCTGGCAAAAATCAAAAAGTCAGTCAATACTAAGTGTTGACAAGGACACAGAGAAGTGGGAACTCTGATTTACTGCTGTTGGGAGTATGAACTGGTACAATTATTTTGAGAAATAATTGGTCATTACATAGGAAACTGCAATTGCCCATACCCTAAAGTTCACAAATTCTACTCCTAGCTACAAAGCCTACAGAAACTCTTGCACATGTACACTCAGAGACATGTGAAAATACGTACAACCCAAATGCCCATCACAAGTAAAAGAGGCAATCTGTGGAATATTCACACAATGGAATGCCATATAGCAGTGAACACAAGTTACAGCTTACACATCAATATGGAGAAATGTGAATAGCATGTTGAACAGAAAAGGCAAGTCACAAGAGAATACACATTTCATTGTTCAATTTATGTAAAGTTTATAAACGGGCAAAATCAAGAACTATGTTGTTTAAGATAGAATTATGAAGAAATACACATAAGTTATAGTGGAAGAACTAAGAGACAGCAGGGAAGTTTGTCTTATTAGTCTACCAGGGGCTCTATAATGAAGTACCACAGACTGGGTGGCTTAAACAACAGAAATGTACTGTCTCATGGCTCTGGAGGCCAGAAGTCTGAGATCAATGTGTCTCCAGGTTGGTTCTTTCTGAGGCCTCACTTCTTGGCTTGTAGATGATAATTTTCTCTCTGTGTCTCTACAGTCTTCCCTTGGTCCATGTTTGTGTTTCAATCTCTTCTCCTCTTTTTTTAAAAACTTGAGACAGGGTCTCCCTCTGTCACCCAGGCTGGAGTGCTGTGGTGCGATCTCTGCTTACTGCAACCTCCACATCCCAGGCTCAAGTGATCCACCACACCTGGCCTAAACATACATTTTTATTTTTTACATGGCTGGACCAAGAATTGTCCAAATCCTTGTTCTGCTTCCCTTTGAATTATAAATTATGTCTTTAAATAATTTCTCTTCTCTCATTTTAGCATAAGCAGTTAGGAGAAACCCTACAGCATTCTGAATACTTTCTTGCTTGGACTTTTCTTCTGCCAAATATTCTAGTTCATTACTTCTAAGTTGTGCCCCTTACAAAGTCCTAGAACATGGACATGGACGTAATTCAGCTATGTTCTTTGCCACTTTGTAACAAAAGATGGTCTCTCCTCCAGTTTTCAATGATATTCCTCATTTCTATGACCTTATCAGAATGGTCTTTACTGTCCATATTTTTACTTACGCAGTTTCTTGGAAGAATGAGACTTTCCCTACAGCTCTCTTCTTCTAAGCTCTCACCAGAATCACCCTTAATGCTCCACTCATGGCAATACAAGCTTTTTCCTGCTTTCATTTCAAAACTCTTCTAGCCTCAACCCATTACCCAGTTCCAAAGCCGCTTCCACATTTTTAGGTATTTGTTTTAGCAACACCCCACTCTGGTACCAATCTCTGTCTTGGTGCATTTTGTGCTGCTATAACAGAATAGCATAGGCTGGGCAACTTAAACAACAGACCTTTATTCTCATAGTTCTGGAGGCTTGATAGGCCAAGTTCAAGGCACTGCCATCTGGGAAGGGTTACTCTCTGCTTCCAAGGTGGTGCCTTGTATGCTGTGTCATCTGGAGGGGAGAACGCTGTGTCCTCACGTGACTAAGTGAAAGGGCAAAAAAAGAATCCCCTCCATCAGTTCTTTTAATTATGACATTAATTCATTCATGAGGGTGGTACTCTCATGACCTCCTAAAGGCCTGCACCTTCCTACTCTGTTGCATTGGGAATTAAGTTTCCAACACATGAATTCTGAGGGATAAGCAGCGCGACTCCTAGAGGGACAAATGACTGAATAATAATTCCTGTGTGTCCCCAGAATTAGCAGAGGGCCAAGCAGAATAGGCACAGACATGTTGCTAAAAGAATATGTTTCATATTTGTCACTTACAATTATATTGGAACTCCATTGTGAGCATACAGGATAGTCTTAGAAAATAATTGATCATCAAATCTAAACCTACCAAATTTAATGTCACCTACTAGTCCTGGAAATATTGAGTTGATATTAGGTTGAACCACATGGAATGGCCAATGCTTGATCATTTTTTACCAAAAAAATGGCCAATCCCTATGGTTCAACCTAAGTCAAAGGCCTGAGTAGTTTCTTTTCTTTTTTTTTTGAGATGAGTCTCACTCTGTCACCCAGGCTGCAGTACAGTGGTGTGAATGGCTCACTGCAACCTTCGTCTCCCAGGTTCAAGTGATTCTCCTACCTCAGCCTCCTGAGTAGCTGGGACTACAGGCGGCCACCACCACGCGAGGCTAATTTGTATTTTTAGTAGAGATGAGGTTTCACCATATTGGCCAGGCAGGTCTCAAATTCCTGACCTTGTGATCCGCCCACCTTGGCCTCCCAAAGTGTTGGGATTACAGATGTGAGCCACCGTGCCCAGCCTGTTTTCATTTTTAAGAGGAGACAAAAATGATAAAGCAACCCATTAAATCAAAACCAGAGGCTACCGTCAGACCACATTGTAAGGGTCAGGTAAGTAGGAGCCCATCCCCAAAATGTAGTTTCTCTCTAAAATAGGCAATCTCAAGAGTAAAATATTTTCTCATTTTAATCAAGAAAGCCAAGAGGCAAGGGCTTAGCAGGCTTCTCTTACTATATCAATTTCAGTGCATGTATGAAACTTTTTTGTTGCAAAAGGTTTTACGACATTTAAGTCTTACTGGGACATTATTTTTAGTGACTGGAGGGCTTAGAACAAAGGCTTGTCAAACTCCAATACTGAATGGCTCCATTGTGATTACTTATAAATCAGTTTTATTGTCAGTGTTGGGCTAATCAGAGATTAGCTCATGCTTAAAAGCATAACTAAAAAAATAATGCACCACTGAGGAAGAGGGTTTTGTTGAATTTTTCTCCTGCCACTTTATCTGCAAACAATTTGCACCCACCGAGCATTGAGAAAAGCTCTCTTAGGTAACATACTAATCTTGTGTCATTCATAAAAAGCATCACAGAGAATGTTGTTCTTGAAATATATTAATATATTTCACTGAAAATATATTAATATATTTCAATGAAAATATATTAATGCTTGTTAATTTGAAACAACAATGAAGATCCTATGAGTAAGCTGTCATTTTTAAATTATCCCCCAAATTACATGGGGGCTATCAGATGTCATGAACTTGGGGTTACATTCTGCCTACATTATACTGTCCCCAGTTACTTTTTCAGACATCTGGAGACTAGCCTGAAATAGCACCCAATCATATCAGCAAGTGTTCTCCATTTAAGAGAAAATAGAGAAACTTGATCTCTATTGAATTATGATATATGGTATTTTTCATGTAATCCACAGTGATGAAGCAAATACTTTTTCTCAGATAAGACTGGGAAGCTGGTTGAAGATATGACTAAGTAATTCAGCATAGATTTTCTGAGTTACATGAATAAATGGAGCAAGCTCTACCACCAGCAGCAATTTGTCTCAAAGGGCATTAGTAAGCTCTCTGAAGTAAGAAAAGGCCAGGGAGGGGAGCATTATACACTGGGGTCTGTCGGGGCGGGGGAAATAGGGGAGGGACAGTGGGGAGTGGGGAGTAGGGAGTTGGGGAGAGATAGCATGGGGAGAAATGCCAGATATAGGTGATGGGGAGGAAGGCAGCAAATCACACTGCCATGTGTGTACCTATGCAACAATCTTACATGTTCTTCACATGTACCCCCAAACCTAAAATGCAATAAAAAAAAAAAAGGCAACAGTGGCAAGACATCATGTACTTCCTCTAAGTGTGATATACAAGAGAGCATCATATGATAGAGATAGAGCTGGCTCAGCCTTTTCCAGAGGACAGAAGATGTGTGGTATTTTCACTAAATATGGACAGTATAGTGCTCTCTAATGCCATTACAAAATTTAGTTAAAGGGACCTCAAAGTCCCTGGGAAGGCACTTTGACTGGACAGCCTTGCCAGGTTGAGTCCTAGAGGCAGGTAACACGAGCAGGGAGGAAGACACAGCATGGAGTCCATCAGACTCCTTATCTCACATCACACAGTTACGATTAAGACTTCTCGGGCCAGGTGTGGGAGGATCACTTGAGCTCAGGAGTTCAAGACAAGCCTAGGCAATATGGCAAAACTCTATCTTTACAAAAAAAAAAAATACAAAAAATTAGGCAGATGTGGTGGCATGTGCTTGTAGTCCCATCTACTCAGGAGGCTGAGGTGGGAGGATCACTTGAGGCTGGGAGTGGAGGTTGCAGTGCACCAAGATCACGCCACTGCACTGCAACTTGGGCTACAGAGCAAGACCCCATCTCAAAAATAAATAAATAAATAAATGTAAATAAATGAAAAAAGAAAAGACTTCTCTGTCTGTCAAGAGAATTCAGTGAGGTAATGGATATGGCTGGCCCATTGTAAGTTCTTAATATGTATGTGCCCTCAACCTTCCCATTTCTGTTGAATTGAATTTTTCAACCTTATCACTTCTCCCACTATGTGAGATTTCTATCCTCCAGGCTACAAAGAACTCCTCATCCAAATATGGGAAGGCAAGAATCTTGCCAGCATGGAGATTTTCCTCAGCTATTCCTCTTAGAACTCACCTCTCCCAGGCCCTCAGTGTTTGGTCATGCTGCTGAACTGATGGAAGTCATCTGTACTAACTAGAGCTTGGCTCACTGACTCAGCTGACAACTTAATCTACCTGTCAGGATAATCTAAGAGCAAAATTTCATCTTTACCATCAGATGTCCTAGAGCATCAAGGTAAATTACAAGACTAAGGTTATGGGTTGTTCTTTTTACTTTTATTCAAATAAATACAATACTTGTATATAGCCTGATTAATTTCCCTTGTCACATCTCTTCTTTCAGGTTTCAGGCTTAGATTTTTAGACGTGCAGTGCTATGGTCACATTATGACTATTCTCTAAGTTGAAACAAGTATTTCAGATGCACAAATAGCAGACTCATCAAAAGACCTGTGGGTCACTTGCCCAAATGAGGCCGATTGAGATTAGAACAAATATCTTTTTTTTTTTTTCGTAAAAAACTCTTATTTTTATAATGTACCTTTGGATAAAATGCAATTGTTTCTTCCCCTTCTTTCCCAGGCCAGGCACTTGAAAATAAGACATTTCAGGGATGGGCAACCCAGTTCATTAATATCCACTGGATTTGATTTCCCAAGAAAATTAAAACTGTGTGAAAGAACACTGGATTTAGCATTTGGCATTAGAGTTAGTGAGACTGATAATGACTGAAATATTTTTGATGTGCTAGAGGTTAATTCAGAAATGAAGGAACTAGAGAAACTTCATTTGTTCTAAATTAGTCTTGCTTCCCCTGAAATTCCATCTTTAAGTAATAACTTCTTTAGTTTCAAATTAGTCTGATTAATATCACCTTTATTGGGAAAAACTATTATCCTCTATGTGGCTTGGCCTCTGGTATCTCCACATATTAATTTAAATAAAATATGCTAATTGATGGTTTAGCTTACAAGGAACTAGTTTAGGCAGTCGCCCTTCTTATGAAGTTAGTTAGGGCTAATGTAACCTGTATGGTCAACTTCAGTTTAAAAATCTTAATTCTCATAAAGAAAGCAGCCAAATACAGAGGCAAGCAGATTTGAGGCCAGGGCCAGGCTGCTCACGCTAATACACTATCAGCACAAACAGTGGCCCAGCCCTGGCTTCCTCCAGCTCCAAGAGTCGTCTCTGCAGAGTGACTGTGGCACCTGAGAGAGCAGGGATGGCACAACCCCTGCCCTGCACGAATGTCCCTGCGGAGTGCCTGGGAGGACAGAGGCAAGCCCTGCTTCTTAGCAAGTTCCCACACTTTCTGCCTCTGATCCCACTTCCTCTGTAAAGATGCTATTTGGCTCAGCAGCAACCCAAGGGAGTGGGAATAAGGCTTCATGTGTTGAGAACTGCTCCTGCCTCCTTTTGACAGTCAAAGCTGGCAAGGTTGTTTGGAAATCTGACAAAGAGCAAGTCTACTTTCTACAAGTAAAAAATCCCAACCACTTCACAGTCACTCCATTAAAGTAAAACGAAATCTCTCTGAAAAATACTATGCTTTGAATCTCTTTGTTACATTCATAAAAGGAAAAACAAAAATTTCAGTTTTAAAAAAACCCTTTAAAAATATTGTAGCAACAGCCTTCTTAGTAACAAATATAAAACAGTTTAAGACACTTGGTGACTCTCTTGGTTCATTTGCTGAGGAATGGATACATGCTGAAGTTTTACTACTAAAGTCAGGTATTTGGTAAAAACTCTAGGAAGAGTTCCATCAAGAAAATGGTTATTTTGGAAAAACAAGTTACGATTTTTTCTAAAAAAAGAAATAAAAATGTAAACACCATATACTTAAAATGTTAATACAATATTAACTAAGTCAAATAAATAAAAGGAAGTGGCACCAACTTTATGGCAATTTTTCAAAACAAAAATGTAGTTCAAGGATATTTTAAAATAAATAATTGGTTCAAATTGGACAACCATTCTCAGCACAAACCCCACAACATTTAAAATAAAGTGCTATGAGAAAAAGTAGTCCCACAAACTTCAATTTGTTCACATATGAACAGAGATACTATCTGGGTCTTTAGGTCTGAAATATTCACCACGAGGGAAAGCTAGAGGCCAGGCTTAGGTCCATCTTTTGTCATTTTTCTCTTTTCTTCCAGCGTGTGCTTAAATATTTTCTTCAGGGTGTTGTAAACTAATGGTCCATTTTCAGAATCAAAATTAACCTGGTGACAAAGAAATTTATATTCAGGACACTGTAACAAGAATTTTAACTAGTTTCTATTTTGAGAAGGAGGGGGTAGAGAAAAAAACAGACTTACAAACAAAACTCTATATAAAATACAAATAATAAATTTCACACATTTTAATTGAAAGACTGTGTTAGAACGCCAACCATGTCAATACCAAACTTAAGAATGAAAACCCCAAAATTAAATCTAGTGCCTTAGTTTAATTATAGACACCCAGTCATGAAGCAAGTCAACAGTGGGTGTGAAATGAATTTTTTGAGACTAATCATTGATGGTATAAGGGAAAAGTTTCCTATATTAAAACAGCACATCAGCTGTATGTGTCCTGCTGAGTGGCCCTATGGCCACTCTGGACAGACTCAGAGTGACCTGAATAGAAGCCTAGGACACCTGCTAGCTATGTGTCCTCATCTCATATCCAACCTCTCTGGACCTCGATTTCCTCCTGTGTAAATCAGATAAGTATTCCCACTTCATAAGATAGTGTATCTATGAATCTTAACATATGTTTGGTACATATTTACAAACCTCAATTGGCTGGGCACAGTGGCTCATGCCTGTAATCTCAGCACTTTGGGAGGCCTAGGTGGGAGGGTTGCTTGAGCCCAGGAGTTTGAGACCAGCCTGGGCAACATGGCAAAACCTCACCTCTACAAAAGATTAAAAAATTAGCTGTTCATGGTGGCACACGCCTGTAGTGCCAGCTACTTGGAAGGCTGAGGTGGGAGAACTTCCTGAGCCCAGGAGGCAGAGGATACAATGAGCTGACATTATATCACTGAACTCCAGCCTGGTGACAGAGTGAGACCCTGTCTCAAAAAAACAAACCAACCCCACCTTGATAAAAGTAAATTCCTTTCCCCTTGATGGGAGAGCACTATTTACACACATTTGCATTTTTCACCCAAGTTTACCATACTCTGGGTTAGGAGTGATGGCAAGACAGAGAACCAGAGTGTATACCCATCCTCAACCACAAACTCAGAGTAACGTGTGACTCCCTGGGAAAGAATCAGGGTCACACAATCACTGCCTCTCTCCTGGAATTTCTCCTTCTCTGATAAATTCCGACAAAGGGAAGGTTGTTCCCTTTGTCAACAACTGTAAAGGATCTTAGATTTTGACCTGTTAGCTTGCCAGTGTCATGGATACTGGTACAAGATATAAGACTCCTGGGTCAGAGACAGATAACTTTTATTTCTCACAGCTGCATGTGCTCTACTTGTCTCCCAAGTCCCACGGGGGCAATCCAGAGGGGCTCAGGTGGAGGCTGCACAAGCATGGGGTTTGCCTCATAGCTGAGGAGCCCCCAAGCATAGGAAACTCCAATGTTTTACAAGGGGGCTGCAAGCAAGTCTGCCAACCTTTGCCCTGAAGGGAAACATTTTTATTATCCTGGAAGGCAGAATGTGTGCCTTCTGCCCTCCTGGCAGAGCCCTCCAGACATCAGTGAAGAGTTAATCTCCAAAGAGACTGGTCAGTGCCTCTGCGCATCAGATTATGAAGAGATACAAGAGACCCAAGGAGAACTGTCTCCTAACATTTTCTATAGACAGATTCTGAATGACTGCTAACTCTAACTTTTGATTCTATAACTTTTCATCGTATCCCCTTAAAAGGCCAATAGAAGTTGTAAAGAATTCCTACTGCTTTCAGAGAGACTAATCGTAAGGATTTTTTTTTTTTCAGTCAAGCTCAGGAATTTATTTAACTACATTGTTTATCCCATTTGCAAAAAACTCCTTATTAACATTAATAATGGTCTGAATTATTTACTTTCTTAAACACCAAACCACAACCTTCTTCACACGGTAGGTAACCTCTCAGTCTATGAAAATGCAAATACAGATGTAAGGGACCACCTGGTTTGGATTTGAGACTATTGACTCAATAGAGAACAGACTGAAAAGATGTCAGCAGTTAGTGCCATAAAATCCAAGTGAGGAACAAAGAAGCCTGAAGTAAGAACATCACTTTGGAAAGAGTGGAGAGGAAGGAAACTGGACAAATATTAAAAATGAAGAATCTTTATAACTTGTGAATAAGTACAGATAATAAGTGCTATTATCATTAATGTTAGCAAAGATACTGTCATTCAAAAGCCAGGTCCTTTGTTTAATGACAGTTTCATATCGATGAGAGCTAACAAACAAATTATAGATATTTTCATATCAATGAGAAATATAAACAAATTATAGCTGACAGGGTAAGGGGAAAGTCTTCTCTGGGTATGAACCTGGCTAATGCTTCTTTCTTCAGCCAGGAAAAACTGCTGCAACCAAAAGGATGGGCTTTTAGAAAGAAAACCTTTTTTTAACTCTTTCCTTAGAATTTGCCAACCAGGACTCAGTACTAAATCAGCAATGTTGGATGTTTAATTTTCAATAGATGGTTTCTTAACTTAAACCCAAGGTAGAACTGGCCCGACAAGCAAAGATTCTCTGATTCTAATTAGGCATATGATCTAAAAATATGTATTCAATGCACAGTTGTTTCTGTCTTTCTTTTACATAAAAGCTCTTTGTTCCAACATTCTCCTTCAAAAAACCCACAGTTCAGCTTTTCCTAAGATTATTGTTTGGAAACTTTGTTTTTGGTCAAAACTCTGCAACTACTCAAAAGAAATGTCAAACACATTTCCATGAAGGGAAAATGTACACATACATGTTTTATTTTAGAGGACAATGGTGACCTCTGGATTCTGATTTACAAAGTTGACGCTGCTCTGTGGTTCAGAGAGGGGAAAGGAAGAGTGTGACCCACCTTAGTGAATGCCTTAATGGCATGGGCAAGGAAAGCTTCCTCCACATCCATGGGAATTGTCTGCAGGTTCACTATGCAGTGCAACACGCAGAGAATTGTCTGGTGCTGTCCCTGTTTTTGTAGAAATCAAAATTTAAAAAATTGTTCAAAAACTATTGTAGAAAGAAGAATTGGTTTGTGACCAAGTACTCATAGTGTCAAATGCCAGAATATCTAACAAAATATCTAAACATCAACAATTGTTTATTGTTATGTGTTAATATAATTTTTTTTTTTTTTTTTTTGCCAATCAATGAGAGCTTGTAAGGTTGCTGAGGTTGGTTGGCCTTGAACTCTTGGCCTCGCCTTCACAAGTGCCACGACATCCGGCCGGAGCCACTTTGGGCCCCAATATAATTTTAAAAGCTTTCAGGAAATAATATCAAAGCTAGCTAGCTACTGCACAAAGTAAAAGTAAATTTAAAGATCACTGCAATTTTAAACCAAGTTTTTCTCCTGCAGTGAACTGAATAGATTTTCCCATTCTTGTTTCTGGATATAATTATTTCAGTTGTCCAGTAGATGACGACAGGTCATAGAGATACATGGACTTATTAACTGGGCACTGAGTGGTCAGGATCTGGGTACCCAGGCTGCTGCAGATGATTAGGGAGGGAGGCGAGTAGACAAAGAAAAGGAAAAGGACAACCCCAGCTCCCCAGGAACAATGCAGCGCTTAAGTGCTTAGCCTCCAACCTAAGTAGGGTAAGACACTTAAAAATGTGTGTAGTGACTTGACTCCTGGGGGCTGTTCACCTTAGCAAAGGAGAAATTCCATCGCCTTTAGCAATACATATCCAAGACGTAATGTACAGAGACCCACTAATTTCAATTTTGAAAATTGACTCTAAGAGCATAATCTATAATAAAGAAACACCTGCAAGCACAAATTATCATTACAATGACTCCTATTAAGGTAAAAAACCTGAAGCAATATAAATGCCCTATACATGAAGCGAGGGTGAATTAGGATAAAACAGAGAGCCTTATGTAATAGAAACACATGGGCTTTGTGCCAGAGCGAGTTTGAATTCTGCTCTGACATGTGCTGCCAACCTTGGGCATGCAACCTCAGCTTTCCTTGTCTGTGAAATGGGCCTCAACCTCTGCGGGGTATTGAGATAAACAGAAAATGGAAATTATGTCCTGAAAGACTTGGCCCAGTAACCCACCTAACATTAATCTCCCTTATCACCCTCTCATCTTTTATCTCTGTGATTTAATTGCTGAGAAAATGTCCTAAGTAAAGGACTTTGGACACAGGAAAAATCGTTTCTTAAAAGATGTATATTGTGTGAGTGTCCGTGTGTGTGTGTGCAGGCACATGTCTGTGTATTGTCTGTGTACACATGTGAGTGCATGTATCTGCATGTCTGCATGTGCATGTGTCCACATGTGTCCACATGTGTCCGTGTGTGTGTGTGTTTGTGTGTGTGTGTGTGTAGTAACAGCAGATTTTTAGTGAAATTTAGAAACTGAGGACATGTTTACACTGTAGCATAGTAGGTAACTCAAGTCTGATTATTAGATAACATTGTTTCTTAAAACAAAAACAGGCCAGGCGTGGTGGCTCACACCTGTAATCCCAGCACTTTGGGAGGCCAAGGAGGGCGGATCACATGAGTTCAGAAGTTCAAGACCAGCCTAACCATCATGGAGAAACCATCCCTATTAAAAATACAAAATTAGCCAGGTGTGGTGGCCCATTCCCGTAATCCCAGCTACTTGGGAGGCGGAGGCAGGAGAATCGCTTGAACCTGGGAGGCAGAGCTTGCAGTGAGCCAAAATCATGCACTGCACTCCAGCCTGGGCAACAAGAGCTAAACTTCATCTCAAAAAACAAAAACACAAAACAAAGCCTATGTTAAACTGAAAATTTAGTATCTCTGTATGGTTAAAAATGCCCAATTATATAAAAGGATTCATACAATGTCTCCCATTTCCTATATCCATTGTCTTCTAATATCATTTCCTATAGGTAACTACTATGACCAGTTTCTTATTTCTCCTTCTGTGTTTTATACATATATAAATATCTTCTCTATTTTAATCATATAGCTTTTATACACATAGAAAATATATTTTACACATACAAATTATATATACATGTATGTATGTGGGACACCTACCCCTTTTTAAAAATATTAACGAGTGCATATTCCAACCTACTTCATAATTTTTCCATATGCATGCTCATAGCAAGTAAGTAGAAACAAACACCAACAGTGAAAAAGTGGTTAATTACGGCACATTCGTGTGGTACAGCATCATATCCATTACAGTCAAAATTTATGAAAAGCTTACATTATTAATGGGAAAACAGCTACAACTTTAAGCAAAAAGGAAACATAAACTTGTATGTTAAAATGATTTTTACCAAGTTAATATACATATTGCTAAGTTTAAAAGATTTGAAAATGTTTGCAGTGCCTCTCCCAGGAGTATGGATAGTTCCCCTTTTTATTTTTGTATTTTCTAAGTGTTTACACTGGGTATTAGTTTCTTCTCTTCTCTTGGAAAAATAATTAAATTGGACCTAGATTTGGGATTCTGTATAAATTCCATTTTTTATAATGGATGTTTCTTTCTGTGCGAAAAACTAAAAGCCTCAGTTACAGTCATTAACTGGTCCTATATATGGCCACTTTACCTTCTCTAATAAAAACAGTGCTTCTGTGGCATCTGCTCGCCTGTCAACCAACATGTCCACATCCTCTTTGGTGATTACAGGCTCCTTCAGTTGCTCCACCCAAGACCACATCAAGCTGCATAGGATGAAAGGGTCCCTCTCGCCACATATTCTTTCCCAAGCTCCATCTCGGGAATTTAGCTCTTTCTAAAAAGGGAGAGAAAGAGACAGACAGACAGAGACAGAGGCAGGGAGAGGAGAGAGAGGTGCACCATTTGACACTGGATGATTTTTGTGCTGCCCACAAGAGTGAAAGGCTCAGGCTCTAGGGTACAGAACTGGAACCCCCTCCCAGCCTCTCCACTTCCAGGCTGGACACTGGAATAAGACACTGAATTCTGTAAGCCTCAGTTTCCCTCTATGAAACTCATCCTCTGCCTCACAAGCTGTTGGGCTGACTGACTGGGAGATAAGGTCTGTTAAAGCTTATAGCACAGAGAAAGAGCTTAGCTGTCCAAGTTCTCTACTTTATTCAGAAACCAGAGAAACAGTTCAGAAGAATCTTCCTTTTTAGGCTTCTGGTGAACAAAACAAAACTATTTTTTGCAATAAAGTCGATGGTAGATGAAAAAGTACAAATAAGGGAACATTTATAAATTAACCTGGTGTCTAAGAAAAAGCTCTGACAGTTTCAAAGTCTGCAAAAATAAAATAAAAGCGCTTGAAAGTTGGTAAATGGGACACATGTATATCTTTGAAATATCTTTTTAGAATCCTATGTAGGATTTAACAATGAGCCCCAAGTCCTGAAATTTGACATGGGGAAAATAACTAGAAAGTTTTTCGAATACTCAAAATGCCTTGAGAAAATTTAAGCATGAGATTTAGAAATTTTACCTCACAAAGAGCAAGGGAAAAGTGAGCTAAGGATTTTAATGAATTTCTGACAGGGTTCAGATTTATGTTTTAGTGAATCAATAAATTTTGACAACAGAAGTATAATAACTGCTACCATTGACTCATTCATTCACCTATCCAATAATTACTGCATGCACACAGTGGGACAGAAACTGTAATGCACGACTATCTCTAACCCTCAAATGGCACCCAACGGGGAGGTTCCCTACTGATAAATGTATTGGGGCTCAAGAAAGATGAAATAACTCACCTAGGAGCCAAAAGCCAGAAAATGGCAAAGGGGGTGTTCATCATATCCAGTTCTGCCTCACTCCAGTCTGTGCTGCTCTGCTACACCACAAGGACCCTGGTTTCTCTTTATTATCTTACGAATACGCTAATACTTTGTTATTCATAGTCCTTCCTGTCCCATAGATCATGTATGTAACAAAGTAGCTCTTTATTCAATCTTATGAAGAAGACAAGCTGGGCAGAACTGACATTACTCAAAAACCCTCTTAGCAAATGGCTATCTATCATGATATTTCCTGAGGCTTTCCAGTGAGGTTAGCCAAGAATCCTGGGATAATGGAAAGTGTTAAACACATGAGCTGTACCCTGACTCTGCCACATGTATGCCATATGACCCTGAGCAAGTCACTTACCCTCTAACCTCTGTGACCTTTAGCATCCCCATCTGTGATACTGAATTTTTAAGATTAACAAAGAATGTAGAAATAGTATCATCTGCCTCACAGATATGTCCTATAACTGTGAAAAATCACATGAAATAATACATGTGAAATGGTTGCGTACAGGCATAGGTAGCATTATGCTATTCAAATAATGTTCACTTTATTCTTTTCCAGAATTCAACTTATTTTTTTGATTACTAAAAGTCCTAAAATAAAATATAGAAATGAAAAACTCTCCTGATTAAAGGCCTGTGTTCACCTCCAGAAAATGCTTTCATATATGCTACATACAGTCTGGCCCAAACCAAGTCCTGAATTCTTCATCACCACAGGCAGAGCTCACAAGGGCACTGTGGCTGACCCAGGAGTGGGGGTGCAAGATTTTCATCTAAAACAGAAGACTCTCTTGCTTGCTAACTCTTAACATACTGTAATGCCCAGGAAACATTTGCTGACTGAATGACTTTTTCAGTTTGGAGTAGGAAATAAAACAATTCATTTTGGGAGAAAGCAATACATTTAACTATTGGATAGGCAAAACACAATTCTGATGAACAAAATTTTTATCAAAAGTTCTCTCCTCTCGTCATATAGTTATCAGTTAGTGTGAAGCTCTAAATTTTCATACCTCTGCATCTGAAGAGATACTGACACTCAGAAATTTTCATATGCCTTGTTTAATCAATGGCAGACTATGAAAGCAAGCTATTAAAATAACTCACAGTAGATAATCTGCCTGGGGTGGTGACCAACCTGGGCTCAAAAGTCAAGATTTCAGTGTCCAAGTCACTTGGACTTGTTCACAACTGTCCAGGTCAGCCTCCTTTTGGGGTAGTCTGGCTGTTTCTGATAGCTAGGTTTATAAGGCCTATCTTTTCTCTAGACCAAGTGCTGATTCAGGGCAAAGAAAGTATAGCTGACTTAAAACTGTACCCTAGTAAAAGTACAACACAAAAAAGAGTTAAACATTTATATTCTAACTGAAGTAAAAGCTAAGAAATGGACCTCAAAGACCTCATCTCAGCTAAAGTGAATGGCACACAGTAATCTGTGGTTCCTCCCACTTGCTCTCCTGATTTCCCATAGTTGCCCGACTAGAGCAGGATTGGCAAGTCTGAAGGAAAGGATGCCAACGAGACAGCCTCACTCTTCTGACCTTGCTCAGCACTAGTGCTGATGAGCTTTGGAAAATAACTATTTTATTTATGTCTCTAGCTCAGTGGTTCTCAAAGTATGGTTCCCTCTGCCAGGCCTCGGGTTAAAGATGCTTCAAGTGAGTTTCTAATGCTGTCTGTTGTGGGCCAGTTGCCCCCACAGACCCAGCAAGAAAGTAGGAAGCTACCAATATCAATGCCTTGTGCGGGTCAAGCGTCGCACTAAGTGCTTTCCTGCATATGCAGATTTAAATGAAACCACACAAACACCCTGTGATTTTTCTGTAACATCAGGTTTGTTCGCATCACAGATGAGAAACCTGAAGTTAGAAAGTTAAGTATTATGCAAATATATCTTCATATTTCACTTGGGAAGTTTGAGAAAATGTATTACACTTTTGCTCTGACAGAAATATTTCCCACATAACTATAATTAAATAAAGTACTAATAATACCTGCCACATTTCTACCTTCCTTTTTAGTTCCTCTTTTTCTACAGATTCGTTTAAATTTGCTAGGGCTTTGGCCGCCAGTATTCTTCTTGCTTCAACACTCAATTCAGATTGCAATGTAGAGTGTGAAGCTGCTTCAGACAGATCTTTACTGTCCTGGATTTCATGTTCAACCAAGAACTGTGTTTTGGGCCTGGAGCCACAGTCCAGAGGGCTTCGGGGAGTCGTGCTGCTCTGCCTGACAGCACCAGGGCTCCCAACACCACGAGTTTTACACTGACAGTGAGACACTTGCTGGTGAGTAGGGTTTGGATCCTTACGGACATTTGCGAAGCTGGGTGAAACGAGCTCCCCAGGGCTGTTTGAGCCTGAAACATCTGCAGAGAAAGTTCCACTCTGCTGTGCTTCCTTTGGAATGAGCCCTCCATGGAAAATTGGTGACCCATTATCTTTGAGTCCTTTCAGGCCTCCAAACTTAGACTGATTCCAGAAAGAAAGTGTGCTGCGAACCAAGGCTTCCTTATGTAAGTCTGGTTCTGGAGACTGTGGGACATAACAATGGCTTATGAGCTTCTGCTGCCTGGGGTGGCGGCCAACCAAGACCTGGGCAGGCACTGTCCGTGGAGTCTCCCCTTGCTCCAGAAGGTTCTCAGCCCTCTTTAAATCTGAGTCACTGTAGCTGAGCCGCCTTTTTAGATGAGTCAGGGGTTGAAGGCACTCAACATTCCGCCTCTTCCAAAGGGGGTCAAACTCTTGCTCATTGGAGAAAATCACGTCTCGATTGTCAAAATCTGCTGCCACTGCAGTGGGGTTAGACGGGTTGGACACATCACTGCTAGGCCTCAGTAACTCTGTATCCAGCTGCATGGTGACCATCTCAGACATGGTCTTTTCTATTTCAGCAGAGAGACCAGGTCCTTCGGACACATCCTTCATCATCACTGGCCTGTTCTCAGCTAAGTCTAGCAGCAATTTGCAAACTAGGTGGATAATTTTTGGCACGTGTTTCAGAAGTCGTGCCTCATAACCATGAAGCAGATGACGCTGGCGAATTAGATATTGAGCTAAGGTGACAGCATGTGCTTTGGGATCACAGCAAGAGAATATATTGCGGAGAGGAGTTAGAAACTGAGTAAATTCCCTTACACAGAGAAGCTGTCCTCTGGTTTGTATGGAATTGGGTCGTTTTGCCCGCACAAACATAATTGCTTGGTCAGCAGTCATTCTTGTTGCAAAAACTAAGTAACAGGCTATTAGAACACCTAAACAGTGAAGAAGAGAAGACTGGTATGAGAAAAGCTTACATTTTTATTTAATCACTCCTTGATGATTTAAAATTTGAGTATGTGTTAAGAAACCATATAAATAGAGACACATCTTAAGGACAATTATGATGATAACTTGATGACTTTTTGTAGAGGTATTATTATATGCTCCTTACTGCATAGAACTTTATTAAATGTCTATATGGCACCCCCTCCCCATGACTGAGTCATCTCAGTAGCCCAGAGCTGTGCCAGCAGAGGCACAATGTAGGTGAGTAAGTGTGTAGGAGGGAAGGGAAACTGATCATCTGACCCATCTATCCTCTTCCTTGTTCTACTCAGTTCCAACAGAAGAAAGAAAATCTGTTTCTATTTTCCACTCTGAGCAGTTCTTGAGAATTTCCATCCAATCAATCCATACGCTTTGTGTTTGGAACCTCCCACCCTGCCATCTTTGCCATCAACTGCTGGCACTTCACAGCTTGGCACTCTCCCTACCAGGGCATTTTCTTCTTTGGGGATTATTCACATTCACAACCTACTTTTCTTCCTGCAATTCTTTTTCCAGATTTGTGCCTATACTAATATGAGTTTTTCTTCAGACCATGATATACCTCTATTTTTCCATAGGCAATTATGGAAAATTAAGCAATCTTAAAGAAGCCAGCCTTAATGGTGTAAATATTATGTATTCTTATTAACATCTAATTAAAAGGAGTAATTAATGAAAAGGTAATAATAAATTAATTCAAATATAACAGTCCATTAATATTAAAGTAAAAGGCAAATCAAATATACCTATGTGATCCCCAAGTTTGTGAACATCGTGTTACATATGAAAATCAGAACCTCTGAAAACTGCATGCTCTCCAGTTCACAGTCAGGAACATCATACCTTTCTCACTAGAACACAGAAGATCTTAGTAAAAATGTAAAATGTCTGCAGAGCTATCCTGTCAATGTCTAGAAACAGTGAGATTTTGGCTTGATCCTAAGAGCTACCAGTCTCAAGCAGAGCTGAGTCCCCTCCCTGAGCATGCTCCCAAGTATGTGGCCGATCCCCTGGTGGGAGCACAGGTACACTGCGGACAGAGTTGAGCTGCATGTGCCTGGATCAGATGACAATGAAAATTTCAGCCCTAAGGTCTCTATTTTTGCCCTAATACCAGCATTGTAATGAAATTCTGCTGAATTTTAAAGTAAAATCACTGACTTTTTAATAGAATTCTAGGCACAGATAGACTCTCTTTTACAAACAAAATCCTTATACCTCCAAAAATAGAAAGCACATGAACTGTGGAGTCAGATAACCATGGATTTAAAGCTTGACCCTGCTACTGACTCAATGTAGGAAATTACTTTACTTCTCTCAAACTGCAGGTTCTTCAACTCACATTGTTGCTGAAGACTTTAAAATGACATATATATGGTCATTGTAACTACCTGTTTACAGTATCTTAAAAAATATTCAAATATTTAAATATCTTAAAAAATATTTTGATTTAATTTTTGAAGCTGACATATAATAATTTTACATATCTATGGGGTAGTATATAGTGATGTTTTAATACATATAATGTATAGTGATCAGAGCAGTGTATTTAGTATATGCATAATCTTCAAACATTTATCATTTCTTTGTGTTGGGAACATTCAATATCCTCCTTCTAGGTATTTGAAACTATTATATATAACTGTTAACTATAGACAGCCAACAGTGGTACAGAAGGCTAGAACTTATTCCCTTCTTCCACCTGACTCCAAAGCTTTGATAGGATTCTGAGAAACATTTATCTCAAATTAGGAAACCTTATTCCTTTTACATTTAAATATGCCTATGAGACAATAAAACCACCTCTTAGGACTTACCTGTTCGACCAAGCCCTGCATGACAGTGGATAGCTACTTTTCCTTCCTGTAAGGCAAATGTCATCACCTTCACCATATCTAGGATGGTCGTAAGAGATGCTACACCATAATCCTTCCATCCGAAATTGTAGAAATAAACTAAGAAAAAAGAAAAGGAAAAGAAAATCAACATACAGGAAATTGATGAAAGTACACACATTAATGAAAAGTACACAGATCTACACTGAGGCATGTAGATCTCAGTGCATACACTGCATAAAATAAGAGGGATTTTACATTCCCAGTAACTTTACTGTTAACATTTACTTGCAAAGCACATTTTATATTACTTAAGACATTTCCTGCAGAAACTCAGCCAGAAAGAATTATGGTACAGTAGAATTGCAAATTAATAAAGTCAATGATTCATGCCATAGTTACTCAGCTATGGAGGGAATGCATTCACTCTTATTTAAGCAAGGAAATATGTCTAAATGACTGATAAATAGCTAAAGACAGCACATACTGATTTTCTATCCAGTATAAATCAGCTTCTTAAAATACAAGTTCCAGACTGTTTATCCTTTCCAGCTTGGTTTGAAGGACACCTGTTGAGTGTATTTCATCCCAAAGCTCCTGTGATTGAGGCGGCTTTGAAATTGTTAGAAGTAGAATTCCCGGGCGACATTTTGGGAGTGGGGCTGGACAGCAGTAAAACCACGAGCACGTCCAGGTTCCAAACCTGACTACCATTTCTAAGCTGTGTGATCTTAGGCGGGTAGGTAATTCTCTAAGCCCCTGTGGCTTCATGTGTAAAACAGAAATAACAACTATGTTACATAACTGCTTTAAGGATTAAATGAGATAATAGTGGCCGGCATCCTGCAAGCATTAACTAATGTTAATCATTGTTACTACAGGGTCTCCTCCCAACATCCCTCTTACAGGAACAAAGAAATCCTGTACTTTCAACAGCAACATCAAAGAGAATGGTAGCTTTTTTTTTGGATCCCTCCTCCTATGCAGGAGGTATTTATTTCCATCACCTTTTTAATCTAAGAAGCCAGCAGAGAAAAGTCTCTGAGTGCTGTCCTTGATAATTCATGAGAGGAGGTGGGAGGAACTTACTGCCAGCCTCCATGAAAGCCTCAGGAAGGTATGTGAAGCCACTTTCTTGTTCCAGAGGGTTCCCACAGCTAGCATGCTCACCAGGGCGTTGGAGGTTGATTACTGTTTTTATGCCATGGCTTAAAGGAAAAAGAGCAGTCAGTCATATTGGGAACTAGCATTTAAAAAAAATTAATCATTTTTGGTATGAACATTATTAATTACTCTCAAAATCTTAATTTCTTACTTAAAATACACTCTTCACTGCCTATTGTTAAAATGAAAGCACTTTTTTATTTGAAAAAAAAGGCAATGAAAGAAAATCACGAGTCTGCTCACTCGTTGTGTGAACAATATGGCATTTACCTGAGGAACTGCTCAATGATGTGGTACTTCTCCAGGAGTTCAGAGGATGGGCGGGCCATGGCCAATATATTATCAGTGACCCTGCAAATGGGTGGAGGGACTGGTGAGATGTGCTGAAACCTAGGAAGTTCCAGCCCTGAGAGATGATTTTTTTCTATGATTTCAACAATTCCGTTAGAATATTCTTTTTGTGTGTAAATTTTATTTGAACAAGTAATACAGTTTCATGGTTCAATAAACTCAAAACGATACAAAAATGTAAGCAGTAAAATGTTTGCTCTCACCCGTTTTCATCCGCTCCATCCAGTCTGTTCCCTATACGTAATCATGGGTATTAATTTCATGTTTATCATCTTAGTGTTTCCTTTTGCAAATATAAGCAAATATGAAAATTTATTCTTATTTCTCTGCTTTTTCTTGTACTAAAGGTTGTGTAGTAAAGGTACTATTAGATATTATGCCTTTTTTTCTCTTTAAGTTAATATAAAAAATTTTGATAGTTTTTGGGGTACAGATATTAGGTTCTGAAGATGAGTTCTTTAGTGATGAATTCTGAGATTTTGGTGTACTTGTGTAAGAATATTCTTATACAAATATGGCTTCAATTTTGCATGAGTCTCCAAGAGACTCTAGTTTCTTAAATCCCTGGAAAAAATTCCAGGACTTAAATTATTTATGGATTCCAGCAAAGTATTTTCAAGGACTCTCAAGAGATTCTAGCAGATGTGATGGAGAAAACTCAGCTGGTGGTGAAAGCAACAGTCTAGATTGTTATCCACTGCGTAGTGACTAAGAGGAGGGCCAACTAGGAGATATTCTTAGTTATTCAACTATCTGAACCTCAGCTACCTAAGATGTTAAATGGGGATAATAATGCCTGCCTCACAGGGTTGATGTGAGAATTCATTATGATGTGGATATAAAGTCTTTGGCGCAAATCATGGCATGCAGTTACAAATAAATGCTGAGTTACTGTAATTTGGTGACAAATATGGGCTCCAGAGTCAGTTGGGCTTGGTTTCAAATGCTGACTGTTCTACTTTCTAGCTCGGTAACAAATTACTTGGTCTCTCTGGAACTCAATTCTGTCATCAATAAAATCGCATTAACAGCTCACAAGAGTTTTATGAAGATAAAAGGTAATAATATGAAAGCATCTAGCACACTGACTGGCCTCCAGCCAAATGGATATTTACTGAGCCAAATGAATGAGTAGACAGATGCCCAATAAATGACTATTATTCTTGTCAGGCCTCCGGGCTCTGGCTGTTCTGTTTGAATTTTTCATCAGTGGCCTAATGAGATATGTAAGATAGTCTGTTGGAAGTTGTGGGTCACATGAATCTCAGGGGAATAACAAAGACTGGCAGAGTGGGATCCAAAATGACACCTTTCCCTCTGAAAGAAGGTATGTGATTTAAAAAGAAGGTTTGGGACCCCTGCAATTCAATAATTATTCAATGATAATTAGTGTAAGATGAAGGAGGATGTAATGTGAAAGCAACAGAGGTGAAAAAGACTCACGTGACTAGCAAAAATAAGCAAATGACCTAAGCTACATTATTAGAAATTTTCTTGTCTATGAATGTTTAATTCTTCATACTATTAGTATGATAGTGATGGACGATTATATGATCTGTGGCAAACAATGATGACAGTGGATCCCAGACTCTATCACTACAGATGTATTAAGCAAAAAGAATAGGTTGTAAACTGGATATACCAGTTAACAAATATCTAATTTAAAAATGGGTTCTTGATGTATAATGTAATTCACTACTAGAATTAAACAGTGAATTCCTCTAAGTATGCTTCAAATACGATTTATCAGAATTTTTCAGATGTTGCTACATCAAAAAGGTATACTTGATTAGTTTACTGTGTAATAAAAGCAGTATGATTAAAGAACAATATTAATTGTACTTATACACCATAAAAAAAAGCAAGTATGTTGTCTACTGAGCTGACAACTGTACAACTTCTATTAGGGTAGACTGAAGAGAATTTGTATGAAAATGTAACCTTTCATAGAGAACACAGTAACAACATAAAAGCTGAAGCTTACTGGCATGAAACTGAAAAATTACACATGTACCTCAAAATTTTCTCAAATTTATAGCTGAACAGTTTTATTATTTCTAAACAGTTCTGAAATTTAAGAGCTATCTAATTACCCATTTCTTCAATACACTTTGTATGTATATCATTTCATGTAATTAAAAAGAAAACCTCTGGTTTTGGTTTTATTATTTCCACCCTACAGATAAAGAAACTGAGAGTCAGTAGGCCAAGATCACACAGGCCAGGCAAAGTCAGACCTGACTGCCAAAGTGAGGTCCTGACTTCAAAGTCCCACATTGCTCCTCCCACACTGTAGGCTCCTGGCTCACACAGAACTGACAGAACTATGAAAAACCAACAGGGTCACTCACCAGGAAGAGTAAACCCCCTTAATGGCTTGCTCCTGCTCACTCCAGCGGGCTGGGTTCTCATACTTGCAGGTTCTACCACCACACGCCATGGAACACGCCATGGGTCCAGGAATGACATGCCGTAAACGCTCTCCTACTTTTGTGTACTTTGGTGTTGGATGTGCTAAATTTCCTAGAATAAATAAGGAAAGGAAAATTCAAAAGTCCACTCTCCAAATGAAATTGTAACATGGGAAACAGCTTCCATTTTATCTCAGGATGGTAGATGACAAGCCAGTGCAAAATCCCCTTCATTTTGACAAGAAAACAAAACTGTTTCCTTGTCATCAAAGTGACATATATCTCTTAACATAAAAAAGTTTTCACATATGATAATCTCCACATATACTAGCAATTAAGAAGAAGAAACTGTAAAAGTTTTACAAGGGAATGAGTTTTGTTCAAAGCTATATTTTTAATTAAAAAAACACAAAACATTTGATCATTTTATATCTTCTTACATATTCACTAAAATATATAGCATAACAGATAGCAAAAAGTATAATATAGACTAAACTGCCAATATTTAAAAAGATAGAAATACAATACAGACGATTTCCATTCCTCAAACTTACATACAAAGGTATGGCAATCTATAAGAAGAGAGAGATCTTTACTTTTTCTTTCGGGGAAAGTTGGGTTTCCCTCTGCATGGCTGACTGAGGAAACAGCCACCATCACCTGGAGAGAGGATGAGGACAGCAGCTTCGTGGCAGAGCGGGAGCCAGAGCCCAAGCCCAAGCCCAAGCCCGAGCCCGAGCCAGAGCCCCGCCGGGCCTGCTGCAGCCGCAGTACTGGGTCGGAGGTGGAGTGCCGGCGGCCCTGGAGAAAGGAGCTGAGGAAGTGCACGGCTGAGGGCCGCCTGGTTGCATCCTGCACCTGCATGGCACTGGGAGGCAAGAGCCAGAGGCAGGGAAGAGTCAGCCCCACTTACTCAGTGAGGAACTTTCACTGAGAGCACGGAGCATTGCATTGTTCTGTATGATCTAAGAGCTATTCAGATTGGCTGACTGGTTTCCATGGTGACAAACAAAGAAACTACTGATTCTCACTTAGATACGAACGGGCAAAATCCTATATGAACAGATTGCATTTGGGAACAACTGTTCAAATAGAGGGAAGAATAATATAAATTTTAAATACATTACTAAATTTTGTTTCTCAAATGCACTTAAAAGATCTAACTACTCAAAGAACTACCCTCAAAATATTGCAATGAATTTAGAAAACTGTATTCATGATGCAAACACTGCCTTTTACACACACGTTAAAAGGCTTAAATTCTGTTATTCCTTTCATAGCCTGTCTCTGGATATTTTGGAAAAAATTCTCTTTCTACTCCTCTTTTGAATAGTGTAGAAAAAAGTTAATTGTAATAAAGTGAGATATGCTGGATACCTTACAACATTATTAAAATATTCAATTTTTCACAACCAAAACCACTCTTATTTTTTTCTTGGTAAAACTATGAAAGAAAAACTTGTATAGAACAAATGAAGACATTTTTAGAGGTGACATATCAGAAGACATTTAACTTGACATTTTCAGACTATGAAAACCTGATTCTTAGTCATGCCTTTGTTGGACAGGTATAGAAGCCATGCCTCTCAAAAACTCAAAAACACCATTCTCTGCCTTTTGTTGCAGTGAGGGGAAAAGGGAAGCTTCAATAATGTCTTGGCAGAGGCGTATAAAGAAAACTCACTAAGTATCACATTTTTTAAGGAACTAGATGAGGGGAAGGTTGCAACGTGAAGATAAAAGATACAAAGAAAACAGAAAGTGCAACAACCGCTAATGCACTCATTGTCCGCCTCCTCCCTTGTTAATGTCAGGCTGCGCCCTCGCCCTTGCTTGCTCACTCTCTCTCTGCACAAATGGTATTTCAGATGTGTGTGCACAGAAACAAACTACTGTGCAGCAAGAGATAAGGTTATTTTCTGTTTTTTTTTGTTTTTTTTTTTTTTTTTTAAATGATTATTAATGCCAAGCTCCTTTTAAAATGCCGCCCCCATCTCCCAACAATGTGCACTTTAGTGAAATAAGACAGGGGCAAAGAATCTCAATTTAGTGTCCAAATTGCTACTCTATGTGTAGCATCATGCCTTTGTTATTTAGAAAACAGCCATGGAAGAAAGTCCTGGATATCCTTGTTAATTTTCTGTCTCGTTGATCTGTCTAATATTGACAGTGGAGTGTTAAAATCTCCCACTATTATTGTGTGACAATCTAAGTTTCTTTGTAGGTTGTTAAGAACTTGCTTTATGTATCTGGGTGCTCCTGTATTGGGTGCGCATATATTTAGGATTGTTAATAACTCTTCTTGTTGCATTGATCCTTTTACCATTATGTAATGCCCTTCTTTGTCTCTTTTGATCTTCGCTTGTTTAAAGTCTGTTTTATCAGAGACTAGGATTGCAACTCCTGCTTTTGTTTTGCTCTCCATTTCCTTGGTAAATCTTCCTCCATCCCTTCATTTTGAGCCTATGTGTATCCTTGCACGTGAGATGGGTTTCCTGAATACAGCACACCGATGGGTTTTGGCTTTTTATCTAATTTGCCAGTCTTTGTCTTTTGATTGGGACCTTTAGCACAGCTTTCCTGTCGGAGGAATTATATGAGGATTATTCTAGGCAAGACCCACAGGACCCTAATGGCAACACAGAAACAGCAGCTGCACAGAGGTCTGCATGATAAGAACATGAACTTACTGGCAGGAGGCCCTAAATGCTCAAACTAAGGAGTTGTATATTTGCTATCTGAGTAAGAGGGAGTCTACAAAGATTTCTAGGCAAGTCTGTGCTTCTGAGAATGTTAACTTAGATCTTGAGAAAGAGTGGTGAGCTCTGCACAGACAAATCCATGCACCAGAGAACCAGCATCTGGGGACATCTACAGAGAAGTCAAAAGTAACTGCTTTCAACTATACTAAAAATGCAATCAAATTAGAACTCAGGATTAAGAAACTAACTCAGAACCTCACAACTTCATGGAAACTGAACAACTGGCTCTCGAATGTTGACTGGATAAACAATGAAATCAAGGCAGAAATAAAGATGTTCTTCAAAACCAATGAGAATGAAGACACAATGTATCAGAATCTCTGGGACACATTTAAAGCAGTATCTAGAGGAAAATTTATAGCAATAAATGCCCACATGAGAAACAAGGAAAGATCTAAAATTGACACCCTATCATCAAAATTGAAAGAGCTACAGGAGCAAGATCAAAAAAACTCAAAAACTAGCAGAAGACAAGAAATAACTAAGATCAGAGCATATATGAAGGAGACAGAGACACAAAACCCTTCAAAAAATTAATAAATCCAGGAGCTGATTTTTTTAAAAGATCAACAAAATAGACCACTAGCCAGATTAGTAAAAAAGAAAAGACAGAAGAATCCAATAGATGCAATAAAAAATGATAAAGGGGATATCACCACCGATTCCATAGAAATACAAACTACCATCAGAGATTACTACAAACAACTCTATGCACATGGACCAGTTAACCTGGAAGAAATGGGTAAATTCCTGGACACTTGCACCCTCACATGCCTAAACCAAGAAGAAGTCGAAACCCTGAATAGATCAATAACAAGGGCTGAAGTTGAGGCAGCAGTTAATAGCCTACCAACCAAAAAAGCCCAGGTCCAGATGGGTTCACAGCTGAATTCTACTAGATGTACAAAGAGGAGCTGGTACCATTCCTTCTGAAACTATTCCAAACAATCCAAAAAGAGGGAATCCTTCCGAGATCATTTTATGAGACCAATATCATCCTGATACCAAAACCCGGCACAGACTCAACAAGAAAAGAAAACTTCAGGCCAATATCCATGATGAACAAAGATACAAAAATTTTCAATAAAATATTGGCAAACCGACTGCAACAGCACATCAAAAAGCTTATCCATCATGATCAAGTAGGCTTCATCCCGGGGATGCGAGGCTGGTTCAACATGCGCAAGTCTATAAATGTAATCCATCACATAAACAGAACCAAAAACAAAGGCCACATGATTATCTCAATAGATGCAGAGAAGGCCTTCAACAAAATTCAAGAGCATTTTATGCTAAAAACTCTCAATAAACTAGGTATCAACAGAAAATAATCTCAAAATAATAAAAGCGATTTATGACAAACCTACAGCCAATATCATACTGAATGGGCAAAAACTGGAAGCATTCCCTCTGAAATCTGGCACTAGACAGGGATGCCTTCTCTCACCACTCCTATTCAATATAGTATTGGAAGTCCTAGCCAGAGCAATCAGGCAAGAAAAAGAAATAAAGGGTATTGAATTAGGAAGGAAGGAAGTCAAATTGTCTCTATTTGCAGGCGACATGACTATATATTTAGAAGATCCCATCGTCTCAGCCCAAAATCTCCTTAAACTAAGCAACTGCAGTGAAGACTCAGGATACAAAACCAATGTGCAGAAATCACAAGCATTCGTTCGTACACACCAATAACAGACTTAAAGAGAGCCAAATCAAGAACAAACTGCCAATCACAATTGCTACAAAGAGAATAAAATACCTAGGAATACAACTAACAAAGGATGTACCTCTTCAAGGGAAACTATGAACCACTGCTCAAAGAAATAAGAGAGGACACAACAGATGGAGAAATATTCCATGCTCATGGTTAGGAAGAATGAATATTGTGAAAATGGCCATACTGCCCAAAGTAATTTATAGATTCAATGCTATCCCCATCAAGCTACCTATGACCCTCTTCACAGAACTGGAAAAAAACACCTTAAACTTCACATGGAACCAAAAGAGAGCCCACATAGCCAAGTCAATTCTAAGCAAAAAGAACAAAGCTGGAGGCATCATACTACCTGACTTCAAACTATACTACAAGGCTACAGTAATCAAAACAGCATGTTACTGGTACCAAAACAGAGATATAAACCAATGGAACAGAACAGAGGCCCTGAAGGCAATGCCACATATCTACAACCATCTGATCTTTGACAAACCTGACAAAAACAAGCAATGGGGAAAGGATTTCCCGTTTAATAAATGGTGTTGGGAAAACTGCCTAGCCATTTGTAGAAAGCAGAAACTGGACCCCTTCCTGACAACTTACACTAAAATTAACTCCAGATGGATTAAAGACTTAAACATAAGACCTAACACCATAAAAACCGTAAAAGAAAACCTAGGCAAAACCATTCAGGACATAGGCATAGGCAAGGACTTCACGACTAAAACACCAAAAGCATTGGCAACAAAAGCCAAAATAGACAAATGGGATCTAATTAAACTAAAGAGCTTCTGCACAGCAAAATAAACAATCATTAGAGTGAACCGGCAACCAACAGAATGGGAAAAAAATTTTTGCAATCTACCCATCTGACAAAGGGCTAATATCCAGAATCTACAAAGAACTAAAAGAGATTTACAAGAAACAAACAAACCCATTCAGAAGTGGGCGAAGGATACGAACAGACACTTTTCAAAAGAAGACATATATGGGCTTCATCCCGGGGATGTCAGGCCCCACAAATATATGAAAAATGCTCATCATCACTGGTCATTAGAGAAATGCAAATCAAAACCACACTGAGATACCATCTCACGCCAGTTAGAATGGTGATCATTAAAAAATCTGGACACAAAAGATGCCAGAGAGGATGTGGAGAAATAGGAACACTTTTACACTGTTGGTGGGAGTGTAAATTAGTTCAACCGTTGTGGAAGACAGTGTGGCAATTCCTCAAGGACCTAGAAATAGAAATTTAATTTGACCCAGCAATCCCATTACTGGGTATATATCCAAAGAATTATAAATCGTTCTAATATAAAATACACATGCGCACGTATGTTCATTGCAGGACTGTCTGCAATAGCAAAGACCTGGAACCAACCCAAATGCCCATCGATGATAGACTGGACAGGGAAAATGTGGCATATATACAGTATGGAATATTATGCAGCCATAAAAAATGATGAGTTCATGTCCTTTGTAGGGACATGAACCTGGAAACTATCATTCTCAGTAAACTGACACAAGAACAGAAAATCAAACACTGCATGTTCTCACTCTTAGGCAGGTGTTGAACAATGAGAACACATGGACACAGGGAGGGGAGCATCACACACTGGGGTCTGTTGTAGGGGACTAGGGGAGGGACTGCAGGGGGTAGGGAGTTAGGGAGGGATAACATGGGGAGAAATGCCAGATATATGTGATGGAGATGGAGGCAGCAAACCACATTGCCATGTAAGTACATGTGCAACAATCCTGCATGTTCCTCACATGTACCTCAGAACCTAATGTGCAATTAAAAAATATATATATATATATATTAGGCACAATAAACACAACAAAGAAACTCACTAAATATACCAGTAAGTACTGAGTTTTTTTCTTCCTTAATTTCTGCAAGTAAGCAGGTAAAACACTGAAAAGTGAGGTCTAGAACACCAAGAACTGGTAATTTCCTTCTATACTCAAGATTTCAGGAAGAGCCCATTACTTCCTGAAGTCATAGAACAATAGGCTGAGAATGCAGTGGGTGCCTGGTGGGTGTGGGAGGCCCACCTATTCACACTCTTAAGTCCACAGAGGAGTCACTTCCAGGAATTTGCTGTACAGCTTAATTTCCAGCCTCGTGTTCCCTACTTTTTGTGACAAGAGGCTCACTTTATAAATGGCAACTATTCCACTGTTAAGACAGCTCAAATGTTTTCCTTCCTTCCTTCTTTAGAGGTGGGGATCTCACTATGTGGCCCAGGCTGGACTCAAATATTTGGGCTCAAGAAGATCCCCCTGCCTCAGCCTCTTGCATAGCTGGGACTACAGATGCCTGCTACCACGCTGGGCTTCAAATGTTCTCTAGTGCAGAGTTAAAATCCATTCTATAAGCATTGGTTCTGGTTCTTCCTACTAAAAACAAAGAATAAAGCATCTCTTTGTCTTGAAAGATTCCCAAATATCCGAAGACAGAACTTTTCTAAGACTTTCGCTATTTCTGTTTTTCAAACATTCCTGGGTATATGTCATTGTTTCTAGATCTTTCACTATGATTTCCCTTCTTCTGAGGGCCCTTATTCTCTCCCCTTCATAGCTAAACCTCCAAACCAAGGTGACTGACCTGCCATCTCCACATGCCGCAGGTCTCATCCTTAGCCTACTCAGCTCTGGTCTCTGCCTCCACTCTCAACTCCATCTGCTCTTGCTAAGGTTTCCGATGATGTTTCAAGGTGGACTCTTTAGAGTTCCTACTTGACTGTGCAGCAGCATCCGACATAACTGAATGCTTTAGTTTTAATTTGTAATTTTTAAAAAGTCAATACCTTGCTCTATCACACAGGCTAGAGAACAGTGATGTGATCATAGCTCACTGCAGTCATGAATTCCCGGGCTCAAACAATGTTCCTGCCTCAGCCTCCTTGGCAGCCAATACAACAGGTGCCTGCCACCATACCTGGCCTATATATTTTTGAGAATATTCTACCTCTTTACTGTGAATCAATGTCAAACTTAAAGAAAAGTTACAAAAGAGTACAAAGAATATTTTTCCTTGGCTGGGCACAGTGGCTCATGCCTGTAATCCCAGCACTTTGGGAGGCTGAGGCAGGCAGATCACCTGAGGTCAGGAGTTATAGACCAGCCTGGCCAACATGGTGAAACCCCGTCTCTACTAAAAATACAAAAATGAGCTGAGTATAGTGGTGCGTGCCTATAGTCCCAGCTACTCGGGAGGCTGAGGCAGGAGAATCACTTGTACCTGGGAGGCAAAGGTTACAGTGAGCTGAGATTGCACCACTGCACTCCAGTCTGGGTGACAGACTGAGACTGTCTCAAAAATACACGTGTGTGTGTGTGTGTGTGTGTGTGTGTGTGTGTGTGTGTATTTTCCTTGAATTTTTGAGAGCAAGTTACAGAAATGCTGCCCCATTTATCCAAATAATTTAGTGCATATCTGCCACAGACATTCTTGAAAATTATGCCAAATCAGAAAATTATGGCTGAGATATTACTACCTGCCCTCTATTCCTCAGACCTCATTCAAGCTTCACTGATTACTCCAAAAATGTTCCTTACAGTAAAATGACACATTGCATTTAGTTGTCCTGTTTCTTTCACCTATTTCACACTAGAACAAGTTCCTCAGTCTTTCCTCCACTTTGATGACATTGACACTTTTGGAGAGTATAGGCTACTTATTTTATAGAATGTCTCTCTATTTGGGCATGCTGTTTCCTCATGATTAGACTCAGAAGCCCTTGCATTTATCAGTAAAGAATGGTATCGTTAAAACCTATAATGCAATAAAAATTTTAAAAAGAATGGTATCGCCAGGTATGGTAGCTCATGCTTGTAATTCCAGCACTTTGGGAGGCTGAGGTTGGATCAGCAGAGGGATCATGAGGTCAGGAGTCAGAGACCAGCCTGTCCAATATGGTGAAACCCCATTTCTACTAAAAAATACAAAAATTAGCCAGGCATGGTGGCACATGCCTGTAGGCCCAGCTACTCTGGAGGCTGAGGGAGGAGAATCGCTTGAACCCAGGAGGTTGTGGTGAGCCAAGACACTATGCCACTGCACTCCAGCCCAAGCAACAGAGTGAGATTCTGTCTAAAAAAGAAAGAAAGAAAGAAAGAAAGAAAGAAAAGGAATGGTATCTAGAAACTAATGTCTGTGTGTTAGGTATGCTCACTGCCATTAGGGTATTACTGCTGCCAGGCCCTCTGAGTGGACAGAGCTAAAGAATATGCATATTATACACAGGCACACACACTACCACACTTTACATCTATATTTATGTCTCTGTGTATAATATATACATATGGAAAAAGCATTTACCCTGATATTACCAATTCTAAGCCAATACCATAGAGTTTCCCCTCATTTCCACCCTTTTCACAACTGTACCTATAACTCCAGGAGAGGTTTGGCTACCATAATTTTAAATATATTTACCTAATTAACCAAGCCCCCCACATGTAATCAGTCTTCCATCACTGCCTCTGCTTCCTCCTCCATGTGGATGCCTCTCTCATCCCATCTGGACTCTTAACACCTATGCCAGGCTGCTGCTGCCACCCACCTGGGTAAATGCTGTCCTTGCCTTGCCTATGTTCCAATATTCCATGCAGGGTCACCCTACCACACAGGAGCCCTCCCAAGCTGACCCAAGCTCGGATGCCTGGGAATGTTCTAACACCCAGGCCAGGTCACTCTCCCATACAGGTGTTATCTCGCTCAGGCTTCATCACTGCTGGGCTGCCCTACCATATGGATTTCCTCCTTACCCTGGCTGGCTTCTCCCAATTGCCCCTGCTCCACCTCATCTGTAGGTCAAAGATTCCATACTTAGGAAAGCCAAGAAGATCAGAAGCTATCATTCCTGCTTAGCTTGCAATGCAGGGGTATCACTCAGAGAAGTGGGCTGTTGTCCTGGCCTCAAGCTCCAGAGACATGGCTAGTAGACTTCATTCAGAAGGAGAAGTAGGCCTTAAAAACAGAATTCTGAAGCTCTTCCCCTGCAAAACTATCTTTATCTAAAACACAGCAAGGGGAAGTTCAAGGCTAGGATGCTTTCAAAAAAATGGAGGCTTTGGTTAAGAGTTATTAATAAGAGTAGCCTCATAGCTTCATGAGAGCAATACACTGAACCGTAGTCATGCTAGCTTGCCAAAGAGACCCAGGGAAAGAGACAACTAAGCAAACCTCAAAGACTGACCTCAAAAACGACCACTGCCCAAACTTAATTAGATCAGATTGTGGGGCAACAGAAGATCTAGGGCTTTGTCAAAAATAGCAGAGGAATCAGCAGGTAATTAGTGGAACCCAAAAGCTGGTGTGCTACCAACTGAGACAGCATAACAGAGATGCGTGGAAGAGAGAAAGAGTGCCCTGTTTTAAAAAAAAAAACAACATTGTGTTCTCAGGGTGATTGTTTGCTTGGCCAAGGCCATGCTCTCTTAGGAGTCACGTTAGAGGCTTCAAACTACGAAGAAAAAAGACTAGTCTATCACTACTATAGTCTAGTCAAGTCTCTGACCAAATAGACAAGCATGTAACAAAAAAACAAGCCCAGGGAGGAAAGAGTATCTACAGGTGCTAAAAAATATTACCTAAAATATCCAGTATTCAACAAAAAGTATGAGACATGGAAAGAAATAAGAAACTATGACCCATACACAGAAAAAAAGAGTAGTCAATAGATAATACCTGTGAGGACTTCAAAGCAGCCATTACAAATATGTTCAAAGAACTAAAGGAAACCATGTTTAAAGAAGTGAAAGAAGCTATGACGACAGTATTTCATCAGATAGAAAATGCCAATAAAGAGACGGAAATTATAAAAAAAAAGTAAATGGAAATTCAGAAGTTAAAAAGTAAAAAAACAATGAAACATTCCCTAGAGGAGCTCAACAGAAGATCTGAAGTGGCAGAAGGAAGAATTAGAGAACCTGAAGATAGACTGATAGAGATTATGCACTTTGAAAAACAGAGAAAAGTGAACAAATGAACAGAGCTTCAGAGAGATGTGGAACATCACTAAGTGAACAAACATATACCTCACAAGTGAACAGAAAGAGAGTTGAGAGAGGAGTAGAAAAAAACTTTTAGAAATAATGGCTTAAAGCTTCCCAAATCTGATGAAAAACATTAATCCACACATCCAAGAAGTTCAATAAACTCTAAGTAGGATATACACAAATTGATTCACATTAAAACACATCATAGCAAAAAGGCTCAAAGAGAAAAATGACTCCTTGTATACAAAGAAACCTTAAAAAGATTAATAGTTTATGTCTCATCAGAAACCATGGAGACCAGAAAGCAGAGGAATGACATATTCAAAGTGTTAAATATTAAGCTGTCAATCAAGAATCTTACATGCAGCAAGATTATCTGTCAAAAATAAAGGGAAAATAAAGGCATTCCAAGGTAAACCAAAAGAAGAGAATTTGTTGCTACCAGACTCAGCTTATAAGAATTTTAAGGAGGTTCTTCAGATTAAAAGCAAGATTAATGTGAATCCATGTGAAAGAAGGGACACCGGTAAATTACAACAGACAGTGTGTATTTATATGAAATGACCCAAAGAGGCAAATTGACAGGGACGGAAAATAGATTAGTGTTTGCCAGGGGGACCAGGGTGAAAGTGGAATGGGAACTGACTGTGGGGATATTGTGAAATACATATTTGGTCTTGGGCCCTGTTTCTTGGCATACAGGTCCTGAAGTCCTTGGAATCTCCAAGGTGGTATTTTTTTGTATGTTAACAAGTTGACTGGGGCTGTCAGCCCCTATGTAGCTTCAGGATGGGGGCTGGCCATTGGAAAGGCCAAGGGAGGATTACAGTGTTGGGACATTCAGCACCAACTCCAGCTTCTGGGGAGGGGAAAGGGCTGAAGGTTAAGTTGATCAACAACAACCAGTGGTTTGGTCAATCATGTCCATGTGATGAAGCCTCAATAAAAGCTCAGAAGGACAAGGTTCAGAGAGCTGAGAATATGGAGGTTGCAGAGGGTGGCACAATTGGGGTCAGCATGGATGCTCTGTGCCTCTTCCCCCATACCTCACCCTATGCATCTCTTCATCTGTATCCTTTGTAACAGCATTTATAATAAATTGGTAAGTGTATTTCCTAGAGTAGTGTGAGTTACTATAAGCAAATTAATCAAATCCAAAGAGAGGGGTGTGGGAACCCCAATTTATAGCCAGTCAGTCAGAAGCACAGGTTAAACAAGCTGGGGCTTGTGACTGGCATCAGAAGTAGGAGGCAATCTTATAAGACTGAGCCCTCAACCTGGGGGATCTGATGCTCTCTCTAGGTAGATAATGTCAGAATTAAATTGGAGGACATCCTTCTGGAGTCCCCTGAAGAATGTATTGCTTGCTTCGTGTGTGGGGAAAAAACCCACACATCTTGTGTCAGAAACATGTTATAAAAGTATAGCAGGAGAAACCGAGTTTGCTTATTCCTATGTATTCTCAAGTGCTAATTGGTAGAAAATTTCTTTTTGGTCTGACGAAAATATTCTGGATTTAAATAGTGCTGATGATTTTGCAGCCTTAAGTGTATCTAAACCAATGACTACCTTAAAAGGGTAACTTTTATGGTACATGACTTATATCTCAATAATTTTAAAAGAGCAAATAATTTGAATGGGCATTTCTCCAAACAAGATGTAGAAAGTTTCAATAAATACATAAAAGGATGCTCAACATCACTAGTCACTAGGGAAATGCATATTAAAATAATAATGAATACCACTTCATACCTACTAAGATGGCTACAATAAAATGTCAGATAATAACAAGTATCAGTGAGGATATAAAAAAATGAAAGGATGTAAAAAAAATGAGAGCCCTTATCTACTGCTGGTAGGTATATAAAATGAAGCAAATACTCTGGAAAATGGTTCGGCAGTTCCTCAAATGATAAGCAGAGTTACCAAATGACCCAGAGCTTTCCTCCTAGGTAAATACCCAAGAAAAATACATAGCTCACACAAAAACTCAGGTTTTATTATTACTCATAATAGCAAAAAAGTGAAAAGCATCCAAATGCCCATCAGGGGAATGGATAAATAGAATGTGGTATACCTACACAATGGAAAATTACCCCACCATAAAAAGGAAGCAGCACTGACACATGCTACAACATAGATGAACCTTGAAAACATGCTAGGTGAAAAAAGCCAATCACAAAAGACCATGTGTTTATATGGTTCCATTTATACGAAATGTCCAGAAAAAATGAAATGTGTAGGACAGAAAAAATAGTCTGGTGGCTCCATGGGCTAGAGGGAAGGGGAAGAACAAATGGGAACTGGTGCTTGCTAAAGAGTACAAGATGGCCAGGTGTGGTGGCTCATGCCTGTAATCCCAGCACTTTGGGAGGCTGAGATGGGTGGATCACCTGAGGTCAGGAGTTCGAGACCAGCCAGCCTAACATGGTAAAACCCCATCTCTACTAAAAATACAAAATTAGGCACAGTAGCACATGCCTATCATCCAAGATACTTGGGAGGCGGAGGCAGGAGAATCACTTGAACCTGGGAGGCAGAGGTTTTTCCCCCACACACGAAGCAAACAATACATTCTTCAGGGGACTCCAGATGGATGTCCTCCAATTTAATTCTGACATTCTGACATTCGTGACCCGAGATCATGCCATTGCACTCCAGCCTGGGCAACAAGAGCAAAACTCTGTCTTAAAACAAAACAAACAAAAGCCCAAAAGGTTTCTTTTTGGGGTGATAATAATGTTCCAAAACTGACTGCAGTGTTGGTTACATAGCCCTTTGAATGTTCTAAAAACACTGGATTGGTACTTCAAATGGGTGAATTATTGATAATTATACATCAAATAAGTTAAAGGAAATTCTCTCTTTCTTTCTCCTTCCTGTTCTCCTTTGCTTAATAAATAAAGGAAAAAGCTACTAGGCAGACTTCTGGTTCTGTTCAGGCAGGGTAGCCCCATTCCTCATCCTTACAACTTAGAAACTCTAGACACAATAGAACACATACACATAGGAAGACTCTGAGAGGGACAGACTGTCTAAGGACCTCGGGACTTGCAGAACAATATGGCTGTGAGTGACCTGGGATTCTTTATTGCCTCCCATAGATCCCAAATAGGGGGTTGCAGAATCCTTCAATTTGAACAAGCTATAAGAAAAACCTATTCCCTTTGCCAAAGGTCTGTGGAAAATATGACCTAACAACTGAATATATTTTTGGCAATACCCATGCTACTCCAGTTAAATACCAGTTAAAAACACCATATCATCTTCCAACTGCCAGTTTCAGGGAGGATGAACAGGGAGCTAATCATCTATCCAACACTCCTGCTCTGCAGAAGTGGAATCAATCTACTTCTCCCATCAGATGGTGTCAGAGGGATAAACACAGAGCTCATCTTCTATTGTGTCTAGAAAGGCCATGTGATGCTTTGATTCCCCCACTGGGTGGTTTCTGCACTGATCAGAGAGCCAATTTTCCATACCCCAACTGGAAGAAGCAGATGGCACTTTGATTCCCCTGCTGGGTGGCAGTGGTGACTTGAGCAAAAAAGATGATTTCCCCCCATCAGGTAGAAATGGGCAGTGCTGCAGTTCCCCTGCCAGGGTGGTGTCATTGGGGTCTAGCTGTGAGCTGTGCCTCATCCAGCAGCAACAAGTCTTAACAGGGTGGTTTAATGTAAGATTAGTCAACACAAGGCTCGCCACCCGCCTCTATGTCAGTGGGACCCAGTGGGGACCTGAACCTTTTTTCCCAGCATCAAGGACACTGAACAAAGCTATGCAAGTGGGGACCTGTATACACTCTACTTTCCCCCATACTTTAGTCTTAAGAGGCCCAGTGGGGAGACAAGCCTCCACATCCAGTTGGTGTCAACAAGACTGAACAGTGCAGTATGAGGAAGGGCTAGTTGGCACTCCTGTGTCCACTGCCCCAAACATTGGTGAGCTTCAAGGGGAGCTGAGCGTCCACACTCATTTGCCATCAATGAAGCAGAATGAGGGGGTATGAAGCAGAATAGTCAACATTCCCGTTCTCCAATCCCCTGGTATCAATGGGGTCCAGTGGGGAGCTGAACCACCAACTCCATCTGGTATGAGGAGGAAAGAGCTGGTGGTGGGTGGGAGGGCTGGCATTATACTTCCAACCTCCATCTCCCAAAGACGACAAGGCCCAGCCGGGAAATAAGCTTCAGCCACACCTCGCAGAAACAAAGCAGTGTGAGTTGCCCTCTACTTCTTCCCAGGTGGCAGTGGGGCCCAGATATGTTTTTTCTCATGTTGTTGATCTTATCCCCCTGACTCAAAGGCAACATGACAGTGCAAGGCAATGCCTCACTTTTACCACAAAAATGTCAAACAGAGCTGGTGAGAGAGCTTAAATTCCACTTCGTCATCTGGACTGAGGCATGTTTCTAAGTGTTCCACTTTTGTCAGGGTGGTATTGGTAAGGCTGAACAGGGAGCTGGGCATACACACTCACCTGGCTCCTGGGCAATGCTTCAACAGGAAGACTGCCTGCCAAACAAGGAAAAAAAGGACCCAAAATGTCCAGAATACAGTTGAAAACCACTTGTCATACCAAGAATTAGAAAAATCACAACTTGAATCACAAGACACAATCAACAAACATCAAAATGGAGATAAGTGAGAAGCTGAAAATTTCCAATAAGAACTTTAATTATAATGTGTCTTAGGACTGATTCCTCGAATAACTGGAATTATACAGAGAATGTTCTCTGCCCACAATGAAATCAAACTAGAAATCAATAACAGAAAAGACAATGAGAAAAACTCCAAAGACTTGGAAATTAGATGTCAAACTTATAAATAAATAACGAGTCAAATAAGAAGCCTCAAAGGAAATGACAAAACACATAGACCTGAATAAAAAGAAAATATATCAAAATATATATATCTGTGTTCATAAAGCAGAGATTTGCAAGAAATTTCTATCACTTAATGCTTAGAGAGGAAAGGCCTCAAATCAGTAATCCAGATTCTAACCTAGGTAAACTAGAAAAATAAGAGCAAAACACACATAAAGCAAGCATTGGACAGATAAAAATAAGAAAGTGTATCAGTAAGATTAAAAACAGGAAAACAACAGTGAAAGTGATATTAAGAAGCTGGCTCTATGAAAAAAATAGTAAAACTGATAAACCTCTAGTAATACTGACAAAAATCTAAAAAAGACACAAATCACCCATATCAGAAATGAAACACAGCTATCACTACAGATCTAGCAAGACTGACAAAAACAAAAAAAGACACAAATCACCCATATCAGGAATGAAACAGGAGCTATCACTACAGATCTGGCATCCATTTAAAGGATAACAAGGAACTAATACAAACAGTTTAGAAGTTGTTGACATAAATTTGACAACTTAGAAAAATGAACCAACTCCTTGAACACTGCCAACTACCAAGACTCAACCAAGATGAACAGGACCACCTGAAGAGCTCTATACAAATTAAAGAAATTGAATCAATAAACAAAAAGTTTCCCAAAAGAAATCTCCTGGCTTCAATGATCTCACTGGAGAATGCTACCAAACATTTAAAGAAGAATGGGCACCAATTTTCCACAATGCCTTCCAGAAAATAGAATAGGAGGGAACATTTCCCAACTCCTTTTATGAAGCGAACATTACCCTGATACCAAAAGTAGATAAAGAGAGTACAAAAAGAGAAAACTATAGTCCAACATCTCTCCTGAACTTAGAAAAAAAATCCTCAACAAAATATGAGCAAATCAAATCCAGCAATGCATAAAAGAATTATATACCACTACCAAATGAAATGTATTACAGTATATAAGCCTCATTTAACATTAAAAAATAAAAAAATATAATTCACCATATCAACAAGCTAAAGAAGAAAAATCATATGATCATATCAATTAACACAGAAAAAGCATTAGACAAAATTCAACACCAAATCATGATAAAAACTCTCAGCAAGTTAAGAATGGAAAGGAACTAATTCAACTTGTTATGGAAAACAAGCAGTGGCTCATGCCTGTAATCCCAGTATATTGGGAGGGCAATGCAGACAGATCACTTGAGGTCAGGAGTTCAAAACCAGCCTGGCCAACATGGTAAAACACCGTCTCTACCAAAAATACAAAAATTAGCCAGGCATGGTGGTGGGCACCTGTAATCCAAGCTACTCAGGAGGCTGAGGCAGGAGAATTGCTTAAACCCAGGAGGCAGAGGTTGCAGTGAGCCAGATTGTGACACTGTGCTCCAGCCTGGGCAACAGAGCGAGACTCTGTCTCAACAACAATGACAAAACCTCCTAACATCATACCGAAAGGTGAATGACTGAATGCCTTTCCCCAAGATCAGGAAGAAGGCAAAGCTTCTGCTCTTGTGACTCTTAATTCTGCAGGGTAGAAGTTTTAGGCTACTATCATAAGGCAAGAAAAAAAAAACAACAGCATACGAATTGGAAAGGAGAAAATAAAACTATCCTTATTTGCAGACATGATTGTTTATGTAAGAAAATCCCAAAGAATCGCCAAAAGCTTCCCTGAAAGTGAGTTCAGCATAGTAAGGCAAAAAATCAACACACAAAAATCAATTTCATTTCTATACACAAACAAAAACCATCTGGAAACTGCAATTAAAAACACAATACCTAAGCCAGGTGTGGTGGCTCATGCCTATAATCCCAGCACTTTGGAAGGCCAAGGTGGGTGGATCACCTGAGGTCAGGAGTTCAAGACCAGACTGGGCAACATGGTGAGACCGAGTCTCTCCTAAAAATACAAAAATTAGCCAGGCATGGTGGCAGGCGCCTGTAATCCCAGCTACTTGGGAGACTGAGGCAGGAGAATTGCTTGAACCTGTGAGGCAGAGGTTGCAAGTGAGCTGTCAGTGAGCTGAGATCGTGCCACTGCACCCCCATCTTGGGTGACAGAGTGAGATTCCATCTCAAAACAAACAAACAACCACAATACCAGTTACATTCACCCCAAAGAAAATGAAATACTTAAGTATAAACTTAAAACATGTATGAATCTATGTGCTGAAAATTATAAAATTCTGATGAAAGAAATCAAAGATATGAAAAAATGGAGAAACATATTACAATTATAAATTATAAGATGCAACAAAGTAAACACGGCAATCTCCTCAAATTGAGAGACTTCTTATCAAAATCCAGTAATATTTTTTGTTGACATAAATATGTTTATTTAAAATTGTATATAGAAAGTCACCAGCCCTGTCTAAGATGATCTTGAAAAAGAGAATTAAGTGAGAAGAATCACCCTATCCAATACAAAGGCCTATTACCTAACTACAGTATTCATGACAGGGTGGTATTGGTGGAGGGACAGGTATATAGATCAGTGAAACAGAACAGTGAATCTACAAACACATTCACACAGCTTCAGGGGACTGGGATAGATGAAAAGTTCTGAAGACTTGACAGCAAAAGTGTAATCCATAAAAGAATAATTGGACTTCATGAAAATTAAACACTTTTTCTCAGAGAAAGATCATATGAAGAGATGGAAAGGTAAGTTACAGAGTGGGAGAATGTATCTGCAAACCAGGTATCACAGCAAGATCTAATATCTAGAGTATATAAAGAACTCTTAAAACTCAACAGTAAAAAATATCCAATTAGTGGATAAAAGACATGCACAGACTTGTAAAAAGAGAATATACAGATAGCAGATAAGCACATGAAAAGAGGTTATCATTGTTAGCCATTAAGGAAATGCAAATTCAAACCACAAGAGACACCACTACATAACTGCTCTAATGGCTAAAATAAATACTAATAAAACCTAAGGCTGGTAAGGATGCAGAGAAACTTGATCACTTGTACATTGCTGGTAGGAATGCAAAATGGTACAACTACTCTGGAAAACAGTTTGGTAGTTTCACATAAAGCCAAACATGCAACTATCATATGACCTAGAAAGTAAATTCTTGGGTATTTATTCCAGAATAATAAAAACCCATCTACACACAAAAATCTGTACATGAAAGTTTACAGCAGCTTTATTTATAATAGCTCCAAACTATCCAGACACCCTTCAGTGAGTGAACTAATAAACACACTGTGGTACATCCATACTACAGAATAGTACTCAGCAATAAAAAGGAATCAACTATTGGTACACCCAACAACCTGGATGAATCTCAAAGGAATTAGGCTGACTGAAAAAGTCAGTCCTAAAAGGTTACATACTGTATGGTTTTATATACGTAATGTTCTTGCAATGACAAAATTGTAGAACTGGAGAACAGACAGTGCTTGCCACAGGCCAGTGTCATGGGTGGAGGCGGGTTTGACTATAATGAAATGGAAGGGATCCTATGTTGATGAAACTGTTCTGTATTTTGACCATAAAAATATAAATATCCTGGCTGTGATATTATTATTATACAATAGTTTTTTAAGATGCTACTATTGGTAGAAACTGGAGAAAGGGTAAATAGGATCCCTCTGTATTATTTCTTATATCGGCATGTGAATGTCCAATTATTTCAATATTTAAATTATAAAAGGAAAAAAAATCAAACAGAAAGGGCCATACATAAAGTCTATGCAAGGGTCATCTAGCAGAGGTCAGGGACAACACAAGAAAGGTAACTAGTAGGGAACATGGTATATGTTTTGGGGCCTGGCAGGGTGCGGGCCCTGTGTGGAAAATACAGCTGAGTTGGGTGATGGCCTGGCAGGGTTGAGAAACGGGTTAGGAAAAGGACTGAGTAAATAAGCAAACATACTGGGGATAATAAGAGCCAGGTTTCTCATTCTTACATAATTATAAATGGGAAAGCTGGAATAATGGTATAATATTGGATTAGAATTGAAAGTACCAGCCAGGCATGGTGGCTCACGCCTGTAATCCCAGCACTTTGGGAGGCCGAAGCAGGCAGATCACTTGACATCAGGAGTTCAAGACCATCCTGGTCAACATGGTGAAACCCCATTTCTTAAAGATACAAAAAATTAGCTGGGTGTGGTGGCGGGCACCAGTAATCCCAGCTACTCGGAGGGTGAGGCAGGAGAATTGCCTGAACCCAGGAGGCGGAGGTTGCGGTGAGCCGAGATCGCGCCATTGCACTCCAGCCTGGGTAACAAGAGCGAAACTCCGTCTCAAAAAAAAAAAAAAAAAAAAAAAAGAACTAAAAGTACCAAGGCGAACTTGTTTTCAATATATATAGACAGAAACAGAAATAAACATACAGTTGACTCTTGAATACAAGGTTTAACTGAGCTGGTCCACTCATATGCAGATTGTTTTCAACCAAAAGGGACTGAAAATACAGTATTTGCAAGATGCAAAACCTTTTAGCGTAGGTGGGTACCACAGAGGAGAGTGTGAGACTTGAGTATGTGTGAATTTGGTATACCTGGGGTGGGAAGGTCCAGGAACAAATTCCCTGTGTATTAGGAGGAATTACTGTATATGTAAAACTGGGCAGATACATACGTACATGTATGAACACGTTTCCTAGCTTTGTCCCTAAAAGGGGTTGGGAATCATGATATTCCAGTAGTAGTGAGTGTATCATATCTTGGTTTCTAAGTATCATTTCCTTACTAAAAATAACCAAGGCTCCTTGAAGAAATGGCTGATTTCTGGGCCAGAGCAAGAAAAGAATAAGATGAGCTGGAAGATATTGCTGTGCCAGAGAGTGAGGAATACAGGAATGGTGGGGACATGTAAAATGTACATTCTGAACAGCTTGAAGGGGCTTTTACTGTCCAAACATGGGGAAACTGAAGCATCAAAATAAATCATAGTAAAGGATTAAAATCCACTGAACAAAACAGGAAGCCATGCTGAATAAATACATTGAACACATAAATAATGGGAATAAATTCTTCCTTACACTAGAATGCCAGCTAATAGAGGCACAGAAGGAATAATGATCTTAGAAAATCTCCAGTTATCAGAAGGTTGGGCGAGGGAAGAAAATCTCCAGTTATCTATCATAGTAATAATTCAGGCAAGAAATAGCAATAGATGCTAAAACCACTAGGTGAAAGTTGGATGTGGAACAGGATATTTATGTAGTCTGAAGGCATCTCTCCTTAAAATATTAATTATGAGGTGAGAAAGAATAATTTATAATGGATAAACTTTGGCAGATACCACTTTACTGACGTGATCAAACTAAACATTACCAGTGATGGAGCAAAATGACATCTTGTATCATGTGTGACCCTTCTACCAAAAATGCATAATCTCAGTCTTATCATGAGGAGACAGCAAACAAACCGAAATTGAAGAATATGTTACAAAATAGTCTGTAATCTTAAAAAATGTTAAAGTTGGCCAGGCGCGGTGGCTCAAGCCCGTAATCCCAGCACTTTGGGAGGCCGAGGCGGGTGGATCACGAGGTCAAGATATCGAGACCATCCTGGTCAACATGGTGAAACCCCATCTCTACTAAAGATACAAAAAATTAGCTGGGCATGGTGGCGCGTGCCTGTAATCCCAGCTACTCAGGAGGCTGAGGCAGGAGAATTGCCTGAACCCAGGAGGCGGAGGTTGCGGTGAGCCGAGATCGCGCCATTGCACTCCAGCCTGGGTAATAAGAGCAAAACTCTATCTCAAAAAAAAAAAAAAATTAAGGTCATAAAGGTCAAGAAAGGAGTGCCTAAGGCCTTTGAAAGAGATTTAACAAACATTAGCGGAATCATTTTCCTATTAAAGGATATTACTGAGATTGCTGACCAAACGTGAATAGGGGTCTCTGGGTGAACAGAAAGTAGGAATTCTTTTGTGTGCTTTTCTTGTATCCTTAGAGTAAGTTTGAAATTATTTCAAAATAAAAAAATTAACATCACAAAAAAACAAGACAATCATATAGCCTGGGCATCCTGAGGGAGAATATAGCAGTGCCCAAGAGATAGTCTTGCCAGTTAAAAAAAAAAATCTGACTAGATTCTACATCCATCTACCAATTTATAGAAAATATCACATCAATATAATCAGCAAAATACAACAAGGCAAACTTGTGGCAAACTCTACAAGGCAAAAAAAAACCCTGTTTTCTTCAACGAATAAACTGTAAGGGAAAAGAGACAGAGGGAAACCCAAGTTTAGAAGGCTGGACACTGTAGCTCACGCTACCAACACTTTCAGAGGCTGAGGAAGGTGGATCATTTGAGGCCAGGAGTTGGAGACCAGCCTGGCTAACACGGCAAAACTCTGTCTCTACTAAAAAAAAAAAAAAAAAAAAAAAAAAAAAAAAATTAGCCAGGCATGGTGGCGCACACCTGTAATCCCAGCTATTTGGGAGGCTGAAACATGAGAATCGCTTGAACCCAGGAGGCAGAGGATGCAGTGAGCTGAGATATCATCACTGCACTCCAGCCTGAGAGATAAAAAAGAAAAGAGATTGATGCTAAACAGCAACCAATTACAATGTATTGACCTTTTTTGGATCCTAATTCAAACAAATTACACACACACACACACACACACACACACACAATTTATATAAATATATCTATAAGACAATTAGAAAATTGAACACTAAACAGGTATTTGATGATATCAAGTAAATACTGTTGATTATTTGAGATATGGTAGTAATGATGTGGTTATTTAACAAATAAAATGATGTGTGGCCTTGAGTTTGCTTCAAAGCAATACAAATGCAAGGAACTGAGAGAGAGAAGTGAGATTGCTAAAGCTGGGTGATGGTACATATTTGAGGGATGATGCATATATGGGAGATGATACAAATATGGGGATCTTTATTTCATTCTGTATACTTTTGTATTGAATTTTTCCATAATAAAAGTTTTTTGTTTTGTTTTGTTTTATGGCTGGGTGCAGTGGCTCACGCCTGTAATCCCAGCACTTTGGGAGGCTGAGGTGGGCAGATCACTTGAGGTCAGGAGTTCAAGATCAGCCTGGCCAACATGGTGAAACTCCATCTCTACTAAAAATACAAAAATTAGTCAGGTGTGGTGACATGCACCTGTAGTCTCAGCTACTCAAGAGGCTGAGGCAGGAGAATCTCTTGAACATGGTAGGTGGAGGCTGCAGTGAGCTATGACTGTGTCACTGCACTCCAGCCTAGGCAACAGAGTGAGACTCCATCTAAAAAAAACCATTTTTTTTAAAAGTAGTAGGATCAAGATTTAAGTCTAGGTCTGTCTCACTCCACAGACTTCTTGATAAGTTTTCTGTTTTCCTTTAAAAGCAAATATTTATTTATGTATCTCCCCCAATTAAATTTTCCCATGATTCATTAGACATTGAAAAAAATACTTCCCATCCATAAACATAATAAAGTATAACTATCTTTATAGATGAGATATGCTTTAAGAAAATTAGCCATAAAATATGTTTTATTTGTCTAGATTTTTTTCCTAATTAAAAATTAAATATATTTATACTAAGAGGAAAATTTTAATTAAAAAAATGTTTTTTGGAAAGGTAAAAGCATACCTAGTGGATCACAACAGAGGCAGTATAACCTTCCTGGGGGTGTTTGGAAATATGCAGGGTTTTTTCATTATCACTGGAACCTGGGGATGCTACTGGATTTAGGAAGAGTCAGAGATGCCATATATCTTAGGTACTCAGAGCTCTCCAGTACAACAAAGAGTTGTCCCACCCCCAAGGCCAACAGAATCCCTATTGAGAAATACCAACTAAGAGGAAACATTACAACAGAAGAAAGGAAAGGGGAAAAGGTTCGTTTGCCTCAGACTTGTTGGCTGAAGAGTTACTTGGGAGGAAAGAAACATTCTGAAAGAGAAGCAGCTAGGAGACATCATTATTGGGTTTGTTTTAGTTGTTTTAGACAGTACTTCTAAGACCAGGGAAACTAACACATTAAGTCTGGCACCTAGAAGCTGTTCATAGATGGTAGTTACCAGTAGTATTAGTGCCTGTAGGGTCAAAAATAGCAAAGACAGATGAAGGAGGATCTACAAGGATATGGAGTTTAGACAAGATGAGAAGTGGGAAACAACTGTTTTCTTGATGACAGAGAGCTCCCCCTAGTGGAGCAGTCAGATTCCAACAAAAACACAACAGAACTGACTGTTCCTAGAAAGTGTTGAACTCAGTATCTTTAGTTAGACCCTTTCTCCTTTAACTCTTCTTCCTATCATCTAGTCCACACTTAGGGGAGAAATCCTTCATTTTCTATACAGTAGGACTAAAGTGAAAGTGGGCAAAGCCCCAAGGGGGCATTTACAAAATACTGCAAGTGGTACTGCCAAGAGAAATTACTTAACATCTCCCTCGGCTAATGGCTGGTGGTGGCAGCAAGACCAGCAATATCAAAGCAGAAGCAGGGAGACTCCCACCTCAGAGCTTGTGATGGTTAGGAGGAGTAAAGGGCAACTGCGGTAGTAAGTGTTCAAGTCATGGCACTTGTCCTTGCCTGGGGTGCCATATAAAAATCAAAACAACATGGGAGAAAAAACAGTGGGATAAGCAGGGCTGGAGTGCTTCTGGACGTGCTACGTGGCAACAGCAACTAATGAAAGGAGAATGAAATTAAAGTTTGATTCATAAGTAGGTGTGTGATGATAAGAACAAATGCATCATCTCAGCTGATGATAATAATGCAGGAGACAAACACTGTTTGCAATACTCGAAGGAGTATTTTAAGAAGTTAAAAGGCCAAGTTCATTATTCAGGATTTTGAAAAGGAATTCTAACATGCCAGCATGGTAAGGCAGTAATACCTGCAACTTGGGATTCCAGTATGAATAGTCCATTCATGTAGTTACTTTCATTAAACACCAGCTTGCACAGAGCAACATAAAGTATATTAAAGAGATATTACCTTTCATGTTTGCAGCATACTCACTGTTATTCACCATGGTAGAATACGGTTGTTCATTCTGAGGCAAGACTCCGGCAGCCATGGTAGCCTGTTGGAAAAAAAATCTTTTTTGTAAGTTTGCCTTGGGATAGTCATTTATTAATCATCCAAACTATGGCTAGAACTTTCTTATCCAATGCTTCAGTCTTTGGCCAAGTGGTGGATACTTGAAATATACAGCGAGTCAGGTTGAGATGTGCTATAAGTGTAAAATACACACAAGAAAATTTAACACAAAAAATACAATATAAAATACCTCATTAATAATTTTTACATTAATTACACACTGAAATATTTTTGGCATATTATATATTATATAAAATACATTATTAAAATTAAGCCCTCCCTATTCTTTTTATTTTACTGCATTTATAGGACATTAATCTGTAGTTAACAGTCTTCATTCAGCTCATGCTTTTTCATGGCTAAGAGATTGCTATATTGCTCAAATGATAGTTTCCATTAAGGAAAGTTAATTAAATCTTCTTAGATGTCAAAAACCCAAAAATTATCACCTTTGTTAAGTTCTTTCTATATGCCAGACACCAATATTAAATCACTTTTTTCTAACAAGAACTCTACGAAGCAGCTATCATCCCCTGTTTTAAAGGTATGGAAGTCATGTCAGTAAGGTTAACACACTAAGTAGTAGCGTGGTAGTTAATCCAGTCTTTTAGCTTCCAGTTCAGTTTTTTTCAACTAGTACACAGCTGCAGATGAAAGAAATTCTAACAAAGATGATCTCAACATTTTTGAGCTTCCAAATAAACAACTATGTAATTCAACTTTGTAGTTCCTAACTATACCTCAATTTAAATATTCATGAAAACAAAACTCAGTTGTAGAATTTTATAAATGATAAAATGATTTCCATAAAATGCAAGCACATAACCCAGAAAAGTTTATGGAGTGGACTATGATACAAGAGAAAGTAACACAATTCTGAAGTTTTTTCTAAATAATAATTTTAATAATTTTCTTTGCAAAACTATGTTTATGGTTTGAACATCTATTATTGGGGGTCAAATATTATACTTTTATTAGCTTATTAAAGGCTATGAATTTTATTTAAAGGCACAAAAAACTTGTTGAAATTGTTGCACCAGTAAGTTTGCAGTGGTAATTAAATCCATCCCAAATTAATATTTTTCTTTGGTGTACTGAATTATTCCTGTGAGAAAAAAGTCACTTCTCAAATCTCAGTGATTCTTTGAGAATTTCAAGTTCACTAAAATTTTACTTCTAAAAGCAATCTTTATACACTCAAAAGGTACAAAATTTAAAATCTAAAATCCTATTTAATAAAGCTGTTTCCCTTTAAAAGAAATACAGGAATTAAAATCATAGGGGTGATCTAAAGTGAAATTTAAAAGAATGCTTCCTGAAATATTAATAATGTCACAAACTGGATATCATACTAATTAATGCAAAATTTTATAATGTGCCTAATATTTCAAATGAACGTTACATAAAGACATTAACTAAAGGGACTAATGGAACAAGTTGTTCCAGGAAATTCATTAGCAAAACTTAACTTGAAAGGATATCCATTAAGATGAGACTTAGATGAAACCCATTTTTACCACATTATTTTAAAATTTAGACTATTCTCTTAAAACATTTAGATGAGAAAAACAATTATCACCATATTAGAATCATGGAATTTTGGAGCAATTGGGACTCTAGCCCTGGCAAATTTGTATAAGAGAAGTTATGATCCATATCCCAGAGAATGTCCTACCTTGTCCCACATGATCCAGCATTGAGAGTGACAGAGCATGCTGGTGACAAACTTAGATCAGTCATCACCTTCTTTGTGAAGCTTTCCCTGCCCTCATTCTCTGTTTTTCATCTGTAATGTAATGAAACATGTATACCTGACAGTCTCCTCTCTAGACGATGGGCTCATGAGGAGGAGTTATGACTGGTTCACCTTTACGTCTCTAGAGAATGAAAAAGCCTGTGACACAACTGTCAAACTGAAATGGACCATACTACATTGTGTTCCCTGAATCTATTCATGTCTGTCTTATCTCTGTATCCTAAAGCCTATTGAAAACATGTCTATATGGTTTGGATGTGTCCCCACCCACATCTCATGTCAAATTATAATCTCCAGCGTTGAAGGTGGGGCCTGTGGGAGGTGATTAGATAATAGGGGCGGATCCTTCAGGAATGGTTTAGCATCATCTCCTTGATGTTGTCTTGTGGTAGAGTTCTAATGAGATCTGGTTGTTTAAAAGAGTGTAGCACCTCCCTGCCCTTCCTCCTGCTCCTGCTCCCACTTTGCCTTCCCAAAAGCAGATGCTGCAGAACCATGAGACTATCAGACCTCTTTTCTTGATAAATTATCCCATTTCATGTGTATTTCTTTATAGCAATGCAAGATACTTGAAAACGTGAAGGCAGCTTTGGAACTGGGTAACAGGTTGAGGTTGGAAGAGTGGGAAGGACTCATAAGACTGGAAGATGAGGGAAAATTTGGAACTTCCTAGAGACTTGTTGAATGGTTGTCACTAAAATGCTGATAGTGATATGCAGAGTGAAGGCCAGGCTGAGGAGGTCTCAGATGCAAATGAGGAACTTACAGGGAACTGGAGCAAAGGTCACTTTTGTTAAACCCTGGCAAAGGGTTTGGCTGGATTGTGTCCCTGCCCAAGGTATCTGCGGAACTTTGAACTGGAGAGAGAATTTCAGCTGTCTATTGGAAGAAATTTCTAAGCAACAAAGTGTTCAAGAAGTCAGTCACCTGGCTACTTCTAAAAGGCCATACGTATGCATGAGCAAAGACATGACCTGAAACTAGAATTCACATTTAAAAGGGAAGCAGAGCATAGAAGTTTGAAAAATTTGCAGCCTGGCCATATGGTAGGAAAAAAAAGTCCATGTGCAGGAGAGCAATTCAAGCAGCTGCCACAATTTGCATACCAAAAAGGAAGGCCAAGTACTGATAGCCAAGACAATGGGAAAAACACCTTGAAGACATTTCAGAGACCTTCTAGGCATAGGCTCAGAGGCCTAGGAGAGATAGATAGTTTTGTGGGCCATGCCCAGGGTCCTGCTGCTCTGTGCAGCCCAGGACACTGTTCCCTGCACCCCAGCAGATCCAGTCACAGCTAAAATGGGTCCAAGTACAGCTCAGGACACTGCTTCAGAGAGTGCAGGCTGTAAGCCTTGGTGCCTCCCACGTGGTGTTAAGCCTGCAGGTACACAGAATGCAAGAGCTGAAGCTTGAGAACCTCCACTAGATTTCAGATGAATGGAAAAACTGGAATGTCCAGGCAGAAGCCTGCTGCAGGGGCAAAGCCCTCATGGAGAAGCTCTACCAGGGCAGCGCAGAGAGAAAATGTAGGGTTGGAGCCCCCACACAGAGTTCCCAATGGGGCCCTGCCTAGTGCAGCTGTGAGAAGAAGGCCATTGTCCTCCAGACCGTGGAATGACAAGAGTTACCAGCAGCTTGCACTCTGCACCTAGAAAAGCCATAGGCACTCAATGCCAGCCCCTGAGAGCTGCCTTAGGAGATGAACCCTAGAAAGCTACAGGAGCCGAGCTGCCTAAGGTCTTAGGAGCCCACCTTTTCTCAGTGTGCCCAGGGAGTATTCTGGAGCTTTAAGGTTGAATTGCTGTCATGTTGGGTCTGACTTGCATGGGACTTGCAGCCCCTTTCTTTTGGCTGATTTCTCCTTGTTGGAATGGGAGTATTTACCCAATGCCTATATCCCCACTGTATCTTAGAAGTAACTCATCTGCTTTTTATTTTATAGGCTTATAGGTGGAAGGTGCTAGCCTTGTCTCAGATGGGACTTTGGACTTTTGAGTTAGTGCTGGAATGAGTAGACTTTGGGGGACTGTTGGAAAGGCATAAGTGTATTTTGCAATGTGAGAAGGACATAAGATTTGGAGGGGCCAGAGGTGAAATTACATGGTTCTGTGTCCCTACCCAACTCTCATATGGAATTGTAATACCCAACGTTGAAGGTGGGGCCTGGTGGGAGGTGACTGGATCATGGATGGAGGCAGGCTTCTCATGAATGATTCAGCAAGATACCCCTTTGGTACTGTACAGTGAGTGAGTTCTCATGGGATTTGGTTGTTTAAAAGTATGTAAACACTCCCCCTGCCTTCCTCCAGCTTCTGTCATGTAAGACGCCTGTTCTTGCTTTGCCTTCTGCCATGAGTAAAAGCTCCCTGAGGCCTCCCCAGTAACCAATGCTGCCATGCTTCCTGTACACCTGCAGAACTGTGAGCCAATTAAATCTCTCTGCTTTATAAATTACTCAGTCTCTGGTATTTCTTTATAGCAACATGAGAACGGACTAGTACAATGACTACTAAAAAAGTGTATGTTGAGTTAATTGTACTCTTTTGGGCCACAAAGAATACAGGTATAATTACGGACTGCTCTAAAGATTTCTTTCTAACTAATCCTTCAGAAACTCTAAGTTGTAAGGAACTACAGAAGTCCTCTAAGAGAATCCTAACCAAACATGAGCATACTCTCCAGAATATCTTTGTTTACAGTAACAGTGACATCATTACACAGCTCTGATAGCTAAAAAGCTTTTTATATTATCACTCTGTAATTTCTACTCACTGGTCCTATTTCTGCTCACACAGAACAATACACCCTTTCGTCCACATATCTAAAGCTAGTGACCATGCTCCCCTCACTTCTGATACAGCTTCCCAGATGACACATCAGCAGTTCCCTTTACCTTTCATCATAAGAAATGGTTCTAGACCTACTCACCAGCTTGGATGCCATTTTCTACATATACACTCTACAGTTATTAATATTCTAGTGCCCAGAACTGAAGTCTAGTCCCCAGATGTGGAATGATTATTAAAAATAAGAACAAAACCAGTCATCTTCCTTATTGGAAAAGTGTATGTGGTTTCTTATCACATTAGCATTTTCAGCAATCTCAAGACACATCAAGATACAATAACAGTCAAAGAATAAAGCTGGTTCATATATTTTGAGGCTAAAAAAGATATTCACTAAGGATAGTTATACATATATGAAAGTTTAAAGTGAATAAATTGTATAGTATGAAAAATAAAAGTCTCCACCTCCTATCCCCCAAAGCCAAGTTTCATTCCACAGAGGTAAACCATTTAAACTCTCACTTTAGTTATTCTGGGGCTGGGGGTAATAGTCACTATACTTAGACCTCTGGTTCTTACGCTATCATCTTTAAACAATACTACTGAACTCCTGATATAAAGATGAGGAAACTGGCTCATTTTCCCTACCTTCCACCATGCCAAACCTTCCCCTATTTAATACACCAAAATAGTTGTCTTCTGATTATCTCTGTAATTTTAAATTCTGATTATCTTTGTACATTTTAAAGGTGAATATCCTTTAACCATCTCTTACTCTATCAATTTTAAACAGTATCTTAATTCCCTCTATTTAATTAGTTAACTTACACTACTGTTCACTTTCCTTTCCCCTCCACTTTCAAGTTCTGCCAACTATATGATTTTTATACAAAGATTTTTAACTTTTAAATTTCAGTTAATCTATAATTTTCTCAAGCTTTTTCTGTAGGCTTATTCTAAAATGTGAGACAAAATACAATATAATTGTTATTACTATCATATATAATACATATATACATGTAATCAGTGCAGACACACTTTTTTTTTTACCATCCTGTATCACCAAACCTGTGATGCTTAAAGATATTCCAAGCATAAGTGTCAAATGGATTTATCTTTTCTTTCACTCCATCAATTGCTTAAAATAAACACGTTTTGTTTTGTTGTAAATATGGACAGTATGTTTCTTATATAGATTTTCTCCATGTTTTTTCTTTATTTGTGAGACAGAGTCTCACTCTATTTCCCAGGCTAGAGTACAGTGGCAAGATCTTGGCTCACTGCAACCTCCACCTCCTGGGTTCAAGTGATTGTCCTACCTCAGCCTCCCACGTAGCTGGGCCTACAGGCATGCGCTACCATGCCTGGCTAATTTTTATTGTATTTTTGTAGAGATGGGATTCTGCCATGTTGGCCAGGCTGGTCTTGAACTCCTGACCACAGGTGATTTGCCCACCTTGGCCTCCCAAAATACCCCTAGTTTTTAATACGTTTTTTTGTTTGTTTGTTTTTTGAGATGGAGCCTCACTCTGTCCCCTAGGCTGGAGTGCAGTGGCAGAATCTCAGCTCACTGCAACCTCCACCTACCAGGTTCAAGCAATTCTCCTGCGGCAGCCTCCCGAGTAGCTGGGATTACAGGAACCCACCACTACACCCGGCTAATTTTTGTATTTTTTTTTTAAGTAGAGACAGAGTTTCACTTTGTTGGCCAGTCTGTTCTTGAACTCCTCACTTCAAGAGATCTGCCCGCCTCAGCCTCCCAAAGTGCTGGGATTATAGGCATGAGCCACTGGGCCCAGCCCAATAGCTTTTTTTCTGACTAAAGTAATACAAATCTTCACTTACAGCCCTACAATCTTTCAGCTTCTTAATCAATCATGCTACCTACTTGCTTTTTGAAGATGTTTTTCTTCCAAGATCTTTGGATTCCTACTCCAAAGAGGGGTTTGTGCAGATCGGTGCTCAACCAAATACCTTGGGGCGGCAAAGTGCTGAGAAACGAAGTGCTTATTTCTCTTCTCTTAGAGATCCAGGTCCTCAGCTGCTTGCTTTCCAAAATCCAAAAGACATTGTTTTATATATGTTGTCCAGTTTTCTAGTTGTTTTAGGCAGAAAGGGATTAATAAATCTAGTTTCTCTTATTTCATCTTGGTTGAAAGTGAAAATCCCCTCTGGCCTTCTTCAAATAACTCAAATCCGGGGGTACTGTGAAATAGTGCCAAATATGCATTACCTATGCATAAAACCATTCATTTATAGTCCAACTATATGTAACTGCTGATCAAAAATTACATTTCAAGTATGTTAAACTATATTTTAGAATCAAAAGTTCTGTGTTTAAGTCTTCACTCTTCACTGTCAGCTATACGAACCATTCTGAGCTTCAGTGTCTTCTATAAAATGAAGACTAAAATATTTACTCTCCTTGGTTATTGTGAGGATAAAGACAGGGGTGTGTGTGTGTGTTTGTGTGTGTGTGTGTTCCTACCATAACACCTGGCTTTTAAGTATTTTAAAATAAATACTTGTTATTTTAATTTGCAAACCAGTATCTGCAATATCTTTTTGCTTTTTACCTTCTTAGTCTGTACTCACTTTATTTTCCTCCTATCTTCATAAGAATTTGTAAAGGATTCCATTCATACCTGTCCAATAGTCCTATTAATAGTTAGCAATAGGCTGGGTGCAGTGGTTCATGCCTGTGACCCCAGCACTTTGGGAGGCTGAGGTGGGCAGATCAGTTGAGCCCAGGAGTTCAAAATCAGCCTGAGCAAGATGGCAAAATCTTGTCTCTACAAAAAAATTTTTTAAAAAATTAGCCAGGCATGGTAGCACGTGTCTACTGTAGTCCCAGCTACTTGGGAGGCTGAAGTGGGAGGATTATCTGAACCCAGGGCGTTGAGGCTGCAACCTCAGTGAGCTGTAATCATGTCACTGCACTCCAGCCTCAAAAACAAAAAAGAAACAAATGTTAGTAATGGGAAACTCCTCTGACTTATAAAAACATTATTTCCATTCACAACTGAACTTATTTCATATGTCTGATTGTAGAATCAGGAGAAGGGTTTGAATAATAAAACTGTCATTTCACTGCACAATCAGTATTATTTAAGTCTATTTTCTGTTGTCAATGACAGATATTTTGCTCACCCAGGCCTACGGTTTCCTTTTATCCCTAAAAGCACCCAAATTACTCAACTGTTTAGAAATAGCCATACACTCAGTAACTGTACAGAATACTTAAAACTTAAGTGCAAGAATGGACTATCACTCATTCTAAGAAGAAGAGAACACAAAGAACGTTCTACTTTATAAAAGTTCTTTCACAAAGAGACTACGTTCTGAGATGGAATGAATAATTCTTAGGTCACTACTTTCCTTTCTGTTTCTCGGACACATGGTGTTCTGCCAAAATCTACATGTGTATTTTTTGAACAAATTTGTCAGGGAACTACATTAAGCAGTGCCTGGGAGATCAGAAATGGTATAATCCTTCCCAGACTCTCATAGCACTAGCTCTCCAACTCTGGAATGCACCAGGATTATGCAGGATGTTTGTGGAAATGCAAATCTGGAGGAATGTGACAATCTGTATTATCAGTTTATACTCCAGGTGATTCTGATGTAGGAGGCCCTCTGCCTACACTTAAATAAATATTGTCAATGTGATTAGAGTCTAGACAGCAATCATAACAGAAGAATTTGAGGTTGAAAAACTTAAGCTTACATGGGAAAAAATAGAAGTGGAAGCCCAACTACCTGAATGAACTTATAAAAGCCATAAAAATATTTTTACACTCTTTAATAATATAATGTTATTATAATAACTAAATCACATAAGCTTACTCCATGCCAGGTACTGTTCCAAGTGCTTTATATAATCTTAGCTCAACTAATCCTCACCACACATTGAGCACTACTAACATTCCCATTTGTTTTTAAAATAGAGGGGTGTTTTTTTTTTTGGAGTCTCGCTCTATTGCCAGGCTGGAGTGCAGTGGCACAATCTCAGCTCACTGCAACCTCTGCCTCCCAGGTTCAAGCAATTCTCCTGCCTCAGCCTCCCAAGCAGCTAGGATTACAGGCATGCGCCACTGCGCCCAGCTAATTTTTGTATTTTTAGTAGAGATGGAGTTTCACCATTTTGGTCAGGCTGGTCTCGAACTCCTGACCTTGTGATCTGCTCACCTCAGTCTCTCAAAGTGCTGAGATTACAGGCATGAGCCACCATGCCCGGCCTAGACTTTGTTTTTTTTTGGGGAGTTTTGGGTTCACAGCAAAATTGAGCAGAAGGTACAAAGGCTTCCCATATACCCATGTTTCCCCATCCCCAACAGACTCCCCACACAGTGAGGTACATTTGTTAATCAACTTGCATTGATACATAATTATCACCCAAAGTCCGTATTTAACCTTAGGGCTCACTCTGTGTTGTGCATTCTGTGGGTTTAGTAAAGGTATAATGACATGTATTCACCATAATAGTATTATGCAGAGTGGTTTCACTGCCCTAAAAATCCTCTGTGCTCCAACTATGAATCTCTCCCTCGAAACCCTAAGAACCACTGATCTTTTACCATCTCCATGGTTTTGTCTTTTTCAGAATGTCATGAGGTGGAATCACACAGTAGGTAGCCTTTACAGATTGGCCTCTTTCACTGGATAATGTTCATTTAAGGTTCCTCCATATCTTTTCATGGCTATTAAACCTTAAATGAATATTATACACTTATTTTTAGCAGTGAGTAATATTCCTTGGTATGGATATATCACAGTTTACTTATCCATTCACCTATTGAAGCACATCTTGGTTGCTTCCAAGTTTAAGCAATGATGAATAAAACTGCTATAAACATTCATGTGCAGATTTCTGTGTAGACCTAAGTTTTCTGCTCATCTGAGTAAATACCAAGTAGCACAACTGCTCATCGTACAGTAAGCATGTATTCAGTTCTGTATATTATCCCTGCTTATAGATGAGGAAACTAAGACAAAGAGAAGTAAATAATTTGCCTAAAGTTACATACCTATTAAGCATGAAAAGTGGAATTTGAATTCCCACAGTTCAGCACCAGAGTTTGTGCTCTTAAGGACTACACACATAGTTTCTGAACAATAAAGACCTATTAAAGAATAAAATTTGAACAAACAGAGTTTTAAAGATCTAACTGGCTTTTATTCACAATTCATGAACTGGGCAATATAATATCCACTCTACAAAATAGAAAGGAGCTCCATTGGGTGTGACAGGACAACTGGCTTTTTTTTTTTTTTTTTTTTGAGACGGAGTTTCGCTCTTGTTACCCAGACTGGAGTGCAATGGCATGATCTCGGCTCACCGCAACCGCCGCCTTCTGGGTTCAAGCAATTCTCCTGCCTCAGCCGCCCGAGTAGCTGGCTGTAGCAGAAACAGGAAAACAGCCCAGTACAAAAAGCAGATTTGTTATCCTCAGGTTACTTTCCTTGTATGAGTTTAAGCAGAAGAGATTTCCTTATGCTGGCCAGGTTGACTGGGCCCCTTCTCCTTGGTTGCTACAAATCTCCTGTTTGTTTTGCTTTTTTTTCTAGAAAACTGGCCCATTTGAGGATTTCCTACTGGTTTATTTTTTAAGTTTCAGTTTAATTATGTGGCATGTAGCATGAATGACTCCATTTTGGTTTGGGCTATTAGAGTCTCACACAGGAACTTGGTCCAAATCAATGGGCTTGCATAAATTTTATTTACCAAATCCCACATTAAATAGAAATTTTATTGTTATTTATGTATTTTAAATCAGATTCACTTATTACAGATGCATTTTTGTACCATTAATTTCCATTTATAATTCCTTCACTTACAAGACACTTTGCAGCTGTCCCTATTTATGAGATTTTAAGTCTGTTTTCCTTTGTATAGATATTAATAATTTACTGATTTTTTCATCTATATTTTCACTCACTGTTGTCTCAAAGACAAGTATCAGTAACGTGGCCCATTTACACATTTTAGCCTCCTACCTCCTAACAGAAACGAGAACGCTAGTCTTGTTTATAATTTGAGATTATAATTCAAGATTATAAAATCCAAACACATTTTAAATAGAGGAGTTGGCACTTATTAGCTTTGTGATCTTAGGCACATTTATTAATATCTCTGAGACTTACTACCTACCATACTGGGTCATTGTAAAGATGACATGACAACCTATATGCAGACCTAATTCCGTCCCCAACATGTAAGTCAGTCTTTCTCAATACAGTCGCTACAGTATTCCTGTGAACTTTAGCCAGTCATGTCACCCCTCTCTTCAAAACCTTCCACATCATCCTAATTAAAATTTAAATCAACTCCCCCTCATTTCATTTTTCTCCATAGGATTTATGGAGAAAACACATCTAACACATTATATACTTTATTTATTTGTCCTGTCTATTGTCTGCCTTCTCCTACTGGAATGTAAGCTCCATGAAGGAATAGATTTTTTTGTCTGCTTTGTCAATTGCTTTATCTCCAAAGCCTAGAACAGGACCTGCACATAGCGGTACTCTGTATTTGTTGGATGTATGCCTGAATAAACATTCAATAAAAGGTAACTGCCACTACCACCACCAACACTATTATCACTTAATCTCTCTGAGTGTAAGCCTTTTCATCTGTAAGGCAGGAACTTACCCATCTCAGGGTTATTACTAAGAACATATATATAATTATATGGCAGCACTACACAAATACAAGAAATAGGATTATCCTTATTTAGTCTTCCTGATCATATTTATATCTAACTTCCTGCCCATTTTCTAAATGACAGATTTGTGTTCCAATTCCCTGAGGGTTGGATTTGTTTTCTTCTCAGCCAAATATGCATGACAGCAGTAACCTCAACCCTCAGCCCAAATTTACTCTCCTTTAGGATGCCTTCCCTAATACCAAATACATATTTTACTCACATCCCTTCATCAGGTGTGGCTGAGTGAAGATCTACTGTATCTAGGTTTATGTGGCTCAGATGCTATAAAAACAGCCTCTTAATACCACTGTAGAATTTTCTTCTTAAAGAATTAAAGCACTGTTTATAATTCCTTATGTAGTAAAATTAAACAAAAATAGATTATTTTAAACTGAAATGTCTTCACCTCTGAATTTATAAACTAAAAAATGACACGACTATATAAAATCTCTTCTTTTCAAATCATCCTGGAGGAAGCCAGGCAACATTAAAAAAAAACTTTTTTCCTTTTTCAGACCCCTCAATGTTTCAGATTAGGTTAGTCCTGGGGAAAGGAGTGAGAGCCACCTAGAAATGCGTTATATCTGGCAGTTTACTACACTATTAGCTTCACTGGCTACTGTGATTTCACACCTCAAATACACCCTAGAGAAGTCTCCAAGGCTCTCAGGAGACTAGTCACAGACTGGGGAAAAACAACACTTCAGCAGGAACCCTGCTATTTCATCATTTAAAGAAATAGGCTATTTGATTTGGATTCTTCAGAAAACACATTATAATAAAGAATGGGTAAGATGTTAACTATAGATGAAGCTGTTTTTTACAACTAAGGTTTCTGTATTTCCTATCATTTTTCCCACAAGCAGCCACACATGGCTTATTTGATTGAAACTTATTCCCATAGGTTCGATCAACCTCAAATCAAAGACACTACCAAAGATACTTCTAAGCTCATCAAAAAGCCAACAATTCATAATTAACATCCAACAGATCATCTGGATGGCTTGCTTAAAATCTCAAACTGCTGGGCGCCCCCTCTAGAGTTTTGGACTTAGTAGTTATAGGGTGGAAATGAGAATTCTGCATTTCTAATTCATTTCCATGTGATGCTGGTGTTTTCAGAACCACTGTACGGGGTAAGCAGTTTGCCTTTACCTAACAGCAAGTATTCATATTCACACAGGTTACTATAAAGGTCTGTTTCCTGGGTTCTGTTTAGTTGTAAAACACTAAAAACCTTCTTTTTACAATTCCTAAGCAAACCTTCACAAAATCATGAAATACAGTAAGAAGACCTACATCACCAACCAGATCTAAAAGGAGGCTCATATTCCTGGATGAGACGTGGCTACCAAAATTCTATTTTAGGATAAAGACATCACTTGAAATCTGAGCATTGCTATATAGGTGGTATCAACAACATCAACGACTCCCCAAATATCAGACAATTTTTAGTGAAGTACCAGATACCACAGTTTGGACACCATAAAGTGACTTTCTAATCAATAATGTTCATTATATGAATATCCATATTAATAAATATATAAATGTTATAGATACACAATTATATTTACCTTTGAATACATCTTTTGTGACATTGCTTGAAATTTTTTTCAATTAATAGTTTCTGGGTGAGTGCAGTGGCTCATGCCTGTAATTCTAATACTTTGGGAGGCTGACATGGGAGGATCGCTTGAGCCCAGGAATGTGAGACCAGCCTGAGCAACATAGTGAGACCTCATCTCTACAAAAAATAGAAAAAATTAGCCAGGTGTGATGGTGAGCACCTATAGTCCCAGCTATTCAGAAGGCTGAGGCAGGAGAATTGCTTGAGTCTGAGAAGTGGAGGCTGCCGTCAGCTATGATCACACAACTGTGCTTCAGCCTGGGTGGCAGAGCGAGATCCTGTCTTAAAAAAGAATAATAATAATTTTAGCTAGTTCAACAGGAAAAGCTCAAAATACTGAGTATAGTAGAATTTGTTTTTCACTTCATTCCTATTTATATGCAGACTAGGAAGGATAAAAAGATTTTCTACTTCTTTAATTCCTGAACTATTTCTCTATTTTTCTAAAAGTTATTCTGGGAAACATATTTCACGTGTCTGGGAGGCAAGCCTGGATGTCTTAAAACACAGGCAGGTATGTAGCTCTTGGGAATTCAAAAGCTTAGATTAGATCATCCACAGCAGGGTACACAGGACATTTGGTTTAGGTAGTGATTGAACTCATGTATTAGCCTTCCTTTCCTCCTGAGACTCTGGTGAAAAGACTGGTAAAGAAATTTTATAAAGAATAAGCCTACAGAGCAAGGAACAAGAGCTGGTTATCTAAGAACCTGCTATCTCATAAGCTTTTGGAAGACAGAAAGCACACAAAAGTAAAGGGGCAACTAAAACAAAGTGGGAGAAGTTACGGTCCTAGTATAGATGACTGTGTCTCATCAGGAAAGATGGAAGCCACGGAGAGTAAGATGACCATTTCTTCAGTGTTGAAAGAAATTGATGTCAGTAAATAATTACATATCCAGTTAAACTCCCCTTCAAAAATGAAGGAGAGCTGGGGGCAGTGGCTCACACCTGTAATCCCAACACTTTGGGAGGCCAAAGTGGGTGGATCACCTAAGGTCAGGAGTTCGAGACCAGCATGACCAAAATGGTGAAACTCCATCTCTATTAAAAATACAAAAAAATTAGCCAGGTGTGGCGGCACATGCCTATAGTTCCAGCTACTTGGGAGGCTAAGGTAGGAGAATCGTTTGAACCCAGAACATGGAGGCTGCCGTGAGTTGAGATCATGACGTTGCACTCCAGCTGACAAAGAAAAAAATGTCTCAAAAAAAAAAAAAGAAAGAAAGAAAATTAAAGAGAAATTAAAACATCTTGAGATTAAAACAAAACAAAACTAAACCTGAGAGAATCTGTTGGTAGCAGACCTGCTCTAGGAGAAAAAGTAAAGAGAATCCCTTAGGCTGAAATGAAAAAACAGTAAATTTTAATTCTCAAATCCATACAAAGAAATAAAGAACACCAATAAAGATAACTAAATCAATATTATAAAAATACATATATGTAGCTTTTTTCTTGACCTCTTTTAAAATACACCTGCATAAAGCAATAATTATAAAAATGAGTTAATGAGCTTATAATATATAAAGATGTAATTTGTATTTATAAAATGGTACAAAAGAGGTAGAAGTGAATGAAAGTACACTAAAGGAAATTTTTTGCATACTATTGAAATTAAGTATTAATCTGAAAGAGACTGTTTTAAATTAAGATGCTAATTGTAATCCTAAGAGGAAGCACTAAAAACAAAAATTAAAAAATACAGAAAAGAAACAAGGGAAATGCAAAGGTATAATAGAAAATATCTAACACAAAAGAAGTCAGGAATTGAGAAATAAAGGAACACAAAAGACATAAGCTATAAAAAAAAGTAGGCAGATAAATCCTAATTTATCAGTAATTACATTAAATTAAAATGGATTACACATCCCAATCAAACAGCAGAGCCTGGCAGAATGGATTAAAAAAATGAACCAACTATGTTATTGACAAGAGACACATTTTAGATTTAAAGATATGAATAGACTGAAAGTAAAAAGATGAAAATAGATATACCATGCAAGCAGTAATCAAAATAGTGCTGACATGGCAATATTGATGTTACACAAAATACTATAAGACAAAAATTGTTTTGAGACAACAGAACAGTTATCATGTTAAGAGAGTCAATTAATAAGGAAGATATAATAATTATAAACATTTGTGCAATTAAGAACAGAGTCCCAAAATACATAAAATAAAAACTTACAAAATTGATGGCAGAAATACACAATTCAACAATAGGTGGAGACTTTAATACCCTATTTTCAATAATGGACAGAAAAACAAAACAGAAGATCAAGAAGAAAACAGAAGAACACAATGAATTAGCTAATCCTAAGAGATGCTGTGGAGACAAAAGTAACTCCATTTGTGATGCTAATCCACCATACTGACTTCTGACTAGCCCCAGTCCTGTGAATGCCTCCTGATTCCCACTTTATTTACTGTCCCTAGTATAAAAACATCTACTCCTGCTTTTAGATCAAAGCAACCTTGATGTTATCACATAAATTATAGGCTATAAAGAATTTAGCGTCCTTGACTATACTGGAGGGTTGCCTTTGTTTTGCTACAGTATGTATACTCTTTCCCTATGGTATATAAGCCCTGGGTCTGAGGAGGAACAGTACAGATATCCAGCTGTCTTGTGGCTGCCAAAGACCACTGTTCTATAAGTTCTCTAAATCAATCCATCAATACCAACAAACTAAATCTGTCTGCCTCCTTCTCTGGTTTCTCTGCTCTTTGAGCATTTGGGGGTCCTTTTACAGAACAGACATCTATAGAAAATTCCAGACCCAACAACAGCAGAATATACATTCAGTGCACACGGAACATTCTCCAGGGTAGACCTTATGACCATATGCTAGGCTATAAAGCAAACTTCAATACACTAAAAAGGAATGAAATCACAATGTATGCTCTCTGACCATAATGAAATTAAATTAGAAGTCAACAACACAGAGAAAATGTGGAAAATATATACCAGTTAAATAACACATTTAAATAACTAATGGGTGAAGGTCAAAGAAAAACACATGTTTTTTTGTGTGAGTTTTTTTGTGTGTTTACACAAGTAAGGGGTGAAGGTTAAAAAAATACAGTGGAAAATATAAAATATTTTTGAGTTGCCTGAAAACAAACATACACAATACCAAAACTTAGGGAATGAAGCTACGGCAATGTACAGAGAAAAAATTATAGCTCTAAGTGCATATTAGAAAAGAAGAAAGATCTCAATCAATAACCTAATCTTCCACCTTAAGTAACTGGAAAAAGAAGAGCAAAACAAACCCCAAAACAAGCAAAACGTAGGTGCTATGTCTGAATGTATACCCCAAAGTTCATGTGTTGGAAATTTAATTCCTAATGTAACACCGTTAAGAGATGGGACCTTTAAGAGGTGATTAGGTCATGAGGCCTCCCTCATGAATGGATTGGTGCTGTTATCACAAGAGTGAGTTCCTAATAAAAGGATGAGTTCCACCCCTTTCTTTTCTAACACACATGCTTTTATGCCCTTCTGCCTTCTGCCATTGGATGATGCAGCAAGAAGGCCTTCATCACATATGGGCCTCTTAATCTTGAACTTCTCAGCCTCCAGAAATGTAAAAAAATAAGTCTTTTCTTTAGAAATTTCCCAGTGTGTGGTATTCTGTTATTGCAACACAACACAGACTAAGAAAGTGGGAAATAAAAAAGATTAAGGTGGCAATAAATAAAATAGCAAAAGGTAAACCAATAGAGAACATTGATGAAACCAAAAGTTGTTTCTTTGAAAAGAGAAACAAAATGGACAACTTTTTAATTAGACTAACCAATGAAAAGAGAATACTCAAATTACTAAATCAGAAATAAAAGAGGTAATGTTATAACCAAATACAATAACAAAAAGGATTATAAGAAAATACAGGCTGGGCGCGGTGGCTCAAGCCTATAATCCCAGCACTTTGGGAGGCTGAGGTGGGTGGATCACGAGGTCAAGAGATCAAGACCATCCTGGTCAACATGGTGAAACCCCGTCTCTACTAAAAATAAAAAAATACAAAAAATTAGCTGGGCATGGTGGCGTGTGCCTGTAATCCCAGCTACTCGGGAGGCTGAGGCAGGAGAATTGCCTGAACCCAGGAGGCGGAGGTTGTGGTAAGCCGAGATCGCGCCATTGCACTCCAGCCTGGGTAACAAGAGCGAAACTCTGTCTCAGAAAAAAAAATAAAAATAAAAAAAATTAGCTGGGCATGGTGGTGTGTGCCTGTAATCCCAGCTACTCAGGAGGCTGAGGCAGGAGAATTGCCTGAACCCAGGAGGCGGAGGTTGTGGTGAGCCGAGATCGCGCCATTGCACTCCAGCCTGAGTAACAAGAGCGAAACTCCATTTCAAAAAAAAGAAAAAAGAAAAAAGAAAATACAATGAAAAAAAAGTATGCAGCTAAATAGGTAATGAAGGTAAAATAAATTCCTGGAAAAGTATAAAATATCAAAAATGCCTCAAGAAGAAATAGAAAATCTGAAAAACCCATAACATGTAAAAAAACTGAACTATTTCAAAACCTTTCCACAAAGAAAAGTTAGGCTTCACTGATGAGTTCTATCAAATATTTAAAAAGGAACACCAATCCTTCTCAAACTCTTTCAAAAAAAGGAAGAGGAAACATGTTAGAATGCATTCAGTGAGCAATATTACACTGATACCAAAATGAGAAAAAGGCATCACAAGAAAATCAAGGACCAATCTTATATGAATATAGATGCAAATATCATAAAAAATTTAGCAAACTGAATCCAACAACATAAAAAAAAAGAATATACACCATGACCAACTGGTATTTATTTCAGGAACGCAAGGTTGGTTTAACATTCAAAAATCAATTAATGTAGAATATTAATAGAATAGAATATTAACAATTATTAATAGATTAAATGACAAAAAACACATGACCATCTCAATAGACAAAGAAAAAACATCTGAGAAAATCTGTCTTTCAAGATAATAATTCTTAATAAACTACGATTACAAACAAATTTCCGTAGCCTGATACACAGCATCTATGAAAAACCCACAATTAACATCATACTTGACAGCGAAAAACTTAGGGCTTTCCCCCTAAGATCAGAAATAAGAATATATACTCTAACTAGCAGTATTCAACATTGTAATGGAGGTTCCAGCCAGTGTAATAATGTAAGAAAAGGAAATGAGGCCGGGTGCGGTGGCTCACGCCTGTAATCCCAGCACTTTGGGAGGCTGAGGCGGGCAGATCACAAGGTCAGGAGATAGAGACCATCCTGGCCAACATGGTGAAACCCCGTCTCTACTAAAAATACAAAAATTAGCTGGGCGTGGTGGCGCGCACTTGTAATCCCAGCTACTCAGGAGGCTGAGGCAGGAGAATTGCTTGAACCCAGGAGGCGAGGGTTGCAGTGAGCTGAGATTACGCCTTTGCACTACAGTCTGGCACAGACTCTGTGAGACTGTGTGAGACTCTCACTCTGTGAGAGTGAGAGAGTCTGTGAGTCAGAGTCTGTGAGAGTCTCACTCTGTGAGACTCTGTCTCAAAAAAAAGAAAAGGAAATGAAAGGTTTCCATATTGAAAAGGAAAAAGTAGAACTGTTTCCTTTTATAAATGATGTGAACTTGTATATAGAACACTCTAAGGAATCCATTAAAAAATGATTAGGACTAATAAACAAGTTCAGCAAGGTGACAGAATACAAGATTGATATATAAAAACAATAATACTTCTGTAAGTTTAAACTGAATTTTGACTGTATTTCTGTAAGTTCTGTAAGAAAAAGATCTCTTTTCCAGTTGAGGCAGTTCCATTTTATTCTTTAATTTTCTGAGAGTTTTAGAAAAATAATGAACAGGTGTCAAGTTGTGCCAAATGTTTCTTTGGCACCAACTGATACAGTCCTGTAACTTTTTTCTTTAGCCTATTATTAATATGATGGTGGGTTATACTGGTTAAACTTCAAATACTGCACCAGCTTTGCATTTCCACTCAACAAGGCTCTACTTGTGGCTCACAAATTTTGATAGGCTGGGTTTTCATTCAATGTTTTTTCCCTTTGATGACACACATGTCCACTCTTACTACTTCTATTCAACATACTATTAAGTTCTTGCCAGAGCAGTAATGTAATAAAAAGAAATCTAAGGCTTCCATATTGGAAACAAAGAGGTAAAATTATGTTTGCTCAACTGTGCAAAACATCCAGTGAAATCTGCAAACAATCTACTAAAATAGTAAGCTAATTTGGCAAGGTTGTCGTAAACATAACCAATATATAAAAATTAGTCATCTTATTAATAGAGATGAATAATGCAATTGAAATTAAAAACACATTTGAATAGCATCAAAAAGCATGAAATACTTACCATATCTGACAAAAGATATGAAAGGCTTGTACACTGAAAACTATAAAATGCTACTAAGAAAAACTGAAAAGGACCTAAATAAATAGCAAGATCTACTGGGTTCACAGTTCAAAAGACTACATGTTAAGATATCAGTTGTCTCCATCATAACCTACAGATCACAATCCAATTAAAATCCCATAAGGTTTCTTGTAGAAATGGGTAAGCCAATTTTAAAACTTATATGGGCCAGGAGTGGTGGCTCACATCTGTAATCCCAGCACTTTGAGAGGCCAAGGCGGAAGGATTGCTTGAGGCCAGGAGTCGAAGACAAGTCTGGCCAACATAGTGAGACCTCCATCTCTACAAAAAATACAAATAAAAATTAGCAGGGTGTGGTGGTATGTGCCTGTAGTCCCAGCTTCTTGGGAGGCTGGGGTAGGAAGATTGCTTGAGCCCAGGAATTTGAAACTGAAGTGAGCTATGACCGCACCACTGCACTCTGCCTGAGCAACAGAGCAAGACTCCACCTCTATGAAAAAAATACAAATAAAAATTAGCAGGGTGTGGTGGTGCGCACCTGTGGTCCAGGTACTTGGGAAGCTAAGCCAGGAGGCTGAGGCTTGTGTCCAGGAGTTTGAAACTGCAGCGAGCTATGATTCTGCCATTACACTCCAGCCTGGGAAACAGAGTGAGACCATGTCTCCGTGAAAAGTAAAAATAAAGATAAACAAAATAAAACTTATATGGATATGCAAAGGAGCTACATTAGCCAAACGAACGTTGAAAAAGAAGGAAAAGTTGTGAGAACAACACTAGCCAATTTCCAGCTACAGTAATAAAACCAGTGAGGTAGTAGCTTAAAGGCAGAGCAATAGAGCAACAGAACAAAAAACAATATACCCACATCTACTACACAAATAATTTTTGACAAAATGCAAAGGCAATGAGGTGGACAAAGTATGGTCTTTTCAACAAAGTGTGCTGGAACAATTGAAAATCCATATACCAAAAACATGAGCTTCAAACAATCTCTCAAACTACATATAAAAATTAACTCAAAATTGATCATACATCCAATTGCAAGAACCTAAAAATATTAACTTTATTAATACAAGGCAAAAACTAAAGGAGAAATAGACAAACCCACTATATATCTATATTTATAGTTGAGGCTTCAACATCTTTCTCTCAGTAATCGATTAAGCAGGCAGGAAAATCAGTAATTATACAGATAACTTGAACAGCACTATCAACAAACTTGATCTACTTTATATTTATAGAGCATTCCATTCAACAATAGAAGAGCACACCAAGATAGAACACAATCTGGGACATAAAACACACTGTAGCAAATGCAAAAGAAGAGAAATAAGTATGTTCTTAGACCCCACCAGAATTAAACTATAATCAATAACTGAAAGATAGTTGGATAATTGGAAACATCTGAAAAATACCCAACACCCTTCTAAATAACACATAGGTTTAAAAAGTCTCAAGAGAAATTTAAAAATATTTTGAAATAAATAAAAGTTAAAAATACATACCTTGTACAACAATGTGAATGTATTTAATCACACTGAACTGTACACTTAAAATGGTTAAGATGATAAATTTTGTTATGTGTATTTTACAATTAAAATAATTTCTAAAATACAACATCAAAATTTATGGGATGCTGCTAGAGTAATGTTTAGAGAGAAGCTTATAGTATTAAAGGCACATTTTAGAAAAGAACAAAGACCTAAAATCAATAACCTATGCTTTCTCCTTGGGAATCTAAGGAAAACCAATTTAAATGGAAGGAAGGAAGGAAGGAAGGAAGGAAGGAAGGAGGGAGGGAGGGAAGGAAGGAGGGAAGGAAGGAAGGAAATGACAGACCACTTACCAACAAAAAAAAAGGAGTGAAGATACAAACTGCCAGCATCAAGAATAAAAGAGAGGTTATCACTATTAACCCCATGGACAGCAAAAAGACAATAAAAAAAATACTATGAGCAAATCTATGCCTGTAAATGTGATTTTTATATATAATGGACCAATTCCTTGAAATGCAAAAACTACTAAAATGCCCTCAAGGAGATATGGATAATGAATGGTCCTACATCTAAAAAAGCAATAAAATTAGTAGTGAAATTAGAAAAGAAACTTCTTCAAAAAGGAAAACACCAGACTTAGATGTTCAATGGTGAATCCACCAAAAACTTAAGGAAGAAATAATACCAATTCTATAATCTCTCCCAGAAAATAGAAGAGTAGGGATCATTTCCCAATTCATTCTATTAGGCTAGCATTAATCTAATACCAAAACTAAATAAAGAATTTCCCTAACCTAATAAAGACTATTTTTTAAAAGTTACAGTTAATATCATACTTAATAGTGAGAGACTTGATGTTTCCCCCTTAAATCAGAAAGGAGGCAAGATATGCTCTCCCACACATCTATTCAACTTCATATTAAAAGCCCCAGCTAAGTGTAATAAGATGAGAAAAAAAGAGAAAGGCATACAGGTTGGAAAGAAAGCCTCTTTATTCACAGATAACATAATTGTCTATCACGATTGTCCATGGATGCAGAAAACCCCAGAGAATCCCGCAGAAGTGAGTTTTGCAAGGTTACAAGACACAAAGTCATCCTCAGCAAACTGACACAAGCCACATGTTCTCACTTACAAGTGGGAGCTGAACGATGAGAAAACATGGACACATGGTGGGGAACAATATACATTGGGGCCTGTCGGTGGGTGGGGGGAGGGAGAGCATCAGCAAGTACAGCTAATGCTGGGGCTTAATACCTGGGTGATGGATTGATCTGTGCAGCAAACTACCATGGCACACATTTACCTATGTAACAAACCTGCACATCCTGCACATGTACCCTGGAACTTATAGTAAATCTAAATAAATGAAGAAATATTTTGTGTTTGTGACTGAAAAATAACATAGTAATGATACTAATTCTCTCTAAGCTGATATACAGGTGTAATGAAATTAATATTGAAATCCAAGCCAGGTATTTTGTAGACATAAGAATAAGAGCTTATTCTAAAATGTACATGAAAAGGGAAAGGTGCTAGAATAGCCAATTCAATTCTGGAAAAGAAGAACAAAGTTACAGGATTTACAGTACCTGATTTCAAGGTTTACTGTAAAGCTACAACAATAAATATAGAGGGGCAAACATTAAACACATCAATCAATGGAGCAGAATTGAGAGACTGGAAATTGACCCAGAAAAATATAGTCAACTAATTTTTGAAAAAGGCACAAAGACAATCCAATGGAGAAAAGTTTTTTCAACAAATGATGCAAAACATCTGGATGTTTATATGCAGTGATTTCAACCTCATCACACCTTACACAAAAATTAACTCAATGTATCTCAGAACTAAATGTAAATGCAGAAACTATCAAACTTCTAGAAGAAAATATTGGAGAAAAGCTACATGATCTTTGGTTTGCTGTAGTTTTTATTTTTTTGATACAGGATCTCACTCTGTCACCCAGGCTGGTGTGCAGTGGTGCAATCACAGCTCACTGCAGCCTTGACCTCCTGGGCTCAGGTGTTTTTCCCATCTCAGCCTCCAGAGTAGCTGGGACTACAGGTGCAAGCCACCACGTCTGGCTAATTTATTATATTTTTTGTAGAGACAGGGGAGTCATTTTCAGAGATTCAGGTGTGGAGCAAAGAGGGAGAGTATATCCTATTTTATTGCCTTTATACATTTCTGTATTATTTGAACTCTACAATTATTTTTTAATTATAAATAAAACCTTGATATATTTCAAAATTTCTACTGAAAAACATGGGCACAAGATCTGAACACACACATTGCTGAAGAAAACATATAGAGAGAAAATAAGTATATGAAATATACTTATTTCATATACTTATTGGTGCATAGAAAATAAGTATATGCTCAGTATAGGGGATGTGCAAACTAAAACCCTAATGCATACCATTACATATCTATCAGAATGGATTTTTTTTTTGAGACAGAGTCTCACTCTGTCACCCAGGCTAGAGTGCAGTGGTTCCATCTTGGCTCACTGCAACCTCCGCCTCCGGGATTCAAGCGAATCTCCCGCCTCATCCTCCTGAGTAGCTGGGACTACAGGTGCCCAAAACCACACCCGGCTAATTTTTGTATTTTAGTAGAGATGGGGTTCCACCATATTGGCCAGCTGGTCTCGAACTCCTGACCTTGCGATCCACCCATCTTGGCCTCCCAAAGTGCTAGGATTACAGGTGTGAGCCACCGTGCCCGGCCTAGAATGGATTTTTTGTAAAAACTAGCTATATCAGTACTGACAAGAATGGAGAATAACAGGAATATGAATCACAATGAAGAACATTTGTGATTCATGGGAGCAGGTCAAAATATCAACATTAGCAAGAGTTAGGAAGAAGCTTGATTACAGCCCTCATGGACAATTTGGAGAGGTTCAAGACTTCAGTGGTATCTGTAGATGTAGTGGAAACAACAAGAGAAGTAGAATTAGAAGTAGAGCTGAAAATGTGACTAAATTGCTGCAAATTTATGATAAAACTTGAATGAATGAGAACTGCTTCTTATGGAGGAACAAAGGAAGTGGTTTCTTGATAGGGAATCTCTAGTGAAGATGCTGCAAACTCTGCTGAACTGACAACAAAGGATTTAGAATATTCCTTAAACTTGGTTGATAAAGCAGTGGCAGGGTTTAAGAGGACTGACTCCAGTTTTGAAAAAAGTTCCATTGTGGGCAAAGTGCTATCAAACAGCATCACATGCTACAGAAAAATCTTTCATGATAGAAGAGTCAACTGATGCAGCTAACTTCATTGTTAAGAAACAGCCACAGCCACCACAGCTTTCAGCAGAAGTCTATCCTGATCAGTCAGCAGCCATCATCACTGAGGTAAGACCTTAAACCAAAAACGACCATGACTCACTGGAGGCTCAGCTGATCCTTAGTATTTTTTAGCAATATTTAAAAATTAACATATATACATTATTTTTTTTAGACCTAATGCTACTGCACACTTAGTAAACTACAATATAGTGAAAACGTAACTATTATGGGTACTGGGAAACCAGAAAATTTGTGTGACTTGCTTTGCTGTGATATTAACTTTATTGTGGTGGTCTGGAAACAACCTGCAATATCTCTGAGGTATGCTGTACAAAAAATGCATGACATGACATACTCTTTCACTGAAGGGGAAGGGGAGAATGGAGTGTAAGAAACTTTAGAAATGAATGGAAACTGTAAAAGAAAACAACAACAACAAAACCCTGTATATAAGCACTGTTCTGTAGTAGGTAATTGTTTTTATGGAAATATGGGTTAATAGTTCTGATACTGCTGTACAGGTATATTGGAATTAAAAAAATAAGTAAAAGAATGGTGAATGGTGGGAGCCAGGTTTCTCACTATAGACTGGGTAGTTACAGATAAGTAAGGAGGAAAGGTAAGAATAAACTGTGTAGTTCTCAGTTAGATTCTAAGATATCAGGGTGAAATCTTCTTTAGCTTAATATAGACATTGATGAGTAAAAATAGAAATAAAAATATGTATGTATACACAGGTTAATATACATACATATAGTTCCTACTTGTGGTCACTGACATGGCCTAAAAGCAATGACACTCCAAGAGTGATGAGCATATCAGAGCAAATCTGGTTTCTAATACTATTTTCCAATAAAAGAAACCAGGGGTCCTTGTTGAAGTGATTAATTTTAGGGCTAGAGCAGAGAATATAAAAGATTAGTCTGGAGCATCATGTAGTGCCAGAAAAGTGGTAAAGTGCTCAAAACACAGAGACTGGTGAGAATGTAAAAAAGATTCAGAAGCAACTGAAAGAGCTCCCAACGGCAAAAGTAGAAATAATTTGAGTAACAAAATAAACAATGCAGTATTCAGGTAAAACTGGCCAGCAACAGAAAACCTAAAATTTAATAAAAACAGTTCAATTTTATCTACAGCTTTACAAATTTGAGGGATTTTTAAGTTGATTTGTCTACTAAGGAGGTCTACCACGGATCCAAGTAATAATAATCATTCAGAAAACAGAATTTAGAAGGTATAGGCTAAAAGTGTAATTATTCTACAATCTCTTAAGCAAGGGCATTCACACTTTAAAAATACACAAGTAATTAGCAGGACTCTGTTTTCCCTGTTTTGAACTATCTAAACAGTGGCATCAGATGGGACAGAAGAAAATTATCTAAATGGCAATCCTTTCCCCATGTGTACTAGGCAACAAATGCAATTAATCACAGAGAGAGGAAAACCTCCCCTGTGGTCCTTGCTTATTATCTCTGTTTTCAAAGAGCTTTTGCTCAAAGGAAAGAAAACACTGAACTAGAGAGTGTTGATTTGTACAACCAGGCACACTAAGGCTGATTACATGGGAGGCATGATAGAACTTTTGCAAAATAGGCCTATAGAATGAAGGAAGATGTAAAGATCAGTCAGCATAGGGGCTGAAAATACCAACTCATCTATGAGGTAGGAAAACAAAAGAGATAGCTCCAATAATAAGGTTCAATGAACATGGTGAAGGAGACCTTGTTCAGGTAGGCCACTGATACAAAGTATCAGAAGCATAAGAATTGTTCAAGAAGTAAAAGCAATGATGATAGTGAATATTACAAATTATTCAAGTCAGGATGGTCAGTACCTAGGAGTCTTCGGGTATGAAGAGTTGGAAAAGACATGTTTTGGCATTAGCTGCGGAACATTATCATGGCAATATATTAAAAATCAATGTTTTAATGGTAAAAATTTCTATAATTTAAAGGAAGCCAAATACGAAAATGTGTACAAGTCTGTAATGATAAATATATACAAACTGAAACAGATTGACCAAAATGCTAATGATGGGAGTATAGCTGACTTTTTTCCTTTGTATGTTTTTATACATTCTGTTATCATATTATTCCTCAAATGACTAAAACAAACTTTAAAAATTAGTTCTTACTAACACCTTTCACTAAAGATACATGATGGCCCAGATATCTACAGGTATCCAGGGGAAATCAGTCTGGAATTAAATTAAACCTGCTGTGGTTTATTCACAGGGTGGATAAAAGATTCTGAGCTTAAAATAGGAATAAGACCATTTGTTCATGGACTAGGTTAAAAATATATACTTAATGTATACATGTTCAATTTAAAGAAAGAGGATGTCAAATAAAAATTATAGGAGGCTGTTGTTTTGGACTGAGATCCTGGACTAGGCTCAACTGACCAGACCAAACCAGAATGGAGTCACTCCTGAATGTAATTAACCTGAACTCTGAAATGAGCCAATTTTCCAAAAACCTAGATTCACAGCAATCAATAGAGGCCCAGTTTACCTGAGCTGGTATGGTAAAGAAGTCTCCTCTGTTTGAATCCTGTAAGGAAAGTAACTTTGTAACTACCAATCTGTTTTTTGCTCCTTCTTTCTGCTTTCTTCAGCCTTTTTCTACTTATAAATCACATCTCCTTTGCTCAGCTCATTGGAGTGGCTTCTGAAGTCTTTAGATGGGATGCTGCCCAATTCATGAATCCCTAATAAAATATCTTTAAGTTAAATTTGTTGAAATTTGATTTTTAACAAGGGTCAAAAAACACTCATAAGAGCTATCCTTTGATATAATCATTTTTAATAGAATCTACTATAGATTTAGAAAGAGACAGATGAGTAAACTAATGGAACATTCACAACGGTAGAATTGTAAATGATTTCTTTACTTTTCTGCTTATTGCTATTTTCTTATTTTACTTTTTTTTTTTTGGCAAGGTCTTGCTCTGTAACCCAGGGAAGAGTACAGTGGCATGATCATGGCTCACTGTAGCCTCAACCTCCTGGGCTCAAGCAATCCTTCTGCCTCATTTAAAAATGTTTTTGTAGAGACAAGGTCTCACTATATTGCTCAGGTTGGTCTTGAATTCCTAAGCTCAAGCAATCCTCCTGCCTTGGCCTCATAAAGTGCTGGGATTACAGGTGTGAGCCACAACACCTGACCCTTATTGGTATTTTCTACATTTTCATAGTCAATGTTTTACTTTTATGGGAATAAAAATGCAATTTTCAAAAGACTATGGCTGTACTGGCTACTATTATGTACATTTTTAGGAATATACTTTCAGGGTACATTTTAAAATACATTTATAGCATTGTTTTTAATAGCTAGTATAAATTTATTTAATCTGTGGCCTGGGTTATTTGTATATAATTTCTTATAAAGACATTTAGAATGAAGTAAAAAGCACTGAGTATTTCAAAACAGAGATAATTTAGTAGTCAAATATATTTGTACATTAACAGTAGATCATTCTGAAGAATGATTAGCCGTAGAACATCCTGAAGAGTCAGTTGAAAAGCTCTGCAAAGAAGAGAACTTAAAGTGCTATTTTTCTGACTGGATAACCTTCCTTCAGTGACTTCAACAGAACCCTCCTACGCTGGGCTTATGGGGTGGGAATGGGGCAGGAAGAATTAAGGACGGAAACGAGCAGAGAAGTGGATTTTGTTCCTGGGTCACAATTTGGGTTTCTGAATTTATCCTGTACAGTAATTTATTAACAGTAGTCTTCTGGTCCCTGTTCTAGAAAAAAAATTCTGTTTAAAAAGAATCATGTGAGTAAAAATCCTACTTATGTACCACATATTAGATTTAAAAAAATACAAGCTACAAAAGAGAACAGAGTATGATCTCATTTTTATAAAAGAATCACACACATACACATATATAAAAGACTGGAAAAATATAAACCAAACTATTAACAGCGTGGATTACAGGTGGTTTCTATTTTCTGATTTCTGATATTTTCTAAATTTGGCAATACATATTACTTTGAAAAGAAAACAATGTTATTTTTTAAAGGACAAACTGCAAACTTATTGGGAAACAGTATTGGGAAGAGAATTAAGTAAAAAGAGTCACAGCACTAATTGAATAGGCAATTTAATTCCTAAAACAGAAAACTCAAGGAAATGGAGAAAATGTAAATTCCTAGAATCTTTTCCACCTAAGAGCTGAATTGGTCTTTATAAGGTATAAAAGTAACACATTAAGATTGACTGCAAAGGCATGATTCTAAATGAGAAAATGTTTCCACGAAAGCTAACATTACCTGGACCTTCTTAAGCATACAGGATTTGGCCACGTAATCTTGTAGTAGATCAATTTAAACCATTACAATGCCTGGCATATAGTAAGTGCTCAAAATTTGATAAAACAATGTTCTGAGTTCATAACATATAGGACAAGGCAACTTTCCATTTGAAGGGAAGATTGACACAAATTACTGGATAAAACAGTTGTCAAGAGAGCAAATGGTGCTGCTTGAATTGTAACATATAGAAATGACTCTTACAGATGAAAAAATGCAATTGTTTCTCTTGATTAATTATTCATGAGTCTTCTCCTAATCATTCTCCACCTATAGTGGCCAACTACCTGTGCTGTACACTGCAGAATCCAGCCAGGGAAGTCTAATCCAGAGATTGATACTTACTCATTCCACACAGAAAGAACACAGAGGAAATATTCTTTTGTAGCCACCAGAATCAGAGCAGGTGATGGCTTGTGGTAGAACTTATCACTCAAAAAGTTTCAGGTTAATATCACAAGGTTTACCATCCAAGAACACAACAGTTAGGTTTTAAACCATGACAAAAAATTAAATAAACCGATGCATATATGGTCAATATTTGACAAAGGTGCCAAGGGTACATAATGGGGAAAGGATAATCTTTTTAAATTAATAGTGTTGGGAAAACTAGATATTTACATGCAAAAAAAAAAAAAAGAGAGAGAGAGAAAGAAACTGAACTTTCATCTTATACCACTCACCTAAATTATGTAACTCAAAATAAATTAAAGACTTAAATCTAACACCTCAAACTAACTCCTAGAAGAAAGCAGTGGGATAAAGTTCTTTGACATTTGTCTTGGCAATAACTTGTTGGATGTGACACCAATAGCACAGTCAACAAAAGCAAAAATAAAAAAGCAGATCTACAACAAACCGAAAACCTTCTGCACAGCGAAGGGAGCAATCAACAAAATGAGAAGAGAACCTACAGAATGGGAGAAAATGTTTGCAAACTACATATCTGATAAGGGATTACTATCCAAAATACATCAGGAACTCATACAATTCAGTAGCAATAAAGCAAATAATCCAATTAAAAATGGGCAAAGGACCTTAACAGACGTTTTTCCAAATAAGACATACGAATGGCCAAAAGGTACATGAAAAGGTGCTTAACATCACTGATCATGAGGGAGCGCAAATCAAAACCATGAGGAGATATCACCTCACGCCTGTTAGAATGGCATTAAGAATAAGTCAAAAGGTAAGTGTTGGCAAGGATGTGGAAAAAAGGGAACCCTTGTGTCCTGTTGGTGGGTATGTAAATTGGTATAGCCACTATGGAAAACAGTATTAAGGTTCCTCAAAAAATTAAAAATAGAACTACCACTCTATTCAGCATTCCCTTTTCTGGGTGTTTACCCAAAACATTTGAAATGAGTTGAAGAGATGTCTGCATGCCCATGTTTATTGCAGAAGTATATACAGTGGCCAAATTATGGACTCAAACTAAGGGTCTATCAACAGATGAATGGATAAAGAAAACATGGTATATTTAAGGCTGAACTACTATTCAGCCTTAAAAAAGAAATAAATTCTGACATTTGCCACAACATGGATGGAGTAAGAGAACTAAGAGAACATTATGCAAAGTGAAATAAGCCAGACACAGAAGTACAAATACCACATGTTCCACTTATATTAGGAATCTAAAACACTTGAATTCATAGAAGCAGAGAATAGAATGGTGGTTACCAGAAACTGGCAGTGGGGAGGAATAGGAAGATGAAGGCAAAAGGGTACAAAGCATCAGTTAGACAAGAAGAATTGAGCTCTATTGCACAGGGTGGTGAATACAGTTAATAACAGTATATTACATTATATTGAAAACTTCTTGGGAAAGAGTACTGGGAACAGAATAAAATAAAAACACAGTCACAACATCAATTAAACAGGCAATTAATTCCTAAAACAGAAGACTCAAGTAGAGAAAATGCAAATTCCCAGAATCTTTTCTACCTAAGAGTTGAATTAGTCATTACAAGGTATAAAAGAAACACATTATGATTGACTGCAAAAGATTATTCTAAATGAATCACATACATTTCAAAATTGATAACAGTAAGTTTCAAATGTTCTCATCACAAAAAATGAGTATGTGAGGTGATGAATATGTTAATTAGCTTGACTTAGTTATTCCACAATGAATTAATAAATCATAGCATCATTTTGTATTCCATAAATATATAAAATTATAAACTGTCAATTTAAAAATTTCAGAGAAACCACTGAGAAAGATTATTGGTGGCACAATTAAGTGTCCATAGTAATTGTTATTCAAAAGAATGATTTCTAAGAAAAATGACATAATTTCTTAGAAGCAGAAAATTATCAAAACATTGACATTTTAATGGAAACAATGTAAATTACATCCCTTGGATCAACTGTAAAACATTTCAGACCTAGGAAATCTTTAACTGTGTTCTCATTTATTTTCCTTAAATCTCCCATTTTCTCTTTTGTTTTTATTTATTTATTTATTTATTTATTTATTTATTTAGAGACAGAGTCTCACTCTATCACCCAGGCTGGAGTGCAGTGGTGCAATCTCAGCTTACTTCAACCTCCGTCTCCCAGGTTCAAGTGATTCTCCTGCCTTAGTCTTCTGAGTAGCTGGGATTACAAGTATATGCCACCACACCCTGCTAATTCTTACATTCTTAGTAGAGACTGGGTTTCATCATATTGGCCAGGCTGGTCTCCAACTCCTGACCTCAGGTGACTCGCCCACCTCAGTCTCCCAAAGTGCTGGGATTACAGGCATGAGCCACTATGCCTGGCCACAAATCTCCCATTTTCTGACACATAATCTAATTTCAAAATCTTAACTGAGATTTAAGAGTTTAAGATAATTTCTTAATATTTTTTCACAAATTTAAACTCAGTGAGGCACATACCTTCTCACCATGTTAAATCCATGGACATTATTCAGTTTTAGTGTTTAAGCATTTATCACAATCTGTAATTACTTTGTTTAATTTACTTACTATCTTTTCCTTATATAATTTTTTAGGTTAGGGACCTTGTCTGTCTTCTTCACAGTTATATTGTCTACATCTACCATACTGCCTGGCACATAACAAGTGTTCATAAATATCTGCTGAATTAACAAATGGATGATTTTGGTCAGAGAGCAAAACCTGATAAGAAACTAGACAGTCAATCTACCCTTAGTTTTCTCAGCAAAGTTTTTAAAAAAGATGGCCCACTACTTTTATAATTTTTTTTCACATCTCACATATAGTTAAGTGCTTCAGAAAATGCATCTTTTTGGAAATGAAAATGATCTTAAATATTACAGCAAGATAGGATCTCATAAATTTGCTCTAAAGAGAGTGAGAGAGAAAAAGAACTAATATTAATAGAAAACAGTTGTGCTTAGCACTCTGCTAGGGCATTACACATGCTGTCTCATATAACTGTCACAACCCTGGAGGCACTGTCCCCATTTGAAAGATTAGGAAAGTGAGAATCAGAGAGGAAGAACTGAGAATCAGGAAGGAAGTCACCGGCCCAACGTCACATAACTAGAAAGTACTAGATTTGGGATTAGAACACCGGTTCTTCCTTAAACCCACTTTATTTCCTCTACCTCATGTTGCCTCCACAGAAACCAGAAAAACAAAACATACCTTTTTCAGTAACAACACATTAAGTACATGAAACAATCCAGATAATACTTGCAAAGGAATGTTTTGATTATTCAACTTATATCATTTTTAGAAAAAGAAATATATAATTACATAAAACATAATTCTGAAGACACATTTCAATATATACATTTTCACATCCTCTATACTGCTTAATTTAGAGCAAAGAAAATGTTCAGACTTTGAGGCAGTTGTTGGTTTTGAAAAAGGATGTGCAGGCTGGGCACGGTGGCTCATAGCTGTAATCCCAGCACTTTGGGAGGCTGAGGCAGGGAGATCACTGGGGCCCAGGAGTTCAAGACAAGCCCGGGCAACATGGTGAAACCCCATCTCTATAAAAAATACAAAAAAAGTAGCTGGGTGAGGTGGCACACAGTAGTAATCCCAACTACTTGGGAAGCCAAGGTGGGAGGATTGCTCGAGCCTAGCAGGTAGAAGATGCAGGGAACTGGGTTGCACCACCGCACTCTAGCCTGGGCACCAGGGTAAGACTCTGTTTCAAACAGAAAGAAAGAAAAGAAAAGAAGGGAGGGAGGGAGGGGAAAAGGATGTGCTTTTAAGAGAACTGTGAGGGCAGGTGTGGTGGTTCATACCTGCAATCGCAGCACTTTAGGAGGCCAAGGCTTAATTTAAGCCCAGGAGTATGAGACCAGCCTGGGTGACAGAGTGAGACCTTGTCTCAAAATAAGTAAATAAATAATAGAAGTTTAATAGTAACTTTCAAATAAATGCTCTCAACCTTCTTGAAAGTTTTCAAGGAGGATGAGAATAGCATAGAGGGAAGCTCATATTTAAAAAAGCAAAGCAAAATTGTTAGGACCTTCTCAAAATGAGAGCTGTTCCACTGCATAGGGTGATGTCTCCTAAACCTTGGTTTCCTCCAACAAAAGATTTCCTTCCAAAGCCTGAATGGTCACTTGTCTGGAAAAGGAGATAGAATCTCTGCTTGGGAGAAATTTGAGGCCCTTGGGTACAACCCCATGAAATCTTTGGGATTGGGTGAGAAATTAGACTAGAACACTTTTTCTTAAAATGGTCCCTGAGTCACCAATATGGGAATCATCCTAGGAGGATATGAAAATTCAGATCCTCCAGCCCAGTCCCTGATACTGAATCCTCATTTCTGGAGTGGGAGCTGACATTTTGCATTTTTAGAAAGCCACAAGGTGGAATTCTTGGGCACAAAGAGGTCTGGACACAACTGGACAAGCTGGGAACCAACGGGATGAGTGGGTGGTTTTAGAACCATATAGACACGGATTTAAATCCCAGTTCTTCCATTTAATATTAACAGCTCTGACTGTGGCAAGTCACTCAAACCCTCTGAGCTTGTTTTCCCACAAGGTAAATGAAATGACACTTTGTCATGGAGATCAAATAAAATTGTGTGGGCATATGTATGTGTGTGTATTATGTATGTACCTGTGCGTATGTGTGCTAAAACTGCCTGGCACAGAACTTGTATAAGATGGACCTCTTGGGGTTTTCCAGCCCTCAGCCTATGAATGAATGCTACTATGTTTTAATCCTTGCACACACACAACTACCACAGGATCATCTGCTTATCAACCTCCCTAAAGCAGTTTCTCAACCTTTTCTTCATTTTCTCCCTCTCTTCCCCGGAGACGTTTTAGACATTTTATTTCCGAATCTGCCACCCCCATACAATTTCAATGCCATAGGTATAATGTATGTCTGCTTGTTTTGAGGCTCCTTGGAAGGCCACAAAGAATGGTAATATCTGAGATCTTTTTGCCCCCTAAGAACATGAGCAATATCACCCATGTTGGGAATGCATGTCCGAGAGGTCGACAGTTAAGTGACTTGGTTAAGGTCACGTGACTAATTTAGTGGCAGAATTAGGTCTAAATTAGAAGTCACAAACTGGCAGACTAGGACCAGTTTATAAACGTCTTTTGTTTGGCTTCCACTATTTTGTTTTGTTTTGTTTTTTAATTGGTTGCCAACATTTACAAATCAAGAGATTTCACATAAAAATCTCGATATTCAACTTCTCAAGAAAAATCTGAGCTCGCTCTCAGCGGCAGTTTAGAGGCACTTGCCACCCTAGAACGTGGGGGTTCTCCCAGCAGATAATCTGAATGTGAGACCCTCAAACCCAAGACGTTTAAACTAGTTTCAAGCTCACGACCATCAATGATTTGCCTCCAACCACGCATCACTTAATAACTAGACGTTTAAAAAACAAATCTGAAAGAACCATACTGAGTGTGCCGCTAAACTAGATGAGGATTCCGAACCTTTTCCTGCTCGGGATTCCAAGCCCTGGGCGCTGGCTGGGGTCAGCGAGACGCGCCGCGCGTCTCGCACGTCGTCTGCGGCCGACTGACCAAGTTGCGGCCGGCCCGGAGACGCTGGCCCGCGGAGGGTCTGTGGGTAGCGGGCCCGGGGGCAGCCCCTGCGCACCCTCACGGCGCGGCACGGAATCCCTGCGGGTCCCGACGCGCCCTGGAGGCTCAGGGGGTCCCGGCCCGGCCCGCCGGACAACGTCCTCCTGCTAGCGCCGAGGCTGCTCCCCGCGGCGGGGCGCCCCTGCGAAGGCCGCATCCCCCGCGCTGCCCTCCGCGCGCCCGCTTGCCCGCTAATGGCAGCCACCGCCCGCCGCACGTGACGTGTGCCGGCCAATGGTGGCCTGAAGCGGACAGTGACGAGAACGGCGGCTCGGGGCATTTTCGAACTGCCACGGGCGGTGAAACAACGGTAAGGGACGCTGAGGAGAAGGCGCGGGGACGGAGAGGGGACCCTAGCTAAGGGGACGGCGCTGGTCATGAAGGGGCGCCGGTGAAGGAGGGCGGCGGAGCTGGCTCCCCGCGCTTCGCCCGCATTCTCGGGATGGGTGAAGGAGGAAGGGCCAGGAGGGCCCTGGAGCAGCGCGGACGGAGCCAGGCGTCTGGCCGCGTCTCTCCCGGCGCGCTTCCTGCGTTGTTCCTCCTGCTTCTCCTGCTCCTATCGGCCCAACTCTTAAGGTTTCGCGGCCCCAGGTGGTTCAGAGAAATCCAAGGAGCAGAGTCTGGGTGAGACCAAGGCCCGGCAGTTGACAGTGGCTGACGGCATCTGCCTGCGTGTAACAGAAACCCCCAGATTCCAGTATCCTAAACTCACAAGGGGCTTTTTCCCCTCTCCTATAAAACAAAGTGGGAGGAATGTACCCAAGCTCGTTCGGCTCTGTCATCTGTACAGTCTGGCTTCCGTCCACAAATTCGCCTTATGGACCAAAATAGTAGTTGGAGCTCCAGCCATCACATTCTTATTTTAGAAAGGGTCTTTCTGGAAGCCCCACACAGCAACTTCTAACTACATCTTATAGACTCGAATTTAGCAATATGCCTCGCAGAGCTGGGAACTATAATCTTAACTAGGCACATTGATGCCCTTAAAAATCTTTTTTTCCAAAATGAAGGGAAGAGTGAATTTGATTAAGCAACTAGCAATCTCAGCTGCATCTTATTTTTCCACCTTCACAAGAGGTCCTGTGTCTCAGTTCAGTAGAAATAAGCCCTTCCCCTGCGTCTGCAGAACAACTCGTTAGGCAAATCAATACCCTCTGGCAGACCTTATGCTAGATACTTTACATATATTTTCACATTTAATTTCTCTAGGTAGCGATTACTAGCCCCATGTTGCAGATGGCACTGGAGGACAGAAATGGTGACAAACTGTGAATGTAGAGAGGCTGTTTGATTGACTAGATGGTCTGATACCAGTTGGCTGCAGAGTTGGAAGCACATGGAATGTGACCTAAGAATGTAATTTTCTGTAGCAAGTCCACAAAGGCCACTCTGCCTAAAGCACAGGACACTGCTCTGTAGCTCAGGAAGCAGGACCCACATAATACATCAATGCAAAAATAGTGTGACATCTAAACACCAGTATGGTGATGTAAAAAATGTGTTTTAGTAAGCAACAGATGAAGAGATTTGAAAACGTCGACTTGGTATTTCTCAGCATTGTCCCACAGAGAGCAGTGCCCATAGTTGGGCTTATTAATCAGTAATGGGGGCCCTCTGCTTGGACTGCCATTCCGCTTACCTTACGTAGCTTGATCCTCTCAAGCTTGATTTTCAAGACTCAGGTCAGTCATCATTTCTTTAGAAAGTCTTCTCTAACGAAAATCCCTCTTTTTCTCTCCCTCCATCCATGTATTTCAGGCATTCGAAAGGTATATTCTGTAGTTATTCGGATTATATTTTGTAACCAAAAATTAAATGACTTTAGTATTTTAAGTAAGCACTGAATGGGAAATCTGGACTATGTAGACATCATTACTATAACTTGGATGGTTATTCCACAGATTTGAGTAATATGTGGAAAAGCCGTCTTCAGTTTTACTTTCATTCCATGTTTACCTAACAACCTTCTTGGAGTTCTAACTCAATAAAAACAAGACTCTTCAGTGGAAAAAAAATCACTGTATTATTTATGTTATTCGTAAATTCTTTAGTCTTCTAAATTTCTAAGGGCTTAAATCTGTAGTGTCGTGATGACACAAACATTACCCCATCACAAACTCTTATCAAAGTTTTGAATATTTTTCCTTAAAAATGAGAATACATCTATCTTTATAAAATATATGTTCATTAAAAGTAAGTTTCAAGAAAGGCAGAAAAGGATGAGGAATACACATGGTGGTTTACATTTCCAAGACATTTTTCTGTGAACAGTTATTCAAATATAAATGTACTTTAAAATAAGATTATAGCATATGTACTGTTATTCAAATATTAATGTGCTTTATATCTTATGTACTGTTATTCAAAATAAATGTACTTTAAACTAAGATTATATCATATAACTTATTTTTTACATAACACAGCTTTGCATAGCAAAGTACCACAGACTTAATGGCTTAAAACACCACACATTTAGGCTGGGCGTGGTGGCTCACACCTGTAATCCCAGCACGTTGGGAGACCAAGGCGTGTGGATCCTGAGATCAGGAGTTCGAGATCAGCCTGGCCAAGATGGTGAAACCCGTCTCTACTAAAAATACAAAAATTAGCCAGGTGCAATCCCAGCTACTCGAGAGGCTGAGGCAGGAGAATCACTTGAACCCAGGAGGTGGAGGCTGCGATGAGCTGAGATTGTGCCATTGCACTCCAGCCTAGGCAGCAAGAACAAAACTCTGGCTCAAAAACAAAAGCAAAAATACACCACACATTTACTATCTGTTTCTGTGCATCATCAGTCCTGTCACAGTTTCTGTCAGCAGACTGCCATCGAGGTATTGGCCAGGACTTCAATGTTATCAGAAGCTAGACTGGGATAAGATCTACTTCCATGTGGCCTGAGGTTATTGGCAAAATTCATCTGCTTGCAGCTATAGACAGGTCACCGTTTTCTTGCTGACTGTCAGCAATGGGCTGCTGTCAGCTTCTAAAGGCCACCCTCAATTCTTTGCCTTGTGGTCCTTTCCATAGACGTCAGAAATAGCAGCTTACTTTTTCAAAGCCAACAAGGGAGAGAGAATCATTATGATTTTTAATAGTAACATAGTATTCCACTATATGGCTATAATGTGATTTATTTAACTATCCTCTGTAGATATTAGGTTGTTTTAAATTTTTCTTCATTATAAACAGTGTTATAGTAAATGTCCTCATGCATATACCTTTGTGACTTCTCCTGTGATTATTTCCTTAGGATAAACCCAGAGTGGAATTGCTAAGTCAGATGGTATTCTTTTTTTTTTTTTTTTGAGATGGAATTTCGCTCTTGTTACCCAGGCTGGAGTACAATGGCGCGATCTCGGCTCACTGCAACCTCCGCCTCCTGGGTTGAGGCAATTCTCCTGCCTCAGCCTCCTGAGTAGCTGGGATTACAGGCATGCGCCACCATGCCCAGCTAATTTTTTGTATTTTTAGTAGAGACGGGGTTTCACCATGTTGACCAGGATGGTCTCGATCTCTTGACCTCGTGTTCCACCTGCCTCGGCCTCCCAAAGTGCTGGAATTACAGGCACAAGCCACCGCGCCAGGCCCAGATGGTATTCTTTTTAAATCTTTTTTCTTACTTTGTGTATTGCAATACAGCGAAACTAAGCCCATTTGTATTTCTAAGAATGTTTGAGAATGCTGGTTTGTATGCAACGTTGGCATTACCCATAAGTTTAACATTTGCCAATCTAATGATGAAAAAATATTTCTATTGTTTTAATCAGTGAACTCAAACATTTTCATATGTTTACTGGTTATTGTGGTGTTTTAATTGTTTGCCCATTTTGCAATTGTGAAAGCACTTTGTATGTTAAGTGTTCTTTGTGGATTGCAAATATGTTTCCTATTTTATGTTTGTTAAATTTTTGTTCTTTTGTTTCTAGGGGATAATTCTGTTTATGGAGGATTTTTGGCCATAGAAAAGTTTTAAATGTTTTTTGAAATCAATTCTATTGATTTTCCTCATACTTTTTACTTTTGATGGCATGCTTAGAAATGTGTTTCCCACCTAAAGGTATAAAACTTTTCACTTATTTTTTGTTCTGGAATGTTTATGGTTTCTTTTAACATTTACATTTTAATTGTTCTAGAATTATTGTGTTGCAAAATACATTGATTGCTATTGGGATTGTGATGAGTTTTTTTAAAAACTGAGTTATTCAATTGAGAAGGGTAACGCGAGTTATTTTTAAAATCTGTAATTTGTTACTGTAGATTTGTGGGAAATAGAGAACAAACCAACACTGAAATGTTTTCTTCATCATGTGATTCTGTAAGCACTTTTTGTTCCAGTAATGTCTACTTTTTCCTGAAATTATATAGAAGTGTATCACTGGTGTTATAATAACATTATATGAGAGGACTTATTAGTGACAAATTGACATCAGGGAATAAATAAGCCTAATTGACCAGGACATGGGACAAGGACCAAAGCACAAATGCCCTTAATTAAGAGGGCAGGATGATCCCACAACACAAATACTATCAAAGACTAATTTTGAGACCAAGGGCACCCAGGCCTCAGAAACTGGAGTCATTCATCACTGCAAATGGGCAACTGAAGATAGAGAGGAGTGGCAAGCTGAGACTCCAGGAGAGGCCTGGCTGGAGTGTGAAGCAAGTCTCTGAGATACGTTCTTCCGTTCTAGTGACATTCAGAGAAGAGATTCTGGTAACCAGAAAGCCATAGGAACTTTCATAAACTTGTTTCTATTAAGGCATGAATGTGTGAAATGAAAAATTAAACATGGGTTCTCAATAAATGTTATTCTCCTCCCCCTTTCTCCTATGCCATTCTCTTATTTGTCTCAAAATAGATTGATGTCTACTGAAAATAGATTGATGTCCAGTAATGTCTGCTTTCATCACCCAGTGCAGGTACTTGTGTGTATTAGTCACTTAGTGAATCTTTATGGGATAGTTTCAAGCCTTTGGTTTCAATACCATGGATGGTTTGAAGAAGTAAATGTGTAGAAATATATTCAAGAGGGAGTTTAGTTACATACCAATAACCACAGTAGCCCGTGTGTTGAATGCCTATTCTGTACTGAGCAGTTTGCACACTTAATTCACTTAATTTTCATGATAGCCCTGCAAAGCATAACTCTTTGTATTATTCCCATTTTATATATGAAGAAACAGTGGCTCAGATAGGTAAAAGGAACCAAAGTTTACCTAGTTAATAAGTGGAGAAATCAACGGTCATCACCCTGAACTACAAAGGCCTGTCTGACTACAAAGGCTGAGTAGTTTTCTAGTATTCCTTTAGAACCTCTAAAAAGTTCACATATCACTTTGGCAAGAGAGCTCTAATCATTGCATAGGCATGTGCACACCAGAGGCATTTCATGTGTGTGTTTATCTTCTAAAATGGATGAGACCCAGACCCACAGATTGTGCAAGACTACATGAGCCAGAGAAGGCTCATTAACCTCCGTGAATTCCTTCAGCTCAGCTCCCAAGAGAAGAAAGGGAACAGATGGTCAGTGTGCTGCTCACTTCCTCAGCTGCACGGTTATTGTCTAGTACAGCTTCAGCTTGACAGCCTGGCTTAGAATTTCTAGGGACTGTTGGAGCTAGCACATTTAAGTTTAGCTAGAGCCTCAATACTTACTTATTAATTCTGTTCAAAAGGCAGCCACAAGGCCAGTATAGTGGGAAACAGAATTGTGTACTAGAAAAAGTGTTGGATGGGAAGTGAAAAGAACTGGGTTCCAGCTCACTGACTGGTTGGTTTCATTTATTCATTCTGTAGATGCTTTTTGAAATAATTGTTATGTGCCAGGCCCTGTGTATTTAGCAAGGAAGAGTTGAAGGAGACCATCACATAATGATTTCTTCTGCTTAAGGAGGAAACAGTTCATGTACTATAATCATTCTTAAGCAGATTGCACCAAAGTCTGTGTGCTCCTTTTTCAGAAACTAAACTATCCTGAAGGAAGAGAAAAATGGAGCTCCTACAGATGCTTATGTTGGCTTGCTTTCAGTGGTTCTTTTAGATAACAGAGGATCTTGCCCCTCAGGGTTCTAAATTTAGAGAGTTGTTATCGAAACTCACAATTTCTGCCCTAAGGAATGTTCAGAAGCAGGGAGGGGTGGACAGGCTGTGTTCCTTGCTGAAACACTTGCCTGGTCACCTCTGCAGTGCCTTGCTCTAATCTGTAGGACAGTCGTCTGAGTTAGGTCCCAACTGTACTAGATGAACCATGCCAGTATGGAGGTTCAGGACTGTCCAGTCACCTGAAGAAATCCCACCTTCAGCTGAGGGCCAGAACAGTCTAGATATATCTGAATGTGGCTTGGCATTGCCTTAGATAGGAAATAAATGGCCATTTGAAACTCCTATCTACCGTCTTATTTCTTGGTACCCTAAACTTCCATCTTATTATCACTAAAAGACAGTAAGGTTCACGCAGGGAAGGTAGTCCCTGGTTTTGCCATGTCCTTAAGCTCTAACCTTAAAGATTTTTCTAAGGGGTGCCATGTACCTGCACACAATACTTTAGACCCTCCAGGTAGCACCTTATACCTTAAAAGCACTTTCAGAAAGGGCGTTGTGAGTCATGCCTATAATCCCAGCACTTTGGGAAGCTGAGGCAGGTGTATTACCTGAGGTCAGGAGTTCAAAACTAGCCTGTCCAACATAGTAAAACCCTGTCTCTACTAAAAATACAAAAATTAGCTGGGCGTGGTGGCGTGCATCTGTAATCCTAGCTACTCAGGAGTCTGAGGCAGGAGAATTGCTCGAACCCAGGAGGCAGAGGTTGCAGTGATCCAAGATTGTGGCCACTGCACTCCAGCTTGGGTGACAGCAAGACTGCATCTCAGAAAACTAAAAGGCACTTTCATATCCATCTTCTCTGTAACCCGTACAAAAGGCATGTGGAATATTTATTATTTTCATACTCCAGAGGAAGAAACATAGGCTCAGTGAAATTTAATGATTTGTCCAGTTGGAGAGATGTTAAGTGGTAATCTTGCTATCAAATCTATTTCTGAATGATTCCCAAATTTTTGCATGCTAGGCAGGATTCTATGTCTTCTAAGACTTCCCTCCTTGCCATCCCATATACCCATTCTATATAAACCTTAGGACTGTGAATTTGATTGCTTTTACTGCCATGACAGTAAATATTTTATGGCACAGCTGATGTTAAGAGTATACAGGTGGGCCTGGTCTAAGCAGATGAGACCTTTAAAAGCAGAGAGTTCATTCTGGCCAGTAGCAGTAGCAGAAGTCAGAGAGATTCAAAGAATGGGAAGGGCTTGCTGCAGTGTTTTTACTTTGATGGAGGAGACCATGAGGAGCTGAGAGCAATTCGCAGCCAATGGCCAGCAAGAAAATGGGACCTTTGTCCTTCAATTGAAAGGAACTGAACCTGCCCACAAGAATGGGCTTAGGCAGGTCTTTCCCAGAACCTCCAGACCAGAACTTATCCTGGCTGACATCTTGCTTCAGCTTTGTGAGAACCTGAACAGAGAACCCAGCCAGGCCATGCTAGACTCAGAAGCTACAGAACTGTGAGCTAATAAATGAATGTAGTTGTATGCCTTTAAGTTTGTGGTGATGTGTTATGCAGCAATAGAAAACTAACACACACCTTGCTTTTCTTGCAAAATCCTGGGAATTGAGACAAGTCTTTGAACTTTTCTGGTCTTAATTTTCACTTGAAAGAGGATCAGATGTGATCTTGAAGATTCTTTCCAGCTCAGATGACTCCAAGATTCTTAAAACAGTTTCTCATGAAAAGTAATTTGTATTTTAGGGCCGTGGCTATGGACATGTTGGGAAGATAGAGTTTGTGACTCCTGATTCAAAGGCCATCAGCTCATCTGTGCAAAACTTAGGGAGCACATGAGGGAATGAGGTTCTTCAATGTCCTGAGCCCTGTGCTAGAGCTCGGAAGTACCACAGAAATAAGGCAAGGTTCCTGCCCTCACACTCTGGGTAGGGGGGCCAAGCGTTGGTGTCCATATGAATAAGCAGTGACTACAAAGTGAAGTCCCAGAGAAGGGAGGGAGTCTTAGTTGGAGGATGTAAAGCTTGGGCTGGATTTTAAAGCTATGTGGTTTACCAGGCTATTGGGGCTGGAGCAGTCCAAATAGAGGTAGCAGCATGAGGGAAGGCATGGGACATGAGTGAGACTGACAGTGCAGGTGATACCTGCTGATTCGTAAGCCTAGGGCAGGTATTCAGTGAGTGGAAACTGTTAGAAAATAGGTTATTGCTGGAATATTTGGAGTGGTGAAGCTGGAGACAGGATTTTGTAAATAGGATACCTCTATGCTGAACACGTTGAACATCAGTTGAACTTCACTAATTTTATTTTATTTTATTTTACTTCATGTATTTATGTATTTATTTTTTTGACACTGAGTCTCACCCTGTCACCCAGGCTGGAGTGCAGTGGCACCATCTCAGCTCACTGCAACCTCTACCTCCTGGATTCAAGCAATTCTCCTGCCTAAGCCTCCCAAGTAGCTGGGATTACAGGTGCCTGCCACCATGCCCAGCTAATTTTTGTATTTTTAGTAGAGAAGGGGTTTCACTATGTTGGACAGTCTGGTCTCTAACTCCTGACCTCAAGTGGTCTGCCCACCTCGGCCTCCCAAAGTGCTGGGATTATAGGCGTGAGCCACTGTGCCTGGCTCCTCACTAATTTTAAATTAATGTAATCAATATTTACTAATCCTTTAATCTAGTGCTTATCGCCTCTGAAGGATAGTTTTGTTGAGCTTTACTTTCTGTAGTTAGAATGATAAAATCAATAAGAACATACTGAATATATTCTTTGCAGTGACATCATAACTTATCCCTGCTCCCACCTGCCACCTAACACAGGATCCTATTAGGCTCTCCTGGAGACTCTCTTGTCCAAAATAGAATCTTAATGTGAATGACAGAATCACAGGGCTGAAATAAGAATTATTGGCTTGCAAACTTCCTTTCACTTCTCAATATCACCTAAAGCACTCAGCACAGTTTCCTGCACACAGCAGGTACTCAATGTCTAATTAAATTTAATTTGAGATAAATTGAAATTAGCACACAAATAAAAAAGGAGTAGGGATCTTATTCAGAGCTTCCTGATGGATTGCACTCAGGCTTTTTGCACACACCAAACCCAAAAGGCTGGAAAGTATGGAGCAGCTATAGCACACTTCAGGAGAATGCCACAGTTCATACCCCTGATGTTGCCACTTCTGGCAGCCAGGAGGAAATCCCTTCTTCACACTAGGTCCTAGCTGTTCTGTGAGCCACCAGAGACTCAGTTATTACTTTAGCTGACTGCTCCAAGGGTTGATGGTTAAATTACATTAACAATTATGGAAAATAGTATGATACCAAAGAATTATTAAGTAGTTCATATGCATTGCTAGTCTCCCACCGTTATACAGAGTTGGTAGCTGCTTATTTTTGGTGGAAAGATTTTTTTTCCCACTAAAATCTACCATTAATTTATTCATTGACCAAATACTTACTGAGTACCCACTGTGACTCAAACATTGCGCTGGCCTCTAGGTTTGAACTGCAAAAAAGATCAACATGGTTCCTTGCCCTTATTTGAAGCTTAAAATCTAGAAGTTAGAAAATTCAAGAGTGTAAAGTATTTTGATAGCTAAGGGCAAGATGCTCTGGGAGTGAGTGTATGCATAGGCGAACAAACCTCGTCCAGGGAAGTGAGGTTCTCTAAGGAAATAATATCTTAGGTGATAACTGAGTATGAATGTGAGTTAACAGGGGGAGGGAGGGAGGAAAGGGTGGAAGATATTTCAGGCCAAAGAAATACCACATTCTTATGTTAGCTCTTATTAAATTGAAATCTTAAGACAATATCTAAAAGAAAAAGGATATTCTAAGTGGAGAAGGCAAAAGTGAGATTTCAGACTTGGAACCTCATTCCTTTTCCTGAGAATTTTGCCATCTTGTGGCAGTTGGCTGTCAATGCACATATTGTGTCAACAGGTTTCCTTAGACTCCTAGCACTTTTTGAGCGTTAGAAAAGGCTATTCCATTGGCTTCCAAGTTTTGTTGTGAGGGATACCACTGATTATCTGCTTCCCACATGAGCCCATATTTTGAAAGATTTCTGTTAAACAAAGATACACTGTTTGTTTTTTTTTTTTTGATTTTTTGTTTTTGTGTTGTGATATGGTCTCACCCTGTCCACAGACTGGAGTGCAGCGGCATGATCATGGCTCACTGCAGCCTCAACTTTCCAGGCTCAGGTGATCCTCTCACTTTAGCATCCTGAATAGCTGGGACTACAGCACGTGTCATCACGCCCGGCTACTTTAAAAATATCTTTTGTAGAGATGGGGTCTTCCTATATTGCCCAGCTGGTTTTGAATTCCTGAGCTCAAGCAATCCTCCCACCTCTGTCTGCCAAAGTGCTGGGATTACCGACATGAGCCACCAGGCCATGCCTGATACACTTCCTTTTCCTTTTTTTTTTCTCTAACTGGATTATCTTATAGATATAATTTCCTATAAAAGCAAAAAATTGGTTTTTGTATTTCATTTGGCCTTGTAAACTCTAGCTCTGCCTTAATAAAGCTATCTTGCCTTTCTGTAGGACTATTTCCTCATCTGAAAATGTAAATAATAAAATAGATATAACAACACCTACTTTTAAGGAACTGTGAGGAAAAATGAGCTGTTAAGAGGGTAGTAAGTAAATGTTAATCCCTTTTCTAGCCTTCTCATGGGCAAAAGTTTGGCTGTAGTAAGCTTACTAGCTCCCATTCATATTGTTGAGCTCCCCATCCCAGGAATTCAGGGATCCCAACCTTAGAGTTTAACCCCAATCTAGTTCAACTTTCTTATTTTATAGATGAAGAAACTAACAGCTAAGAGGAAGGAAGTGATCTTATTTCTGTTCTTGATCTTAATATAACAGCTTATTTGCAATCATTATAAAAAACAAACAGTGGGCCGGGCGCGGTGGCTCACGCCTGTAATCCCAGCACTTTGGGAGGCCGAGGCAGGTGGATCACGAGGTCATCCTGGTCAACATGGTGAAACCCCGTCTCTATTAAAAATACAAAAATTAGCTGGGCATGGTGGCGCATGCCTGTAATCCCAGCTACTCAGGAAGCTGAGGCAGGAGAATTGCCTGAACCCAGGAGGCGGAGGTTGCGGTGAGCCGAGATTGTGCCATTGCACTCCAGCCTGGGTAACAAGAGGGAACCTCCGTCTCAAAAAAAAAAAAAACAGTGAAAATAAGCAAGAGGGAGAAGGCTGTGCAATGAGGTTGAACAGGTAGGCCAGGCTCAGACCACGAAGGGCCTTCAGGGCAATTTTAACTATTTTTTTAGTCCCTATCCTAGGGGCATGAGCATAAATAGTGTCAATGTTATCAGTTGAAATTTGGAAACATCTGGACAACTGCATTTAAAATTTTTCATCCATATGTTTGTAATAGTCAAATCACAGATTTAAAATTGTAAACTATTATTGTGTAAGCTGACAACAAGCAATTAATCTGTTTCCAATGAAGATCAGAACCTAAAACAATGGGCTTAAGTAGACAAAAGAAATTTACATTGGATATGGAGGGCAATTCTTGACCAAAAATTGTATGACACTGACCTCCTTACTGAGGCTTCTCTATCCTGGAAAAGCATAGTGAGGCAGCAGTATTCTCAGAGTATTATGAGTCAGAGGGCTTTAAAACCATGGTCCATGCAAGATGAAGATTTAAACCATCCAAAGAGCTTTTAAAATGTATTTTAGATATTGGAATTCCAATTTAATTTCTTTTAAAAAAATCTGTGAAAGTGAGTGCAGAGTTTGAAAAAGATATAGAGTATCTTTCATATTATCTATAAGTGAATAATGTGATTCTAAAACATATTGTCTTCCATTTATCCATTTCAGATCTCTCTCCTGTGCTCCAGAACCCTATATTTAACAGTCGTTAGACACTTCTACTTCTTATCCCATAGACTTAACATTCTAAAACTTGATTTAGTCCTTTTCCTCCTAACTGTTCTTTCTAGCCAAATGAATGTAACCACCACCACTTACCTGTTAGCCCAAACCAGAAACTGGGGAGTCCATTTTGAGCTTTTCCTTTGCCTCCATGCTTACCAGCCATGTGTCGTATGGATTCCACCTCCTCAGAACTACTTGGCTTAATGAACTAATTAACTCTTCTCCACTTCTGTTACCCTAGATCCTCAACAAGGTTACTGCACCTGCTTCCTCCGTGACCTCTCTGTCTAGTCTAGACTGCTTCCAATCCATCTGCTGTACTGCTCTCCTCCAAGTGAGCTTTCTAACTACAAATCTGATGGCATTTCCTCTCTAAATGCTTTCACTGTTTCCCACACCTGTGAAAAGTCCACACTCCCTAGGATGGCATGCAAAGTGTTTCACCCTCTCTATCATCCTTCCTCCTTCCCCATTCCCCTTAATTTTTAAGCCTAGCTATATGCAAACATCAGGTGCTTGGTCAGATGTGCCAGGCCCTCTCTCACAGTTGTCATGCTGCTCTCTTGGCCCAGAATGTCCCTGCTTTCCTTTCCGCATACTTCATGATTGAACTCAGTTATTAGTTCTTCCTTGAAGCCTTGCCGCAACTTCTCTACCCCAGCCTGGGTTGGGTGCCCGTACTGTGAACCCCGTCTCTACTAAAGATACAAAAAATTAGCTGGGCATGGTGGCGCGTGCCTGTAATCCCAGCTACTCAGGAGGCTGATGCAGGAGAATTGTCTGAACCCAGGAGGCAGAGGTTGCGGTGAGCAGAGATCGCGCCATTGCACTCCAGCCTGGGTAACAAGAGTGAAACTCCGTCTCAAAAAAAAAAAAAAAAAAAAAAAAGGAAAGAAAGAAAAGGACTGTGTAATTGTATTTTGCAGTTTACAAAGTTCTTTTGTATATATAATCATTTAATTCCTGTAAAAGGCTAGACTGTGTCAATTTATATCCATGTTATAGATAATGTACATAATCATTTAATTCTTTTCCAAAGGCTAGATGGGGTAGATTAATATCCACTTTATAGGCACGGCTTGGGGAATTGATGTCTAAGGTCAGGTGGCTAGTTAGTGACAGAGCTGGGTTATGGTCAGAGATTGGAGGCTTGGTCTTCTGACTTCAAATGCAGTCTTTCTCTTCTAGCCCGCTGAAACAGAATCAGCGGAGAGAGCAGAGGGTGCACGCTCCAGCCTGCAGCAGACTGCCACGGAAAGAGAGAAGTCATCCTGCCCCCTCCACCTCCCCACCATTCACTCTGATCTAGTCTAGCAGGAAACCTTTTCATTTCAGGCTAAGCAATGCATTTTTAAACTCTGAAAAATGTCATTTCTCCTGACATTTCTGGAAGTACTTCCAAAAATGAAAGCCAATTAACCAGTGACTTTGTTGATTAATTCATTACCTAATTAGAGCTGTGAGGACATTTTGAAATAGATGAAGGAAGTTGGATAAGAGCAGTAAGAGCAGAACCTTTTCCTTATGTTCCAGGCTCTGTGGCTCAGGGCCCAGGGAAAAGTGTATATTCAGGATGGAAAGTGAAGGGAAGGACTTTTCTCTGAGAACAGATTTTAGGGTTCTGATGGAGCTGGCAACATGAAAGCCCATGGGGGATAAAGACTGAGAACTCACATCTCCCCCCAGACATTTACCCTATGGACTAAACTGTGCCCTCTCCCTACCCAGTCCATATGCTGAAGACCTAACCCACTATGGGACTGTATTGGAGTTGCGGCTTTTAGGAGGTAATTAAATGATGTCATAAGGGTGGAGTTCCAATATGACAGGATTGATGGCTTTATAAGAAGAGGAAGCGGAAGAGAGAGATTGCTCACTCCCTCTCCCATGCACCAAGGAAAGGCTATGTCACCACATGGTGAGAAGGTGTCCACTGCAAGCCAAGAAGACAGCCCTCACCAGGAACCCAACCAGCTGTGTCTTGATCTTCAACTTCCAGACTCGAGAGCTGGGAAAACAATAAATTTCTGTTGTTTAAGCCACCTAATGCATGGTATTTTGTTAAGGCAGCCTAAGCACACTAAAATAGTTTCTATGGTCACCTCAGTCCTGGTACACTAAGAAGAGATAGTTCAGTATGGGACTCAAATGGAAAAGCTAGATGGATTTCTGCCTGCACTTGCTTTGTGCCCACATTTAGGAGAGAAGAAAGGATTCAGTGCCTTACTTGCTAGTGGGTGGCCCTCTCTTGACTTTTTTTTTTTTTTGTCTTTTTACATGTATTGCATGTAGATATCTTATTATTGTTTTATGTGTCAGATGCTGTTTTAAGTATTTATTTTTTTGAGACTGAGTCTTGCTCTATCTCCCAGGCTAGAGTGCAGTGACACGATCTCAGCTCACTGCAACCTCCGTCTCCAGGACTCAAGCGATTCTCCTGCCTCAGCCTCCCAAGTAGCTGGGATTACAGGTGCCCGCCACCACAGCCAGCTAATTTTTGTATTTTTAGTAGAGACAGGGTTTCACCACGTTGGCCAGGCTAATCTCGAACTCCTGACCTCAAGTGATCTGCCTGCCTTGGCATCTCAAAGTACCGGGATTACAGGTGTGAGCCACTGCGCCTGGCCTGTTCTAAACATTTTACACATATAAACTATTTCATTTATCTTGAAACTTCAGTTACAGGGCATGCCTGACACTGATGCTCATTGTTATCTAGCAGACTCAAGGTAACATTGATTTGCTTCAGCTGCCAAATATTATTTTAAAAACTCAAGAGAAGAAGGAGGCCAGGTGCAGTGGCTCATACCTGTAATACCAGCATTTCGGGAAGCCAAGACAAGTGGATCACTTGAGGTCAGGAATTCAAGACCAGCCTGGTCAATGTAGTGAAAACCGCCTCTACTAAAAATACAAAAATTAGCTGGGCATCACAGCTACTTGGAAGGCTGAGGCAAGAGAATCACTTGAACCCAGGAGGCGAAGGTTGCAGTGAGCCGAGATGGCACAACTGCACTCCAGCCTCTGAGACTCCAGAGGTCTCAGAAAAAAAAAAAATGCAGGCCGGGCGCGGTGGCTCAAGCCTATAATCCCCAGCACTTTGGGAGGCCGAGGCAGGTGGATCACGAGGTCAAGGGATCGAGACCATCCTGGTCAACATGGTGAAACACCGTCTCTACTAAAAATACAAAAATTAGCTGGGCATGGTGGCACATGCCTGTAGTCACAGCTACTTGGAAGGCTGAGGCAGGAGAATTGCTTGAACCCAGGAGGCAGAGGTTGCGGTGAGCCGAGATTGCGCCCTTGCACTCCAGCCTGGGTAACAAGAGCGAAACTCCGTCTCAAAAAAAAAAAAAAAAAAAAAAAAAAAATGCAAATGCAGAGATGCAGAACCGCAGGCGCTAGGCTGGCTAAGCCTGCGCGGGGCCGCCTCGCTCACTCCCAGCTTCTCCAGCGGCCTGCGGGGCCGGTTCACAGCGCCGGCGGCCAGGGCGGAGGCAGGCGCTAACCCGGGGCCTGGCGGCCCGCACCTTTCGGAACATGGCAACCGGTGTGTTTCTCATCCCAGAAGGAGAAGATTTAGCCACTGTGATGCCTGAGAATCCAGTGAGTGTGACGTTTCTCCACGTACTTCATGCTGTTTGCCTCTGTCCTCACCACACCACTGGTGCACACGACTCCTGAACCATGGGGGAGAACCAGGACGAGAAGCAGGCCCAGGCGGGGCAGGTTTTTGAGAACTTTGTCCAGGCGTCCACGTGCAAAGGTACCCTCCAGGCCTTCAACATCCTCACACGGCAGCTGGACCTAGACCCTCTGGACCACAGAAACTTTTATTCCAAGCTCAAGTCTAAGGTGACCACCTGGAAAGCCAAAGCCCTGTGGTACAAACTGGATAAGCGTGGTTCCCACAAAGAGTATAATCTAGGGAAGTTGTGCACGAACACCAGGTGTCTCATCGTTGGGGGAGGACCCTGTGGCTTGCGCACTGCCATTGAACTTGCGTACCTGGGAGCCAAAGTGGTCGTGGTGAAGAGGGACACCTTCTCCAGGAACAACGTGCTACACGGCCTTTCACCATCCATGACCTTCGGGGCCTGGGAGCCAAGAAGTTCTATGGGAAGTTCTGTGCTGGCTCCATCGACCATGTCAGTATTCGCCAACTACAGCTCATTCTATTCAAGGTGGCCCTGATGCTGGGAGTTGAAATCAATGTGAATGTGGAGTTTGTGAAGGTTCTAGAGCTTCCTGAAGATCAAGAAAATAAAAAAATTGTCTGGCAGGCAGAATTTCTCCCTGCAGACCACTCTCTGTCAGAGTTTGAGTTTGACGTCATCATTGGTGCCGATGGCCAAAGAAACACCCTGGAAGGGTTCAGAAGAAAAGAATTCCATGGGAAGCTGGCAATTGCCATCACCGCCAACTTCATAAACAGAAACAGCACAGCGGAGGCCAAGGTGGAAGAGATTAGTGGTGTGGCTTTCATCTTCAATCAGAAATTTTTTCAGGACCTTTAAGAAGAAACAGGCATAGATCTTGAGAACATTGTTTACTACAAGGACTGCACCCACTAATTTGTCACAACAGCCAAGAAGCAGAGCCTGCTGGACAAAGGTGTCATCATTAATGACTACATCCACACAGAGATGCTGCTGTGTGCGGAGAACCTGAACCAAGACAACCTGCTCTCCTATGCCTGGGAAGCTGCAGACTTTGCCACCAACTACCAGCTGCCATCCTTAGACTTTGCCATCAACCACTATGGGCAGCTCAACGTGGCCATGTTTGACTTCACCTCCATGTATGCCTCAGAGAATGCGGCCCTGGTGCAGGAGCGGCAGGCACATCAGCTGCTTGTGGCCCTCGTGGGTGACAGCTTGCTTAAGCCATTTTGGCCCATGAGTACAGGCTGTGCCCGTGGCTTCCTGGCAGCCTTTGACACAACATGGATGGTGAAGAACTGGAACCAGGGCACCCCTCCCCTGGAGCTGCTGGCTGAAAGGGAAAGTCTCTACCAGCTGTTGCCTCAGACAACCCCGGAGAACATCAACAAGAACTTTGAGCAGTACACGTTGGACCCAGGGACGCGGTACCCAAACCTCAACTCACACTGTGTCCGACCCCATCAGGTGAAGCATTTGTACATCACTAAGGAGCTAGACCTCTACCCTCTTGAGAGACTGGGCTCAGTGAGGAGATCTGTCAGCCTCTCCAGGAGGGAGTCAGATATCCGGCCCAGCAAGCTCCTAACCTGGTGCCAGCAGCAGACAGAGGGCTACCAGCATGTCAACGTCACTGACCTGACCACATCCTGGCACAGCGGCTTGGCCCTGTGTGCCATCATCCACCGCTTCCGGCCTGAGCTCATCAACTTTGACTCTTTGAATGAAGACAATGCTGTGGAGAACAACCAGCTTGCATTTGATGTGGCTGAGTGAGAGTTTGGGATCCCTCCAGTGACCACGGGCAAAGAGATGGCATCTGCCCAGGAGCCTGACAAGCTCAGCATGGTCATGTACCTCTCCAACTTCCACGAGCTCTTCCGGGGCACCCAGCTGAGGCCCGTGGATTCTTGGCGCAAAAACTATGGAGAAAATGCTGACCTCAACTTGGCCAAATCATCCATTTCTAATAACTATCTCAACCTCACATTTCCAAGGAAGAGGACTCCACCAATGGATGGTCAAACCGGAGAGAACAACGTGAACGAACAGAGGCGGAAGGGCTTCAATAACCTTGACGAACCTTCAAACTTTTCCAGCCATAGCTTGGGCTCCAATCAAGAATGTGGGAGCAGTAAAGAAGGTGGAAATCAGAACAAGGTCAAGTCCATGGCGAATCAGCTGCTGGCCAAGTTCGAGAAGAGCACTCAGAACCTCTCACTCATGAAGCAGGAAAAGAAGTCACCTTCAGGGTTCCATTTTCATCCCAGCCATTTGAGAACAGTGCATCCTCAGCCGATGGTAGGGAAGGTGTCCAGAGGAATAGGGGCTGCAGCTGAAGTCCTGGTCAATCTGAACATGAATGATCACAGACCTAAGGCCCAGGCCACCTCTCCAGACCTGGAATCAATGCGAAAGTCATTTCCCCTGAACCTGGGAGGCAGTGACACGTGTTACTTCTGCAAGAAGCGTGTGTACGTGATGAAGCGGCTGAGCGCTGAGGGCCACTTCTTCCACCGGGAGTGTTTCCGCTGCAGCACCTGCGCTACCACCTTGCGTCTGGCCACCTACACCTTTGACTGCGACGAAGGCAAATTTTACTGCAAGCCTCACTTCATTCACCATAAAGCCAATAGCAAACAATGGAAGAGCTGAAGCAACAAAGAGAGGAGGAGGCGACATGGCAAGAGCAGGAAGCACCTCAGCGAGACACTCCCACTAAAAGTTCTTGCGCCATGGCCGCCATTGGCACCCCGGAAGGCAGTCCCCCAGATATCTCCACCTCCTTCTTTAGGAAGGCGCTGGGCTGGCCCCTCAGGCTGCCGAGGGACCTGTGTAACTGGATGCAGGGACTCCTGCAAGCCAGTGGCCTCCATGTCAGGGACAATGCTTACAACTACTGCTACATGTACGAGCTCCTGAGCCTGGGACTGCTGCTCCTCTGGGTGTTCTCTGAGGTCCTGGCAGCCGTGTACAGGGAATCTGAGGGCTCCCTCGAGAGCATCCACAACTGGGTGCTCAGGTGCTTCCCAGTCAAGCTCCGCTGACACACCTGGCTGCCCCAAAGTGCCTTCACATTTCCAGGGTTCAGGTGGCAGTGCGCTTGCAGTTTGCGCAGGCTCTGGCCGGGAAGCCTAGCATTCTCTAAGAAATTAGCTCAAAGCCAAAGAGTTTCACGTGGGCCACTTCCACCTGGCCTTATCAGGGTGAACATCTACTCATGATGCTAGGGCCAGGGGCGATATGAAGGATCTTTTCTGTAGCTTTGTATTTTATATGTATACACCAAAGTGAGCCATATTTCTGGGTTTACATTTCAATTTTTTAATAAGCCTAGAGAAAGCATTTTTTAATATGAGTGTCAGTTTTTCTAAATATGGGGGTTTGAAGTTTGTAACCAGCTTTATAAACCTCTTCAACATTGCAGTGAGTTGTCAGAACCACTGCCTGCCAAGTGAATGGTTTGGGATTTTAAATACATGAAAGTGAGTGTGCCATCTCCTGACCAGTGCCTTTGACTTAGGTGCCCAGAAGCCACTTGTCAGCAGCAGGATACTTTCTATAACATGAAAGCAGAATTATTTTAGAAGAAGAGAGTAAAGGGCAGAATAGAATTCAACCTACAAAAGCCCAGAGTAGTGTGTGGATGGCTCTTATCTGTCCCCCTGGGGGGAGGACTATTTTGCTCCCTTGTTTTGATGTAGCTTAAAAGCTTCTCCACCGCATATCAAATCACAGCCAAATGACAAAGAACCAAGGGTTTCAGCAGATTTTACAAATGTGTATTTTCCCTTCCCGCTAATGGGCACCGCAGTGCAAGCCCACTGGCATTTGACTAGGGAGCTGATGTGGTGCTGAAGATGAGCGCTTTCAGCTGGTGTCATTTTAGCCCCTGTGGCTCCCATCAGATCCCCCAGCCAGGCTGGAGGCTGAGCCAAGGGCATGCAGGGTCCATATGGGTCAGGCCGAGTGGAGTGGAAGACTCTGCCCGCTCATGTGGTGTCCTTAGAGACTGAGGGGGTTTGTTAGCACATCAGGTTGTTGCTGGGAAGCGTGGCCTGCCCAATGAGCATTGCCCGTGGACATCCTGACTGCTTAACTGCTCCACTGCCATGCATATGTGGTCAAAACAGAAACCATTTTCACACTGCCCTGGCAAAGGAATGGGTCTGACCTCCAGGGGAAGCTCTACGGTATTTTGACTGGTAGGGAGGGCTGGGAGTGGAAACTGTGTATAGACTGAACCAAAGGAAACATGCCTTAGTAAGGGTAAAAATGAACACATGGGCCCACCTCCATTCCTCACTCTGGATGTCTGGAAGAGTCCTCAGCTCTCCCTACTCCACGCCTAGACATGCACAGCTGCAGGGTCTGGCTGAACAGTCAAGAGGCTGCCAGAGAAAGGCCGTCTGCAGTGCTCAGTGTATCTGGAGTTGCTGGACCCAAGATAGCTCTGTGCAGTTATCACTAGAGATGCCTCTGGATTAACTAAGAGGGTGCCTGGGTGTGGGTGAGGAGCTAGAGCTCTTGAGAGCTTTGAGATGATAAGTTTATATGGGATGGAAAGAAAGAAGGAAGTGCATTTCTGCAAATACTTCCCTGAAATCCTTGGGAAGAACAGAGGCATGGCCATGGCCAACTCTGGGAGCTGGCACCTCTGTCCTTGTTGGCACTGTTCTCAGTCCCATGACTTGCATTGTGTTTTCTCCAATTTTTGCTGGGATTTTAATGTTCAGCATGGTGGGAGGAGTCCTTGATTCCTTTTGTTTGATTATAGAAAGTAAATTCTCGAAGTCATGATAAAAAAAAAAAAGCAGAGAAGAAGGAAAGTGTATTCCACTTACCCATACTTTTACTCTTTCAATTTTTTACTTTTCCTCCCTGATGTTCCAAGATTCTTCTTTTATTATTTCCTTTCTGTCTCAAGAGGATCTTTTATGGTAGATTTACTATTGACAAATTCTCTTAGTTCTCCTTCATAAAAGGATGTCTTGGTTTACCCTTCATTTTTAAAAGGTATTTTCACTGGATGTAGAATTCTGGGTTTACAGTTTCTTGCAGTTCCTTGAAACAATACTGTGCTACTCCCTTCTGACCATCACGGTTTCCAGGAGGCAATCTGCTGCCATCTTTATTTTTTCCCCTATGGATAAGGTGGTGTTTCTCCCTCACTGTTTCTGAGATTTTTTTTGTCTTAGGAGTTTGACTATGATATGTCTTGGCATAGATTCTACTAGGTTTATACTGTTCAGAGTTAGTCACCTTCTTGAATCTGTTTTTATTTCTTTTGCTGAATTTGGGAAGTTTTCAGCCATTATTTTGTTGGACACTTTTTTAAGCCCCACCTTGTCTCTCTTCCCTTTCTGGGACTCCAATGGCAAAATACTAGATTTTTTTGGTTGTAGTTACATAGGACTCTGAATCTGCAGTCATTATTTTTTCCGGTTTATTTTTTCTCCGTTTCTCAGAGATTGGGTCAATTCTTTGACTGAGTGATTTGTATTATCCTAACTTCAACTTCACTGATTCTTTACTCTGTTCTTCCCATTTTCCATGGGGCTCATCCATTGAGTTTTTCATTGGATCTTTTAATTCTAAAATTTTCACTTGATTCTTCTTTACATCTTTATTACTTTGCTGAGACTTTCTGTATTTTTGTTTAAGTGTATCCATGTTTGCTCACTGAAGCATTTTTATGATAGCTACTTTAAAATCCTCACCGGATAATTCCAACATTCATGTCCTCTCAGTGTTGGCTTCTGTTAATGGTCTTTTCTTATTTAAGTTGAGATTTTCCTGGTTCTTGATTTGACTGGTGATTTTCTAGTATGTTCTGAACATATTGAGTATTATATTATGAGACCCAGGTTCTCATCAAAATCCTTTGTTTCAGCAGTCCTCCTCTGGCACTGCACTAGTGGGAGAAGGAGGATGCTGTCTTGGTACTGCCAGGTGGGGATGGAAGTCTAGCTTCTTCCTCAGCCTCTGCTGACACCCCAGGGAGGCAGTTCCTCATTACTTCAGAGCAGGTGTGGAAGTTCGTGCCCCCTGCTTCACCTTCTCTGACACCATCCCAGTGGGTGGGAGGGGTCACGTTGTTATAGCCACATAGGTCAAGTTGGAAGTCTGGGCTCCACACTAGCTCTTGGCCAGTGGGGGTGGAGCTCCAGTGATTTCTGTGGGGTTTGATGTTTTAAATTTGTATTTTACACTTTGGGAGGCCGAGGCGGGTGGATCATGAGGTCAAGAGATCGAGACCAGGTCAACATGGTGAAACCCGGTCTCTACTAAAGATACAAAAAATTAGCTGGGCATGGTGGCACGTGCCTGTAATCCCAGCTACTCAGGAGGCTGAGGCAGGAGAATTGCCTGAACCCAGGAGGCGGAGGTTGCGGTGAGCCGAGATCGCGCCATTGCACTCCAGCCTGAGTAACGAGCGAAACTCCGTCTCAAAAAAAAAAAAATTTGTATTTTAGTTCTAAAATTTCTACTTAGTTCTTCTTTAAAAGTTAGAGTGTAAATATTTTTTGTCTTGCTAGGCTGCCCATTTCCTGTTCCTTTAGAGAGAAGAGACTTTTCAAGGACCTCTTTTTGTCTGTGCCCACTAGTGTTTGTGGGCTGCCAGCCTGTTCAGCTCCAAGTCTGGGATATGGGAGGCAAAGAGAAAACCCAGGGAACCCATCCCTATGTTGTTCCTCAGATTTCGAGGCCCCTAGACAGTCTCCCTTTTTCTCTACCTTTAAGATTATTCTTTTGTTATTTATATATATTTCCAGGGACTTTAGTTTTACTTGGTGGAGAAATAGTAAGAAATGAGTCTATCTTGTTCAGAACCAGAAGTCCTTTTTGTCAATTTTTGAATAAGATCTTAAAAGAATACATTTCTGTCATCCTAAAAAAAAAGTCTTAATGGAGTAGACAGTTGCAGTAGCACTTCTGAGGTGGCTGGAAGCTGGTTCTTTATAGGTTTGATATTGCTAAATTCTTATAGCAACCCTGTGAGGCAGGGATTATGATACCAATTTAGCATAAGCAAAAACTAAGTTCAAGGTTAAGAGAGGAGGGTGAAATCTGGTGTCCTTTGCAGTACATAATAAAGCCAAAAGGTAAAGTACTTTCCCTCCATCTTTTCCGCTCTCTGAAAGCCACCATGCTTTGCAATTCACCGAGCAGAGTAAGGCATCATGCTTGGGTTTGTCTCAGCTTTCTTGCCAGTTTACTTGCACCTCTTTTTAATTCACGACTAGAGAAAGAGGTGCCAGTCTTCTCTCCAAATACAAGTCTCTACCTGCTCCAAATCTCATTCCCCCTCTAGTACCTCACTTTCTTTTTTTAGCTGGGCGTGGTGGTGCACACCTGTAGTTCCAGCTACTCGGAAGGCTAAGGCAGGAGAATTGCTTGAACCCAGGAGGTGGAGAAGATTGCAGTGAGCCGAGATGGCACCACTACACTACAGCCTGGGCAACTATGCAAGACTCTGTCTCAAAAAAAAAAAAAAAAAAAAAAGTTGGAGGAAAAATCTAATGACTTAAAGAGACATAGAAGATACATTAACTAATGCAATGTTACAATCTTATTTGGATCTTGATTCAAAAGAACTGTTAAAATAATTATATATATGAGTTAGCTGAAAACTTTAACATTGATTAAGAAACTAATGACGGCTTGTATTTGTTTTTGTTTTTCTGTGACAGTATTACGGCTGTGCTAAATAAATAGTCCTACATTTTTCCTAAAATTTCTAGAATAAATTTTAGAGATACATACTAATATATTTATTCGTAAAATATATGATGTTAGGACTCTGAATTGGATTTTTCAAAGTCTCTCTTTTAAGAAATTAAACTCTCAGTTTGCCTTGGGGCTAAAAATTTACCCCCAATCTGAGAAATTAACATGAAAAGTAGACTCAAGTGACAAAACACTTGAATCACCAACAGGAGCAAATATATATATAGTACTTCACATTCAAACCTTTTACCCCTCTCTTATATCTTTTATCTCTTCCTCTGATTCTTCCCCTTACACTACAAAATGATGAGGACGCTACTATCCCAAAAACATTGTTCTCTGACCCTTCTTTCCTGTAAGCCCAAGTGCCACTCTGTTCTGCCTGTCTGCTGCATCACTTAGCAAACACAGTCGCTGCCTCCACCTTCTACCTCTTGCATCTCAGCACACTGCCCTGTCATGCTGGCTTCTGGTCCCATAAGCACACCAAATGCTCTCTGTGAGGACCAGTAACCTGCATCCAGACCTCAGACTAAGGGCCTTCTTCCTCCATCTAGGTACCTACTCTATCAGATTTGTGTGGGGAGATTCTAAACACACCAATATTGTGACCTCACCTATTGATTCCGATTTAGAGCGCTGAGGTAGAAGTCTGAATCTGCTTTAATCTCCCAAGGTGATTCTGATGTAGCAGGCTTGGACTTTGTTCCTGCATCTGACTCCTTCTAAGGGCTTCTTCCATGGCCTTGAGGACCTCACAACTCCTCCTTCCTCTGTGCCCATGCCTAGGCTGGGTAGGAGGACAGACTGGGAAATTTCCAAGTCCTTGTTCAGCAAGGCTGACTCAGCTGATAGTAGCAACTGTAAACAGAGTATAAAGACTTATATAATGTTTACTATCTGTCTGGCATTTTGCTAAGTACTTTACACTTACTTGACCTGATCTGACCAGAGATTATCCTTCCTTTTCTGAAGGCCTAGAAGGGTGATGCTTTTTATCCTCAACACCCACCCTACCACCCTCTTTGCTTCTGGATTCATAATTAGAGTCAGACCCCACTGTGGATAAGTGCTCAGTCTGACCCAGATAGATGTAGTTTAACCACAAAAAGAACAAAACAGTTTGGCTAATTAACATTCAGCAACAACAGAATGATACATATGGGAAAAGATTCTAAAGATGGTAGTTCAACGAGGATGGAATATAATGTTGAATTGGGAAAATTTTACCGGTATTATGTCAGTACCTGAGATTCTGGATTAAATGCTTAGCTCCAGCAATGGGGGTGAAGGGATGGCTCTAAGATCTATTTGCCTGGCCAGCTAGAACCTGGGTCCAACAATGAACCATAGTCAATAAAATTGAGATGCCAAGACTTACCTGCCGTAATCTACATTAGAAAGAATCTAAGAGCTTCAAGAAGTAGGAATTATGGGGTATATTTTTTTTGGTCCCCTGCTACGGACTGAATAGTGTCTTCCCAAACTTCACATTCATATGTTGAAGCCCCAACTCCAAATGTGACTGTATTTGGTGTAAGGAAGTAAGTGTGATCATAAGGGTGGGACCTGATCCAATACGATTAGTGTCCTTATAAAAGGAAACATCAGAAAAATTACTCTATCTCTACCTTGTGAGGACACAGCAAGATGGCAGCTGTCTATAAATCAGGAAGAGAGAGTCCCCCCGACCCCGCAGAAGGCGAATGGGCTGGCACCTTGACCTTAGACTTTCAGCCTCCTGAACTGCGAGGAACTAACTTTTGTTGTTGGAGCTACCCAGTCTATGGTATTGTATTATGTGAGCCTGAACTAACGAAGACAACCACCTACTCATAACCACTGTGTCTGGACTGTGGCTCTCTCTCATTTCAAAAATCGACAGATTTCTATCTGCATTTAATTTGCAGTACATGGATTGAACTCTCACCTGTTGATATTTTCCCTTCTTGTTCCTTTTGCTATTTGGGTTGATAAGTTTTGTGAATATATACACCTTCATTTTAGTTGGGTTCTGGGAGATAAGGAAGTTGAACATATGTTTTCCACCTGCCATCTTTACCAAACCACAATTATTGATACTGGACAGAAACCACACTAGGTATTTAAACAGAGAGGCATTTATATGACGAATTGGTTACAAATGAGTTGAAAATGCTGGAAGAGCCAAAAGGAAGGCGTGATATCCAGGAATCCAGAAGCTGCTCCCCACTCCTATGCTGCAGGTGCTGGGACGTGCCATGGGAGTTCAGCAGGCCCCCTCCCACAGCTATTAAGCAACTACTTGGTATGTGAGCCATGAGCAGGAAGTATATGTCTTCCTCAGTTCTGATCTCTTTTATCGTTAGAGATTGCTGATGCCTTTTATTGTTAGAAACTGATGACTCCAGCTGTCAATCTAGGATATGTAGATTTTTGACTCCCAATTCTAATATGGAGGGCAGAGAAAAAAAGGCGAATATGGAGCTAGGTTACAACAAAAATAGCTCAGGTATTCTACTCCTTTCACAACTCAGCATTGCTACACACCTCACTACCTATATGCAAAATTGTATACAACAAAAATAACAAAACATCATGCTTCTTCCAATACAATACAACCATACTTGATGGAGGAGTTGCTCTAGTTCTCATCCCTCAAAGAGGAAACACAGAGTCACGTTAGTCATCATAGTGATGTCTGGATATTAATTCCTTTTCTGATTAACTTAAAATCTTACCTGAACATTCTATGACCCAAAAAGTAATGAAGATTACTACCAAAACTACTTAATAATCAGAAAGAAGGAAGGAAAATGCTTGCTTTACACACACCATAAAATGATGCCATATTTTATAGTTTTCATTTATGCAACTAGTCTTGAGGCTATAGTCAATATTTGTGATTTTCTTCCTTTTCTATCCCTTCCCATATTCTCTTTGCTATTGGCTGGTATTCTTCAGCTGACTGAGATACTACTAAACCCAGTGGTGACCCAAACCTGCCACTCTGAAGGGTTTGAATTCTCAATGGCCCTGCTTTTATTGAAAGGCTATCGTTTTCCATTAACATTCAAACACTAACTTTATTAAAGCATAACATATAAATAATATTCACTCATTTAGGGTAGAGCTCTATAAGATTTGAAAAATGAACATATTCAAGTAACCACCACTGTAAAATCAAATATGGAACACTTCCATCACTCCAGAAAGCTTCTCATACCCTTTTGCAGTGTTGCCTTATCTGAGTAACAGCCAACTGCTGGTTTGCCTGTTAAAGTTTTTATATAAATAGAATCACATAGGATGTACTATTTGGGGCCTGGCTTCTTATGCTCAGCAAAATGTTTTTGAGATGCATCTGATCTGTGTTGTTATGCATACAGTAGTTCATTCCTTTTTATTGCTGAGTAGTATACCATTGTAAAGATATGCCACCTGCTGGTGGTCATTTGTGTGGTTTCTACTTTGGGGCATGTGCCAGTTATCAATTAATTGCCTCTTAGCTGTGGATTTGCCCAAAGAGTACCTTTTCCATGTTAATGGCCTGGATTTCCGTTTTACAGTGAGCAAAATGTTAAGCATTGTCAGCAGAGGGCGCTAGAGAAACACTGCAAGAGGAAGGGGGCTCGTCTTGGTACTGCTGTGCTGTATTCTGCCTTCTCTTGCTTTGACATATCCTCTGGTTATATCCAGTGGCACTGCACCCCAGCCGTGCACTCAGAGTGTGTTGTCCCTCAGCAACCTCACTGCCCTGGGTAAGGCCTAGAGGCCACCTTGCCGCAGGCCTCCCTACATGGACACCATGCAGCCAAGGCTGTGTGCTGTCTGTCAGTGAGCCGGCAAGCTCAGAGGGCTATTTTGCGCTGCCCAGGGACAGTCAACCAGCGCTGGCCATGCAACCCAGCAAAATCCTGTGCCATCAAGTAAATAAGCTGCAACCACACCTCCAAAGACCATGTCCAAATCCCATTCTTGGGGAAAGAGGGCCCCTTCCAAATTTGTTCTTTCTTGTACATACCATATGTAAGATCATATATCACATTTTTTTCCTGTACCACAGTGTCTATCCAGCGCTAAGCTACTGGTTAGAGCTTTCTTTACATCCTTACAGCACTTGCCAAATCGCAGTTTAATAATTCTTTATACTCTACCTCCCCTGTGTACTGTACAGTGACTCCTTTCCTGAGTCACAGCCAACTGCTGGTTTGTCTGTTAGTTTTCTTGTTCCACACTGACAGAATTGGTTCTGGGATTGGTCTCAGGAAATATAGACCTCTGAACACGGAGTCTGAGGATGGGATGGGTCCTGCCCTCGAGCTCATCTGCAGTGCTGAACTCCTGGCTAGTGGGAAATGGGAGGCTAGCAACCCAGTGGCATCCCTGTGGTTGATTGTGAGCCAGATGGCTGCTGTGTCTGACCATTATGACAGTAACGATAACTGTGAGGGCTGTGGTGTAGGATGAATTCTTCTGGGTACACTGAGCTTTTGCAGAGAGAAAATGAGAAGCGCAGGCCTGTTAACCTTCAATTCAAGTAATCTCTGACAACCAGAGGGCTCCATGGCAGCCCCCAAAAGTCTCTTATTTCTTATAGTCACAACACTGCTAAAAACCAAACACAAAATTTAGCTATACAAGTTTCTGAATTACAATAACAGTTAAACTCACAATCTTGCCATGCCTCTCATGTGAAAGCTAGGGTATTGATCAGGAAAGAATGGGATCTTGAAAGGCAGATTAGAGAAATCTGGTTGGACCCAGATGAAACTGATGATATTGAACCCACAAATCATTTTGAACCTCCCTCTAAATGGTTTGCCCTCTGTTGTCCAAGGAGACAACTTCTTCTTAAAGGTGGCAACTTCACCTGGGACAGTTGCCTCAAAAAGCAATACTCATTTTTCTCAAGTCTCACTACAGCTGTTCCCTGTTGCCACTAGATCTATAAATCAGGTCAGATCTCAGCATGATCTATGAGAATAGGTACACACTATGACCCAGGAGAACAGAGCTCAAACACTGAAACACTTTCAAGATTTCACTGATATGTATCAGTAGCAACCTGGGGAATGTATGTGGAAATGGTTTCTAAGGGTGTTAGGTCAAGGAAGACAGCATATAACACCAGATAAGCTGAATTCATTGACAAGGATGTACTTACTAGAGAGTTTGAATTTATTGTCTTAGCTGGAGTTGGCTCTCATAGCTTACCTGGTTGAGTGACTGAAATATGGGCTTAGCCCTGGCTTCCTTTAGGTGAGGTTGAGATGCTAGAGCTTCCCTGTCATGATGTGAAGGAGGGAATACAAAGGCTTAGGTAGATAAAAATGATGGACTGCTCTTATCATGTGTGACCTGCAAACCTGCTCCCCAGCTGTGTTCCACAAGAGGGCCCAGAAGACACTTCCCTCACTAAGTGAGGAGTACCTGGGTTGGGAAAAGTGCACTGTGATAGGCCAGGCATGACTGTAGCAAATTCTTATTGAGATAGGCTCTCTTATTTCAATTGGAATGATGAGATTCTGGAGTAGAGGAGAACATGTGACAGCACTTAGCCATCAAAAACAAGATGAGTACATTTATTTTAAAAGGCAGAGGAAATGTACTAATGATCAGAATGCGTTGGCCTGCAGAACCCACTGGTGGTTTCTCACTGATCTTCTTGTGCCTAGGAATAGAATAGCAGGGTCACCTACTAGAGTGTAGCCTGATCTATAGGAAAGCAAAAACTCCAGATCTTTATCCAAAAACCTGACTTGAGGGGCCACAGTGGAGAGTCATGGCCTTTTACCTAGTTTCCAAACCTGTTTCCAAACATAGTTTCAATAAGTCAGTTCACAGAACTTGAGGCCCTTGATTGAAGGGGAGACTTGATTCCCTTGAGAAAAGACAGCCCTACACGGTTACTCCAGGTTCATACCATACATTTTCCTCCAAGCCTTCCCTAAAGAGACCTGTGGGCCATTTACTAAAGTTCCTGTGCCTTGGAAGACAAGAAATGCCCAGACCTTTTAGGGAAAGCTGGAAACTGGCTCTGAATTGGTGCTAATTCCTAGGGATTCAAAATGCCACTATGGTCAGCAAGTCAGAGTAGAGGTTTGTGATGGTAAGATGATAGATGGAGTCCTACGTCTCACTAACAGTGGGCCAAATTAGTCCACAGACTCACCCTGCAGTTATTTCCCAGTTCCTAAATGCAGAGAGATCTATAAGTCAGGTCAGATCTCAGCATGATCTATGGGAATAGGTACACACTATGGAACAGACATACATGGAACAGACACACATGGCAACTGGCACATTCCCACACTGGTTCTCTGACGCATGCAGTGAAGATCACTATGGTAGGAAAGGCTAAGTGGTTGCACCTGGAACTTCCCTACTAGGATAGTAAACCAGAAACTGTGCTGCATTCCTAGGGGAGCTGCAGAAGTAAATGCCACCATCAAAACCTTGAAATGAGCGGAGGTGGTGATAGCTATAATATCTCCAATTTAACTTACCAGTTTAGCCTGTGCAGAAGCCAGATGAATCTCAAAGAGTGGGCACGGATTGTCATAAATGCAATTGCTGGGGACTCCAATTTCAGCTGCTGTCTCAGATGTAATATCTTTACTGGGGCAGGTCAACACAGCAGCCTCTGACAGTCAGTATGCAGCTACTGACCCAGCTAATGTCTCTTCCTCCATACAGTTTGTGAGGACCATCAGAAGTGGTTTGCTCTTACCCAACAGGACCAGTAGTATACCTTTATGGTGTTGCTACAGGCTGTATTAGTTATCCTGCTTTCTGCTGTAATAAAGTCTAAGTAATCTTGATTGTCTTGACATTCCATGAAATATCACACTGGCTCACTCTACTGCTGACATTATGCTGATGGACCTGATGAGTAAGAAGTAGCACATACTTTAGATGCCTTCATAAGATGTGTGTAAACTAGAGGGTAGTAGACACCCCACAAAAATTCAGGTGGTGAGAGGAGCCTGTCACCTGTGATAAATTTCTGGGGATTCAATAGCCTGAAGCACGTTGGGATGTCCTCTTTCTGGTATGAGACAAATTGCTGTACCTTGAACCAGCTGGCACACACACAACCATGAGGCACCACGATAGTTTTATGTCAACTTGCCTCGGGCACCCAGATATTTGGTTAAACAATATTCTGACTGTGTCTGTGACAGTGTTTTTGGATGAGATTCGCCTTTGAATTGTTAGACTCAGTAAAGCAGATAGCCCTCCCAATGCGGGTGGGCCACATCCAATACACTGAAGGCCTGAATAGAACAAAAATCTGAGTAAGAAAATAATTCTTTCTCTCTGCCTGTCTTTGAGTTGGAACATCGGTCTCCTGCCTTCAGACAGACTTGAACTGGAACATACACCATCAACTCTTCTGGTTCTCAGGCCTTCAGACTTCAACTGAAACTCTACCACCAGCTCTCCTGGGTCTCCAGCTTGCAGGGGGAAAAATCATGTGACCTCTCAGCTTCTATAATTGTGTGAGCCAATTCCTTATGGCAAATCTGTCTATCTATATATCTATCATATTCATCTTATTAGTTCTATTTCTCTGGAGAACCTTGACTAATATAGGCACTTCATTTGTTAGGTCTTTGGGGATTTGGGGAGGTGATAAATATCACACTTAAGTATGCTATGTTGACCTGTCTACACAATCACATGAAAGGCTTTCAGTTTCAAGTAGGACCCAGAACAAGAGAAGGCTCTGCCACAAGTTCGGGCTGCAGGGCAAGCTGCTCTTCCACTTGGTTCTGTGATCCAGCAGAACCTTCGATAGTTGAAATATCAATGCTAAACAGAATTGCTTTGTGGAGCCTCTGGCAACCACCAGTAGAACAGTACTGCAGACAGTGAAGACCTCCAGGATTCTGGAGTAAATCTCTTATTCTATTTTTGAGAAAGTGCTTCTGACTTGCTACTTGGCCTCTGTAGAGACTGAATGCTTAACCATGGAACAAAAGGTAACCATGTAACCTGAGTTTTCCATCGTGAATTTGATGTTGTCTGATCTACCTATCACAAGACTTACTGTACGGAGCAGCATTCTATTATTGAATGGAAATGGCATGTAAGAAACCAAACTCAAGTAGTTCTGGAAAGTACAAGTAAGTGGCATGAGCAGGTGGCTCAGACTCCTCAATCTCAACTGCTCGGGACTCAAAATGCATTTTCTTCTATTGCATTGTCTTCGTTCCTTCCTCCACACATGCCTTTGGGCTCTTGTGATCTTTCTTAAAACCAGTTAGCCAAGAAAGAAGAATTAGACCCACACATTAATTTTTGCACCCCACTAAAGAATGATCATGAAGGTCAGCTGATGTGCTTTGAATGTTTGTCCCCTCCAAATCTCATGTGAAAATGTGAATCCGTGTCGGAGGTGGGTGGTAATTATATTATCGGGGCAGATTCCTCATGAATGGTTTAGCACCATCTCCTTGGTGATAAGCGAGTTCTTGCTCAGTTAGTTCACACTAGATCTGATTGTTTGTGTGGGACCTCCCCCTTCTCTCTCTTGCTTCCACTCTCACCATATGACATGCTGGCTTCTTATCACCTTCCACTATGACTATAAGCTTCCTGAGGCCCTCACCAGTAAAGCATACCAGCACTATGCTTCCTGTATAGCCTGCAGACCTGTGAGCTGATTAAACTTCTTTAATTTGTAAATTACCCAGCCTCAAGTAGTCCTTTATAGCAATGCAAGAACAGACTAATGACACTGTTTAGGGAAATTGTCCCAGTAGGCAGAACTTTGAACAGTGATTTTGATTATGAGAAGGAGTAAGAGATAGCGGAAGTACAGAGCTAAACTGATTCATGGTAAGTAATGGTTTGCTTGGGTGGTCAGGCACTTGCAAGGAACAGGATTGGAGGACTGGCAATAAATAAATGGAAGGAAAAGGTGTGTGGACAGACCTCTTTGATCAGGCACAGAATGTGAAGATGTATTTGTGTGCCATGTGAATGACCACCAAAGGGACATTCACTGCAGAGGAGGCTTCTAACCAAGTGGAAAAAAAATGACTTGTTCTGTAGATGTCAGTCAGCCTCTTTCCCAAACCACCTCAATGCTTGCCCAATGGCCCATAAAGAAACTGCCATGGTGACCGAGTAGAGACTATGTATGGACTGAACAGCACAAACTTTTCCTACCACGGCTGACCTGGCTGATACTACTACTGTTGGGTGCTTAACCTGCCAACAGCAGGAATAAGGCTCCATAGCTACCTGGTGGTAGGTTAATTACATTAAGTCTGTCTAATATGAAGGGGCAGAGTTTGGTCTCACTGGAATAGACACATATTCTGGAATAGATTTTCATTCCTCACTCATAATGTCAGCACCACCATCCATAAACTCACAGAATACTTTATTTCCCATCAAGACCTCCCTAACAACATTGTGTCTGATCAGTGAACTAATTTTATAGCAAAGAAAATGTGGCAGTGAGTGCATACCCATGGAATCAACTGGTCTTGCCACATACTCCATCACCCAGAAGCCATTCTTCTAATTGAAATGTGGGATGGCTTGTTGAAGACTCACTTATGATGCCAGTTTGGAAACAGCCCCTAAAAGGAAGGGGTACTGTTTGGCAAGATGCAATAAATCAGACCCTGTTATATGGGCCTGTCACCTCCATGGCCAGAACACATGGATCTGGGTATCAAGAGGTGGAAATGGGAATGACTCCTTTCACTATCAGGCCAAATAAAACAATCATTCACAGATTGTTTGCTTACTGTCTAATTTTAGACTTTGCTGTGTTGGAGCTCTTAGTCCATAAGAAGGGAATGCTTCTATTAGGGGCCACGATAATGATTCCATTAAATTGGAATATGAGGCCATCGCTGTGTCATTTTGAGCTCTTTATGCCACTGAATCAATAGACAGAAAGGAGTGAATCTACTCACAAGAGTGATTCTGATCACTTTACAAAGTGGTGGTTATGAAGGGGAAATGGGGTTACTCCTGCACAATAAAGACAAGGAGAAGTAGGTCTGGAACCCAGGAGACTTTTCTGGGGCTCCTCTCCATAAATCCATGCCCTGTCATGAAGTTCATGGAAAACCACAATAACTAAGAGAAAGGGCGGAACAATTGAGGACTCAGGCCCTTTGGGAATAAAGGTCTGGGTCACTGCACAAGGTAAAGATGGCAGAGAAGCTGCAGTTCTTGCCGAGGAAAAGGAAAATATGGAATCGGTAGTTGAAGAAGGAAACCATAGATATCAGCTACAACCTCATGACCAATTATAAAAATGGAAATGTAGTAGCTTTGAATATTTTCTCTCTGCTTATTAAATACATGTGTTTGTTTATACATACTAACCATTTTTTCATTCTCCTCCTTCTATTTTTTAAATATTCAAGTTGCTGGAAGTTAACTTTGCATTTTAGTCTTTAGGTAGTAGAATATTCAGTGGAACCTAAATGAATTTGAGGAGTAATTAATATAACTGGCAGTGGATGCAATGAGTTTTGAGAATGAGTCTTCTCATTTGGGGTAAGGATGAGAACTTCACTTGTTAGAAGGATGGCTGTATTTTGTTAAGAAGTGTGAAGTTGTTTTGTTGTTGTACAGGAGTTCAAATATATATAGAGAGAGCACATATGGAAAATAAGTAGCCATGGAAGTGGATGGTGTCAATGACTAATTTATGACCTCTCAACTCAAGGTCACCCTCCTATATCTGCTGTGCAATAACACCCTGGACTCTATAAGCACTTCTCTTTTGTGGTGAACATGATGTTAATGAAACTTCGTGAGCAGAGGATGCTGGAAGGACACTGCAGGAGGAAGGGGGCTTCTCTTTCTGATGCTGGTGTGCTATGTTGTGCTCTTTCTTGCTCTTGCTATGTGGTCTCAACAGTGTGTGTCTGGGGTGGGGGAGCAGGGTGATCCATTGGTGCTTGTCCCAGCTGTTGACTCAGAGTATTCAGTCCCTCAGCAACCTCACAGCCCTGGCTAGGCCCAGTGACAACCTCTGCTTGCCCTTCAGACATGGACACCGGCATGTTCTAAGCACTGTGCCCACAGTGGTGCCCTGATCGCTCCACACATCTGCCCATCAGCATCAGCTTTCCTGTTCCCCAGACGGTTGCTGTCAGCTGACCAGGAACTATGGACCAGCTCCGGCCAAGGCAACCAATCAACGTTCCTCCCCATCCAGCAGGATGTGTTCACCCCTTCTCCAACAAAGCTCCAAATCCCAGGCTTGGGAAGAATCCCCCCTTCCAAGTTTGATCTTTATTTGAGTATTCTCTTTCAGCTCTAGGATCGTATAGTTACTCTCTTATCATGGTTTAGTAATTCTTTATGTTAAACTTCTTAAACTTTTTTTAACATAAAAAACTTCATGTTAAACATAAAAATTACTGTGTGGTTTCTGTGTCTTGATTGCAGATAGCTGATACAGGGGTATTATGAAAACACTGCTATGGACATTCATGTACAAGTCTTTGTGTGGACATATGTTTTCATTTCTCTTAGGCAATTATCTAGAAGTGGAACTGATCAGTCATATAGTAAATGTATGTTTCTCTTTCTAAGAAGCAGCCAAATTGTTTTCCAAAGTGGCTGTCCTATTTTGCGCTCCTACTGGCAGTGTATGAGCAATCTTGTTACTCCACATCCTGTCCTACACTTGACATTGCCAGTATTCTAAATTTTAGCCGCCTTGGCGTGTAATGGGATTTTACTGTAGTTTCAAGCTGAATGTCCCTGATACTGTCTTTTTATGTACATATTGTACATGTATATATTCTCTTCTGTCAAATATCTGTCTTAATCTCTTTTAATTGCATTGTTAAACTTATTAATGACTTGTGAAACCTTATATATTGGGTCAAGCCCTTGAAATGGACTCCCTGCAGCAAAAAGAGACCCAGAAGATGTTAGAACAAGATTCTACAGCTTTGGATAGGCAGGAGAGGTCAGTCACCCCTCAACACTCCCCTATCCTGCCAACTGCCACAAGATTTTCTTTCCCACAATTAAACAGAAACCAGTTCCTGAGAAACAATGTATGGGAGATTTCCCCACCAACCTTGACAGACTGTCTGACATCGTAACCGACCTTCCCTCTCTTACTATGGTCTTGCCATGACAACCAACCAGCCTTACAAAGCATTCCTTCCTGGTAAACGACCACCAGCCACAGCCTGGTTCTGGCCAGTCTGTAGAGACTGTGCATGAGATGCCTTTGTGCACCTGTCTTTCACCTCTTGACATAAACAGCCAAATTTTACTTCATTTTAATATTAAATCTCCACCCCAAAGTGAACATAGAATGTATTTAAAATATATGTTTACTCAGTTAGCATGCATTTAATTCCTCTCATAAATATTCATAGCTTCTCCTATAACCTGTGAAGTATTTGTGTATCGCTAACCCCATCGGGTATATATCCCAGCCTTTCCCCTTCATCTTTAAAGCATATGCTTTTGGTTTGGGATGGGAGCTTTGTTTCTCAATCTGCAGGTTATAACCTTTTATAGGAAATAAAGCTCTCCTTTTTCTTCCTCCACAAGTCTCATGGTCTCAGAAATTTTATATATATATATTTATATGTTACTTATTATATATATATATACATATAATAGTTTCTCCCTGCCTTTGACTTATTTTTTCATTTTCTTTTGAAAAGTAGTTTTCATTTTGATGAAGGTTAATTTATCAATATTTTCTTTCATGGTTTTTTTTTTTTGGAGACAGTCTCACTCTTGCCCGGGCTGGAGTGCAGTGGCGCAATCTCAGCTCACTGCAACCTCTGCCTCCCGGGTTCAAGCAATTCTTCTGCCTTGGCCTCCCAAGTAGCTAGGACTACAGGCACATACCACCACACCCAGATAATGTTTGTATTTTTAGTAGACACGAGGTTTCACCATATTGGCCAGGCTGGTCTCAAACTCCTGACCTTGTGATCCGCCTGCCTCAGCCTCCCAAAGTGCTGAGATTACAGGTGTGAGCCACTGTGCCCGGCCTTTTTCATGGTTTTTGCTGTCTGTGTTAAATCTAATAAATCTTTGCCTGACCTAAGGTCAAAAGTATTTTATTTTTTGCTTTCTCCTAGAACAAAGATCTGCAAACTACAGCCCCTAGTTTGGTAAACAAAGTTTTGCTGGAACACCATCTATTTTTGTAAATAAGGCTTGGTTGGAACATAGCTGCCCCTGTTTGTTTGTGTGTTATCTATGACTGTTTGGTGCTGCAGTGGCAGAGTTGAGTAGTTGCAATAGAGATCTTTTGGCCTGCAAAGCATACAATATTTGCTATCTGTTTCTTTAAAGAAAACAATTTGTAACTCCTGTTCTAGCAATATTATAGCTTTAGCTCTTACATTTAGAACTACCATCCATTTAGAGCTATTTTTGTGTGTGATATAAAGTAAAATTTGAGATTTGCTTTTTCCTATATGAATACCTTTTTATTCTATGCCTTTTTCCTGTTGACTTGATATATACATCTGGATTCTCTATTCAGTTCTGTTGGTCTATATGTCTATCCCTGTACCAGTAATACACTGTCTTTATTAGTGTAACTTTATGCTGACTCTTCATGTCAGGTAATATTAATTTTTTCAAAAGGGTTTTTGTTATTCTAGGTCCATTGCCTTTCATTGTGTTTTGTATGCACTTGTCAATTTCCACATTAATCCTGCTGGGACTTTTACTGAGAACATATTAAATCTACAGATCAATTTGGCACAAATTGACAACTTGACAGTGTTGAGTCTTGTCTTTATTTTTATTTTTTTTTTAGATTGAGTCTTGCTCTGTCACCAGGCTGGAGTGCAGTGGTGCGATCTGGGCTCACTGCAACCTCTGCCTCCTGGGTGCAAGCGATTCTCCTGCTCAGCCTCCCAAGTAACTGGGACTAGAGGCACCCAGCACCATGCCTGGCTAATTTTTGTATTTTTAGTAGAGATGGGGTTTCATCATGTTGGCCAGGATGGTCTTGATCTCCTGACCTCATGATCTGCCCACTTCGGCCTCCCAAAGTGCTGGGACTATACGCATGAGCCACAGCGCCCAGCTGAGTCTTGCCTTAGTCCATTAATGTGTCTATTAAAAAATATCTGAGACTGGGTAATTTTTAAAAAACAGAAATTTATTTCTCAAAGTTCTGGAGGCTGGATGTCCAAGATCAAGGTGCCAGCAAGCTTGGTGTCTGGTGAAGGTTGCTGTCTCTGCTTCCAGGATAGTACTTGAATTCTGTGTCCTCTGGAGGGGAACAGACAGGAGGTAAACCCCTGTGTCTTCACATGATGGAAGGACAGAAGAGAACAAACTACTCTCTGAAGTCCTTTTATGAGGTTTCTGATTCCATCCATGAGGCTCTGCCTATGTGACTTAATCACTTCTCCCTTTTACTTATAAATATGGTGAATTACATTGATTTTCAGATATTAAAACAATCTTGCATTTGTGGGATAAACCTCACATGGTCATGGCATGTTTTAGTTTTTCTCTATGGATGGATTCTACTTGCTAAAATTTAATTAGGGACTTTTGGGTGTAAGAAACATGCATCTGTAATTTTCTTATAATGCTTCTGTTTAATTTTGGTATCAGAGTAATGCTGGTGTTAGAACTCAGAAAACAATATCCAAGATGAAGCCCTCAAAATAGCCTGAAAAGCAAAAGTTTTTCTCTGACTGTGTCCTGCCCTCCTATTTCTCAGTCCAAGGCTAGCCATAGAAACTAGAATCTCTCCTTCCCAAGGCAGGCCATGAAAGCCAGAAGGCCTTTATCCAAAGCCAGCTATGAAACATGAAAATATTCCTCTAAATTTCCCTCTGCCTTTCTGTGTAAAAATGGGCCATAAAGAAATAATCTGACCTTGTTTGACTGTAGATCCTAAGACCCCCATTCCAGAGAGGATTCTGCCCCACACCCCAAAGAAAAAAATGCATACCCAGAGAGGCCAAGAAAACTCTAGACAGATAGGCCTTGCTGGGTTTTCCCACTCCATCTGTTAGCAGTAGATAATACCCTTTTAGTCCAATTCTATTTTACATGGCTGTCCCTACTTTGTTAAATCTAAACACAAAAATGGACTATTTCCCCTGCATCTTTGGGTCTTCATTCTAAAGATTTATGTGTATACACATTAAATAAATTTGTATGCCTTTTCTCTAATTAACCTGCCTTTTGTGAGTTAATTTTTCAGAGAAACTTCAAAAGGAAAAAGGGAACTTTTCCCTTGGTTCTGAAAGTCTGATGCTGTGAGCAGAATGATCGAAGCTCTGCTCTTCTGGAAGCCACAGTTAAGGGAATCCAGGACCTGAGCAACTGGCAGAGCAGGAAGAATTTCTTACCAGCCAGGCTCTGACCTCTCTGTGTGCGATCTGGTCTGGTGGATGGTAAAAATCAGTTTCCTCTGCAAAACTTTTCATTAATGGGATGAAGGTATTTGTGTGTGACTAATGTTGGTGTATTGACTCTTGTCAAATACTTTTTGGTATTTTGTGGTCATATTGTTTGATTCCTTTATGCCACCAAATCATCTTTCCCTTTGTGTTTGTCGTTCTGTGTTGCTGTGTCTTAAAGAGAGGACCAGAAGGAGCTCCCTCTCGTCTTATTTCCTCAAGAGTTTCACTTGTGACCAAGAGTCTCCATCTCTCCATCTCTGCCACCCAGTCGAGGAGGGCACTTGATTTTTGGGTCATGTCAGGTAGCCAGTATAAAAATCCTTGGATTTTTATCTCTCCTTTTTTCTTAATTAGTCTCAATTAATTTTAATCTTTTCTTAGTTAGTCTGGCTAGAGATATACCAATTTTGTGGAAATTTCAAAGAACCTTCTGTTGGTTTTATTGATTTTTTGCTCTGATCTTTACCATTGTCTTCCTACTACTTACTTTGGGTTTTGTTTGCTCCTTCTCTTTTCTCTAATTTCTTAATGTGAAATTAAGCGGGGCACAGGGGCAGATCTTTGAGACTGCTTCTTCTCTGAAGGGGCATTGGATTGAGCTGCTATTGGAATAAGTATCCCATTGGAAATTCTAATTGTCAGATTAGAAGACGGATCCTTTAAATTAGACTCCTAAATTTAAAAAATATATATATTATAGAGATTTCTTATTGTAAACCATTGATGGAAAGATCAATTTTTAAAAAGAAACTTAATAGTGCTATGGCTAACCTTAAAAATTCTCTTTACTAAAGAACAAAAATCTAACTTAAAACAAAACTAAAGATCCTACACTCAAACTGCCTGCTTTACAATCCCTGCAAAATTAGCAATAAAAGCCACTCTGCCTGTGACCTAAGTTAACATTCTGTGCTTTCATTGCCACTTCCTGGGTTCAATTCCTGGCCAGGGAAACATATTTGTGTGACTTTTAACTTTTTGGAGTACTCATTTATTATTGTTCTTTTTCCCGCCCATGGACAGCATTTGATTTCCTGTCTTCTTCCATCTGTTGGGAGGGACATAGGGCTTTTGGGCCTTTGTGTATAGGCAGTCAGCTGAAAAGCTGAGTCCTAAAAATATAGGAAGGAAACTTTCCATCCTTTAAGCTGTCCTTGGAGTGGTTCTGGACCTTGTGAGGACTGCTTTACAGCTCTTTGGAGATGCCTCGTGCAACCTTGGTTAAGTCATAACCACGATTAAGGCTTAACTTAAAAAGTACCTTTTGGCAGGGGGTGAGGGAAAAAAAAATGTACCTTTGGTTAAAAAGTTCAAAAGCCAGAGTTGAATATTAGCTTTTAATTAAGATGCATATCAGATATATATATATATATATATATATATATATATATGTTTCTTAATATATATCATATATACACATTATATGTATGTTATATATGTATGTATATATTTATCTTACATGTATCTATATATATAATCTTATTTCAAAGGCCTGATTTTTCTGTTTAGATCATGTTTTTGAAAATATTGTTTCCAGTGGACTGAAACTTTTTTTGACAATTAAAAATTATGACAGAATTTATTATTTATACCATTTGGGCTGAGGGTTTTCTTCATTGGAAAGTTTTAAATCTCAAATTAAATATGTTTGATAGTTATGGGATTACTAAGATGTTTCCTCTAGAGTGAGCTTTGACAGTTTGTATCTTTTAAGAAATTAGTCCCTTTTATTTAAGTTATAGAATTTTATGGCATGAGGAAGCGTATAATATGCCCTCATTATCTTCATACCTCTAGGATTTGTAATGATATCTCTTCTTTCATTCTTAATATTGATAATCTCTCCTTTTTTCTTAATTAGTCTCAATTAATTTTAACCTTTTCTTAGTTAGTCTGGCTAGAGATAGAACAATTTTCTTGAAATTTGAAAGAACTTGCTGTTGGTTTTATTGATTTTCTCTATTCTCCATTTTATTGATTTTTTGCTCTGATCTTTATTATTGTCTTCCTACTACTTACTTTGGGTTTTATTTTCTCCTTCTCTTTTTTCTAATTTCTTAATGTGAAAGTTTAAATCATACTTTGTTCTTTTCTCTGAAAAGTATTCCGTGTGCTGAGTTCTTTTCTAAGCATTGCTTTAGGTGCACCCTACACATTTTAAAATGTATTGTTTTCATTTGCTTTAGTTCAAAATATTTCTGATTTTCTTTGTAATTTCTTCTGTGACTCATGTGTTACATGTGTTGGCTAATTTCTACTACGAGGGATTTTCCAAAAATTTAAAAATTAATTTATAGTTTAATTTAGTTGTGATCAGGAAACATGCTTTGTATATTTTAAATTTTTTTAAGTTTATTGCTACTCAGTTTTCCACCCAGCATTTCCACCTCTATTTTGAGGAATGCTCCATGTGCGCTTGAACACAATGTGTTCAATGGTGTTGTTGGGTAAGTGTTCGATAAATGTCAATTTAGTCAAGAGGGTAGACAGTGTTTAAGTAGTCAATATCCTTCCTGATTTTTTTTGGTTAAATTGTTTTATCAATTACTCTGAGAGACAAATGTCCAAATCTCCAATTATAGTTTAGGATCTGTCTCTTTCTCCCTTTTGTTCTATCAGTTTTGTTTCATGTAATTTGAAGTTCTGTTATTAGATGTACACCCATTTAATATTAAGTATTTTTCAGCCTACAGAATGGGAGAAAATATTTGCAAACTATGCATCTGACAAAGGTCTAATATCCAGCATCTGTAAGGAATTTAAACAAATTTACAAGAAAAAAAACAACCTCATTAAAAAGTGGGCAAAGGACATGAACAGCCACTTTTCAAAAGAAGACATACATGTGATCAACAAGCATGTGAAAAAAAGCTCAATGTCACTGATCATTAGAGAGATGCACATCAAAATTACAATGAGATACCATCTCACACCAGCCAGAATGGCTATTATTAAAAAGTAAAAAGTAATAATAATAACCAATCCTGATAAGATTGGAAAGAAAAGGAAACCCTTGTACACTGTTGGTGTGTAAATAAGTTAAACAACTGTGGAAAGCAGTGTGGGAGTATAAATTAGTTCAACCATTGTGGAAAGCAGTAACGAATCCTGAAAGAGCTAAAAATAGAACTACCATTCAATCCAGCAATCCCATAACTGGATATATACCCAAAAGAATATAAATCATCCTATCATAAAGACACATGCACATGTATGTTCATTGCAGTACTGTTCACAATGGCAAAGACATGAAATCAACACAAACGCCTGCCAGTGGTAGATTGGATAAAGAAAATGTGGTATACATACACCATGGAATACTATGCTGTCATAAAAAAACGAGAGTATGTTATTTGCAGGAACATGGACAGAGCTAGCAAACTAATGTAGGAGCAGAAAACTAAATACAACGTATTTCTCACTTGTAAGTAGGAGCTAAATGATGAGAACACATGTACACAAAGAGGGGAACAACAGACACTGGGGCCTACCTGAGGGTGGAGGGTGGGAGGATGAAGAGAAGCAGAAAAAATAACCACTGGCTAGTAGACTTAGTATGTGGGTGACAAAATAATCTGTATGACAAGCCCCTGTGACATGCATTTACCTATATAACAAAGCTGTACATATACCCCTGAACCTAAAAGTTAAAAAAAGATTAAGCTTTTGGGAGAACTAACCTCCTTATTACTATGTATTATGTTATCCCTGCTAATGTTTCTTGTTCTGAAGTATACTTTGTTTAATGTCAATATAGTCACTCCAGATTTCTTTTTATTAGAAATTGCATAACAATTTTTTTCATTTTTTCACTTTTAGCTTATCTGTATTTTTATATTTAGATGTTTTTCTTGTAGACAGCACATCCATAGGCCTTGTTTTTTTGTCCATTTCTGCTTTTTAATCAAGAAGAAATAGAACTACCATTCAATCCAGCAATCCCATAACTGGATATATACCAGTTTAAATCATTTGTATTTAATGTAATTGCCCATACGGTTGGATTTGAATCTACCGTATTGATTTTTAAATGCACTATGTTTCTTTCTTTTCTCTTTGCATTTCTTCTTTTAGGGTAAGTACTTTTTTGATTTTATTTAGTGTCCATGCTTGCCTGATTTGTTAAATATCTTTAATGTTTTTAATTAGTTGTTCTAGGATTTATATAGATCATAATTTACATTCAAATACTATATTATTACATATGTAGTATGTGAATCTTACAATAGAATACTGCATTTTCTACCCTCTGCCGCCCTTTGTGCTATTGTTGTCATGTATTTTAGTTCTATACATATTGTGTACTCCACAAAACATCATGGGTTTTTTTTAGCTTTTAAAAAGATTAAAAACATGGAAAAATATATTTTAGTTCATTCACATATTTGCCATTTTAGATGTTCTTCATTTCTTTTATGTAGAAACAATTTCCACATCACCATTTTCTTTATTCTTGAAGAATTCTCTTTAACATTTCTTGTAATACAGGTCTGTTAGTGACAATCACCTTCCCTTTTATTTCATCTACATTTTTTTAATTGTACTTTAGGTTCTGTGGTACATGTGCAGATCAGGCAGGATTGTTGCATAGGTACACACATGGCAATGTGGTTTGCTGCCTCCATCCCCTCGTCACCTACTTCTGACATTTCTCCCCATGTTATCCCTCCCCGACATTGGCACCAGGAGCCTCCCAACAGCCTACGCTGGATCCAGCAGGCTGGGAGGCACTTCTGCCGCCTGTCATGGAGAGGGAGCAGTGGCCTCCTACAGGCAGCACTTGTGCCCTGAGAGTGGGGGCTAGGTGGGGTGGAGGCTGTGGTGGGCGCAGAGCAGGGTGGCCCCAGCCACCAGAACTGGGGGATCTGAGAATGTGGTCAAATTCTACATGCCACCCTGTCCTACATCTTGGAGCCCAGGACAGTTAAACCAGGGGCAGGAACCAGATGTGCTCCCTGGTCTGCGACCACTGCTGGCAGCTCTGCCACTTCAGCAAAGGATGGCTGCCACCTTTGCCCTGGGACTTGCTGGGTCAGAGGGGCCTCCCCTCTCTGGGCAGGATCTTCATTGGATCTGCTCCTTTGTTTACTTTTATTTTTATTTTTTGAGATGGAGTTTCACTCTTGTCACCCGGCTGGAGTTCAGTGGCATAGTCTCGACTCACTGCAACCTCCACCTCTTGGGCTGAAGTGATTCTCCTGCCTCAGCCTCCCAAGTAGCTGGGATTACAGGGTCCCCCCACCACGTCCAGCTAATTTTTATATTTTTAGTAGAGACAAGGTTTCACCACATTGGCCAGGTTGGTCTCGAACTGCTGATCTCAGGTTATTCACCTGATGCCTCAGCCTCCTAAAGTGCTGGGATTACAGGCATGAGCCAAGGATCTGCTCTTTCTTAATGACAGCAAGGTGGTGGCTGTAGGCCACACAACACGAGGGCTGGCCAGAATGTGGCCCCTTGTTCTCCTGTCCACGCTGTGGCCAGCCTCCTGCCAAAGGGGCTTCCTCAGACACCAGCCGGCATTGTAGGGATGAGGGGCATCACAGTCCCTCTGCAGGCAGGGTCACTGGCCTGGGGTGGGCTCTTAGGTTTGCCCCTGGGTGATGGGAGAGGGCAAAGATTCAAACAGGGTGTCTTCCCTGCTGTGTTCTCTCTCCTATGGCAGACATGAGGTTCCCCAAAACACACACACCTCCCTGGCTGAACTTGGGTGCCACTGCAGCAGAGCAAAGCTCTGCAAACTCAGTGGCTGAAAACCAAAGCCCATTATTATCTCCTCCATGGGTCAGGATCTGCTCAGGGTCTCCTAAGGCAGCAATAACGTGCCAGCAGGCTGCAGTCTTACCTGGAGCTCTGTCAAGGAAGACCTACTTCTGAGCTTATTCAGGCTGTCAGCTGAGTTTTCCTGCTTGCTCTGGGTCCTGGCCATGTGGCCCCAATGTGGGCCACTCACAACATGTAGCTGGCTTCTTCAAGGCTGGCAGAACTTCTCTGACTTCAGGGAAGACCTCAGTCACTCCTTTTTTCTTTTGAGACAGTCTTGCTCTGTCACCAAGGCTGGAGTTCAGTAGTGCAATCTCAGCTCACTGCAAACTCTGCCTCTTGGGTTCAAGTGACTTTCCTGCCTTAGCTTCCAGAGTAGCTGGGATTATAGGCATGCATCACCACACCTGACTAATGTTTGTATTTTTAGTAGAGACAGGGTTTCTCCATGTTGGCCAGGCTGGTCTTGAACTCCTAACCTAAGGCGATCCAACAGCCTCAGCCTTCCAAAGTGCTGGGATTGTAGGCATGAGCCACCACACCCAGCGCCAGTCCCTTTTAAAGGGGTCATATCAATTACTCAGGCCCAGGACAATCTCCCTTTTGATCAATTTAAAGTCAACCAGTTAGGGACCTCAAAATCCTTTTTGTCATATCAGGTAACACCATCAGGGCGATGCTATCTTATCATACTGACGGATCCCTTTATTCAAAGGGATGGATGATGTAGGGCACAGACACTTTGATGGATGACTTTTGCTCTGATCTGTAATAGAAACATAAAATGGAAAGCCAGTAAATTTATAAATTACCGTAAATTGGTAGCAGGAAGTATGCAGATAGGATATGTTTTCTTCCCTTGTTTCAACACGTTGCTTATCATCTAGGAAAGGAGCAGGCAGAACTTAAAACCTTACTAAATCTTTTTAATCCATTTGGTTCTATGAGAAGAGAAGCAAACAAATATTGGCAGGACTGTTGGCACAGTTGTGTGAGTTGTACACTGCACAATCAAGAAGTGCTATTCTCAGCACAATCATTGACACCACTGGGAGTTATGCAGTTTGTAAATGGCAGTCCTGCTCTCCTAGACTGAGCTAGGATGGGATGGCATTGGGACCAGCACAGAGTCCACCTATGGAAGGAGCCCAGTACTGTGGGTGTCCTGACCAGAATTGAGTCCACAGGGCCCTGGCCTTTCAGCAGAGATGCCTTGCCTGCTGTGTATGCTTGGGTAGGAACAGGGCTGCCTTCCAGAGCCCTCCTTGGTTAGTGAGCTGTTTGCAGGGGATGGCTGCTCCAGCCCATCTTCTGTACTCAGAGCAGGATGAGGTGGATAATGATGAGTTCAGATCTGGACACAGTGAAGGTGGTGTGCCTGTGGTCACCCGGCTGGGGTGAACTTTGGGCAGCTGGAGCTATAGGTCTGAGTCAGTGGCAATCAGTAAGGGAAAGTAGGGGTTAAGTCTGAAGGTGAAGGACCCCAAATTTGGTCATTGTGATACTGTGGAGGGAGCCCTGGTTCTAATCCCAGCTCCACCTCACAAGCAAATGAGGTCACCCCTCTGTGCCTGTTTTCTTGTTAGTAAATTAAGGGTAAATCTGCAGTCTCCTAGAGTGGAAGACACGAGTTTCAATGAGATCCTGTGAAAGGTGGCACAAGGCCTTGCACAGAGTGTGTGCTCCCAGAAGAGTGACTAACGCTCTTCCAGGTTGGTGAGTGCACAGTGAAACCCACGACTGTACTGAGAGACACCCCTTTTCAGCAGCAGACCCAGAGAGCATCCCCATGGGCTTTATTACAGGGCATGGAACTCAGTCCCTTAAGTCCTCGAAGGTCAGATGTAGCTGGCTCTAAAAGTATCCAAACACTTAAAATCCAACCTGTACTCTCTGGTCTGCTGATCGGAACACCAGCAACCCCACAATAGAAGCCATGAGCTCACTGTGTGTCTGGAAGCTCCCCACTCCTGGGGTTCAGGGCCTCCAGCACATCTCTGCTCTGTGGCATGCTCCCTCCTGCTGTGTCTACCGCCTTCTGTGTGCTGTCTTTGCCATTGGCTGTGAGCACATTGGTACATTTCTGCATGGTTAAACTGCACTTCCTGTGGGCAGATAAGATGCCTTTTGCTATGTATCTTCAGCATCCAGCTAGGTGTTTGATACACAGAGAGGGAAAGTAAATACTGGATTATTTTTCCTTTTTAAAAAAATCACCCAGCTTTATTGAGGTATAATTGGTAAATAAAAATTGTATATATGGCTGGGCACGGCGGCTCATGCCTGTAATCCCAGCACTGTGGGAGGCCAAGGAAGGCAGATTGCTTGAGCCCAGGAGTTGGAGACCAGCTTGGGCAGCATGGAAACCCCATCTCGACTAAAAATACGAAAATCAGCCGGGCGTGGTGGTGTGTGCCTGCAGTCCCAGCTACTAGAGAGGCTGAGGCGGGAGGATTGCTTGAGCCTGGGAGGTGGAGGTTGCAGTGAGTGAGATGGTGCCACTGGGCTCCAGCCTGGGTGACAGAGCCAGACACTGTCTAAAAAAAAAGTATGTATTTAAGGTGTACAATGTATATACATGTATAGTATACATGTATATACATGTAAAGTTTTGGTACATGTATATATTGTGATGATCACCACAGTCAAGCTAATTAACATATCCATCGCCTCACATAATTACCTGAAGACTGACTCAGCACATTTCAAGCATACAATGCACGATTGTTACTATAATCACCATGCTGTACGCAGATCCCCAGAATTTAACTTATAACTGAAAGTTTGTACTCTTTGACCGACATCTTCTCATTTCTCTCCCCCATCCAGGCTCTAATAACCACCATTCCACTCTGTTTCTATGAAGTCAACTTTCTTAGATTCCACAAACAAGTGAGATCATGCGGTCTCGTTTTCCCTTCTAAGAGGAACGGTTCCGAGTGAGCGTGGTTAAGACTCAATATGACCAGCAGAGGGCGCAAGAACCAAGGAAGACGCGGGGGAGGGGCGATAGGCCTCCCTATGAGCAAGATTTCCTGGAAACACTTCTAGCAAGTTACACATTTATAATCGCTATTTTTCTGTCATATTCTTTCCCTTTGCCTTGTCTCTGCAAGATTTGTCAATTGCCAGCTGCAAAGGCTCAGGGCTTGGGAAACTCCCAGAAAGTCAGAGCCACCGCCCCCTGTCCAGCCACATTTCAACAGCTGGAGAGGATTTAGATGGAATTGCCAGGGGATGGGAATGGCTGACTGGGAGGAAGCACTCTCAGCGGGGGTGGCCTTCGCCCTTATGGGGCTGCAAGCCTAGGTCACTGGGCTCTCAGCAGTCCATTAGGCAGCCACTGAAGCGAGTGAGCGCCCTGTCACCAGGAGTGTGCAAGCAGCTGGAAGGCAGGGTAAACTATCTCTACTCCAAAGACTGGTGCAACTGCTAAGTGAGAGGATGATTGTACATTGTGCAATCCAGTGTCTGGGTATAGTATTAATACGGGAAACATTTAAATTGTTGGGAACTCAGAAATGGGAGTAGGAAATGAGCCCTGTGATTCAGTGTTCCTAAGGCCCAAATGCTGTTAAACTAATAGATGCTTTCCTAGAAAAAAGAAATTAAAAGAAAAAATTTCAATATAAGGCAACATGTCTGATATGGAAGTGCAATATATGTGCAGTCAGAAGAACTGAAACTACACGAGAACTGGTAGAGTATGGCCCACTGCCTCTTTTCGTTTGGCCAGCAAACTGAGAATGGTTTTTATGTATTTAAGTGGTTAAAAAAAAAAAAAGAATCATATTTTGCAACATGAAAATTAGATAAAATTCAGATTTTCATATCCGTAAATAAAGTTGGTTGGACCACAGCCATACCCACTCATTTTTACATTGTCTAGGTCTACTTTCACATTACAACGACAGGACTGAGTCACCACAACAGGACCCTGTGGCCTGAAGAGCCTAAAACATTTGATTTTCTGGCCCTCTATAGAACAAGTTTTTCAGTCCATGACCTAAGCTGTTACCATGGCAAGGAGAAAGATTCACCTAAAAACCCACTCCTGTTTTCTCATTTGGGAAAACTGAGGCTTGGACAGGAAATCGGGTTGCTCAAGGGCAGTAGCAGGAAGAGGGCTGCAAACCAGGGGTCCTGTGCTCATCTTGAGGCCCCTATGTGCTCTGTTCATCTGTAAATGTATGGAATTTGGGCATTTGGGAATTGGGCTTGCAAGTCCGTTCCTGGCTCCAAGAGGCAGGAAGAGGCAGAAAGTACAGTGTGACATGGGAGAGGAGCCACGGAAGCCCAGTGCCCGTGGAGATGGCACCAGCTCCTGTCCTCATGCTCTCTACGTGTCATCTCCAGTCAGTTTAGACCTGCAGGAGGCAGGAGGGCTGGCCTGAAGCCAGGATACCAGAGGCTGATCCTGCCTGGCATCTGTGGGGTGGTGTGGTTGTAGCCTCTCTTTGTCCCCTCTAGACCCCAGAACTCGTGCCTGTAAAAGAAGCACCATGCCTCCTGTTCCATCACTTCCCAAGCAGCACCCAATGGAAGGTTCTGCTGGAGAAGGCAGTGCCCAGCTCCGTCTCCCTTCCAGTCTTGGCAGGGTGGTGGAGTGGGGATGTGGCAGGTGAAGACAGGACTGGTAGCTAGAGTCCTGTGTTAGGACTGAAGGACAGATGCAAGTGTGGGTCCCCGCTGGAACACAGGCAATGTAGTCTGGCCTGGCCTCCCTGCTACCAGTAGACGTTCTGGAGGAGATGTTGTGCGGTCCATCTCACCTGGCTAAGGGGGCAGGGCCCCTTCCCCAACCCCAGGCCTAGCTCCCCAGGCTGTCCAAGTTGGAAGGAACCCCCCACCCTCCTACACAAGCTATAGAACCCTCCAAAAGCTCTGTGCTTATAAAACATATTAAATCCGCAGAGCGTCTGGCACCTGGTGGGCACACCATGAGCTTGAAGGCCGCTTCTCTTATTAGAAGAATGGGACTGTGGCTTGGTAGTCCTTCTGATGGAAAGGAACAGAAAGGAGAGGGGGTGGGAGCAGAAGAGGAGAAGATCAGAGAGTGAGCGAGAAATAAAAGAAAGAAGGCGGGGAGGAGGACTTAAAAAACAGAAGGAAGAGGAGGGGGAGATGGGCGGAAGAAGGGAAGAGAAAAATAAAAGCAGCAAATAATGAAAAGGAGAAAAGAAGTGAAGCCCGAGCCCTTTCCAGCGGCGCCTCGCCGGTTCTGGCCGGCGCAAGCCAGCGGCTCTCTGGGGCCCCGGGCTCTGCGCGTCCAGGAGGCTCCTCGAGGAGCCAGGTCCGCGGCTTCCAGGGACTGTGAGCAGCGTCGCACGGGCTCTGTGGGAGCCCGGGGTGGAAACCAGGTGGCGAGCTGCGACCTGGTACCAGTCGGGATGGAGCAAGGAGGGCCTGTGGGGTCGGCCGCACGGACCATAACTTTCCTCGGAAGGCTGGAGCTGCAAGCGCGCAGGAGTCAGACCTGGACCCAGGGCTGGCGCGTTCTTGAACGGTCCACACTCACAGTCCGGAGAGCGCCCGCGCGGGTCCTGCACACTGCCCCCGCCGGCTTTGAGGTCTGAGCCCAGCAGCTCTGGCCAGCGCCGCCTAGCCCCACCGAGCCCCGGCACCCAGACGGCTACTTCCTGGCTTTGGGTGTGACCTCAGTTCCCGCAGGTTCGCGCGACTGGACTCGGATGCAAGGTGGCTGTGGGAGCCGCTCGAGCTGGCCAGCGATGGGTGTGAAATGGAGGCGGGACAGGTCCAGGGCCTGGAGGGCCAGGAGCCGCGGGCTGGCGGCTGAGCGCGTCCAGCAGCATCGCCTTGGGTTCCCGGGCCGCTAAGAACCGGGTCATCGCCGCGTCGCGGGAGCGAGTTATTTATTACCTATCTAAGGGTCTGTCTTTTATGTATTATTTTTGTTAAGAGATGGGGTCTGATCTATTGCCCAGGCGGGTACAGTGAGGCAAACATAGCTCACTGCAGCCTCGAACTCTTGGGCTGAAGGAATTCGCCTACCTCAACCTGCCCAGAAGCTGGAACTACAGGCGCTTGCTAGCACCCTGGACTGTTGGATCTAGTTAAACTCACACTTCCATAGAAAATTACACATTAAAATAAGTCAACAACAAAACTTACAAAACAAAAATAAGGTAGCAAATTCCAAAGGAACAAATTTGTGTATTGCTCCAAGAGGGAGAGCTTAGAAAGAGGGGGATGTGTCTAAAGGCACTGTCACCCCAAACGCAATTTGACCTCAAGCTTCTAGGGCTTTAAAATGACTCGAAACGAATGCCCACACTTGAGTTCGAAATTTTCATAAAAAAAAAAGCATCACTGAGACTGGCTTCTCCAAAGAGAAAGCGAGTTGGTGGTCTCCAGGAGATAGTGAACTGTAAGCGTAGGGACAGGGTAATTTTATAATTCCAAGATTTTCTGTTTTGAAGCTGGGAAAGATGTTGCCAGTCTTGACTCCCGGCAAAAGCAGGGCACGCGCCATAGTCCATCAGGACGGTGAGTTCTGGGCGAGGTCCAGGCGGCCTCTGCCGGGCACAGCACACCTGCGCCACTGGCACCACCAACGACACCAGTAGCCTACTGGGGCCGAGGAAAATTAGAACCAAATGAAAAAGAAAAGAGAAAGGAGAGAGAGAGAGAGAGAGAGAGAGAGAGAGAGAGAGAGAGAGAGAGAGAGAGAGAGAAGAAAGAAGGAAAGAAAAAGAAAGAAAGAAAGAAAAAGTGAGAGAAAGGAAGGAAGGAAAGAAAAGAAAAGGGGAAGGAACTCTATCTGGGCGCTCGCGACTGGTCCCCAGGGACTGATCGTGTGCTGGGCGGCGGGGCGCGCCGGGTTGCATCAGAAGCAGAAGGCCGCGAGGTGGGGCGGCGCGGGGCACCTGGGCCCCTAGGGGCTGGACGTCCCAGTGAGAGGGCATGGGACCCCCCCCCCCCGTCCCCCGGCAGGCGGCTGCCCTGGCGACTGCATCCGGAGGTGAGCTGACCGTTCTGGAAGAAACCTCTGCTCCACCGCGGCCCTAACTTCGTTTTGCCAATTAAGATGCAGACACGCTGCAAGTGGGAGCGGAAACAAACTGCCCACGGCCGAGGAGGACGAGAAGAGCCCAGCGTCTTCCAAGCAACGTACGATTTCCCGGCCGCTGGCCACTGAGCCTGCCCCGGCTGCTCCTTCCAGACTCAACTTCCCCCTTCTGTACAACGAACGGCTTCAGGACCTCTTAACGCGCGAAGCCATTCCACAATCCCGTCTGGGAGGCGCTGGGATAGGAGGTGGTGTGGGTGGAGGGGAGGTCATTCTGGAACCTACACCTGAATGCTTAAGAGATTTAGTTGTGGGAATGAAGTAGTCCCTTCCCTGTTCCGAAGCCTCTAAAGGGTCTGTGGGATCTGAGGGGCAGAACAGGGGTGGAGAGAAGACCGGTTCTTTGCTCCGAGGGTTCTCACCCAGAGACCGGGCGACGCCGAGGACCCCCTGCCGCCCGGAGCCCCTCGCCGCCCGGCTGCCAGGGAGGGCGGCTGGCTCGGGGCGCTGAGGTCACCTTTTCCACTGCGCCTGCCGCTAGCAGGACGGTTTCCGGGATTTTCAAGGCGGCGGCGAGAGGCCTCGGGAGGGGGTCTGTCCCAGGCGTCGGGCTGGCAGCTGCGCCCCTGGGGTGGGATTGCGATCCCAGACTGCACCCCACTGGGGAGGAGGCTTCCCCTCTCTGGGCCTCGGTGTCCCCAACAGGGAGGGGGTTCCCGTTCTCTGGGAACATGTTTTCCTGCCGCCAACGCGGCAGTGCCTGAGCAGAAGAGGCCCCGCCGCCGCCGTTTTGTGTAATTTTCGCCTAAAAGGGGTTTATCTGCGGGTTTGCCCTGAGGTCCGGCAACGGGGAGGCCGAGTCTGGCAGGAGCCAGAAAGACCAGGGACAGACCTGCGAGGGAGGTGTTTTGGGAGATGGGGGCAGGACCCTGGCGCTCTCAGGCTCTCGAGCCAGCTGCGGTCTCCCAAAGCTCCCTAGGCGCTGGGCATTCTCCTTCCAGCCCTCAGGACCTCATTTCCGAAGCCGTCCCCTGTTCATGCTTCAGTCCCAGCCTGGGGCTGCAGGAAATGGTCCTGGCCAGTGTCCAAGGAGCTGAGGGTGCACACCTGTGCAGTGGGGTGAGGGCTGGGCTGTACTAGTCTTCTGACTTCCCAAAATCTAGAGATGAGGCCTCCATCCTGAAAATGACCCCCTCCCTGCAACCTGACCAAGAAGCTACCCCAGAAGGATGGCCGTAGTAAAATAAGTTTAGTGACAGCTAATCAATAGTGTGATCCCCAGATCCTTGGATCTGGGATCTGGGGGACTCATTTCGAGGATGTGAGACCCTCAGGTCTTGAGGGTGGGGCAGAGATGGTTTACATTTGGGTGGCTTCTGTTAGGGCCCAAATAACAGGGGATGGGACTGAGGGCAGCTGAGCCTACCCTAGGGAGAAACCACCACTAGGCTCTGCCCTTAGGGAGATGTAGAAGCCAGGAGGGTGGAGGGGGGCAGGGGCCCTGCTGGAATGGGGAGGTGGGGGTGGGGGGAAGGGCTTGACAGACTGTGCAAGGAGCAATAGTAAACCATCCCTACTCACTGTGGTCCCTGCACCAGGCCCTGCCTCTTGCTGGGCCTCAGTTTCCCATCTGAGAAAGGAGGTGGTTGGATTGATACCATAGCACCCATCTAGGGAGGGTTCTCTGAGCCTACCCATGGGTGGGGGGAGCCCGACTGAGCTGCCCCAGCCTCCAGGAGACACTGGCTTGTTTCTATTTGCCAGGTAGGAGGTTGGTGGCTGCTTGGCCAACAGCAACAGGGCCAGCCTCATGGTCTCTTGTCTCTCACAAGGAGGCCTACTCAGTGTGGGATACTGTTGCTTTTATCGACCCCTCTCCACTCTTTCCAAAGAACTATGTAGGCTCACAGCGCCACCTCCCAGAGATTCTTTGGAAAGGGTGCCCCTCCTCCTCCTGACCTTTCTGGGGCTCTCTAACCGGAAAATAGACCACCTTTTTTCATTCCCGATGGTAACTCCAAGTTCAGGAAGTCATGTAACAATTGGGAAGGAGAGACAGCGAGCTGTGGGGATTGGAATCTTACCAGAGTAAGGTAGTCTTTGTCCCCACTCCAGCCCCTACTGACAAAGGATCTGGGCTACCTTCTAGTCATCCCCACCTGACCCCCACCCCCACGCCTGAGTCTGAGGCAGGTGCCAGGGGCTGAGGGCCAGCCTGAAGACCTCCCCACCAGCAGCTGGAGCTGGAGAAAGGACTTCAACTTGGGTGGGGGGCCTGGCCATAGGTGTGCTAAGCCCTAGTTACCTGAAGTGAAGACTGAAGCCCTGCATAGAGCTCACATAGGAAATAGGGGTGGCCCAGAACACCCACAGCGGGTCAGGCGCTGACTAGCAGTGGTGGATGGGGCTGGGAGGTAGGACCTGTGATTCCTGAGAAGGAGAAGGGCAGGTGCTCCTCTCCCAGCCTCCTAGGGACTTCTCCTCTCTTGCCTGGAGGAACTGTTTTCTTTCCAAACAGACCTAAGGGCTCTGAGGGTGCAGGACCCCCCACTGAGTTCTCACAGTCTCCCCGGAGCCAAGTGTCAGCATCTCCTCGGGACAGGTCAGGAAACTGAGGCCCACAAAGGGGCAGTGGTTTGACCAGTACTGGCATGACCAAAGAGAGGAGCTCAGGGTAGAGTAGCTTTGGGGTTGTTCACCCCAAGGCTTGGGCTTATACTCTTTTAATAGTGGAAAGAAAGATCTACAGAAGGCAATGCCAACTTCCTCCATCATGATGGAGGCTTTGAGGCTCCGCAATGGAGTCAGGTCACACCAGAGTTTGATCTGCAGACTCTCGGAGCACCCTGTGGCCCCTTAGCCCCAGCTCCGCCCAGTAACGGTTTCTTGACGCTCCACAGCTGAGAAAAGGCAAAGCTTAATCCTTCCCTTCTCCTTGAATACTTTTCCTTTTCTGACTAGGGGGATGTAACCAGCCCACAGCCTCCTGGGGGCTGTCAAGGAGGATGTGTCCAAGGATCTCTTGAATTTGCAACTCAAGCAAATCTCGGCTGGAGAACGTTTTACTCTCAGAGCAGCATGGAGCGAAATGAGGCCGTGCATGGTAAACTGAGGCAGAGGGGTGCACAGGTGTCGCCACCTCTCTGCTCCCTGAATCCCTGCACGCTGCCGCACCTTGCAGAGTTGCCGGTCTGAAGCCCTGGCCTGTAGGCTGCACGAGGCCACCTCTTCCCAGCTGAGCAGAGCGGCCTTTGCCCCTCCTCCTCCTGACCTTTCCAGGGCTCCCTAACCGCCGACCAGGCCGCTCGAATTTTAGCTGTCCCCTTTCTTTACCGCCCCCTTCCTCTGCCCCGCCTGCCTCTGTGCCCTCCGGCACGTCACAGCCCGCTGGCTCTCACACCTCTGTCGGTCTCTCTGCGCACATCTCCTTGGCGTCCCTGACACCCTTCTAACATTGTCTCGAATCCTGTTTGCCCACGCCGTCTCCCTTTGCCCCCTCTCTCACCTGTGTCGTTTGATCCCTCCGACTCTTGTCTCAGGGTGTCTTGTCTCCCGAACTCTCCGGCTCTCTCCTGCCAGGGCGTGCGCTCCGCTAGGTCTCCCTTGGTCTCGGTCGACCGGCCTCTCTCACGCGGCCCCCTCCCTCTCGGCCTCCCTTCCTCCTCCCTCCCTCTGGGTCCCTCCCTCCGGCTCAGCCTAGGGGTTGGGGGCGGCGGCGCGGGGCGGGGCGGGGCGGGGCAGTGACGCGGGGCTGGCCGGGCTAGAGGCGCGGCGGCGCGGGGCGGGGGCGCAGTCCCGGGTCCGACCGGCCGAGCCCCGCGCGCCCCGCCCGCGCCCTGCGCCTCCGCCCGGCCGGCCGGCGGGGGAGGGGGCATGAGCCGGCACCCGCCCGCCGCCCAGAGCTGCGGGCCGGCCTAGAGCCCCGCGCGGGCCCCGCGACGGAGCCCAGCCGCCGCCGCCGAAACCAAACCGCGGGCGCAGCCGTGGGCGCCGCGATGCAGCGGCAGGGGGAGCCGGGCGCCGCGCGCTTCGGCCCGCCCGAGGGCTGCGGTGACCACCGGTCGCACCGCTATCGCAGCTTCATGATTGAGGAGATCCTTACGGAGCCGCCGGGACCCAAGGGCGCCGCGCCTGCTGCCGCCGCTGCCGCGGCGGGGGAGCTGCTGAAGTTCGGCGTGCAGGCACTGCTGGCGGCGCGGCCCTTCCACAGCCACCTGGGTACGTGTGGCGCCGCGGGGTTGCGGGTCGGGCTTGGCCAGAGACAGTGAGCTGAACTGCGGGGGCGCCCCGAGCCTCCTCCCCCGGCCTCGAAGCAGTCCCTGGAAGTTGCTCTGGGAGCGCAGGCTCTGGAACCGTCTCTCCGAGCCCTCAAGGCGGGAGGTGGAGGGTGCAGGCGCCAGGCCGCACAGAAACCAGGCCTCGTGCCCGCCTGCCGCCCGGGGAGGGTGTTCGCTCCCTCCTTCACCGCCGCCCTTCGTCCTTCGGCCCTGGGACCCCGAGTGCGCATCCCCGTCGCAGGCACACTACCAGGCTACCGACCCTTGTGGGTGGAAGGGACCTCAGGCCACGGGCGCCTGGGCTTCGCCACAGAGGACTGGCCGGGAGTGGCCGCGGCTGCCCAAGCCGGGGAAGTCGGGCCTCTGGGAAGGAGGCCTGCACTCCCGAAGGCTGGGTGCTGACACGGGCCCAAATCGGCCGGGAGCTCCAGCGCGCAAGGAAAGCGGCCTTGGCCGCAGTGCGGACGGGCCTGGGCCTTGCCTCGGGGCCAGAGGACTGTGAGCAGCTGCCTGGCTGTCCCTTCTGCTTTCAGGTCGGCAGGGCCTCTGCAGGGCTTGAGCGGCCTGCGCAGACCTTTTCAGCTTCTGTCCTTTCTCCTTCTTTGGTGGGGCCTGGCCTGCCCTGATGGTGCGGTCTCTGTCGCACTCCACGCTCATCTTATCTTTCCCTAGCTCGTTTTCCATCCGTTCACGTTCACCGATTGACCTCCCTCGGCTTTTCTCGTTGGGGTTGGTCTGCCTCCCATCTCCCACCTTTACCCTATCGGATCTCCGCCCTACATTTACCTAAGCCTTGCCCGGCCCTTTCTCCAGCCGGGCTAGGACTCGCCCCTCAGTGACAGGCCTGCGGGAGAAGGAAGGTTCCTACGCTGTAGCCGGGACCCCAGCCCTTCAAGCCTCCTTCCCTGCACCCACCAACTCCCAGCCGGTGCTCCCCAGGCCGGAGGCAGCAGGGCCAGTGCGCTTCTTCTAAGTCCATCTGGGACTCAGCCATTCTGCCACCTTTCATCTGCATCTGCTCTGTTGTTAATAATTCGTTTGAAGCGGGCACAAAATCATTTTAGGACTGAAGGAAACGGAAACATCTTCATTGGGGAAGCCCCTGAAGGTAGAAAACGTGAACAGTAATTTACGAGTTCTCAGGGTACTTTGGAATTTCCAGGAAGCACCCAACCCCAGCCCAGATGACGCCTGGCCACCCATGGCTTTTTCGCTACGCACAGGAGCGCAAATGTGCACGCTCGGTGCACATTTTAAATGCTGATTTGATTGGAGCAAAGGCCCAGCTTTTTAACCGGCTGCCGTTTTCTGTTTGGTTTCTTTTTACCCCAAAGGACAAGACACACGCTGAGTTTCTCGCAGCTGCAAACATGTTCATCAAGAACCCCAAGATCTCAGAGGCGGCTGAGGCCTAGGAAACTTCAGGACAGAGCACAGGGTCGGGGAGATCCTCCCTCCCAGATTTGGGGAACAGTGGCGTTGAGGAGGGTCTCCATCGGCGCCTCTGGCGCCAAGCGGCAGGGCGTGGAGGTTTTGCGCTGGGTGGCTCTAGTCAAGCGTGAGCACTCCCGCGGCACGTGGTGCGGCAGTCCCGGGGCAGAACAGCCTGTCCCTAGCTCACCCGGCTCTCCATTCTCTTTCTTCGCAGCCGTACTGAAGGCTGAGCAGGCGGCGGTATTCAAGTTCCCACTGGCGCCGCTGGGCTGTTCCGGGCTGAGCTCTGCTCTGCTGGCGGCCGGGCCTGGGCTGCCCTGCACCGGGGGTGCGCCACACCTGCCACTTGAGTTGCAACTCCGCGGGAAGCTAGAGGCGTCAGGCCCTGGGGACCCGGGCACCAAGGCCAAGAAGGGGCGTCGGAGCCGCACTGTGTTCACGGAGCTGCAACTGATGGGCCTTGAGAAACGCTTCGAGAAGCAGAAGTACCTTTCCACGCCGGACAGGTAGGGCGGGGCACGGCTGGGGACAGCTGGCTGTGGGAGTGTGGTCGCTTGCCTTGCTAAGGGTGCGCCCTGCTCTTTCCAGAATAGATCTTGCTGAATCTCTGGGCCTGAGCCAGTTGCAGGTGAAAACCTGGTACCAGAATCGGAGGATGAAGTGGAAGAAAATAGTGAGTGTTCCTGGTGGCGTCTCGCCCCTCGGCTTCCTGGGCCTTGCCCGGTGCCTTGCAGAGCTGCTCTCCTCCTTCTCCCTGCGGAGACTCTGCCCAACCTCCCGATTCCCTGGGTGCATGGTACGCACTGGGACCCTCTCAGTTCTCTCTGCCCCTTGGGTGCCTGGCTAAACCAACAGTTCTTCCTCTCCCGCATCACCTTCAGGCCTCCTGGCAGTCTTATGCTCCCCTGGCTAGGCCTTGGGCCACCGCTCCCCAGCAGCATTCCGACAAATAGCCGCCATTTCCCAGGGCATTTCCCCACCATTTCCTCATATGGTCTCCTGTATTCCTTAGTCCCACCTGGGTGCAGGTCTCCTCGGGGGTCCCCAGTCCACGTCCTGGCTCACCCAGGAGCTGGTGGTCCCTCGTGCAGGTGTTGCAGGGCGGCGGCCTGGAGTCTCCTACCAAGCCCAAGGGGCGGCCCAAGAAGAACTCAATTCCAACGAGCGAGCAACTCACTGAGCAGGAGCGCACCAAGGATACAGAGAAACTGGCGGAGATGCCTGGCGAGCCCAGCGACCAAAGCCACGAGGACTAAGGGCGGTATACTGTGCGGGGCCTGGGATGCCCACGCCGCCCGCAGCCCCTTCACCCGGCGGAAACCCGCGAGCCGTCCCTTCCGCGTCCAAGACGTTTACCTCCTAAACGTTTTTATTATGATCTTGAATGCGGACAGCTGGGGCTAAACGAGGAAGGACACAGACCCTAAAGCCAGACCCAGGTCCCAGCGCGCTTCTGGGCCCTAACCTGGGGACTTGCGTCCAGCGCCTCAGAAGCTACTAGTCGCTGCCTTGAGATCCGTGGCGCAGAGCGCTCCACGCGCATTCACGCCCGGCTCCTCGCCTGCACCCCCACCCCGTCTGGGGTCTGCCCTCCCGGCCATAGAGTCTCCAGGCACACACCCACTCCTGGACGTCGGGGACCCGGCGGTTGGGCTCAGGCCACCACAGCCTGAGATTGCCCCCCTCCCCCACTCCACTCCCCCGCAACCCGTCGGCTCGGCCTGGAGGCCGGGTCCCCGAAGTCTCTGGGGCCCCTACCCCTTCTAGCGAAGACGGTGACTTTTTTTCCAATAAAATATTTTATGATACAATCGGGCTCGGTGGAGCAGCTTCTGAATCCGCAGGGGGTCGGGGTGGTCGCGGTAAGATAAGCATAACGCCGGCGGTTGCTTCTAAAACTTCCTTCCCTCTGGCTGTGTGGAAGGTAGCTGTGCTCTTCACCACAAGCCCTGGCTAGGCACGTTGGGCAGCTCGGTGGCTGCAGGATCCTAGGAGTTGGTTCCACTTTGGGCGTGACTCCACCTCCTCTCCTTTGCCAGCCGGAGCGCCGCGGGCAGGAGCGGTCTGGCCGCACCGCTTGTGTACAAAGGAGCGGAAGCCGGTCCTCGCTTCGCAAGTGGCGGAGCTGAGAATTGCCTCCGTTGCTGGTTCGGTTTCCTGGGACTTGAAGGACCAGTTTGTGCGGTCCTTGAGATGGTCTTGACCAACCCTTTACTAGGCGATGGGAAGCCGAGGACACGAGGTTTGGACAGAGCCGCTCACCAGTGCGGCAGCCCGCTCGTGGGTCCTGGCAGCGGCACTGGATCTCCAGAGTTCGCACATTTTGCGCAGGATACTCCAGGCGGGAGCCCTGGGCTGCTGAGTTCCGGCTTGGACAGTGAGGGCACCTGGCTGACAGAGAGAGAGGATTCAGAGCTGACCCCGGGCTAGGGAGGGTGGTCCCTTGCAGGGGCACTGCTTGGCTGCGTGTGCCCTCAGGTGTCCCTTTCTCAAGAAGGTCTCAGTTGCCTTCTCGCAGTCCAGGCTGGGCTCAGGGCTGCCTGTGGGTTCCTGTCCTCTGCTTCCTGAAGCTGGGAGTGGGGAGGGTGACCAGAGGTGAGGATGGAGCCATGGCCTGTTTACTGGCTCAAGAAGACTGAAACTTGGCCACATGGAGTTCGTGAAGCCAGGTCCTTCCATGCTCAAAGAGGAAAAGAGATTTAGGAACAACTACAAAAAAGAGATTCAGGAACAGCAAACAAACACAAAACTCAGCTTCAGGCTTTGTGTTTCAGATTGTGAACGTGACCCCTTCTTGCCCACACCTATCGTGACAACACCTTCCCTTTCAGATCTCGGCTTGATAGGCTCTTCCCGGAACCTGAGCTTCGACTTTCCCTCCTGAAACCTCAAGGCCTGAAGGAATAGGGAATGGGGGGGGGTGTACATGAGGAGGGGAGAGGGAGAGAAGCACTTTCTGAGGGGTGCAGCCACTGTCCTCACCCTAGTCCTGCCAGATGTGGGAAACTAGCTCTTGCTCACTCAGGGTTCGTAATTCAGCCTTGCAAACAGCTCCCAGACTACTGGCCTGCTTTTCCGGAGAAGCCCGAAAACGTACCCAACCCTGACCACCTGGAATGAATGAATCATCAGAATGCGACTGCGCCCCCTAATCCCTTCCAGCCTTGGGGTTACTCCTAGGTCTTTCAACCTAGCGACCCTGCCATAAGTTTCCTGCACTGATCCCAACAGCCAAGAGACTGCATTTAATCCTCCCTATTTGAAAGGACGGGAACTGAAGGTCTGACTTCCGTGGAAAGGGAGGCCTGAGGGACCTGGATTCCAGCTGTGTCTCTGTCAACCATGCAGAGTTGTGGAAGAAGGTAGAATGCACCTATGCCATTCAAGAGGGTCAAGGAGGGGGATCTGACCAGCATCAGTCACAGTTCCTTCAAGGCGCTCCTGTTTTACTAAATCCGAGGAAGTCAACGTTCGGCAGATTAGCTGCCCTGTGAGTCTTTGGCATTTTCCCAAGGTGCCTCGCTGTTCTGGATCTAGTGGTCCTTGTAGGACCAGGGCTCTGAGAGGTGGGGAAGGGGGGTCCTGCCAATCCGGAGTCAGAGCATAAGGGCCCTAATATTTCCGCGGGAACATCCCCCTCTGGGCGCAGAGGGGAACTTGATGAAGGAACTCCGGTGGGGGGGGTCACTTGTGGGTCAGTGGGGAAGTTGGGCCTCAAATGAGGGAAGCCAGATTCCAGGCCCTGCAGGGCGGGAGGCGTGGAGTTTTTGTCATTGCCTCTGTGCTCCTTGGCGGGACAGGGAACACAGAGGCAGACCGAGACACCGAGACCCCAAAGAGGAGCCGGCTGCGCGCCGTAGTGTTTGGGCAGCTCAGGGCTTCCTTGCTTGATGGAATCCTTGAGACCCGACGGAAGCTCCGGGCCTGCTCCAGGGAGCTAAGGCGCAGAGGCAGATGATTGCCCGCGGCCCCAGAGACCCGGTGCAGACCCAGTCCGCGAAGCTGCCGCTCTAGGGAAAGGGACCCCATCCGGTCTTCCAAGATAACGCGGTCCGGCAGGCTGCGCGTGCCGGACCCGAGCTCCCTGGAGCCTGCCCTGCGTGCCACTGCGCCCCAGCTATCAAGCGCTGAGGTTGTCTCTGCCTGCAGGCAGCAGCTGCATCCCTCATTTCAGGCCCGGGGCTTGAAGAAAAGATCCCTTGGATCCCCTATCTGCACAAGTCTTCCCCTCTCTGCACAAGTCTCTTCTCACCCCCAAGGTCCTGGGAAACAAAACGCAGAGATGGCGCAGGCGGTCTAGGCGGTGGCTGAGCTTCCCGGAGCCCCTGGGCCGCTGCCAGGGGAGGGAGAGGGCTCGGCAGTCTCGCGAGAGCTGTGGCCCCGCGGGAGGGGGGAGCGCCCGCGACCGCCAGGACCCTAAGGACGCGAAGGGCTGGGGGCGGAGGGAGGGTTGAGGCGCGAGGTTTGCGCTCAGTATGCTTCATTCAAGGTGGCTTGGGGAATGGGGGAGTCTTTAGGGGAGGATTGGCAGAAGGGCCTGGGCCGGGGATGGAGAAGGGAGTCGCTTCGCAACTGGTGTGTTCCTGGCCCGTAGCAAGACGCTCTCCTGGTCAGTAGAAGGGGAGCTGGAGTCCCGGGAGGGAGAAGCTTTGGGCAGCGCCAACTGGGCCAGGCGCGCAGGAGGCACGAGGGGAACAGAAGGCCAGCTGCGGGGTCCTGGAGATTCCAGCTCACAGCAGGCTCCAAGCAGAGCTCCCGCACCACCAGTAGAGTCACAGGCGCAGTAGCGAGCGGGGGTGCCCCATTCCTCCCCCTGGCTCCCCACTTAAAAACTATGTTCCTCTGGCTTGCTCCTTCCCTGTTATGGACTTCCCTAGAGGGTCACTCGTGAGGACTTAGAGGAAAAAAAGAAGCGCGGGTCACGCCCCATGTTGACTACAGCAGAATCTAAGGTTTTTGTCTCTTGGAGCCGAGGGCACTGTCTTACTGTGCCTACGGAGACACCGAGCAGGGCGGGCCAGGAGTGGCCTAAATGCAGTCCTCTTAACCCGGAATGAGACCTCCGCTTGGTCATCTCTCCTCATTTTCCTGAAGCTCCAGGGTCGCAGTAGAATCCTGGCACCTCCTCTGTTTTCAGTTGTCCCCTTACCCCCAATTATCTTTCTACAGGTCAGGGAGCCTCTCTGTCCTATAAATGGCAGTACCTGAAGGAGAAGAAACGCAAAGGACATCCATGAGCCCACCTTGGGTTTCTGTGTCCACGAAAGAGACTAGCTGAAGCTGGGAACCTCTTCCCCCTCAGTCCAGGCTGGGTTCCCAAGCCATCCCACCTACCGCCCCCACCCTCCCTCCCAGCTCAGCCTGGGAGGATCTCCGAGCTGAAGAAAAACTTCTCAAATGCCACCTCCCCAACCTCACTTTAGGGTGGTAAAGGGAGCTGGGACTCTTCACTCTGGTGGGCAAGGCAGGAAGGTGGGGCCAGCAGGTGCTGAGTCTGTCTGACTCTGACTCAGCTCTTTAACCCTGTTCTGGTCCCCCGGCCACTCATAACTTCCTGCACCAGGACTGGCTTCTCCAGGGCAGGGCCTTCCCTCTTGGGACCTTTTTGACTTTCGAAGAGGGACTGTCATGGTATGACTTCAGAAGTTCAATTTGTCTTAGTCCTTACACAGTAGTGTTCCTAGGTCTCGACTTAAAAGACAGCATCTTCCCATTTGTAAAATCTGGGTTCCATGACAGTTGGGATGGGGGTGAGGGTCCCAGAGGATGTGGGTGTCATGCATGCTCCATCTGACACCCACCCACTCTCACAGGGGTACTGCTGAAGTTATCCAGCCATTCCAGTGGGCAGTGGTGGCCCCTGGCCTCTCAGAGACCAACCCTGGGTGGGAAGACCACAGAAGAAAGTCCTTCAGCTAGGCCAAGAAATTCACAGAGGAGGAGCAGCTTGGGGGCGGGGTCCTTCCGCAAGGCACAGAAATTCACAGGGGAGAAGCAGCAACTTAGAGGGTGTCCATTGAGAGAGTTACCTCTGACCTCAAAGAAATTTTAGGAATACTTCCACTGATGATTAATTGCGTCGATAGTTGCCGTTTTGAAGGAAACTCAACAGTGATCCATATCCTAATAACCCTAAAAGAGATCTTTGAGTAACTACAAAATAAAAATTCCAGATGATATAAGAGCAATGGGTTATGGCTTCATTCACAATATTTAAACAACTTTTCTTTCTCAGTGCTTCAGGAAATAATCGTGCGTCTGACTTCAGTGGCAGCATGGACTCACTGATGTGTATCAAGCTCTTATCAGCCCTTCATTCTTTTAACAAGCACTTATGGAGTGTGGCAGACAGTTCTAACACTAGGGACAGACCCCCTCCCCCAGCTTCTTCTGAATTACCTTGTTGATCCAGCAACACCTCAGTAAGCTAGGTGTTCCTGGTCTCATTTTCCAGAAGATAAAGCTCACAGATGGTAGGCAATTTGCACAGGAACACAAAGCTCTTAGAGGCGAATCGGATCTGATTTCACCTTGGTGAGTCTCCACTGCCCCTCACTCAGCAGTCAAGGTCCATCTTGGGGTGCCGCACATGCCTTAGGGTCTCCAAAGCCTCTGCCCACCTGGAATGAGTCTCACGCATTTGTTCACCAATTTGTTCAACATGCCCACTGCGTGCCAGACACTGCTAGGGAGGGTGGATAGAGGGTGAAGAAGCCACAATTAAATCCACAAGATGATTTCACAGTGATCGCTGTCATGTGGAAAATGCAGCAGGTGATAGATGAGTGGGGCGGAGGCTTTAGTCAGGGTGGTCTGGGAAGATTGGTCTCAGGAAGTGACCCTTCAGTGGAGACCCGAGTGACCAGAAGGCAGTGGCTGTGCTGTGAAAAGCGCAGGGGATGAGTGAAGCAAGTGCAAAGGTCCAGAGGCAGTTATGAGCCTGGCGGAGGGAGGTGGTGCGCGGGGAGGCCAGGGTGTCTGGAACGAGCGTGGAGAGGTGGAGGAGTGGGAGTGGAAAGGCAAGGATGTGGGCCCAGGCGCCACTTGGTAGTGTCAGGAGGAGGCAGCGTCCTGCTCTTGCCCCATGGCTCGGGAGAGCCCCTGACGGCAGCCCCCAGCCCGCCCTGCCGAACTCAACTCTGCCCGCACGCGCAGCCGCCCCAGCCCCCGCGGCGGCTCAGCCTCCACCAAGCAATTTGCTTTTTTTCTCCTTTTTCATAAGGATGCAATTTTCTGCGTGCTTTAAGGACATTAGAAGGGCGTTTGACTGACGCGCCATGCGAAACACATTAGCGAGGCTCGCGCTGCTCACGGCAGGCGGCGCCGCCCGCGGAAGGGGCAGGTGGAGGCCGAGGCAGGGGAGGATACGCAGAGGGACTCGACCCCGAGGGATGAGAGACCCAGACTCGGGGTAAGAAATGCAGAAAGGAGAGACGGCGGTGGAAGACAGCGGCAGTGTCTAGGAGAGAAAAGGGGAAACCACTGGGGAGTGTGTGTGAGAGAGCAGGGGTGGGTGGGGGAGAGGGATGGGAAAATGGAGAGACTGGCTGGAGAAGGGAAAGGGCAGACAGGAGAGGAAGGTGGAAAAGTTGGGGTGAGGAAAGAGTTACTGAAGGAACGCTGCCCAGCTCTCCCCCAGACCACCGTGTGACCTTGAGCACAGAAATGAGTTCCCTGACTGGTAGTGGAGAAAATGGAAAGTGACGGAAATTTTCTTGCTTGTGTTTTTGCTTCTCGAATGCGCCAACCTCCCTCCTTTCCCAGGGCACTTGCACATGCTGTTCCTCAGTCTGCAATGCCCTTCCCCGTGCTCTCGGCTGCCAGGGACTGTCTCCTTCTCCCGTTCTGGGCTCCCAAGGTGGAGTTTCCCAGAAGAGGCCTGTTCTGACACTGACTCAGCCTGCCGTGCGCCCTGGCACTCCTCACCACTCACAATGCCTTGTCTATCTACCTGGGATCTATCTTTGGGGCAAAAACTCTCAGTCCCTGAGGCAGCAGCTCCTCTCCACCCGGCATTCCACTGCACTTTAAGGAACTTATGCTACAAATTGCTTAGAACCTCCGCTGCCCACCCCAGAGCCAGGAGGATGCCTGACTGAGTGGTTCTTTCCTTTTCCCCGGGGTTATCTATAGGATTCCCTCCTCCTGTTTGAATGGCGGCTGGTGGCTGAGTGTGGGCAGGGGGAAGGTCTGGAGGGGTTTGGGCTGGTCCCACAGCCAGGGTTTGGGAACTGTCCAGGGATCCATGTGGGGATGTGGTTCAGGAGCACCAAGTGGCATTTTCCCCAGCCCTGGAGCCTGAAGGGGTCCCAGTACCTCTCCAAATAGAGGCAGGGATAGAAGCCAGCTTGCACTGGGGACCAGCTATGTGTGCCAGGCCCAGAATGGGGCCTCTCCACCACCACCTCCACCGTTTTGGAAGCATTGGTGTTGGGCATAGCCATGGTTAATCCCAGTGTGGTGACTCCTAAAACCTTTTGAGATAGAGACTATGAAATCTGTTTCTCGGATGAGAAAACTGAGGTTTAGAACAGGGTCTCACATCGAGTGAATGGCAAGCAGAGCTGGGGTGTGATTCAGCCCAAAGTAACTTGATAAGCTAGTCCCACTCCCAGAGAAGGCTTAGCTGGCTCAACTGTGTTGCAGTTCATTCCAGAATACAGCTGTTCTGAGATCAATCAGTGAAGGGCCCAAATACAAGCACAGCTGAGCCATGGGGCAGTCTAGCACTGTGGTTAAGGCCCGTTAGCTGTGTGACCTTTGGCAAGTTACCTATTTTTCTCTCTGCCTCAGTTTCCCCCCTTTAAAACAGGAATCAATAACACTATCTCCTGTCCTCATTAGGTGCCTATACATGCAGTGAGTGGGATTTCCTTCCAAAGGATTTTTGGAATAAATGTAAGGGTATGCCTTGGTGTTGGCATGGTGTCCCTGGAGCTGACAGAAGCTACTAGGATGGAACACCACACAGAACTGCAGGGGGCACCCCTGTTCTGGATGAGGGGACAGGGCTGGCTCTCTTGCTGGTCCTCCCTCTTTGTGGGCTGATGTTGGACTGCTGGCAAGGAGAGAGCCTGGGCTTTGGGGGCAAGTTTGTGCTGGCATCCCTGAGGGTCTGGCATAATTTCCTTCCATTGTCTTCATGGCACTTACATGAGGGCAGTCCTCGGGAGCTTACCAGTTGATAGGCTGCTGCCCATCTCTCGCACCAGCATGTCTGCTCCAGAAGGGCAGAGATCCTGCCTGTCCTGCACCCCAGTTCTTGGACAGTGCTGGCATGTGGCAAAGTGCACAGCAGAGATCTGTGGACCGGATGAGTGAATGTCCTGCTGCCCTGCCTCTTACACACTGGGAGGTCCTGGCCAAACTCTCACAGTCTGGTTATGATCCATGTGTGAAGATCTCATATAACAATAGTTAGCTTGGCCTTCCCTGTCACAGCCAGTGGAATGCAATACCCTCTCCTACCCTGCCTGCTGGTGGTAAACTGAGGAAGGGGCAGGGTGATTGGCAGGCCCTTGGCAGCATGGGTGTGACACTGGGGGTGCTCCACTCTGGGGGCTCCTCACGGCCTCATAGATCAGGCCATGTCATTCCTCCACTGATGCTTCAGCAGCTCTCAGTGAAACCCATCCAGCCCTGCAGAGAATGAATGAATGAGTGTGTGATGGCCCAAGTCTGACTTTCAGCTGTAAGCTCCGACTCTGAGTTGGCTGAGGAGCTTCTGCTGCTGCTAGAGCCTGCCCTTGTAGCAGCCTGAAAGTGCCAAGAAATTCACCCCTTCCACCCTTGCAAGTGGTCTTCAACCAGGTGTGGGCAGGAGTTTGTCAATAGACATGTGTCACCCCCAGGTAGATGATGCTGAGGGGTGCTGTCCACACTGGCTCCCAGAGTTCCCCGGCAAGGTCAAGCTCCAGCTGCCCCTGGGGTGACTTGTTGGACAACTTTGTCAGCTGTGTGGCATTGGTCTTACCCTGTGTAACGTGAGTGGATGGGCCAGCTCCATGGAGGGCCACCATGGGGAGGGGAAACCATGAAAGCAGCTACCCCTACATCTCTGAACTGTTGCACTCTGGATAGGCTTTTATTTGAACAACAGGACAGCTGCAAAATGAGATTTAAGACCAACTGAAGAGTAGAGACTTTCTGAGGACCCTGCCCAGCTCGAGCTTCTGGAATCCTCCACGTTCCCCTTCAAGCAGCCACTGGCTTTGCGTCAACCATGCCGGTGTAAAGGGAAGGAGGAGAAGGAAGGAAGAGGGAAGGAAAGGAGAAAGCAAGGAGGACCACACACTGCCTTGGTCTGTGTGATGCTGACAGCACCTATTCAGAGGCTGGGATGCCTGCCTGCATTTCCTGGTCTTCATGGAGACTTTGGACATCCTGTGAACATAAGCAAGCAGGACCTCTTCTAAAGACATGGTATGCTTCTTTGTGAAGGGGCCCCACTGGGCAGCTCAGTGCGTTTTTGGAGGCCCAGTCCACATGGAGCTGCTGTATTCTTGCTGATGGTGGATGTGCAAGCCAGGAGGAAGAGGAGGAAGAGAGGAGGGGGAAAAGGGGGAGGAAGAGAAAGAGGTGGGCAGAGGAAGGGGAGGAGGAAGAGGGCACAGAAACTAGCATCACAAGCAGGAAGTGAGTGGGGCTGTGGGAGAAGCACAAGCCTGGATGCCCTTCACACTTCCTCCATTCAATTATGCATTCTTTTCCTCATTCCCTTCTTTGATCTTCCATTAAAAGTTATTGGTGTCTTATTTGTACACCCATGTTTGTAGCAGCATGATTCACAATAGCCAAAGGGTGGAAGCAGCTCAAGTGTCTATCAACAGATAAATTGAGAAGCAAAATGTGCCTTGCACACACAATGGAATGTTATTCCGACTTAAAAAGGAAGGAAGTTCTGACCCATGCTACAACATGGACGAACCTTGAGGACATTATACTAAGTGAAATAAGGCAGCCAGCAAAGGACAAATACTGGGCAATTCCACTTATATGAAGTCCCTACAGTAAATCAAATTGTAAACTAGAACAGGGGTGCCAAGGTTTATGCGGCTTTAGACAGTCTCACTTCTCCCAGTTTACTCACTTGTGGTTCTCAAGAATCAGTGGGGCCTGCTTGACAGGCCTCACTGAGCAATAGACTGTGCAATGGAAATGACACCCACAGAGAGGGAGGGCTGGAGCAGCCCTGGCTCTGTTCTAGTTCTCCCCATTGAAGGATGATGTCCTTCAACGATTTAGCCAGCAGGCCTCTTTGCTCTGTGGTATAAAACCCTAACCCTAACCTGCTTTCCAGGACCCTTCAGCTGGGGTGCAAGTGGGGCACACGTGAACGGGAGAGAGAGTGGATCCCAGGCTTCCGTTGTCCCTCACTGCCTGTCTGTAAGGAACAAACCCACTTCATGTAACCTGTTGTGTGCCTGGCTTCTTCACTGGACTCTGACAAGTCTACTTCTCTGGGGCTGGAGGAGGGGCAATGGGGAATTTGTGTTGAAAGGGGACAGAATTTCAATTTTGCAAAAGGGAAAGAGTTACGCAGACGGGTGGTGCTGATGGTTGCACAACAGTGTAAGTGTGTTTAAAACCACTGAACTCTTAACTATAGTTACAATGGTAAATTTTATGTTACGTGTATTTTATCACAATTGAAGAAAAGTTATTGTGTCTTCTTTGTGCAAGATTCTGGGCTTGACCCATCCCCTCAGAGAGAATTCATTCCTTCCCCTTCTGCATCGTTTACTCGGAGCTGATGACTGCTTTTGTCACTTGTTTAGTACATTCAGTGAACACAGCTGTGCACCTGCAGATTCCAGGACACAGCCGAGGGCAGGACAGGCAAGACCCCACCCTTGGGAGCCACATCCTGTTGTGGGGACAGACGGTGAACAAAATGAGTAAGTAAAGTATGTAATATGTCACATAATGGAGGGGATTTGGTGAAAATAACCAAGGAAGAGGATGGGTGTGCAATCTGACAGGCCCCACTGAGAAGGGGACACGGGAGCAAGGGAGGAGGAGTAGGAAGGGAGGGGACAGCAGGCACAAGGGCCCAGGCAGCACAGTGAGAGTTTGTGGGGCGGGCTTAGACCTCGCTTTCCCTAGGAGAAGGGTTCTGATGGAGGTTTGAGGGGTTCCTCTTGCTGTGTCTGGGGGTAGGATGAGGGTCCAGGCAGGGAGGCGTGGGAATTACTGCCACCGTCCAGGTGAGAAATGATGGGGCTGGACCAGATGTGGCACAGGTGGGCAGAGGTGGGATTCAGGTTCATCTTCAGGGGTTCTCAGTTGCTGACTGGCTGAGCTCGAGGGGCGTTAAGGTGGGGCCGGAGCTGTGGCAGGTGGGAAGGACCCGGGGAGTATAGGCGGGAAGTGGTACAAGCTGCTATCAGTTCCCTGCTGGCTGCCCTCCAGGCAGCTGGGACTTGATGTCTGTTATTAGGGGTGGGTAGGGAACAGGGTTGGGACTCACAGAGGAGAGGAGCAGCTCATTTGATCCAGGAGGAAGGAGTGCATCCAGGCAGGAGGACCAAAGTGGGCTGCAGGAGAGGGTGTCCCGGGTCCTGTGAGAGGAGCAAGGGTAGGCTGGGGGCTCCATTCATGTGGAGTTCTGGAAAACAACCCCTGGGGCTATTGTAAAGAAGCTGGTGCCAGCAAAGAGGAGCTTTCTCCCAGCATCAGGAACAAACCCTGCCAGGGATGTCTGTCAGGGGGTGAGGTCACCATGACAGGAGGTATGTGATTCAAGAGGGGCCATCAAAAGACGGCTGCAGTAGGTGGCCACCGCCAGCCCTTAGAGTTGTTTCCTAAATGAGGAGATGGAAGCCAAGGGTGAGTGGGTGAGACCCAAAGCACCATTTCTGTGCTTATGCCCAAACCTCAGGGCCACCAACTCTCCCTGTTGTATCTGAGCTGGTGGACAGCATGGAGAATGGCAGGGAGGACTCAGGGCGGATGCCCATGGCGCTAGCACCTTGCTCTGCTACCTAGTACCTGGGCATAAGCCAGACTCAGTGTCCTACTCCTGCAAAGGCCGGCCCACAGGACTACATCATAGGTGTCCCATCCATAGCCAGGCCCCTGTCTTCTGGGGTCCCTTGTCTGCAGGACAAGCCCCTGTCCTTGGATGTCTTTACCACAATGTGCTGCTTGTGATTTTTTAAAAAGTCTCTGTGAGTTACTCCTGCATTTACAATTATTTTAATCTATTTTACACAGTGTATAAATGGGGTTGTGTGTTTCTTTTTTCTTAAAGGTGTCTTACTTAGGCTACTTGTAATATGACCAGGAGGCTCTCTGTGGAGGCCAGGGGTTGCAGAGTGGTCCACAGCACGGAGGGCAGCTCTGCCTATGGGATGCTGTTAGTGCCATTGCCTGGTGGCCTTGGCACACCACCGTCTGTCGTGCTGCAGCTTCTGGGGCCTGCATGTGTGGGCTGCAGGTCTCCTGCACACATAGCATGAGATGCCTGCCTGTTCAGGTGACGGTCACTGCCAAGGCCCCAGGGAAGGGGCTGGTCAGATAAGAAATGTTGTCCGGTCCTGGTCCAGACACTTGGTGGACACAGTGGAAGACCAGGCAGTCCAGGTCCTGTCTCCATGAGGCTGGCTTGATTTGCAGCATTTTTGAGAAGGTGCAAGTGCCTGGTCTGTGCTGGGGACACGCAGCAGGGTGAGAGCCAGCCCTGCCTCCATCAGTTCCTGGCTGCAAGGAGGTAGACCCTGCCTTTCTTTCTGCTCTCCTGCTTCCACCTCCACTTCTGCCCAAGACCCCCAGCCACACTGACCTCCTGGCTATTCCTTCAACATCTGCCCCAGGACCTTAGCTCACACTATTCCATCTGCCTGGACTCTCCTCCTCCAGACCCACCTACAGTCCCCTCCCTCTGGCTGCTTATAGGTCGCTCAGATACACAGACACTGTCTCTGTCACTAATGAGCACCCCGTTATAGCTCCAGCCCAGCACCCCTAGTCTGGCCCGTCCCTCCCACTCACTGCTCCAGTGTGCTCCACAGCTTGTATCCCTGTTAAGCACACATCTGCGGTCCTTATTTTGTCTTATTTATGCGTTTCTTCCTCCAGAATGTGATCTCCCAGCACTTGAGTCTCTTTTATCGCTTGTGTCCTGAGCTCTCAGGACAGTGACTGGCACAAAGGAGGTGTTTGATAAGTACTTGTGGAATGAGTGATGGATGTGCTGACAGATTGCATCACATCTCTGGGTGAATCTATCATATGCATTTCAGTTGGGTGTGTGCCCAGAGGTGGAACAACTGGGTCACAGCATACGCATAGGTTCAGCTTTCCTGGATCTTTCAAAGAGTTATCCAAAGCAACAACACCAGCTTAACCTCCTCCCAAGAGAATCCTCTGTTCCCTACATCCTCCTTAACACTGAACATAGTCGGTTTCTTTCATTGTACCTTATCTGGTGGGTGTGTGGTGCTAGCTCACTGGAATTTTCATTTGCATTAGCACCTTTTCATATATGTATTGCCATGTGGATAGCCTCTCTTGTGAAATGATTATTCAAGACTTTCATCCGGAATGTAGTGGGTCACGTCTGCATTCCCAGCACTTCGGGAGGCCAACGTGGGAGAAACGTTTGAGCTTAGGAGTTCAAGACCAGCCTGGGCAACATAGTGAGACCCAGTCTCTACAAGAAGTACAAAATTAGCCAGGTGCGGTGGTATGCACCTGTGGTCCCAGCTACTGAGGAGGCTAAGAGGGCAGGATTGCTTGAGGCCAGGAGGTCAAGGCTACAGTGAGCCATAATTGTGTCACTGCACTCCAGCCTGGGCAACAGAGTGAGACCCTGTATCAAAACAAGAGACTTTTGTCCATTTTTCTACTGAGGTGCCTATTTTCTTCTTATTAACTTGTAAGAGTCTTTATGTATTAGGCATAAAACCCTCTGTCACGCATGGGTTGCAATGAGAACATAGTCACGTGACAGTAAGTCCCCACCACACTCCTTCCCTACACACTTGTCTAGAGCTGGGTGGGAGTGTGCAAGTCAGTTCTTGAGGCACCCTTGGTCCTGAGAAACCTTCCCTGTGAGCACCCCACCTCAATTCAAGCTGTTAATTCAGCTGGTGCTCCACTGAGGGAACAAGTGGTCCATTTCCACACTGGAATAAAGACGGGCTGGGACAGCTTGGGCTTCTCATGGCCTGGATTGGCTGGCAGTCTTGAGCATGACTCTTTCTTAGGGTGATTTTGGCTCTGAGTGTCCATCTTAGAAGTAGACACCATATGGGAAGTGGCCACACCACCGGGTGTCGCCAGGTCTCTTGCTTCAGTCTTGGTGCTTTGCCCACAGCGCATCCCTACCCCACCCTGGCCAGCCATGTCATTGACACATTGCTGAAATGTCTGCCTGGCCTCTAGGCCTGGTGAATTCCTGCTTCCCTTTCAAGATTCAGTGTAGAAACTGCCTCCGCCAGGAAACCCTCCAAGCCTTTCCGAGGATGAGGATGAAGAAGGAGCCTCCTCCGTTTGCATCATCCTTGTCTATCTATTTCCCCAGATGGCTGGGAGAGCTGGGAGGGCAGAGCCAGTTCCTCCCTGGGAACTCAGGACCTGCTGTCCACACAGTAGGCTAGCGCAGCAGGCCTCAATACGTGTTATTTGAATGCAGAAAGAACCCTGCAGCTCCAGTGTCTGCAGTGTGTCCTCCCTCATTGGGAAGGGCTCCAGAGCGAGGACTTTCACAGCCGCTCCTTCCCCGTCAGCACTTCCCAAGCTCGCCAGCTGAGTCCTGTCCAGAGCCTTCCCCACCTGCAGGCCAGGTCTGCCATGGGTCATCTCATGTTTCTCCTTAATTTCTCATTTTTCTCCTTAAACCCATTCATTGTTTTTTTCATTGGTAGATCTATTTATTTTAAAGTAATAACCATAATTTCTTCTTTTCATATTTCTGAATTTTCTAATTTTTAAAAAATAGACTTTATTGTTTAGAGTAGTTTCAGGATCACAGCAGAAATGAAGGAAAGTGGAGCAAGATCTATACCTCTTCCTCCACATGCACGGCCTCCCCCATCATCAGCATTCTCTGTCCGAGTGGGGCGTTGGCTATGGCTGATGAACCTACACTGATGCGTGACAATACCCAGGGTCCCCAGTGAACGTTAGGGTTGGCTCTCGGTGCCGTATATTCTATGGGTTTGGACAAATGTCTGATGCCAGGGACCCACCATTATAGACTCCCACAAAGCAGACTCGCTGCCCTCAACACCCCCTTGATCTATTCATCCTCCCTCCCCTGAACCCCTGGCCACCACTGATCTTTTTACTGCTCCGTGGTTTTGCCTTTTCCAGAATGTACTATAGTTGGAATCACATGTATCCTTTTCAGATTGGCTTCTTCACTTAGCGATATGCGTTTAAGTTTCCTCCCTGTTTTCCCAGAGCTCGCAGACCCTTTCTTTTTAGCAATGGATACTATTCCATTGTCTGGATGTCCCACAGTTTGTTTATCCACGCACCTAGCATAGGCATCTTGGTTGAGTCCCAGTTTTTGCAATTATTACGGTTAAAGCTGCCATCAGCATCCAAGTGCTTGTTTTCCTGTGAACATACGTTTTCAACTCCTTTGGGTAAATACCCAGGAGCGTAATTGCTGGATTATATAGAGTATGTTTAGTTTTATAAGATGTAGATAAACCGCTTTTTAAAAAAGAAAGGCTATATCACTGCAATAAGTGGAAGACAGTATCGTCTTACAGTACATAGAAAGTAAGTTTAAGAAAAGAATACAATAAAATTAAAAAACTCATCAACTTCTGGCTAAACCATGATCTGGCAGAGTCGGAAGCCTTAGATCCCAAGGGCTGCTCTGTCCTATTCAAAGGGGCACCACCAGCAGGTGTTAGAAAGGCAGGCAAGGTATCTAATGCAGTAGCAGAGGACCAAACACAGTGTATCGATGACCCCTAACAATTCAATCTCCACCTAAGAGGCCCAGGGGTCTGCACACCACTCTTGGGACTTAAGGGCCAGCCAGGCAGTTCAGGCCCGTGGATGGGTGGTGGGTGACGCAGGGAGACTCAGCTTCCCATGCCCTGGTGCTTCCTCCTCCCCACGGTGGGCAAAGGCCCAGCATCTAGAGCCTACTTGTACCCTCCTCCCTAAGCTTCGTCTCCTGCCTCTAGCAGTTCCTGCCAACAGCACACTCAACCAGAATGGCAAAAGAGATCCTTTGTTTTATTTTTAATTTAAAAGTCAAGCACTTATTTATTCAATAAAGACTAACGTAAAATTTATATGAAATCCCAGCACCCTCTGTGAGTCTCTCCAGTTCCTCTCCCATCAAGACCAGTAGCCACAGGGATTTGGGGGTGAGTCCTTCCATACAGATTTGAAACTCAGAGACCCTCACCTCTCCCCTTTACTTAAAAAATCCATCATCTCTCTAATTCCCCATGCCTTCCTGTTCCCAACACATAGGTGTTAGCACACCTGTCCTGGGTATGCTAACGCTAGGTGTGCTAACTGCTGAGCTGCCCGAAGAACAGCCATACACAGTTGTGCAGGTCCAGCACTGCCCCAGGCTGACAACTGTGTGGTGAGTGGGGCTGAAATCTGGCCTGCATTTTGCTCGCTGAACTGCCAGTGCTGGTTCTAGACTGCATTCTCCTCCCACGAGGGGAATCTTCTATTTCCCCTAAAATCTGCCTGCAGATGGGCAGAGGCACTCATGGATGTGCTGTTTTGCCTTTGGGCTGTGGCCTCCCATGGTGCCAATCAGCTGAGCAAAGTACTGGCCACCTGGCCCTGGCCCCTGTATCTCTCCTTTAGCCCCGTTCCCCCTCCTACACGTAACTGTTCTGACGTATTTAGGGGTTTTGCTTTTATTTTCTCATGAAGTGTGTATCATTGTTTGGATGTTCAAGACAATGTTTGTTTAAGGAAATGAATGAATAAGATGAGTTGGTTTTTTTTTTCTGAGACTGCTACCCAGACTGGAGTGCAATGGCACGATCTCGGCTCACTGCAACCTCAGCCTCCTGGGTTCAAGCAATTCTCCTGCCTCAGCCTCCCGAGTAGCTGGGACTACAGGTGTGCACCACCATGCCCAGCTAATTTTTTTTTTTTTTTGTACTTTTAGTAGAGATGGGGTTTCACCTTGTTGACCAGGATGGTCTCGATCTGTTGACCAGGATGGTCTCAATCTCTTGACCTCGTGATCCACCCGCCTCGGCCTCCCAAAGTGCTGGGATTCTAGGCATAAGCCACCGAATAAGATGCGTTTTTAATGTAGATCATTGAAATTGTGCTGTTACTGTGCCTCCTTCTGTGTCTTGCCTTTTCCACGCTGCATGTGGCTTTTCACAGTCCGTCTGTGTTGCTGGGACGGATCCTGCCCATTGCTCCTGACGGCTGCTGGGGTGTGCCTAGGAAGTCACCGGACTGCTCCTCCAGTGGTGGACAACTGGAGGACCCTCCCTACCAAATCAGGGCTGCTCTCAGGCTGAAAGAGCCTTTGGCAGACACCCCCGGGGAGGAGCAGAGTAGCTAGTGTGAGTTTATGGGGATAAAACACTACGTGCCCTTTGTGATCCCCTCAACCCTGGCTTGCGCAGTGCCAGGCTGTGCTGCAGCGACCCTCACTGTCAAAGCTGAGTTCAGGCTTCCTAGGGCTTGAAGTGCAGGGGTGTCACTTCCTGGAGGCCTTGGCTGGTGGAATACAGGAGGGGCAGGACAGACATTCCCTACCCTTTCCTGGGGCTTCCCCTGGAGAAGTCTCAAGTGCTGACCAATCAGGCCTGCCTGGGAGACTCCCTCTGCAGCCGGACCCACACTGTGGAGTGGGGGGGAAGCTGGTAGTGACGTAGCTCCTACCAGAGCTACCAGAGACAAAATGATCAAGTAGCAATGGTGCAGGAGGGACCGTCCCCAGCAGCATTTGCTGCTAGATCTCCCCGGCATTGCTTCTCTCCTCTTCCTCCCACCTTTTTCTTCGTTCTTTCATTCTTACCTCCCACTCCCATTCTCTCTGCCCCTCCATCTGGGGCTCAAACACTACTTTCAGAGTCTCAGGGAAGGTGTGAGGACTGCAGAGCTGCCTAGGCCACAGAAACACTCGCTTGCCCTGCGGGACACACGGCCAGGCCCCCTCTGGGTGTGAGCCTCCTCCTGACACTGCTTAGGGGTGTGAGCCAGCTGGGCTTCCCAAGGTGCTGAAAAGATCAAAAGATGGTCACTAGTCTGGTGCTGAGCCCACGTGGGGCTTAGCTCAGCCACAGGGCAGGGCCCCAGCCTCATGTGCTGACTGAACCGCAGAGAATGGCTCTCATAGCTGGGTGGTGCTGGCTCCTGCCTCTACCAAGCCAGAAGCCAAGTGGGGTGTCAGCCTTCAGCTGCTCCTTTGTCCCCATTTTGCAGGTGGAAACTGCAGACTGGGGTCAGAGAAGGGATACAACCAAGGGTGAACAAGAGTCCGTCCTTGATTCCCTGTGCCAAGCTGCCATCGTAGTTGGAAAGAACTTTCTGTTTTGGGGGAATGTGAATGTCTGTGCTCTGTTAATTTTAAGACAGCAGAGTTGCTGTGGTCAGAACTATGGCATGAATCCTTGTGATGGGTCATGTGTCTTCCACTGAGCCCATGTTGACTGTCACCTTTTGAGATTCTGGGGGTTAGAACGTCAACATTCATTCATTCATTCATTGGACAAGCGTTGGCCCTTGCCAGTCATTGTGTCTCTTGAGATACTAAGAAATATGCCAGGGAGGGGATATTAGCTAGATTCTTCACCCCATGGGTTCCTTCAACTGCAACAACAGGAATCTCCCCATGCACCAGGCACTGGGCTGGGCACTTTACCTAGCCAGTTCATCCATGTCTCCAGCAGTTTCTGTCCCAACTGCCTTGGTGCTGGATGGAACCTTGGTGCTGGATGGTTCAGGCTTTGATTGTTTCAGCTGTTGGAAGGCACATGCACCATGCATTATGTATATGTCTCATGTTATTAAACATGACAAACTGATTATGGAGAGGATGATCCCAAGAAGGTAAGTGGTCCACAGATGGCCTCCTACCCAGATTTGGCGCCAACCCATTTCCACAAACTTACCAAAACAGCATGCATTTTTCAGGGTCTTCTGGGTTTTAACTGGGGACTGTGTTCTTCTTTTTTCCATTTTATAGATGAGAAAACAGAGGCACAAGGGAAATAACCTGCTTGGCAAGTGGGTGGTGAAGGCAGAGCTTGAACAAGGCAAGGGGCTCCCAAGGCTTTTCTGCCGGTGTGCCTTGTCCCAAACACCACATAAACCAGGACCTCCAGCATCTGCCTCTCCCTGAAGCCAGAGGAGCTGACTTCTGTTCAACTGCACCTGCTCAGTTCAAGTGCTTGTCAAATTCAGGGTCTCCCAGCTCGGTAGAGGAGTGGACATTGTTGGGAAATCCTTCTGAGGATCCTGGTCAGTCCTGCCCCCTTTCCTCGGCAGTGATGAGTTTAAGCCTTCAAGTCTCCACCGCCAGTGACAGATTGATTGTGAAAATATCCCACTCTTCACCCCTCCAGGCATCCCTGTGTCCATCCCCTTTCCCCCAGCCCCCTTGAGTCTATTTCAGCCAATAGAATGTGGTGGAATTGAAGTTATGCCAGCTCTGAGCTCAGCCCCAGGAGTCCTCCCAACCCCAACTCTCCTGGCCCTTGCCTGTCGGGGCAAAGCTGGGCTAACCTGCCAGCTCCTGATAGACTGCATGGAGCAGAGACAGACGGGACCAGGTAGCCCAGGTCCAAGTCACCAGACAATGCCACAAACAGGCCTGGGAATTCATAGACTTGTGAAAGATGAAGTGGAGCTTTTAAGCCACTTTTGTGTGTGTGTGTGACAGGGTCTTGCTCTGTCATCCAGGCTGGATTGCAGTGGTGCTCCTCCTACTTCAGCCTCCTGAGTAGCTGGGACTACAGGTATGCACCACCATGCCTGGCTAGTTTTTGTATTATTTCTGGAGATGGGGTTTAGCCATGTTGCCCAGACCGGTTTCAAACTCCTGGGTTCAAGTGATCAGCTGCCTCAGCCTCCCAAAGTGTTGGAATTACAGGCATGGTCACTGCGATGGTTTCTTATAGAGCAATCACTAATTGCTTCCCCTTAGGGAGGAAGATGGAGTCTCCTCCTGCCTGAAGCTGGTTCCTCCCCTGAGCTCTGTGGTCCACTCTCTCCAGCCTCCCTGACCTCCTCCTCCAGTGCTTTAGCTTCCTGAGCTGCTGTAACAAAGTCCCATGGAGCGGGCAGCTTACACTGAAGGAGTGCATTGTCTCATAGCTCTGGAGGTCAGAAAGCTGAGATCAAGGTGTCGGTAGGGTGGGTTCCTTCTGAGGCTGTGAGGGAGAACCAGTCTAGGCCACCCCCAAGATTCTGCTGGTTTGCAGCAATCACTGGTGCTCCTTTGTTTGTAGAAGCGTCATCCTCAACCTCTGCCTTTATGTTTAGGAAGCATTCTCCAGTGTGCATGTCTCTGTGTCTAAATTTCCCCTTTTTCTAAGGACACTAGACATATTGGATTAGTGCCCACCCTATATCAGCATGACATCATCTTAACTAATTACATCTGGGATAGCTCTATTTCCAAATAAGGCCATAATCTGAGATCCTGGGGGTTAGGACTTCAGTATACAAATTTTGGGGGACACAAGGCAGCCCATCACACCCGGTGAGCATTACTTCACTCCTCCACTGCAGTGAAGTGTGTGGTTAGGGACGAGGACTTTGAGGTTAGGCTTGGCAGGAGACCTCTTGATTCTCTGTGCACATTGCTCAGTCCCAGAGCACTGAGACCTGTCTGTGAAGTATATGCTCAGTAAAGCACAACTCTACATGTTTTAAATTATCATTCTGCTGCCCTTATCCTCAGCCTCTCCTTTCTCCATTGACCTCTTTCTGCTCAGCTCTTAAACGTGAGCAAGTAGCAACCATTTATAAAACACATCCTGCTGCAACCTCAGAGTGCCCTCCTGTTGGTCAGTTGTGTCTTAGCCCTGTGGTATACTGACTTTGGTGGCTCTCAGTGAGCCATACATCCCATGCTGACTCTGGACTTGGCCATGTGAGTGTCGTGGTCCATGGGCAAACGATGCAAACAGAGGCTTAATACACACTAACACCCAGGACTTGTCCTTTGGGAGTGCTGGGTCTTGACGCTCAACAGCCATGCTGTAAGGAAGCCCAAGCAGCCACATGGAGAGAACCTGGGGCTGAGAACAAAGATATTGCTAGCCGATGGCCCAGCTGTACACACAAGGCCATCTTAGCACTCCCAGCCACCCCAGAGCCCCAGCAAAGCCCAAGTAGGAGTCACTAGCGAAATAAATTGTTATTTTAAGCTACTACATTTTGTCATGATTTGTTACCCAGCCATAGACAACCAGCACCCCTCATTCACAACTAAGCTTCGTAAGGAGTTGCCCTCCCCAGCTGTCTCAGGTCCTCATGCTTTCATACCCTCCGCACTCTACATCTGGTTTTCTCCACCAACATTGCTCCACCAAGTCACTATGATGGGCTGAATTATGTCTCCAAGATTCATATGTACTGGGGGTTCAAGCTCAAATCCCCAGTACCTCAGAACATGACTACATTTGGTGGTGGGGCCTTTAAAGAGGTGATTCAGGTAAAATGAGGCCCTTAGGGAGGACCCGGATTCAGTACTCATGTCCACATAAGGGGAGATGAGGACACAGGCACACACAAAGGGATAACCACCCTGCAAGCCAAGGAGAGGCCCCAGAAGAAACCAACCCTGCTGACACCTGGACCTCAGACTTCTAGCATACAGAATGATGAAGAAACGAATGTGGTCATTTAAGCCCCGAGTCCATGATGCTTCATGACGGGAGCCTGAGCTGGCCGATCCAGCCACCAGTGGCCTTCATGTCCGCAAACCCAGAGCTTGCTGTGCCCAGGGGGCAGTGTGCAGCAGTGGTCAGCACAGGCTCTGGCTCTACACCACCTGGTTCATATCCTGCTGCTGCTGCTTCCAAGCTCCCAAACATAAGGCAGCGTTCTTTCACCACTAGGTGCCTCAGTTTCCCTCCCTGTAAGATGAGGCCAGTGGTACAACTACCTCCCAGGGTTGCAGTGAGGCATTAACAAATGAATTCACATGATACCTTAGCGAGACGGTGACAGACACCTCTTGACTATCCACTGCAGGTGGCCTTTCTTCTCCTGAAATACAACTCCCAGATTCTCAACCCCCACTTGTCCAGTGTCCTCTGTTTTCCTTTTAGGACCTTCTGGATGGGGCTGTCTAGGGGTCAGCCTTCCACCATGCTGCTCTCATTGTAAACTACCCCGTGCCAGTTAATCCCACACATGGACTCCTGGCCTGGGCCTTCCCATGATTTTAGCCCCTCGAGCCAGTTTCTTCCTTGAAGCTCCTCATATGTCTTATGAGTCCCTTAAACTCACCATGTCTGAAGCCAGACTCCCTACCTTCCCCTGAACTCCTGCTCCCCGGCTCCCTACTGCAGCAAATGGTATCACCATGCTGAGTCTCAATGGATCATCGCCTGTCCCCCTGCCTTCTCTGAGTCCTGTCATGTCTATGGAGTTTGCCACCTTCCCATGGGTCTCCCCACGGTTCTGCTTTCCTCCTTCAGTTGCTGTTGGCAGAATCTCCCTGCACAAGATCTGATCTTGTGCACTGATCAGTCTTAAAAACCTTCAAGAGTATACTATTTGACCCTCAATCCCATTACTAGGTATTTATCCAAAGGATTGTAAATCATTCTACTATAAAGACACATGCACACATGTTTATTGCAGCACTATTCACAATAGCAAAGACTTGGAACCAACCCAAATGCCCACCAATGATGGCATGGATGAAGACAATGTGACACATATATACCATGGAATACTATGCAGGCATAAAGAAGGATGAGTTCATGTCCTTTGCAGGGACATGGATGAAGCTGGAAACCATCATCATTCTCAGCAAACTAACAGGAACAGAAAAGCAAACATCTCATGTTCTCACTCATAAGTAGGAATTGAACAATGAGAACATGTGGACACAGGGAGGGGAGCATCACACACTGGGGCCTGTCAGAGTTGGGGGGCAAGGGGAGAGAGAGCATTAGACAAATACCTAATGCATGTGGGTCTTAAAACCTAGATGACAGTTTGACAGGTGCACATTCTGCACATGTATCCCAAAACTTAAAGTAATATAAAAAACAAAACAAAATAAAAACACTTCAAGGGCTCCCAGGGGCTTTAAGCCTCAGCCACATCCTTCACACCACAAGCTCTCTGTACTCAGCCCCAAGTAGACACACTCTCCTGCCCCAGGGCCTTTGCACAGGCCACTCTGTCTGCCTGGAAGGCTCTCCCCTCTTCCCTTGCTTAGTTAATACTCTTTTTTTTTTTTCCAGACAGGGTCTTGCTCCGTTGCCCAGGCTGAAATGCAGTGGTACGATCACAGCTCACTGTAGCCTCAACCTCCTGGGCTCAAGCAGTCCTCCCACCTCAGAACTGTGAGTAGCTAGCACTACAGGCACACACCATAACACCCGATTCATTTTTATATTTTTAGTAGGCAGGGTTTTCCCATGTTGCCCAGGCTGGTCTTGAACTCCTGGATTCAAGTGATTCACTTGCCTTGGCCTCCCAAAGTGCTGGGATTACAGTTGTGAATCACTGCGCCCAGCATTTCTTTCTCCTTCCACACTCTACTTGAGGATCATTCTCTCTAGGGTCTTCCTCAAACCCAGACCCCCATCAAGGCCGTATCCCCATGGATATGGCTGTCCCTATGTCTCTCTGGTGGGGCACCTACCTGTCATCACTGTCATGAAGAGTCATGACCTGAGTGGCCTGGAGGCTGTTTCTTCACACACAGTGCGGTGGTCGTGTGAGCAGTCATGGTTTTATCTTGTCTATGGCTGTATCCTGAGCCCAGTACAGTGTCTGATGAATAGCAGGTGCTCAGGAATGATCTGTGGGAGGCTTTTGAAGGAGTGAGGCTTCAGGTGACAAGGACTAAACAGAAAGAGCAGGGCTGGGGCAGGGCGAGAGGGACGCTTGCTCAGTGCTGGGGTGCGGTGGAGGAGAGTGATGGTCAGAGGGCTTGTCCCTGTTGCTTTTTCCTGAGTCTGTCCCTCCTGCTCCCTCTTCCGAAGTCCCTCCCCCACTCTTCCGAAGCCCTGGTAGAAGACCGAGAGCTTTCCACAGCAGACTTGCAGCATCCGAACCCTCCCCCTACACCAATGGCTTTGGTAATTGTTCTCACAACCATGTCAGTATCGAACAAACAGATGTTTATAGTTAATCCCTAATTTTGCCATCAAAAAATATACAATCTTGGGTAGAAACTGAAGAGGAAAGAATTTTTTAATTTACAGTGTCTCCCCACTGCCCCACTCCTGAAATTTGAAATTGCTGAACGGCCTCCAAATTCAATATTCCAAGTCAAACAAATGTATGTGTTCTCCAAAAGGAAGTATTGGATATCTGACCAAGACGGAGCGGGATAGCTACATCAGAAGAGGGAAAAGCCGCCCGCCCTGCTGGGTCCCGCACGCAAGCTACGTCCAAGAACACCTCTTTTCCAGTGTTTGTTCGTTCTTTCTTCCATTCATTTTTCAGTGAAAGAAATGCCTCTGTGTGTTGGCCTTCCTCAGAGGAGCTCTCAGGCAGCGGTCAGATAAAGCAGACCCTGCCTTTCTGGCCTCTGAATGCCCACCCTCTGCTGGTGGGGGCGAGGCCTGGGGGCTGGCTGTGGTATGGTACAGGCTGTGCCCTTCCTGGGAAAAGGACCCATGGGACGTTCATGACAAGTGCTGTGGTGAGGAGCCTGATTGCAGCGGGAGGTCAAGGAAGGCTTCGTGGAGGAGGAGACACTGGATCTGGGCCTTGAAGGTGAAGCAGGAGGTCACCTGGAGGGGAGGCCCTGGAGAGCTCGGGTAGCAGGAGGCATGCTCGCAGGAGTAAGGGCAGCCATGGGGAAGGTTGAAGTGCCTGGGGCTCGGCTGTGACTGAGTGAAAACTAGGAGGCTTTCGAACAAATGGTGGGGCCTGGAGGGCAGGCACAAAAGGTGGGCCGCATCTGGGAATGTGCTGAATGAGTGCTCTAGACCACCAGCTCAGGTGTTTGCCTGGAGCCTTCCCCATGTCCTTAGCTACAACTCGCCTCCCCCTCCCCCTACTCCACCATGAGGTAAGTGGCCTGTGTGACCCTTCTCCAGCCTCCTAGAAGGCCCGGGCCAGGATCCATGTCAGTAACTGAACATGGAAGGCCGCAGTCTGGATTCCTTCCATGCTGCTCCTCCTCCCTCTGCTCCAGTGGCTCTCCACCACCTGCTTCTGCTCAGCCATCCTGCCCGGCAGCATCCGGCCAGTCTTCTGCTGCCTGCCTGGTTCCCTACCATAGCCTCTGATCCTGGACTTCTGGAGCCCACCCTCTTGTCAGAGATCCAGATGGCAGGGTTTATCCTCATGGCCAGTCTTGGAGAAGCTTGGGTGACCTCAGATTTATAGATGGGGAAGCTGAAATTAAATGACCTGTCACGTTCACCCAGACCCTGTTGGTTACCAGTCTCAGAAACCAACCCCAACCGGTTTAACGTAGAAGAGAGCTTCTTGGGTCATACAACTGAAAAGCCCAGGAGCTAAGGCAGTTCCAGGGAAGGGAACAGCTGGGCACTGCCCCCTCCCCTATGCTAGCCCAGGCCTGGTAGGAGCCCTCCCAGCCTGTCAGCAGCCTTAAGTGACAGAGCCCCTCTTCTGACGGCTTAAGAAAAGGCTTGGGAGGAGCTCTGACTGGAGCTTGTGCTCACGGCTATAACAGTCACAGTGGTGGGCAGGGGCCTGTGCTCACGGCTGTAACAGTCACAGTGGTGGGCAGGGCCTGTGCTCACGGCTGTAACAGTCACAGTGGTGGGCAGGGGCCTGTGCTCACGGCTGTAACAGTCACCGTGGTGGGCAGGGGCCTGTGCTCACGGATGTAACAGTCACCGTGGTGGGCAGGGGCTTGTGCTCACGGCTGTGACAGTCACCGTGGTGGGCAGGGGCCTGTGCTCACGGCTGTAACAGTCACAGTGGTGGGCAGGGGCCTGTGCTCACGGCTGTAACAGTCACAGTGGTGGGCAGGGGCCTGTGCTCACGGCTGTAACAGTCACCGTGGTGGGCAGGGGCCTGTGCTCACGGCTGTAACAGTCACCGTGGTGGGCAGGGCCTGTGCTCACGGCTGTAACAGTCACCGTGGTGGGCAGGGGCCTGTGCTCACGGCTGTAACAGTCACCGTGGTGGGCAGGGGCCTGTGCTCACGGCTGTAACAGTCACAGTGGTGGGCAGGGGCCTGTGCTCACGGCTGTAACAGTCACAGTGGTGGGCAGGGCCTGTGCTCACGGCTGTAACAGAGATAGTGGTGGGCAGGGGCCTGTGCTCACGGCTGTAACAGTCACAGTGGTGGGCAGGGGCCTGTGCTCACGGCTGTAACAGTCACAGTGGTGGGCAGGGCCTGTGCTCACGGCTGTAACAGAGATAGTGGTGGGCAGGGGCCTGTGCTCACGGCTGTAACAGTCACTGTGGTGGGCAGGGCCTGTGCTCACGGCTGTAACAGAGATAGTGGTGGGCAGGGACCTGTGCTCACGGCTGTAACAGTCACAGTGGTGGGCAGGGCCTGTGCTCACGGCTGTAACAGAGATAGTGGTGGGCAGGGGCCTGTGCTCACGGCTGTAACAGTCACTGTGGTGGGCAGGGCCTGTGCTCACGGCTGTAACAGAGATAGTGGTGGGCAGGGGCCTGTGCTCACAGCTGTAACAGTCACAGTGGTGGGCAGGGGCCTGTGCTCTCGGCTAGAACAGTCACCGTGGTGGGCAGGGGCCTGTGCTCACGGCTGTAACAGTCACAGTGGTGGGCAGGGGCCTGTGCTCACGGCTGTAACAGTCACCGTGGTGGGCAGGGGCCTGTGCTCACGGATGTAACAGTCACCGTGGTGGGCAGGGGCTTGTGCTCACGGCTGTGACAGTCACCGTGGTGGGCAGGGGCTTGTGCTCACGGCTGTGACAGTCACCGTGGTGGGCAGGGGCTTGTGCTCACGGCTGTGACAGTCACCGTGGTGGGCAGGGGCTTGTGCTCACGGCTGTGACAGTCACCGTGGTGGGCAGGGGCTTGTGCTCACGGCTGTGACAGTCACCGTGGTGGGCAGGGGCTTGTGCTCACGGCTGTGACAGTCACCGTGGTGGGCAGGGTGGTGCTGGGCTTGCTAGGACAAACCTGGGCATCCCAGGGCCTGGATAGTCACTTGTAAACCACATAGACTGAGGCTGGGGCATACTCAAGGAAAATTGGTGGCTGCACCTGAAGGAGAGGTGCCAACAGGTGTCCACAACAGTTACTCACAGCAGTGAGCTCCAGGTGCAGCATAACCATGTTTATATGAATATAAATTTAATACTTTTTTTCTGATTCAGAGTCTCACACGGCTGCCCAGGCAGAGTACAGTGGCGCGATTTTGGCTCCCTGCAATCTCTGCCTCCCGGTTCAAGTGATTCTTGTGCCTCAGCCTCCCAAGTAGCTGGGATTACAGGCACGCGCCACCACACCCAGTTGATTTTTGTATTTTTAGTAGAGACAGGGTTTCACCGTGGTGGCCAGGCTCGTCTCAAACTCCTGACCTCAAGTGATCCACCCTCCTCGGCCTCCCAAAGTGCTGGGATTACAGGCCTGAGCCACCGCGCCCTGTCTGTTTAGTACATCTTTACTGAGCATTGTGACGAGGGCTAAATGGTAAATGCCCCCATTGCTGCTGGGCTTGCCATTCCAGGACATTCTCATGCAGTGGGAGCACCTGGTTTGCAAGCCTGCCCTGTACTGAGTTCCCTTTCCCATGCTGGGGTCTCACGCCAGTTCTTACTGCCACCACCCTCCTGGCTCCAAGGCCATCCCCTATTCATGTTCCAAGTTCAGACATACAAGCTTCTCTGTCAAGGTGTGGCTCAGTTTAGGAAAGGACAGAACATTTAAACAAGGCCTTAAGAAAGGCTGAAGCAGCACTAGCCAGTGGAAGTTTCTCCAATGAAGAAATGTGGCTAATGCCACAGAGTTGCCTCCTGTGACTGTGACCTGCCCCTATCAGCGGAGGAGTCTGCTGTCGGCCGGCTGCGGCACTGCAGGGATGTGTGAGCCAGGTGTTAGTTCACTCGTTAAGTCAATTATGTAAATGTACAATGAAATAAACTATATCGTGTTTTGAACCAAGGGTAGCTATGGTCTGAATGGAAGAAAGTGATGGAGAAGATGTTAACAGTGCAGATTCTGGATAAATCCCTGGATCTGAAGCCATCGCATTGTGACTAGCACAGACACAGAGGCAATGTCCTTCCAGCATTTGATTTGGCAAAGAAGCCATCCAGATCATGAATGGTGAGAGAAATTTTAACACTGGCCTTTGTAGTTCTTTTGTACTGCTCATTTCTAGGTCTCTGATGTAACACTGGTGCACAGGTGGTGTACCATTGGCTGGCCTCTGCCTGTCACCCTCTGCCACTTGCTGTGCATGGGGGTCACTTGCTCACCAGGGGCAGAGGGGATTCCTGAGGCTCAGAGTGTGATTGCTCTGGATCATAGGGGTTGGCGTGTGGGCAGGGGCCTGACACTGTCAGTGTGCCCAAGCCTGCTGCCCACCACAGCTTCCCATCTCAGCGACCAAAGTCCAGACGTCAGGTTGCTCCTGAGGTTGCAGCAATAGTCAGAGTGTGGGACCTGAGATTGACCATTGACCTTGACGCCGGGCTTGGGTGCTCAGGGTTCTCCATGTTGCCCTGTGGTAGGGACATGGTCAGAATCCTATCGAGGTGGACCACTGCTGCAGAGAGCTGCTGGAGGTGGTGAGGGTAGAGGAAGAAGACCTGAGGGCTTGTACCAAAGTCCAGAAGAGAGGCTGAGGCCTCAGCGGGGTGCAGCGATGATGAAGAAAAGGTGGCTTAGAGGGAGAAGAGGAAGGACAGGTGGGGGTGGCTGTGTGTCCCTGAGCTGACAAGAGTAGTCAGGTTGGGTCCCTGTATCCTCCCACCTGGGCTCTGCCCTTGTTGGGTTCCCTGAGAGGCTGCTGGGGCTGGGTGGGCACATCTGGTGGCATGTAGGGGAAATCCCTGCACTGGGGGGAGGGAATTAGAAGCTCTAAAATCCTCTCGTGGGCACCCACCAGATGTATGGCACACAGCTCAGGGCTCAGGGATGGGGACCTGGAGGAACAAGGCAACATCCATCTCTACCCCAGGCTCCCGCACAGACCAGGGTAACGTATAGTGGCCAGCATGTTTGTCGCAGTCTAGTCCAAGTCCCTCAAACACAGGTTAACCAAGTGCCATCCTAAGGCCTGTGGAGAAACCGCTAGCTCTCTATTGAAGTCTCTTCTCCCATTAGGGGACAGGTGCAGGGTCCATGCACTGGGTGTGGCCATGTGTTAAGACAAAATGATGTGGTCATGACTCGGCCTGGCCAAGTTTTCCTAGTCCACCCACTTCCTGTTGGCAGAGTGCTGGTGGTGCTGATGCAGCTTGGAAATGCAGAGGACTGTGAGCCCAAGATAGACAAACACCTTGGCCCAAACAGTGCCAGCCCTTGGGTGTGGAATAGAGCAGCAGCAGTGTGGGGACAGAGGTCCCCAGCTCTCCAGTTCCCCAGCAGGAAACTGAGGCACAGAGAGGGAGAAGTCAGACACCGCTAGAACTCAGACCTGAAATTGCTCCAGCACTGCCTGCTGCTCTCCAGAGTCCTTGCACACAGACAGCTTCTGCCCACCCACGTGCCTCGAAGGCCATGGAGACTGGTGTCTGGGAAGGAAGGGCGGGGAAAGGAGTGGGTCCAGGGAAGTAGGGCCTGAAGGAGTCTGAGGTGGGGGCACAGGTTCAGAGAAGCAGAGCTAGAAGATCAGAGAGAGGGTGAGACCTGGATAAGCAGAGACAAAGGCAGAGACTGAGAAGATGGAGAGAGACAGGGAAGGAGAGATGGAGATGGAGAAAGAAAAAGGGGCCTAGAGGGAGAGAGGCTGAAAGAAGAGAGAAAGAGAAAAGGACAAAAAGAGACAGAGAAGGTTCCCGAAGGCCAGGGGCCTGAATGCAGGGGCAGTGTCTGGCCTGGAGGGACCTGCGAGGAGGACAACTCGGGGCACGGGAGCAGCAGCCGTTAGCCCAGCCGGGCCTCTGCTCTCCTGAGCCGCCCTCCTCCTCCTCTGGGGCCTGGGGGCCGTGACTGGCCCAGGCAACCTGATATCCACCAAGACTCTCCCCAGTCAAGGATGTGGGAGGCGCTGCCTGTCTCCAGTAATGCTGTCACCTTGTCAGCCCCAGACCTCTGTCCTGACACCCTCAACATCTCATTGCCTGCCACCTTCATCGCTCCTGACCCCCGGAATCTGTTTTCCCAGCATCCCTTCACCCCATCACCCATCATCACCCTGTCCCCATCATGTCCTGGGGCAGCAGGCTGGCGAGGGGCGGCGTGGCCAGGCCTGGCCGCACATGCACCGGATGAGCTTAATTACCGCGAAACCTAATTCTTCAAGGCTGCGTGCACCGGTCAGTGGGGACTTGCGCGTGTTTTCCTTGGCTGTCTTCTGACAACAGGATTAGGGGAAGAGAAAGTAATTGGGGTGGGAGTGCTGCAGCCCAGGAGGGGCCCTGCCTGCTGCTCCGTTCAGCAGACCCCACCAGCACTTCCGGATGCCAGCCTTGGAGGGACGCTGGGACCGAAGTGAGTCTTGGCCTCTGCATGATTGATATCAGGGCTGGATTGTTCTCTGGGACAGGGTGGTCCTGTGCACTGCAGAGCGCTGAGGAGCATCCCTGGCCTCCACTCCCCAGATGCTAGTAGCACTCCCTAAGTCGTAACAACTAGAACTGTCTCCAGATGTTGTGAAGGGCCCAAACTTGCCCCCGTTTGAGAACTACTGGTCAGAGACACCTCAACTCTGCTTGGAGTGGGTTGGGGGACACAGACACTGCACAGGCCCAAGGGAGAGTGGTGAGTGCCAAGAGGCAGAGGGGGTGCCCACAGTAGGAAGGGCACATTTCCACTTGGGTTGGGAAGATGCTATCTGAAGGCTGAGTTGAAATTGGCCAGGTGGGAGAGGGCCACAGAGACATCGCAAGGGCTGCCTGGCCAAGTTGGGAGGTGGAGGCAGCCCCCACTGGGCAGAGAGAGCTGGGGAGGGGACAGAAAGGGCACATGAGTCAGAGGAGGGAAGGCCACACCCAAATCTGGGAGGGCAGTGATGTCTGTGGACCAGGTCTCCATGGTGGGGTATGTACAGCCCGGGGTCAGATTAGGGGTGGTGGCAACAACAAATATGCATTTTAAAATCTAGAGGCATGAGAAAGAAACTAGGCGTGACTACTGTTAAACCCCCAAATGTGGCTTGTGCCCCCTCGCTGGCACCTTCATGCAGGTCCTCATAGGGGACTTCGTGGGTGACATTATCCAGTTTTAACAGAACCAATATACCCAAGATGGGCAGCTGCCTAAAGTTAGGCCAGGGCCTATTGAGACAGCATCAATGACACAAGCCCTGGAAACAGTTCCGTTTCGGTAGGAGCCAGGCTCCCTCGGGGGTCCATGCAAGTTAGCTCAGTGTCCACAGAGCAGCCCTGGGGGTTAAGAATGATTGCTAGCATCCTTTTTCCAGGTGGTGAAACTGAGGCACAGAGTGGTGAAGCAATTCTCTCAAGGTCTCACAGATCCTAGAGGCCAGCCTGGCTGTGTGGACGTCTGTGTCACAGTCCAGGCTCACTGAGTCCTCCACTCAGGACTTCATGCCGAGCGCGAGGCTGCCTAAACTTTTGCTGCACCTTCAAATATTACCGAGTAGAAGCAGTATGGGCAGATCTTTTCCAGATAAGTAAACCTACCTATCAGGTGGGGGTCCCAAAATTCCTTTCCTGGGGTGGTTTCGGCAAAAAGAATTTGGAGCTGAGTGCCCTAGGCGAAGAGGGAGGGTGTCTGTCAGGGAGCACGGATCTGATTTGAGCACCAGAAAGGCAGTGGGGGCAGGTTGAGCTTGGGGTACAAACTGCATGGGGATGGGGGATGGAGGAAGTGAAGGTGAGGTGGTGGCAGGAAGCCTAGGCCCTGGAGCACAAGGTGCCACCTGTGTCAGTACCAACTGTCATAGAGGGGAGGAGGGTGACCGAGGAGTCGGCTCTTGGCCACATCACTCCCCCTGTGAAAGATCCAGGCCCGGGCTTCCCAGGCCTCAGGTTGCTGCTAGTCGAAGCCTCTTCCTGGGACTCCAACCCTCCCAGGTCTTGATTTTCATGGCTGATAAAAGCTGTTGTCTCCTTTGGCAAGTCAAGGGCGGGAGTGGGGCGGTGGGACAGAAGGTCAGGAAGTAGACGGTGTACCGACTTCAGGGCAGTACCTCCCTCCACTGTCCTTTCTATGGAGCTGGGCAATGCACTGGGACGTGACCAGGCCTCGGGCGGGCGGTCCAGGGAGCAGAGGCTTCTGGTGCCTGGTAGCACATCCTAGGACTTCTCCCAGAACTGCCACCAGATGCAATGTGTCCCTAGCTCCTGGCGCACCCAGTAGGAAGCCTTTCAGGTGTGCCAGCCCTCTGGCTTCTACCCTCTGCCTTCAGTGAGCTTTTGTCTGTTTGCTGGGGGCTCAGGGCAATCACAGCACACACACACACACACACATGCTTGCACACTTTCATACAGTCACATGCACACACCCAATCACAGCATACACACACATGCACACACCCAATCACAGCACACACACATGTACATGCATATACCCACACTACATTCTCACATGCACACACACTTGCTCACACACAATCACATGCACACACCCACACTACATTCTCATTTGTGCACACACATGCACAAGCTCACACTATATTCTCACATACACACATGCACACACACTTGTTCTCTCTCATACACAGACACACACACACACACTGGTCCACACACACATGTTCTCATGTACACATGCACAAACACACACCTGCACACACAAATGCACATCCTTCAGCACCTCTGGAGTGGGGAGGCGTCACGTGGTGGACAGCATTTGGTGTCATGTGACCTGAGGTCAATGTCTGCTCACCTTTGTCCCAGTATAAATCCCAAGCCCTTTGAGACTCGATTTTCTCATCTCATTGCCAGCATCGGAAATCCAAGTCCAAGGCTGCAGTATGTGTCTGACAAGTCCAGGGTAGGTCTGCCTTCAGGCACAGCTGGATCCAGTGGCTGCAGTGTGCCCCTCTCTGCAAGCTCATTCTTAGATGGTGTCTCCCCTTGCAAAGCCAGAGCTGGCGTGGGCACCCAGGGAAGCCTTGTGTCCTCTCAGTGGTCAGAGGAAGGGGCATGACCTCTTCCCCACCGACCCCAGCTGAGGCTCAGACTGGGTGAACTTGATCTTGTGCATTCATGGCCTCTCATAGTGCTAGGCAGGCCAGTGCATCAGGACCCCTGCACTAGGATGGGGTCTGATCCATCAGAACCATACAGATGCCGAAGGGAAAAGGTGTCTGTGTGAAATTGGGGGGGCTTGTCCTGGAACAGGAGGGAAAACACCAAAAGGTCATGCCATGGGGATACTGAGTGGGCAGTCGGAAAATCCCCTACAAAATTCAAAGTGCTGGCCTCTGGGATTGTGTCGTAGGGCAGTGGCCAGGAATAGTCCCCTGGGTGCACCCCCGTGTCTCTGGTCTGTGGTCTTATCCTGCTTGGCAGACACTCCACAAAGCGCATGGCAGGCTGATCTCCAGCTGCAGGCAGGCACCCCATCCTGCAGAGGATGGATCTGAGTCCTTGTCCAAGTTCACTCAGCTGGGAAGTGAGAGTGATGGCGGTCATGGTGGAACCTTGGGCACAAGAATGCCATGGGCCCCGGTGGGGGACAGAGGATGTCTTGGCAGGAGATACAAAGCAAGCCGTGTCGAGTGCTGAGTGAGGCAGGAGGGTCTGGGGTGGGACCTCTGGAGGGGCCTGGAATTTGGTGGGGCCTATGGCAGGGCCAGGGGTGGGGAGTGGAGGGCCATCTTGTGGTGTGGTAGGGCCTGTGGTGAGACACAGTGGGGATGGGGAGGTCTTGTTGGGGGTTGGATCCAATCCTGGGTGCAGGGGGCTTAAAAGTGCTAGACTATACAGTCACAGTGCTGTGCCCTGTGCCATGTGGGTTGCATTTGGAAACCATTGTTTCTTCCTTCCTTCCTTCCTTTTTTCCTCCTTCCTTCCTTCCCTCCTTTCCTCCCTCCCTCCCTCTCCCTTTCTCCCTTCCTCCCTTCCTCCCTTCCTCCCTTCCTCCCTTCCTCCCTTCCTCCCTCCCTCCCTCCCTTCCTTCCTTCTTTCCTTCCTTCCTCCCTCCCTCCCTCCCTTCCTGCAAACAACCTCCATGGGCCAGGACCAGAGGCAGAACTGGCCCAGGAGAGGCTGACCCATCTGCAGCTTCCCCAGAAGCTCTGGCACCTCCTTCTTGCAAGTCTCCTCCTGGAATGAGACCTGCCTGCTGGCGGACTCTCTGGCCTGGAGCTGGCCGCCTGTGCCCTGGCTGCACCTTTCACACTGCGAGTTGTGGGCAGGGCTTTCTGCTTCCACGTCCCTTGCTGCCTCTCCACTTAATTGAGCAAATGCACTTCTCTATTTTTGGCTTGCATTTGGCTTCTGTCACTTGTCACCAAGATATCATCACTGCGCACCCAGTTCCACGGCTCCCATGGCCTCTTGGCCTCAGCCTCCTCTCTGTAACCTGGGCTCCCGATACCTTAAAGCAGAGCTCGACGACACTGTGGGCCTGGGCCCATCCTCAGTCTCCAGGCTGAAGGAGCAAGGATCTGAACTACAGACCGGAGGGACCCTGTAGCAGCTCATCAGCAGGTGGTGACCCTGGCTCTGCCCTCTTGTCTTAAGATGGCTATGTTTCCTGCTGGTTCTGGCCCCATCTCTAAACCACCTCCCTCCCTCCCTGGCACAGGAGCTGGCATGTGTTTACTGAATACTGCCAATGCCCCATGATGGTTTGTTAATGTCCTTAGCAAAATGTAGAGCAAGAAACAGGACATTTCTTGAAATGGAGGAGGATAGCAGTTCTCTTCAGCTAGAGTGTAAGTGACACCCCCCTCAGCTTTGGAGAAAACCTAGTTTTCTTTGTTCAGCCTGAGACTCTATCTCTGTTTAGCTGCGAAGTCCTCATTTCAGCTTGGGGTCAACAAAGACCCTTAGATGATTTCACCAGAGCTCTTGCCATACCATGGATGTGAATCTCATTATGCTGGGAGCTGAGGCTCGGGGTGGGTTTTCCTCAAATCTTGACACTAGTCAAGGTTTGTCCTTATCTGTGTATTACAAAGATCCTTTTGTCTCTAGTGACTTGAGGTGCCTCTCCCACCTCACTTCATTTCATATAAGGTCTGAAATGTCACCATCTGTCATTCTTTTGGTTTCTTCCTTGGAGGTCTCTATTAAAAATACAAATGTTCTCTGGGCAGAAAATGGCCTGGATTAGGTTAAGTTTTTCCGAACACCAGCCCTGTGGGCACCACCTTCAGGCTTGGCCAGAGCCGTATGTCTTGGGAGTTCATGTATTTAACATCATTCTTGCACTGGGCCTCGTCCTGACCGATTGTACTTTGTGGTGCTCACAGAAGCCATAACTACAAAATGATGTTTGCTGGACAAATTATGCTTTTCCGAAGTGTGCCCTGGTGACTATTATAATCTGTGTGCTACCTCCCCTCCTCTGGCTCATGATGCTCTGCATGATGAGGGCTGAAGCTGGCTCCTTTCATGCCCTCAACTCCTCATTCCCTGGCATCTGTGTCCTTTGCAATTGCTCCTGGAGGAGGCTGGATTCCCTACCCTTGACTGCTTGGACGAG